>CM039677.1:237457912-239857912 GCA_022496015.1 Hordeum marinum
ACTTTCTTCTGTAATGTGGGCTCTCAATGTACCCGACCCTTCTTGCGATAATCAAAGAATGACCCACAAATGCCGGCCTATTAAGAGATAGGCCGACGGCCCAAGGACCCCTCAGTAAGGACTCCCTCAATATGGTCATGAACTTGTGCTTTTGATCTCCATATCCAAAGCACCGGCATGATCTCCATCATCATCAGCATGACACCATGATCTCCATCATCTTGATCTCCATCAACGTGTGTCGTGCCAACTGTTGCTTCTACAACTATTGCTAACTCATAGCGAGAAAGTAAAGCAAAGATGATGAAAATAAATTAAAGACAACCCTATGGATCCTACCGATTGCCGTACTCATCGACATGCAAGTCATGATATTCTATAACAAACATGATCATCTCATACATCACATATATCTCATCATGTAATGTGGGGACCCCGACTCATAAGTCGTGATCACCGAATGTACGTGCACTGTGATCCTAGTGATCAATGTTCACTCAACACATAAACTGAATAACAAGAGTCTTACATCCATCACATATTGTTTGTACTCAAATATGGCCTTTATGGCCAAGTCTTCATAAACTTGCAGCAGAAATCTTCAATGATAGCGTGAACCCATGTCATCTTCCTTAACCCTACAGGCATTCTGACTGGGAAGTGTCCTAGTTCGCACGTATGTCACCATGGTAATCTTCATCACAACCTGGTCTTTCATGCCTGTCCAGTAAAATAACAAGTGGCAAGCCAATGAGTACTTTTAATGTACTCGCAAGCAACCCATGTTTGGAACAAGGTACAATAGAGCATGATATAGAATTAAGTAGGTAATTTTTGCAGAAAGCTAATTTTGAGTGCAGTGACATGATCAACTAACTAATGTAAGCATGCATCACTAGTTGGCAGATAACCATATGAACGCGTTATAGATATCATCATAAGCAAGGGTTGAATATCTGATATTCAGTAATCACGTCAAGACATAGTTTAAGCAGGAACTCCACCTCTCCATGACCGTGGACACGGCTATTCGAATAGTTTTACACTCTTCAGAGGTTGCACACTTTACCTACAAGACTGAAGGAACTTCCGTGTCATCCACGACTCGCGGTATATTACGTATCAGAGGTAAGCACCCGAACAATGCCTTTCCCCTGACGATACTAAACAAAGAGTCCACTCGATCGATATACATCCCTCGTGATGTACATCATACGAGCTCGCTCCAGATCATACCATCCATGATGGGACCAACGGTGTGCCCGATGACTGTAACGACAACGCATGGTCGCCCTACCAGGCACGACCCCGTATCGAGAGTGACCACGTCACTCCCACCACTGGTAATGCAGGCTCTATGCTAGTACCTATCAAAGTAATCAAAAAAGCCCCGTCCCATAAGGGGTATATGGTCGTGCATGTAAGGTTGGGACAGTCAGCAAATCTTAAAACTCTCTATTTTTGAAAACACACACACAACTTGCTCTAGTACACCACTTCTTTATCAAGTGGTTACCTAGCTCATCATCATCTCCCTCGGGCATTAGTGGCACCCAATGGAGTTTTCGAGGAGTCTTTGAAATCATTTCATTTCCGACACCATACATACTCCCATCCCATTTATGTAGCATCATCTAAGCATCCTGTCTACTCCCACCCGCACAACCCTCATAAGGATTGTAGGGTCATGCATGATGCAAGTATCAATGGCAAAGTATTGGAGGCATCCCACCGAAGGGGGTTACCACATCAACATGATCAATTCATCGGAATAGAAAGTGCTATATGACATGCATGAAAAAGTTTCTTAACATGGTCAAAGGGCTGCTTGCCTGGCTTAGCAACGTCTTTGAGGTCTTCACCCGCTTCTCGCCTACTCTGAGCACTTCATCTACTTCATCAACAATCGCCAGAAACAACATCAATAAGCAACACGACAAGCAGAAAGTAAAAGTGCTCTATAAATAGGAAATCTATTTTTATATGATGTCTTTGTTCATAAGAAAAATGACTAAGGAGGTTCCATTGGATGTGGATCAAGGGGGAGTCTTGAATGGTGGAAATGAAGGAAACGATGATCCTACAAGATGTCCACAAAAAATATTTTTGTAAAAATGGGTGGTTGTACCCAACATATAGGGCATGATTTTAGAAACATTTAGGAATTGGTTTCACCGGATTTGGGGTTGTGATGATTTTCCTAAGAGGAAATAAATGGGAAAAGGGACCCTAAATTTGAATCCCCTAGGATTTTGCAATGGGGTACCTTCATAGTTCAAATTTAAATTTGAGTTTGAACAACACAGAAAAGTTTGCTCTAAACATGCGCAATGCACATATTTGTAAAGGACGTGATTTTAGGAGTTTGTAGAAACTTGAATCGCCAAATTTGGAGTCCATTTGAATATTCTAGGATTTATTTTGTGCCACTGGAAATTTAAAAGAAAATAGAATTACCTAGGTGGGCTTAAGTTACTCACGGGGCGCAACATAGCTTCGTAGTGCATTGGGCCCGGCCCAGTTGCTTGGGCATGACAACCAAGGGGCCACTCCGAAGGCATTCTTTCATGTGGGCGTCTTCCCCGCACGGAACCAGGTTCGGGTGGAGGCGCTTCCACTTAACTAGGGGGCCCGATCGACTAGCCACTGATAGGCGGGCCCCACGTGTAGGGTTCTCCTCTCACCTCCTGCTCGGGCAGAGGAGGAACAGGGTATGTCGGCAAAGCGCTCGCCGGCGCATGCTCGGGTGGATCCGGCCGCCTTCGACGACCGCCCAGCCACCGAAGCGCTTGTGAGGATTGGCCGCATCTACCTGGGGGTCCAATTTTCACATGGGAGCGCCGGAGCATACAGGACTTCGGCCACGGCGAGATTGGCAACGATTGACCACGGAACCAATGCACCGGCCGCCTGGAGGGGGTAAAGGAGCACGAGGAGGACTACGGCAATCCTGAGAGGGGGCTAGTGAAGCTCAAAGGGAAAAGGAGAGGCTGCCGTGGCAGAATTTGAGAAGAAGCCGGCGTAAGGGCTTCGGCCATGGGGACGGGTGGAGGGCACTAGGGAAAGAATGGCTGGGCTGGGGAGGTCCGCAGAAGTGAGGGAGAGAGAAGGGAGATGAGAGAGGGTCACAAGGGTGGCTCTTATAGGCGGGGGCGCGGTGCACCATGAGCTCGTGCATCGGCTCGGACATTGCCGCTGCTGGAGGGCTTGGTGGGTCGTGGGAGCATGTTTAAGGGCTTCGTGGAGGAGGTCCACGTCCAGGGAAGGAGCAAGGGCGTGTGAGCTCGACCACTGGTCGAGACGGGCGGCCATGGCGCGCGTGCAATGAGTGGCAACGGGAGGGAGAGAGAGGAGGGGGCCGACCGTCCGACGTGTCCCGGACGCCGAGGCCAACCAAGTGGCGAGATAGGAGATCTCGAGATGGTCAGGGCCATGCATTGGGCGGAGACTACAGTGCGGTCGGCACTGTAGCGCGCTCTGGAGCGCCGCCATTGCATGCAATGGCATTACCACTTGTGTCCAACGCGTGGACAACCTTGTCTAGTAGTCCCTAGGGATATTGGATATGCTCTTTGTATGCTCAGGGAGGTGGGGTGAGGGGTATAAGTAAAAGGAGGGGGAGGAAGCTTCTGATTGGGCTGTCCAAGGGGCTAAAATGAGGGTTTTACCCCACCACTGTTTGAGATAGGGCCATGAAAATTGCTACTAGAGGTAGAGGGGATCAAGTAGGGACTGTGGTAAAAATTGTGGGTCAAGGAGAATGGTGGAAGGGGCCCAAACAACAAGTTTGGTGAATGAGCAGAAGGTGTTTGATCTAGCAAATTGGTTCTCCTTGCTATAAAACTTAACAAGATTAAATAATAAATGGAATTGGGGTTGATCAACAATTTTGGGCTCATTATATGAAAGTTGGTAATGCAAACTTTATGAACCCTAGAAATGGGCAGAAATGGATTTGTTTAGATTTAGATAAGAAAATCCATTCCCCTCAATGCACCACTTGGGGTGGTGGCATATTTTTTCCAGTAGAGAATGCCCAAAAAGTTTCAAACCAAATGGGGAAACTTGATAATGCAAAGATTCCCAATTCTTGAAATCAACAAAAATGGGTTTGGGGGGATTTTGACAAGTGGATCTGTTCTCCTTGATGCACCACTTGGTGTGGATGCATTCTTGGAGTATTAGAACATGTCCACAAATTTTGAGATCAATAGGAGACAGTTGGAAATGTAGAGTTGCTCAAATTTGGATCTAGACAGAGAGGGGTTTTCAACAATTTGGTAAACCAAATCAATTAGGATTGATATGAAACTTGGCAAGATGATCACATATGTCGTATGTGACATGCTAGAATGTTCTTGGATTTATTTGAGAATATTTCTTATAGAAATATTTCAAATGCTTGAAATAGGCAGAAATGGTTTTGAAGGATTTTGTCCAACATTTTGAACATGACCATGTGTTTAAACTCTTATACATGGACAATATATGCCCACTGAGTTTTCCTAAATTTTCTCAAATATTTTTAAAGCATAAAAATATTTTTTCCTAATAAAAGACCATTTACGGCCTTAAGAAAAAGCCTTTAAATAAAAGAAGAAAATAATATCTTGGTGTTTTGGGAAGTTACATATATATTAGGTTCCAAATAAATCCTTTGGGAAAATATATTCCACCCAATTTGAGGGTTTGTAGTACAAACCTCAAATGGAGGGGGGTTTGAAAACCTAAATTGAATAAGTGCTTTTTGGCCAAAATAATATTTTATATAAATATTTTTAGGTCCTATACACATGGTATGATCATTGGACAAGAGTTTACATCAAGAAAAAGAGTTTTTAGAGTAGGAGGGAGTTTTATGAATATAGAGCACCAACAAGCACTCAAAGAAGCAAGCAAATAGCACACCAGTCAAGCATTCATATGAACTCAAAAAGTTTTAATTGGACCTAATTTTTGAGTAATGTTAACTTAGTCATGGGGCAAAACACAGGGTGTGACAGACCTCCCCCCTTACAAGAATCTTGTCCCCGAGATTCCTAGGCTAGGCATAGAAAGGATGCGGAAGTCCAAGGGCAGGTAGTCTCCATGTTCCATGTTACTTCTGCTTCGGCGTGGTTGTCCTTCTGGATCTTGAAGTGCCTGGTGATATGTCTTCGGGTACATCGTTGACTTCGTCTAAGGGTCAACAGGGTTCTTGCAATATGCTAGGCTTGCCTAATGGTTAAGGGTTTGGTGGACGAGGTTCTGTCGAGGGCCTGGCTTGTGTGTGTATTCCAATGTCAGAATACGTGGCCAAGTAGTGTGTCTGTGTGCGGATCATGGGGTTGCTCACGTTGGTTAGTGACATCTAGATGTCTCACATTAGAATAGAAGGGTCGAGCCTTGGTGTAGCTTCTCGTTGGCGAGGAAGTCCTTATCTTCCTTAAAGCAGGAGATCTTCAGTCGCGGGTGGTCTTCTTCCTTGAGAATGTTGAAGCGTGTCATCGTAGGCTTCTCGTCGAGACCTTCTTCTTGAGTAAGTTTGCCAAGTAGATTCTTCATTCTTCTTTGGCCGTTTGCACATTTCTGGCGGGTATTTGAGGGTTCAGTCTACTCGTCTCTCCGTAGCCATTTGTGGGAAGGTCTCGGTTGGGTCTCGTCCCTTTAACCAAGCTTAGAGACTTGCTGCCGAAATGGGTCCTACCATCTACGAAGGTTTCAACGGGGTTCTAGATAAGCTGACTATTCAGAGTATAGTTAAACCATCTAATCTCCAAGGTCTAAGGCTTGGCAAGCGGGGTCAACTACCTCTGACGGTGTTTCACCATTATCTAGTCAGAACCTACACCCTTGTTTGGAACAAAAAGCGGCTAGCAATGAGGTCATGACAGTGGTTCCACTCCATTCCACGCATTTGAAGGAAGTAGGGATGACATGCTCAACATACACCATAAAGGTGGTGGAGTGAGGGTGCCATCAACTTCTTAGTTCCATCCTAGTCAGGAACTGATAGGTGACTACTTAAAGCAAGGGGCTCTTTAATCCTCTTGATGTCCAAGCGATTCATCGGGCTTGAACGTCGGTGCTTCTTGATGTAGTCTAGTTAATGTAGTCGGCAGAGGAGTGGTGCTTGACTTCTTTTGCTTCTTCTTCGTCGTTGTCGTGGCTTCGTAATCGTAGTGGTTCTTCATCTTGCTTGGGCAAGAAAGTCTTCTTCTGTAGGGAGGGTGCTTCGTGGAGTCCAACTCCTTCAAGGTGAGACCTTATACTCGAGAGGCATGCTAATGGGGGTTCCTGGGGCTTGTCCGAACAAGACTAAGGTGTTCCTTCCTCTCATTGGGTAAATAAGTATGTCATCCATGAGGATAAAAACATATTCCTCCAAATACCACATAAACACATTCCTCATGATATGTGTGAGAGAGAGGCGGTCATTTATTTCGGGGGTCACTTGTCCATGGATTTGTGGTCCAACCTAATATAAGTCCTTGTGGCCACCTTCCATATGAACATGTTTGGTGGAGGTTGGGGTGGAGTATCGACCATAGTCAAATGACTTAGAGCCAAGACCTATGGTCATAACCTGATCACATTGTGGCTTAGTAATGCTTAGAGGTTTCAAGTAGCTTAGGATGTGAGTGAACGTCTATCATCTTATCCTCGAGCACAGTTATTACATGCCAGTAGTCCTACCTATTACTCGATACAAAACCACCCTATATCATTGAGGTTATCATCTCTTATACATCAATCCCAATGTCACTCATGCTAGTCACATCCCCATGTTTTGAGAGAAGGACTAAACCAGAATCACATATGTATACGGTAGCCAACTCAAATATATTCCTATGTAAAAATCCTCGGGAAGCATACAAGCTGCTAAGCTTGATTGTGATCCTACAACCCAAATATTCAGCTAATATATCCAAGGTCTAAGGTGTTGCATCTCTATGCTATGGAAACATGTAATACACAAATCCAAGATCTTTTTCCCTTCGTAATGAATCCGGTTTAATCGATCCACAAATACCATTCAATACCACCTATTCCATTACTACTACATAATCAACACCAGTTATTGCTCCAGGTATCTCCTAGTTTCCTAAAATCCCTAAATTCTAGAAGGTACTATCTCATCTTAGTTCAACCAACAATTCCCATCATGACGATCTAGTAAACTCCGATGTTAGGTGCATGTGGATCCTTGAATCCATTCTGACAACCATCTAATGTCCCTAGTTTGTCTCCCATTGAGAAACATGGTATCAAGATTAAGATTATCGGGCTAAATCCAAATTACTTTGAACCTTGTAGTTTCATTGATCCTGAGCACCTATTAGGATCACCTATTTAAATCCAAGGTTTACATCTAGTAAGAATTTCCTACTAGTTACTCCAGTTACTATTGTAACACCATCAATCCACTATCAATATCACTTGCCAAAGTCAAGTCATTTATCCACCAATAATTTTAGCTTGTGATCACAATGGTCCTACAAAATCCAATTTGCTGAACGGGAAAGTAAGTTATGTTACTCTATCAATCTTGATCCACCATGTTCGTCTACCAATATTAAGCCTCATAATCCACAAAAGGGTCTCAATTGCTTCCTCAAGACATCTATTATGGCTAAATCAAATCATTGTCCACAAATAGTATATCCTCAGAATGATCCTTCCTATGGCATCAAGGTTCTAGTGCTAGCGTAAGAATGAAGGATGTTTGTTCACTATGATCACTATCTCCATAATGAACCCAGTGCTAAGCAGGGGTTATTGAAGCTCAATAAATGCTTTGGCAAATCCGTGTATTAAACACGTGATCAAAGGCTTGTGCTGGGGAAGCTCGTGAGATCTAAGTTTGTTTAGGGAGGAGTTTCCGATCTTGAGGGGAAAACATAACTCTACAGGGTTGCGTCTAGTCGAGTACGTTGTAGTCGAAGTCTTCAGTGCCAGTTTCTTGTTGAGGTGGTTCCTTGGTGCATCTTGTATTGCCGGTCTTTAGTTGATGAGAGGTAGGGAGGGAAAAGCATCATAGAGGGAAGTGCCTAAGGGGGGTGGTATAGTGCAAGTGCAATCAAGCAAGTGCTGAAAAGTCCAAACACAAACATCAAGGTAAGGTAGGTGATATAGTCGCTCACGTGTTGCCTAGGGAAAAAGTGTGACTTACACTAAAGCACAAACAAGCAAAACAAGAATCACACATCATGGTTCCATCTGAACTATCATACGGACTCGACTTCGCATAGGGGACACACGACCTTTCCTACCCTAGGGGTCCTCGGACTCAGTAGTCGTGCTTGTTTCATGTCTTGGAGAGGAGTCCGCTCGTTCTTCTGGGTCTTCTTCAGGTGTCTCTATGTCTTTGGTTGTTGTTCGTCGAAACGATCTGGGTTGTGCCTGAAAAGTCCTTGATAGCTTCGCGTCTGGTGAGTTGATGACGAAGGTGGTTCCTCATGGCTGTCGTTGACGGGTCTTCTATTGTCTTCGTAATCGTGCCAATGCCGTCTTGTCCTTCAAGGTGTCGAGAGTTCCAAGTGAGCAATCCTTCATGCAATGAAATCAACAAGGCATGGTAGAGTTATCACCTGTCGGTTACGTTAATGATAATATCGACACCGAGAGCAGGGGATGAAGAGAACCGTTTTTTGATGCTCACTATAGTGAGGCAGACCAGATGGCGAGGTTCTCATGCACCGGTGGTTGTTGACACGATATCGGTAATGACAGGGTTGCTATATTAGTGATGCATATATTGACCTTGCATATCTTATGCCCTGGTCATCATAGGCCAAGGTTGCATCATCCTGGGGCAGTGCCGAGGGTGTCACCATCATCCAAGTCTTGACATCCTCATCCTTCAAAAAGGCATCTTCTATTGGTAGCTCCTTGTCTAGTGTCACCAACTTGTTTCCAAGATATGTGGGCAAATGTCTCGCAAGGTAGCTCCCTTCTAGGTCACCACGAGGATTACAAGGAATCCAGTGGTCAGGGCCATAAGGGTACTATCGACCATTTGCAAAGTTTTGAAAAGCAGATGAGGAGAGCTAAGAAAAAATGATGGAAGTGCTAAGGCAAAAGACTTTGCTTCCTTTGAAATTTTACGAGAGGTGAGAATTATAGTGGTTTCGTAAGTAATTAAGGGTCTATAAAAAGAGTTTTGTCCTAACTAACATCCATGCTAACTAAGGGCTTCCTACAGTCATGATGGCTCTGATACCAGTTCTGTGGGGACTCCGACTCAGAAGTCGTGATCACAAAATGTACGTGCACAGTGATCCCAGAGATCAATGCTCACTGAACACACATAAACTGAATAACAAGAGTCTTACATCCATTACATACCGTTTGTACTCAAATATGGCCTTTATGACCAAGTCTTCATAAACTTGCAGCGGAAATCTTCAATGATAGCGTGAACCCATGTCATCTTCCTTAACCCTACAGGCATTCTGATTGGGTAGCGTCCTAGCTCGCACATACGCCACCATGGTAATCTTCATCACAACCTGGTCTTTCATGCCTGGCCAATAAAATAACCAGTGGCAAGCCAATGAGTACTTTGAATGTACTCGCAACCAACCCATGTTTGGAACAAGGTACAATAAAGCATGATATAGCACTAAGTAGGTAATTTTGCAGAAAGCTAATTTTGAGTGCAGTGACATGATCAACAAACTTATGTTAGCATGCATCAACAGATGGCAGATAACCATATGAACGAGTTATAGATATCATCATAAGCAAGGGTGTCACCATCATCCAAGTCTTGACATCCTCATCCTTCAAAAAGGCATCTTCTATTGGTAGCTCCTTGTCTAGTGTCACCAACTTGTTTCCAAGATATGTGGGCAAATGTCTCGCAAGGTAGCTCCCTTCTAGGTCACCACGAGGATTACAAGGAATCCAGTGGTCAGGGCCATAAGGGTACTATCGACCATTTGCAAAGTTTTGAAAAGCAGATGAGGAGAGCTAAGAAAAAATGATGGAAGTGCTAAGGCAAAAGACTTTGCTTCCTTTGAAATTTTACGAGAGGTGAGAATTATAGTGGTTTCGTAAGTAATTAAGGGTCTATAAAAAGAGTTTTGTCCTAACTAACATCCATGCTAACTAAGGGCTTCCTACAGTCATGATGGCTCTGATACCAGTTCTGTGGGGACTCCGACTCAGAAGTCGTGATCACAAAATGTACGTGCACAGTGATCCCAGAGATCAATGCTCACTGAACACACATAAACTGAATAACAAGAGACTTACATCCATTACATATCGTTTGTACTCAAATATGGCCTTTATGACCAAGTCTTCATAAACTTGCAGCGGAAATCTTCAATGATAGTGTGAACCCATGTCATCTTCCTTAACCCTACAGGCATTCTGATTGGGTAGCGTCCTAGCTCGCACATACGCCACCATGGTAATCTTCATCACAACCTGGTCTTTCATGCCTGGCCAATAAAATAACCAGTGGCAAGCCAATGAGTACTTTGAATGTACTCGCAACCAACCCATGTTTGGAACAAGGTACAATAAAGCATGATATAGCACTAAGTAGGTAATTTTGCAGAAAGCTAATTTTGAGTGCAGTGACATGATCAACAAACTTATGTTAGCATGCATCAACAGATGGCAGATAACCATATGAACGAGTTATAGATATCATCATAAGCAAGGGGTTGAACATCTCATGTTTAGTCATCACATCAAGTCATCCGACTTAACTCAAGTATCACCTTTGTCACAAACACACACCAGTTTGTGAAAACATCTGGATGTAGTAAGCAGGACCTCCAACTGTTCATGACCGTGGACACGACTATACAAATAGTTTTACACTCTGCATTGGTTGCACACTTTACCCACAAGACTCAGGGAATTTCCGTGTCATCCATGACTTGCGGTATATTACATACACGAGGTAAGCACCCGAACAATGCCTTTCTCCGACGATACTAAACAAAGAGTCCACTCGATTGGTACACAGTCCTCATGATGTACATCATACGAGCCTCCCTCCAGATCATACTATCCATGAAGGGACCAACGGTGTACCCGGTGCCTGTAAACACAACGCATGTTCGCCCTACCAGGCACGACCCCGTATCGAGAGTGACCACGTCACTCCCACCACTAGTAATGTGGGCTCTATGCTAGTACCCATCATAGTAATCAACAAAGCCCCGTCCCATAAGGGGTATCATGGTCGTGCATGTAAGGTTGGGACGGTCAGCAAATCTTAAAACTCTTTGTTTTTGAAAACACACACACAACTTGCCCTAGTACACCACTTCTTTATCAAGTGGTTACCTAGCTCATCATCATCTCCCTCGGGCATTAGTGGCACCCGACGGAGTTTTCGAGGAGTCTTTGAAATCATTTCATTTCCGACACCATACATATCCCATCCCATTTATGTAGCATCATCTAAGCATCCTGTCTACTCCCACCCGCACAACCCTCATAAGGATTGTAGGGTCATGCATGATGCAAGTATCAATGGCAAAGTATTGGAGGCATCCCACCGAAGGGGGGGTACCACATCAACATGATCAATTCATCGGAATAGAAAGTGCTATATGACATGCATGAAAAAGTTTCTTAACATGGTCAAAGGGCTGCTTGCCTGGCTTAGCAATGTCTTTGAGGTCTTCACCCGCTTCTCGCCTACTCTGAGCACTTCATCTACTTCATCAACAATCACCGGAAACAACATCAATAAGCAACACGACAAGCAGAAAGTAAAAGTGCTCTGTAAATAGGAAATATATTTTTATATGATGTCTTTGTTCATAAGAAAAATGACTAAGGAGGTTCCATTGGATGTGGATCAAGGGGGAGTCTTGAATGGTGGAAATGAAGGAAACGATGATCCTACAAGATGTCCACAAAAAATATTTTTGTAAAAATGGGTGGTTGTACCCAACATATAGGGCATGATTTTAGAAACATTGAGGAATTGGTTTCACCGGATTTGGGTTGTGATGATTTTCCTATGAGTTTCCTAAGAGGAAATAAATGGGAAAAGGGATCATTTATTAGGTCAAGAAGAATAGGGGAATGCTAAAAATGTTAACCATGCCTAGATAAATAGGGTATGATTTTATAGACACCTAGGAACTCGAATTACCTCATTTGGAGTTGATTTGAATCCCCTAGGATTTTTGCAATGGGGGACCTTCATAGTTCAAATTTAAATTTGAGTTTGAACTACACAGAAAAGTTTGCTCTAAAAATGCGCAATGCACATATTTGGAAAGGACATGATTTTAGAAGTTTGTAGAAACTTGAATCACCAAATTTGTAGTCCATTTTAATATTATAGTATTTATTTTGTGCCACTAGAAATTCAAAAGAAAATGGAAGTACCTAGGTGGGCTTAAGTTACGCACCGGGCGCAACATAGCTTCGCAGTGCATTGGGCCTGGCCGAGTTGCTCGCGCATGACAACGAAGGGGCCACGTTGAAGGCGTATTTTCATGTGGGCGTCTGATACGTCTCCAACGTATCTATAGTTTTTTAATTTTCCATGCTATTATATTATCTATTTTGGATGTTTTATATGCATTAATATGCTATTTTATATTATTTTTGGGACTAATCTATTAACCTAGTGCCCAGTGCCAGTTTATGTTTTTTCCTTTTTTTTGAGTATTGCAAAAAAGGAATATCAAATGGAGTCCAAACGGAATAAAATTCTATGATGATTTTTCTTGGACCAGAAGGAACCCAGGAGACTTGGAGAAGACACCAGAAGAGCCATGACTGGGCAACAAGCCACCTGGGCGCGCCCCCTAGCTTGTGGCCCCCCTGTAGCTCCTCCAACCCTAATCTTCCACCTATAAAATTATAAATATTCCCGCAATACCAAAAAGATCCACGATAATACTTTTCCGTGACAGGAAGCCTCTGTTCTCGAGAGATCCAATATTGGAGCCTTTTCCGGTAATCTGTCGGAGGGGGATTCGATCACGGAGGGCATCTACATCAACTCCATTGCCCTTCTGATGATGCACGAGTAGTTCACCACAGACCTATGGGTCCATAGCTAGAGCTAGATGGCATCTTATCCCTCTATGTTCTTCAATACCATTTTCTCCATGAATTCCATGGGGATATATCCGATGTAATACTCTTTTGCGGTGTGTTTGTCGAGATCCGATGAATTGTGGGTTTATGATCAGATTATCTATGAATATTATTTGAATCTTCTCTGAATTCTTATATGCATGATTTATATCTCTGCAAGTCTCTTTGAGTTATTGGTTTGGTTTGGCCAACTAGATTGGTAAGTCTTGCAATGGGAGAAGTGCTTAGTTTTGGGTTCAATCTTGCGGTGTCCTCATCCAGTGACATAGTAGAGGTAGCGGGGCATGTATTTGTATTGCTGCCATTAAGGATAAAAATATGGGGTTTTCATCATATTGCTCGAGTTTATCCCTCCACATCATGTCATCTTACTTAATGCGCTACTCTGTTCTTCATGAACTTAATACTCTAGATGCTGGCAGGAGTCGGTCGATGTGTGGAGTAATAGTAGTAGATGCAGAATCGTTTCGGTCTACTTGACACACACGTGATGCCTATATGCATAATCATTACCTTGGATATCATCATAACTATGCGTTTTTCTACCAATTGCTTGACAGTAATTTGTTCACCCATCGTATTATTTTCCTTCAAGAGAGAAGCCTCTAGTGAAACCTATGGCCCCAGGTTTATTTTCCATATTATATTTTCAGATCTATAAACCAAAAATACCTTGCTGCAATTTTATTTAATTTTACTTCTAGCAATCGTTTATATCTATCTCTATCAGATCTCATCCTTGCAAGTAAACGTGAAGGGATTGACAACCCCTTTATTGTGTTGGGTGCAAGTATTTGATTGTTTGTGTAGGTGCATAAATTAAGGCCTTTCTTGTTCCTCCTTCTGGATTGATACCTTGGTTCAACAACTGAGGGAAATACTTATCTAGTTTGCTGCATCACCCTTTCCTCTTCAACGGAAAACCAACACAAGCTCAAGAAGTAGCAAGAAGGATTTCTGGCGTCGTTGCACGGGAGAATACACATCAAGCCTACCAAGTACCCATCACAAACTCATCTCTTGCATTTACATTATTTGTCATTTGCCTCTCGTTTTTCTCTCCCCCACTTTTAAAACAATTCTAAAAAACCAAAAAGATTTGCCTTTTTATCCGCCCTTCTTCCGTTCTCCTTTTCGTTTGCTTTTTGTTTACTTGTGTGCTAGATTGCTTGCTTTGTCATTATGTCTGAGAATACCAAATTGTGTGACTTCTCAAATACTAATAATAATGATTTTATTAGTACTCCTATTGCTCCCGCCACTAGTGTGGAATATTATAAAATTGATGCCGATTTGCTTAATCTTGTTATGAAAGAACAATTTTTCGGCCTTCCTAGTGAAGATGTCGCATCCCATCGAAATACTTTCATTGAGTTGTGTGACATGCAAAAGAATAAAGACATGGATAATTATATTGTTAAATTGAAGCTATTTTCGTTCTCACTACGAGATCGTGCTAAAACTTTGTTTTCTTCTTTGCCTAAAAATAATATTGATTCATGGAATAAGTGTGAAGATGCTTTTATTTCCAAGTACTTTCCGCCCGCTAAGACCATCTCCCATAGGAACGATATAATGAATTTTAAGCAACTTGATCATGAGCATGTTGCACAATCCTGGGAGAGGATAATATTAATGATTATAAATTGCCCCGCACATGGTTTGAGTTTATGGATGATTATACAATTGTTTTATGCGGGATTGAATTTTGCATCTAGGAATCTTTTAGATTCAACCGTGGGTGGTAATTTATGGAAATCACGTTAGGAGAAGCTACTAAACTCCTTGATAATATTATGGAAAATTACTCTCAATGGCATACCGAAAGATCTCCTATAAGTAAAGAAGTGCATGATATTGAAGAAATAAATACTTTGAGTGAAAAGATGGGTGAATTAATGAATTGTTTCCTAGTAAGAGTGCTCCTATTGATCATAATGATATGCCTTTGTCTTCTTTGATTGGGAATAATAATGAATCTATGGATGTGAATTTTGTTGGTAGGAACAATTTTGGTAATAACGCATATAAAGGTAATTTCAACCCTAGGCCGTTTCCTAGTAATTCCTCTAATAATTATGGTAATTCCTACAACAATCCTTATTCAAATTATAATAAGATGCCCTCTCATCCCGAGAATAATATTAAAGCATTTATTAGTTCTCAAAAGGTTTTCACTGCTTTGATTGAAGAAGAATTTCTCAAGATTGATGATTTGGCTAGGAACGTTGATAGAATTTCGCTTGAGATAGATTCTTTGAAAATTAAATCTACTCCACCCAAGCTTGATATTAATGAGTCTTTAAAATCTATGATAACTTCTATTGATGAGTGTAAGGAAAGACCCTACTTTGTGTATATTGATTGGTGTATCAATTACAAGGGAGCGCAATTGCTTGACCTAGCTCTCGATGGATTGGTTTTTCTCTCCCTCAGCCGTCCCCGGGTCTCGCCTTTATATAGGAGGTCAAGACCCTGGGTTACAAAAGTCTCACGCCGACTCTTACAACGTATCCGACCCCGTCTCTTAGTTGCCTTGTCTTCCTTGGCGTGCTGTCTCTGGGCGGTTCTCCCGCCCGGGTCTTGTGCCTTCTTCCTGTCTCTGGGCCTTCTCTTTAGCCCCCCTGATGAACCGTCGTGCGTCCCAATCTTCCTCTTCCAGCCCATATGCTGACGAGCCGCCAGGTATGACCCGACCCATTCTGGGCGGGTCTTACCACGGGGTTATATCCCCAACATTAGGCCCCAGATTGACTTGAGATTGCTTATGTCAATCTTCACTTCTACTCCACGGAGAGTCTCACACTCTTGTCACCTGAAGAACATATAACCCGCCATGACGTCACCTTCATACATGTCAAGAAGATTCCATGACGTATGTTGCAGATCCTCTTATTAAAACAGTCTGCCCGGGAATCAAGGCATCCGTTCGGTCGGTCAACATTTCATGCCTTGATTCCCGCGCGTCTCGTTTGCCCCCATCCCTTACATAAGGCTACGCGGGGTCCTTTCATTTTTTCCACCGCCACCTCTTCTTCTCCTTCCTGCTGACCTCTGTGCTCTTGAGCTCCGTCACGCCGGTGCACCCTTGTCATCGTCCACCACTCCGGACGCTGCATCAACCTGACCGCATCCAAACTCTCGCCGTTGCTCGTCGCGTCCTCAAGGTACGTTCCTCATCCCCCATTAGATCTGTCACTCCCCACTCGAATCCTATCGAGTTCGTCGGACTCCATTAGCATGCCCATTCATCTTCATAATGCCAACCGTCGGGTAGTCTTTTAGATCTTGCGATGCTATTATCCACTGCGGCCACCCATACATAATCAATAGTAATCCAACCTAGATCTGCCCCCTGCTCCTTTTCTTGCGTTTAGACCGTTCGCTCTTCCTCAACCCCCTTTTTAGGGTTGAATTAAATCTGATTTTATCTTGCCTGTAGATCTTGTATTTTCAGTATAACATGCAAAACATGTTTGTATTTCCTTAGCAATATTTTCACCATGGCGTTGTTCACGTAATTCGCCATTAGTTCTCCGACTCTTCTGATAGTTGCGCCGGAGGCTTAACGTCTTCATACTTAAATTTATCAGTCGTCTTAGTTACTTGGTCACTTTTTGACCCGCCGAGCCTTGCCCATTTCACAGCTTTTTGAGTCGCCGTCATGTCTCGAGCACCTACGTCCTGCGACTGGATCGGCTCTGGGGTTACCGAGCCTTTCTTACTAGACTATGTAGAGGTAGGCATGTTGCCGGCTCAAGACATTATTCATTGGCGGGTTTCGGGGAAAGAGACAAAACCCATCCCGCGAGAGGGGGAAGTCGTTGTCTTCATCGATCACATTGTGCGCGGCTTCTGCCCTCATGGATCCAAGTTCTTCCGAGATGTGCTGCAATTCTTCAACCTGCACCCTCAAGACATCGCCCCAAACCCCGTCTCCAACCTGTGCAATTTTCAAGTCCTCTGCGAGGTCTTCCTACAAGAAGAGCCGTCAGTTGACCTCTTCTGCGATTTCTTCTACGTTAACGGCCAAACGGAAGTGGCGGGCGGCCCACACTTGGAGCTCGGTGGAGTCTCCATCCAAAGAAGAAGGGATTTGGCTTATCCGGCTGTTAAAATGCCAAGCCACCCCAAAGACTGGAACAGGACGTGGTTTTACTGCAAAGACATGTCTCCTGAGGGCGAAACCCCCCTGCAGGGTTACCGTCCTACCCGGCTTTGCCCCTCCACTGAACTTCCGGACCGGATGACAACCACGGCCCAGGCGAAGTATTCTCTTGAGTTTGCCAAGATTAGAGCTCTTCTGGCCAAAGGTTTGACATGGATCGACCCGACCCGCTGCTGGATCTCCTGGAGAGTTTTGCCCTTGAGCCGGCGGGACCGTCTTATGTGTGAATACTTAGGCGGAGCCGATGACCCTCTCTGCTTCACCCGTACCACCTTAACAGAGGAAAATGTCACCACCGCCATCAAAGGACTTACCCGCAAATCCCTGTAGGCTTGTCACGCTGTCAGCTTACAACCTTTCTGTGTCGCGAACCCGGCTCCAGATGTAAGGGCGGCTCTGAATATTGTTCTTCTTGTTTGAACTTATATATATATATATATAGCACCCTTACCCCCTTTCGGCGACTTCCCCTACAGGCCAATTCCAGCTTTTGGAAGAAGAAGTATACTCTCCCTATGAAGAAAAAGAAATCTCAGGCGGGTCAAACCCGCGGTCGTAAGCCGAAAATCTTAGCTCAAAATTTGCTTGAGCTTGACGACTTAGAGGTAGAACTTGACTCCCTTGGCCGTCTTTTTATGCAACTTATTGACCATGATTGTACATAGGAGGAAACAGAGACAATCACACCACCGCCCCTGAGGTAACTTATCCCTCTTCCAACTCAGACATCTTCCCGCAAGCGAAGATACGGTGGGTCATCCAAAAAGTTCCTTTTTTTGCATCCTGTTGCTTACTTAGATCCCGACTTTCCCTTGAAAAAACAACAACACGAATCTCGGCACTAGACCCGGAGTACTGACTCTGAGGGTCTTATGGCCGGCTTACCAATTCTCCGGCGCCATGAAAACGCCCTGCTAAGGTACTTTACCAAGAACCCCAACATCTGTCTTAAATTTTCGCAACACTATCTTACTATTGCCTTGTTAACTTAACCTTGTAGGGAACACCTCCTTCATCTGGCGACTCAATGGCCTCCAAGCTTCCTCCTATGAAGGTCAATCTAGGATATGTTTCTTTCTTCTACTGCACGCATATTGCTGGTATTACATTTATACTTGATCATTTATTCTTTGTCCTTTCAGGGCGCAAGCCAAATGCAGGAAAACGGGTGGGTCTAACGTTGCTCCCACCGTCCAACAACCGGCTCCTGCTGAGCCCACTTTCTCTCCTGCCAAATCGTTCTGAAATTAATAAGGAAGTGCCTAAGCAATCTCCACCACCCTCAGAATTGGTGGGTCTTGATACGGTGGATCGTGACAGCCCATCAACCGATCCTAAGATGCCCAGCCCAACCGCCGAAGACTCGTCGCCCCTCGATGTTGTTATCGCTAGGGCGGGTTATCAATCTCCAACTCACCACACTCTAGCCAAGCATACAGGCAAGGCTGAATGCTCTTCTGAGAATCTGACCTTCAAGTTCCCCGTCTTGGAGAAGATGACTGCAGACGACTTGCATGTTGGTTACCTGAACTGCCTGTCAGCTAGCCGCAACATGGATATCAAACTTGCGAGTTTGATGAACAAGAAATACGAGGTACTTTGCTTTATCTTTTTCTCTCATACACGTATATATCCCCCAAGAGTCGGGCTAATATTGCAAAGAATGGCTCGGGTCTTTCACTTCTTTGAACATATCATATAGGAACTTTACCCTATGATCCCAGATATTAGACTAGATTGCATGTAAAGCTGGCTTTTTATGCTTCTATAAATCCAATTGTAGCCCCCAAGTTCGGGCCATTATGACAATTATTAGCCGGATCTTTCACTTTTAGGTGTAGAATGAAAATGCAGACATTAGCCCCCAAGTGCCAAGTATATTACTTGTAATCTGCTTGGGACTTGTATCCAATTGTTATTCCATTCTAGCGACTTAAACCTTATATCTTTTGACTTGTGTAACATAGGAGGCGCTGGTCACGGCCGAATCTGAATGCGCCAGTTTGAAGGAAAACTTGGCCACCCAGCAAAGCGCCCGAGCCGCCGCAGATGAGAAACTTTGGGCGACTGTTGAACAGTTGGAAAAACTTCAAGCTGAGTTTGCTGCATATAAGAAGACTGCCAAATCTGAGCAAGCTTCTTTGTCAAAACAAGTTGCCAATGCTGAAGAGCAGGCAAAACTTGCAGTCACCGAACTGAATACCCTCAAGGGTCATATATCCAAGATGACTGGCACGATCTTTGGTAAGTACTTCCGTCTTTAAAAAAAATCCATGTTATAAAAGTATCAGTCGGACGGCTTACAATCTTTGACCTATTCCTTGGAGGAGAACGGAGCCGCCAGCTGTCTTCTGACAACATAATCAAACTGAAAGCCATCTACACTTTGACGGAGCAACTCTACAGTGGATCCCTCTGCACCATCAAGGCTATCATGACGGCCAAGTATGTCCCCAAGCTTATGAAGGGCGTCTTGGAAACCTTATCCACCTTGCCTCAGCAAGTCAATGAGATGAGGCGATCAACCGCCAGGAGATGAGCTATAGCAGCACTGAGCCACTCCCTTGCCTTTGCTCCGGAGCTGACTGCTGAACATATGATGAATGGCTTCCCTTCCAAGAAGGATGATGGCTCAGATTTCACCGAAGTTGACTATGCCAGGTGTGTCAAGGCTTCCAGGCGGCTCTCCTCCATATTGGTTGAGGAGACAGACCTTACACCTTATCAGGCGGCTTATGATGAGAACAATCAACGGTTGCGTTTCCCGACCTTTGAAGCCAAAAACCTAATCCCTGCACGTTGTAAGCCGCTCTTCGCTCCTGATGTAGATCCGTCTCCACTTTTCGACGATGCAAAATTCGAGGCTTTACTTAATTGCAACTAGGATGTAGATCATCTTTAGATTGAGGAGCCCGAAGACCCGACACAGAACAATCCGTCGCCAAGCTAAATTCTTTGCCTCCAACTACATGTAATTCGGCTAACATAGCCGCCGGGATGAACAAGCACCAAAACTTGTAATATATATTCGTCTTTTGAGCTCTTTAGAGAGCCTTGTAATATCCCTTGGAATCTTCTTATGTCTTACTGGTGACTCATAATCAAACTCTGCAAATAATTCTGCAATGTTTGCCTGGGCGGCTTTCAGAAAAAGCATGACCCGAATATCTCAACATAGCCTCGCCTCATCTTTCGGTCTTGCTCATGCAACATGAAATACAATGTATAAAGTATGATGCAATATGTAATGTATGATGCAATATGTGATGTAGGATGCACTATATGATGCAATGCATGATTGTCTTTTCTTTCTCCTTGTTTGAAAACTCATATTCCGGCCCTTTTGAGGGGAAACTGTTGCTTTGAACCGCCTAATAGTATAGGGTCTCTAATGAGATTGACCGCCAATCTTGCATGGCTCAGGGTCTCTAGGCGAGATTAACTGTTAAGGGCGCAACGGTCCATAATTTTGCAACGGAGTGAGTGCCCCAGGCTCATAAGCTACTTCTCACGTGACATAAATCCGTCGTTTGAACCTTAAGGGTGTCAAGCTTAAGAGTATGACGGGCCACTTAGCGGAGTGTATGTAGCAGATGAGAGAGTCTCCCTCGCCACTATATGAGGCCCTTGGAGGGGGTGAGTTGATAGCTCACTGCACCCCTAGACGAACGGCAACTACATAGAGGCAGGTACGACTCAGTCTTACCACGGCTGAAAAGCCAACCAAGAGTGGGGGGCGGCCTTCACCCACCCTTGAACTTGCTTTGGGTCCGCGACCCGCCTTTCATCATGGAACCTATGTTTGAACGGCTCGCATCGGGGCGGCTCATCCTCTTTGGCATCCATGACGCCCATGTTTGAACGACTTGCATCATGGCGGCTCGCCCTCTTGAGCGACTTAAAATCTTTCGCCCGTAAGGTAGTGCACTCATGGTTGAACGACTCGCATCATGGTGGCTCGCCCTCTTAAGAGACTTGGCACCCATGTTTGAACGACTTGCATCATGGCGGCTCGCCCTCTTGAGTGAATATAAGTCTTGCATCAACGAGGCAGTGCACCCATGTTTGAATGGACCGTAGCGTGGCGGCTCATCTTGTTGAGTGACCCTCAATCTTTCTTCGATAAAATGGTGTGCCCATGTTTGAATGGCTCGCAGTGTGGCGGCTTGTCTTCTTGAATGACCTTAAATCATGCCATCTTGCTCCGCTGTCTCGTGGGTCGCCGATCTATAAGCCGCCATCCGGAGAGGCCGCCGTCTTGAAAATTTTCCCCAAATGGTGAAGAGTTAGTCAAAAAGGGTGAGCAAGCTAAACCCGGTGGGTTGGAAGCCCCCAAGTGACCAAGCAGAAAATGTTCATCTTTGCACAAATCTGTAATGCAAGAGCAAACGATAGAGGCCACGTCCTGTAGGGATGCCAACTTAATTATATGAACTATCTAAATACAGTGAAACATGTATATACAAAGATAAGAGTTGATGACTCAAGTATAGTAAGGCTGTAGATGAGCGATGTTCCATGTCCGGTGAGTTTCTTGCCCAGAGGTACGCTCATCTCGCACATCGATGAGATAATAAGACCCATTGTTTAGGTTCCTACTAACCATGAAAGGTCCTTCCTATGGGGGTGATAACTTGTGCATGTATGTCTGATCTTGAATCAAACGTAACACCAAGTCGCCTTCTTGGAACGTTTGGGTCTTGACCCTGCGGCTATGGTAGCGACGCATGACTTGCTGGTAAATCGCCGATCAAGCCGCCGCAAGATCGCGCGCTTCATCAAGAGCATCCAATGCATCCTGTCATGCCGTCTCATTATCAGCTTCCACATAAGCCGCCACCCGCGGCGAGTCATGACGTATGTCGCTTGGTAACACGGCCTCCGCACCGTAAACCATGAAGAAAGGTGTAAAACCCGTCGACCTGTTAGGCTTAGTGTTGATGCTCTAGAGGACGGACGGCAAATCTTCAACCCAACAACCCGGAGTTCTCTACAGAGGAACCATGAGTCGGGGCTTGATACCTGTCAATATCTCTTGATTAGCCCGCTCTGCCCGCTCGTTGGATTGCGGGTGAGCCACAACCGAAACATCAAGCCGGATGTGCTCGTTTTTGCAGAACGTCTCCATAGCCCCTTGGATAAGTTTGTACCGTTATCAGTGGTAATACTATGAGGGTATCCAAACAGGT
Organism: Hordeum marinum; assembly: GCA_022496015.1. Lineage (NCBI taxonomy): Eukaryota > Viridiplantae > Streptophyta > Magnoliopsida > Poales > Poaceae > Hordeum > Hordeum marinum. The sequence goes on from CM039677.1 coordinate 237,480,338, forward strand.
AGATCAACTTCCTAACAAACTGAACCACCGTGGCTACATCACACTTGCTTATCGGCTCAGCCTCCACCCACTTTGTGAACTTGTCCACTGCTACCAATAAATGAGTCTTTTTATCTTTAGATCGTTTGAAAGGTCCAATCATGTCAATCCCCCATACCGCAAACGGCCAAGTGATTGGTATCATCCGTAACTCCTGCGCCGACACATGAGCACGTCTTCCGAATTTCTGACACCCGTCCCACTTATCGACAATATCTTCTGCGTCCTTTCGAGCTGTTAACCAGAAGAAACCATGTCGAAAGGCTTTCGCCACCAAAGACTTTGACCCGACATGATGTCCACAATCGCCAGCATGTATCTCGTATAAGATTTCCTTGCCCTCCTCTGGAGAGACATAGCGCTGGAAGACGCCACTAACGCTACACTTGTGCAACTCCCCCTTAATGATGGTCATGGACTTAGAACGCCTCAAGATCCGCCGTGCGAGAATCTCATCTTCAGGTAACTCGCCCCGCGTCAGATATGCTAGATACGGTAACGTCCAGTCTAGAATAGCACATAAAGCTGCCACAAGCTGCTCTTCCGGGTCAGGTATCGCTAAATCCTCCTCTGAAGGTAATCTAATAGACGGGTGACAAAGTACATCCAAAAAGACGTTGGGCGGCACCAGCTTACGCTGAGAGCCCAATCTTGACAATGCATCCGCCGCCTCGTTCTTACGACGGTCAATATGATCCACCTGATAGCCTTTAAAGAATCCAGCAACAATGTCCAACTCTTGCCAAAAAGCCACCATCCGTGGGTCCTTGGAATCCCACGTGCCTAACACCTATTGCGCCACCAAATCTGAGTCGCCAAGACATCAAACCCGGCTCAAGTTCATCTCCTTGGCCGCACAAAGTCTATGAAGCAAAGCTTCGTACTCGGTTGCATTGTTCGTGCAAGGAAACATCAGTCTTAACACATAACAAAACTTATCACCTTTGGGGGAGGTTAAAACAACCCTAGCCCCTAATCCCTCCAACTGTCTGGATCCGTCATAGTGAATTTCCCAATACGTGTTGTCCGGCTTTTCTTCCGACGCTTGACCCTCCGTCCAATCATTTATAAAATCCACCAAAGCTTGACACTTCACGGTTGTGCGATGCATATACTTCAAATTTAGAGGCCCAAGCTTTAGTGCCACTTAGCAATTCTGCCAGTGGCCACCCGATTCTGAATTATATCTCCCAATGGAGCAGAACTAACCACCATGATCTGGTGCCCAAGGAAATAATGCTTTAGCTTGCGATTTGCCATGAACACCCCATATATCAGCTTCTGCCAGTGTGGGTATCGTTGCTTTGATTCTATGAGCACCTCACTAACATAATAAACTGGCCTCTGGACTGGATACTCTTTTCCTGCCTCCTTGCGTTCCACCACTATCGCAGCGCTGACCACCTTATTGTTAGCCCCCACGTACAAAAGTAAGGGCTCCTTCTCAGCCAGAGCAGCTAAGATCGGCGGCTCAACCAATTGCTTCTTAAGTGCTTCAAGAGCTTCGTCCACAGCCTTACTCCACACAAAGTCATCCATCTTCTTCATCATCAAGTATAAAGGGATGGCCTTCTCCCCCAGGCCGCTGATGAAGTGGCTTAAAGCGGCAATACAACCCGCCAGGCACTGCACATCATTGACGGTTGCCGGGTTAGCCAGAGACGTGATGTCATTTATCTTGTCTGGGTTGGCTTTGATGCCTTGTTCTGAAACCAAGAAACCCAGAAGTTTACCTGCAGGAACTCCAAAAACGCACTTAGTCGGGTTAAGCATCATTTTATAGACCCGTAAGTTATCGAATGTTTCTTTCAGGTCGTCTAACAACGTCTCCTTCTTTCTTGACTTAACCATGATATCGTCCACATAAGCATGAACATTGCGCACAATCTGATCGTGAAGGCAATTCTGTACAGAGCGTTAATAACTCGCATGCGCACTTTTGAGCCCAAACGGCATAGACACATAGCAAAACACTCTGAAAGGTGTTATAAATGAGGTCTTCTCCTGATCTTCAACCGCCATCCTGATTTGATGATAGACTGAATAGGCGTCCAGGAAAGATAAACTCTCACAACCCGCAGTCGCATCGATAATCTGGTTAATACGAGGGAGAGCAAACGGATCAACTGGACAAGCTTTGTTAAGATCCGTGTAATCTATACACATATGCCACATGCCGTTCTTATTAAGCACCAGCACAGGATTAGCTAACCACTTCGGGTGAAATACTTCCACAATGAACCCTGCTGCCAAGAGCCGGGCTACTTCTTCTCCGATCGCTTTACGCCGTTCCTCGTTGAAACGGTGAAGGAACTGTTTAATTGGTTTAAATTTGGGATCCACATTAAGGTGGTGCTTAGCGAATTCTCTCGGTACACCCGGCCTGTCAGACGACTTCCACACAAAGATGTCCTGATTCTCACGGATGAATTCGATGAGTGCCCTTTCCTATACGGGGTTCATGTTAGCCCTGATAGTGAACTGCTTGGATGAGTCCCCTTGAGTAAAGTCCACCAACTTAGTATCATCTGTCGCAAACTTCAGGGGTGGCTCAGATTTCGTGCTGGGTTTCTTCAATGGAGTCATATCCGCCGGGTCTACATTATCTTTGTAAAACTTAAGCTCCGCCTCAGCACAGCTCGATTCCTCATAAGCCGTGTCTCCTTATTCACATTCTGTGGCTATTTTCCGATTGCCATGAATCGTGATTTTCCCGTTGAGAGCCGACATCTTGGGTTGCAGATAAACATAACAGGGTCTGGCCATGAACTTTGCGAAAGCCGGCCTGCCAAACAAAGCATGATACGGGCTCTAAATTTTTACCACCTCAAACCACAAAGTCTCCACCCTGTAGTTATACTCATCTCCAAACGCTACATCCAAGGCGATCTTCCCCACTGGATAAGCTGACTTTCCTGGCACCACTCCATGAAAAACGATCGACGACGGCTTAAGATCTTTATCCATCAACTCCATCCGCTGGAACTTGTCGTAGTATAAGATGTTGATATTGCCACCTCCGTCCATGAGTACCTTCGTGAACTTGTATCCTCCAACCTGAGGTGCGACCACCAAAGCTAAATGACCCTATTGTCGATCCGCGGCGGGTGATCCTCCCGGCTCCACGTAATTGGATATTCCGACCATTTTAAATACTACGGGAGAGCTGGTGTGGCCACATTGACAACCCTCTTGCAGAGCTTCTGTTCCTGCTTATCTAGGCTCATAGTGAAGACATGATACTGCCCCCACTAAGTTGCTTTGGGTTACTTTGATACCCTGAGCGATTATTCTGCTGCTGACCACCATTTCCCTGCTGCTGATGATGATCCCTTTGGTCTCCTTGGTTCTGGTTGTTTTGATCCTGATAACCTGAACCTGACCCGCCAATGCCGGAACCAGCTCCTGAGCCGCCTGGACCTAGGCTGCTCGACATGCTGTTACTGTTGTGATTTTGACGAATACTGTGTTCCCAAAACTGGCGCATAACACTGCACTCCTTCCAAGTGTGGGTGGCTTCCTTATCTGGCCGGATGTGCGCCGGGCAAGGTCTGTTCAGCGCTTCTTCCAAGTTGAAAGGCACAAGCGCCCTATTTCTGTTGAATGGCAGCCTAAAATTCCCGTTGCCCCGTTGACGACTGTCCCCACGTTGGTGTTTGCCACAAACTCTGACCTGCTGTCAGGGTTCTTCTGTTTGCCTTGGCTGCTGTTCCCAGCACCTCCCTGCTGGTCCTTGTCATTGCTACCCTTCTTACTCTGAGTCGGTTTCTCATCATCGGAGTCCGGGTCCTTGGTAGTGTCTGAATCCGCATATTTAGTGAGAGTTGTCATGAGCTCACCCATGTCTTGACAAGAGCACTTCAACCGCCTGGGATGCTGAGATATTCTAAGATGAGTGGATCACCGTTGAGACCCGCCGCACCCAATGATGGGCCGATTCTCCTTCCCGCTGCACACAAAGATCCAGATCTGCAATCGTCATTGGCTGCTTGCAGGTTCCTTTGAAGTTTTTGATGAAGCATACTCTCAATTCGGCCCAAGACGTGATGGTATTGGGTGGCAACCTCTTTAACCAAGTGCGCGCTGGCCCTTCCAACATCATGACGAAGTATTTTGCGCAAACTACCTCATCAGCGTCCAGCATCTCCATAGCAAGCTCATAGCTTTCAATCCAAGCCTCTAGGGCAGATCCGCCGTGTAATTGGGCACCTTCCGCGTCCGCTTAAAATCCTTGGGCAAGCATGCACTACTCAGGTTCGTCGTAAGGCACTGCACACCAAAACCCTTGGATGAGACACTGGCGGGCGTTGCTGGCGCCGGCTCAGGGTTCTCCTGATATTCCATCACTGATGTCAATCCTCTCTCACCCCTATTCACAGGCCCCTGAATATCCATCTCAGGCGGGTCGTTACGCAGCGGGCTCCGCCTCTGCCTCCTGCTAGAGACCACCGGTGACTCAATGTGCCGACTATAGCTATGGCTATGAACCGGCATGGAGTGCACCCGGCCTCGGCTGTGAGTATATCTTTCTTGCTGAGCCAGCACAATTTGTAACAGGTCAATTGCATTCCTCGCCTCCTGAGCGAACGACGTTCCTTCGGCTAAGGGGAGGGAGTCAAGCCGGGCAGCCACTGCGATCATATTTTCCACTGGATTAGAATAATGGCCAGGCGGCATCACAACGCGCTGTGACAACGATATGTTCCTTCATGGCGGGTCTAACTGCCGAGGTGCCTCAGCCACCCTGGTTACTGGCGGCGTATTCGCCTCATCCCTAGGAGAGTTGAAGAGGTTCCGGGGCTGAACAGGTAATCCGACCCGAGTCCTTCTACATTGAACCGCTTCCGACGCTCGCTGATCCAGCTCAAAACGGAGAGCCTCGGCCCTCAAACGTTCCGACTCAGCATTCATCTGATCTTGCATTGCCTTAATATCTTCCTGGACCTGAGCCATCTGTTCCTTGATCCGGTTAACCTCGGTGTTGCGCTCCGCCAGATTCTCAGCTGTTACCTCTGTGGCCATTAGAGTTGTTAACTCCTCCATGAGCTCTAGTAGAACTTGAGCCGACGTCTTAGGAGGTTCCACGTTGGGCGGGGCCGCACCAGCCGTTGCCCCCAAGTCTGCTCCGTTGGAAGCCGGCACCAGTCCTGCCATGAACACGGCGGTTCGATTCGACGGGTTATAGGACTCCGGAATACTGTCGCCATCGGAGTAACCTCCTAACCCGCCGTCATGAAGTCGATAGATCGATTCGCGATCCTCGCTGGAAGATCCTTCATTTGAGAATGTCAAGGTCTCTCACGAAAAGGAGTCCCCCATGTCCTGCGTACAGCCGACGAAAACACTCTTCCACCCGGGTTGAACACGGGCGGGGGTCGTGCGCCAGGCCGGCTCGACGAGGTCGGTAGAAATGTCCGGTCCGGGTGTAGATCCGTCCAATTTACCGATAAACACGTGCATCTTTCCAATGGGAACCCGGTACCCGTACTCGATTGAGTCAGCCTCCGGTCCCCATCCTGCGTCGTCGATGTAGAGCTTGCCGCAGCAACTCTTTGTCATCAAGCCGACGGCATATCCTTTGATCCCTGAGAGAGAGCCCTTTGAGAACTCAACACCACCGCACATATTTTGTCCTTTAGAGCATGCCCAAAAAGTTTCGAACCAGATGGGTATCAGATTTTGGGCTCTGCAAAACCCTAAGAAGTTCGAACACAGGGGCATGTGCGAAGATCCCCTACAACCTCGCCCTACCTAGCTCGCTACTCGATGATTTCTACTACGAACTCGCATGATAACGAGGAGGCAGATGTACACAATGATTTACCCAGGTTCGGGCCGTTGCGAAGCGTAATACCCTACTCCTGCTTCGGTGCATTGCCTCAGGAGGAGGTTTGTGGATGAAGTATTACAGTGGTGGGTCGCCTCGTGAGGGCGCTCTAGTGGTGTTGCCTCTCTTCTGTTGCCTCCCTGTTTTGTTGTCCCTTCTACGGTGCAGCCTAGCCTCTATTTATAGTGCCCCGGGTCCTCTTCCCTTAGCGCTATGGCAGGAAGGGATCCCACAACAGCCAAATTCCAAGGGGGCAGGAGTAAATCTTTATCCTGATGAAAGGTAGTCTTCGCCTACAAAGTAGGTGTTAATGATGTAGAGGTGGGCTCTGCGATGACATCCTCCCTGCTAGGCTCGTGATCATGGTCTCATGTGACAGCCCAAGTGCTGTCCCTACCTTTTATGGCATGTAACCCCTTTGTATGCACCTTGTGTCATGAGCTTTGATATGAATTGCACCTTGTCCCATGTGTTAGTTTGCATCCATGCATCATTTCATCCATCATAGCATTCATCATGCCTTATTGTTTACGTGTGCCTTTGTATGATGTGGTGGTTGTGAGTGGGTCTTGTGTTGTGTTGGTGCTTGAGTGTGGTTGGAGCCTTGTGTGCAACCTCTTCTTCTTCCCCTCTCTTTTCCCTTATCAAACATGCCCTTCCAACACCCCCTTCTCTCCATATAATTTTATTGTCAAAATTAAGTTGTTTTAAAAATGATTAAAAATGTTCAAGAGGTAGCCCTATTCATATTAATAATTTAGAGTGTGATTCTTTTGATGGTTGGGGTTTGGTTGTTTTCTGTTTTATTTAAATAGGAGCTGCCTTTTATTAAAGTATTAAAATTACTTGCTCAATAAAATCAACTTTATAATTTTATTAAATAGTGCACATTATTTTATTTACAAAATTATTATTTTTTGCACTAGAACCTTTCTTTTATTCTGGGGATTTATTTTTGTGTGGCTGGTTTTTAAAATGAAAAAAAACCTTCCTGATTTGTTTTGGGAGAAAGAGTGCGCAGTATGGACCTTCCCGCGGCCTAGCCCGCTTGGTGGACGGTCACTTGCTCCGTCAGGTTCACCGTCAGGTTCAGGGAGCGAGAGCCACGTCCGCCGTCGCCTTTCCATCGCCGTCGCCTTTCCATCGCCGTCGCCGTCTGTCCCATTGCCCATATAAGACCTCGACGTGCGTGCCCCCTCGCCTAGGGTTCCGCTTCTCCCAGCTGCCGCCGCAGCTCTCTTCTTCCCCTCCATCTCTCTCCCTCCTCTCTTCTTTCCCCTTGCCAGGTAAGGTTCTGAGAGGTTCAGACAGGTTCAGTTGAGTCCGCTGATCGTCGTCGCCGTGTCTCCAGTGGGCCGCGTCCTTGGTGGTGATGGCGTGGAGCTTGGGGGTTCTCCCGGCGTTCCATTCCTGCCGCTAGGGGCCCCGAAGGAGCTCTGCAGCGACCGCCCCGTCATCGCCGAAAGTCTTCGCTTTGCCGTCTCCTTCCCCTGCGTCGTCTCCGGCCGTCTTCTTCCCCTCCGTCGACTCTGGCATGATTGGCTCGTCGTCGCCTTCCCCCAAGGTGTGCTGCCGGTCCCCGTAGCCCTTTTCCCTCCGTGCGTAGCTCGTAGTTGGTCGCCGCCGCGTCTGTCGCTGCCGGTAGCAAGACGAGCACCTGCCGCTCGCCTCCTTCCTCCTCTCCGCAAGGTGAGTAGGGGAATGGAGCCATGGATGACCCGTTGTGCGTAGGAGCAGCTTGCGCCGCCGGATCTGCCGTGGATCGCCAGAGTTTGCCGCCCCAGTTTGCCTGTCGCCGTTGCTCTGTTTTGTGTTGCATCTTCAGTTTCGTGAGGGTTGTAGTGTATGTGCATGTGTATTAGATAGGCGGAGCCCCTACTCTATTGTCGATCGAGCGCGTAGCAGAGTGGTTGGGTTTGGGAGAGGTGACCATCAGGTCCTGGGTTCGAGCCCAAGCTCCCCCATTTTTTTTGTTTTTCCTTGCTTTTGTTTTCTTTTGTTTTTGCTCTTTTATATGTATGTATGTGTTTGGATAGTAACCAGCATGTGTAGGGTTTCTTTTTATGTTCTTCTTTTGAGTAGGTGGTTTGTGTGTTGTGTGTGTTGTGTGTGTATGCTATGCATACACACATGAGTGTGTGTAGGTGGTGTGTGTTGTGATGTGTAGGTGCATGTGTTCATGCACTTATGCATGTGTGTGCTAGTGTGCGTGTGTGTATATATACCCAAGTGTATATATGCATGTGGTTGTGGTATGTGTGGTGTGGTGCACTATGCAAGTGCTTGCCGTGTGTATGCTTAGAGTGTGTGTACCAACTTGTGTGGTATGTATGTTGTTGAGACTGTGTGTGTATATCCTTGTCGTATACATGCAAGTGTTTGTAGTGTATGTGTGAGAGAGTGTGTGTGTGTGATCATCTACATATGCACATGCATACATGCATTGAGCATATATGTATGTATATGTTATGGATGACCACCCACACACATGAGTTGTGTCATGAGTGAAGTGCCTTGTGCACTTGTGTGTGTGTAGGGGACTAGTGGGTTTTCCCACTTGTCATACCCCTTGTTGATATATGCTTGTCATGTAGGTTTTATCATCTCATTTCCATTCTTAGCTAAGTTGCTAACATGCTCATGCCCATTTAAGTGCATTTTCTATCTAGAGTAGTTATGCCATGATTAGTAGTGGATATATTGCTATTTGTTCGTGCCTTGTTGTTTCACATGAGCATATGAGTATGACCCATGGTTTTGGGGTAGGAAGAGCCAATGAATCCAGTAGAACTCTCAGATTCCACTTTTGAGCAAGTTCATAAATCTGTCATTTTAGCTGAGATGCCATTTTCTCATTTTTGCATGATTTAATCCATGCTTGCTTTGGGATATGTGCCAACTATGGAGTGCTAGTATTTTGTATCTAGTATGCCATGGTATTTTTGTTTAACATGAGAATCACCCATATAAGTGGGAACCATGCTGCAAAGGGACCAACTTAATGTTTCTGTTCCAGCATGCTAAAAACTACTAAGTCTGGGAGTCTGTAGTTATTTTTTATGCCATGAAGAGTGGGTGTTATCTAGTGATGTGTTTGGAATTTTCTCATGATAAGTGTTAGTTATTTGTAGTAGATATTGTCTTATACCATCATGTTAATTTTCATGCCAATAGGAGATATCTAGCATACTTAACTACTGCTGTCAACTTGCTACTTTATTAACTCAGATTCCAGAAAACTGGAATTTTCACTAAGTCCCAGAAAACTGTTTCATCATGTCAACTTGATTGCTTCATGCTTATTGATGTATGCTCCTTTGCTGATTGTATAGTTGGATAAGTTGAAGTGTGTGTTGTGAAGATTCTTTCAATATCTTGTTTGGGGCTGTAGGATTCCTGTAGCTCAAGTTGTGACCTGAGTAAGTTGCTATGTTGCTGTTTTGTGGCAGATTGTGAGTTTTATTGTTTTGTGACTTGTCGGAGCTATGATCCATGGAATTGATTGATCTTTGATTCTATTTTGCGTGATTTTTTCATAACCTATCCAGTGGATACCTTGGAATGCCAAGAATTAGCCCATGGCTTGGTGGTCTTGTGTATTTGCCTCTGTACCTTGTCGTGAGCGTATCGTGAGAACCGTAACTCCGTTTCTTGCATTCTTTATATGCATTTCTATCGATTTTGCATGATCATCCATATTTTCCATGTTAATGCATGTTCAAATAACTTAACATCAGGTTCTGTCCAGGTTTATTAATAAACAAACTTTGCATGTGAAACATGACTAGTTTTGGGTTGCCATGTTAATTCTTCTTAAATGAATCATGCATCATCTTGGTTGTGCATTGCACCTTGGTTGGATGTTTATTGTTTCTGTTTCTCTTGGGTATACGCGAGTGTCGATACTGAGTACGAGGACCCAGGAGAGTACCACAATGAGGATCCCGCTACTTGTTTCACTGAAGAACCAACAGGGAAGATGATCGTACCCGGATCCTGATACTATTTTTGCTTGCTAGTTTCTCGCTCTTATCGTTACAATTGTGCTACCTACCACTTGATATCAGCCTCCTAATTGCCATGATAGCCTCTAACCTCCACATCCTAGCAAACCTTTGATTGGCTAAGTTACAGCTGCTCAGCCCCTCTTATAGCATTCTTAGTTGCAGGTGCAGGTTGTTCCATGTGATAACATGGATATGAATATCACCATATTATCTGTCATTTAATTTAAAGCACATATATATATCTTGGTATTGGTGGAAGGCTTGGCCTTTTGCTAAGTGATTTGTTCCGCTATTACCGCCATTAGTTCCTTGTTACCAGTGTTATGTTTTCCATATTTTGCGCTCCTAACATGCTCGGGGTTGTTATGGGGACCCCCTTGTTTATTTGGTTGAGATTAAAACTTGTCTGGCAAGACCCAACATTGGTACTACATTTGCTAATAATTTAATAAAACTTGCATAGGGCTTTGCAACCCCATGGATAATTTAATCAACCCCCGGGCCAGTGCTCCACATGAGTGTTGGTCCAACCCAGAGCAGCTTATTAACGCCGCCCGGGGCAACTCGGTGATTGGCGTGGTAACCATCGCTCATCCGTCGTGTCCTGAGAACGAGATACACGACTCTTATCGGGTTCGTCGACACATCAGGAGGTCTTGCTGGATTTGTTTTACTTTATCGAATGTCTTGCGTGGGGACTCTAACTTTCTTCGAGTTTTCTCGAGGTGTTGGAATTCTTTTGGAATTACCTTTGATGATCGCGAGATTCACGATTGAGGCTATTCCCGCGGAGTGTGGTTAATTCGTGATGGATTAGTTGGAGCACCCCTGCAGGGTTAAATCTTTCGGAAAGCCATGCCCGCGGTTATGTGGCAACTTGGATATTTGTTTAACACCCGGTTATAGTAAATTTGAAGTAAACTCTAACTAAAATACACCAACTGTGTGAGTAACCGTGATCATCTCTGCTTGTGAACATGATCCGAGAGAGAACACGGTGGGGTTATGATTGACGTAAGTAAGTGTTCAGGATCTCATAGAGATCGTACTAGTTTTCGATCGTTCATCGTAGGCCACTCATATTTATTTTCATGTTGCATAAGTTAGCCACCATAAATGCTTAGTGCTGCTGCAAACTAAACACTTACCCCATCCCAACCTTCAAGCTTGAATAGTCTCGGTACCCGGGAGCATGATTGCTGAGTCCCTGTGGCTCACAGTTTACTACAACCCTCCAGGTACAGGTTCAGATGAGTACGTGCAGGATGATCTTACCCAGCTCCAGTGGGAATATGAGGAGGAAAGAGGTAGGATGTACGTGACTTATCCGGATGAGTAGAGGACCATGGTCGTGATCTTTGGGATAGCGAGATAGTATCATTTGCATATGTTTTATCGTTTGATTTCGTCCGTAGTCGGACCCTATTTTCATCTTGATGATTGAATCTGAGTGATTTGTAATTTAGCATGTGGCGAGTGTAAGCCACTCTTGTATACTCATATTTTCAATATTGTATGATGTGATGATACTATACTTGCTAACGGCAAGATGCGCCTCTATCCCTTGCGAGGCCCTCGTGTCTTAAAATGGATAGGCACGCATCTTGGGCGTGACATCTCATAACACCGGAATGGAAACCTTTGGGGGACGCTCTGGGAACCTGTCGTGGTTTTGTCATGGCAGATGTCCGAAGACTTACGTTCAAGGCCATCGCTAAGGCAGTGGACTCAAAGGGGTTGGTCAGGACGAAAGACACGGATTTACCCAGGTTCAGCCCCTCGAGATGAGGTTAAAGCCTACGTCCTGCTTTGTGTATATTGATTGGTGTATCAATTACAAGGGAGCGCAATTGCTTGACCTAGCTCTCGATGGATTGGTTTTTCTCTCCCCCAGCCATCCCCGGGTCTCGCCTTTATATAGGAGGTCAAGACCCTGGGTTACACAAGTCTCACGCCGACTCTTACAACGTATCTGACCCCCTCTCTTAGTCGCCTTATCTTCCTTGGCGTGCTGTCTTCGGGTGGTTCTCTCGCCCGGGTCTTGTGCCTTCTTCTTGTCATTGGGCCTTCGCTTTAGCCCACCTAATGAACCGGCGTGTAGCCCAATCTTCCTCTTCCAGCCCATATGCTGACGAGCCGCCAGGTATGACCCGGCCCCTTCTAGGCGGGTCTTACCACGGGGTTATATCCCCAACTGAACCCGTGTCCATCCTTGCCCCCCTTTGCACCAAAGGGGAAACTACACCACCTGGCATGCTGGCGCCCGCCTGTCCTGCCTTGCATCATCCTCGGCCTCCCGAGGATAGGTGCTGCATAGAACTCTCGTCGCTCGGAAGGGGACCTTAGGAGGCCCGTCCTTGCCGGTCTTGATGATGCTTCCCTCGCGAGCTCAAGTTCTCAAGAGGGCCTTGTCTTGAGCGTGGTCTCGCCAGGCCGTGCCTGGATGAAGTGGGCCAAGCCCTGGGCCGCAGGCAGGCAGGTCTGGGTACCCCCATTCCCAGAACACGGACAGTAGCCCCCGAGCCCAAGGCGCACAAGAGATGGCTTCTGGGCGAAGCCATTCAGAATGGCCCGAAGAGCCGCGGGCCCAACACGCCCATGAGCCAGGCTTGACACGCATTGCGCGCCAGGGCACCTTCGCCTCCGTTCCCTAAGGGCGTTAGGAACCACCCCAAGTCAAACTGACGCTGTGCGCTGCGTCAGCCATCTTTACCTTTCCTTGAATGATGTTGCTCCCTTGGGCCTCCACTCCTCGGGCCACACGAATGTGACCCGATGATGGCAGGTGAGGCGATGTGAAGCAGGGTTGCGCGCCGATCGAGCCGGCCCTTCGACGTCCAAGGGGCACACATCGCCTGCACTCCCATAACGCCTCGTGGCCATGGTTACGCCCATAAGTACGCCCTCCCCCAGGGGGCCTTTCCATCTCGAAGCGCCTGTGTGTTCCCGTAGCTCCAGAGAAAACCCTCTCCTCTTCTCATCCTATCCCTTTCCCCATGGCGTCTCGATGAAGCGCTGCCGGCGCGATCAAGTGCGCGGGTCCTTTAGCTTCCTCGTCCTCTTCCGGAGGCAGTGGCAGGGGGCCCTCGGGGTCAGCGCAAGTTCGCCGGTGTTGGGCCATGGTTGATGAGTGAGTGCTCCACCGCCTCCTTCTTTCTTAGTTGTGATGTCCTATGCGCCGCACATGATCCTCTCCTATTTCTAGGGCACCTGTGGACAAGAAACACAGGCTCGACAAACTCCAGGAGGAGGTGGCTATGCTACGGACCCAGCTGATGACCACCGAGGCCGCCTTCCAAGCCGCCCTCAAGGGCGAAGCGGGGGCCAGGACGGAGTTGGCATCCCTCTAGGCCCAGGTTAAGGCGGCAGCCGATGCCGTGCAGGCCGCCCAGGATGAGGCGATGCATGCCAAGATGCTGGAGTCCCAGCATGCAAAGCAGTATCTTGGCATCGCCCACCGCACGGCCGGCGTGATGAGCCGATTCTTTTAGGAAGCCCCCATGCTAACCTATGCGCACGGCGACGGGGGCTACCTTGACTTCTTCCGGAGGGTGGTGGAGACGTTGGAGACTAGCGTCTCCCGCGTGAACGCGGACAATGAGGCCAACGCGCATGACCTCCTAGACCTTGCCTTGACATGCATCTTCTCCAACTTGCGCTGCCATGCCCCAGAGCTCAACCTCCAGCGCATCGGGGAATGGGTGCCTGAGGGGCTCTAGAGGCCCCTCCGGGATGAGGTGCGCCCGCACGTGGAGTCCCTGGTGGAGCGGTTTGTCCAGGTGCCCGCCTCCGGCGGGGAGTGCTGCTCCGGCGCCGCGGTGGCCGGCGACTCAGACGGCGACGGCGACTCCTCCACCTAGGCCTATCATGTCTTCCTCTCCTGGTACCTATAATATTTTAAGAACAACTCGGACCCTATGGACGTCAGTCTTTTGCATATTACCTCTGTCTCCATCCTTCCTTTTCTTATATTGTCGGTCGCCTGCTTGCCATGACGTGACTTAATTTCTTTGCTCGGGGCTTGGCTCCGTTGCCGATACGACCCGGTGATGGCGGCCGCCAGGGCCGTCGCGAGGTGCTTTCTCCTGAGGGGCAACTCGTGGCCGCCACTCCCCGGGTTTGTGGCCTTGCTGCTCATCATGGCAGGGTCCCTCCCCTCGCGTTTTTTCTCCTGGCATCTTAGGCCTCTGGGGTCTCGGTAGCCGCGTGTGTTGGCCCATAGTACCTGCATCCTCACATTAGTGTGCACAACCCTTATCCCGTGCTCGGGCCGCCATTAGATCAGGAGGATCTTGCTCGGTTCGGTAGTGTACTTAGCTTGTAGGGCTGTGTTGATCTTGTGCGCCACGAGGTGCGGAGGGGTTGTCCCGATAGTTCGCAATTTCGCCCGGGGCGCTTCTTCCTTGTTTCTGGAACGGTTCGGGGCCCCTTTTAGTACTTTGTGTCTGCGGGGCTCAACCACGAGCAAACCTCGCCCACCGTTGGGGCGTCTAGATCACCAGGACGAGACCAAAATGGGCAAAGCCTCGGCCCCCACTAGAGCGTTCAGATTGCCAGGATGCGACCAGGGGGCATGGATTCATGAGATTGATGAGGTTTCAAGGGCGCGGTGCCCATGAACCCCACCCCCTTGACACTCAATCAATGCTCTACGTCGACAGGACCCAGTCCCGCACATTCCCCGACAACCATTGGGGCGTCCGGATCACCAGGACGAGACCAACAGGGCGGGGGCCTCGACATCCCTGATATCGACCGGATTGCTAGGAGGACATCAAGGGGCGAGGGGCTATATGACCGGTAAGGCTCCTGAGGCGCATTGCTCAGGAGCCCCCTTTGATGCTCGAGCGACCCCCATACTGTCCTGTCGGTTGCTGCCTCGGGAGGCACTGGAACCTCCTGAGGCTCCATGCTGCAGTGCTGTATTGTGGTCGGAGCCCCCGAGTGGGGGTCGACTGCCAAGAGATGCAAGTCCCTGAGGCGATAGGGTGTTGCTATCCTACTCCGAGGCGCCTCGGGGAGGGCCAGAGCATACGGGCCCTTGCGAAACATCAATTCAGAGAAAGAGACTCCAAGACCAGACAAAACGAGAGAAAGATGAGAGAAAAGTCCGTGACCCTTTTTCTTTTAAAAATAGAGTTCCAAAATTCTCAAACTTAATTCCAAAAAGCGGCAATTCGAACACCAAAAAGAAGCAAGAAACTGTCGCGTCCGGCACCTAGGCTAGTCTTCGTCTTCGTCTTCCCCTAGTGCAGAGCGTAGGGCATCCACGTTGCATGGGCATAGCCATTGGTGGGCAGTGTTGTCCGCCAGCGTGGAGCATGGGGCTTCCACTTGGGCATGGGATGGAACCCCTCCGCGTTCTCGGGGTGCTCCAGGCATATACAACCCACTCATTATTACGTGAGAGTGTCACAGCCGTAGATAGCTGGGCAAGCCCCCAGGCGCACGGCCCGGTTGTGCCCAACTTCGTCAAGAGCCATCCCATGCATTTCTGCTCGGTTGCACATCTCTATGACCCAAACTCGGATGCATTGTTCCCCGCATAGCCACGTGATTGCAATCCCGTGGCCCAAACATGAGTACAATGCACCAGGCGCATCCATGGAGGTGTTTTGTCGATGAAGCCGCCTTGTGGAGTGTCGGGGTGCTAGCCGGACAGGGTCTTGAGGGCCTCGTGAGGCCTAGCCTCCCGAGGTTGCGTCGGCGCTCCAGTTGCCAAGGGGGAACCGTGCTACTTGTGTCTTATTGCTACCCTAGGCCGTTACTCCTGAGGCCTCGGGGCTTGGCTCGGTGTTTGCTTACTCGCGAGGGCGATGGCTTTGCCCCGCGGGCCCGGGTGTGTCCTCCCTCTTTCCCCCGCTCGCGTCGTCCAGGCTAGGGGCTCCATCGATGGAAACCCCCAGGCCCAGCTCGGGGAGAACGACCAGGGTACCCCTACTCCTGGGGGTGTTGGTGCCTGCGGCAGGTGCCTGATCTATTTCACCATCGGAAGGCACGACGTTGCTTGGTACATAGGGATCTACATAAGGGCTCAGTTCTCCTCTTGAGTCGTCCGGCGGGGCGGCGGGGACGGCCCCTTCGGGCCGCTATGGGGCGCCGCCCTATGCACGCAGCTCGCAAACCGTCCTATGGCGAGCCTCAGCCCGAAGTTGCTTACCTCTGCATCCTCCATTGGGTGGGCCGCGCATTTCCTGACATGAATTGTTTCCTTGACGATCCGATGCGCCTTCACCTTGGTTGCTTGCTTGTCCGGACGCCTGAGCCGCCTGCTCTCTGCTTTGGATGGCCCGCTCCTGCCTGGTCAGCTAATGAGCACAAGGTTACATTATGCACGACATTTTAGAAAAGTGCACATTTTAGTTGGAAAGAATTACTAAGCCGAATCAAGAAAACACATGACCAGGTGAACGCTAACTTAAGTTTACATTGTAACTTTGATGACACAACTATGCTTTCATCTCCATTGTTGTTGGTTGAACTTAGGTATCACAAGGAAGACATCCAACATCCTATGAGCTCTTGAAGCAACCAGCTTGGAGAAACAAGTTTGAAGTGAAGTTGATGTTGTCAGTTCTTACCTCTGATGTTTCATCACTTCACACCCCTTTTAGATGAGAGACTGGGTCACACGGGTACATGACCAGAAGCTACATCAAATTTCATTTCCAATGCAAAACACCTCACATCATTTGGAGTTGTGAGTCAAAAGTTCTAGTCATTCACGTGCAAGGTGTCCATGCTATCAAAGCTTCGCGAATTTCCGAGGAGCTCTCCAACAACTCCCAAAGTTTACTGCTTATTCTCCCAAGGAAGCCTTGCAAACCTGATTACTTTTGAAACCTTTTCACACCTATCTAAGGGGGGTTGTCCCTGCTATAAAACAACATCTCCCCCATCCTTCAAGGGACCTTTTGTCAAAACCATTCAGCTATAAGCTTATGTAGCAAGACTACTACAAAGATTCGAGAGATCCTTGCTACCTTTGCTCTTGTGAGGTCGTTCGGATTCGCGAGAAGGAGCCTCTAATTCCCCCTAAATAGTTCTCTATGGTTCCGGCCATTTTGTGTGGGTTAATCCCGGTTTGTAGTTCTGCGATTGTTCAGACAACGGGTTGGAGTTCTTGTAGCTCTGGTCGGCCATCCCCAATGTATGAGTTGCATCCAACCTATAAAGCTAGTTATCCCTCCCGATTCGATCCTACGATGTGAAGATCGGTCCACCCTCGGGCATGAACTCGTTCAACGGGTTTGCACCTGTCATCTGGCATTAGAGCCTTCTTTGACATGGTAGGATCTATTATCTGCTACCTCTTGAGCATGTGTTGGTTTTCCCTTGAAAAGGAAAAGGTGATGTAGCGAAGTAGATAAGTATTTACCTCGGTTATTGAGAACCAAGGTATCAATCAAGTAGGAGGAACAAGTAAGTCATCAATGGATGCACCTACACAAACAATCAAACTCTTGCACCTAACGCTATAAAGGGGTTGTCAATCACTTCACGGTTATTTGCAAGGATTAGATCAGATAAAGATAGATGTAAACAATTGGGGAAAGTAAAAGATAAATAAATTGCAGCAAGGTATTTTTGGTATTTTTGGTTATAGATCTGAAAATATATTATGGAAAGTAGACCCGAAGGCCATAGATTTCAATAGAGGATTCTATCTTGAAGGAAAATATCATGGTGGGTAAACAAATTATTGTCTAGCAATTGATAGAAAAGTGAATAATCATGTAGATATCCAAGGCAATGATCATGCATATATGCATCACGTCCATGTCAAGTAGACCGAAACAATTCTAAATCTACTACTATTACTCCACACATCGACCGACTCTTGCCTGCATCTAGAGTATTAAGTTCAATAAGAACAGAGTAACGCATTAGGTAAGATGACCAGATGCAGAGGGATAAACTCAAGAAATATGATGAAAACCCCATCTTGTTACCCTTGATGGCAAAAATACAATACGTGCCTCCCTACCCGTACTATGCCACTGGGTGAGGACACTGCAAGATTAAACCCAAAACTAAGCACTTCTCCCATTGCAAGAATTACCAATCTAGTTGGCCAAACCAAACGAATAACTCGAAGAGACTTGCAAAGATACGAAATCATGCACATAATAATTCAGAGAAGATTTAAGTAAGATTCATGGATAATCTGAGCATAAACGCACAATTCATCAGATCTTAACAAACACACCGCAAAAGAGTATTACCTCGGATAGATCTCCATGAAGATCATGAAGACCATGGTATTGAAGATCAAAGAGAAATAGGAAGTCATCTAGCTACTAGCTATGGACTCGTATGTCTGTGGTGGACTACTCAAGCATCATCGGAGGGGCAATGGAGTTGATGTAGATGCCCTCCGTGATCGGATCCCCCTTCGGCAGATTACCAGAAAAAACTCCAAAGATTGGATCTCTCGGGAACGGAGGTTTGTGTCGGCGAAGAAGTATTTGTGTGGCTCTTTTTGTTGTAGGGGGAATATTTGGGTATTTATAGGATGAATAATAGGGTTATGAGACCTGCCAGGAGACGGCAAGCCTACCGGGCACGGCTAGGGGGTGGTCGCGCCTCCACGGCGTGTGACCTCCTGGCAAGTGCGATGACATGCACTCCAAGTCTGGTAGATCTCTTTCCTTCCAGAAAAAATCATTCTGAAGATTTTACTCTGTTTGGACTCCGTTTAATATTCCATATCTGCAAAAATCAAAAAAAAGGAAAAAACAGAAACTGGCACTAGGCTCTAGATTAATAGGTTAGTCCCAAAAATAATATAAAATTGCTTATTAATGCATATAAAACATCCAAAACAGATAATATAATAGCATGACATCATCAAAAATTATAGATACGTTGGAGACGTATCAACATCCCCAAGGTTAATTCATGCTCGCCCTCGAGTAGGTAAATGATAAAAACAGAATTTTTGATGTGGACTGCTACCTAACATATTTATCCATGTAATATTCTCTATTGTGGCATGAATATTCAGATCCATAAGAACCAAAACAAAAGCACAATATTGATATAAAAATAATAACATCTCAAGCATACTAGCAAAGCAATTGTATCTCTTCAAAATATAATGGCAAAAGGAAGTTATCCCTACAATATCATATGGTCTGGCTATGCTCCATCTTCCCCACACAAAGTATTTATGTCATGCACAACCCCGATGAAAAGTCAAGCAATTGTTTCACACTTATTATGCTCTCAAACTTTTTCAAATCTCATGCAATACATGAGCGTGAGCCATGGATATAGCACTATAGGTGGAATAGAATGTGGTGGAGGTTGTCAAGGAAAAGGAGAAGATGGTCTCGCATCAACTAGGCATATCAACGGGCTATGGAGATGCCCATCAATAGATATCAATGTGAGTGAGTGAGTAAGGATTACCATGCAATGGATACACTAGAGCTGTAAGTGTATGAAAGCTCAAAAAGAAACTAAATGGACATGCATCATGAAAAATTCCACTAGTTATATGAAAGTGACAAAATAGGAGACTCTCTACAATGAAGATCATGGTGCTACTTTGAAGCACAAGTGTGGAAAAAGTTCGTAGCAATGTCCCTTCTCTCTTTTCTCTCATCATTTTTTTGTTTTTGGGCTTCGCTTGCCTCTTTTATTTTTCATAAAGTCCGAATCTCATCCCCACTAGTGAGGGAATCATAGCTTCCATCATCCTTTCCTCGCATGGGACATGCTCTAATAAGGATAACCATCATACTTTTATTTACTTACAACTCAAAAGAAAATTACAACTCGAAACCTAGAACAAAATATGACTCTATATGCAATAAGAAAGTGGTGGTGCATGTCATGATAAAAGGAAACAGTGGAGGTTGCATGACAATATATCTCGGAATGGCTATGGAAATGCCATAATAGGTAGGTATGGTGGCTGTTTTGAGGAAAGTTATATGGTGGCTGTTTTGAGGAAGGTATATGGTGGCTGATTTGAGGAAGGTGGATTTGTTGTACCAGAGAAATTTGCGCGGTACTAGAGAGGCTAGCAAAGGTGGAAGGGTGAGAGTGCGTATAATCCATGGACTCAACATTAGTCATAAAGAACTCACATACCCATTGCAAAAGTCTATTAGTCATCGAAGCAAAACATTAGACGCATGCTCCTAGGGGAGAGGTTGGTAGGAGTTAACCATCGCGTGCTCCCGACCCTCACACAAAGGTCGACAATCTATAAACAAGTCATGCTCCGACTTCCTTACATAACGGTTCACCATACGTGCATGCTACGGGAATCATAAACCTTTACACAAGTAGTTTTACCAAATCACAATTACTTCCTAACATGTCCCTTAACATTACCATCTTTATATCTCAAAACTTTATGCAAGGAATCAAACTTCTCATAAATACTTAATGCGCTTAATATGGAAGTTTTTACTATATCCCTTTTAGATGCCTATCATATTAGGACTAAATTCATAACCTAGACCAATTACCATGCTGTATTAGAAACTCTCAAAATAATATAAGTGAGGTATGAGATTTCAAGGATTTCTATAAAATGTAAACACCATCGTGCTCTGAAAGATATAAGTGAAGCACATAGAGGAAAATTGCCCAACTCAAAAGATATAAGTGAAGCACATAGAGTATTCTAATAAATTCACAATTCAGCGTGTCTCTCTCAAAAAATGTGTGCATCAAGGATGATTGTGTCAAACTAACAAGCAAATACTCATATCATACAAGACGCTCCAAGCAAAACACATATCATGTGGTAAATAAAAATATAGCCTTAAGTAAATTTACCGATGGATTGAAGACGAAAGAGGGGATGCCTTCCGGGGCATCCCCAAGCTTAAGCTCTTTGGCATCCTTGAATATGACTCGGGGTGCCTTGGGCATCCCCAATCTTAGTCTCTTGCCACTCTATTCCATAGTCCATCAAATCTTTACCCAAAACCTGGAAACTTCACAACACAAAACTTAACAAAAAGCTCGTGAGATCCGTTAGTATAAGAAAATAAATCACTACTTTAGGTACTGTTGTGAACTCATTCTTTATTTATATTGGTGTAATACCTACTGTATTCTAACTTCTCCATGGTTCATGCCCCATGATACAACTCACAGATTCATCAAAATAGGTAAACAACTCAAAGAAAACAGAATCTGTCAAAAACAGAACAGTCTGTAGCAATGTGAAAACTTCATATACTTATGTAACTCAACAAATTAGGACAACCTGGGAAATTTATATATAAAACTTGTTTAAACGTATCACACTCATTTGACGCTCTGAAAAAATTAGAAAATTCCTGGAGTGAGCGCAAAAGTTTCTGTTTTCAGCAAGATCAAATCAACAACCACCATAGATCACCCCAAAGGTTTTACTTGGCTCAAACACTAATTAAAACACCAAAACACAATTACTATAGAAGGAATAATGTGTTAAACACTCAAAAACATAAGAAAAAGCAGAAACATAAAAATAAAATTGGGTTGCCTCCCAACAAGCACTATTGTTTAACGCCCCTAGCTAGGCATGATGATTTCAATGATGCTCACATAAAAAGTAGTAACTAGAATATGCAAGAGAGCATCATGAATCTCATGACAAGAACATTTAAGTCTAACCCACTTCCTATGATAGGGATTTTATGAGCAAACAAGCATAACTTTAAAACTTTGAACACATAGAGAGGAAACTTCATGTTATTGCAATATGTAAAAGCACATGTTCCTCCCTCATAATAAATTTCAGTATCATCGTGAAGGAATCTCACAATATAACTATCACATAAAGGATTATTTTCATGATCAATTATAGCATATGTGTCATCACCAAAAGTTGGGGAACAAAAAATTCCATCTTCATCACACATAGCATCCCCAAGATTGTGGTTTTGCATATCATTAGAATCATGGATATTCAGAGAATTCATACTAACAACATGACAATCATGCTTCTCATTCAAGGAGATAATCACCTTATAATTTTCTTATTTCAACACTTCATCAAAATTTTCATGATTTTTAAGCAAAACTTCATAGAGATTATCAAGTGCACTCAACTCACTAGCAATTGGTTCATCATAATTTGGTCTTTTCAAAAGATTAGCAAGTGGATGAGGATCCATATCAATAGATTTTTAACAAGCGAAGATGCAAGCAAATAGAAGGCACATGGCAACACAAGCAAACATAGCAAACAAGAGATCTGACGAGAAAAAGGCAAACAAAAAAGAGAGGGCGAATAAAACGACAAATTTGTGAAGTGGGGAGAGGAAAACTAGAGGCAAAAGGCAAATGATGTAAATGCAAGAGATGAGATTGTGATGGGTACTTGGTAGGCTTGATGTGTATCCTCCCCGGCAACGGCACCAGAAATCCTTCTTGCTACCTCTTGAGCATCCGTTGGTTTTCCCTCGAAGAGCAAAGGGTGATGCAGCGAAGTAGTTAAGTATTTCCCTCAGTTGTTGAGAACCAAGGTATTAATCCAGTCGGAGGAACAAGCAAGTCACCAATGGATGCACAATCAAACTCTTGCACCCAACGCTATAAAGGGGTTGTCAATCCCTTCACGGTTATTTGCAAGGATTAGATCTGATAGAGATAGATGTAAACGATTGCAGAAAGTAAAAGATAAATAAATTGCACCAAGGGTATTTTTGGTATTTTTGGTTTATAGATCTGAAAATATGTTATGGAAAGTAGACCCGGGGGCCATATATTTCACTAGAGGCTTCTCTCTTGAAGGAAAATATCATGGTGGGTAAACAAATTACTGCCAAGAAATTGATAGAAAATCGAATAATCATGTAGATATTCAAGGCAATGATCATGGATATAGGCATCACGTCCGTGTCAAGTAGACCGAAACGATTCTGCATCTACTACTATTACTCCACACATGGACCGACTCCTGCCTGCATCTAGAGTATTAATTTCATGAAGAACAGAGTAACACATTAGGTAAGAAGACATGATGTAGAGGGATAAACTCAAGAAATATGATGAAAACCCCATCTTATGGCAACAATACAATACGTGCCTTGCTACCCCTACTTTGTCACTGGGTGAGGACATCGCAAGATTGAACCCAAAACTAAGCACTTCTCCCATTGCAAGAATTACCAATCTAGTTGGACAAACCAAACCAATAACAAGAAGAGACTTGCAAAGATATGAAATAATGCATATAAGAATTTAGGGAAGATTCAAATAAGATTCATGGATAATCTGAACATAAACTCACAATTCATCGGATCTTGACAAACACACCGCAAAAGAGTATTATATCGGATAGGTCTCCATGAAGATCATGAAAAGCATGGTATTGAAAATCAAAGAGAGAGAAGAAGCCATCTAGCTACTAGCTATGGACCCGTAGGTCTGTGGTGGACAACTCACGCATCATCGGAGGGGCAATGGAGTTGGTGTACTGCCCTCCGTGATCGGATCCCCCTTCAGCAGATTACCTGAAAAGGCTCCAAGATTGGATCTCTCAACAACGGAGGCTTTTGTCGGCGGAAAAGTATTTGTGTGAATCTTTTTGGCTTTGGGGGAATATTTGGGTATTAATAGGATGAAGAATATGGTTAGGAGACCTGCCAGTAGACGGCAAGCCAGTCAGGCACAACCAGGGGGTGGCTGCGCCTCTAGGGCTTGTGACCTCCTGGCAGGTGCCTTGGCGTGCACTCCAAGTCTGGTAGATCTCTTTCCTTCCAGAAAAAATCATTCCAAAGATTTTATTCCATTTGGGCTCCGTTTAATATTCCACATGTGCAAAACTAAAAAACAAGGAAAAAACAGAAAGTGGCACTAGGCTCTAGATTAATAGGTTAGTCCCATAATAATATAAATAGCATATTAATGCATATAAAACATCCAAAAGAGATAATATAATAGCATGACATCATCAAAAATTATAGATATGTTGGAGACGTATCATTATCCAAGTTCATCTTACTATCATCCCTTTAGATCGAGTGTTTTTCATGCTATATTTTCTGTCCTAGAAGTCCAAAGCCCCACCAAAAATACATCCAAGCCTTTTTGGTGTCGAGATCTTATTGTTGCATACCTTGCATGTTCTTCATATTTTAGATCATAGTTGCTTTCAGATTTTGTTGTTGTGCTTTGGAGAAAGACAGAAAAAATGGAGTGGAAAAAAATCAAAGAAAGTAAGAAAAGAGTGCCAGAAAAAAAATCAAGAGGGCAAAAGAAAGTGTTGTGTAAGATCCAAAGTTTCAGCTTGGTAGAAAAAATCAGAATCTTGTGTGTTGTGTGTTGTGTGTTTGTTTAATCTTGGTGCAAAGGTGCAGTAGATATATCCACATTTTTTTCTTGTTTTTCATCAACTTGATTTCAGCACAAGCCCCTTTATGTTTACCGCATCGAGCTCCACCAAAAACCGAAGCTAGTTCTTTGATCCCTGTCTGTCAATCGCTTTAACACATCTGGGAGAAGCAGAATCTGATGTGAACTCAGAAGAACTTTGGTGAGTAAGAGGTGAGGTTGTGTGATTCCAAAAATTATCCTTTTCAACTTTTAGCCCCACTAATATGGCAGGATCCGGATCGAGTATTCGGGGAGATAAACAAGGGGTAGAAGACGCCCCAGTCACATGTGCTGAGTTTCGGGAATTACGAAACATGGTGCAAGAATTTCGAAGGAGACTTAACAAGCGTCTTCAAGCAAGTGGCGATGGGGTTCGACATTGGCAATACCCTATTTCTCATGAAGTGCAGCAAAGAAAGCATGCTCAAGGGCATGATGTTGTTGCTCATGGGCATGTCACTACTACTCAAGAAGTGCAAGAAGGAGTACATGCTCGAGGGCATGGTGTTATTGCTGCTCGTGGGTGTGTCGTTGTTGCACCTGAAATGCGGCAAGGATAGCATGCTCAAGGGCAAGCTACTGGTCCCCTAGGCGTGTTGGTGCTGTTCCTGAAATGCGGCATGGATGGCATGCTCGAGGGCAAGCTACTGCTGCCCCTAGGTGTGTCGCTGCTGCTTATGATTCGCAGCAAGTACGTCATGCTCGACGACAAAATTATGGCACCCGTCGACACACGGACGACCCACCGCAAAACATGAACGTGATTGATAAACCAACTCCGATGATTCGTATCCCATGTTTACATGAGAATCTCATTCCTAATGTTGCCATCTTGACCACCACTATTGTCCCAACATCCAAGAAACATGTGCCACAAATTCCATGTAAAGAAGAGAGTCCACAATCCAAAATTCCACAAATTGAGAGTGTTAAGAAAAGCAAGCTGACTGACTCTACCAAAAGTAAGGAAGAGTGTCCACTTTACACAATCCATACATTGAGAGTGATAAGAAAAGTGAGGTGAGTGAGTTCACAAAATGTGAGGATCAGACTGTGCATCATGAGATTAGAGAAATGAAAGATCTCCACCTAGATACACCCCACATTCACGAAGAGAGGATTAACGAGTTGTGTGAGTCCACAAAATGTGAGATTGAGACCACTCCACACCACAATATTGAGATAGGTGATCCACTACCCAATATACCACACAATGACAATGAGAGGACAAGTGTGTTATGTGATTCCACTAAATGCGAGATTGAGATTTTTCAACAAGAGAATAGCAAGATGAGCGATCCACCACCATCGAAAATTAGTAGTCCACCAAGTGAAAAGATAGAGGGACATTCAATAACTAACCTTTCACAAAATTCTTGTTCCTCGCAATATGTGCAGGTGCAAAAGACATACCTATCATCTCTCTTACAACGATGGGAGGTCGAGATCTAGGAACAATTGTGGTGCACGTGGAACACGACTACACAAGGTGCATGTTTGCCGATTGATTTTCACCAAGTAATGGAAGTACTCAGTGAGGTAAAAGAAAATAGAACTTCCTTTCTGATGAATCGAGAGGTATGCATTTATGAGTGTTTGAAGCAATGGTGTGATAAGAATAGAGAAAAATTGTTTCTTACAACATCCATCCAACAATATGATTTTGTCAATCTGGAAGAGACTATAAAAGAGACACTAAAATTGAATGTTACACATGATTATTCATCTTTCCCTTCCCCCAGTTATTTTGTATTGTCCTTGCACTATAATTTTGTATACCAACTAAAGTCCAGGACGACTTTTCATCAAGAGAGGGAGGATGATATAGACATGGTCATGGTTTTTTACAAGTTTGTACTTCATGGAAATGTTTGTTGGAAGGAACTCCTAAGTCGATCAAAACACCATGTTTGCATCGTCCACTTGGGCTCAAATGAAGGATCTCATGCGACCTCGTTTTGTGCCTACACACTACAACCGGGATCTCTTCAAGAATGTCCAACTACTCAAGTAAGGCACGAGGTCCGTAGAAGAATACTATCAAAAATGGAAATTGCCATGATCCGAGCCAATGTCAAGGAAGATGACGAGCAAATAATGGTGCGCTTCTTGAATGGCCTCAACTACCAAGTCAAGAAAATCGCAGACTTCCAACCATACTCCAACTTACTTGAGCTAGTCCATCAAGCAACCAAGGCGTAACGTCAAGTGCAAGATGACTACAAGTATTCCAAGTTCTCTTCCAAGACCTATGGTTCAAGTTTCAAACTTCTATGAGAACGACGCCTTAAACTACGAAATCTACAACACCTACACCAACAATTAAAGTTCCAAGGACAAGATGACTTCGTCAAGCCATCATAC
Source organism: Hordeum marinum (assembly GCA_022496015.1). Lineage (NCBI taxonomy): Eukaryota > Viridiplantae > Streptophyta > Magnoliopsida > Poales > Poaceae > Hordeum > Hordeum marinum. The sequence continues at coordinate 237,506,906 of CM039677.1, forward strand.
TACTTCAAGCAACTACAAGCCAAGGGCTTCATCCTCTACACCAACACCGGATGAAATCGCTAAATCAAGCTCCATCAAGTGTTTCACGTGCCAAGGCCACAACCACAAGACCTACGAGTGTCCAGCAAGACGAACCATGATCCTTCAAGACGATGGCACCTATGACTTTATGAGCAAAGACGAGATGCAAGCGTTGGAGCACATCGCCATGCACCGACAAGTCAATGAAGACGAAGATTCACAAATATTTTGTGGCAATGATCCGAGCCCCGCTCTCGCTGTTTCCAAGGATTTGACTCTTCAACAACGGGAAGATGAAGACCAACGTTGCCACATCTTCCACACCAAGGCGGGTATCCAAGGCAAATCCGTCAAGGTCATCATCGATGGTGGAAGTTGCCACAATTTGGCAAGTGAAGACCTTTGCTCCAAGCTCCAATTGGTCAAGAAGAAGCACCCTTCCCCCTACAAGGTGGAATGGCTTAGCGCCTCCGGCATTATACAAGTTTATCACACCGTGCAAGTTTCCTTCAAGATTGGTGCTTATGAAGACACCTTGGAATGTGTTGTGGTTTCCATGTCCGTTTGCCATCTAGTCCTTGGGAGACCATGGCAATTTGACCGCGATGGTAGGACCAATCACTATATCTTCAAAATGAAGGGCAAAGAATATGAGCTTTGACCCATGTCTCCAAGTCAAGTGACCACCTACAAGCAAGCTTCATCCCATCATAGAGATAAAAGTGAGAGAGTGATCCACCTCAACCAAAGTGAGTGCCACAAGCCAAAAATGAGTGACTCCATGATGAGGAAAATGAGAGACCTAGTTCTTTTAGCCACCAAAAGAGATTTGAGGGATGTTAGTGAGAGCCCATCGACCATTCTTCACTATGTGCTTGTATGCAAGGATGTGTCATACGGCCTAACCCTTCACAGCATATTCCTCTTGTGTTATCTCAATTGTTGCAGGAATTTCAAGACATTTTTCCTAATAAGCTACCTCCAGGACTACCACCCAAATGTGGGATCGAACACTGCATTGACCTCATACTCGGCGCACCACTCCCCAACAAGGCACCCTATCGTGTCAACCCCGAAGAAAACAAGAAGATACAAAGGCAAGTCCAAAAACTCCTAGATAAAGGGCATGTATGCGAGCATTTAAGTCCTTGTGTGGTTCCCGTGATTCTAGTACCTAAGCAAGATGGAACTATGCACATATGTTCGAATTGCCGCCCTATCAATGCTATAACCATTAGATATCGTCACCCTATTCCTCGCCTAGATGATATGATAGATGAACTTAGTGGTGCTTAGTGGTGCCACTATATTTTCCAAGATTGACTTGAAAAGTGGTTGCTATCAAATACGCATACAAGAGGGCGATGAGTGGAAAATGCGTTCAAAACTAAGTTTGGTCTATATGAATGGCTAGTGATGCCCATGGGCTCATCCGAAGCACCGGGTACATTTATGCGTCTCATGCATCATGTCTTACACCCATTAATTGGATATTGCGTTGAGGTATACTTTGACGACATTCTTGTTTTATCGAATCTCTTGAGGAGAATGCCAAACATGTTAGGGAAGTATTGCAAGTTCTTAGGAAGGAACAATTGTATGCTAACATGGAAAAATGCACTTTCGGTGTTGACAAGGTTGTTTTCCTTTGATTTGTGGTTTCTTATAAGGGTGTTCATGTGGATGAAACTAAAACTAATGCTATTAAAACTTGGCCCACACCCACCAATTTGCAACAAGTACGTAGTTTCCTTGGACTAACCAGCTTCTACCACCGCTTTGTTGAGAATTTTAGCACTATTGCATCTCCTCTACATGCTTTCAGCAAGAAAAATGCACCTTTTATTTGGGGACCAACGCAAGACACCACATCCCTTGAGCTTAAAAATTTACTTACTCATGCACCTTTGCTTCCATTGCCCAACTTTGATAAAACTTTTGAAGTGCATTGTGAAAGTAGTGGTAATGGCATAGGTGGTGTGCTAATGCAAGAAAAGCGCCCAATTGTGTATTTTAGTGAGAAACTTTCCGGCGCTCAACTTACATATCCCATCTATGATAAGGAATTGTATGCTTTGGTGACAGTGTTACATGTTTGGGAGCATTATCTTTGTCCACATAAATTTTTTATTCGTACCAACCATGAAACTCTCAAGTATCTTAAGGGTCAAACTAAGTTGAATAAACGACATGCTAAATGGAGTGACTTTATTGAGTCTTTTCCTTATGTCATCAAGTACATTAAGGGTGAAAAAATGTTTTGGCGGATGCTCTTTCCCGCAAATGCATACTTGTTACTCAACTTGAATTAAATGTCATTGGTTTTGAGCATGATGTTTCTTTTGCTACTCCATATGCTAAGTGCCAAGTAAAACCTTGTTGGGAAACTTATTACACGAAATATAGCTACCTTATGCATGCTAACAAACTTTGTACACCCGAGTCTTCTCTTCGTTTGTTGCTTTTGCAAGAAGCGCATGGCGGAGGACTTATGAGTCACTTTGGACACGACAAGACGTATGCCACACTATCCAACAAGTACTATTGGCCAAAGATGTTTTGTGATGTTGCATGCTTCATCAATCGATGCTCTACATGCCGCAAAGCTAAGTCTAAAGCTCAATCTCATGGTCTTTACATGCCTCTTCCTATACCTTTCCAACCATGGGAAGACATTAGTGTGGATTTTGTACTTGGTTTCCACGAACAAACAATGGCCATGATTCCGTTTTTGTCATTGTGGACCGCTTTTTCAAAATGGCACATTTCATTCCATGCCACAAGATAGATGATGCTTCACATGTTGCAAATCTCTTTTGTAGGGACATCTTGTGACTACATGGCGTCCCCAAGACCATTGTCTCGGATCACAACGTCAAGTTCCTAAGTTACTTTTGGAAGACCCTATGCGCCAGCTCGGAATCAAGCTTCTATTCTCTTCGGCCTATCATCCACAAAGCGATGGACAAACAGAGGTGACGAACTGGACACTCTCAACTCTCCTATGCGTGCTGATCAAGAAAACAGCAAGGAATGGGAAGATTGCCTCCCCATCGACGAGTACGCCTACAATCGCGCACGACACTTCACCACCAACAAGTATCCGTTCGAGGTGGTCTATGGCTTCAACCCTTTGTCACCATTGGACATACTCTCGCTCCCACTCCAAGAGCGAGTTAACATGGAGGCAAGTGCAAGGTCAAGCTACATTAAGAAGATGCATGACGATACAAGGCGCATGATAGAACGTCAGGTGGAGCGCGTCACTCCCAAGCGGAACATCAGCAAACATCCCATGATGTTCAAGGTCGGTGATCTTGTGTGGCTACACCTACGCAAGGACCGCTGCCCCTTTGAGCACAAGTCAAAGCTACTTCCTTGAGCCGACGGACCCTTCATGGTATTGGCACACTACAACAACAACGCCTACAAAATTGACATCCCACTTGACAAGTACAATGTGAGCGACACCTTCAATGTTATAGACTTATCTCCCTTCCATGATGATGAAGATCTTGATCCGAGGACGGATCTCTCGCAAGGGGGGAGATGATGTGTAGCATCCCATGATCACCCCCATGGACCCATCACCAAAATCTCAAGCTACGGGAGGGCCCATGATGAGAGTTCGTGCATGATCCATTGAAAATGAAGTTCTCTGTATACTCAGGTGCTCGAACGAAGAACATGGAAGCAAGCACGAAGGACGTCTAGCTTGGAAGGACAAGGGAGGAGCTGTGGACAAGTCCCAACTCAAGTACGACCTGTCGGCCTCGGACAAACGACACGTCTCAGACGTCCAACGCCTGGAGACCGACCCTTCCTGAAGACCAGCAGGACTCTACAGTGCCCGAATGACCGATGCCACCTGGACGACCGACATGCTCCAGCAGACGAATGTCTAAACTATCCCGGGAATCTGACGCCAAGGCACCTGATACAAAAAGTCGGAAGACCGGAGCCTCCGGACGACCGAGCCCCGGACGTCCGTCATCTTCCGGAAATTCGGCCAAGGCGCACCCGCACCAAACTCTCGGAAGTCCGGCCTCCTTCGGACGTTCGGACAACCAAGTTCATACAAGCCAAGCGGAAGCTTAAAGTTGTCTGAGTACAGACAGATGAAACGGTAAAAAGGCACATGGCCTGACTATTTACAGCCTGCCATAGGGGCATATGGTCATAGCTAGGATACCAGCTATTCGGCATCGTCGACATCTAGGTAGAACCCACCTCATGGGTCCTGAGTCTCATCTGCAACATATATTAAGCAAACATGAGTACAAACGTACTCAACAAGTCTTTAAAGCAGACCTAGTCTATTCATGCTCATGTATCAACAAGGGGAGTGGTGGAGTTTATGCAGCAATGCCAACTTTGCTCTTGTCTAACCTATACTACACAAATTAATTCTTTATTCAAGTTTTAGATATCGCACATGAGTCCACTAACACCACTTCAATACACCACCATGGATTCACTTTCGTCACCTACGAGAGTGCCATCCACGGTACTCACACTTGTCTTGATATTTTTATGAGTAACCATTAGGTATTCTATGAACAACATAAGTTCTCCAAGTAGTCCATATCCGAGGACGCGGCTATTCGAACAGATTCATACCCTGTAGGGGTGTACTCCTTCACACACGCTCTCGCCACTTATCGTTGTGTGCTCATAAAACCAGGCACCTCGGCAACCTTCAAGCGGAAGCCCGGCGAGGGAGTCGGCCATGACCGTCAGTCACATAAGAACTCTAGTCCAGGCTATCGCCAATTTGAGACTGAACCCGCACGGAAGTACGGACAAAGTTTCCGCTACGGCCCCAAACGATGTGCGCATGGTTCCCAAACCCACCATTCGGGTGAGCCTTGGTACACTATGCCACTGCCAACCACGTCGTAACCCACCCCTAGGGTCAACGCTACCCACGGCCTCCAGCAAACTATAAACACCAGAAACTACTTGCAACTGCTAGACCAAGGACTAGGCGGTTGATAAGTCGAGAGGTTCAATTAAGTATCCCAACGTGTGGTAGTAACTACTCTTGGATCACAAACACGGAACTCAGTTCCTAAGAACGGTCCCAATGAGACAATCCTCTATGTACTCCTACATAGCCTCTCATCGCTACCTTTACCAAATCGGGTTCATCAATTAGTTCATAACAATAGGACAACACTGTTTCACTCCGGTTCATCACCCAGATGAATCAGACCTGACATAACTCTAAGCATAGCAGGCATAGCAAGCAAAGCGGGTAAAGCACATCATGGCTCAAGCATCTACCAGGTATGCTAGGTTGCAAGGTTTAGCTATTTACTATGACAATGACAGGTCATGCAGAGGAATGGGTTCAACTACCGCAATGACAAACAATTGAACGTTTGTCCTAATGCAATAAACAAGAGCAGGAGCGAGAGCATGGGATGTTATCGGAATTATCAATGGGGTTGCTTGCCTTGCTGACTGTTCGGGAGGTACTCTCCTTCCAGGGGATACTCGAGGGTATCTGATGGAGCAGATCCTACCGCAACGCAGATATGTAACAACCAATACACAACAAGTGCAACAATATGATGCATGATCATGACATGGCAACATGATTTAATGAGATAATGCAACTATCATTAGAGTTAAATGGAGTGGATTTGAATATAGGTTCAAAATCGTTCTCCATATGATATTCTATATATTGACCTATTGTTGAATGTCAATGTTCATCTACATAGGTTGCTCTAACATGCATGACAACAACACCATTGGATTCATTGGATTTTTCTGATAAATTTTCATATATAAATTATTTCAATCTGAGTTACAGATTAATTTCTATGATTTTTCTAAGTTTTTAGCATTTTCTAGAATTAAAATAAATTAGAAAATCAATTATTGCATCATCATGACATCAGCATGATGTCAGCAGGTCAACTGGCCGTGCCAGGTCAAACCTGACAGCCAGGGCCCACCAGTCAGTGACATAGGGCTAATCCCCGGTCAAACCCGACGCTAATTGGGATTTGACCCCCTGTGGGGCCCTCTATCAGTGTCTACTTAGCGGTTAAGTGGCGGTGTTAGGCTGCTAACGAACCGCCATGTCATACGGCGCCCGAGTTTTGCCGGCAGCGACCAAACCGAGGGCGGCTACTCGTCGAAACCGCGCAAACGGCGGTGGATGGATGCGCGGAGACCACCAGGAGGTAGCCCACGCTGGGCCGCATCCAACTGGGGGGTTAGGTGGCCCCGGGGCTGCCGGAATCGTCGCCGGCGGCGACCTTGGCGGACACCGGCGTTCGAGAGTCGATCGGGTTGGGGCTACGGATGGCTAGACGGGAGGCTCAAGGCTCCTACCGGTTCCTTAGGCCCTCCTGAGCATGCCTACGTGCTCAGGTCCGAGCTTGAGCTACCGTGGCGACGGCAGTGTCCTCGCCGGTGGCAAGGGCTCTCGGGCTCGGAGCAACTCGGGGCTACAGCATTACAGCGGTAGGGAAAATAGGGGGAATGGGGCGAGGTGCTCACGGTGATCACGACAGTGTCGGAGGCGGTCTCGGGGAGGCTCTGCTTCCGGTGAATCGACGACGGCGACTATGGCGAACGATGGTCGAAGAAGACGGCGACACGGCGTTCTACAGCGTCTGGCGATGCAAGGCTTGGCAAGGAGCAGCAGCAGGCCGAGGCAGAGCGGATGAGCGGCTCGGGGGCGAGCAGGAGTAGCTGGAGCGGCGGTGCTACGGTGGCGAGGGAGCGGCGGCCATGGCGGCAGAGAAGAGAGGAGAGCGAGGGAGAGGGGAAGACTGAGGGAGAGGGAGCGGTCGGGGCGGCCGCGGTGTCCTTATCTCGCTCGTCAGTGCGACAGGATGAGGCAGCCAGGCAGCTGCTGGCGTGGCGGCACGGCCGTGCACACGCGGTGGCCACACGCCCGGCCTCCTGGCCGCTAGGAGGACGATGACCTCCCTGGGCCAGGTGGGCCGGCCTAGAGCTGGCCTCGGGTCAGCTCCCTTTCTCTTTTTTTCCATTTTTGTTTTCTTTTTCTTTTCTGACATTTGTTTTATTTTTGCCAGGGCCTCCACACCTAATTAAAAATATATTGAAATATTTTGCTGCCTTAGTTTGAATATTTCAAACCCACACAAAAAGTTTCAATATTTCTGAATGACTAAAATATTTTTAATGCTTTATTTGCCCTTTTGAGTAGCTTTATTATTTATTTTTTAAATGACATATATGTTCTAAAATTTAAAATGACCCTTGATATATTGTTGCCAATAATTATCAAACATGGGGGCATTTTTGATGGGCATTTTGGATTTGTTGATTTTTTACCACATTTGAATTGGTTTAATTCAGGTGAGGTGATGGGGTTTCTGTTGATCCGCATTTCATATTGATGCAGTATGAAAACATGGTGCACAGACATGCTAACCAGAGCAATGCTAACTAGGGATGTGACGAAACATGATGTTATCCACTCAGAAAACTGGTTCGCAGCTATGCCCCCAAGTGAGAGGATCGCTCATCACTCAGAGAAGTTTTCAACTTAGACGAAGACTGATTCGTAGCTAAGTTTCCAAGTGAACATGATGTTATCCACTCGGAAGGGTTTTTAACTTAGGCGAAAACTGGTTCGTAGCTAAGTCCCCGAGTGATAGGATCGCTCGTCACTCAGAGAAGTTTTCAACTAAGACGAAGAATGATTCGCAGCTAAGTTTCCGAGTGAACATGATGTTATCCACTCGGAAGGGTTTTTAACTTAGGTGAAAACTGGTTCGCAGCTAAGCCCCCGAGTGAGAGGATCGCTCGTCACTCGGAGTGTTTTTGAATGTGAGATTGCGCGATCAGAATCGACAATAGACTGCGGGAGTCATAACTTTGATCAACAACATTGTCTCCAGTACTCTTATTACATCAAAACAACTCAGTCGTCAAGTATATAAACGTCAAAGTAAATCCGCGTTCCAAGCACGTGGCTCGTCAATATTCTTCTTGAGGTTGTAGATGTAGTAGGCTCCATTGTTCAGTACTTTGGTGACGACGAAAGGACCTTCGCACGCGGGGGAGAGCTTGTGAGGTCGCTTCTGATCTACTCGGAGCACAAGATCACCTTCATGGAACGACGGACTCTTGACATGCTTTGCATGGAAGCGACGCAGATCTTGCTGGTACACAGTCCACCGAAACAGAGCCATCTCGCGTTCTTCCAGGAGATCCACACCATCTTGGCATGCCTGTTCAGCCTCAGCCTCGGAGTAAAGATCCACATGAGGGGAATTGTCAAGAAGATCACTCGGCAAAATGTCTTCGGCTCCATACACCATAAAGAAAAGAGTGCACCCCATCGACCGATTAGGAGTCGTCCTCAAGCCCCATAGAACAGACGGCAATTTAGTAACCCAAGCTCTAGCAGCATGTTCGAGATCTCGCATGAGTCGAGGCTTCAGCCCTTGAAGGATAAGGCCATTCACTCGCTTAGCTTGACCGTTAGTCTGGCGGTGCGCAACGGATGCGTAATCCACCCGAGTCCCTTGGGTGAAGCAAAAGTGCCTGAACTCTTCCGAGTCAAGGTTTGAGCCATTGTCTATAATGATACTGTGGGAAACTCCATACCAGAACATTATCTCTTTCATGAATTAGATAGCAGTGCGTGAGTTCATCTTATTTATGGGCCTAGCCTCAATCCACTTAGTGAACTTGTCGACTGCTACCAACAGGTGAGTAAATCCACTCTGACCCGTGCGAAAGGGACCGACCATATCCAAACCCCATACAGCGAATGACCAGACGAGTGGAATAGTCTTCAAGGTAGATGCTGGCTTGTGTGACAAGTTTGAGTAGAACTGGCATCCTTCGCAGTGATCAACAATCTCCTTAGCCATTTCATTGGCACACGACCAGAAGAAACCAACTCGGTATGCTTTGGCAACAATCGTCCGAGAGGACGCATGATGACCACAGGTCCCCGAGTGAATTTCCTCCAGAATCAGTCGACCTTCCTCAGGAGAGATGCACCGCTGAGTTATGCCGGTTATGCTTTCTCTATAAAGCTATCCATCCATCACAGTAAAGGCCTTGGATCTGCGGATAACCTGTCGGGATTCAACCTCATCTTCTGGGAGTTCTTGCCTCGGTATGTATGCAATATATGGCACCGTCCAATTGGGCGTGATCACCAGAATCTCCATGACCAGATCTATGATAGCCGGGACATCAACCTTAGTCAGATTAGAGGCACTTATTGCTTGCGGGGGCTCTTCAGTGAAGGGATCTTCTTGCACCAAAGGGGTATGTAGATGTTCCAGAAACACATTGCTAGGTACAGGCTTTTGAGTGGATCCAATCTTTGATAAATCGTCAGCTGCTTGATTCTTCACTTGGGGAATATGGTGGAGTTCCAAACCATCAAACTTGTTCTCAAGCTTTCTCACTGCATGGCAATATCCGGTCATGGCAAGCTTCCTGACATCCCACTCTTTCATCACCTGATTAACCACCAAATCAGTGCCACTGTATACCATCAGGCACTGGACACCTAGTGAGATGGCCATACGCAACCCGTAAAGGAGTGCCTCGTATTCAGCTTAATTATTGGAGGAATCAAAGTGAATCTGGAGGACATAACTGAGCTTGTCACCCTTTGGAGATACCAACACTACGCCAGCACCAGACCCATTCAGCTGTTGGGGAATGTCGCATGGGAAACAAAAAATTTCCTACGCAAATGCAAGATCTATCCATGGTGATGAGCATCTACGAGAGGGAGAGTGGATCTACATACCCTTGTAGATCGCTAAGCGGGAAGCGTTAAGAAACGCGGTTGGTGTAGTCGAACGTCTTCGCGATCCAAATCACCGAGCGTCCCGCGATCTCATCACGATCCATCCCGTGATCCAATCATGATCTGTCCCGCGAACTCATCATGATCCGTCCCGCGTTCAATCACAATCTGTCCCGCGATCCAATCACGATCCGTCCCGCGAACTCATCACGATCCGTCTCGCGATCTTGATCACGGTCCTTCCGATCTAGCGCCGAACGCACGACACCTCCGTGTTCAGCACACGTATAGCTCGATGACGATCTCTGCTTTCTTGATCCAGCAAGAGGGAGCGGAGAGGTAGACGATTTCTCCGGCAGCGTGACGGCGCTGCGGCGATGGTGGTGGAGTAATTCCGGCAGGGCTTCGCCTAAGCGCTGCACAAAACCGATCTAGAGGATAAACTATGCACTGGAGGAATGGGCAGCACATGGCAGAAAATTCTATCCAAAAACCCTAAAACCTCCAGTATATATAAGAGGAAGAGAGGAGGAGGCTTGGCCCAAGTTCCAAGCCTCTAGGAGTCTGCCGAACCAAGGGGAGGAGGTGGAATCCACCTCCAATCCTAGTAGGACTAGGATTCACCCTATTTTTGCCTTTTTCCACCTTTTCTCTTTGGGCTTTTTCTCCCTAGCCGCATGGGCTTTGTGTAGGACTTACACCAGCCCACTAAGGGCTGGTATTCAATCTCCCATAGCCCATGTAGCCTCTTGGGTCGAAATACCCCTCCCGATGGTCTCCCGGTACACTACCGGCACTCCCGGTACACTACCGATGAGCCCGAAACTTTTCCGGCGACCAAAACAGGACTTCCTATATATGAATCTTTACCTCCGGACCATTCCAGAGATCCTCGTGACGTCCGGGATCTAATCCGGGACTCCGAACAACCTTCCATCACCACCATACATAACTCTATACTACCAAAACGTCACCAAACCTTAAGTGTGCAAACCCTGCGGGTTCGAGAACTATGTAGACATGACCGAGACACCTCTACAGTCAATAACCAATAGCGGGACCTGGATGCCCATATTGGTCCGTACATATTCTACGAAGATCTTTATCGGTCGAACCTCTATGTCAAGGATTCAGTCAATCCCGTATGATGTTCCCTTTGTTCTTCGGTATGTTACTTGCCCGAGATTCGATCATCGGTATGTCCATACCTAGTTCGACCTTGTTACCGGCAAGTATCTTTACTCGTTCCATAATACAAGATCCCATGACTAACACTTAGTTACATTGCTTGCAAGGCTTGTTGTGATGTTGTATTACCGAGTGGGCCCTAAGATACCTCTCCATCACACGGAGTAAGAAATCCCAGTCTTGATCCATGCCAACTCAACAGACACCCTCGGAGATACCTGTAGAGTACCTTTATAGTCACCCAGTTACGTTGCGATGTTTGTACACACAAGGCACTCCTCCGGTGTCAGTGAGTTGCATGATCTCATGGTCATAGGAACATATACTTGACATGCAGAAAACAGTAGCAATAAACTGACACGATCATATGCTACATTTGTAGTTTGGGTCTTGTCTATCACACCATTCTCCTAATGATGTGATCCCGTTATCAAATGACATCTCATGTCCATGGCTAGGAAACCTTAACCATCTTTTATCAATGAGCTAGTCTATTAGAGGCATACTAGGGACATGGTTTTGTCTATGTATCCACACATGCATCTAAGTCTCCGATCAATACAATTATAGCATGGATAATAAACAATTAGCATGAACAAGGAAATATGAAAATTAACTAATTTATTATTGCCTCTAGGGCATATTTCCAATAGTCTCCCACTTGCACTAGAGTCAATAATCTAGTTCACATCACCATGTGATACGCATTGTTATGAATCTAACACCCAATGAGTTCTAGGGCTCGATCATGCTTTACATGTGAGAGAGGTCTTATAGTCAACGGGTCTGCGACATTCAGATCCGAGTGTACTTTGCAAATCTCTATGTCAAACCGTAAACATTGCTACCAAACTCCACTTGGTACTATTCCAAATGGCTGCTCCATTATATGTATCCAGATTGCTACTACGAGTCATCCAGATTGGTGTTAAAGCTTGCATCGACGTAACTCTTTACGACAAACTCTTTATCACCTCCATAATCGAGAAACATCTCCTTAGTCTTTTAGTCACTAAGGATAATCTCGACCATTGTCCAGTGATCCACTCCTGGATCACTTTTGTACCCCTTGACTGACTCATGGCAAGGCACGCACCAGGTGCGGTACATAGCATGGCCTAATATAGAGCCTATGGCTAAGGCATAGGGGACAATGTTCATCCTTTCTCTTTCTTCTCCCGTTGTCGAGCTTTGAGTCTCACTCAACTTCACAGCTTACAAATCAGGCGAGAACTCTTTCTCTGACTGATCCATTTTGAACTCTTTCAAAATCTTGTCAAGGTATGTACTCATTGAAAGTCTCATCTAGCATCTTGATCTATCTCTATAGATCTTGATGTTCAACAATTAGGTAGCTTTATCTAGGTCTTCCTTTGAAAAACTCTTTTCAAACAACCGTTTATGCTTTCTAGAAATTCTACATCATTTCCGAATAGCAATATGTCATCCACATATACTTATCAGAAACTCTATAGTGCTCCCACTCACTTTATTGCAAATACAAGTTTCTCATAAACTTTGTATAGATTTAAAAACTTGGATCACCTTATAAAAGTGTATATTCCAAGTCCGAGATGCTTGCTCCAGTCCATAGAAGGATCACTGAAGCTTCCTCACCTTTTAGCATCCTTAGGACAGACAAAACCTTCTGGTTCTGGTTGTATCTCATACAACCTTTCCTTAAGGAAGGAAACGATGTTTTGGCATCCATCTGCCAGATTTCATAATTGAAAAATGCAGCAACTACTAACATAATTCGAACAGACTTTAGCATCGCTACGAGTGAGAAAGTCTCATCGTAGTCAACTCCTTGAACTTTCCGGAAACTTCTTTGCGACAAGTCGAGCTTTATAAATGGTGACATTCGCCATCAACGTCTGTCTTCATTTTAAAGATCCATTTGTACTCAACGACCTACCGTCCAACGAGCAAGTCTACCAAAGTCTATACTTGGTTTTCATATATGGATCCTTTCTCGGATTTCATGGCCTCTAACCATTTGTTGGAATCCGGGCCCATCATCGCTTCTCCATAGCTCATAGGTTCATCGTTGTCCAACAACATGACCTCCAAGATAGGGTTGTCGTACCGCTCAGGAGCAGTACACGTCCTTGTCGACCTACGAGGTTTGATAGTAACTTGATCCAAAGCTTCATGATCATCATTATTAACTTCCTCTTCAACTAACGTAGGCTTCACAGAAACATCTTCCTGCGCTGCGCTACTCTCTGGTTGAACAAAGGTTCAACAACCTCATCAAGATCTATCTTCCTCCCACTCAATTCTTTCAAGAGAAACTCATTCTCGAGAAAGGACCCAGTTTTAGCAACAAACATTTCATGCTTGGATCTGAGATAAAAGGTTCACCCAACTGTTCTTAGGGTATTCTATGAAGATTCATTTGTCCGCTTTGGGTTTGAGCTCATTCGGTGAAAACATTTTCCACACAAGCGTCGTAGCCCCAAACATTAAGAAATGACAGCTTGGGTTTCCATCAATACCCTAATTCACACGGTATCATCTCAATGGATTTAGATGGTGCCCTATCTAAAGTGAATGTAGTTGTCTCTAATGCATAACCCCAAAATTATAGTAGCAAAACCATAAGAGACATCATAGCACGCAACATATCCAATAGAGTACGACCATGACATTCAAACACACCATCACACTATGGTGTTCTAGGTGGCGTGAGTTGTGAAACAACTTTCACATTGTCTAAAGTTGTATGCCAAACTCGCAACTCAGATATTCACCTCCATGATCATATCGCAGACATTTTTATCTTCTTGTCACGATGATCTTAAACTTCACTCTGAATGTGCTTAAACCTGTCAAACGATTTAGACTTGTGTTTCATTAAGTAAATATACACTATATCTACTCAAATCATCAGTGAAGGTAAGAAAATAACGATATCCACCGCACGCTACAAGACTCATTGGATTGCATACATCAACATGTATCATTTCCAATAAATCACTTGCCCTCTCCAGCCATCTGGAAAACGGGGTCCTTAGTCATCTTGCCCAAGAGGCATGGTTCGCATGTCTCAACCGATTAGAAATCGAATGAGTCCAAAGATCCATAAGCATGGAGTTTCTTCATGCGCTTTATACCAATATGACATTTAGCGGCAGTGCCACAAGTATGTGGTACTATCATTATTAAATTTGTATCTTTTGCCATCAATGTTATGAACATGTGTATTACTACGATCAAGATTCAACAAACCATTCTCACTGGGTGCATGACCATTGAAGGTATTATTCATGTAAACAGAATAACCATTATTCTCTAACTTAAATGAATAACCGTGTTGCAATAAACACGATCTAATCACGTTCATGCTCAACGCAAAACACCAAATAACATTTATTTAGATTTTTCACTAATCCCGAAGGTAGAGAGAGTGTGCGATGTTAATCACATCAACCTTGGAAACATTTCCAACACACATCGTCACCTCACCCTTAGCTAGTGCTCCGTTTATTCCATAGCTTTTATTTCGAGTTACTAACATTTAGCAACCGAACCGGTATCCAATACACAGGTGCTACTAGGAGTACTAGCAAGGTACACATAAATAACACGTATATCAAATATACTTCTGTCGACGTTGCCAGCCTTCTTGTCTACCAAGTATCTAGGGTTGTTCTGCTTCAGCGACCGCTCTCCTCATAATCGAAGCACTTAGTCTCGGGTTTGGGTTCAACTTTGGGTTGCTTCACTGGAGAAGCAATTGACTTGTTATCCATGAAGTTTTCCCTCCTTGCTCCTGCCCTTCTCGAAATTAGTGGTTTGACTAACCATCAACACTTGACGCTCCTTCTTGATTTCTACCTTTGCGGTGTCAAACATCACGAACAGCTCAGGGATCATTATTTCTATCCCTGGCATTTTATAGATCATCACCAAGTTCTAGTAGCTTAGTGACAGTGACTTGGAGAACTATATCAATCACTATCTTTTCTGGAAGATCAACTCCCACTCGATTCAAGCGATTGTAGCACCCAGACAATCGGAGCACATGCTCAACGATAGAGCTATTCTCTTTCATATTACAGGCAAAGAATCTTGTTGGATGTCTCATATCTCACAACACGGGCATGAGCCTGAGATCCTAATTTCAGCTATTAGAACATCTCATATGTTTTGTGACGTTCAAAATGTTTCGAAGCCTCAATTCTAAGCCGTAATGCATGACGCACTAAACTATCAACTAGTTATCAGAACGTGCCTGTCAGATGTTCACAACATCTACAAACAAGGCTAAAGGGGTTGGCGCACCGAGCGGTGCATTAAGGACATAAGCCTTCTGTGCAGCAATGAGGACAATCCTCAGATCATGGAGCCAGTCCGCAATATTGCTAGCATCATCTTTCAACTCTATTTCTCTTGGAACATATAAAAAATCAAGGGAGCTACAGCATGAGCTAGTAATCTACAACATAATTTGCAAATACACTACTGACTATGTTCATGATAATGAGTTCAATTAATCATATTACTTAAGAACTCCCACTCAAATTGACATCCCTCCGGTCATTCGAGTGATACATGATCCAAATTCACTAACTCAAGTCCGATCATCACGTGAGTTGAGGTGGTTTGAATTGTGAACATCATCATATTGATCATATCTACTATATGACTCAAGTTCGACCTTTCGGTCTCTTGTGTTCTGAGGCCATGTCTGTACATGCTAGGCTCGTCAAGTTTAACCCGAGTGTTCTGCATGTGCAACACTGGCTTGCACCCGTTGTATGTGAACGTAGAGTCTAGCACACCCGATCATCACGTGGTGTCTCAACACGACGAACTTTCTCAATGGTGCACACTCGGGGAGAACACAATTCACCTTGAAATTTAAGTGAGGGATCACCTTATAATGCTACCGTCGTCCTAAGCAAAACAAGGTGCATAAAAGGATTAACATCACATGCAAATCATGAGTGACATGATATGGGCATGAATTTGTGCTTTTGATCTCCATCTTGAAAGCACCAGCATAATCTCCATCGTCACTGGCAAAACACCATGATCTCCATCATCTTGATCTCCATCAACGTGTCGCCATCGGGGTTGTCGCGCCCAACATGTTTTCTACTACTATTGCTACCGCTTAGCGATAAAGTAAAGCATTACATAGCGCTTAATGATTGACACGCAGGTCATACAATAATTAAAGACAACCCTATGGCCCCTGCCAGTTGCCGTACTCACCGACATGCAAGTCATGATAATCTATACATCACATGATCATCTCATACATCATAGATATCACATCATGTAATTGGCCATATCATATCACAACACACCCTGCAAAAACAAGTTAGACGTCCTCTAATCGTTGTTGCATGTTTTACGTGGCTGCTACGGGTATCTAGCAAGAACAATTCTCATCTACGCAAGAACCACAACGGTGATACACTAGTTGCTTTTCAACCTTCTCAAGGACCGCCTTTGTCAAATCCGATCCAACTAAAGTGAGAGAAACTGGCACCCGCAAGCCATCTATGCAACAAGTTGCGGTTGAGGGAACCGGTCTCTCATAAGCGTACGAGTAATGTTGGTCCGGGCCGCTTCATCTCACAATACCACTGAACCGAAGCACGACCAAGGGAGGAAGCAATCTAAGCATCAACGCCCACAAACTCTTTGTGTTCTACTCGAGATCTCATCTACACATAGACCTAGCTCATGATGCCACTGTTGGGGAACGTCGCATGGGAAACAAAAAATTTCCTATGCACACGCAAGATCTATCCATGGTGATGAGAATCTACGAGAGGGAGAGTGGATCTACATA
The DNA here is from genome assembly GCA_022496015.1 of Hordeum marinum. Classification (NCBI taxonomy): domain Eukaryota; kingdom Viridiplantae; phylum Streptophyta; class Magnoliopsida; order Poales; family Poaceae; genus Hordeum; species Hordeum marinum. The sequence goes on from CM039677.1 coordinate 237,523,696, forward strand.
CCCTTGTAGATCGCTAAGAGGGAAGCGTTAAGAAATGCAATTGGTGCAGTCGAACGTCTTCGCGATCCAAATCGCCGAGCGTCTCGCGATCTCATCATGATCCGTCCTGCTATCCAATCATGATCTGTCCCGTGAACTCATCACGATCCGTCCTGCGATTCAATCACGATCCGTCCCGCGAACTTATCACGATCCGTCTCGCAATCTTGATCATGGTACTTCGATCTAGCATCGAACAGACGGCACCTCCGCGTTCAGCACACGTACAGCTCGATGACGATCTCCGCCTTCTTGATCCAGCAAGAGGGAGCGGAGAGGTAGACCAGTTCTCCGGCAGTGTGACGGTGCTGCGGCGATGGTGGTGGAGTAATTCCGGCAGGGCTTTGCCTAAGCGCTGTAGAAAACCGATCTAGAGGAGAAACTATGCACTGGAGGAACGGGCAGCACGTGGCAGAAAATTCTGTCCAAAAACACTAAAATCTTCAGTATATATAAGAGGAAGAGAGGAGGAGGCTTGGTCCAAGGGCCAAGCCTCTAGGAGTTGGCCTAACCAAGGGGAGGAGGTGGAATCCACCTCCAATCCTAGTAGGACTAGGATTCACCCTATTTTTGCCTTTTTCCACCTTTTCTCTTTGGGCTTTTTCTCCCTAGCTGCATGGGCTTTGTGTGGGACTTCCACCAATACCCCTCCCGATGGTCTCCCGGTACACTACCGATGAGCCCGAAACTTTTCCGGCGACCAAAACAGGACTTCCTATATATGAATCTTTACCTCCGGACCATTCCGGAGCTCCTCGTGACGTCCGGGATCTCATCCAGGACTCCGAAAAACCTTCGGTTACCACTATACATAACTCTATACTACCGAAACGTCACCAAACCTTAAGTGTGCAGACCTTGCGGGTTTGAGAACTATGTAGACATGACCGAGACACCTCTACGGTCAATAACCAATAGCTGGACCTAGATGCCCATATTGGTTCCTACATATTCTATGAAGATCTTTATCGGTCGAACCTCTATGTCAAGGATTCAGTTAATCCCGTATGATGTTCGCTTTGTTCTTCGGTATGTTACTTGCCCGAGATTCAATCGTCGGTATCTCCATACCTAGTTCAACCTCATTACCGGCAAGTCTCTTTACTCATTCCGTAATAAAAGATCTCGTGACTAACACTTAGTCACATTGCTTGCAAGGCTTGTTGTGATGTTGTATTACCGAGTGGGCCCTGAGATACCTCTCTGTCACACGGAGTAACAAATCCCAGTCTTGATCCATGCCAACTCAATAGACACTGTCGGAGTACCTTTATAATCACCCAGTTACGTTGCGATGTTTGATACACACAAGGCACTCCTCCGGTGTTAGTGAGTTGCATGATCTCATGGTCATAGGAACATATACTTGACATGTAGAAAACAGTAGCAATAAACTGACACGATCATATGCTACGTTTGTAGTTTTGGTCTTGTCCATCACACCATTCTCCTAATGATGTGATCCCGTTATCAAATGACATCACATGTCCATGGATAGGAAACCTTAACCATCTTTGATCAACGAGCTAGTCTATTAGAGGCATACTAGGGACATGGTTTTGTCTATGTATCCACACATGCATCTAAGTCTCCGATCAATACAATTATAGCATGGATAATAAACTATTATCATGAACAAGGAAATATGACAATTAACTAATTTATTATTGCCTCTAGGGCATATTTCCAACATCAGCATCTTAGAGCCATCAAAGAACATGATCCAGTGTGCCGAGTGGATTTGAGTTGGTTGTTGCTGTTCCATCCACTCGGCCATGAAGTCAGCAAGCGCTTGAGACTTAATTGCCTTTTTTGCTTCAAACTTGATATCGAAATAGAGGAGCTCAATAGCCCATTTGGCCACTCAACCAGTCGCATCTGGATAGTTGAGGATCTCAGACAATGGAACGTCACTGACGACTGAGATTGAGTGGTATTGGAAGTAGTGTGCCACCTTCTTCGCTGATAAATATATACCATAGGCAAGCTTATGGTAATGAGGATACCTTTGCTTTGAAGGAGTCAACACTTCAGAGATATAGTAAACTGGGTGATTGACTTTATAGGCTTTGCCCTCTTCTTCCCGCTCGACAGTGAGAACTATACTGACGACTTGATTAGTGGCTGCAATATACAAAAGAAGGCGTTCTTTGCTATGCGGAGCAGCAAGCACCCACTGGGTGGAAAGCAGGGTTTTGAGCTCGACAACCGCTGCTTCTGCCTCAGAAGTCCACTCGAATGTATCTGATTTATTCATCAGTCGGTATAAAGGCAATGCCTCCTCTACGAGATGAGAAATAAATCTACTCAACGCTGCCAGGCAACCTGTGAGCTTCTGGACATCATGCACACAATCGGGGCATTTCATTCGGGTGATGGCACCAATCTTCTCAAGATTGACGTCGATTCCCCATTCGGAAACGAGGAAACCGAGCAACTTACCACCAGGAACACTGAAAGTACACTTGGGAGGATTTAATTTGGTATCATACTTCCTCAAATTGGCGAACGTTTCTGCCAAGTCAGTCAACAGGTTGGAACCTTTACGAGACTTGACAACAATATCATCCATATAGGCCTCAAAATTCCGAGGCATTTGCTCGAGCTGGCATTTCTGAATCATACGCGTGAAAGTAGCGCCAGCATTTTTCAAACCAAAAGGCATGGTGATATAGCAGAAACACCTGAAAGGGGTGATGAAGGATGTCTTTATTTCATCTGGTCCAAACAGATGGATCTGATGGTAGCCAGAGTATGCATCGAGAAAAATAAATGCTTGCATCCCACAGTCGAGCCGACAATCTAATCGATGTGGGGGAGCGGAAAATGGTCTTCCGGGTAGACCCGATTGATATGTTTGAAGTCGATACACATGCAGAGTGACTAATCTTTCTTGGGGACCAGGACGACATTCGAGTGCCACTCGGAATGGTAAATCTCCCATATGAACTTGGCCGCCAAGAGTCAAGGCACCTCCTCACCAATTGTTTTCCGCTTTTCTATCGCCAACTAACAAAGGTGTTCCATGACAGGCTTGGCCTTCGGGTCCACTCTCAATCGATGCTCAGTCAGTTCCCTGGGTACACCTGGCATGTCAGAAGGCTTCCATGCGAAGATGTCCCACTTCTCATGGAGGAATTGGATGAGCGCGGCTTCCTATTTGTTGTCAAGTGTCATTGAGATGTTGGTCGGGGCAGCATTAGGATTTGTCGGGTGAATGTCCACTTGCTTCACTTCACCTGCCGACTGAAAAGCAGACTCGGAAGCGGGCTTCTTGGCACGCAGCAGGTCAGCAGGATCAGTATTCTTCTTGTACTCTTCCAATTCGACCACATCCATTTGATGGTCGGCAATCTTGGAGCCCTGTTGCAGGCACTCCTCGGCCCTTTGCCAATTCCCTGTGACTGTGATCACACCCTTGGGCCCAGGCATCTTCAACTTGAGGTACACGTAACATGGACGGGCATGAAACGGGCATAAGCCGATCGACAAAGGATGGCATGATATGTGCTTTGGAAGTCCACAACTTCAAACGACAACTTTTCCTTGCAAAAATTCTTGTTAGTGCCAAACACCACATCCAATGCAATCTGGCCGAGGGACTTGGCCTTCTTCCCAGGGATGACTCCATGGAACTGCATGTTGCTTTCGCTGAGTCGGGACATCAGAATGCCCATCCCCTTTAGGGTATCCGCATACAGGATGTTCAAACTACTCCCTCCATCCATGAGAACCTTGCGGAGTCGAGTACCTTCCACAACAGGGTCCACCACCAAAGCTTGCCGACCGAGGGTAGCGACATGACCAGGGTGGTCTGACTGGTCAAATGTGATAGCAGCCTGAGACCATTTGAGGTATGTGGGGGTGGCAGGAACAGCCATGTTGACTTCTCTGTTGACAACTTTCAGTCGACTCTTGCTTTCTACATCAGCAAAAATCATCAAAGTGACATTGACCTCAGGACATTCCTCTTTATATTCATCATCCTCCTTTCCAGGAGATATCTCACTCGACTAGCCTTCCTTGAACTGTTGGATCAGTAATCTGCACTGTCGAGTGGTGTGTTTCGGCAATATCAGATTGCCTTCCTCATCTTTCTTCGTGTGGATTGCACACGGTAAATCCATAACATATGTTCCCGGCTAATTCTTTACTTTCTTGGGGGTAAACTGCCCTTTGGGTTTCCCCTTATTCTTTCCTTGCGCTGCCAGAGCGGCCGCCTCTGCTTGAGCAAGGCCATCGGCTTTGTGCTTTTGTTTTCGACTGGAATTGTCGTCGGCATCATTATCGACTGCTTTTCCCTTGCCGCTGCAGAGGCGGTCTTCCTCTTTGACATTGGCGTACCGAGTGGCAATCTCCATCATCTTGCTCAGGGAAATATCTCTAGTCCGACCAAACTTCAGGTAAAGCTCTCTATACTTAACACCGGCCTTGAAGGCACAAACGTCTTGGTGCTCGGAAACATTTTCCACTGTGTGATGTAGGGTGTACCAACGCTGAATCTAATCCCTCAAAGTTCCATTGGGCTTCTGAACACTGTGTTGCAGATCAATCAAACCAGGTGGACATTTGCATGTGCCCTCAAAAGTTCCAATGAACACTCGGGTAAGATCCTCCCAGTAGTAGATGCTAGAAGGAGCCAAAGGATTCAACCACGCTCGGTTAGAACCATCCAACATCAAGGACAAATGCTTCATGGTTATGTTGTCATTTCCTCCACCAATCTGTACCGCCACTCGGTAATCGTCTAGCCACGTTTTAGGCTTCGACTCACCAGTGAACTTGCTAATCCCAGCCGCCAACCTGAAGTTGGGGGGAATCTCAGCACATCGACTGGCTCTACTGAAACATTCGGGCCTAGAGACAACGACACCACTTTCGCTTGGATAGTCTCTATCGTAACCATCCCTATGAGCCCTGCCCCTGTCAATCCGCTTCTATGCAAGGATATCCCTCGGGTCGAACCCAGGATTCCGCTCATCACCAAAGGCACCTATCGTCATAGTGCCGGGGCACATACGAACCACTCTGCGGAGGAGTAGGCACTCGACGGTGGTCATCACGGTGAAAACAAGGAGCAAACTGATATCACCATTGATCTCGATACTGATCATCACAGTAACCTCCGCCCCTGTGACACAGAGGTGACCTTGGGCTGTGTGTCGACTGAACTGTATCTACCTTGGGTGAATTACTATGTAACATGTTGTGCGACTGTCAAACAGCCGAATTCTACTATTGCGCTGCATCCAGCAACGCTTAGATCTACAGCAAACCTCTGCCAACCTATGAACGTGATGGTTGAATGGAATCTGCAATCCTATCAGCTGCTACAACATTCAAAACCGGAGTATGGAATACCTATACATTGTTCTGAGATCCACTCGGAAACAACTGTCATTGACGTCGACTGGGAATTGGTGGACGCTGGTGGGCACGCTCGTCGAGTTCTCTCTGCATCTGTTTGAGCTGAAGGCGCGTGGCCTCCAAGGCCTGGGCCTCGGCAGTCGCACCAACAATGGGCATATGGAGGATCTCCTCATCTCGGTGTTGCTGCTCACTCGACGGTCCTCCGGTCTCGCGTCTGCCATTGCCAAAGCCAGGCGGGCTTTGATGAGAACCCGACATAAGAACCTCAGCCACTGGATCGCATCTCTCGCACTCGGCAGGAACATCAGACTGATCCGACATTGAGTCGAACACGCCGTGAAGTGATTCGGCGGGTGACAAGGATATGTACCTAGGATAGGGTCCTAGGCCTGACCTACATACCCTACCTAAGGACACTATATTGGAGGACTTAATGATGGCAAGAGAGTTTCCGATTGAAGTCATCATGGCCCAATAATCACTCGACAATTAAGTCACTCGGAGGATTCTCCCTCCACTCGACAGTCTCCTGTCACTCAGAAGAACCAATGACCAGTCGACACCAGAAGACCAGAAGGCACCCCAGGGAGGCCAATAGGCACGCGTTCGACCAGTTGCTATTAGTAGCATTTATTGCATACGTTATCAGTAACATACGCTTTTATTCCCACGATCGAACCCTTGGTTACCTGACATTCATGAGGGGCAACATACTCTATATAAGCTGCCCCTCCCCTCTGGCACAAGGGTTCGCACCTCCTATAACACATACTTTCCACACAACAAGAGCTCCCGAGCACTGAGACGTAGGGATGTTACCTCCATGAGAGGGGCCTGCACTCATACATTTGTGTGTACACCCTCGCCGTAGCTAGGACACTACCCTCTCCTTTCGTACCCCTATCTTCTATTTTCAGACTCGTTCCCACGACAGTTGGCACCCACCATGGGGCAGGCGTCTAAGCGACTTCCGATGAGGTTGCATATTTTCCCCTTCATCATGTCTTCTGGTGGTGGTTTGTTCCTAGGCCACGAGATCCGTCTCGGAGCGCTCACCTTCATCGTTGACGATTTGGCATGGCTCTAGGAGGCGCCTCTAGATGTCGAGACGCTCACGATCCGTGGGGCGGTGCACTTCCGTGCAAGCTCCTGCGGAGTACTTCTGCGGTCGCCGTCGACTCCGTACCAGTTGTCTCTCCCGTTGTTTGTCGCCGCAAGCGATCCGGTCGATCGCGGCTCCAGCGATGGGTGAGGCATGCAGCGGCCCGCCAATCTTTGTCCCCGCAAATAGCATCTATTGAACCCACCTAGTCACTTCACGGCGTGTTCGACTTAGTGTCAGATCAGTCCACAGTTCCTTACGAGTGTGAGAGCTATGATCCTACGGTGGAGGTTCTCACCGCTGGTGCATCAGAGCCTGCCACCTGGCTTCGGCCGCTGCAGGCGCGAGGCTGTTGGGGCGTCGAATGACCAGCAGCACCGAGATGAGGAGATCCTTCATATGCCCATCAATGGTGCGACTGCTGAGGCCCAGGCCTTGGAGGCCACGCGCATTCGACTCGAAGAGATCCAGAAGGAACTCGATGAGTGTACTCGCCAGTGTCCCCCACTTCCCAGTTGACGTCAGCGATAGCTGTTTCCGGGTGGTTCTTAGAACAACGTTCAGGTCTACCTCACTCCAGTTTTAAATGTTGTAGCAGCAGCTAGGATTGCTGATTCCATTCAGCCGTCACGTTCAGAGGCTGGTAGAGGTTTGCTGCAGATTCGGGCTTTGCTTGATGTAGCGCAGCGCCAGAACTCAGTTGTTTCTCAGTCACACAATAGATTACACGGCAATGCACCAAAGGCAAACACAATTTCATCGGCACATGGTCTCAAGTCACCTTTGCGTCGCAGGGGTGGAGGTTACCGTGAATATTAGTATCGAGGTCAGAGGGAGATCTGTTCTACCGTGATGACCACCATCGAGTGCCTACTCCTCTGCAGAGTGGTTCATACGTGCCCCAGCACTATGATGATAGGCGCCCGTTCGATGATGAGCGGGACCCAGGGTTCGATGCAAGAGATGTTCTTACCCAGAAGCGGATCGACAAAGGCAGAGCCCACAGAGATGGTTAAGATAGAGATTACCCAAGTGGAAGCAGTGCCATTATTTCCGGTCCTGAGTGTTTTAGTAGGGCCATACGTTCTGTAGAGATTCCCCCCAACTTCAGGTTGGCGGCTACGATTAGCAAGTTTTCTAGTGAGTCAAAGCCAGAAACGTGGTTAGATGATTACCGACTGGCTATACATATTGGTGGGGGAAATGACAACATAGCCATGAAGCATTTATCCTTGATGTTGGATGGTTCGGCCTGAGCGTGACTGAATCGTTTGGCTCCTTCTAGCATCCACTACTCGGAGGATCTTGCCCGAGTGTTCATCAGAACTTTCGAGGGCACTTGCAAGCGTCCAGATGGTTTGATCGATTTGCAGCACTGTGTTGAGAATCCCAATGAGTCCTTGAGAGATTACATTCAACGTTGGTCCACCTTGCACCACAAAGTGGAAAATGACTCTGAGCATCAAGTTGTTTGTGCTTTAAAGGCCGGTGTGAAGTACAGAGAGCTTTACTTGAAGTTTGGGCGGACAGGCGATTTCTCGCTGAGCAAGATGATTCAGATTGCCACTCGGTATGCCAATGGTGAAGAATAAGACCGCCTCCGTAGAGGCAAAGGAAAAGCGGTCGACAATGATGCCAGCGGCAATTCTAGTCAGAAATAGAAGCGCAAGGCTGATGGCCCTGCTCAGGCAGAGGTTGCCGCTCTGGCGGCACAAGGAAAAAATAAGGGGAAGTCCAAAGGACAGTTCACCCCTAAGAAAGGAAAGAATCGGTCAAGAACTAATGTTATGAATTTACCATGTGTGATCCACGTGAAGAAAGAAGAAGAAGAAATGTGATATTGCCTAAACATACCACTCGACAGTGCCGTTTACTGATCCAGCAGTTCAAGGAAGGTCAGTCGAGTGATAAAACTCCTGATAAAGAGGATGATGAAGACAAAGAAACTTTTCCCAAAGTCAACGCCACTTCGATGATTTTTGCTGATGTCAAAAGCAAGAGTCAATTAAAAGTAATCAATAGGGAAGTCAACATGGATGTTCCTGCAACCCCCCATACCTCAAGTGGTCTCAGACTACAATCACATTTGACCAGTCGGATCACCCTGCACATGTCGCTACCCCCGGTCGGCAGGCTCTAGTGGTGGACCTTGTTGTTGGAGGCACTCGGATCCATAAGGTCCTCATGGATGGTGGGAGTGGTTTGAACATTCTTTATGCAGATACTCTCAAGGGGATGGGAATTCCGATGTCTCGACTCAGCGAGAGAAACATGCAGTTCCACAAAGTCATCCCAGGGAAGAAGGCCAAATCACTCGGCCAGATTGCATTGGATGTGGTGTTAGGCACCGATAAAAAAATTGTAAAGAGAAATTGACATTTGAAGTCGTGGACTTCCAGAGCGCATAGCACGCCATCCTTGGTCGTCCTGCTTATGCCCGTTTCATGGCCCGTCCATGTTATGTGTATCTCAAGCTGAAGATGTCTGGACCCAAGGGTGTAATCACGATCACTGGGAATCGACAGAGCTAAGGAGTGCCTTTAGCAGGGCTCCAAAATTTTCGTTCATCAGATGGCCATGGTCGAGTTGGAAGAGTACAAGAAGAGCAACGACCCTGCTGATTTGCTGCGTGCTAAGAAGCCCACTTATGAGTTAGCTTTCCTGTCGGCAGGTGAAGTGAATAAAGTACACATTCACCCGACAGATCCCAACGTTGCCTTGACCAACATTTCGACAACACTCGACAACAAATAGGAAGTTGAGCGCATCCAGTTCCTCCATGAGAACTGGGACATCTTCGCATGGAAGCCAGCTGACATGCCAGGGGTTCCCAGGGAATTGGCTGAGCACCGACTGAGAGTCAACCCGAAGGCCAAGCCTGTCAAAGAGCACTTGCGTTGGTCGACAGCGGAGAAGCGGAAGGCAATCGGCAAAGAGGTGGCTCGTCTCCTGGCGGCTAAGTTCATATGTGAGATTTACCACTCCGAGTGGCTCTCGAACGTCGTCATGGTCCCCAAGAAGGACAAGTCACTCCGCATGTGTATTGAATTCAAACATATCAATCGGGTCTGCCCGGAAGATCATTTTCCGCTTCCTCGCATCGATTAGATTGTTGACTCGACTGTGGGGTGTGAGCGGTTATATTTTCTTGATACATACTCCGGCTACCATCAGATCCGTCTGTTTGGTACGAATGAAATAAAGACAGCCTTCATCACCCATTTCGGGTGTTTATGCTATTTCACCATGCCTTTTGGTTTGAAGAATGCCGGCGCCACTTTCATGCGCATGATTCAGACATGCTTACTTGATCAGGTCCCTTAGAATGTCAAAGCTTACATGGACGACATTGTTTTCAAGTCTCGCAAAGGTTCCAAACTGTTGAGTGACTTGGCCGAGACATTCACCAATCTAAGGAAGTATGATATCAAGTTGAATCCATCCAAGTGCACTTTTGGTGTTCCTGGCGGCAAGTTACTCGGTTTTCTCGTTTCCGAACGAGGAATCGACATCAATCTCGAGAAGATTAGTGCATATACCCGAATGAAAAGCCTTGAGCGTGTACATGATGTCCAGAAGCTCACACGTTGCCTGGCGGCACTGAGTCGATTCATTTCTCGTCTCGGTGACAAGGCACTGCCTTTATACCGACTGATGAAGAAGTCTGATACATTCGAGTGGACTCCGGAAGCTGAAGTAGTGTTTGTCAAGCTCAAAGCCCTGCTTTCCACCCAGCTGGTGCTTGTTGCTCCGCACAGCAAAAAGCCCTTGCTCCTATACATCGCGACCACTAATCAAGTCGTCAGTACATTTCTCAATGTCGAGCGGGAAGAGGAAGGCAAAGCTTACAAAGTCCATCATCCAGTTTATTATATTTCCAAAGTGTTGACTCCTTCAAAGCAGAGGTACCCACATTACCAGAAGCTCATCTATGGTATATATATCTCAGCGAAGAAGGTGGCATACTATTTTCAAGATCACTCAATTTCAGTCTGTCGGTGCACTAGAGTTTTTGGGCTATCTAGTGCCCCTTTACTCGTGCACGGGCTGTAGTATCCGCCCCGATGGCAAGGCTATGATAGCCTGAGACCGACGCTCCAGAAGATTCTAGAAGATTCCCCTTTTATTTCCATTCTCGGTTGAGTTTCGTTTGGTTGTTGCATTCATCATCGCATCATTCGCATCATCTGCATTGCATCGTCACTCGTTTCCAAACTTGCATTCGTTCATAGTCTCCAATTCTCTCCGTTCTTGTCGCTGCCCGTTTCGAGACCAACCACACACGCACGCGCCCGCGACATCATTAAATAAAACCATTTTTAAGTGCGCGCAAAAATATTCTTGGATTGGGTCGAAACTTGGCGTGTGGTCTTATTATATTGTAGGTAGACCGCCCGTCGAATTTTGTCGCGTTCCGAGTTCGTTTGATACCCCGTCGATCAGTCATAGTAGTGAGGTCATCGGTTATTTATCGGATGTTGTCGGTGTTTTAAAACTTCGTGTCACGGGTCGCAAACTTCCCTCTCTTCCCCTCATAGCCCATCTGCACAGTCACCGTAGCCCCCTCCGCTTCCGAACCATCGAATCGACATCCAACGGTCCAAAAACGGACAGAGACCGTCAACCCTAGCCCCGAAACCTATAAATAGTCCCTCCCCTTCCTAATCGGGCAGCCAACCCTATCTCCACCTCGAATCCCGTGCTAACCCCTCCTTCTCCCTCCTCCAGCCACCAGGCCCGCCCGAGCCCATCTGGAGGCCCGGGAAAGCCCATCCAGGCCCAACCGGAGCTCTCCCGAGCTCCTCCCGAGCTCCCATGGTGACCAGCCCGCAGCTCCTTGCCGGAGTAGCCGCCGCCGGCGACCGGATCCCTAGCCGTGCCGCCGGATTCTCTCCTCTCCTCTCCTCTCCCTCCTTCTTCCTCTCCCTCTCTCTTCTAACCCCGCCGGCCTCCTTCTCCCTCCCGTGTAGGTCGCGTCACCGAGCTCCGCCAGCCGCCGCCGGGGCCTCCCTCCACTGGATCCGCGCCCCTCGCCGTGGGGAGCGGTTCCCCCATGGCCGGATCCTCCTCCCCCCGGCCTTCCTCCTCGCCGTGGCCAGCCGCCGTCGCCCAGCCGCCCCTTGCCGCCGCCCCTCGTGCCCTGCTCGGGATCGGGACGAGCGAGCCGCTCCGCCCGCTGCCCGCGTTGACCCGACGTGGGCCGGCTCCCTCGCCCCACCCCACCAGCGCGCCAGCTCCCCTGCCCAGCCGGCCCAATAGGCCCAGGGTGAGCCAGCCTCCCCCTTGCCTTTTTATTTATTTTGCGTATTTAGAAACGTTGATAAATATTTATCCGTGTACCGTTTGAAAAAAAATTGATCATGAAAAATGGTTAGAAAATACGTAGATTAATAATATGCCATTTGCATCCCTGCTTAAAAATATCTAACATGTCATTTGTGTTGTTTTTGCATATTCGCATATATTGCATTGTCATTAATTTACCGTGCTTCAAAATTAATATAATAAAGTATTAAAAAATGTTCATCTCATTGGCATCGCATTTTCATGCATGATAAAATTGACGGCATCATGTTTTGCATTGATTTTGCATTAATGATTTGCTATAACGTGAATAGGCCTAATACTCGCATATTTAATTTTGAATAATTTTCCACATGAACCTATTCATATTATATATGTTTTCGGGGTAGAAAACTCCATAGAAATTATCTGTGCATTTGGTCTTGCCCTTTGAGCATGTTTGTGTGCATGCCATTTAGTTCGTGATGCCCTTTTGTCATTTTCGTGGGATTTAATCCGTGCATGTTATGAAATAATTTTGAACATGAGAATGCCCTTTGATATGTGTCCTAGCCCTTGGACATTTTGGTTGTCATAGATATGCATGCTTAGGTGTTGTTTTGTTGTTGTCAACTTGCTATAAAATTCTGCTATTTTGAGGGTCCAAATATTTATGTCTGGAATCTGTGATATTCTGTTGTTGTCTTGCCATGTGTTTTGCTAGTGATCTAGAACCCTTTTGTGGTAGGTGTAATGGAGTTATTTGTAGTTGATATTGTCCATTAGTATGATGTTTAGTTTCATGCCATAATATGATCTGTAGCATATAGTTTTACTATTGTCAATATGCCTTCGTGATAAAAACTGCACTGTCAAAAACTGTTATTTTCACTAAGTCTGAAATTGTTATCAAGTAGCCTTCTTGTGGGCTTCCTACCAAGTGATCCATGCATGTTTTGAATATGATTTGTGAACATGAAATGAAGTGTGTGTTATATGCTACTGCCCCATGCTTAGTTTGTGCATTTTAGAATAGTTTATCTTGTTGTTTTCATGTGTGCAAAATGCAAAGTTGCTGTTTTGGGCAGATTTCATCTAAAACTTGTTTTGGTGTTTGTGGTTGAACCGTAGCTCCGTTTTGATCATGCCATTTATGAAACTTGCTTAGAATCCCATGTAGCTTCATAATAACTTGTTGCATTCATGATTTGAAATGTTTGTGATGGTATTTCCCATGCATTTGCATTCATGACATATGCATCTTGTGTTGCTCATATCTTTTAGGCCGTAGCTCCGTTTGAGACGTTCTATATTTGTAAATTGACTAGAATGACGTGTAGAATAACATGGTGACATTTATTTTGATGTTTACCAAATATAAAATATGATTAGTTCAGATCTGGACCAATTTCGAAATTAACATATGAAGTCATTTCGGAAGTGCTATAAGTTGTTTCCGGCCTCATTTAAGTTGCCTAGATAGATAGTTTACTTATGCTTCACCTCTTGCCATGTTTAACAACATTTATATTGCCGTGTACCTAACAAGAGTGAAATTAATATTTCGAACATGGAGTTTTGTCAATATGCAACTCGTTGCATATTGAGCTCCACTTTAATGTGTAGAATTTGATTGTTGTGATTTGACATGCCTTGCATATTTAAATCGGACATGCATCATATTTGTTGTGCATCGCATTTTGCATATGTGGTGGTGTATCTTGTGTTGATTGTTTGTTTCCGATTGCTTCCTCTCGATAGAGTTCCGAAAGCATTTGGGTGTGAGGATTCGTTCGACTATGTTGGCACATCTTCTTCATGGACTCGTTCTTCTTCCGAGCGGGATCTCAGGCAAGATGACTCATTTCCTTGGATACCATTAGTATCATTGCCATGCTAGTTGTCTCGTCTTTATATCGCTATGTCGTGCTACCTACCACTTGTTTGATAAGCCTCCCAACATTGCCATGAAAAGCCTCTAACCCCTCCACATCCCAGCAAACCTTTGTTTGGCTATGTTACCGCTTGCTCAGCCCTTCTTATAGCATTTCTAGCTGCAGGTGCAATTGCTTCCATGTGACAACATGGACATTCTTTTGTTATCACAATATTGCTGCTATTTAATTTAATGCACATATATACTTGGTAAAGGGTGGAAGTCTTGGCCTTTTGCTCGGTGTTTTGTTCCACTCTTGGCGCCCTAGTTACTTGTGAACCGGTGTTATGTTCCATAATTGAGTGCTCCTAACATGCTCGGGGTTGTTATGGGGACCCCCTTGATTTTCGGGTTAGAATAAAGCTTGTCTGGCAAGGCCCAACATTGGTACTACATTTGCCTAATAACTAATGAACTTGCATAGGGGCTTTCCGGACCCCGTGGATAATTAATCAACAACCCGAGCCAGTGCTCCTCATGAGTGTTGGTCCAAACTATAGTCGTGTGCGGGGCCAACCCGGGGCAACTCGGGAGATTTCTATCAGGCCACTGTACGCTGTGCTCATCTAGTCGTGTCCTGAGAACGAGATATGCGGCTCCTATCGTGTTTGTCGACACGCCGGGCTCCCCATGCACCAGACCGGCTCCGGCTCATGTGTGAGCCTGCCCCCTGCCGAATCGAAAGGGATCCTCATGATCCCATAGGTGTTTGTTCCCCCACGACATCTTTGGCGCACCAGGTAGGGGGTGCATGAGTGGTGCGAACCCATTCTAGTAATCCGCACCCCAGCTTCATCATCACCATGCCCCCAGGAAGAAGGGGCCAGACAGCAGTTGGCCCATCCACGTCTACCATCCCTGTATCTGTGCGGATGGGAGATGGTGTAGACGCGGGTGAAGGAGGAGGAGGCGGAGGTTCGGAACTTCCGCGATGCTCCAGCGACCAAGGCCAAGCAAGCGGCAACGCTCACCGTAGGGATGCCCATGCCGACGGTGGGAACCCCTGCGCCCCTGGGTCTCAGGACGGAGCGATACTGCCTGCGGGTGGTACGCCGAACTCCAGGGGCGGAAGAGTATCTTCTAGGGCACCCACGCCGGCGCCTAGGCCACGACCTTCTCAGGATGTGCATGGAGAGTCGCGCCATGGCGCCCGCTGTCCTCAACGTCCCCATGGAAAAGCTCCTACGCATCATTCCCAAGATGCGCGGGACCAGCATGCTCACCAGCATGCAAGCGGGAGTGGCATGCCGACACGGGACCGCGACGGTGCTCCTTCTAACACGGTTAGGAGTTAGAGAACCTCGCGTTCCTCCCGCCGTTTGCTGCCGACCACGTCAGAGGAAGCGATGGCGCGGGCGCAACTACTCCTAAACTTCCCTCCTGCTACGGAGAACCTCGACGAGTGGAGAGCCACCATTCGGAGCCTCCTAAGCCTCGTGGATAAGCTTCAATCCACAGGGCCATCCCAGACCAGTGGTGAAGCGCCCGGAATCGACGCGACCTCAGCGCACTCTCCTCCACGACAGCATCATCGGTCGCCGACCGACAGATCGACGCCTACGACGGTTACTCAACGGTGTCGTTCGACCCATGGATGCGCCGCGATTAGCATCATGTTCTTCGGGACCGTGGCAAGGAAGATGCCCGAACCGCGATCGAGCAACGACGGGAAGTGCGCCTCCAGTCGGACAGACGCGTGGAGCCCACTGTAGACAAGTCCATGCCGAGGTACCCTGACAGCCTACCTTACAAGGTGGGCTGTCCAGCGTTTACCCATGAGCTGCGGCAAGTCCAGTGGCCTAACTCCCGCACGTTCAAACCGGAAGTCCCGGACAAGTATGACGGCAAGACCCATCCGTCAGAGTTCCTGAGCGTCTATACCATTGCGGTGCAGGCTGCCGGGGGCCGCGACGACAAGATATTGGCCAACTACTTCCCGTTGGTGCTTAAGCCCAACGTGAGGTCATGGCTGATGCACTTGCCGGAGGGGTCCATCACTTCCTGAGCGGACCTGTATCACAAGTTCGTTGGCGCCTTCACTGGAGGTCATCAAGCTCCTGGCCAGGAGAGCGATCTACACATCATCCCGCGGAAGGAAGGTGAAACTCTGCACAAGTACATCCAGAGGTTCAGCCGCATTCACTACAACATCCCAGACGTTCATCATGCCGCTGTTTTCAACGAGTTCCATTAGAACATGCGCAACCGCAAGATGCGGGAAGAGCTGGCGATGAATAGAGTCAGAGACGTCGCTGAGCTTTATGCTTTGGCAGACAACTGCGCTCAGGTTGAAGAAGGGAGGAGACTCCCCGGCAAAGACGTCGGCGCAGGGGTCGACTCTGAAGATGAAGATGCCGCTACCCCAGCAAAGAAGGGCCGGCGGCGAAACAAGAAGTGCAAGGGCAAGACCATACTTGTCGTCGAGGGATCCGACAACCCCGGCCTGCCAAGAAGGGCAAGGTTGATGGCCCCAGCAACGATGTTGCCGGGTGCGCCTCCTGCCATGCCCTGGCAGCTGCCGACAAGCCAGAGGGCTCCAGCAAGCAATATTGCAAGATCCATCGCACCAAAGGCCATGATCTCCAAGACTACCGGCAAGTTGAGCAGCTTGCCGAGAAGCAAAAAGCCAAGTACGAGAGGTGAGATAAGGAGAAAGGCCAGGATGGTGTCGAGGGGTCCGGCAAGAAGCGTGTTGGCCGAGGGGGTCACCACGGCAAGCCCAAGTAACAGAAAGACCGGCCCGCCCGCGGCCGCGACAAGCAAGAGCGAGATGATGATGACGTCGAAGAGGACGATGATTCCAACGAGCATGAGTTCCAGAAGGCTACAAAGATGATGTGCATGGAGGGAGGCGCCTCAGCGCATTCCTCCCACCGCCAACTTAAACAGTGGGCGCGCGAGGTTAATGCGGCGGAGCCCTCTATCGGTGCCCAGAGGCCTCTGAAGTGGTCCAACACTCCTATCATCTTTGACGTCGAGGATCACCCAGATCGCATAACTGCGGTTGAGTGCCTGTCGTTGTTGGTTTCTCCGAAAATCCGCAACCTCAAGGTGACGAAGATGCTAGTCGATAGTGGGGCCAGCTTGAACTTGATCTCGCCAGATGTCATCCAGAGGCTGCAAATTCCTGATGAGGATCTCGAGCCGACAGGCGCTGTTCAAGGGGTCAATTCGGAAAGAACTCAGCCTAAGGGCAAGGTCATGCTGCCAGTGACGTTTGGCAGCGATATAAATTTCAGAACGGAGAAGATCGTTTTTGACGTCGCCAAGATTTCGTTTTCGTACAACGGCATCATTGGTCGCCCGGCATTGGCCAAGTTCATAGCAGGCCACCCACTTCGCTTACAACGTGCTGAAGATGCCCGAGCCAATGAGTGTCATCACTATCCACTCCGACAAGAAGAGCGCACTTATCTGCGCCAACCAATTATACCGGGGGTCAGCTGCAGCACCTGCCGCCAATGCACTTGCTCCCACCGTTGAAGCTCCCGGTGGGAAGAAGACCGGCAAGGCCTCTGGCGCACATTCCGGCAAGTGCACCTCCTCGGAGTGTTGCGCTCCCATTGACGATGTGCTAGAGAGCTCCACCGGCAAGAGCAAAAAGTCCAAAGCTGCTCCACCAGAGACCAAGAGGTGCCCACCAAGGTGGACGGCACGAGGGGAACTTTCACCATTAGTTCCACCCTTGACGACAAATAGGAAAGCTCGCTCGTCGCCTTCCTACGGGTGAATGTCGATGTGTTTGCATGGCAACCATTTGATATCCCCGGTGTTCCCAGGGAGGTGATTAAGCACCACCTTGTCATTTGCCCACATACACGACCCGTCAAGCAGAAGGTCCGGAAGAAAGCTTTGGAGTGGCAACAGTTTATTGTCGACGAGATCAAGAAACTAGAAGCGGCTGGCTTGATCAGAGGAGTACTCCATCCAACATGGTTGGCCAATCCAGTCGTAGTACGCAAGGCGAATGGAAAATGGAGGTTGTGCATTGATTTCACAAACATTAAAAAATCCCACCCCAAGGATCCTTTCCCTTGACACGCATCGACCAGATCGTGGACTCCACCGCCGGTTGCGATCTGTTATCTTTCCTTGATGCCTATTCTAGTTATCATCAGAGTTTTATGGCCAAGGAAGACGAGGAGAAGACCGCGTTTATCACCCCATGCGGTATGTACTGCTTTTTGTGTATGCCTTTCGGGTTGAAAAACACTGGTTCTACCTTTGCAAGAGCAGTCCAGATTGGTTTTGAACCCTAGCTACATAGAAATATGGAGGCTTATATGGATGACATAGTGGTCAAAATCAAGGATAAGACCACGCTCGTATCAGACCTGGAAGAAACATTTGCAAATCTGTGCAAGATCAACATGAAGCTCAACCCCGAGAAATGTGTGTTCGGCGTCCCGTCCAGCAAACTTCTCGGGTTCTTTGTGTCTCAACGAGGAATCGAAGCAAATCCCGACAAGATCAAAGCAATTGAGCAAACTGAGGCACCAAGACGAGTCAAAGACGTGCGACGCCTTGCCGGCTGTGTTGCTGCTCTGAGTAGGTTCATCTCAAAATTTGTTGAGCGCGCCCTGCCCTTTTTCAAAATCATGAAAAAGGCAGGTCCAATGAAATGGACTCCGGAAGCGAAGGCAGCGCTGGAGGATTTGAAGAAGTACCTTTCCTCTCCGCCAGTTCTAGTCGCGCCGAAACCACAAGAGCCGTTGCTAGTGTATCTGGCGGCAACAAATCAAGTGGTGAGTGTTGCACTGGTGGCTAAAAGTGAAGTTGACGAAGAAGCGGCAACAACGGCAGGACCGCCGTGCAACGAACCGGGACAGTCTCCGGCAGGGTCTAGTGCCAGCAAAGAAGGATCTGCGTAGTTGAAAGAGATAGTCCAGCAGAAGAAAGTGGTTCAGCGACCAGTCTATTTTGTCAGCTCCTTGTTGCAGGGGGCTAGGTCAAGGTATTCTGGCGTGCAAAATTTGCTCTTCGGCCTTCTTATGGCCTCGATGAAGCTGCGCCATTACTTCCAAGCACATGAGGTCACCGTTGTCACCTGCTTCCCACTACAGCGGATATTGCGAAACCCAGAAGCTATCGGCGGGATTGTGGAGTGGGTTGTGGAACTATCAAGCTTTGGTCTTAAGTTTGAAAGCACTTCGACCATTCAGAGTAGGGCCTTGGCGGAGTTCATTGCAGAATGGACCCCAACGCCCGATGAAGAGATTCCAGAGTCAACCCTCCCCGGCGAGGAGACTGGTCGAGAATGGATCATGTATTTTGATGGAGCTTTCTCGCTGAAAGGCGCTGGTGCTGGAGTGCTGCTTGTCGCACCCACCGGAGAGCACCTCAGATATGTGGTCCAGATGTACTTTCCCCGGGAGAGATCAACGAACAACACTGTTGAGTATGAAGGGCTACTTGCTGGTCTTAGGATCACAACGGACCTTGGGATCAAGAAACTCATTGTCAGGGGTGATTCCCAACTTGTCATCAGGAAAGTAAACAAAGATTACCAGAGCCCATTGATGGAAGCCTATGTAGATGAAGTGAGGAAGTTGGAAGAACATTTTTACGGCCTACAAATGGAGCACGTTCCACGTGTAGAGAACAGTGTTGCTGATGGCCTGTCAAACTGTGCTGCCCTCAAGTTACCTGTGGAACCAGGAACTTTCGTGCTCCGACTAACTCAACCCTCCGTGACACCTCTACTGGACAAGAGAAGAGAGGAAAGTTAAGTTCTGGCAAATATTTCCCGGTAGAGCTCCCCGAAGCCGCCGGCGAGAAGGTTGCCAAAGGGAACAGCAGGCTTGTCGATGAATACGATGCTCCGGCGGGGCCCTCGGCTCTTGCTGTAAAAGCGTACGCTCCCTCTAGGCTTGCTGGGGCGCAGCAGACTCCGGCAGGCCCTCAGGCTCTTGCCGTCGAGGCAAATGCTACCCCGGTAGAAGAAACGCCTTTAGTTCTCATTGTCGAGCCCTAGGCTCCAGCATGGTCATAACACATTGTCCAGTTTCTTCAAACAGGAGAACTCCCCGAGGAACAAGACGAAGCGGAGAAAGTAGCCCGCCGGTCCCATATGTACCAGTTCATAGACAACGTCCTGTGTAGAAAGAGACCGAATGGCGTGAAAACTCAAGTGCATTTCTCGGGAGGATGGATTGGAGCTGTTGGCAGAGATACACGGAGGCATATGTGGCTCCCACATAGGATCAAGAGCACTTGCCGGAAAGGCATTCCGGCAAGGTTTCTTTTGGCGTTGTACCCTCAAGGATGCAACTACGTTAGTAACCAAGTGTGAAGCATGCCAGTTTCATTCGAAGAAACTACATCAACCAGCTCAGGCCCTTCAAACAATCCCTCTCTCCTGGCCATTTTCGGTCTGGGGGCTTGACATCTTGGGCCCCTTCCCCGCGCTGCCGGGGGCTTTGAGTACTTGTACGTTGCAATCAACAAGTTCACAAAGTGGCCAGAAGTGGAAGCGGTGAAAAAGGTGACAGCATAATCAGCCGTCAAGTTCTTCAAAGGACTAGTCTGCCGCTTTGGTGTTCCCAATAGGATCATCGCTGATAATGGCACACAGTTCATGAGCCACACCTTCATACAATATGCCCAAGACCTTGCTAGCAAAATCTGTTTTGCTCCAGTTGCCCACCCAAGGAGCAACGACCAAGCGGAAAGGGCTAATGCAGAAGTGTTGTGAGGCCTCGAGACGAGAACTTTCGAAAGGCTGCATAAGTGTGGAAGGCACTGGATTGATGAATTGCCGGTGGTTCTTTGGTCAATCAGGACAACACCAAATCAAGCCACCTGTTAGACACCCTTCTCCCTTGTCTATGGGGCGGAGGTAGTTCTCCCCACGGAACTCATATATGGGTCTCCTCGAGTGCTCGCTTATGATGAGCTAGAGCAAGAGAAGTTGCAGCAAGATGACGCGACGCTCCTTGAGGAAGACCGTCTTCAAGCTGCTGTGACAGTTGTGCGCTACCAGAAAGCTTTGCGCCGCTACCATAGCCGCAAAGTCAATGCCAGAAGTCTTGAGGAAGGCAACCTTGTTCTTCGGCGAGTTCAGTCTGCCAAGAATACAAACAAGTTGACGCCAAAGTGGGAAGGCCCTTATGGGTAGTACGAGTCACTAGGCCCGGTGTAGTCCGCCTGGAGACCGAGGATGGCATTCCGGTGAGCAACTCCTGGAATATCGAACATCTTCAAAAGTTCTACCCATGAGGCACGGTTGCCGGGCCAGCCCCGACAACCACCTTTTGTACAAGTCTTGCCGCTGAAGCATGTAATCCTTGGTACAAAGCCAGGCTCAGACCCTGTGTGCAGTTAAATAAAGATAAGTGTTCCGCAATCCTGTTCGGTTCACATGTTTACTTATGTACATGTTTATCTGAAGTGTTGCATTGCACTTAATCCCGACAAGAGCTAACGGACCGCCAAGGTTCCATATCCATATTTTCTCTTCTTTCTTTTTCTCAAAGGACGGAAGGACCCCTCGCGTGCAGCTTTGCCAGGGGGAATAATGGTACGGGTACCTATGAGCGATGTCCCCAAAAAGGCTTGCCGGAAGGAGAAAGGCAACAAAAAGATAAGTTGCGAAAACCCCATGTGAATCCTTGTTGTAGAGTTATTTTCCTTGAGCAATTTTGACTTCTGTATGGAAAACCTACACGCACGGGAACCTTGCCACCATTGGATGCGCCCTCACTGCGCTCGGGACCGCTCAACAGCTTAAGTGGCTTCGCCCGCGCTCATTGTTTCATTTTGAGTCCGCTCAACGATCCAAGTGACAGCGCTCGCGCCCTTATCCCATTTTCGAGTAAGGCCGACGCCTTGAACGGTCGTGCCAAGGATGCTAAGGTATCTTGCTGGCACTGGCACCGCCAGCAGGCTGCTAAGGACCCGTTCCTCAAAGCGCTCGCAGTAGGGCTACACACGCCGGCAGGATTCTTCTAGAAAGGGCATAGGGAAATTCCATACACGGAAATAGTTCAACAACGAATATAACATACAGTTTTTCAGATAGGATGAAATTTACATAAGATATCACGTGTCCCCAAGTACATCTTTATTTGACTTTCTCTCCTAGGGGAGATTACAAGATGAAAAATATGGAAAGGAGAGGCGGGATACTAGAAGAAAAAGATGGCGAGAGGCCCGCGGCAGAAGCCCGGCCTGACCCCTCTGGACCAGCACTGCGTGGATGAGCAGGGCTGCCACATGGGCAGGCAAGAACCTGGCCCCTCCTGGGCCAGCATTGCATGGAGGAGAGGGCCGGAGTGGGCGGAAAGGGGGGTGGACCCCAGAAGCCGAAGTCCACAGGACTGCCAGAAGACCCAACTGGAAGATGAGGCAGCGTTCGGGACTGACGCACCCGGCAAGGACATCTTGCCGGGAGGGGGAGAGGCGTGAGGTTGGCGATGATGGAGCGGCCGGCGGTCAGTCTGAGATCAAATCTTCGGGCTCCAACTTGACCACCAGAAGACCCGGCTCATCGCCGTTGTCTTTGCTGCTGTCCTCCTCGTCACTCTCGCCGGAGGACAGGCTTTCGACGTTGCTCGTGCTCTCTTCGCAGCAGCTGACACGGACACCTGAGCGCCCATAAATCTTGACGGAGAGCATGTTGTCCTCCGTCATTTTAAAACAAAGGACATGCCCCACTTGGAGGTTGTGGGCGCGAGCGAAGGTCTTGCAGCCGTGCCTAAGAAACATGACGCGGTTTGCTGGGTACTCGACATCTACCCGCGTCACACCACCCTGCCACCCACAGCCACAGGAAGAGCGGCTCGTCATCCTCCATTGCCCTGGTGAAGAGGCGTGGGAGGCGCAGATAGCTCCGAAGGGGATCGCCCATCTCGAGGACGAAGTCTAGCACCGTCCCCTCAGCGTGGGCCTCTTCGATGGAGATGCCTGGCATCGGAGGAGGGGGTGGAGCGGCGCTCCGCCTCCCCCGAGCTTGGCCTCCACGGCGGCCACGGCACCTCGCGCCTCCTCCACCACGTGAACTCGATCTTCCCTCTGCCTTCGTGGCTAAAGCGGCGACATGATCCTGACGAGAGCACCTCCTCGCAGCCGAGGAAGGTGGTTGCCCCTGCCTACTGTACGTGGCAAAGGGCGGGCGCTGCCTGAAGATTGAGAAGACGAGAGGGGAGGCGAACTACGGAGTTTTGCACTCGAAGGGCGGAAGAAGGATGGATGAGCTCCGCTCCCGCTATCCCCAATTTGTAGGAGGAAGCGCGGGGGCTGGCTCTCCCCCACTCCAAAGAACACCGGCCACCTCCTCCAATAGCGACCCCTTCGATCACGGGGCGAATAGAAACCGCCCCATTGCCCTAATCCGTGGCGCCGTAGTTACTGCCTTTTCTCAGGGACTTTAAATCATGGGCGCCCGTTGCTAGCTCCTCGCTATGCATGTGGCGCGCGTGGCGGAAGAGACCTGACACGGTAATTGAAAGCTCAACGGTCGCGCCGCGAACGTATCCCTTCACCCGCATTCAATGGGCATCATGGGGAAGCGCAGCGGGCATAATGATCACAACTGCAAGGCCCTGCCACGCGTGCCCATGCACTGGTTGGGCCTGGACCAACAACACCTTGCGACGTGTATGGCCCAGGCCCGGGGGCTACTGTTGGTGCACTAGAGTTTTTGGGCCATCTAGTGCCCCTTTAATCATTCACGGGTTGTAGTAGCCACCCCGGTGGCAAGGCCCAGCAAAGACTTATCAAGCACCAACACAGAAGACTCAAGACTACCGGCAAGACCTTGTCGGGAGGACTATAGAGCTTCCAGGCGAAGCAAAGCCCCCGGCAAGGCAAGGTCCTGGCAAGGCAAGGCCTTGACAAGCACCGCCAGCACACAGGCTAGGTTTCGATTCACCTGGACGCGTGTCGCGGTGTCAACGTTGGATGGAGCTAAGGGGCGCTGATGGGATGGGCCCCCATCCCGTCCCACTAACGAACTGAGGCACCTGACGGAGCATTAAATGCTCTTGTCCTACTCCGTCAGAGTTAGGTGTGATAGCACTGTAGCACTGTGCATCCCGTGTGCACACTGTACACCACTGTTGGGATCCCCTTAGGTATAAAAGGAGGCCCAGGGTGTTATAGTGGAGAGGCGGGAAGGACTTTTTGGATTTTTGACAGTTAGACGACTAGAGGTTACCAGGCTCCTGTAGCAACCGTTCATGGCGCTCCTGTAGCTAGAACCCTAGAACACGACCAATATAACCAAGCAAGAGTAGGGTATTACGCATCCGTGTGGCCCAAACCTGGGTAAAAACTCCCCGTGCGCTGCTTACCAGATCGGCTCCGGCTCTTTGTGCGAGCCCGCCCCCTGCTGAACCAAAAGGGATCCTCATGATCCCATAGGTGTTCGTTCCCCACGACACAGTCGTCAGCGATGCTCCATTATCTTAGATTCTCAACAACTGAGATGCGACTGGTCGAGTGGCCAAGTGGGCTATTGAGCTCCTTTACTTTGATATCAAGTTTGAAGCGAAAAAGGGGATCAAGTCTCAAGCACTTGCTGATTTCCTGGTCGAGTGGATAGAACAGCAAAAGCCAATCCAAATTCACTCGGCGCACTCGACCATGTTCTTTGATGGATCAAAAATACTGAATGGGTCTAGTGCTGGCGTAGTCTTGGTATCCCCAAAAGGTGACAAACTCAGTTATGTCTTACAGATTCACTTCGATTCCTCCAATAACAAAGATGAGTACGAAAGCACTCATGTATGGGTTGCGTCTGGCCATCTCACTCGGCGTCAAGCACTTGATGGTTTATGGCGACTATGATTTGGTGGTCAATCAGGTGATGAAAGAGTGGGATGTCAGGAACCCCGCCATGACTGGGTATTGCAATGCAGTAACAAAACTTGAGAAGAAGTTTTAAGGTTTGGAACTCCACCAAGTTCCCCGAGTAAAGAATGAGGCAGCGGATGAGCTAGCTAGGATTAGATCCACTCGGAAGCCTATCCCCAGCAATGTGTTTCTGGAACACTTACATTCCCCTTTGGCGCAGGAAGATCCCTTTACCGAAGAGCCCCCACAAGCTATAAGCGCCTCTAATCCGACAGAAGTTGATGTCCCGGCAGTCATAGAGCTTGTCATGGAGATTCCGGTCATCACGCTCGATTGGAATGTGCCTTATATTGCATATATCCTGGGGAAAGAACTCCTAGAGGATGAAGCTGAGGCTCGACAAATTGTACGCAGATCCAAGGCTTTCACTGTGATGGACGATCAACCGTATAGAGAAAGTGTAACTAGCATGACACAGCAGTGTATCTCTTGGTCTTTCCTGAAGAAGGTCGAATGATCCTGGAGGATATTCACTCGGGAACTCGCGGTCATCATGCATCTTCCCGGACGATTATCGCCAAAGCATACCAAGCTAGTTTCTTCTAGCCGCGCGCTAACGAGATGGCCAAGGACATTGTTGATCACTGCGAAGGGTGCTAGTTCTATTCAAATTTGTCACACAAGCCTGCGTCTGCCTTGAAGACTATTCCACTCGTCTGGTTGTTTGATGTCTAGAATTTGGATATGGTTGGTCCCTTTCGGACAGGCTAGAGTGGATTTACTCATTTGCTTGTTGCAATCAACAAGTTCACAAAGTGAATTGAGGCCAAACCTATAAAGAAACTGAACTCTCGCACTGCGATCAAATTCATGAGAGATATAATCTTCTGATATGGAGTTCCTCACAGTATCATTACATACAATGGCTCAAACTTTGACATGGAAGAGTTCAGACACTTCTGCTTCTCCCAAGGCACTTGGGTGGATTACGCATCCGTTACACACCCTCAAACTAATGGTCAAGTTGAGCGAGCCAACGCCCTCATCCTTCAAGGACTAAAGCCTCGACTCATGCGAGATCTAGAACATGCAGCTAGAGCCTGGGTGTGTGAGTTGCCATCTGTTCTATGGGGCTTGAGAACAACTCCCAATCGGTCGACTGGACGCAGTCCTTTCTACTTTGTGTATGGAGCTGAAGCCATTTTGCCGAGTGATCTCCTTCACAATTCCCCTCGTGTAGATCTTTTCTCCAAGGCTGAAGCTGGACAAGCACGTCAGGACGGCGTGGATCTCTTGGAAGAGGAGTGCAAGATGGCTTTGATTCGGTCGACTGTATATCAGCAAGACCTATGTGGCTTTCATGCAAAACATGTCAAGAGTCAATCGTTTCATAAAGGTGATCTAGTGCTCCGAGTGGATCAACAGTGACCTCACACGCTCGCACCAGCATGGGAAGGCCCCTTCGTCGTCACCAAAGTACTATAGAACGGAGCCTACCACCTCTACAACCTCATGAAGCAGATTGACGAGCTGCGGGCCTAGAACGCAGATCTACTTCGACGCTTCTATACATAAAGACTGAGCTGTTTTGATGTAATAAAAGTATTCCAGAAAATGTCGTTTATGCAAGTTTTGACTTCCGCAGTCTTTTGTCGATTCCGATCGCACAAGCCTACATTTGGGAACACTCTGAGTGACGAGCAATCCTCTCAGTTAGGGGCTTAGCTACGAACCCACTTTCACCTAAGTTAAAAACCCTGCTGAGTGGATAGCAGTCCATTCACTTGGAGACTTAGCTACAAACCAGTCTTTGTCTAAGTTCGGAACACTCCGAGTGATGAGCAATTCCCTCACTCGGGGGCTTAGCTACGAACCCCCTTCGCCTAAGTTAATATCCCTGCCGAGTGGATAGCAATCCATTCACTCGGAGACTTAGCTACGAACCAGTCTTTGTCTAAGTTCGAAACATCTCCGAGTGTTGAGCGATCCTCTCACTCGGGGACTTGGCTGCGAACCCGCTTTCGCCTAAGTTAAAAAACCCTACCGAGTGGATAGAAGTCCATTCACTCAAAGACTTAGCTACTAACCAGTCTTTGTCTAAGTTCAAAACTTCTCCAAGTGTTGAGAGATCCTCTCACTCAGGGGCTTAGTTGTGAACAAGTCTTCGCCTAAGTTGAAAATCCCGCCGAATGGATAGCATCCCATCCATTTGGAAACGTAGCTATGAACCAATCTCCGTCTAAGTCCCAAAAACCTCTCCACGTGGCGAGCAATCCTCACACTTAGGGGCTTAGCTATGAACCAGTTTTCGCCTAAGCTAAAAATCCTGCCGAATGGATAGTATCCCATCCATTCGGAAACTTAGTTACGAACCAGTCTTCGTCTAAGTTCCAAAACTTCTCCGAGTGGCGATAGATCCTCACACTTGGGGGCTTAGCTGCGAACCAGTTTTTTGCCTAAGTTAAAATCCCTGCCGAGTGATGAACATTCATCCCACTCGGGGACTTGGCCACGAACTAGCTTTTCGCCTAAGTTCGACATTCTTTTGAATGCGGGACATTCATTCCATTCGGGAGCAAAACAAATTCAGTCAAAGATAGATTGAAAGCAAAGTGCAGATAAATCCAAAAGTTCCAACGTGAATAAAAGTTGTATGTGCAAACAAAGGTACCAGACTTAAGGCGTGAATGAAGTTTTAGGACGGTTACACCTCCACTCGGCATTCCGAGGCGAATAAAGTTTTAACTGCGAGTAAAAAAATTCAAGCACCTGTGGGACTCGCGAACTCGACAAAAGTGTCCAACTCAATCCCATCAGCGATCCGAGTGGCCCGTCGATGAAGGTCTCCATGAAGTCTTCAAATTGAAGTTTCTTCGTGTTGATCACCTCAGGGCCTTCGGCTTGTCCTCCTTGGCTTCCTTGCAATGGACTCGGACGAGGGGAAGCACCACGTCGGCTCCACAGCGGGCAGCGGATTTTTTCCAAACTTGCACTCGACTAGGAATCTCATCGAGGCAGGTCAGCATTGACTCAAGGTCAGTCTGGAGGGTATCTTCGGGCCACAATTCCTTGTCAATCTTCTCTAGTGCAGCCTTCAGTCTAATGATGTATACTTGAACACTTTGGAGACGGACATTGAGGCGGAACATGTTCATAGCCACAACATCTCCAATGGGCGACTTGGTGAGATCCAGTTTTGGTTCAATCGCTTCAGTTTCTTTTTCAAAATCCTGGTAGAACTCTATAGGGAGAAAGGAATAGAAATATGGTCACATTACTGGCCTATGGGAATTAAGGAAGTTCACTCGACAGGGAAAGTTATCGTCGAGCATGTTGAACATCTTCTTCGCAAAATCCCCCAAGTGCTTCCCTAGACCATTACACCTCCTGGTCAGCTGTTCGGTCTTCTTGGTCCAGTCATCCCATTCCTGATTCAGTTTGGAGTTTTCCTCCTCTAGCTTCTTAGCTGCGGCAAGCTTCTTCTCGGCAGCTTCAGTCTTCTCCCTCGTCACCTTTTGAGAATCAGCGAGTGACTTGTCCTTGTCCTCCAGCGCCTTCTTCATGGTATCTAAAGAAACAACATCGTTGAGACGCGCTTGGAGTCGACGGTTCTCATCGCGCGCGTCTGTTCGAGTGAAGACACTCGGTTCAAAGGATGGAAGAGGAAAGTAGCAGTGTAGTTGGTCAATAGACATTACCTCCCAGGGTCCTCAACTCAGCTTGCACATGGTCCAAATTGAGCTTGGAGACTTCCAGATCCACTTGAAGCTGGTTCTTCTCCTTCTCTAGGTCTTTGTACTGTGTTCCAAGTTCGCAAGCTCTCTGAAATCAACAAAAAGTAATTCAGTCGACACTCGGGTGTGGAGAAAATTTCATGACGAATAAACGGTGGCCTGCCACCCCAACCCACACACCTGAAAAGCGTCATATCATGGTTGATGAAAATGATATCCATGATCAAGTACAGTCGAATGAACGGTGGCCCACCATCGCACCCCACACCCCTGAAAAGCGTCATATCATGGTTGATGGAAATTATGTCCATGAAACCTGTGTCATATCATGGTTGATCGAAATGATATCCATGAAACCTATAGGGTAGGTTCGGACCTCTCCGTCCCTAGGATAAGCATTTAGAGGTGGAAATACTAAAGCAAAAGACTCACTCGACAAACCGAGTGATAAGCATACTCTCTGTACGACAAAGGGCTCATCGCCAACGATCAACAGTAGTCTCGGGGACTACACCCAGTGGGTGCACTCGGCATGGACCCACTGGATATGAAACCACTCGACTAGGTCCGACCTGTCCGAGCAAAATATTGTTCCTAACATACCCACGCCGGTGCAAACACTCGATGGCGGTCTCGGGTACTATACCCACTGGGTGCACTCAGTGTGCCCCCACTGGAATTATCATCACTCGACCGGTCGAGTGACTCAAAAAAATGCGCAAGCATGCAAACATTGTCTTTATTATACCCTCGCCGATGCAAACACTCGACGGCGGTCTCGAGGACTACACCCAATGGGTGCACTCAGCGTGCCCCCACTAGACCTGCCATCAATCGACCTGTCGAGCGATTGTCAAAACAATTCTCAGACCCCTACCGATGTCAACACCATTCGACAGCGGTCTCGAGGACTACACCTAGTGGGTGCACTCAGCATGCCCCCACTAGACCTGGTACCACTCAACTAAGACCTGATCTACTCGAGAGGAAACCAAACAAGTTTGCTTCAAAAGGAAAACACCCACTGGGTGTTCAATCCAGAACGACTGGAATTCAATCGGAAACAAACTTACAATTGCACTTACTTGGACATTGGAGCAAAGCACCGAGCTGGCATCATAAGCCAACTTGTTGGCTTCATACGCCTCCTTTGTGTGCAGCAGCATCTGCTCGGCTTGGATCATGACCTCTTTGCCAACTCCAGTCTAGTCCTCCGAGACGCGATGCAAAGGAAAGGCAGACATCGGGGGAGATGATGTGGTGGTTGGCGCCACCAAAGTTTCTAGAGGTTGTCCCATTGGCGTAGAAACCAAAATGGTCGAAGCAGCTGGTGGGGCACTCGACAACGGAGTGGCAAGTTCAGCTCTGACTTGGGACGGATCGTCAAGCATTGGGGTCATTGCGACAGTCGACTTACAGGGTGTCTGCCCTGATGACGTTCTCCGTGCGCATACCCTTGATGGCTTGTCGTCGTCCTCCAGCTGGATGATTTCTGAAATTTCCAGTCAACAATATGGATTATTAGATCAATGAATCATTCCCAAAATAGAACAGAGTGAAAATTTGTTATACCGCATGAGGTAGCCGCGTCAACAGTATCTACGTCCATGGGCTCTCCTTCATCCCGTCGAGGCGACGTCGCTGAGATAGCAGCTCTGGTGGACAAATCCCACTCGGTTAACAAAGGTTTGAAGTTCCACAAAAACAAAGGAAAAAGAAAGTAAACACTCACGTTGAGACAATAGGGACACCAATCTTCATACGGGGCAAAGCCTTCCGAGGCTTCGGCGTGTCAGACTTTGCTGCTTTGCGGCTTGTTCACTCGACTCAACTGTCGAGGCTCGGTCCCTATTCAGGTTCCTACTACTCAATGCCGAGTTCTTGCTTGGGGCAGCCACGAGGTCCTAACACTTCTTGGAGCGATGCTCAATGCGCGGAGGAGACTCGACTTCTTCTTCATTCTCGCCCGAGTCCTCGTAGTCATCCTCGGTGTCGTCGGCATAGTCGAAATCTGCGTTGTCGCCCTCGCTCTCCCATCCATCCTCGGGCTAATTTCCATTCGGCATGGGCGAGTACATGTTCGTCAGATCCTGCAAGATTCAAATAATAAAGTCAGTCGACTGATACTACCAAACACTCAACAAAACCTCAAAGCATTCGACAAAGGTATAACTTACCAGATTTGGTGGTGGGTTCTCAGCAGAGAAGGGCTTGATCCGCTTGGCTCCCAAAGGATTTTCATAGGCTCCGGTGATGCTCCGAAGCCACTATGCAACAGTTTCCTCCGAGACCTCCTCTGGGTGCATCCGACTGGTGTCCTCAGGGCCACATTAGTGCCACATGGCATGGTCCTTCGCTTGAAGAGGTTGGATGTGTCGACTGAGGAATGTCTCCAGTAGATCCATGCCAGTCACTCTGCCACAAACCAGGGCCACTAGAACGTTAACTAAGATCCCCACTTGGACTTTCTCTACTTCTAACACTAATAGTGATTTGGGAGTAGTGGGTCAATCTGGTGTGAAGGGGGAAAGACCAGTCAACATATTTGGAGAAGCAACGTCCTTACAGTAGAACCATGTCGACTGCCAAGCCCTAACTGATTCAGGAAAAGTCATTGAAGGAAAGGAGATTCTAGCTCTCTTTTGTATCCTCAAGCCACCACACAGCTGGATGACATAGGTCTTATCATCCTCTGGATTAGCCTTTTTTACCGACTGAGATCGGACAGTAAAGATGTGCTTGAATAAACCCCAATGGGGATGGCAACCCAAGAAGCATTCACATAAGGTGATGAAAGCAGCAAGGTATGAAATAGCATTCAGCGGAAAGTGGTGAAGTTGGGCTCCGAAAAAGTTCAGAAACCTGTGAATGAAAGGGTGGGGAGCCATGGAAAAACCTTGCTCGACATGGGTGAGGAGGAGGACCCGCTCTCCCTCGCGCGGCTCTGGCTAGGTCTCCCCCTCCGACAACCTCCACGCACCATCGGCCACGAGCCCGTCGGTGATGAGGTTCTCGACATCCCTCGCCGTGATCGTCGATGGGAGGAAGTCTCCCTGGATCCACCCCGCCGGCGCCGTGAATCGAGCGCTGGACGACTTCTTGGCCTTGGCGATTCCCTTCTTGGCGCGCTCGAGCTTCTCGGTCTTGCCCTTCGTCATCGTGGCGGCGGGTGTCGATGCGGAGCTGTGCGGCGCGCACGGAGCAGAGGGAGCAGAGGAACAGAGAGGATTTGGGGAGGAAGAACTGTGATGTCCGCAGCACGGTCCGGTCTTATATCCGCCCGAGTGGGTCGCTGACTTGTGGGACCGCCGGATCTCCGTGTATCTCGACCGGAGACGTCGCGCGGTACGTGGCAAAATTGGCGGCATGGAAATCGAGGCATCGTGCTCCCACTTTCCCTAGTTGTGGTGTCACCTTCTCAAGGCGCGCGCTTCCCAAATTTTCCAGTCCCGTGAAATCCGGGTCTGACGGAGTGACCCGTTGCATCCCAAGATCCTCTTGAGTCACTCGAAACATATTTTGTGCTCAAATTCACCCAGACGTTTATCAAGGCAGAATCGATCAGGGAGAACGACAAAGATTTCAGTCGGCGCAGATTTCCTTGAAGCCCCGAAGTATATTCGGAATGTCAGTGCCTAATCATAGCTATCATCGATTCCCTTTTTTCACTCGAACCCCGATCCATTCAGGGGATAATGATGTGGATATGTACCTAGGGTAGGGTCCTAGGCCTGACCTACATACCCTACCTAAGGACACTATATTGGAGGACTTAATGATGGAAAGAGAAATTTCGATTGAAGTCATCATGGCGCAATAATCACTCGACAATTAAGTCACTCGGAAGATTCTCCCTCCACTCGACAGTCTCTTGTCACTCGGAAGAACCAATGACCAGTCGACACCAGAAGACCAGAAGGCACCCCGGGGTGGCCAACAGGCACGCATTCGGCCAGTCGCTATTAGTAGCATTTATTGTATACGTTATCAGTAATGTACGCTTTTATTACCACGATCAAACCCTTGGTTGCCTGACATTCATGAGGGGCAGTGTACTCTATATAAGACACCCCTCCCCTCTGGCACAAGGGTTCGCACCTCCTATAACACATACTTTCCACACGACAAGAGCTCCTGAGCACTAAGACGTAGGGTGTTACCTACACGAGAGGGGCCTAAACTCATACATCTATGTGTACACCTTCGTTGTAGCTAGGACTCTGCCCTCTCCTTTCGTACCCCTATCTTCTTCTGTCAGACTCATTCCCACGACAGCGGGCTCAATAGCCGCAATCTGCGAAGATGAGGCTTGGCGAGCTGCCGCGTGCCTCACCCAACGCTGGAGCCACGAGCGACCGGATCTCTTGCGGCATGAACAACAGGGAGAACCGACAGGTACGGAGTTGACGTCTACCAAAGAAGAACACCGCAAGAGCTCGCACGGAAGTGCACCGTCCCACGGATCGGGAGCGCCTCAACGTCTAGAGGCGCTCCTGAAGCCATGTCGAGTCGTCAGCGACGAAGGTAAGCGCATCGAGACGGATCTCATGGCCAAGGAACAAACCGCCGACGTAAGACATGACGAAGGAGAAAATCGCATCCTCGCCGGAAGTCGCTTAGACGCCTACCCCAAGGTGGGCGCCAACTGTCGTGGGAACAAGCCTGACAGTAAAAGGTAGGGGTACGTAAGGGGAGGGCAGAGTCCTAGCTACGTCGAGGTTGTGCACACGAAAGTATGAGTTCACGCCCCTCTCGTGGAGGTAACAACCCTACGTCTTAGTGCTCGGGAGCTTTTGTCGTGTGGAATACGAGTGTTACAGGGGGTGCGAACCCTTGTGCCAGAGGGGAGGGGCGGCTTATATAGAGTGCGCTGCCTCTCATGAATGCCAGGCAACCAAGGGTTCGATTGTGGTAATAGAGGTATATGTTACTGATAACGTATGTAATAAATGCTACCAATGGCGACTAGTCGAACGCCCGCCTGTTGGCTTCCCTTGGGTGGCTTCTGGTCTTCTGCTGTCAACTGGCTATTGTCTCTTCCGAATGAAAGGCTACTGTCGAGTGGAGGGAGAAACCTCCGAGTGGATTATCTGACGAGTGACTCATGCGCCATGGTGACTTCAGTCGCAGTCTTCCTTGTAATCTTTAAGTCCTCCAAAGCACTGTACTTAGGTAGGGTAAGTAGGTCAGGTATAGGACCCTACCCTAGGTGTAAGAGCACATTTCTCCATGTGTAGTTTTGGTAATTGATGTCACCCCTATGGACTAATGGTTACCTTGAGTTATATTTGAAGGATTTGTCCATAGGCACTTCTTGAAGTCCATTTGTGGGGTTTCAAGGAGTTTATATGATGATCAAGGTGGTATTCAAGGTTTATCCAAAGATTGGTCATGTGAGAGTTGAGCTTATTGCAAGCATGTCTTGAAGAAGGAGATTGTGTGAGCATTCATGATTATCTTCAAGACATCATCTTTATGAAAAGAGAAGATAAGATACAAGGTTGATCAAGACTAAGTCAAAGAGTGAATCAAGTGATCAACACACAAAGCGTACAAGATGTACCGAGAGGGATCAAGTGATCCCATGGTATGGTAAGCATTGTCCATTACGCTTTGTGTACTAACCCATGTTCCTTGTGAGAGTTATTTGTGGGGTTAGGCATATTTCCATGGGATTGCATCAAGAGGAAGATCCCATACAACCCATGGAAGATGACATCAAGTGGTGATCATTATCAAGGTTGCGGTGTGCAAGTTCAAGTGAACCACCACGGAGAGATAAGGCTTGAAGCTTGCCGTCCATTGTGGTGACAATGGACTTGTGAAGATGTGCCGAAGAGTGGCTCACCCATAGTGGAGTATGGGGATAAATCAACTTGTCTTGATCAAGCCAACGCAATCAAGAAAGTTGGTCCATCTTGAGGAAGTCAAGATCGTCATCATCTAGCTCAAGTGGACTATGCGCAAGGCTAAGGTTTGACCTTGATAAGGTTTTCCATTTTACCGGTCTCATAGTGGTAGTTGGGAGACCAGGTTAATAGGATCGATAGCCGTACTATCAAGGGGGGCTCTCAAGTGAGTAGCTTGATCGTATCATTCGTTGAGAGCTCAAACCATTGCATTCTTGGCATCATCATCTTTCTTGGTTCTTGGTTGGTTTTTCTCTTTGAGGTTTCTTGAGCTTATGGTCAGCTTCATGACAAGCTCAAGTTCATCGAAAACGGAGTCCATATGCTTCTTCTATGATGTTTTTGATGTTGGAGTTTTTGCCGGTTCTTCATTGATAGAGGTTTCTCATCTCTATTTCATTGGCATTGATAGCTCTTGTCATCCTGAATCAAACAAGCTTGAGTTTGCTCAATTCGGAGCTCATTTGCAGAGTTATGGCAGTTCTGGTATTACCTGTTATCTTGATACGGTTGTACTGCTTGCTCGTGTCTTTCGGCATAACCACCACCCAAGGGGTGATACCCTGGGGGTGCTGCCACTATCTGGTCCCCAGCGGTTGTACCACTGCCTCCAGGCGGTTGTACCGCCAATTTGCTGGGTGACCCTGGATGGCAGCCCTGGGCGGTTGTACCGGCCCAACACCGAACTACAACCGGACAAGTTTCTGTTGTGCTCCGGTTGTTGGGCGGTTATGGACCGGTTGTATCGCTATATTCATATAGCCCGGTACAACCGGTGTCCCGAGCGGTTGTACCGCTTAGGACTTTGCCGGGTCTAGGGCTCAGACCTAGCTGCTGCATCCGGGCCAAGTCTCTATTTTGGTCCGGTGGTTGAGCGGTGGTTGGACGGTTGTACTGGTTATACCGGTTGTACCGCCCACTCCACCGGTTGTACCACCCGTGTGCTATTCTGCACATAACTGGCAGATTTCGTGGGGCACTATTTAAGGGGGTCTTCTTCCCCAATGGTCCCCATCTCTTGAGCTCGTGATCTTCCCCCATTGTTGATCTTCTTCGATCTTGCTAACTCTCAGTCCCTCCAATGATTCTTGCTAGTTCTTGAGGGAAAAGAGAGAGGAGATCTAGATCCACATTTCCACCAATCACTTTCTCCTCTTTGTGAGGGGAACCCCTTGGATCTTGATCTTGGATTTCTTCGTGTTCTTCTTCGTTCTTCCTCTCATTTCCTCCATAACATTTGTTGTTGTGGTGGTATTCGGGAGAGAAGGACTTGGGCACTCCGTGTGCCCTTGCCATTGCATTTGGTGCATAGGTTTGAGTTCTCCACGGTGATACGTGGAAGTGAAATTTGAGAAGCTTATTACTCTTGGGTGTTTGAGCACCCTAGAGCTTGTTCCTCTTGGGTGCTTTGGCGCCCTAGACGGTTGGTGGTGCTTCGGAGCTCAATCATTGTGGTGCAAGCTCCGGGCACGCTTCGGGGTCTCCAATTAGGTTGTGGAGATTGCCCCGAGCATTTGAGGTCACCTGGGAGCCACAATCCATTGTGGTAAAGCTTCATGGTGTTGTTGGGAGCCTCCAATTAAGTTGTGGAGTTTGCCCCAACCTTGTTTGTACGGGTTTAGTGACCACCCTCAAGGGCCCCTTAGTGGAATCATGACATCTTGCATTGTGCGAGGGCGTGATGAGATTACGGTGGCCCTAGTGGCTTCATGGGGAGCATTGTGCCTCCACACCGCTCCGAACGGAGATTAGCATCCGCAAGGGTGTGAACTTAGGGATACATTGTCGTCTTCGCGTGCCTCGGTTATCTCTTACCCGAGCCATTTACATATGCACTTTACTTTGTGATAGCCATATTGTTTCATGTTATATATCTTGCTATCACTTAGTTGTTTATCTTGATTAGCATAAGTTGTTGGTGCACATTGGTGAGCCTAGTTGTTTTATGTTTTGTGCTTGACTAATTAAACGATAGTTTTATTCCGCATCTGTTCAAGCCTAAACCGTAATTATTTTAAAGCGCATATTCACCCCCCCCCCCGCTAGGCGACATCCATGTCCTTTCACTAGGTACATATCCTCGTCACCAATCATGACCCGTCCCGATCTAGCGCCGAACGGACGGCACCTCCACGTTCAGCACATGTACAACTTGATGACGATCTACGCCTTCTTGATCTAGCAAGAAGGAGTGGAGAGGTAGATGAGAACTCCGGCAGGGCGACGATGCGATGGCGGTGGTGGTGGAATAATTCCGACAGGGCTTCGCCTAAGCACCACCAAAACTAGGGGGAGACGATCTAGTAATGAGAGAGGGCTGCACCGTGGCTTAGGGTTGGGTGAGGCTGCCCTCTCTCCCCTCCAATATATATAGGAGGGAGGGGAGGGGCCAGTGCCCCTAGGGTTTCCCCTAGGAGTCGGCCGAATGAGAGGTGGAAGAGTCCACCTCCAATCCTACTCCAAGTAGGATTCCAATCCTACTTGGATTTCCTTCCCCCCACTTTGGGGTTTCCTTTATCCACACCCCAGCCACATGGGACCTTAGGGGCTGGCTTGCCCAGCTCACGAAGGTCTGGTGCGCCACCCCTGT
This sequence comes from Hordeum marinum, assembly GCA_022496015.1. Classification (NCBI taxonomy): domain Eukaryota; kingdom Viridiplantae; phylum Streptophyta; class Magnoliopsida; order Poales; family Poaceae; genus Hordeum; species Hordeum marinum. The sequence continues at coordinate 237,560,453 of CM039677.1, forward strand.
GACAGCCCAAGTGTTGTCCCTACCTTATTTGGCATGTAACCCCCCCCCCTTTGTTGAACCTTGTGTCATGAGCTATGAGATGTTTTGCAACTTGTCATCCATGTGTGGTTTACATTCATGCATCATTTCATAATGCATCATTCCATCTTGCCATGTTTGATTTTCATGTGTCCTTGAATGTATGAGCTTATGACTTATGTTGTGATGTGTTTGAGTGTGAAGAGGTTTGGTTGTGGTTGGATTCATGTGTGCAACTCCTCCTTCTTCCCTCTCTTTTCTTTTCATCTTTTAAACCTCACCATAATGCCTTTCTTCCCATATTATTTCATAGTAGATTTAAATTTCTGATTAATATGATTAAAAATGTTCAAGAGGTAGCCCTAGTAATATTATGAATTTAGAGTGTGGTCCTCTTGTTGATTGGGGGGTTTGATTTTGGGCTTTATAAAAAAACACAGGAGCTGTTATTTTAAAAATTATTAAAATTATTTGCCCAATAAATCAACTTAATATTTTTATTAAAAAGTACTTAATATTTCCTCCACAAGGGTATTTTGTTTTTGTGCAAAACCTTTTATTTAAAGCTCTCGGGATTTATTCTTGAGTGGCTTGGCTTTAAAAAGGGAAACCTTTTCTGTGTTCTTTTATTTTCTCGAGAGAGAGAGAGAGAGTGGGTGGGCTTCCTCCAGCGCAGCCCAGCAAGGCCCAGCCTTCCCACGCGCGTCGTCGTCCCCCTCCTTTCCAGCGCGGCAGCGCCTGGGGCCCGCTCATCATCCTCTCCCTTTTCCCCTCCTTTTCTTCCTCCAACGCGTCCCTCCTCTGTGGAGAGGCGCACATGGCCACCGTGGCCTCGCTGAGCTTCCCCCCTCCTCCTTTTTAAACCCCTAGGCGTCCGTGCCTCTAGGCTTCCTCCTTGCCGCCGCCGCTCCCCCTTTTCGTTCTCCTCTCCTCCTTCCTCTTTCTGTCCCCGTCAGGTAAGTTCAGAGTTTAGAGTAGGCAGTGAGTTTCAGAGAAGTTCACCGGCGTTCTCCGGTCGCCTCCATTGTCCTCGTCCCCGGCGGTGACGGCGTGGGGCTCGGGGGTTCTCCCCGCGTTCCATTCCCGTCGCTAGGAGCTCCGGAGGAGCTCTGTAGCGACGCCTCCGTCTTCGTCTTCGACGGCGACGTCCGCCCTCTGCTTCCTCTTCGTTGGTCGTCTCCGACCGCATTCGCCGCTGTCTTCCCCTTCGGTAGCCCCGTGGTGAGCGTCTGGTCCTACGTCGTGCTCCCTCTGTCCCGATGCGTGCATGAGCTCGTCGTGTCCGACGAGCCCGTGCTCGTTTCCACCGTAGCTGCAGTTGTCGTTGCTGCACTTCCCGTTGGTGTTAGAGGTAGAGATGTGACCCCCCCCATAGTTGCTCTTCCTTCCGCTCTGTTTTGCATTACCGGTTCTACGTAGATCGCCGGAATTGCTGCCGCCATTTGCCTGTCGTCGTGTCACCGATCGGGTTCAGTCTCGTCAGAGAGTACTTGTGCGTGTGTGTAGTACAGAGTAGCGATGCTCCTCTAGTCAGATGTCGCAGCATAGCGCAGTGGTAGCGCTCTTTGTGGAGTCTAGGAGGTCTCGGGTTCGATCCCGAGCCCCTCCCCTTTTTTGTGTGTTTTTCTTTTCTTTCTTTTGTTGTATTCCTACTCTCTTGCTATAAATGTGTGTGTGTGCACATGAATGAGTGTGTGTGTGGTGTTTCCTTTTTTTCTGCTGTGTGTGTAGGTAGTGTAGTGCATATGTGTGTATGCACATATGCACGTGTGCAAGTGTGTATAGATGTGCATGTGAGCATGCACATAGGCATGTGAGTGTGTATGTGGGTGCTTAGGCATGCATACTTGTGGTGTGATAGGGCCATAGGTGTGTATGTGTGGATTTTTTGATATGTATGTGTTCTTGTGTGTGCTTGTGTGTATAGTGTGTAGGCGCAATGAGAGTTTGTGTGTATGTTATACATACCCACACATGGTCTTGTGGTGTGTGGTGTGTGTTGTGGGTGTATGCTATGCATACACACATGTGTGTGTGGTGTAGGTGCATGTGTGATGAGCACATATGCATTGTGCTAGTGTTGAGTGTGTGGTGTGGCACTATGCAAGTGCTTGCCATTGGTGAGCTTGTGTGTGTGTAGGGGACTAGTGGGTTTCCCACTAGACATACCCCTTAGTGTAGTGTTGCTAGTAGGTAGTTTTGCTAGTGCTTTTGTGCTTGTTGTTGCATATGGACATATGAGTATGACCCATGGTTTTGGGTTGGGAAGAGACAATGAACTCATTGGGGCTCTCAGATTCCACTTTTGAGCTACTTCATAAATCTGTCATTTTAGCTGAGATGCCATTTTGTTATTTTTACAGGATTTAATCCATGCTTGCTTTGGGATATGTGCCAACTAGGAAGTGCTAGTATTTTGTATCTAGTATGCCATGGTATTTTTGTTTAACATGAGAATCACCCATATAAGTTGGAACCATGCTGTTAAGTGACCAACTTTATGTTTCTGTTTCAGCATGCTAGAAATGACTAAGTCTGGGGATCTGCTGTTATTTTCATGCCATGTAGAGTGGATGGTATCTTGTGATGTGTTGGATATTTGAGCATGTTCAGTGCTAGTGTTTTGAAGTAGATGTTGTCTACTACCATCCTGTTAATTTTCATGCCAATAGGAGCTCTCTAGAATATTTAACTACTGCTGTCAACTTGCTACTTTATAATCTCAGATTCCAGAAAACTGGAATTTTCACTAAGTCCCAGAAAACTGTTTCATCATGTCAACTTGATTGTTTCATGCTTATTGATGTGAGCCTCCTTGCTGATTTTGTAGTTGGATAAGTTGATGTGTGTGTTGAGTAGACTCTGTCCATATCTTGTTTGTGGCTGTAGGCTTCCTGTAGCTCAAGTGGTGAGCTGTAGAAGTTGCTATGTTGCTGTTTTGTGGCAGATTGTGGATTTTATTTTTTTGTGACTTGTGGGAGCTATGATCCATTGAATTGATTGATTCTTGAGGCTATTGTGATTGGTTTTTCATCACCTATCCAGTTGCTACCTTGGAATGCCAGGAATTAGCCTATGGCTTGGTGGTCTTGTGATTTTGCCTCCATACCTTGTCGTGAGCGTATCGTGAGTCGTAACTCCGTTTCTTGCGTTCTTTATATGCATTTCTATCGATTTTGCATGATGCATCCATATTTGCCATGATCATGCATGTTTAAATAACTTAACATGAGGTTCTGTCCAGATTCATTAATAAACAAACTTTGCATGTGAAACATGATGGATTGCCATGTTTAATTCTTCTTAAATGAATCATGCATCATGTTGGTTGTGCATTGCACCTTGGTTGGATGTTTATTGTTGCTGTTTCTATTGGGTAGACGTGAGTGTTGATACTAAGTACGAGGACCCAGGAGAGTACCACTACGAGGATCCCGCTACTTGTTCCGGTGAAGAACCAACAGGCAAGATGATCGTACCCGGATCCCGATACTATTTTGCTTGATAGTTTCTCGCTCTTATCATTATGATTGCGCTACCTACCACTTGATATCAGCCCCCATGTTGCCATGACAGCCTCTAACCTCCACATCCTAGCAAACCTTTGATTGGCTAAGATACCGCTGCTCAGCCCCTCTTATAGCATTTTAGTTGCAGGCGCAGGTTGTTCCATGTGATAACATGGATTTGGATATCACAATATTATATTTTATTTAATTTAATGCACATATATATCTTGGTATTGGTGGAAGGCTTGGCCTTTTGCTAAGTGATTTGTTCCGCTGTTACCGCCATTAGTTCCTTGTTACCGGTGTTATGTTTTCCATAGTTTGCACTCCTAACATGCTCGGGGTTGTTATGGGAAACCCCTTGTTTATTCGATTGAGATTAAAACTTGCCTGGAAAGACCCAACTTTGGTACTACATTTTCTTAATAACTTAATAAAATTTGCATAAGGTCTTTGTTAGGGATATAACCCCGCAATATGACCCGCCATTAAGGTTCCGGGTCACATTGATGGCTCGTGAGCCGGCCCAAGGATGAGTCGTAAAGCCTACGGCCCAGGAAGATAAGCGGCTCAAGGTGTGGGACACAAGGTGGCCCGGACGGAGAAGACCCGGTCGTGTAAGCCGCTCGGGGACTGCTTGGACAAGAAGATAGAGGAAGACTCGGATAGACAATGAGACTCGGTTAGACAATTGTAAAGACCCGTGGTCCTGACCTCCTATATAAAGGCAGACCCGGGGCGACATAGAGATAAGGTGATCGAGAACTAGGTCAAGCTTTAGCTCCCTTGGAATCAGTACAACAAGCAATACAAGAACAAGCAGGACGTAGGTTGTTACCTCGACTTGAGGGGCCAAACCTGGGTAAACTCGTGTCCTTCATCCCAATCAAACCCTTTGAGTCCATCACGTTAGTGATGGCCTCGAATCCAAGTCCGTTCACCCGGACATCTGCCGTGATAAATCCACGACAGTTGGCGCCCACCGTGGGGCTTGCGCTTGGTGGTGTTGTGTTCTCAAAGGGCTCTCTCCCAGGGCTCGAGGGATACGTGGTCGGAAGGATGAGCAAGAGTCGTTGCGGCCGGTTCTACATCGACGATGCTGGCTGGGGGCTTGACACCAAATCCGTGGAGTATGGATTCCAGGTTCCGTTCGGCGGGATCCATGTTTTCATCGGAAAGGCTGATGGATCTACACCCGGGCCGGACGTCTGCTCCAACATTGTCGAGCCGGCTCGGTGTCTCCAATCTGCAAGTAACGTGTGGCCTGCCTGCGCCAATCCGGGTCAGAGGCACGTCTTTGTAGGCTTCACTCAAGGTATGGATCTAGAAGCATCCGGGTCATCTAAGTCACAGGAAACCCTTGTTTATTCAGAAGATGAATCGTCAAGTGGAGAAACAGAATCAGTGTACCAGCTCCGCAACGGCGGCCTTGGGGGCTACGACGATGCATACCCTGAGTCGGATGGCTTTGAGTCGGATGTTATGAAACCTCCGGTTCATGCGGCGGTGTTCATGGCGGGATCAGCCCCAGCCGCAAGTGATGCAGCCGCGGGAGCCGCTACTTCAGGTGATAACCCGCTGTCGCCGGCTCAAGTTCTTGTGGAGCTGATGGATGAACTTGTGACTCTCATGGCCACTGAAGTCACACCAGATAATCAAGCAGCTCGGAATCTAGAGATTGCAAGGATCAAGGGCCGGATGGCAGAGGAACGACAAAGGATGGCTAAGCTGCAGGTCCAGATGGAAGAAGAGGCAGAACGTATCAAGATAGATGCTTTCTGTCTAGGGCTGGAGCAAATGTCAGCAGCGGCGGTACACCGGAGGAGGCATCAGTCCCGTCTACCAGAGCGTTACAAAGCGAGGAACCTCTTTAATACCCCTAGCACAGGGCGAGCCGCGGGCGCACCTGAAAGCCGCCCAACGGAACGACCGGCGACTCGTCCGCCCCAACGTAACCAAGCTTCACCTGGGGGCTTTCCAATGTCGGCGGGTCATTATTCTAACCCGGCCGAGAATATGGTAGCAGCTGCCACCCGGCTTGAGACGATCCCTATCCCGGACGAAGCACCCTTTACAGAGGATGTGCGGAACACCATCGGGTACTTGTAGACGGCCATGGCCCAGCAGGAGAGATACGCTCATAGCCGGAGCCGTGTCCATTCAACCCCTCTTCCTAGCTGTAGTTTTAGCCGGCGCTACGAGTCACCAGCAGGTTCCAGCAGCAACCATCGCACAGAGATTCCAACGGGTCACCGACCGCAAAGAGATACACAAGCATGTGTAAACCATGCGGGAAGCCCGCAAGAGGCGCCAGCTAGGCCGGCTTACCAAGAGCCCGGGCCTTCCGTTTCCGTAGGGGCAGGAGTAACCCCCAGGACGGGAGGGTTTCCGTGTCTATCACCGGCTCTCTAGGGCGAGTGGTTGCCGAAAGACTTCAAAGGTCCTCGCAAGGTCCCAAACTACACCGCTGATTTACCCCGAGAGGCATGGGTGGAAAGCTATGAACTGGCCATGGAGATGCTGGATGTTAGTGAGGCAGTTTGTGCCAAGTATTTTGTCATGATGCTTGAAGGCCCGACTCGTACATGGCTAAAGGGGTTACCACCTAATACCATCAATTCATGGGCAGAGCTCAGGGCTCGATTCATTAAAGACTTTCAAGGGACGTGCAAGCAGCCTATGACTATTGTGGATCTTGATCACTATGTCCAACAGGAGAGCGAGTCGTCTCATCATTGGGTATGGCGGGTCTCGACAATCATTCACTCATCAGAGCAGATCACGGCGGCTCAAGCGGTGTTGATCTTAGAGAAGAACTACCACTTTATTCCTCTAAAGTAGAAACTTGGCCAGCTCAAGCGTACGTGCCGGGACATGGGAGAGCTCATGATAGCTCTCACAAAATACGCTGACTCAGACAGCACGAAGGATCCAGGTTCTAATGAGGAAAAGGCTAGTCAAGGCAAGAAGGGCAACCAAGGCAAGGGTGCGGTAAACAATGGTAGCCAGAGTAAGTGAAAGAATCCAGAAGCAGGATTAGAGCTGGTGGCCAACACAAATGCCCAGCAGAATCATCCCAAGGGCAACAGGAGGTTTGGACCACCCTCGGGCAGGGATAATTTTTCCTTGAACATGGAAGAGTTGCTTAAGCGACCTTGTCCGACTCACAGTTTCCCTGATAGGCCGGCAAATCATACATGGGAGAGTTGTTCTTTTATGCAGAAGTTCAAGCGGTATGTCACACAACCTAACCATCACGGTGGCGGCCCGCCAGGAGGCCTAGGACATGGCGGGTCAGGAGCCAGATTTGGTTCTGGCGGTTCAGCATCCGGTCATCCGGGTCAGGATAATCACGGGGGACAACAGCCGCACTTCGGTAATAATAATCAACAACAGCAACAACAGCGGAATCAGTCTAGTTTTCAGAGTAACCCGAAGCAGCTCAGCTCCGAGCAGTACCATGTCTTCACGACTAGTCTTAATAGACGGGACCATAAGTTGCGAAAATAGGCGGTCAATGCGGTTACGCCGGCTCTTCCACAGTATCTAAAGTGGTGTGAATATGACATAACATGGAGCCATGAAGATCACCCGCCACGCGTTGATGACCCGGGGCGGCTGGCTTTGGTTGTAGCCCCTCAAGTGGGAGGATATATGTTAAACAAGGTGCTCATGGATGGCGGCAATGCCATAAACATCCTTTATTATGACACCTTCCGACGGATGAAGTTGCTTGACAAGGACTTAAAACCTTTGTCCACTATTTTTCATGGTGTGGTGCCGGGTAAGTCGGTGCATCCGGTGGGCAGGATTTCTTTGGAAGTGGCTTTTGGCGATGAATACAACAACAGAGTGGAGTCCTTATGGTTTGAGGTGGTTAAGATCAAGAGCCCTTATCATGCCTTGTTTGGACGGCCGGCTTATGCTAAGTTCATGGCTCGGCCCTGCTATGTTTACTTACAGCTCAAGATGCCTGGCTTAAACGGTACAATCACCGTTCATGGTAACCGAAACACGGCTATTGAGTGTGAAGAAGGAGATGCGGCTTACGTAGACTCTAGTTGCGCCCAGGAGGAGCTTAAGTTTTATAAGGAGAATGTTGATCCGGAGGATATGACCCCCCTGAAAAAGCCAACCACGGAGGTTGAGCCGCCCCTCAAGTTTTCAGCAGATGATACCAAGGCAGTAGATTTCAATCCGGGTGACTCATCTAAGAAGTTCATCATTGGAGCTCATATGGATCCCAAATAGGAAAGCGCGCTCATCGAATTCATCCGTGAGAATCGGGACATCTTTGCATGGAAGCCCTCTGACATGCCAGGTTTACCAAGAGAATTCGCTGAGCACAACCTAAATGTGGATCCAAAGTTTAAGCCGATAAAACAGTTTCTGTGGCAGTTCAATGAGGAGAGACGCAAGGCTATTGGGCAAGAAGTTGCCCGGCTCTTGGCTACAGGTTTTATTGTTGAAGTTTTTCACCCGGAATGGTTGGCTAACCCAGTGTTGGTCCTTAAAAAGAACGGCACATGGCATATGTGTGTGGATTACACGGACCTTAACAAGGCTTGTCCGGCTGATCCCTTTGCCCTCCCACGTATTGATTAGATCATTGATGCTACAGCAGGATGTGAAAGTTTATGCTTCCTGGATGCTTATTCCGGTTATCATCAGATCAAGATGGCAGTGAAAGACCAGGAGAAGATGGCGTTCATTACACCCTTTGGGGCGTTTTGTTATGTCTCTATGCCTTTCGAGCTCAAGAGTGCCCAGGCGACTTATCAACGGTGCGTACAGAACTGCCTTCACGGTCAAATTAGCCGTAATGTTCATGCTTATGTGGACGACATCATAGTCAAATCCAGAAAGAAGGAGACTCTTTTGGAGGACCTAAAGGAAATCTTTGACAATCTCCGAGTCTACAAGATGATGCTTAACCCGACCAAGTGTGTCTTTGGGGTTCCAGCAGGAAAACTTTTGGGTTTCTTGGTCTCTGAACGTGGCATCGAGGCTAACCCGGATAAAATCAAGGCTATTACTTCTCTAGAGAGCCGGCATGCATTAATGACGTTTAGCGCCTGGCAAGGCGGATTGCTGCATTGAGCCAGTTCATAAGCCGCCTTGGAGAGAAGGCTATTCCTTTATATCAGATGATGAAGAAGACAGACAAGTTTGTCTGGAGCAAAGCGGCGGGTGAAGCACTTGAGGCGCTTAAGAAACAGCTGACTAAGCCGCCAGTGTTAGCCGCTCCGGCTGAGAAAGAACCGTTGCTCCTTTATGTGGCGGCTAGCAACAGGGCACTCAGCATTGCAATTGTGGTCAAGCGCAAGGAGGCTGGGAAGGAGTATCCCGTGCAAAGGCCGGTTTATTATATCAGTGAGGTCCTAGCAGAATCTAAGCAAAGATATCCGCATTGGCAGAAGCTAGTATACGGGGTTTTCATGGCCAACTGCAAGTTAAAACACTACTTTCTAGGGCACCAGATAACTGTGGTCAGTTCTTCTCCGTTGGGGGATATTATCCAAAACAGAGAAGCCACGGGAAGAATTGCTAAATGGGCGTTAGAGCTGGGACCTCTTAATTTAAAGTATGTTCCTCGCAGGGCGATCAAATCCCAAGCTTTGGTGGATTTCATGAGTGATTGGACAGAGTGTCAAGCTCCCGAAGAAAAGCCAGATAACACATACTGGACTATACACTTTGATGGATCCAAGCAGTTAGAGGGATCCGGAGCAGGGGTTGTTCTGACATCCCCCAAGGGTGATAAGTTTTGTTATGTGCTCCGGCTGATGTTTCCCTGCACTAACAATGCGGCTGAATACGAGGCTTTGCTTCATGGTCTTAGGTTAGCCAAGGAGATGAATTTGAGCCGGGTCAGGTGTTTGGGCGACTCGGATCTTGTGGCTCAGCAAGTTTCTGGCACTTGGGACTCCAAAGACCCGCGGATGGCGGCTTATAGGCAGGCGGTTGATATTATTGTGGGTCACTTCAAAGGGGATCAGCTAGATCACATTGATTGTCGCAAGAACGAGGTGGTTGATGCTTTATCACGGCTAGGTTCCCAACATAAGCCGGTGCCGCCTAATGTCTTTCTGGACATCTTACACCATCCGACTGTCACGATACCTTCGGAGGAAGATTTGGCTGTTCCTGACCCGAAGGCAGAATTGGTGGTGGCTTTGCACGCTATCCCCGATTGGACGATTCCTTATTTGGCCTATTTGACCCGGGGCGAGTTACCTGAGGATGAAGACCGGGCCAGAGAGATCACCGGGCGCTCTAAGTCCATGACGATAGTTAATGGTGAGTTGCATAATGCAGTGTAACAAGGGTTTTTCAACGTTGTGTTTCACCAGAGGAGGGCCGGCAGATCTTGAATGAAATTCATGCTGGTGATTGTGGACACCACGCCGGCTCAAAATCTTTGGTGGCCAAGGCTTTTCGGCACGGGTTCTTCTGGTTAACGGCTCACAAGGATGCAGAGGATTTAGTCCGCAAGTGTGACGGCTGTCAGAAATTTGGCCGGCGTGCTCATGTTCCGGCTCAAGAAATGAGAATGATACCAATCACTTGGCCGTTTGCGGTCTAGGGGCTGGACATGGTCGGGCCCTTCAAGAGATCCAAGGACAAGAAAACGCACCTCCTGGTGGCAGTTGAAAATTTTACCAAGTGGGTAGAGGCAGAGCCGGTCCGCAAATGTGATGCGGCTACAACGGTTCTATTTATTAAGAAGCTGATCTACCGTTTTGGTTGCCCGCACAACATCATTACTGACAATGGTACGAATCTACCCAAGGGGGCTATGAAGAAATTCTGTGATGAAGAGCATATCCGGCTTGACATTTCAGTCGTGGCACATCCATAGTCCAATGGTCAGGCGGAGCGCGCCAATCAGGAAATTCTAAGAGGGATTAAACCGCGGCTTATGGTTCCTTTGCAGCGAATGCCCGGGTGTTGGGTCGAATAATTACCCTCCGTCTTATGGAGCATCAGAACCACCCCGAACAGGTCCACGGGTTTCACGCCCTTCTTTATGGTGTACAGCGCCGAGGCCGTCTTACCGAGTGACATCCGGCATGACTCGCCAAGGGTAGCGGCTTACGTTGAGACAAACAACGAGACGGCACGCCAAGATGCATTGGATGCTTTGGAAGAGGCACGAGAGTTAGCAGCGGCCTGATCGACGATATATCAACAAGACCTGCGCCGCTATCACAACCGCAGGGTTAAGACCCGGACATTCCAGGAGGGCGATTTGGTGCTCCGGCTAATTCAAGACCAGACAAATATGCATAAGTTGTCACCTCCATGGGAAGGACCCTTTGTGGTCAGCAGAAATCTCAACAACGGGTCATATTATCTCATTGATATTCGAAACGACTCAGATACGACGGGTCAGGAGACCCCTCGGCCATGGAACATCGCGCATCTCCGGCCCTATTTCACTTAAAGGGTATGGAGACCCACCATTGTACACTATCATTGTACATATCATAGATGTATAAATAAAGAAGCCTCTGCTGTTTCACGCATCCTCATATGGAAAAAGATTACACAGTATTCCGGTTAATGCATCAACTGAGATTGGCAAATGGCAATAGATGTCTATCAGCCAGGTGTTATGCCACAAAATCCTGGCTCAGGAAAATGAGTCGCGGCACCAGGCGTTATGCCACAAAACCCCGGCTCAGAAAAATGAGCCGTGGCAGCAGGCTTTATGCTACAAAAAAACCGACTCAGGAAAATGAGTCATGGAGAGGGTGGCTTCTTACCTCCGGGTACAGCTTCTAACGCCTATCCGCCAGCGGGTCACGCCGTAATTGCTGAGGAGGGCTTCTTACCGACGGGTACCGCTTCTAACACCCTATCAGCCGACTTTATGCCATCTCCGGCTAACCAGTTTAGTCACGGTTATGAGAGGTTTTTTACCGACGGGTAGCTAACATCTCATGACCCGTGAACGGCGGCTTCTTACCTCCGGGTACAGCTTCTAATGCCTATTAGCCGACGTAAGGCCATGTAAAAACAACTAAGGAAATTAGCTACAGTGAACGGCGTTTTCTTACCTTCGGGTACAGCTTCTAACGCCTATTAGTTGTTCTTATAAAAATCCAGTTAAGGAAAATTAGTCATGGCGAGGGCGGCTTCTTACGTTCAGGTACAGCTTCTAATGCTTATCCGCCGGCGTTTACGCCATATTATTACCTTCGGGTGTATCTTCTAAAACGCCTTATCGCCTAGGCGTTACGCCATCTCCGGCTGACCAGATTAGTCGTAATTACCAAAAAGGGAGTCACCACCTCCGGGTGTAGCTTACCTAATCTTGGCTGCAGGTGTCCTCTATAATGACAAGGCAAGTCTAAATGATTCAAAGCATACAGAGACAAATGGCGGCCACAAGCCGGATCATCTTATAGAAACATCATGACAAGTTTCAGACAAGTTTCATCTAGCTATTACACTCCCAGAGGAGATCAAAATTTCAGACAAGTTTTTCAGTCGTCACACGGTGGGTTAAGCTAATACAAGTTCTTAAAGTGGAAGCTAATTAGCTGACGGGTCATCCTGCACCGGCTCTTCTGTGGCCCTAATATGGAGGTTGTCCAAATCCCAATTCCGGTTCGTTAGAGCCGCAAAAGAGCCTTCGAAATAAGGTGACGGGTCAAGATCTGGAGCAAAGAGGTCCTTACTCCGAGCAGGCGTCAAGTCTTTGCACTCGTACAAAGGACCACGGACTCTCTTCTGCTCTGGGTCATAGGCTGCTTGATAAGTTGATAGATCAACCTCCTCCGCCAAGACAGAAGCTAACACCCGGGACTCCTTCATGCACCGGCTGTAGTCAGCGTCAGTAAACTCTGAGCCGTCATCTTTCCTTGAAGGGAAGCCCTCCATCATCTCGGCGGCTGTTAGACCCGGAGCAAAGGCCAAAGCCCGCCTGATGCCCGCAATGGCCCCTTGGCGGGCGGCTGATTTCTTGAGCTCGATGATTTGCTTAGGCATGGTGGAGAAGAGCTCTAAAACACCCCTGAGAGTCACCAGAATTTTGTCCTTATATTGCACGGCCTTGATAGTGCAGATTGCACCACAATACAACTGCTCAGTTAAGGTATAGATGGCCTTCAATGGCAGCAGGCTATTAGAAGCCAACTGCCGGCTCCTAGGACCTGTATAAACCGGACAATCCAGATGAGTTGCTAGTCTAAGTAAAGGTGAAGCCATTTGAAACACAAAGTTGTCAGAAACTTACCAAAGAGGGCGACCGACATCTTGCTTATGTGACGCTTCAAGCCTTGGAGTTCATCCGACACAGCTATCAGCCGCTGGTCGGCGTCATCTGCCCGTTGGGTCAAAGTGGTCTTCTCAGATTTAGCTGACTCCTTAAGAGCAGCAAAATCGGCCTTGATTGTGGCCAGCTCTTTAGAGAGAAGCCGGCACTTTTCATTGGCGATGCTGCGGGCTTCTTGTTGAGCCGCCAGGTTGGTCTTCAGGTCCATCAACTGCGACTTGGCTTCATTTAAGGCTTCCCGTGACATGTCAAAAGACAGAATAAGTCACCAGAATGGAAATCATATCAAATGATGAAGGTCAAAGACAAAGTTATACAAGTCTCAAGCAGATTGCAAGAAATATGTTTGGCACTTGGGGGCTAATGTATATTTGATCTTCGAGAAATCAGTACAGTTCCGGCTCATCTTCATCAAAGTTAATCCGGAACTTGGGGGCTACAATATGGCTCTTCAAATTGACTTATACTAAACGTTATCAAGTTGGCTCTTCAAATTGGCTCTTCAAATTGACTTATATTTGATCTTCGAGAATCAGTACAGTTCTGACTCAACATTATCAAGTTTGAGTCGGCCCTTGGGGGCTACAAGTGGTTCTTCAGGCTATCTACATTAAAGCTCCGACTCAACTTTATCAAGTTTGAGTCAGCACTTGGTGGCAATGGATTTGGATTTTCTACAAAGGATCAGAAAATACCTGGTTCAACTCTTAAGCTAGAATTGAACCGGCCCTTGGGGGCTAAGTAAGGTTATAGCAAGAGGAGGAGTACCTCATATTTTAGCTTCATCAAGTTGACCAGCCGAAGTTCTAGATCTCGACTGGTGGAAAGCCGGTTCATGTACCCAGCGTGGAGTTCTTCGGCCATCATCTTCTCAAAAGAAGAGTCAAAGTCTAGCTTCTTGGAGGCCCCGGCCGACTCTTTATGCCTGGTCAGCACGTGAGCCGGAGGAGACTCGGGAGCAGAACCGGTGATCACGACTTCCGGAGTTGCAGTGGTCTTGGCAGGACTTGGCGGTTTCGAAGGACCCCTTAGAGGGCTCTCCGAGATGATATCTTCAGCAGCCAGCTCGGTAGAGGCAATTGGCGGATCTACATCCGGTTGTGGCTCCTTCGGTTGTTCTTGCTCCGGCTCTTGAGCAGCAGGGTCGGGGAGAGCTTGTTGGTCTTCCGACGCTTGGCTTGAGCACTGTAAGATAGAAAGATCAGAATCCAAAGGATATTACTACCCTACAAAGAACCGGATGTTATAGTGGAAAACACTTACAATGGGTTGATCTTGGGAGGCGGCAGAGCGGTCGCCGAAGAGTCGCCGGAAGAGGGCGATTTTTGAGATGAAATTTAAGAAAGATGAGACAGCACCAAGGTTATAAAGAGAAATGAATCAAACAGGAGCACATACCTCTGCGGGGCGTTTCTTCGGAGACGGCGAGTTCGGCAAGCCGGACATAAGCTCAGTGGAGCCGGCGCTCTGGGTTTGGCGATGTTCAGCCTGTTGTTGCTTTTTCAAAAGAAAGTCGGAGCCAGATAAGCGAGAGGATGAGAAAGAGGAACTTTTCTGATAACTCGCCGCGGCTTTCGGGGGACAAAATACTCTGAGCCGGAAGAAACATAGTTTACCTCAGGGGCGTTGGCACGGCTGCTCTCCACGTCATCCTATGAGTAAAACAAGCATTGGTAAAGCAGGAAGGCAAAGTATCAAATAGACAACTAAAATTTTACCTCTGAGCTGGATGACGGTGGCGGGTCAAACCATTCCTCTCGCGGGGCATCTCTCTTTGGCTTCTTGGCTGGAGCTTTCTTATTGAGCTTCTTCGGAGGAGGGACGTATTCCTTCTTCCAGAAATCAGAGTCGGCCTGCGAAAATAAATCGGAGAAGAGTAATAGATCAGCAAGGTACAAACAAGAATCCAAGATACGGATGGAAAGAAATTGACTTACATCTGGAGCCGAATTGTTGACGCTAAAAGGCATCAGGCCAATGGCGCTGCATGAGCCGGAGGCTTCATGGACAAGGCTTCGGATGACAGTGGTGATGTCATCCTCTATCAGGGTTGATTGACTGAAGCATAAGGAGCTGTCATACTTGCCTTCATATTCACACATAAGCCAGCTTCTATGGCTTAAGGGCATGATCCGCCAAGAAATCCAGCAGCAGATCAAATCCAATCCAGTTAAACCATTGGCCATGAGTGCCTGATCTTGGCATGAGCCGGCTCATACCTGGCACTTTCCGAAGCTGAGAGCCGACCAGGAAGTTCAGAATCTGTCCTAAGCCGGGAGGGACGATAACCCAACAATGGGCGCTCATTCTTAGGAGAGGTGTCCTTGTAGTAGAACCAAGTCTTGTTCCAATCCTTCGGATGAATCGGCATCTGCGCAGCCGGAAAGATGATGTCTCTGCGTCGTTGAATGGAAATACCGCCAAGCTCCAAACTCGGACCACCTTTCATTTCGGTTTGGTGGTTGGCATAGAAGAACTCTCAAAACAAACCCACAGACGGCTTGATTTGCAGGTAGACTTCACAGAGCACTTGGAAATTGCATATGTTTGAAATGGAGTTGGGGGCCAAGTCTTGAGGATGAAGCTTGTATAAATGGAGAACATCACGGAAGAATTTCGAGTCGGGTGGCACGAATCCTTGCTCGATATGGTCAGAGAAAACTACTACCTCTCCTTTTTGGGGAGAGGGCCATGTTTCGTCACCCGAAACCTGCCAATGAAGGACCTCCTTGGAAGGAAGAGTGCCCGCGCCAACAAAATCCGTTAAGTACTCTTCCGTGATGCAAGACCCGACCAAGTTGCATGAGTTGGAGGCACGAGACATACAAGCAGCTTAAAGACTGTGCAAAATTAAAATACGCGGCGAGTTAAGAGCAAGCGGATATCTGTGACGGTTTACAATTTTAAGGGCTCTACAAATAATGTAGGCATGGCGGATCAACAAGGAAAGGAGAGCAAAAATCGGCTAAGTCCTGAAAATAGGTTTCACAAACTACTGCTATAATTACGGATCTACAAAAGCAGGAAAAAGGGTTCTTATTCTCGACCTAGCGAAGAACAGACAAATCGGAAGAAAGAAAACAGAGCCGCAACGATCCGTGCATTGCGCACGGCCGCCCCGTACATGGCGGCGCGACAAGGATGCACATTAAAGGCATCAACGGCGTCAGGAGTGTATCGATGATGGTGCGGATGGAGCCCGAGCGGCGGCGGCGGAGCTTCCACAAACCCTACTACGGTGGCGATGGATCTAAGGAGGAGCTTGGGATTACCGATGATGGAGCGGCGGATGCGGAAGAAGCTCTAGATCGACACAGGTTGATGCAGCGGCCTGGTTGATGACGATGCAAAGACGGCGCCGGAGTAGGGAGTGCTGGAGCGGAGACAACGAGAGGAAGACGATGAAGGGTGAGCGGGAGAAGGAAAGTTTCCACCCGCAACAGGTCTTGTTTAAAGAGAAGACAAGGCGGGCGCGAAAATCTAGGCGACGGAAACCATTTGACCAAGGCGGACGCCTTGATTTCCGGGCTGACCATTTAATATAAGATTCGGTGGCACGTTAGCGGATCTCTCTCGCAGGGACTGTGTGACATCACACTGGGTCATCACCAGGCGACTCGCCGAAGAGCAGAAGAAGGGTATGAAATGAGCAAGCTCAATTCAACCTGGGGCCTAATGTTGGGGATATAACCCCACAATATGACCCGCCATTAAGGTTCTGGGTCACATTGATGGCTTGTGAGCCGGCCCAAGGATGAGCCGTAAAGCCTACGGCCCAGGAAGATAAGCGGCTCAAGGTGTGGGCCGCAAGGTGGCCCGGACAGAGAAGACCCGGGCGTGTAAGCCGCTCGGGGACAGCTTGGACAAGAAGATAGAGGAAGAATCGGGACAATGAGACTCGGTTAGACAATTGTAAAGACCCGTGGTCCTGACCTCCTATATAAAGGTAGACCCGGGGCGACTTAGAGATAAAGTGATCGAGAACTAGGTCAAGCTTTAGCTCCCTTGTAATCGGTACAACAAGCAATACAAGAACAAGCAGGACGTAGGTTGTTACCTCGACTTGAGGGGCCGAACCTGGGTAAACTCATGTCCTTCGTCCCAATCAACCCCTTTGAGTCCATCATGTTAGCGATGGCCTCGAATCCAAGTCCGTTCACCCAGACATCTGTCGTGATAAATCCACGACAGTCTTGCAAACCCGTGGATAATTTAATCAACCCCCGGGCCAGTGCTCCGCATGAGTGTTGGTCCACCCCAGAACAGCTTATTAACGCCACCCGGGGCAACTCGGTTATTGGCGTGGTAACCATCGCTCATCCATCATGTCCTGAGAACGAGATATGCGGCTCTTATCGGGTTCGTCGACACGTCAGGAGGTCTTGCTGGATTTGTTTTACCTTTACCGAATGTCTTGCGTGTGGAGTCTGACTTTCTTCAGGTTTTCTCGAGGTGTTGGAATTCCTTTGGAATTACCTATGAAGACTGCGAGTTCCATGGTCGAGGCTATTCCCGCGGAGTGTGGTAATTTACGATGGACTAGTTGGAGCACCCCTGCAGGGTTAAATCTTTCGAAAAGCCGTGCCCGCGGTTAAGTGGCAACTTGGATTTTGTTTAACACCCGATTATAGTAAACTTGAAGTAAACTCTAATTAAAATGCACCAACTATGTGAGTAACCGTGATCGTCTTTGCTCGTGAACATGATCCGAGAGAGAACACGGTGGGGTTATGATTGATGTAAGTAAGTGTTCAGGATCTCTTAGAGATCAAACTAGATTCGATCATTCATCATAGGCTACTCATATTTATTTTTTATGTTGCGTAAGTTAGCCACCATAAATTCTTAGTGCTGCTGCAAACTAAACACCACCACATCCCAACCTTTAAGCTTGAATAGTCTCAGTACCCGGGCACATGATAGCTGAGTCCTCTGTGGCTCACAGTTTACTACAACACTCCAGATGCAGGTTCAGATGAGTTCGTGCAGGATGATCTTACCCAGCTCTAGTCGGAATATGATGAGGAAAGAGGCAGGATGTACGTGACGTGTCTGGATGAGTAGAGGACCTGGTCGTGATCTTGGGATAGCTTGATAGTATCGTTTGCAACTGTTTTATCGTTTGATTTCGTCCGTAGTCGGACCCTGTGTTCAACTTGATGATATGAATTTGAGTGACATTGTAAGTTAGCATGTGGCGAGTGTAAGCCAATCTTGTATACTCATCTCTTTCAGTACTGTATGTTGTGATGATACTATTCTTGCTAACGGCAAGATGCGCATCTATCCCTTACGAGGCCCTCGTGCCTTAAAATGGATAGGCGCGCATCTTGGGCGTGACAAGTTGGTATTCAGAGCCATACGACCATAGGAGCCTTTGCTTGTTCGAACTTGGCCAAGTCGAGTCTAGTAAAACTATTTTGAGTCTAGTTATATCGGAGAGTAGGATTCTTTTTACTCCTCTTTTATGCTCTGGTGAGGTATTCGACTTAGGAATTTTGGATTCTGCTCCTCTTCTCGCTCAAAAAAAATTTAGGATCACGCGGGTATTTTGGAGTCTATATGATGCCGATGTGACAGGGTTCTGTCTTGGTGCCTCCTATCTGACTTGATTTCTTTCAGGGAGTCGAGCTCCAGGGAATGTTGGCACATCGTTATCATTCAGCTTCCTTGATATCTCAGGACGGAGAGTGTTTGGAATTACTTCAATACTTATCGTGGTGAGATAAGGTCGGAGTCACCCAGTACCGGGGAGTTTGTCTGGGGTACCACCATGGTTTAGTATCGTTGTGAGTTCGAGGATTCGAGTTAGATGAATTTGCGAGAGCCTCTGGTTATGTGTTGAAGGATGGATACAGTTGGGGTGTAGGATTGTTAGTTGTGTGAGATATTTCCTCCTTGTATCCCCCACACCGGATTGCATAACTAGAAAGTTTTCGGAAGTTCATGGGTAGGAAATCTTGTAGTCATCTAGGATCATCTTCTTCAGGTGTATATGGGCATGTACATTTGCTCCGAGCGCTTAGCTCATTACTTTGGTGTTATTGCAAGTGGCTTCTAATTTCTGATGATGTTATCATAAACCGAAGAAGCGTTCTTACTAATTTTTCAGTACGAAGGTTGTGTTGTTAATTGTTCAATTTCTTTCAAGCATCTGATTCAGCTTTGAATTCATCTTATCAATGAGCCGCTGACGCGTTTTGTCCATCTTCAGGATGGCTCCACCAACTCGCAACAATCCGGGCCGTGGTGAGGAGCAGACTGATGTTCCACAAGCACCCCTGCCGCCGCCTCCTCCGCCTCCTCCTCCAAAAGCTTGGCAAGCTGTGATGGCCGCAACCAATGCGAACAATCAGATGTTGCTCAGACTGTTGCAAGAAAGGGAGTAGGGTCAGCAAGGTTATCAAGGGAATTTTCAGAATCAGCTTCAATTTGCGACACTCAATCAGTTCCTTGCCAACCAGCCCAAGAATTTCACCTGTTGTGAGCAGCCTCTTGATGTTGATGATTGGCTTCGTGATATGAGTAAGCATTTTGAGTGCAGCAATGTCAGGCCAGAGGACTTTGTCAAATTTGCATCGTTCCAGCTCAAGGGTCAAGCAGCTGATTGGTGGCAGCAGTACAAGGATTCCAGGGGCGATCGCGTTGTTACTTGGGACGATTTCCGTCGTGACTTCATGGCTCATTATATTCTGACAAGCTTTGTCGAGGAGATGCGTGAGAAGTTCAGGCACCTGAAGCAGGGAAGCAAGTCTGTCTACCAGTACAATGTTGAGTTCTAGAATCTAGCCCGTTATGCCAAGCAAGATGTTCCAGATGACAAGGCTACGATCTATCAGTTCAGAGGTGGTCTCAAGGATGAGCTTCTGCCAAGCCTGGTTCTTCAAGAGCCTCGTGAGTTTGATTAGTTCTACAACATGGCTTTGAAGGTTGAAGCAGCTCAGCTCAAGTTGGAGAACTCCAAGAAGCGTTCAAGGGATTCATATTCTTCTTCTTCTGGCTCTCAGATGGTTTCCAAGCAGCAAAAGTATTGGGCACCAAATCCTCTTCCGTTTCGTCCTCCTCAGCAGCAGAAGCAGTTTGGTGGTCGTGGTTCTTCCCACCCACCCAACCCAGGATTCCAGCAGAGAACCCAGGCATCCAAGGTTGTTCTTATTCCTCCTCCACGCAATGTTCATATGCTTTCTAAGGTGACTTGTCACAAGTGTGGCCAGAAGGGTCACTATGCAAACAAGTGCAACCAGCGGCATCTTCCGCCTCCTCCTCATGTCAAGCCTCCAGGCAATGCTATGGTGAAGCATAATCCCAAGTCAGTCAGAGTGAATATGGTGAATGCAGCTGAAGCAGAGCAGTCCAATGATGTTATTATGGGTAATCTCTTAGTTAATGATTTTCCTGCAAAAGTTTTGTTTGATTCTGGTGCATCGCATTCATTCATTTCCAAGCCTTTTGTCGCCATGCATGAGTTTTCAGTGGAGCATTTAGCTAGTCCTTTTCATGTGGTTTCTCCGGGGATGCGCATGAGTTCGCATATGATTGTTCAGGATGCTTCTATCAAGATGGGCAATTATTCTTTTCTGGCTTCTCCAATTGTTCTCCGTAATTCTGATATTGATCTCATTCTGGGCTTGGACTTCCTGGCTATGAATAAGGCACATATTGATTGCAAAGCAAAAGAAGTCAAGCTGACTCATCCTTCAGAAGAAGTGATTATTTTCGCGGCTCGCGATGACACAATCTGTCTCTTTGCTCTCAATGAGAAGGGTGAAATCTCGGCGATTTCTCAAATTCCGGTGGTTTGTGAGTATGAAGATGTCTTTCCAGAAGAATTGCCAGGAATGCCTCCACACCGGCCAGCCGAGTTTGTGATTGATCTTGAGCTCGGAACTGAACCGGTCTGTAAGCGCCCATATAAACTTGGCCCCGAAGAGCTGAAAGAGTTGAAGAAGCAGCTAGATGAGCAAGAACGTCTAGGTCTGATCAGACCAAGTTCATCTCCATGGGGTTGTGGTGTTTTGTTTGTCAAGAAGAAAGATGGCATGGATCGTCTTTGTGTTGACTACCGGCCATTGAACAAGAAGACAATCAGAAACAAGTACCCACTCCCTAACATCAATGAGTTGTTAGAACAACTGAAAGGTGCCAAGGTTTTCTCCAAGTTGGATATTCGCATGGGTTATCATCAGATTCACATTCGCGAAGAAGACATTCCTAAGACCGCTTTCAGGACGAGTTTTGGCTCTTATGAGTACACCGTCATGTCGTTTGGTCTCGCTAATGCTCCTCCAACCTTTTCAAGAATGATGAATTTCATTTTATCTCCTTTCAAGAATGGGTTTGTCTTGATCTATCTCGATGATATCCTTATGTTCTCGGAGACAGAAGAAGAGCATGCAGAGCATCTCCGGCTTGTGCTTGACAAGTTAAGAGAGCATCGGTTCTATACCAAGTTTTTCAAGTGTGAGTTTTGGCTCAATGAAGTGGTGTACCTTGGGCATGTCATCTCTGCCGAGGGAATTAAAGTGCACCCTGAGAAAGTTGAGGCAATATTGAAGTGGGAACCTCCTCAGAATGTGAAGCAGCTTCGGAGCTTCCTCGGGCTTGCCATCTATTGCGCAAGATTCGTGAAGAACTTCTCTCAAATTGCTAAGCCTCTATCCAATCTCCTCCAGAAGAGTGTCAAGTATGTTTGGTCTCCTGAGTGTGATGTGGCGTTCAATATGCTCAAGCAGAGTCTGACTTCAGCTCCAGTTCTTGTTCCTCCTGAGCAGTCTAAGCCTTTCCAAGTTTTCTGTGATGCTTCTCTCCAAGGTCTTGGTGGTGTTCTCATGCAAGACAAGAAGATTGTTGCTTATACCTCGCGTCAGTTGAAGTCGGCCGAGAAGAACTACCCCACTCATGATCTTTAGTTGGCGGCAGTTGTGCATGCTCTAATGACTTGGCGGCATTTGTTGTTGGGTACACCAGTTGAGGTGTACACTGATCACAAGAGCTTGAAGTACATTTTCACTCAACCCAATCTCAATCTTCGGCAGTCTCGTTGGATGGAAATGCTTGAAGACTTCAATCCAAGCATTGAGTATACTCTGGGAAAGCAAATGTCATTGCAGACGCGCTTAGCCGTAAGGCGTACTGCAATAGTCTCATCTTGAAGCCTCTCCAACCCGAGCTTTGTGAAGCCTTCCGCAAGCTCAACCTTCAGATGATTCCGCAAGGATTTCTTGCCAATCTTCAAGTTTCTCCGACTCTGGAAGATCAGGTTCGCCAAGCGCAGCTCCTTGACGCTATGGTGAAGAAAGTGAAGAAAGGTGTGGCCAAGAGCATTCCGAAGTATAAGTGCTTTTGAGTTGATGACAAAGATACCTTGTTCTTTGAGGATCGACTTGTGGTTCCAAAAGGTGATCTTAGAAAAGTTATCATGGACGAAGCACATAATTCTCTTCTATCCATTCATCTAGGCAGTTCAAAGATGTATCGGGATCTCAAGCAAACCTTCTGGTGGACTCGCATGAAACATGAAATTGCTCAGTTCGTGAATGAGTGTGATGTTTGCCACAGAGTGAAGGCGGCGCATCAACGTCTAGCAGGTCTTCTGCAGCCTTTGCCTATCCCAGAGTGGAAATTTGACCATGTGGAGATGGATTTCGTCACTGGGTTTCCGAAGTCCAAGAGAGGTAACGATGCCATCTTTGTGGTTATCGACAAGCTGTCAAAAGTTGCTCATTTCCTACCAGTCAAAGAATCTATCTTGGCAGCTCAGCTTGCAGAGTTGTATACGTCAAGGATAGTGTCTTTGCATGGTATTCCTCAGCTCATCTCTTCTGACCGTGGAAGTCTCTTTACTTCCAAGTTTTGGGAGTCCTTCCAGACTGCTATGGGTACCAAGATCCATTTCAGCACTGCGTTCCATCCACAGACAAGTGGTCAAGTTGAGAGATTCAATCAGATCCTTGAAGATATGCTCAGAGTCTGTGTGATGTCGTTCAACATGAAGTGGGAAGATTTCCTTCCATATGCTGAATTCTCATACAACAATAACTTTCAAGCTAGTTCAGGCAAGGCCCCTTTCGAGATTCTCTATGGCAGAAAGTGTCGTACCCTGCTTAACTGGTCTGAAACCGATGAGCGTCAGATACTGGGCAATGACATGATCACTGAAGCAGAAGAAATGTGCCATGTCATTCGTGAGAACCTCAAAGCAGCTCAGTCCCGACAGAAGAGTTATTATGATAACAAACATCGGGATGTTTCTTTCCAAGTGGATGATCTAGTCTATCTCAGAGTCTCTCCCATGAAAGGCACTTAGCGGTTTGGAATTAAAGGGAAGCTAGCTCCTCGTTTTGTTGGTCCTTTCAAAGTTGTTGGCAAGAGAGGTGGTCTTGCATATCAACTAGAGCTTCCTCCAAATTTCGCAAATGTGCACGATGTCTTCCATGTTTCTCAGCTTCGGAAATGTTTCAAGACTCCTGAGAGAACCATTGACCTCCAAGACATTGATCTCCAAGAAGATCTCTCTTATCGTGAGTATCCAGTTGCAATTCTTGAAGAAACTGAGCGTAAGACTTGCAACAAGTCTATCAAGTTCCTCAAGGTGAAGTCGTCTCATCATTCTGACAAAGAAGCTACTTGGGAATGCGAGGACCTTCTCCGTTCCGAATTTCCGGATTCTTTCGTTCCTAGATCTCGGGTCGAGATCCTCATGTAGTGTGGGAGAGTTGTGAAAACCCAAGTGTTGTCCCTACCTTATTTGGCATGTAACCCCCCCTTTGTTGAACCTTGTGTCATGAGCTATGAGATGTTTTGCAACTTTTCATCCATGTGTGGTTTGCATTCATGCATCATTTCATCATGCATCATTTCTTCCATCTTGCCATGTTTGATTTTCATGTGTCCTTGAATGTATGAGCTTATGACTTGTGTTGTGATGTGTTTGAGTGTGAAGAGGTTTGGTTGTGGTTGGATTCATGTGTGCAACTCCTTCTTCCCTCTCTTTTCTTTTCATCTTTTAAACCTCACCATAATGCCTTTCTTCCCATATTATTTCATAGCAGATTTAACTTGCTTATTAATATGATTAAAAATGTTCAAGAGGTAGCCCTAGTAATATTATGAATTTAGAGTGTGGTGCTCTTGTTGATTGGGGGGCTTGATTTTGGGCTTTATAAAATAACACAGGAGTTGTTATTTTAAAAATTATTAAAATTATTTGCCCAATAAATCAACTTAATATTTTTATTAAAAAGTACTTAATATTTCCTCCACAAGGGTATTTTGTTTTTGTGCAAAACCTTTTTTTAAAGCTCTGGGGATTTATTCTTGAGTGGCTTGGCTTTAAAAAGGGAAACCTTTTTGTGTTCTTTTATTTTATCGAGAGAGAGAGTGGGTGGGATTCCTTCCTGCGCGGCCCAGCAAGGCCCAGCCTTCCCACGCGCGTCATCGTCCCCCTCCTTTCCAGTGCGACGGCGCCTGGGGCCCGCTCGTCAGCCTCTCCCTTTTCCCCTCCTTTTTCTTCCTCCGACGCGTCCCTCCTCTGTGGAAAGGCGCACATGGCCACCGTGGCCTCGCTGAGCTTCCCCTCTCCTCCTTTTTAAACCCCTGGCCGTCCGTGCCTCTAGGGTTCCTCCTTGCCGCCGCCGCTCCCCCTTTTCCCCTTCTCCTCTCCTCCTTCCTCTTTCTGTCCCCATCAGGTAAGTTCAGAGTTCAGAGTAGGCAGTGAGTTTCAGAGAAGTTCACCGGCGTTCTCCGGTCGCCTCCATCGTCCTCGTCCCTGGCGGTGATGGCGTGGGGCTCGGGGGTTCTCCCCACGTTCCATTCCCGTCGCTAGGAGCTCCGGAGGAGCTCTGCAGCGACGCCTCCGTCTTCGTCTTCGACGACAACGTCCGCCCTCTGCTTCCTCTCCGTCGTCGTCTCCGACCGCATCCGCCGCCGTCTTCCCCTTCGGTAGCCCCGTGGTGAGCGTCTGGTCCTCCGTCGTGCTCCCTCTGTCCTGATGCGTGCATGAGCTCGTCGTGTCTAACGAGCACGTACTCGTTTCCGCCGTGGCTCTACCGTAGCTACAGTTGTCGTTGTGTGGACTTCCTGTTGGCGTTAGAGGTAGATATGCGACCCCCCGTAGTTGCTCTTGCTCCCGCTTCGTTTTGCATTGCCGGTTCTGCGTAGATCGTCGGAATTGCTGTCGCCGTGTCACCGGTCGGGTTCAGTTTTGTCAGAGAGTACTTGTGCGTGTGTGTAGTAGAGAGTAGCGATGCTCCTCTGGTCAGATGCCGCAGCGTAGCGCAGTGGTAGCGCTTTGTGTGGAGTCTGGGAGGTCTCGGGTTCGATCCCGAGCCCCTCCCCTTTTTGTGTGTGTTTTTCTTTTCTTTCTTTTGTTGTATTCCTACTCTCTTGCTATATATGTGTGTGTGCACATGTATGAGTGTGTGTGTGGTGTTTCCTTTTTTTCTGTTGTGTGTGTAGGTAGTGTAGTGCATATGTGTGTATGCACATATGCATGTGTGCAAGTGTGTATAGATGTGCATGTGAGCATGCACATAGGCATGTGAGTGTGTATGTGGGTGCTTAGGCATGCATACTTGTGGTGTGATAGGGCCATAGGTGTGTGTGGGGGGAGTTTTTGATATGTATGTGTTCTTGTGTGTGCTTGTGTGTATAGTGTGTAGGCGCAATGAGAGTGTGTGTGTATGTTATACATACCCACACATGGTCTTGTGGTGTGTGGTGTGTGGTGTGGGTGTATGTTATGCATACACACATGTGTGTGTGGTGTAGGTGCATGTGTGATGAGCACATATGCATTGTGCTAGTGTTGAGTGTGTGGTGTGGCACTATGCAAGTGCTTGCCATTTGTAAGCTTGTGTGTGTAGGGGACTAGTGGGTTTCCCACTAGACATACCCCTTAGTGTAGTGTTGCTAGTAGGTAGTTTTGCTAGTGCTTCTGTGCTTGTTGTTTCACATGGACATATGAGTATGACCCATGGTTTTGGGGTAGGAAGAGCCAATGAACTCATTGGGGCTCTCAGATTCCACTTTTGAGCTAGTTCATAAATCTGTCATTTTAACTGAGATGCAATTTTGTTATTTTTACAGGTTTTAATCCATGCTTGCTTTGGGATACGTGCCAACTAGGAAGTGCTAGTATTTTGTATCTAGTATGCCATGGTATTTTTGTTTGGCGTCATATCTAATGCATCCGGGATAATTTGTGAATCCCTGTATCCCTGACTTTTGGACCGGCCGATTGCCATCCGACGCGCGCGATGAAAATCTGTCGGGATTTGCAAAAACAGGCCCGCACCAGCTTTTAGTTATGCCTGCTTATTTGGTAATAACCCCCAGCCGAAGCAAGTCTGCTAAATCCCGCCCGTCTCCACTCCTCCCAATCCCTAATTGCTGCCGCGACGTGCATCCCGATGACAGGCACGGCCAGGACGGCATGCATCCGGACGGACAGTCGCCACGACGGAATTCATCTTCCTTGATGATCTCTACAACAGCCATGATGGGATGCATCTCTGATTCCGAACGCCCCATTAGCATGATGGAAAATTCTTTGTCCCATGATACGCCGCAACTGATCATGGCGGCTCCTGCTGTTATGGATGTTCAATATGCATCAGCGGTGATCCATAGTTCAAGTGCTGATCCTGAGCATCTGTCTGCATCTAGCCGCTTGGAGGCCCATCTCAGTGTCCCTGCTATGGCTGTAGAAAATACTACTACTGCAGAATACGAATCAGACTTCAGTACCAATGCTAACCATGTTGTACATGCGTTCTAGTTATCTAGAGACTAACAATGTTGATGCATGTGCAGCTACAGAATTAGGCAAAAGCTTGGAAACTCAAGTGAAGGAGGGAGAATTTGCTACGCCAAAAAAGAAAGAAAGCATTCCTGTATTTGTGAGTTTAATAAAATTTTGTTTGCCATGTCCCTGTTCAATTCAGAAGGTTATGCATGATGATGATTATTGTCGTTCATTATTTATTTTTTAGTGCTCCTCTTTTATGCCGAGATGTGATGAGAATATGAAGCCTAAAGTAGGGATGACATTTGAAGGCCTTGAGGCCGTGGAGGACTTTTACAAGTCATATGCACATCATGTGGGTTTTGGCGTTCGTGTCGGACAGCAAAAAAAGTTGGACAATAATGTGGTCCGGACAAAGCGGTTCATGTGCAATAGAGAAGGATTCAGGTCTGAGAAGAGCAAGGAGATTAAAGATCCAACAAAGAAATTCCGTAAGAATACAACCACACGATGTGGTTGTGATGCACATATCTTCGTCAAGTTGTGTGGTGATAACACCTACAAGTTACACTCATGGATTGAGCACCACAGTCACGGCCTTGTGTCGCCTGATAAATGCCATTTGATCAGATCAAATCGCAAAGTTAGCGAGAGGGCAAAAAATACACTGTACACATGTCACAAAGCAAGCATAGGAACATGTCAGGCATACAGGCTCCTTCAAGTCAGCGAAGGTGGGTTTCCTAATGTTGGATGCTCAAAGAGGGACCTACAAAATTACTACCGTGACCTGAGGCTAAAAATCAGGGACGCGGATGCTCAAATGTTTGTCTCTCAGCTAGCTAGAAAGCAAGAAGTCAATCCGGCTTTTTTCTATGATTTTATTGTCAATGGTGAGGGGAAGTTGATGTATGTATTCTGGGCAGATGCCATGAGTAGGAAAAACTACAATCACTTTGGTAAAGATGGTGTTGTATCCTTTGATTCAACTTACACTACTAATCAATACAACATGATCTTTGCACCATTTACGGGGGTCAATCATCACTTACAAAGTGTTTTTTTTGGTGTGGCATTCTTGCAAGATGAGCAGACTAAATCATATGTTTGGTTGTTTGAGACATTCCTTAGAGCAATGGGAGGGGTAGCACCTAGACTCATTATAACTGACGAAGCTGTTAGCATGAAGAATGCAATTGAGAAAGTTTTTCCGACCACTGTGCATAGGTTATGTATGTGGCACATAATGGAGAAACTTCCGGAGAAGATTGGACCAATAATTAAAGAAGATTCTGATTTTTGGGACAGAATGAATTCATGTGTATGGGAATCGGAAACTCCAGCTGAGTTTGAGTTGCAGTGGAATTTAGTCATTGCAGACTTTGGCTTGGAGGAGAATGAGTGGTTGACTAAAAGGTTTAGCATTCGTGAGTCATGGATACCAGCATACTTTATGGACATACCATTGGCAGGCATTCTCCGGACCACATCAAGGTCTGAAAGTGCAAATTCATTTTTAACCGTTTTATTCGTCGTAAGCTTGCTCTTGTTGAGTTTTGGCTTAGATTTGACACAGCGTTAGAATGCCAACGCGAAGAGGAGCTGATTGCTGACAACTCAAGCATTCATACGACCCCACAACTAATGACACCATGGGAAATAGGAAAACAAGGCAGAGAAGTGTTTACATATGAGGTGTTTGAGATATTTCAAAAAGAGATTATTGCAGCAAGAGATCATTGTTGCGTCCAAGGCATTGCACAGGATGAAGCAATAAAAATTGTTAGCTTGAGAGGTCGATCTCATAGGATTAGGGAAGTTCGTTGCGATACCACAACCATGATAGCTAATTGTTCATGCAAGTTGTTTGAAAAAATTGGAGTCCCATGCCGACATATCATCCAGGTGTTGAGGGTTGAAAATCAAAATGAACTTCCATCCTACTACATCATGAAAAGATGGGAGAAACGGTGCAAAAGGTATAAAAATGTATATAATTGATATTCTAATTGGATATCAAATGACTGATATCATTTTTTTAATTGACAGGGAAAATGTGTATGATGAGCGTGGGAATTTACTAGAAGAGAAGGCAACTGACTCTTTGAATTCGGCTACGAGGAAGAAGATTGCGATTGTACGCAACAAGTTAGAGGATCTAATTCAAAAGGCGAAGCACTCGGATGAAGGCATGGACTTTTTAGTATCAAGTGTATTAAATATTGAAGCGCCTTTAGACGAAATGGTTCCTACATCAGGTGTGAAGCACACGAGACAACAGGAGTACAAGGCTTTCATTGGTTGTGATATTCCTACTGAAATTGACATACACCCACCAACTGATGTTCGCACTGTGGGAAGATGCAAAAGAATAAAGAGTGGAAAGGAAACAAATGAAGATCAACAGAAAAAGAAGAAGAAGGAAGCCAAGGTAAAGGTCGCACGTATGTGTAAGATGTGCAAACAAATAGTATTTCATGATACTCGTAATTGCCCTAGCAAAAAAGTTCAAGGACAAGGGATCGAGATTGTGCAACAGATGAAGCCAAATGGTGTTGTATGATGGCCCTAGTTTTCTAGAAAACATGAATTTATATGAGTTATTAGTGTTTATTTCTTCAAACACTGGATTATTGTTATTTATTGGATTATATGTTTTGTCAAACTCCCTACCTTTTATTTACTCTGACTTGATGTGTATTTTGACTGGAGTGTAGCAATGAGCAAAAGCACCAGCTACATTATATTCACCTAAACCTGAAGCATGCTTTGTTCTTTTATGCAAACAATCAGAAACTATCACCGGGAGAAATAAAATGTACAAGAAACTTTGTCAGTCTGTCAGCGTTCATGCCTTTATTCTGTTGTATGTATAACAGTAAAACATCAAGTTCACCGACATCAATTATTACCATATGTATTTACCAATAGTACTCTGTTTTTGGTGTGAAAGTTTAATAGTAGCATATATATGAATCAGGCAAGGAACAACTCAGTTGGCAAATACACATCAACCTCCACAATAGCATTCACCAAAAGAAATTAAACAGTGGCCGCCGAACAGGATTTTGACAGTGGTTGGGAAGGTTGCAGCAAAATCAACATCCTCTTGTTTCTGAATATGTAAATGACAAACCAGAATGCAGAATCACAAGGAATGATAAGCAGAAGTTATATTATGCTCTTGTTCAGCTGTATTGTATCACATATCACAAAACACCCAAATCATCAGGAACTAGGCAATAAGAAATTTGTTTATTTCTGAATTATATATTCACAACAAGCTACATTCACTTGTCTCTGAACTCGCAAGCTACAGTCTGCAATGGATAAGCTCACAAGCTACAATCTACAAGTACTTGAAGAAACATTAAATAGGAACAATAAATTCCAGAACGTGGTCCTTGTTTGCTATGCAACCGGATGTGCTCGCTTCCCAGACGAATCTCTTGCAGCAGGCGGACGCCCTTAGGTGGATCAGCAAACGCTGGATGCGGGCGCGTGTAGTAGATGGTGCAGGTTGCGACAGGTGGCAGACTCCGCGTCGGGGACCGGCAAGAAGATGGACGGGCGTGGTGGCATGCCAAACGTGTTGGATCCCGCCGCAGCTACCGAACAGATCTCGGAGGGCGTTGACCCATTTGAGGCGAACATGTGTGGAGGTAGGCCAAGGGAGGCCGTCGTCGTTGGGATCACATGACCACAGAGCGGACAAACGCAGAGATGAGTCATGCGCGACTGTCGTCCAAGGATTCATGGGTCAGTGCCGCCATGAAGGGATTGAGCACGATTTGCGAGGGATACAGGCGGGGATTAGTAGAGTTGCTTTGGCCGGGGGTTATTAGCAAAGAAGCTGGCATAATTAAAAGATGGTGCGGGCGTGTTTTTGTAATTCCCGTTAGATTTTCATCGCGTGCGTCAGATGGCAATCGGCCGGTCAATGAGTCAGCGGATACAGGGATTCACGAATCATCTCCGATGCATTAGATATGACGCCTTTTTGTTTAACATGAGAATCACCCATATAAGTGGGAACCATGCTGTTAAGTGACCAACTTTATGTTTCTGTTTCAGCATACTAGAAATGACTAAGTCTGGGGATCTGCTGTTATTTTCATGCCATGTAGAGTGGATGGTATCTTGTGATGTGTTGGATATTTGAGCATGTTCAGTGCTAGTGTTTTGAAGTAGATGTTGTCTACTACCATCCTGTTAATTTTCATGCCAATAGGAGCTCTCTAGCATATTTAACTACTGCTGTCAACTTACTACTTTATAATCTCAGATTCCAGAAAACTGGAATTTTCACTAAGTCCCAGAAAACTGTTTCATCATGTCAACTTGATTGCTTCATGCTTATTGATGTGAGCCCCCTTGCTGATTGTGTAGTTGGATAAGTTGATGTGTGTGTTGAGTAGATTATGTCCATATCTTGTTTGTGGCTGTAGGGTTCCTGTAGCTCAAGTGGTGAGCTATAGAAGTTGCTATGTTGCTGTTTTGTGGCAGATTGTGGGTTTTATTGTTTTGTGACTTGTGGGAGCTATGCTCCATGGAATTGATTGATTCTTGAGGATATTGTGATTGCTTTTTCATCACCTATACAATGGTTACCTTGGAATGCAAAGAATTAGCCTATGGCTTGGTGGTCTTGTGATTTTGCCTCCGTACCTTGTCGTGAGCGTATCGTGAGAACCATAACTCCGTTTCTTGCTTTCTTTATATGCATTTCTATCGATTTTGCATGATTCATCCATATTTGCCATGATCATGCATGTTTAAATAACTTAACATGAGGTTATGTCCAGATTCATTAATAAACAAACTTTGCATGTGAAACATGACTAGTTTTGGATTGCCATGTTTAATTTTTCTTAAATGAATCATGCATCATCTTGGTTGTGCAATGCACCTTGGTTGGATTTTTATTGTTGCTGTTTATCTTGGGTAGACGTGAGTGTTGATACTGAATACGAGAACCCAGGAGAGTATCACTATAAGGATCCCGCTACTTGTTCCGCTGAAGAACCAACAGGCAAGATGATCGTACCCGAATCCTGATACTATTTTGCTTGCTAGTTTCTCGCTCTTATCATTACGATTGCGCTACCTACCACTTGAATCAGTCCCCATGTTGCCATGATAGCCTCTAACCTCCACATCCTAGCAAACCTTTGATTGGCTAAGATACCGCTGCTCAGCCCCTCTTATAGCATTTTAGTTGCAGGCGCAGGTTGTTCCATGTGATAACATGGATTTGGATATCACAATATTATATTTTATTTAATTTAATGCACATATATATCTTGGTATTGGTGTAAGCTTGGCCTTTTGCTAAGTGATTTGTTCTGCTGTTACCGCCATTAGTTCCTTGTTACCGGTGTTATGTTTTCCATAATTTGCGCTCCTAACATGCTCGGGGTTGTTATGGGAACCCCCTTGTTTATTCGGTTGAGATTAAAACTTGTCTGACAAGACCCAACTTTGGTACTACATTTTCTTAATAACTTAATAAGATTTGCATAGGGTCTTGCAAACCCGTGGATAATTTAATCAACCCCCGGGCCAGTGCTCCGCATGAGTGTTGGTCCAACCCAGAGCAGCTTATTAACGCCGCCCGGGGCAACTCGGTGATTGGCGTGGTAACCATCGCTCATCCGTCATGTTCTGAGAACGAGGTACGCGGCTCTTATCGGGTTCGTCGACACGTCGGGAGGTCTTGCTGGATTTGTTTTACCTTTACCGAATGTCTTGCGTGTGGAGTATGACTTTCTTTGGGTTTTCTCGAGGTGTTGGAATTCCTTTGGATTTAACTATGAAGACTGCAAGTTCCGTGGTCGAGGCTATTCCCGCGGAGTGTGGTAATTTATGATGGACGAGTTGGAGCACCCCTGCAGGGTTAAATCTTTCGGAAAGCCATGCCCGCGGTTAAGTGGCAACTTGGATTTTGTTTAACACCCGGTTATAGTAAACTTGAAGTAAACTCTAATTAAAATGCACCAACTGTGTGAGTAACCGTGATCGTCTCTGCTCGTGAACATGATCCGAGAGAGAACACGGTGGGGTTATGATTGACGTAAGTAAGTGTTCAGGATCTCTTAGAGATCAAACTAGATTCGATCGTTCATCGTAGGACACTCATATTTATTTTTTATGTTGTGCAAGTTAGCCACCATAAATGCTTAGTGCTGCTGCAAACTAAACACCACCACATCCCAACCTTTAAGCTTGAATAGTCTCGGTACCCGGGCACATGATAGCTGAGTCCTCTGTGGCTCACAGTTTACTACAACACTCCAGGTGCAGGTTCAGATGAGTTCGTGCAGGATGATCTTACCTAGCTCTAGTGGGAATATGATGAGGAAAGAGGCAGGATGTACATGACGTATCCGGATGAGTAGAGAACCTGGTCGTGATTTTTGGGATAGCTTGATAGTATCGTTTGCAATTGTTTTATCGTTTGATTTCGTCCGTAGTCGGACCCTGTGTTCAACTTGATGATATGAATTTGAGTGACATTGTAAGTTAGCACGTGGCGAGTGTAAGCCAATCTTGTATACTCATCTCTTTCAGTATTGTATGTTGTGATGATACTATTCTTGCTAACGGCAAGATACGCATTTATCCCTTGCGAGGCCCTCGTGCCTTAAAATGGATAGGCGCGCATCTTGGGCGTGACAACCCCTAAGGCCCATGTGGCCTCCCGACGTGAGTGGCCCTCCCTATGGCCCTCGGGAACCCTCCCGCACCACGGTACACTACCGAAAGTATCCGAAACTTTTTCGGTGACCAAAACCGGACTTCCTATCTATCAAACTTTACGTCCGAACCATTTCGGAGCTCCTCGTGACGTTCGGGATCTCATCCAGGAATCCAAACAATCTTCGGTCACCACCATACATAACTCAATACTACATAAATGTCACTGAACGTTAAGTGTGCGGACCCCGCGGGTTCGAGAACTATGTAGACATGACCGAGAGACCTCTACGGTCAATAACCAACAGCGGGACCTGGATGCCCATATTGGTTCCTACATATCCTACGAAGATCTTTATTGGTTGAACCTCTATGTCAAGGATTCAGTTAATCCCGTATGTTGTTTCCTTTGTTCTTCGGTATGTTACTTGCCCGAGATTCGATCGTTGGTATCACTATGCCTAGTTCAATCTTGTTACTGGCAAGTCTCTTTACTCGTTCCGTAATACAAGATCCCGTGGCTAATACTTTAGTCACTTTGCCTGCAAGGCTTCTTGTGATGTTGTATTACCGAGTGGGCCCTAAGATACCTATCCGTCACACGGAGTAACAAATCCCAGTCTTGATCCATGCCCACTCAACAGACACCTTCGAAGATACCTATAGAGCATCTTTATAGTCACCCAGTTATGTTGCGACATTTAATACACACAAGGTATTCCTCCGGTGTCAGTGAGTTGCATGATCTCATGGTCATAGGAACAAATACTTGATATGTAGAAAACTATAGCAATAAACTGATACGGTCATATGCTACGTTCATAGTTTGGGTCCTTTCCATCACATCATTCTCCTAATGATGTGATCCCATTATTAAATGACATCTCATGTCTATGGCTAGGAAACCTTGACCATCTTTGACCAACGAGCTAGTCTACTAGAGGCATACTAGGGACACAATGTTGTCTATGTATCCGCACATGCAATTGAGTTTCCAATCAATACAATTATAACATGGATAATAAATGATTATCATGAACAAGGAAATATAATAATAACCACTTTATTATTGCCTCTAGGGCATATTTCCAACACTCGGGCCACTGGTGCGAATCGTGTCGGGAACTGTGAGTTGACGCTCTTCTTTGAGGAGGTCAGCGATGACGCTGAATAAGCTGTTGGACGCTGGTGCGAATCGTGCCGGAGGACTATGAGCTGGCGCTCTTCGTCGAGGAGGTCAACAAGGACGATGAATATCCTTATGGTAGCTGCGACCTGCAAAAAGTCGTTAAGAAGGCACCACCCAACAATGAGAGCTCTAGTTGAACTATTAGAAGAAAAAAGCTTGTATATTCTTGTGTATCATATGTCTTTACTGTTTTCTTGACCTTTCAAGTTGGATCTTGCAAGGTCTTTTTTATCCGCCTTGAGAACGTCATTACTCCATCAAGTTTGGTCGCATTTAACCGTTTGGATTTTTTGGAGAAGGGGACACTTATCATGAATAAGGAAATATGATAATAACCAATTTATTATTGCCTCTAGGGCATATTTCTAACAACAACATTATCAACCAATAAACATGATGATTAGGTTATTTGTGGCGGAACCAGCTCACCCGGGGTCATCCTAGACCTCACATTGGTGCTCACATTTTACTGGATTTATTCAAGACTTTCCCGCGATGTTCGTTCAATGAAAGGTTGATAATATGGCTTGTGGTGGTTTTCTCAATCTCAAGATGTTGTGCCGGTTCATATCTTAGAAGTGCTCATAAATGTAGGATGTGTGTGCGTGCGTTTATAAAGTTGAGTGCATGGTTTTTTTAGGGAATTTCCAACGTCGACCCACAAACCTCCCGCATACGTCCGGATCACGTAGTCAACACCATGAAAGCAATGCAACGTTGGTCCTGTATTGGTCCGCGGAGAAGTCCGGACATTATTTCTCCTATGGAGGCAAACCTAGGGGAGCTTTGCGGGAGTCCGGACCGCTACTTCAGCCGATTATGACCGTCCTGACCCACCAAAAACCCGTCCACACTCTCGCGCGCGTCATGCCGCTATAGAGCGACCACTTCCCATTGAAAAGCGGACGCCACCTCTCACTAGCGTCGGCATCAGCCGGCCGGTGGAACGAAGACATCGCCGACACCACCATTTCCATCCTTGACCTCACGTCCACCGGCGACAGAAATGGTTGCGGACTCCTTCGAGGATGAGTAGGCCACGGGAGGCGGCGGTGCCTTGTGTCCCATGTGGGCCACTCTGTCTCCCGTGTTCTACTCTTCCTCGCCCGAGACCGTCCTGTCACTTCATCGGTATCCGGTGCTCATGGAGATGACAGATAGGAGGACGACACGGGCTTGGACGCCGGACACCGCTGTCATAGGATAGGTTTAGGGGCAGGTCTTTTTTTTGTTTTATATGTTCGAAATGAAATGAAATTCATCGTCTTTGTATGAAATTCGTCACGTTTTCATGAAATTCGGTCGTGTTTGCATGAATTTCAAGTCAGCGGACAGATGCCGGAGGAAATTTCTTACTTGATTGGGAATTTGCGTTGTACCATTATGTTACTAAAAAAAAATACACATATGTGTTAACCTCTCTCTCCCCGGTATCCATTCGTGTGCCTGCTAGACGCCCCCACAACCGGAAACAACGCCTTAGACCTGTTTCATTTGGCTTTGGTCTTGTAAGATGATGATGGGAACGGAGCAGCCGCGGCCGCGAGGCGTAGCCATAGATTTCCTCGCAGCACGACATGCTGCTTCTCATTCACCATGCCATCCGACTCGAGCCTCCCTCCTTGTCTGTACCCACCCGTAGCCCGGTCAACATAAGTCACCGCCCCTCCCAGCCCCAGCCCCAAGCCCAAATCCGAATCTTCCCTTGCAACAATCATCCATAACGCCGTCATCGCCTTCTGCCCCGCGGGGAGACAAGATGCAGGGACTCGACCGCCGCTACGGATGGGTGAAGGAGTGGTTTGTCCCCCAACCCCTACTACCCCCGAATTCTACTCTGCTTCGTGTGATTTGGATCTGAACTGTTTGCGCTGCGTCCTTCTCCTAGGGTTCCGCAGGACCTCGTCATCGCCGGCGGCCCGTGCGCGCTTTACAAGTGGGTGCGAGGTACCTCGCCTGCTTGTCGCTGCTGTAAATTCTTACTTTCACTTGCTGTTGCTTAGTGTCATCGTGCCTGCAATTGCTGCTTGACATGATCTTTCTTTGGCTCTTATTGTGGTTTCCGTTGCTTAAATTCTACCGGGTGTTTATTAGATATTAGAGGCTTCGGTTTGGTTGGTTAAAGGTACAGGCTAGCCTAACTTTCGAGTAAGCCAAAGCTTTGCGCCTAGAATGATTTACAGGCTTAAGGCTAGGCCATTACAACCTAACACCACTCCAGCCAGATAGCAACTAACGACCGCTAGAGGCAAGTATAACATACACACCGCTGAAAATGCCTTCCATCTTCCAACATGTGGCTGACCAGTGGAAACGTTTGTTGTGATTCTTGAAGACGGCCCAACAATGGTGCCGCCTCACATCACTGTTGAAGCCACCCTTGCAGCACTGGGGCATTGCCTCCCCCTCCGTGTAGGCCAAATCCGGCGTGTCCCCCACAATGAGGAGGTAGGCCAAATCCGGCGTGTCCCATACAATGAGGAGTTAGCCCTGGCAGGCCTGAGAAGAGCGCGCAAGATGCCCTGCCCATGCTGAAACTCACTGATTAATGTTGACGGCCTGCATGTTGCATTGCCACATGTTGCTGCACCCCATGTGTATCACAATGAATACCGAAGCTACCAGATGTCGGCCCTATTTGTTTCAGCTTCAGGTAAGTTTTTGGACTGAAAAAAGCTAAAGCTAAAACAAAGAGTTGTACTGTTTCGGGCTATTTTCAGTGTAACAGCTGAAAGCATGTTTTGGTGTACTTCCATAGTTCAAAAAAGCGCTATTAGGCGCTCGCCTAGGCGTGCTTAAGGGCTGGGTGTCGTGGATTTGTCACGGCAGATGTCCGGGTGAACAGACTTAGGTTCGGGGCATAAACGCAACTATGTGGCGGCTTGAAGGGGTTGGACGGAATCGAGAGACGCGGAGTTTACCCAGGTTCGGCCCCTTCGATGGAGGTAAAAGCCTACGTCCTGCTTGTCTGGTGTTGATGATGAAGAAGATCTCTCGGTTACAAGGGTGCAGGTTTGCTACCTCTAATCATGAGTCTCTAATCTCTTATCTATCTAAGACCTGTCTATTGAGACGTCTAAAAAACTTGACCCTTTCGGGGTGACCCACCCCTCCTTATATAAGTTGAAGGGGCGGCTTACATGTAGAGTCTAAGTCGGATTGAGACTTAACCTACTATGACTTCCCATCGTGGACTTCTTTTCATGGGCTTCTGAGTCCCGGGCGGCTTATACCGGGCGGCTTACACCGGGTGGCTCACACCCGGGACTCATCTTCAGGGACTCATCTTTAGGGACTCACAATCGGAGAGTCATCCGGGGACTCACAACCGGAGAGTCATCCAGGGACTCACAACTCACAACCGGAGAGTCATCCAGGGACTCACAACCGGAGAGTCATCCAGGGACTCACGACCGGAGAGTCATCCAGGGACTCAACCGGAGAAGTCATCCACTGGCCGGGTCATAACTGTCACCGGGTTATAACTGTCTCCCGGGTCATACCGCGGGGTATATCCCCGACATTAGCCCCCAGGTTAGCTTGAATTTATTCATGGTAACCTCCTGTAATGAGAATAGTAAATATGTTAAGTGGCTGACTTGCCCTTTGGCCGGCTTATAAAATGGCTTCTTAGAATTTCGGGTCTTTATGCATATGAATGAGTCGTCTTGAGAATCGTCTTGGTTGTCAGTGTCCTCTTGAAAAAATATTGGGAATAGAATACCCATATGCCATTGAGTCTGCTTCCAATACTTCGGCTTAACGAAAAATAAGAAATCTTTCATGATGTAGATCCGGACTTCCATTGTTGTGAAGCAAAGCGACTTATATAAACTCTAGCGGGTTATGATCTTTTGATAACACCAGGTCATGAATGCTGGGTCTAACAACTGAACTCCATAATTAACATGTTGAAAATTCTCCTCAACATATTTGATATGTCTATATTACCTGTAGCCCCCAAGCTCTGAGATTATCCATGATAACTTGGTGCTTTGCAATAATATTTTGGACTGTGTAGCCCCCAGGTATTGAGTTGTCTGCCTGCCGCAACTTGGGACTTGTAAGTGTGTTATACCTTATAAAGCTTCGGCGGGTGTAGCCCCCAAGGGCCGGCTCATTAGTATGTGATGGGCCAGGTCTTTTAATTTGAACCATATAATCTGTTTGAATAGCTGAATACTGTAGCCCCCAAGTGCCGGGTCAGTAAGAATTACTGGGCTGGGACTTATAAAAATATATAAAGGCCGGCTCATCTCCTTGAGATAATGTAGTCTTGTTGACAATGTAATGATTTGAAAACCAGCTTGCATTAGCCTCCAAGTGCCGTGGTGCATGCTTGCAGCGACATGGGACTTGCATACTTAATGTAAACTGGACTTGAATAATGTAGCCCCCAAGTACCGGGTTGTCTGCCTGCGGCGACTTGGGACTATGTAAGAATAATATGACTCACCACAATTTGTTGAATGAATCCTTGACTGTGGTTGTAATATAACCCGGAATGAATATTCTGGAATAATCCTTTGTCTTTGACATGAAATCCCTGCTTGTGGTGCAACCCGGCAAATTTATGTTGGAGAAATCCATGAGTGTTGTGGATTACTACAAAGCACAATTGAAGAAATCCGAGAACCGGTCAATTAGATGACACAACATTATATCTGATAGGGCGGCTCTTGAAAAATAATGAATTTTCTGAGCTGGCTTGAAAACCCCAATTATTTAGTATTGGTTATGATAAACCATGAGGATCCAGCCAGTTTGACTATTAAAGATCCATTTGCTCTTGCCGAATACTTAACGGCGGCTCATAAGAGATAATATCTATAAAAATAAACAAGACAAAATATATTTTGCATTGTTGTAAGGGTGGTTTAAAAAAGCACAACCTGGAGATGTTATATCTTCCTTGATTTGTTTTTTGAAATCGTTTGAACAACTCATGTGCCGGTTTTGCTGGGTTGACTCGCCACTTAAAACTCCTTAGCAGTACAGGGTCTTTATGTAGATTGGCCGTCGATTTTTGAGCGGCTCAGGGTCTCTAAGCGAGATTAACTGGAAGGAAGTGTGACGTCCCAGAAGAGACACGGTAGGGCATGAGCACCCTAATAGCCCATAAACTGCCTCTCACGTGACATAAATTCGTCGTTTTAACTTTGAACAGTACAGGGTCCCTAAGGATTAACTGTCCAAGAGTATGAACGGGCCACATAGCGTAGAGTCGGCGTAAATGGGAGAGTTTATCCTTGCTTTCCGTAAGCTGGCCCTCTCGTGACAAGAACCGCCGTTTTAACCTTAGCCAGTACAGGGTCTGTGGAGATTGGTCGTTAATTTCTTTGAGCTGGCTCAGGGTCTCTAGGCGAGATTAACTGGTAAGAGTTCGGCGGGTCACTTAGTGGAACAGCATCAGCTTACAGGCAGGTTTAACCCTGTTTGGCTTAAGAGCCGATCAAGAGGGTGTGTAAGCTAAACTCGGTGGGTTGGAAGCCCCCAAATGACCTTTGTTGACGGAGTCAACTGTTTGGCTTAAGAGCCGACCGCAGGGTGGTGATAAGCTAAACCCGGTGGGTTGGAAGCCCCCTAGACGGCCTTGTCGATGATATCAACTTGTGCACCATCTTGTAAGTTGCCATCCTGTAAGTCGCCGTCTTTTATGAAGAAACGGCAGAAACTCCAAGTGACTTTATGATGATCCAATAAATCCGGGCATCCATATTTGAATGGTGCATCACGGCGGTTTGTCCTTTTGGGCAACTTTTAATCTTCCGCCAATAATGTAATAGCCCCTAGGATCGGGTTAACTTTACAATGATCCGGGGTTCTTGTTGAAAACGACCAAATGTGTCTCGCCATGTCTGTAGCCCCCGAGTCTTAAGTTGACTCGAAGAGGCGGATTGAGAATCTCCACTGAAGGTTGAGGTCGACCAAGGTGTTGTAAGCGCGGACGGGAGAGTCGGCCGCAGGCGTTGTAGGCCGGCACGAACGGGTAACTCGGCCGCGGGCATTGTAAGCCGGTGCAGACAGGAGAGTCGGCCGCGGGCGTTGGAAACCGATGCGTTTGTAAGACGGCGCGGAAGCACGAGTCAGCTATGGCATGTTGACGCTAGATTGGACCATGGGTGACCTCCGCGCATCCGTTGGACAACTCGTACAGGCGAGCGCTATCGTGAGCTTTGTATCCACGGTATGACTGTCACTTTGGCAGTCCTGATTTGTTCCGACGATAGATGATCGTAGCGTCCGTAAATCCCTTGCAGTACTGTTGTTGAATTCCCTTTGATTAGGTTCAGAGGCGGGGCGGGCGACGAAGATGGCGGCTTGGAGCTGCGACAGAGGGTCGGCTCAAGGAGGCCAGCTCGTGGCCTGCTCCGGCAAGGGCGGCTCGAGGCCGAGGTGGCTCGAAAGCGATCCGAAGGCACGATGGCCACTGCAGCGGTGGAGTTTGGACCGGTGCGCGGGCGCGCAGCCGGCAATGCAGGCCGGCGGTTGATGCGTCTGAAGGGCCAGCGCTGGAGCCGCGACGGGCGGCTCAGGCGAGAGGTGGGCCGTGCTTCAAGGTGAAGGCGAGGCGGCAGAGGGCGCGACGCAGGCGCGTGGAGGTGGGTCGCGGAGGTGCGAACGCGGAGGGTGAGATGGTAGGGCTGGCCCGTTATGGCTTGAAAGACGGCGGATTGTGGCCAGTGATGCGGTGCGGATGAGTGCAGGAGGCGGCGCGAAGAGGCGTCGGCAAGGCGGGTCGCAGAAACCACGGGAACAGAGGGCGGCTCACGACATCAGAAGGCTGCCCTGAACAGAGACTGGGCGAGGGCGACTTGCCCGCAAAAGCAGTGTGCCGGCGGCTTGGATGGCAGAGGTGACGGCGACCCGAGGCCGGCAGCGGGTCAACGAACCCCGGTGGTGGAAACAGCGGCTTGGGGCCGCACGAGGTGCAAGCTCGAGCCAGCAGAGGACGCGGCAACAGCTGGCCACGGGCATGGTGAACCGGCGAGCCCGCCGGGCTGATGCGCGGGCGCATGGCTGAGCTGGAGCGGGCGAGCGGGCAAAGCTGTTGGAGGCGGGGAGCCGGTTGTGGCGTGCTGGAGAAAACACCTTTGGAGGCGGCGGGTTATGCGAGGTGCGGCTCGGAGGCAGCTCAGTAGCGGGTTGCTCAAGGCGAGGGCGAAGCTGCTAGGTGACGACGACGGCTTGGCGCGGGCACGGCAGAAGCGACTTGCGGAAGAGTGAGGCTGAGGCAAGCCGCAACGCCAGCGAGGGCGGCTCTTGCGTGGCCGACTTAACGGGGCCACAGTGGTGAGCACGGCCGTGTCTTGTCGCCGTGACCGAGGCGGAGGCGGTGGCTGCGAAGGAGGCCGCGGCTCGGAGTGGAGGCGACTCGAGGCACAATCCCTGGCGGAGGCGGCTAAACGCGGCGCTATGAGCGTCGAGCCGGCGGGCTCGCGAGGCGAAGACAGTCCGTCGGGGCCCGATAAAGGCGGTGAGGAGCGGCAAGCCGGTGGGCGCGCAAGGTGATGTGACGCGGGCGGGCGGGGTCCACAACGGCCACGGCGGCCAGCACAACGGCCACAACGGTGTCCGGCTCGGCGGAAGGAAGCACGCAGGGGGAGACCTGGTCAGCACAGCGGCCACAACGGCGCCCGACTCGGCGGAAGGAATTGCGCAGGGGGATACCTGGCCAGCACTACGGCCACAGCGGCGTCCAGCTCGGCGAGCCACAACGAGCGGAGCTGCCTGAAGATGGAGACGAAGTTTTGGCTTTAGGTACTCTCCGGGGTAGCAGCGGATGTTCCAGTTTGAAGACGCCGACGGAAGCGCGTGAGCTGATGTAGACATTGGGGCCGAGGAGCTTGTGTTGGCTCCGAGTTTGACGACGGCTTTCATACTCCCGTGGCCGTTCTTTCCATGATTGAGGCGGGTCTTCCTTTTAATAATTGCCCGCTCCACCTGTAAATTTCCTTTGTTTTCTAAATCGGACGCGGTTAATACAACCAGCACTCCGACGGATTGATTTGATGACGTGACATCAGAAAATACTCTCTCCTGCACGCGGACTTGATACTGGCCGCTGTTGGCACTGCTTCTAGTTTGATGTTGTTCCTATTCGTTGCCGGCTCTTGGGTCGTTGTAGTAGATGGAGAAGAAAGCCTAGCTTTGTAGCCTTCACGCCAATAGTAGCAGCAACAACTTGACTTCGGTTGGCTTTAGCACTAGTGCAGGATTTAAAATAGGATGAGCATCTTAACAACAGGAAATCTCCTTGGGACTTGGTCCTATACGCGGACAGGAAGGCGTGGCCACGATGGTACCGAAGTAACGGGACAGCGGTTGCCTCAACCCGGCGTACTGATTCGACGACGGCTCAGCGAAAAT
Organism: Hordeum marinum; assembly: GCA_022496015.1. Classification (NCBI taxonomy): domain Eukaryota; kingdom Viridiplantae; phylum Streptophyta; class Magnoliopsida; order Poales; family Poaceae; genus Hordeum; species Hordeum marinum. Next base: position 237,603,262 of record CM039677.1, read on the forward strand.
TGCATCGGATTCGATAAACAATTTTAGCGGAAATTTTTTGTCGATCTCGGTGACTTTGCGGTGGCGCATCAATATAAACCATAGTTCTCGTCTTGATCTCCCGTCTTGTCTCTGCCATCTCCAAATCTGGTCCTGATTATGACCATAAAACAATTATTTGCCTGCTCTGCGCAAGGTTTTCCCTGTGTGATTGCTTCATGCCGGGTCTTCTTCATCCGGTCAATCGTAAACCTCTTGATATCAAGAAGAAATCCCTTCAAGAACATAACACCATTGTGCGCAAGCCCCACGGTGGGCGCCAACTGTCGTGGATTTGTCACGGCAGATGTCCGGGTGAACGGACTTAGGTTTGGGGCAGAAATGCAACTATGTGGCGGCTTGAAGGGGTTGGTCGGAATCGAGAGACGCGGAGTTTACCCAGGTTCGGCCCCTCTGATGGAGGTAAAAGCCTACGTCCTGCTTGTCTGGTATTGATGATGAAGATCTCTCGGTTACAAGGGTGCAGGTTTGCTACCTCTAATCATGAGTCTCTAATCTCTTATCTATCTAAGACCTGTCTATTGAGACGTCTAAAAAACTTGACCCTCTCGGGGTGACCCGCCCCTCCTTATATAAGTTGAAGGGGCGGCTTACATGTAAAGTCTAAGTCGGATTGAGACTTAACCTACTATGACTTCCCATTGTGGACTTCTCTTCATGGGCTTCTGAGTCCCGGGCGGCTTACACCGGGCAGCTCACACCGGGGACTCATCTTCAGGGACTCACAACCGGAGAGTCATTCGGGGACTCACAACCGGAGAGTCATCCGGAGACTCACAACCGGAGAGTCATCCGGAGACTCACAACCGGAGTCATCCAGGGACTCACAACCGGAGAGTCATCCGGGGACTCACAACCGGAGAGTCATCTGGGGACTCACGACCGGAGAGTCATCCGGGGACTCACGACCGGAGAGTCATCCAGGGACTCAACCGGAGAAGTCATCCACTGGCCGGGTCATAACTGTCACCGGGTTATAACTGTCTCCCGGGTCATACCGCAGGGTATATCCCCGACACTGGGCGTTGGCATAACGCCTTGCTTTGGCCCTAGGCGCTCCAAAAAGCGGCGGGCAAGGTTATTTGGCGAGGAATCAGGTTTCTTAGGTGAGAAATCAAATCTCCCCGGCGAGGATTTAACCTTGCTGGCAAGGATTCATCCCTGTCAACGAGGATTCAACCACACCGATGACAAAACGATATATTCTGGCGAGGGATCGAGCTTCTCAGGCGAGGGATTGAGCTTCTCCGATGAGATATCTGAGGGAGGGACTGAGGAAGAGGGAGAGAGTCGGCATCATGCAGAAGGGAGAGAGGCGGCATGAGGAGGAAACCTAGGCTCTCTGTCGACTGTGCACATACGAGGGCTTTAGTAGGAGAATAGGAAGATGGGCATGTGGTTTAATGGGCTAGGCCAGTCCATCTAGGTTATTTCTTCATAGTACAATACTAATGCCTAATTGTGCCTAATTTTGCCTAATCGCGCCTAAGCTAGAAAAGCGCAAGTAGGTGGCCAAACGCATAACTAGCGCCTAGCGGTTTTTTGAACTTTGTGTACTTCACAGCCAAAGCTGTTTCCCTAGCCCCTCCCACTTTGGTGTTTGGTCGTAATTATGTCATAAAGGCCACCGCAGGCATGACCTATCTCTCCCTTCTCCCCCCTCCTCCTGAAATGTAGCGTTTTCACCAGCTCACAGTCGTTTCCGCAGCTACCTTGCCAAACAACTAACCTTCACTACAGCTGTTTCCTCAGTACAACAGTTTTGCCAGCGCAACAAGTCCACAGCTGAATCTGTCGAAACTGAAGCCCAAACAAACACGTCATCTGCATTGCCTGAAGCTGATGCAGATCAGCTTTCATCCTTGCACCGCCAACGCAGGTATTGAGCCACTCTAGGATTTTGAGGCACAACTTACTCTGTGATCCACTAACTGTGGGACCTGAAGTCATGTCGCTTACATCATCAACAACACCAAAAACTGCCCACCGGGGCCAATTTCTGTGCCGACCAGATCCAGCGGATTGCCAACCACAACCCACATGGGCACTGAAGCACACTTGCTACTGTCTTTTCTTTTGCCCAAATCCACAGCAATGCCATCAACACACAGCAGCTGTCTCCCGATAGCATATAGAGCAGTGCTAGGCCACCACCCTTGCTGGTCCACCGCTCCTCAACAGAGGCTACCGCATGTTGCACGCCAGCAGGCTCTGCTCTCACCGCCCAAGGCCACAGCCCTGTCACACAAGCCCCCTTAGGTGTCCAGATCTGCGGCATGGTGCCCAAATATAAGACATCCTTTGAGTTGGTGCCAGCCACTTCGCTTGCTGGAGGAGTGGGCACTACTATTCAGCAGCACGGTGAAGGAGGGCGTGGCATTGGGGCACCGCCACTGTTGGACAGCAGCCAAGGTGCGAACGCCTACCCTAGCCATATCTGTATACATGCTAGCCTAATTGCCCTTCACTTTACTTTATGCTACATCAACAACAATAACAACCCTTTCAGTTCCAAACAAGTTGGGGCACGCTAGATTTGAAACCCATAAGATCTCGAAACCAAGTCATGGTTCTGGCACGTGGATAGCGAACTTCCACGCACCTCTGCCCATGGCTAAATCTTTGGTGATATCCCAGTCCTTCAGATCTCTCTTTCCGAACTCCTCCCATGTCAAATTTGGTCTACCCTGACCTCTCTTGACATTATCAGCATGCCTTACTGTCCTCTATACACTGGTGCTTCTGAAGGCCTGCGTTTTATATGCCCAAACCATGATGTTAGACAAGCTTTGCTTCAATCCAAACTATCACATATATCATCATCCCGAACCCTATCCTTTCTTGTGTGGCCATATATCCATCTCAATATGTGCATCTCTGCTGCTACACGTAACTGTTGGACATGTCGCCTTTTAGTTGGCCAATATTTAGCGCCATACAACATTGCATGTCGAATCACCGTAGACCTGGCTTTTTAACTTTTGTGGTACCCTTGTCACAGAGCCAGAAGCTTGGCACCACTTCATCCATCCAGGTTTTATTCAATGGCTCATATCTAAGGTACCATTTGCCCACCAAGGCTAACCTCCTCCTCCTCCTTGTGCCTTGCAGTATTGAAACCGCACCTCATGTACTCTGTTTTAGTTCTAAAATCCTAAAACCTTCGGTTCCAAAGTTTGTCTCCAACTTTTTGTTAACCCCCGTCTGACCATTGTCGATTAGCACCACATCATCCGCAAAGAGCATACACCATGGGATATCTCCTTGTGACCTCATCCATCACCAAAGCAAAAAAGATAAGGGCTCAAAGTTAAACCTTGGTGCAACCATATTTTAATTGGGAAGTCATCGGTGTCGCATCACTTGTTCAAACACTTGTCACAACATTATCATATATGTCCTTGACAAGGGTAATGTACTTTGTTGGGACTTTGTGCTTCTCCAAGGACCACCGCATGACATTCTGTGGTATCTTATCGTAGGCCTTCTCCAAGTCAATGAACACCTATGCAGGTCCTTATTTTGCTCCCTCTATCTCTCCATGAGTTGGCGGCGACGGCAAGGTGAAGAACCTCTGTCCAAACAACCACGTCTATGATCTACGCCAGCTTCTTCCTCTTTGGTCTACTCTCCTCTGGCGTAGGCAACAAGGTAAGGTGAGGCGCTGGGGGTGACTCACCGCTTAAGCGGTAAAGCGTAAGGCGATGGGGGTTGAGGGGCGGCTCTCTAGTCTTCACTCCTTCGTCTGCCTTGCTCCTCTTCGGTTTGCTTCCTCCTTCCTTCTAGCATTTGCTTCTCCTTTTCTTTGACGGCTGATTGACCCTTCTCTTAGTGTTTTTGCAGTAGTCAAGTAGGAGAACTACATCCAATGGTTTGACTTGGAGGTATGTGTTTTCGCCAGATTTAGAGAGGAAAGATTTATATTAATGCTAGTTGTTAAATCTCCTAATTGGCTTCCATATATTATATATTTATGTGTTTAAGGTGTCGCCTCGCCTTATGCTTTAGCGCTTAAGCGGTGAGTCGCTCCCCAACGCATTGCCTCGCCTTACTGCCTTAAAACCATCGGCCTTCATGCTTCGGGCATCTTGTTTGACCGAAAAACGAGGTTGAAAAGCTTAGTTAGCCATACTATCGCTATGTTCCCAAGGCCTCTCCACACCTCAATGGGGATACGATCAAGGCCCATCGGCTTGCCTCCTTTCATCCTTTTTTAAAGCATTAGTGACCTCGGGTTCCTTGTGTCGTCGTGCAAAACTTTTGCTGGTATCATCAAAGGAGTCGTCCAACTCAATGGTAGAGCTCTCATTCTCTCCATTGAACAACTTGTGGAAGTGCTCTCACCATCTATGCTTGATCTCGTCGTCCTTCACCAGAAGCCGGTCTGCTCCGTCCTTGATGCATTTGACTTGGATGACATCCCTCGTCTTCCTTTCTTGGATCTTGGCAATCTTATAGGTGCTCCTTTTGCTTTTCTCATGGTTAAACGTTGATAGAGGTCCTCATACGCCTGACCCCTTATAGAGGTCCTCATGGACTCCTTCCATGCTACTCTGGACTTGATACTGTGAACCCTTTGTCCACAACACAACACTACACCCCTCCTGGACAAGCAGCTTGTCCTTGAGCTGCATGTTGGTGGCCAGGGCTGAATTCCTTCATAGCCCCGTTATTGATGTGGATACTGTGACTGCAGCTCTACGTTTTGCTCACTAATTCTTAGGTACAACTTGTATATCTCTAGGTCACCCTGATTTTCAGATTGCAGAGATACATATTTCTTTGTACAACACACCTGTTATTTCCAGCATAGACTCCTTGGATGTTGATTCTGTTGGTCCAAAACAAGGAAAAGCAACCACCATGAAAGGAATCCCCTGATTTCTCTGTTTCCTTTAAGCCCATGCAAAAAACTTACCAGTGGAGAACTTCTCTCCGAGATCCTCTGCCAGGAAATTAGGAACGGCCCTTATTATGTAGCTGAATTTCAGTTGGCAATAGAATTCTTTGCATGTCCTGTTGGTCGCATATACCTCTGACATCCCCTTGGTCACGTTCTTCTGGTGGATGCCATACAAACCAACCAAAGCTATTTTCTGTTTTATGGAGAATGCACCAGCTGGGGCCAATTCGAATCCCATATTATTTGTTCTCTTGCATGCATAATATAATTATCTTGCTTCTCTTTCCAATCTGAAAGATACCTTCTACATATTCTATGCACCAAATTATCTCTTCCTGTATGCATACATGCACACAGAACCAAACTTTTGCTTGAGCCAATGTCCACACATGCATGATGGCCCGGATCAGTTTCGTGGACAGCTCCAATGCTAGGTCCATGCTCAGCACTTGATCCTTTTCTAGCCTGCCTCAATCGTTCCACTGAAGATGATTTTCTTGATGCTGTTATGCATGGTTATGTCACCACCGTCGCTAGCAATGTGGCTGTGACTGGTTGCTCCTATGTCGCTCCTCTATCTGCATCTTTAGCTTCTGCATCCGGATGTCTCATAACTGCCGCTGGTTCTTCTTCGTGCGCCTCTACAGCTTCTTGTCGAACCACCATTGCTGCGCTGACTTCAGGCTGCAGTGATGATGTTGCTGCCGTGCTCGCCATGTTTGCCACTGAAGCCATTGCCGCCCTCCTTTCTTTTCTGCCTTGATATCAAGCATATACGAATCTTGAATTCATTAAAGATAGATTGGATCGAGGCCTTGGAACTGTTCCATGAAAGAGTCGGCATTGAAAGCCATGTTGGCTGTCTCTGATACCAAATGGTGTGAACCTTGATTTACAACGGGAAAACTACCGTGCTGAAGATAGGAAGATAGACAGATGGCGTGGCTGCGAGGGATTGGGTAGAGATAGGTTGAGACAAGAGAATAACTAGGAGGGATTAGATTGATTGTTCTTGCTTGCCTCAAATGTGGATATATGTCATCCCTTATAGTATAACGGATGCTCAAGCCTTTGACCTCTCCTAACACGATTAGACATAGATCTTTCCTTGTACAATTGCACTCTTTCCTAACCCTATGCTTTCCCAATGGACTCCACTTCCTCCGTCCAGGTTTATACTTTATAAGTCTCAGGGGCCAAAACAGCAATACCAAGGTGCAGCAGTAGTGAACTGCATGTGCGTCTCGGCTTACTTGATTGTAGCAATTTAATTGGCTGCATGCATGCCCTTAGCTGTAATAGCCTAATAGGTTGCATGCTTGGTTGGGCGTATTGACCGGAGCGCTTTTGGTGGCTGCATGCCGCCAGTCGTAATTAACACAGCAAACTGGAGGGGAATCGAGGTGAAATACTTACGTTGTAATTGTTGCGGCCTTGTAAATTCAAACATCTTACCATGGCTCACAAGCCCTTTAATCCCGGACAGAGGAAGTACTTTTCTGTCATGGACTCCTCCCACGCTGGTATTATTACGTTGGTACTGTGGACTCATGTCCACAACAAAAGTGTTGCGTTCTTTTACACCTCTTTGTGTATGACTTCTGACCAATGTAGAAGTCATGTGCAATGTAGTAATAAGGACAAACTAGTTGGATTCTTGAAATGCTTGCGTTTAATTTAGCATTCTCATCCAGCTAATATTTTTTTATCTTCATTCCCTCATAGAGGATAGGTTGGCTGCTCTTAAGTCCAAGGACAAGGAACAAGGGACAGGCACTGCAAAGCCTGTTCCCAACACCGAGGTTCTTTTCTTATGCAGCTATGATGGCTGTGGGAAAACTTTTGTTGATGCAGGTGCTCTTAGGAAACATGCCCATGTGCATGGGGAGAGGCAGTATGTCTGTCACTACGAGGGATGTGGGAAGGTATTGTGTCATGCATATCTGTTTTGCCTACATCACACATTCACATTCATTTCCATATGGCAGTGGCATTTTTTATACTGAGTTGCTTATCTAATTCTCTTTGCTGATTCCGTTTTGTAGAAATTTTTAGATAGCTCTAAGTTGAAGAGGCATTTTCTTATTCATACAGGCGAGAAGAACTTCGTCTGCCCTCATGAAGGTTGTGGCAAGGTAATACCATGCTTTCTCTGTACTTGTTATGCTTTTCTGTACATAATTTTGGTTTTTAATCATGTATAATTTGTACATTCGAACAAGTTACCAGAAATATTTAATAACAGAGAAATGTTATTTGTGTTAATTCAAGGGATTAGTTTAAAAAAATCAGATAATGGTTTACAAAAATGAGAACATGCTCATTCTGGAGTGGAAGTTACTAGCAAGAGACTTCTTCATGTATTTTTGAGAAATTATTTTAGCTTAGTAGGATGCACTGGGTGGGCTTTACTTTGTAACTGGTGGAACAAGTGCAACGCAGCGAATTGGCATCCCCTCAGCACACTTGTGGATTTGCGAACTCTTGGAATTAATCTGCTTTTATTCCTGGTTATTATTGCAGGCTTTCTCATTGGATTTTAATTTAAAGGCGCACATGAAAACCCATTTTGCGGATAACTACCATATGTGCCCATACCCAGAATGTGGTCGAAGATTTACACAGGAATCTAAACTAAGGGCTCATTTCAGGGCACAGCATGAGAAGGTAAGATGTATTGAGATATTTGTCAGTTGCAGTTTCTCGCATAACCTATACTCACAAGACTAGGCAGTTTGGTGTGCAGAACCCAGGTGGGCCTGTAATGAACCGCAATGCACTAGGAGATCACCCTCATAACACAGTGAAATCTCCGGTAACACCACCAGTTCCCTCAGCTGATCGTCCGTATGTTTGCCCTTACGATGGGTGTGCCAAGGCATACATTCACGAGTACAAACTTAACCTCCATTTGAAGAAAGAGCACCCCAACCACTATTCAGATGCTGGTGCTCAAGCTGGTCTGTCGAGGGGCACCGTGTCGAAGAATTCCCGTAGAAGCAAGCCGAACCTCACGACCAACATGCCGCTCGCCAAGATCGCTAAGCGCAGCGGATATACGGTGCCATCTCCAGCTGTCACTAACCCCGAGGAGCATCAGTGGCCAAGGAAGGTGTTGTATGAAGATGATAGTGAGGAGACTGAGGAAGAGGGAGATAACCTGGAGGAGGGGGCATTGAGATACAGGGCTGCTAGCGGCGACGATGATGATGAGGAGATGGAGGAAGAAGAATGAGAGCTATGGGTTACTGTGGACATAGTTTATGAGCACCGGACTGGATTATAGTTTTGCATACATGTAACAATACATATAGGTGGCTAGTTAGGTACTCCTTCCGCCCCATAATATAAGAGCGTTTTATATTATGGGACGGAGGGAGTAGAAACTTGTGGGTTGCATACTTGCATGTAGGCGTCTCGATGTAAGGCTATTAATTAACTTAAGAAGGATCATGGATCATCGCTGTTCCGTGTTGAGAAGCTAACTGTCGATGCCTCACAAGTATTGACAATGCGGCTCTAAGAGCAACTCTCATAGGGTGCGCTGCGTAGTGTTTTGGAGGCTGGCCAGGCGTGTGCAAACAGTCCCACGTCCCAGTTCCATCTCTTTTTGTTTTCCGCATTCAAAATTCAAATACTTCAATTGGCTCTGAATCGAAGTTTATGACATCAAACACTTATACTCATAATTTTAGGAGGTAATATTTCTTGGGTTGCATGTTTAGTTTGGTGCTAAAATTTTGAAAATGCTGGTGCTAAATTTTTGAAAATACCTGTATGCGGATGCATGCATGTGTATGACCCCACCTGTGAGTGAAGGTCCACACTTTTGCACAAAACATCCTCATATATTTTTGCAGTAAAAGCTCAACACATTTTTGCACATAAACCCATGCATTTTTCTATTTGTGGAAAAACACAACAATGGTACTTTTTCTCGATTTGTGCGTGACAATGGTACTTAGTACTGCTCAGAGATGAGCAAATTAATCAAACGAAGGGAGCCGGCGCCCAGTGAATAGAAAACGAGTCGCTCTAGCCACAACACACTTCTCTACGCTCTATTATTTTTTTTTGCAGGGAAATGGGATCTTGTATTACTCAACTGGGAAATACATCATTCATACACATCCTTACAACTTCATCCGTGCCCGAGCCCAGCCATACGGCCCATACAACAGCACGGCGCATGGCACCGCCATAATGCGCAAGTTCATGACTAGTTCTATTCTTTTTCTTTTGACCCTCAAACCATAGAATAATTATTCTACGGTATATTTCTTTTAGATAGAAAAAAAGTACAAAGAAAAGGTTCAAAAAAATAGAACCAGAGTTTAACCAATGCCTGCTCTAGGTTAAACTGTCATTATATAACCAGAGTGAATAGCTGTGTGTATGCTTCTCTTTGATCTTAAATCTTAGGAGTTTCAAGTCCTGCTTGAGAAAGAATCTCCATGCTTGCATTGTCTGTGTGCGTGCTTTGAATATCTTTCCATTTCGCTATAACCATATATTCCAATAGCCAAGGATGATGATTTCTGTGGCAAAAGGCTTAGGAAGTTGGGACCTACCAAGAGTGGTGTCTTCATATGGAGAAGTGCCTCTTTTCCTCTTTGCGATAATAGTGCGCTAGCAATCCTGTGCAAAATCACAGTCCCATAGTAGATGCATTTCTTTTTCTTGTGCTCTTTGATTACAGTTGGGACAATGGGGGTTATCTAGTTGCATTCCTTTCCTCAAAAGCAGATCCCTGGTGTTGATTTTGCAGTGTGATACCAGCCAGAAGAAAATTTTATGCTTCAGCCTACTTGAGGTGTCCCAAATTAGTTTGAAGAAAGGATGCTCTTCATGTGCACTCAACAACTGGTTGTAAATGTACATGGAGGGGTAGGTGTTGGGAGTCCCTTGCAAATCCATTTGTCTGGCTGATCTGAATTTAGCCGTGGGACTACAAAGTTAAGCTGTAGGAATTGTTGGAAAGCCTCATTTGACAATGGTAAATGGAAGTGGTCAATCCAGTCTTGGGTCTCACGGAATTCTTGAACAGATATAGATTCCTTCAAGGCAAAAGAATGTAGTTCAGAGAATTTTATTTGGAATTGCTCATCAGACCATTTGTCTTGCCAGAATAGAATCGTGTGACGAGATTCCACTTTGCAGTTGCATAAGGATTTGAATTCTTGCATAAGAGCATTATGAGCTTTCCACCTAAAGGATCCTTCAGGTTTTCCCATAGGTGGCCTTGAATGACAATATGTTTCCCAAATAAGATTGACCCATGGAATGTTTTCTTTGTTCATGATTTTGTAGAGGTTTTTCATAAGGAGAGCCTTGTTGTGAAGAGCAATATCCAAAACTCCAAGTCCTCCATATTTTTTTGGCTTGCAGATATTTACCCATGCTATAAGTGGAGTTCCTCTGTCTTCCATGCCAAATTTTCTCCATAAGAAGTTTCTCAGGTATTTGTTGAGCTGTTCAATAACTCCAACTGGTAGAGCCAGTATGCACATGAAAAAGATAGGCAGAGAAGCAAATACATACTTTATTAGGAGTAGTCTGCCATCCTAGGAGAGCATGGTGGAATAGCCTGCCAATCTTCTTTCCACTTTCTGCATCATTGAGATGAAATCTTCTATCTTTGGCTTGGAAGTCCCCATTGGGAGGCCAAGGTAAGTGAACGGCAACTGGCCTTGTTTCCATCCCAGCATGTTGAGAAGACTTGGCATTTGGTTGGCTGACACATTTATTGGCACCATGGAAGGTTTCTCAAAATTAATCTTTAAGTGTAACTATTGGAAATATGCCCTAGAGGCAATAATAAAATGGTTATTATTATATTTTCTTGTTCTTGAAATTTTTCTAATGTTCATGCTATAATTGTATTAACCGCAATTCGTAATACATGTGTGAATACATAGACCACACCATGTCCCTAGTAAGCCTCTAGTTGACTAGCTCGTTGATCAATAGATGGTCATGATTTCCTGGCCATGGACATTGGTTGTCGTTGATAACGGGATCACATCATTAGGAGAATGATGTGATGGGCAAGACCCAATCCTAAGCATAGCACAAGATCGTGTAGTTTGTTTGCTAGAGCTTTTCTAATGTCAAGTATCATTTCCTTAGACCATGAGATTGTGCAACTCCCGGATACCGTAGGAATGCTTTGGGTGTATCAAACGTCACAACGTAACTGGGTGACTATAAAGGTGCACTACAGGTATCTCCAAAAGTGTCTGTTGGGTTGGCACGAATCGAGACTGGGATTTGTCACTCCGTGTGACGGAGAGGTATCTCCGGGACCACTCGGTAATACATCATCATAATGAGCTCAATGTGACTAAGGAGTTAGTCACGGGATCATGTGTTACGGAACGAGTAAAGAGACTTGCCGGTAACGAGATTGAACAAGGTATAAGGATACCGACGACCGAATCTCGGGCAAGTAACATACCATTGGACAAAGGGAATTGTATACGGGATTAATTGAATCCCCGACATCGTGGTTCATCCGATGAGATCATCGTGGAACATGTGGGAGCCAATATGGGTATCCAGATCCCGCTATTGGTTATTGGCTGGAGAGGTGACTCGGTCATGTCTGCATGGTTCCCAAACCCGTAGGGTCTACACACTTAAGGTTCTGTGACGCTAGAGTGGTAATGGGAATTGTATGTGGTTACCGAAAGTTGTTCGGAGTCCCGAATGAGATCTCGGACATCACGAGGAGCTCCGGAATGGTCCGAAGGTAAAGATTTATATATGGGAAGTCCTATTTTGGCCACCGGAAAATGTTCGAGATTTTTCGGTATTGTACCGGGAAGGTTCTAGAAGGTCCCAGAGTGGGGCCCACCTACATGGGAGGACCCACATGAACGTGGGTAGTGGGGGCAAGGCCCCACATCCCTGGTCAAGGCGCACCAAGATCTCCCCTTAGAAGGAATAAGATCATGTCCCGACGAGATAAGATCAAGATCCCTAAAAAGGGGGATAACAATCGTTGGGGAAGGGAATGGATGGGATTTCTTTCCTTCCACCTTTGCCAACGCCCCAATGGACTTGGAGGGCAAGAAACCAGACCCCTCCACCCCTATATATAGTGGGGAGGCGCATGGGAGCTGAACCCATCCCCCTGGCGCAGCCCTCCCCACTTTCTACTCCTCCTCCTCCATAGCGCTTAGCAAAGCTCTGCCGGAGAACCGCAAGCTCCACTGCCACCATGCCGTTGTGCTACCGGAGCTCTCCCTCAACTTCTCCTCCCCCCTTGCTGGATCAAGAAGGAGGAGACTTCCCCGGGCTGTACGTGTGTTGAACGCGGAGGTGCCGTCCGTTCGGCGCTTGGATCGGATCTACCGCAATTTGAATCGCCGCGAGTACGACTCCATCAACCGCGTTCTCTGTAGCGCTTCCGCTTAGCGATCTTCAAAGGTATGAAGATGCACTCCCTCTCTCTCGTTGCTAGCATCTCCTAGATTGATGTTGGTGACATGTAGGAAATTTTTGAATTATTACTACGTTCCCCAGAAGTGGCATCATGAGCTAGGTCTATGCGTAGATTCTATGCACGAGTAGAACACAAGTAGTTGTGGGTGATGATTTGGTCAATTTTCTTGCCATTACTAGTCTTATATTGATTCGGTGGCATTGTGGGATGAAGTGGCCCGGACCGACTTTACACGTACGCTTACCTGAGACAGGTTCCACTGCCTGACATGCACTTGTTGCATAAGGTGGCTAGCGGGTGTCTGTCTCTCCCACTTTAGTCGGATCGGATTCGATGAAGAGGGTCCCTATGAAGGATAAATAGCAATTGGCATATCACCGTTGTGGCTTTTGCGTAGGTAAGACACTTTCTTGCTAGAAACCCATAGCAGCCACGTAAAACTTGCAACAACAATTAGAGGACGTCTAACTTGTTTTTGCAGGGTATGCTATGTGATGTGATATAGCCATAGTAGTAGAAGTAATAGTTGGCGAGACAACTTCATGAAGACACGATGATGGAGATCATGATGATGGAGATCATGGTGTCATGCCGGTGATGATGGTGATCATGCCGCGCCTCGAAGATGGAGACCAAAGGCGCAAGATGATATTGGCCATATCATGTCACTTTATGATTTGCATGTGATGTTTATCATGTTGTTACATCTTATTTGCTTAGAGCGACGGTAGCATAAATAAGATGATCCCTCACTAAAATTTAAAGAAATGTGTTCCCCCTAAGTGTGCACCGTTGCGAAGGATCGTTGTTTCGAAGCACCACGTGATGATCGTGTGTGATAGATTCTAACGTTCACATACAACGGGTGTAAGCCAGATTTACACACGTGGAACACTTAGGTTGACTTGACGAGCCTAGCATGCACATACATGGCCTCGGAACACGAGAGACCGAAAGGTCGAACATGAGTCGTATAGTAGATGCGATCAACATGGAGATATTCACCATTGATGACTAGTCCGTCTCACGTGATGATCGGACACGGCCTACTCGATGTGGATCATGTATCACTTAGATGACTAGAGGGATGTCTATCTGAGTGGGAGTTCATTAAATAATTTGATTAGATGAACTTAATTATCATGAACTTAGTCTAAAATTATCTTTATAATCTATCTTGTAGATCCAGTGGCCCACGCTAATGTTGCCCTCAACTTCAACGCGTTCCTAGAGAAAACCAAGCTGAAAGACGATGTTAGAAACTATTCGGACTAGGTCCGTAACTTGAGGATCATCCTCATAGCTTCCAAGAAATTATATGTCCTTGATGCACCGCTAGGTGACGCGCCCGTTTTCCCAGCAACTCAAGACGTTATGAACGCCTGGCAGTCGTGTAGTGACGATTACTCCCTGGTTCAGTGCGGCATGCTTTACAGCTTAGAACCGGGGCTCCAAAAGTGTTTTGAGCAACATGGAGCATATGAGATGTTCCAAGAGCTGAGAATGGTTTTTCCAGCTCATGCCCGGGTCGAGAGATATTAAGTCTCCGACAAGTTCTTCAGTTGTAAGATGGAGGAAAATAGTTCCGTCAGCGAGCGTATACTCAAAATGTCTGGGTCGCACAACCGCTTGTCTCAGCTGGGAGTTAATCTTCTGGATGACTCGGTTATTGACAGAATCCTCCATTCACTTCCACCTAGCTACAAAAGCTTTGTGATGAACTACAATATGCAAGGGATGGAGAAGTCCATTCCTGAGTTATATTCGATGCTGAAATCAGCAGAGGTGGAAATCAAAAAGGAACATCAAGTGTTGATGGTGAATAAGACCACTAGTTTCAAGAAAGGCCAGGGTAAGAAGAACTTCAAGGAAGACGGTAAAGCAATTGCCGCGCCCGATAATTCAGTTGCCAGGAAGAAGCCCAAGAATGGACCCAAGCCTGAGACTGAGTGCTTTTATTGCAAGGGAACCGGTCACTAGATGCGGAACTGCCCCAAGTACTTAGCGGATAAGAAGGCCGACAACGTCAAAGGTATATGTGATATACATGTTATTGATGTGTACCTTACCAGCGCTCGTAGTAGCTCCTGGGTATTTGATACCGGTGCGGTTGCTCACATTTGTAACTAAAAACAAGAGTTGCGGAATAAGCAGAGACTGGCAAAAGACGAGGTGACGATGCGCGTCGGGAATGGTTCCAAGGTCGATGTGATTGCCGTCGGCACGCTACCTCTACGTCTACCTTCGGGATTAGTTTTAAACCTCAATAATTGTTATTCAGTACCAGCTTTGAGCATGAACATTGTATCTGGATCTCGTTTGATGCGTGATGGCTACTCATTTAAATCCGAGAATAATGGTTATTCTATTTATATGAGAGATATGTTTTATGGTCATGCCCTGCTGGTCAATGGTTTATTTTATTGAATCTCGAATGTGATGTTACACATATTCATAGTGTGAATACCAAACGATGTAAGGTTGATAATGATAGTTCCACATACTTGTGGCACTGCCGCCTTGGTCATATTGGTGTCAAACGTATGAAGAAACTCCATGCAGATGGACTTTTGGAGTCTCTTGATTATGAATCATTTGACGCGTGCGAACCATGCCTCATGGGAAAGATGACCAAGACTCCGTTATCCAGAACAATGGAGCGAGCAACCATCTTGTTGGAAAGAATACATACCGATGTATGTGGACCGATGAGCGTTGAGGCTCGCGGTGGCTATCGTTATGTTCTCACCCTCACTGATGACTTAAGGAGATATGGGTATGTCTACTTGATGAAACACAAGTCTGTGACCTCTGAAAAGTTCAAGGAATTTTAGAGTGAGGTAGAGAATCAACGTGACAAGAAAATAAAGTTCTTACGATCTCATCGTGGAGGAGAATATTTGAGTCACGAGTTTGGCACGCACTTAAGGAAATGTGGAATTGTTTCACAACTCACGCCGCCTGGCACACCTCAACGTAATGGTGTGTCCGAACGTCGTAATCACACTCTATTGGATATGGTGCGATCTATGATGTCTCTTACTGACTTACCGCTATCATTCTGGGGATATGCGTTAGAGACTGCCGCATTCACTTTGAATAGGGCACTGTCTAAATCCATTGAGACGACACCGTATGAATTATGGTTTGGGAAGAAACCTAAGCTGTCGTTTCTGAAAGTTTGGGGATGCGATGCTTACGTCAAGAAACTTCAACCTGAAAAGCTCGAACCCAAATCGAAAAAGTGCGTCTTCATAGGATACCCTAAGAAAACTATTGGGTGTACCTTCTACCTAATATCCGAAGGCAAGATCTTTGTTGCCAAGAATGGATCCTTTCTAGAGGAAGAGTTTCTCTCGAAAGAAGTAAGTGGGAGGAAAGTAGAACTTGATGAGGTAACTGTAACCCCTCTCGAAACGGAAAGTAGCGCAGCGCAGGAGAGTGTTCTTGTGGTGCCTACACCAACTAGAGAGGAAGTTAATGATGATGATCATGAAACTTCTGATCAAGTTACTACTGAAATTCGAAGGTCCATGAGGACACGTTCAGCACCAAAGTTGTATGACAACCCTGTCCTGGAAATCATGTTGTTAGACAACAGTGAACCCTCGAACTATGAAGAAGCCACAGCGGGCCCAGATTCCAACAAATGTCTTGAAGCCATGAAAGCCGAGATAGGATCCATGTATGAGAACAAAGTGTGGACTTTGGTGGACTTGCTCGATGATCGGCAAACCATAGAAAATAAAAGCATCTTTTAGAAGAAGAATGATGCAGATGGTAATGTGACCGTCTATAAGGCACGGCTTGTCGCTAAGGGTTATCGACAAGTTCAAGGAGTTGACTACGATGAGACCTTCTCACCCGTAGCGATGCTGACGTCCGTACGAATCATGTTACCACTTGCCACATTTTATGATTATGAGATCTGGCAAATGGACGTCAAAACGGCATTCCTTAACGGTTTCCTTAAGGAAGAATTGTATATGATGTAGCCGGAAGGTTTTGTCGATCCTAAGAATGCTGACAAGGTATGCAAGCTCCAGCGCTCCATCTATGGGCTGGTGCAAGCATCTCGGAGTTGGAACATTCGCTTTGATGAGGTGATCAAAGCGTTTGGGTTTACACAGACTTATGGAGAAGCTTGTATTTACAAGAAAGTGAGTGGGAGCTCTATAGCGTTTCTCATTTTATATGTGGATGACATATTGTTGATGGGAAATAATATAGAACTTTTGGAAAGCATAAAGGCCTACTTGAATAAGTGTTTTTTAATGAAGGACCTTGGAGAAGTTGCTTACATATTAGGCATCAAGATCTATAGAGATAGATCGAGACGCCTCATTGGTCTTTCACAAAGCACATATCTTGACAAGATATTGAAGAAGTTCAGTATGGATCAGTCCAAGAAGGGGTTCTTGCCTGTATTGCAAGGTGTGAAATTGAGCATATCTCAATGCCCGACCTCGGCAGAAGATAGAGAAAAGATGAGTGTCATCCCCTATGCCTCAGCCATAGGCTCTATTATGTATGCCATGCTGTGTACCAGACCTGATGTGAACCTTGCCATAAGTTTGGTAGGGAGGTACCAAAGTGATCTAGGAATGGAACACTGGACAACGGTCAAGAATACCCTTAAGTACCTGAAAAGGACTAAGGATATGTTTCTTGTTTATGGAGGTACCGAAGAGTTTGTCGTAAAGGGTTACGTCGATGCTAGCTTCGAGGTAGATCCGGATGACTCCAAGTCACAAACCGGATACATGTATATTTTGAATGGTGGGGCAGTCAGCTGGTGCAGTTGCAAGCAAAGCGTCATGGCGGCATCTACATGTGAAGCGGAGTACATAGTTGCTTCAGAATCAGCACAGGAAGGAGTCTGTATGAAGGAGTTCATCACCGACCTAGGAGTGATTCCCAATGCATCGATCCCGATGACTCTCTTTTGTGACAACACTGGAGCTAGTACCATTGCCAAGGAGCCCAGGTTTCACAAGAAGACCAAGCACATCAAGCGCCGCTTCAACTCCATTCGTGGTTACATTCAGGATGGAGATATAGATATTTGTAAAGTACACACATATCTAAATGTTGCAGATCCGTTGACTAAACCTCTTTCACGAGCAAAACATGATCAACACCAAAACTCTATGGGTGTTCGATTCATCACAATATAACTAGATTATTGACTCTAGTGCAAGTGGGAGACTGTTGGAAATATGCCCTAGAGGCAATAATGAAATGGTTATTATTATATTTCCTTGTTGATGATAATTTTCTATTGTTCATGCTATAATTGTATTAACCGGAAACCGTAATACATGTGTGAATACATAGACCACACCATGTCCCTAGTAAGCCTCTAGTTGACTAGCTCGTTGATCAATAGATGGTCATGGTTTCCTGGACATGGACATTGGTTGTCGTTGATAACAGGATCACATCATTAGGAGAATGATGTGATGGACATGACCCAATCTTAAGCATAGCACAAGATCGTGTAGTTTGTCTGCTAGAGCTTTTCTAATGTCAAGTATCGTTTCCTTAGACCATGAGGTTGTGCAACTCCCGGATACCGTAGGAATGCTTTGGGTGTCTCAAATGTCACAACGTAACTGGGTGACTATAAAGGTGCACTACAGGTATGTCCAAAAGTGTTTGTTGGGTTGGCACGAATCGAGACTGGGATTTGTCACTCCATGTGACGGAGAGGTATCTCTATGCCCACTCGGTAATACATCATCATAATGAGCTCAATGTGACTAAGGAGTTAGTCTCGGGATCATGTGTTACGAAACAAGTAAAGAGACTTGCCGGTAACGAGATTGAACAAGGTATAGGGATACTGACGATCGAATCTCGGGCAAGTAACATACTGATGGACAAAGGGAACTATATACATGATTAATTGAATCCCCGACATCGTGGTTCATCTGATGAGATCATCATGGAACATGTGGGAGCCAATATGGGATGCAGATCCCGCTATTGGTTATTGGCCGGAGAGGTGTCTCGGTCATGTCTGCATGGTTCCCGAACCCGTAGGGTCTACACACTTAAGGTTCCGTGACGCTAGAGTTGTAATGGGAATTTTATGTGGTTACGAAAGTTGTTCGGAGTCCCGGATGAGATCCCGGACGTCATGAGAAGTTCCGGAATGGTCCGTAGGTAAATATTTATCTATGGGAAGTCCTATTTTGGCCACCGGAAAATGTTTGAGATTTTTCGGTATTATACCGGGAAGGTTCTAGAAGGTTCCGGAGTGGGGCCCACCTGCATGGTGGGACCCACATGAACGTGGGTAGTGGGGGCAAGGCCCCACATCCCTGGTCAAGGCGCACCAAGATCCCCCCTTAGAAGGAATAAGATCATATCCCGAAGGGATAAGATCAAGATCCCTAAAAAGGGGGGATAACCATCGGTGGGGAAGGGAATGGATGGGATTTCTTTCCTCCCACCTTTGCCAACGCCCCAATGGGCTTGGAGGGCAAGAAACCATCCCCTCCACCCCTATATATAGTGGGGAGGCACATGGGAGCTGAACCCATCCCCGTGGCGCAGCCCTCCCCCTTTCTACTCCTCCTCCTCTGTAGCGCTTAGCGAAGCTCTGCCGGAGAACCGCAAGCTCCATCGCCACCATGCCGTCGTGCTGCCGGAGCTCTCCCTCAACTTCTCCTCCCCCCTTTCTAGATCAAGAAGGAGGAGACGTCCCCGGGCTGTATGTGTTTTGAACGCAGAGGTGCCGTCCGTTTGGCGCTTGGATCGGATCTACCGCGATTTGAATCGCCACGAGTATGACTCAATCAACTGCGTTCTCTGTAACCCTTCCGCTTAGCGATCTTCAAGGGTATGAAGATGCACTCCCTCTCTCTCATTGATAGCATCTCCTAGATTGATCTTGGCGACACATAGGAAATTTTTGAATTATTACTACGTTCCCCAACAGTAACAGCCCGGGACCGACGCTCTAGAAGATTCCCCTTTTGTTTTCATTCTCGTCATGTGATTCATTTGGTTTTCGCATTCATCATTGCATCATTCGCATCATCTCCATAGCATTGTCACTCGTTTTCGAAAACTTGCATCCGTTCGTAGTTGCCGGTTCTCTCTGTTCATGTCGCTAGCCATTTCGAGACCAACCACACACGCACGCACCCGCGACATCGATAAAAATATTATTTAAAGTGCGTATAAAATATTCTCGGATTGGGTCGAAAGTTGGCGTGCGGTCTTAGTTTATTGTCAATAGACCGCCTGCCAAATTTCGTTTCAATCTGAGTTCAATTGATACCCCAACGGTGGCCCATAGTGGCACCCTCATCGGGTTATTCATCGGATGTTTTCGGTGTTTCAAACTCCTTGTCACGGGCCGCAAACATTCCCTCTCATCCCCACCATGCCCCTCAACACAGCCCACTTGCCCATCCTAGCCTAACACCACGACCAGAGCCGTCCGATCTGTTGAAAATATGCCCTAGAGGCAATAATAAAATGGTTATTATTGTATTTCCTTGTTCATGATAATTGTCTATTGTTCATGCTATAATTGTATTAACCGGAAACTATAATACATATGTGAATACATAGACCACACCATGTCCCTAGTGAGCCTCTAGTTGACTAGATCGTTATTCAATAGATGGTCATGGTTTCCTGGCCATGGACATTGGATGTCGTTGATAACGGGATCACATCATTAGGAGAATGATGTGATGGACAAGACCCAATCCTAAGCATAGCACAAGATTGTGTAGTTCGTCTGCTAGAGCTTTTCTAATGTCAAGTATCATTTCCTTAGACCATGAGATTGTGCAACTCCCGGATACCGTAGGAATGCTTTGGGTGTATCAAACATCACAACGTAACTGGGTGACTATAAAGGTGCACTACAGGTATCTCCAAAAGTGTCTGTTGGGTTGACACGAATCGAGACTGGGATTTGTCACTCCATGTGACGGAGAGGTATCTCTGGGCCCACTCGGTAATTCATCATCATAATGAGCTCAATGTGACTAAGGAGTTAGTCACGGGACATGTGTTATGGAACGAGTAAAGAGACTTGCTGGTAACGAGATTGAACAAGGTATAGGGATACCAACGATCGAATCTCGGGCAAGTAACATACCGATGGACAAAGGGAATTGTATACGGGATTAACTGAATCCCCGACATCGTGGTTCATCCGATGAGATCATCGTGGAAAATGTGGGAGACAATATAGGTATCCAGATCCCGCTAGTGGTTATTGGCCGGAGAGGTGTCTTGGTCATGACTGCGTGGTTCCCGAACCCGTAGGGTCTACACACTTAAGGTTCGTTGACGCTAGAATTGTAATGGGAATTGTATGTGGTTACCAAAAGTTGTTCAGAGTCCTGGATGAGATCCCGGACATCACGAGAAGTTCCGGAATGGTCTGGAGGTAAAGATTTATATATGAGAAGTCCAGTTTCAGTCACCGGAAAGGTTTCGGGGGTTATCAGTATTGTACCGGGACCACCAAAGGGGTTCCCGGGGTCCACCGGGAGGGTCCACCTGCCCCGGAGGGCCTAATGGGATGAAGGTGCATGGGAACCAGCCCCTTAGTGTGCTGGTGCTCCCCCCAAGGGCCCATGGCGCCTAGGGTTGAAAACCCTAGGGGGTGGGGGCGCTTCCCACCAAACTTGGGAGGCAAGCCAACCCCCTTGGCCGCCGTCCCACCCTAGATGGGATCTAGGGGCCGGCCACCTCTCCCTTCCCCCTATAAATAGTGTGTGTGTGTGGGGGGGGCATGGGAGGGCAGCCGCAACCCTTCCCCTGGCACAACCCTTCCCCCTTCCTACTCCTCCTCCTCCGTAGCGCTTAGCGAAGCTCTGCCGGAGAACCGCAAGCTCCACCGCCACCACACCGTCGTGCTGCCAGAGCTCTCCCTCAACTTCTCCCCCCTTGCTGGATCAAGAAGGAGGAGACGTCCCCGGGCTGTACGTGTGTTGAACGCGGAGGCGCCGTCTGTTCGGCGCTTGGATCGGATCTATCGCGATTTGAATCGCCGCGAGTATGACTCCATCAACCACGTTCTCTGTAACACTTCCGCTTAGCGATCTTCAAGGGTATGAAGATGCACTCCCTCTCTCTCATTGCTGGCATCTCCTAGATTGATCTTGGTGACACGTAGGAATTTTTTGAATTATTACTACGTTCCCCAATAGCGACATCATGAGCTAGGTCTATGCGTGGATTCTATGCACGAGTAGAACACAAGAAGTTGTGGGCGATGATTTGGTTAATTTGCTTGCCGTTACTAGTCTTATCTTGGTTCGTCGGTATTGTGGGATGAAGCGGCCCGGACCGAATTTACACGTATGCTTACGTGAGACTGGTTCCACCGCCTGACATGCACTTGTTGCATAAGGTGGCTAGCGGGTGTTTGTCTCTCCCACTTTAGTCGGATCGGATTCGATGAAGAGGGTCCTTATGAAGGGTAAATAGCAATTGGCATATCATAGTTGTGGTTTTTTCATAGGTAAGAAACGTTCTTGCTAGAAACTCATAACAACCACGTAAAACTTGCAACAACAATTAGAGGACGTCTAACTTGTTTTTGCAGGGTATGCTATGTGATGTGATATGGCCAAAAGGATGTGATGAAATATATGTGATGTATGAGACTGATCATGTTCTTGTAATAGGAATCACGACTTGCATGTCAATGAGTATGACAACCGGCAGGAGGCATAGGAGTTGTCTTAATTTATTGTATGACCTGCGTGTCAATTAAAAATGCCATGTAATTACTTTACTTTATTGCTAACCGTTAGCCATAGTAGTAGAAGTAATAGTTGGTGAGACAACTTCATGAAGACACGATGATGGAGATCATGGTGTCATGCCGGTGACGATGGTGATCATGCCACGCCCCGAAGATGGAGATCAAAGGCGCAAGATGATATTGGCCATATCATGTCACTTTATGATTTTCATGTGATGTTTATCATGTTCTTACTTCTTATTTGCTTAGAACGATGGTAGCATAAATAAGATGATCCCTCACTAAAATTTCAAGAAATGTGTTCTCCCTAAGTGTGCACCGTTGCGAAGGATCGTTGTATCGAAGCACCATGTGATGATCGAGTGTGATATATTCTAACATTTGCATACAACGGGTGTAAGCCATATTTACACACGCAAAACACTTAGGTTGACTTGACGAGCCTGGCATGTACAGACATGGCCTCGGAACATGAGAGACCGAAAGGTCGAACATGAGTCGTATAGTAGATGCGATCAACATGGACATGTTCACCACTGATGACTAGTCCGTCTCACGTGATGATCGGACACGGACTAGTCGATGTCGATCATGTATCACTTAGATGACTAGAGAGATGTCTATTTGAGTGGGAGTTCATTAAATAATTTGATTAGATGAACTTAATTATCATGAACTTAGTCTAAAATTGTCTTTACAATCTATCTTGTAGATCCGGGGGCCCATGCTAATGTTGCCCTCAACTTCAATGCGTTCCTAGAGAAAACCAAGCTGAAAGACGATGGAAGCAACTATACGGACTGGGTCTGTGACTTGAGGATCATCCTCATAGCTTCCAAGAAAATATATGTCCTTGATGCACCGCTAGGTGGCGCACCCGTTTTCCTAGCAACTCAAGATGTTATGAACGCCTGGCAGTCGCGTAGTGATGATTACTCCCTGGTTCAGTGCGGCATGCTTTACAGCTTAGAACCGGGGCTCCAAAAGCGTTTTGAGCAACATGGAGCATATGAGATGTTCCAAGAGCTGAGAATGGTTTTCCAAGCTCATGCCCGGATCGAGCGAGATGAAGTCTCCGACAAGTTCTTCAGTTGTAAGATGGAGGAAAGTAGTTCTGTCAGCGAGCACATACTCAAAATGTTTGGGTTGCATAACCGCTTGTCTCAGTTGGGAGTTAAGCTTCGAGATGACTCGGTTGTTGACAGAATCCTCCAGTCACTTCCACCTAGATACAAAAGCTTTGTGATGAACTACAATATGCAAGGGATGGAGAAGTCTATTCCTGAGTTATATTCGATGCTGAAATCAGCGAAGGTGGAAATCAAAAAGGAACATCAAGTGTTGATGGTGAATAATACCACTAGTTTCAAGAAAGGCAATGGTAAGAAGATCTTCAATAAGGACGGCAAAGCAGTTGCCACGCCCGGTAAATCAGTTGTCGGGAAGAAGCCCAAGAATGGACCCAAGCATGAGACTGAGTGCTTTTATTGCAAGGGAACCGGTCACTGGAAGCGGAATTGCCCCAAGTACTTAGCGGATAAGAAGGCCGACAACGTCAAAGGTATATATGATATACATGTTATTGATGTGTACCTTACCAACGCTCGTAGAAGCTCCTGGGTATTTGATACCGGTGCGGTTGCTCACATTTGTAACTCAAAACAGGAGCTATGGAATAAGCGGAGACTAGCAAAGGATGAGGTGACGATGCGTGTCGGGATTGGTTCCAAGGTCGATGTGATCGCCGTCGGCACGCTACCTCTACATCTACCTTCGGGATTAGTTTTAAACCTCAATAATTGTTATTTAGCACCAGCTTTGAGCATGAACATTGTATGTGGATCTCGTTTGATGCGAGATGGCTACTCATTTAAATCCGAGAATAATGGTTGTTCTATTTATATGAGAGATATGTTTTATGGTCATGCCCCGCTGGTCAATGGTTTATTTTTATTGAATCTAGAACGTGATGTTACACATATTCATAGTGTGAATACCAAATGATGTGAGGTTGATAATGATAGTCCCACATACTTGTGGCACTGCCGCCTTGGTCATATTGGTGTCAAACGCATGAAGAAACTACATGCAGATGGACTTTTGGAGTCTCTTGATTATGAATCATTTGACACGTGTGAACCATGCCTCATGGGAAAGATGACTAAGACTCCGTTCTCCGGAACAATGGAGTGGGCAACCATCTTGTTGGAAATAATACATACCGATGTATGTGGACCGATGATCGTTGAGGCTCGCGGTGGCTATCGTTATGTTCTCACCCTCACTGATGGCTTAAGCATATATGGGTATGTCTACTTGATGAAACACAAGTGTGAGACCTTTGAAAAGTTCAAGGAATTTAAGAGTGAGGTAGAGAATCAACATGACAAGAGAATAAAGTTCTTACGATCTGATCGTGGAGGTGAATATTGGAGTCACGAGTTTGGCACGCACTTGAGGAAATGTGGAATTGTTTCACAACTCACGCCGCCTGGCACACCTCAGCGTAATGGTGTGCCCGAACGTCATAATCACACTCTATTGGATATGGTGTGATCTATGATGTCTCTGACTGACTTACCGCTATCATTTTGGGGATATGCATTAGAGACTGCCGCATTCACTTTAAATAGGGCACCGTATAAATCCATTGAGACGACACGGTAATAATTATGGTTTGGGAAGAAACCTAAGCTGTTGTTTCTGAAAGTTTGGGGATGCGATGATTATCTCAAGAAACTTCAACCTGAAAAGCTCGAACCCAAATCAGAAAAGTGCGTCTTCATAGGATACCTTGAGGAAACTATTGGGTATACCTTCTACCTCTAATACGAAGGCAAGATCATTGTTGCCAAGAATGGATCCTTTCTAGAGAAAGAGTTTATCTCGAAAGAAGTAAGTGGGAGGAAAGTAGAACTTGATGAGGTAATTGTATCCCCTCTCAAAGCAGAAAGTATCACAGCTCATGAGAGTGTTTCTGTGGAGCATGCACCAACTAGAGAGGAAGTTAATGATGATGATCATGAAACTTCTGATCAAGTTACTACTGAACTTCGTAGGTCCACGAGGAGACTCCGCACCAGAGTGGTATGGAAACCCTATCCTGGAAATCACATTGTTAGAGAACGGTGAACCCTCGAACTATGAAGAAGCCATGGCAGGCCCAGATTCCAACAAATGGATTGAAGCCATGAAATCCGAGATAGGATCCATGTATGAGAACAAAGTGTGGACTTTGGTGGACTTGCCCGATGATCGGCAAGCCATAGAAAATAAATGGATCTTTAAGAAGAAGTTTGACGCTGATGGTAATGTGACCGTCTATAAGGCTCGGCTTGTCGCTAAGGGTTATCGACAAGTTCAAGGAGTTGACTACAATGAGACCTTCTCACCCGTAGTGATCCTGAAGTCCATCCGAATCATGTTAGCAGTTGCCGCATTTTATGATTATGAGATCTGGCAAATGGACGTAAAAACGGCATTCCTTAATGGTTTCCTTAATGAAGAATTGTATATGATCCAGCCGGAAGGTTTTGCCGATCCTAAGAATGCTGACAAGGTATGCAATCTCCAACGCTCCATCTATGGGATGGTGCAAGCATCTCAGAGTTGGAACATTCGCTTTGATGAGGTGATCAGAGCGTTTGGGTTTATACAGACTTATGGAGAAGCCTGTATTTACAAGAAAGTGAGTGGGAGCTCTATAGCATTTCTCATTTTATATGTGGATGACATATTATTGGTGGGAAATTATATAGAACTTTTGGAAAGCGTAAAGGCCTACTTGAATAAGTGTTTTTGATGAAGGACCTTGGAGAAGCTGCTTACATATTAGGCATCAAGATCTATAGAGATGGATCAAGACGCCTCATTGGTCTTTCACAAAGCACATAACTTGACAAGATATTGAAGAAGTTCAATATGGATCAGTCCAAGAAGGGGTTCTTGCATGTATTCTAAGGTGTGAGATTGAGCACAGCTCAATGCCCGACCTCGGCAGAAGATAGAGAAAAGATGAGTGGCATCCCCTATGCCTCAGCCATAGGCTCTATGTATGCCATGCCGTGTACCAGACCTTATTTAAAGCTGGCCATAAGTTTGGTAGGGAGGTACCAAAGTGATCTCGGAATGGAACACTGGACAACGGTCAAGAATATCCTTAAGTACCTGAAAAGGACTAAGGATATGTTTCTCGTTTATGGAGGTGCCGAAGAACTCGTCGTAAAGGGTTACATCGATTCTAGCTTTGACACAGATCCAGATGACTCCAAGTCACAAACCGGATACATGTATATTTTGAATGGTGGGGCAGTCAGCTGGTATAGTTGCAAGCAAAGCGTCGTGGTGGCATCTACATGTGAAGCGGAGTACATAGCTGCTTCGGAAGCAGCACATGAAGGAGTCTGGATGAAGGAGTTTATCACCAACCTAGGAGCGATTCCCAATGCGTCGGGTCCGATGACTCTCTTTTGTGACAACACTGGAGCTATTGCCATTGTCAAGGAGCCCAGGTTTCACAAGAAGACCAAGCACATCAAGCGCCGCATCAACTCCACTCGTGGTTACATTCAGGATGGAAATATAGATATTTGTAAAGTACATATGGATATGAATGTTGCAGATACATTGACTAAACCTCTTTCACGAGCGAAACATGATAAACGCCAAAACTCTATGGGTGTTCGATTCATCACAATGTAACTAGATTATTTACTCTAGTGCAAGTGGGAGACTGTTGAAAATATGCCCTAGAGGCAATAATGAAATGTTTATTATTATAATTCCTTGTTCGTGATTATTGTCTATTATTCATGCTATAATTGTATTAACCGGAAACCGTAATACATGTGTGAATACATAGACCACACCATGTCCCTAGTGAGCCTCTAGTTGACTAGCTCGTTGATCAATAGATGGTCATGGTTTCCTGGCCATGGACATTGGATGTCACTGATAACGGGATCACATCATTAGGAGAATGTTGTGATGGACAAGACCCAATCCTAAGCATAGCACAAGATCGTGTAGTTCGTTTGACAGATCTTTTCTAATGTCAAGTATCATTTCCTTAGACCATGAGATTTTGCAACTCCCGGATACCGTAGGAATGCTTTGGGTGTATCAAATGTCACAACGTAACTGGGTGACTATAAAGGTGCACTATAGGTATCTCCGAAAGTGTCAGTTGGGTTGGCACGAATCGAGACTGTGATTTGTCACTCCGTGTGATGGAGAGGTATCTCTAGGCCCACTCGGTAATACATCATCATAATGATCTCAATGTGACTAAGGAGTTAGTCAAGGGATCATGTGTTATGAAATGAGTAAAGAGACTTGCCGGTAACGAGATTGAACAAGGTATAGGGATACCCACGATCGAATCTCGGGCAAGTAACATACCGATGGACAAAGGGAATTGTATACGAGATTAATTGAATCCCCGACATCGTGGTTCATCTGATGAGATCATCGTGGAACATGTGGGAGACAATATGGGTATCCGGATCCCGCTATTGGTTATTGGCCGGAGAGGTGCCTCGGTCATGACTTCATGGTTCCCGAACCCGTAGGGTTTACATACTTAAGGTTCTGTGATGCTAGAGTTGTAATGGGAATTGTATGTGGTTACCGAATGTTTTTAGGAGTCTCGGATGAGATCCCGGATGCTACGAGGAGATCCGAAATGATCCGTAGGTAAAGATTTATATATGGGAAGTCCAGTTTCAGTCAGCGGAAAGGTTTCGGGGGTTATCGGTATTGTACTGGGACCACCGAAGGGGTTCCGGGGGTCCACCGGGAGGGTCCACCTACCCCGGAGGGCCTAATGGGCTGAAGGTGCATGGGAACAAGCTCCTCAGTGGGCTGGTGCGCCCCCAAGGTCCCATGGCGCCTAGGGTTGAAAACCCTAGGGGGTGGGGGCGCCTGTCACCAAACTTGGGAGGCAAGCCACCCCCCTTGGCCGTCGCGCCACCCTAGATGGGATCTAGGGGGCCGGCCACCTATCCCTTCCCCCTCTAAATAGTGGGGGGGTGGGGGGGGGGTGGGAGGGCAGTCGCAACCCTTCCCCTGGCGCACCCCTTCCCCCGTTCCTACTCCTCCTCCTCCTCCGTAGTGCTTAGTGAAGCTCTGCCGGAGAACCGCAAGCTCCACCGCCACCACGCCTTCATGCTGCTGGAGCTCTCCCTCAGCTTCTTCGCTAGATCAAGAAGGAGGAGACGTCCCCAGGCTGTACGTGTGTTGAACGCGGAGGCGCTGTCCGTTCGGCGCTTGGATTGGATCTACCGCGATTTGAATCGCCGCGAGTACGACTCCATCAACCGCGTTCTTTGTAACGCTTCCGCTTAGCGATCTTCAAGGATATGAAGATGCACTACCTCTCTCTCGTTGCTAGCATCTCCTAGATTGATCTTGGTGACACGTATTATGTTTTTTGAATTATTACTACGTTCCCCAACACGATCGTGATCGGAAGGTCCGAAAACGGGCTAAATCCCCCTAACCTAGCCCTCCTTCCCTATATAATCCCCCTACCCTGCCTAATTGGGCAAAACCTAATCCCTCCTCGGAATCCGCGCCCCAGCCACTCAGCTGCCGCTAGCCTCCTCCTCCCACCGTGCTGGCCCGCCGAAGCCCATCCGGGGCCCGCCCGGGCACGAGGCCGCCGCCGCCCAAGTCTGCGGGCCCTCGAGCGCGCCCCTGCCCCTAATCTCCCCAAGCCCCCTCCACCCTGCGCCTTGATCCCGCCTCCTCCGTGCTGGCCGGTGACCACTAGAGCAAGCCGCTGCCGCCGGCAAACTCTTCAGGATGAACCTCGCCGCCTGCTCCTCTCTCTTCTCTGTCCCTCCATTTCTCTCTCTCATCCCCATGGACTCCTCTCTCTCCCTGCAGGTCGCTCGCCACCGGCCCCTCGACCTTGCCGGCCTCCATTCATCGTGTCGCCACCATATCCGGGAGGTCCCGTGTTGGATCCGCCGTCGCCCCATCTCCCCATGCCCCCTCGCCGTTGGCCACGACGAGCGTTGCTGCCGTCGGCCGCCACCCCTGCTTGGGATCGAGCGAGGATGACGAGTGCCTCGACGCCCCAACAACCGCGCTCCGCGCTGGACCAGGTGGGCCACCGCATGGGCCTCTCCAACCGCTATCCCAGCAGCGCGACATCGCCCATGGCCTACCCGCCCCACTGATCGGCCCACGAGGCCCACGGTGAGCATCCCGCGAAGCCCGTGCTCTATGCTATTAGACGCCGTGGGCGCTATTTAGTTATGCTGCGCCTCCTGTTGAGCCCATCAGTGTGCAGGTTCGGCCCGTTACCTTTTTTTCCTGTTAACGAATTTGACAATTAACCAGTGAATAATAAAATTGCGGAAAACGTCCCATTCTTCATGCATTAATAACTTTTCATTCGTGCATCACAGATAAAAACTTTATATATGTAAAATGACTAGAATTTCGTGTAGATTCACAATATCCAACTCTCACATGTGTTTAAAATGCTTACGTTGCCGTTTTCATGTAATTTGTATAAATGCCATGTAAAATGATTTATTTCATAACTACCAAACCGTAGTTCCGACAAAAATATGCCACATATGTAACTTGACTAGAAAAATGTGTAGAATTGCATGGTGACATTTATTTTTCTGTTTAACAACTCTAAAATATGGTTAGTTCAGATCTGGACCAAACTTAAAATATGCATATGAGGTCGTTCCAGAATTGTTATTTGTTGCTTCCGGACTCATTTAAAGTGCCTAGGTGATGTAGTTGTTTGTGCTTCACCTCTTGCCATGTCTGAAAACATTTAATATTGATGAGTAGCTAAACGGGAGTGAACTAAATAATTTGAACGTGGAGTTTCATCAATATGCAACTCATTGTTGCATATTGAACTTCACTTGATGTGTAGTAGTTGGTTGTTGTTCTTGCCATGCCATGCATCGCATATTTAAACCGGACATGCATCATATTTGGTTGCGCATCATGTCATGCATATGTTGTGGTGTTTCTCATGTGTTGATTGTTTGTTTTCGGTTTGCTTCTTCTCGATAGAGTTCTGAAACGTTCGGAGTGTGAGGATTCGTTCACTTACTTCACAGATCGTCTTTTTCATGGACTCGTTCTTCTTCCAAGCAGGATCTCAGGCAAGATGACACATTTCCTTGGATACCACTACTATCATTGCTATGCTAGTTGTCTCGCTTCCATTGTTATGTCTCGCTACCTACCACTTGTTTGTCAAGCCTCCCAACATTGCCATGATAAGCCTCTAATCCCTCCACATCCCAGCAAAACATTGTTTGGCTATGTTACCGCTTGCTCAACCCTTCTTATAGCATTGCTAGTTGTAGGTGCAATTGTTTCCATCTATCATAATATTATTGCTATTTAATTCAATGCACATATAAATTTGGTAAAGGGTGGAAGGCTTGGCCTTTTGCTTGGTGTTTTGTTCCACCTTTGCCGCTGTAGTTACTTGTGTACCGGTGTTATGTTCCGTAATTGAGCGCTCCTAACATGCTCGGGGTTGTTATGGGGACCCCTTTGATTTTCGTTTTAGGATAAAGCTTGTCTGGCAAGGCCCAACATTGGTACTACATTTGCCTAATAACTAATAAACTTGCATAGGACTTTCCGAACCCCGTGGATAATTAATCAACAACCTGGGCCAGTGCTCCTCATGAGTGTTGGTCAAAACTAGATACACTTGCAGGGCCACCTCAGGGAAACTCAAGGGATTTCTATCAGGCCTCCGTACGTACTGCTCATCTGGTAGTGCCCCGAGACAGAGATACGCACGGCTCCTATTGGGATCTGGCCTGCCGGGCGGCCTTGCTGGATTTGTTTTACCTTTCTCGAACATCTTGAGCAAGGAATTCCGAGAATAGTTTGGGCTATCTCGAGGTTGCGGTTTTTCTAATGGAATTGCCTAAGAAATCACGAGATTCGTGGTTGAGGTTATTCCTGCTGCATGTGGTTAGTTTGTGACGGATGAGTTGGACCACTCCTACAGGGTTAAATCTTTCAAAAAGCCGTGCCTACGGTTATGTGGAAACTTGGAAACTTTGTTTAACACCCGGTCATAGCAAACTTGAAGTAAACTCAAATAAAATACACCAACTGTGTGCGTAACCGTGATGGTCTCTTCTCGTGAGTCCTTTTTCCGAGAGAGAACACAATGGGGTTATGTTTGATGTAAGTAGGTGTTCAGGATTAGTTAGTGATCATTACTAGTTCACCTTCGTTATGCGTAGGCCACCCACTTTACCTTTTGTATTCGTAAGTTATCCACTCAAATAAATTCTTAGTCGCTTGCTGCAGCCTCACCACTTAACCCTACCTCACCCATTAAGCTTTAATAGTCTTGATACCCTTGGAAATGAGATTGCCGAGTCCCCGTGGCTCACAGGTTACTACAACAACAGTTGCAGGTACAGGTAATGCAATGATTTGACGTGAGCGCGATGCTTGTTTGATTTGGAGTTCTTCTTCTTCTTCTTCATCAACCTAGGATGGGTTCCAGGCAGCAGCCTGGGATAGCAAGGATGGATGTCATTTTGTCATTTGTTTTCGTTCGTAGTCGGACCCTGCTCTTTAGTATGATGTTTGAATATGTTGTTGTATTGATGTGATCCTGTTGTAGCTTGTGGCGAGTGTAAGCCAATTCCATATACTCATCTCTTCTGTACATGTACTTGTAATGATATCCATTCTTGCAACACGACGAGATGCGCTCCTATCCCTGTCAAGGCCCTTGAGCCAAAATAAGGATAGGGTCGCATCTTGGGCGTGACATTAAGCCTGTGAATTCAGAGTAGTGCATGAGGAGGCTTTTGATGTGGGAAATCTGTGCTGTGGCTGCAGATAGAACTAGGATGGTGTCATCTGCATACTGAATAACAGGGAAATCAGGGAAGGCTTCTCTTTCAATTGGGGGATTTATGAGGTGCTGTTTCATTGCATCATTTAGAATGGAAGGCAGGAGATGAGCAGCCAGTACAAATAACAGTGGGGAAAGGGGATCATTCTGCTTCACTCCTTTGCAGTGAAACACTTCATGAGGCACTCCATTGAGAAGAACTGAAGATGTGACAGAGGTAAATATTATATTGATCCAATTGATCCACCTTTGTCCAAAACCCCTAGCTTTCAGGATTGCTAAAATTGTTTTACGATCAATTAGGTCAAAAGCTTCTGAAAGTCTAGCATAATGATCACAGTAGGCTTCTTGGATTGGTGACATTACTAAATATATTCAAAAGCCCATCCTAAGAAATGTTGGATAGTTCCGCTCTTGATAAATCCATATTGGTTCTTGTGCACTAGTTTCAAAATCACCTTTTGAAGTATGTTTGCAAGCAGTTTTGTAATGATTTTGATTGTGCAGTTTAGAAGTGAGATTGGTCCGAAATCATTAGCACTGATTGATTTGTCTTTCTTGGGAATCAAGGTGATGAAAAATGTGTTGATGTTTTTGCAGTGATATTTGACCTTCATAAAAATCCTATATCAACTTGTATAAGTTCTCAACAATGATAGTCCAAGAAGCTTTGATAAAGTCTCCATTAAAACCATCTGGTCTAGGAGCCTTGTGAGAAGGTATATTCTTAACAACATCATCAATTTATGATTTTGAGAAAGGATTCTCATTGTCTTGTAAGCCTTCTACCCTCTCAATAAGATCAATCAGATGTAATGGGTCTAAGGTGCTAATTGTTTGACCTAATCCTTCTTTAAAGGCTCTCCATAACATAGCTGCTTTGGGGCTCTGTTCAGTATGTTCATTGCCATGCTCATCTATGAGGACTTTGATAAAGTTATGCCTGCATTTGATGGATTCTTTTGCTTGGAAGAACTTTGAGTTTTCATCTCCAAATTTGACCCATCTGATGGTGGCTCTCTGCTTCCAATATATTCTTTGGCAAGATAAGAGTTCAAGCAGATGTTGGTTTAGAATATCTCCGCCATTTCTTTCCGCCTCAATGAGGGATCTATATTCTTAAAAAACATCCCACATCAGTAATACATCATTAGTTGCCTGGATGTTTTTTGGAAGACAGGAAATGCTTCTACTCCAAAATTTCAAACCTTTTCTTAGGCTTTTGAATTTGGCAGTTATCAGTTTGGCACTATTTGTTTCTGGCAGTGGTTGACTCCAAATACTGTGAACTACCTGTTTGAAGTCTTTATGATGTAACCAGCAGTTGTCAAATATGAAAATCTGAGCTTTTGGTATGCTGGTGCCAGTGGAGATGACACAAGGAGTATGATCAGATACAGGTTTGGAAAGAGAAAGAGCCATAGTGTTAGGGTAAGAGTTTGACCAGCATTCAGATGTGAAAACCCAATAAATTTTTCTAAAAGGGGAGCTTGCTGGATATTACTCCATGTAAAACTTCTTCCTTGAAGTGGGATTTCTACCAAGGCCAGATAGCTGATTGCCTCATTGAATTGCATCATATTGTTTATATCTCCTATGCCCCTGTTCCTGTTTGAAGGGTATCTTATGTAGTTGAAATCTCCTGTGATGATCCAATCCGTATTAATTGGCATTTGGATGTTTTTGAACCAATTTAAGAAATGTTGAGTACCTTCAGAATCAGAAGGTCCATATATGTTGGTTAAGATCCAAGAAGCTCCAGTGTGCACAGATATAAATCTAATAGAAATGGAAAAATCATTCTTGAAGAGGCATTCTCCTTGAAACATGTTATCATTCCAAGGCACAAGAATGCCATCTAATGCTCCAACAGAAGGCAAATAATCAAACTCGTTGATTCTTCTTGGGCAGAAATTCTTTATATAGTTATGATCAAAAAGTTTTCTTTTAGTTTCTTGTAGGTAGATAATAGAGTAGTCAGTTTCTTCAATTTTGTTTGAAATGGACAATCATTTACCACTGGAATTAATACCTGCAACATTCCAACTTAAAATATTCCAGGATCTATTCATTCCACCGCCAGATGTTTAAAGAAAATAACGGCAGCCTGAAGCACTTGTTTTCAAGTTCTAGCATTTTACATAGCCATTGGTTCCATATAGAAGTAGGAGTGGAAAATACAATAGATTTACATTCGAACATATCTAGATGGCCCCCAATGCCATGCAAAAGTTTGTTCCTAACTACATTGTCCATCTTGTTGGGATGATCCCCTAATCCTTCCATGCTGGTTGCTTTCCTCCCTTCTTAGGTTTCTTCTTGAGAAGATTTTCCTTATTGTAGACCTTGGGATCAACCTTGCAAAGAGAGGAAGACAAGTTCTTAATAATTTGGATGGAGCAATTGGGGGGGGGGGGGGGTTGCAGAACATGCCAAATAGTTGCCATCTTTGGAGGGCTTGTGCTTAAATCCTTTATTTAAATACTGTAATCTTTCACTCCTTCTTACCCCAGACTCCACAATTGTAACTCTGCCTTTTGTTTTTCCCTTAACCCGATCAGCGTGGTGTGACAAGATGATTTCTTCATTTATCTGAACCTCACCAGAAATGCTCTTAAGTGGACGAGTAGCAGGGTCTTGATTCTCACTTGCAACCACCTGTGAATAGACATGAGCCATGGAAATAGGGCTTGAATTAGGGATGCAAAAATTTAAACATTCCTGGCTCTGGCTATCTTCTCTGATTATAGTCCACATATGAGATGAAAGAAATCTTTTTGCCCAATCAAATTTGGCAGGAGACAATAGCGTAGCACAGATAAATCCAACCCAATCAAGAGGTACCTGGGTGGGGGTTGACTCATCAGATCCATTTGCAAAGTGCTCTTTCCATGCCCATAGGCCTTGATCATCAATAGGAGGCATATAAGCATCTATATGCAAGACATGAGAAGTAGCCTCAGTAAGGAATTTCCCTTTAATAGAAAAACCTAGAGGGGCATTGAAATCGGATGAATTAGAAGAATTATTTTCAGTAGCCAGAACTAGTTTTGAAATTGCTTCTGTTCCAATGTTAGGGATTTCAATTTCTTCATCAACTAAAGTGCTGTCATTTTGCTGCTATTGGATAAAAAAAGTTGTACTCTTCTGGAGATGCAACATGAATGACTGGATCATATCCCTCTTCCAGGTTAATGTCAAAGAGGTTTCTATCTGATTCAAAGTGATGCAGAGCTAAAGTGAGATGTTCAGTTTGTTTTGTTGCTTGACATTTAGATGAGCCGTCCAAAGGCAGACTTGATTCAATTTCATCTGGAAGAGCAAGATTTAAATCCACTTGAAGTGCTAGTGCTTGCCGAGCTAGAGGAAACAAATTAAAAAAATCCACTACAGGAATCTATTGCTGGTGGGCTGGAAGCTGAACTGCTCGCAAATTATGAGCTGGTTGGAGCTCTAGCCACTCTGGCTGGTGGGCTGGAAAAGGCTCCAAGAGAAGATTGAGGTCAAGTTGGTGGGCCTGGTCCAAATCATTCAAAATTTCATTTCCCTCCTCCTGTCCATTGGGTTGCTCCAGGTGATCATCTTGTCAAATAACATTAGATCCCACAGATAGGGTGAGATCACTGTTGAGGTCCATATCAGGTAGCTCAGCTGGAGCTAGATGTTCTTTGAGGGGCTGCATTAAGTCAGCAAGCTCCATAAATTCACATTCTTCTAGCTCTTGATCCATGAGATCATCCACTTCAGCATGCATTGCTATTGTCCCCAACCAAGAAGGTCTTCTTCTTGCTCCTCTGCATTTGCAGGATTATTTTCCACAACTTGAAGTTTGTGATTCATGTTATCTTGGACCTGATGCTATTGAAGAGGCCCCAAAAAATGGTTGAGTTGATTTGGATGAAGGAAAGGGTCGGTAGGTTGGGGATGTGGGTTACCATCCACTGGGATGGGATCCTCATTAGGTGCACTAGTTGGAATTAGTTCTTGCTGCACAATAACTATTGGCACCGTCCAAGATTCAGAATTGGGATCATTAGACTCTCCCACAATCAAACTAATAGGAACATCTCTTAACTCTCCACTCCAAGTTTGACCATTATGGCAGCTTTTGTGCTTCTTTCTCTGTTCCATAACAAAAGCTTCCCAACCTTTCTAACAACATTAGAGATTTCATGGATTTCTCTCTTATCAAATGGAAACCCAATGAGTAGAACCCATAAATCTTGATTGAGGTCCAAGCTTCTCTAGTTCAAACCCTGATTGTGCCTTTGAAATATGATGTGAACTTCTCCATGAACATGTGGGATTTGAAGCACTAGTGCATCTCTACCAAAAGACTAGTTGAGATGAACATAGGCTTGTCCAAATGGGCAGGGGTAGATTTCTTGAAAAGCCAGCTGTTTAACTTGGGTGATAAATTCTCCAATGATTTGCCTGGCATTGGGGAAAAATAC
This sequence comes from Hordeum marinum, assembly GCA_022496015.1. NCBI lineage: Eukaryota > Viridiplantae > Streptophyta > Magnoliopsida > Poales > Poaceae > Hordeum > Hordeum marinum. The sequence continues at coordinate 237,639,727 of CM039677.1, forward strand.
TTGCTGGTTTGGCATTGGAATGATGGTGGCTATGGTCCAATCTTCATGAAGAGCAGAGGAGGGAGAGAGGATCACCCTAGCACGAGGCGACCTTCCATCCACCAGAAGAGCTTGATGGTGAGGAGGGAGAAATGAAGTCGGGTCAAAAGGGAAATTTGCCATGGCCTCCACACGATTCCCCTCCGGAGGAGCTCTGAATAGTGCAGGTGGAGGCGGAGGTGGCGGAAGAGGGGTGGATCTCTATTGTTGTTCCTCTCTTACAGGTTCTCTAGTAGCTTGATTAGGCAAGGAAGCAAAGAGGGGAGGAGGATTGCCAGAAATCTCAAGGGCATTCCTTGTGTTAGCTACGGGAATTACTCCAGGTTTAGGGCGCTATGAAGGAACATCAGTCAAGGCTGCTCGTTGATTTGACAGAGCGAGAGGGCGGAAGGCGGAGTGACAACCACTGCCAATGTGGCCACACTCTTTACAGTTTCGGTATCTGATTTTATTTTTGCAAGCTGGTCTCTCACGGCCCTCTCTAAGACATCGAACACAAAAGGCCCTGGGCCGAGAGAGAACGGGCTTTTGGGCTGGAATAAGTGTGCCAGAAACTGGCCACACTTGATTTTGAAAAGGATCCCTTCTCACTTCATTACCGTGCTGATCGGAATTGCGCTGAGCAAGGAATTGAAACCGGTCAAAAACTGTTGTAACTGCCACCGTTGATTGAGCATTGCCTGTACCTGTTTCTGGCAGATTGCTAGCAAGACGATGGAAGAACTGAGGAGCACGAACCGCATCAACATACGAAGATGCATTTCGAGAACGGGAAACGAGGGTCCAACCTTCATCTTGCTCTGGATCAGATAGAAAGCAACACTTGGGGCCATTGGCTCCCCACAATAGGAAACCCATGTCGAATTCTCGGATGGAGATGTTCCCCCATTGTAGATGGCAAAACCAAGATTCATGGAGGAGACCGAAAATTTGAAAAGTTTATCTCGAATCTGCTGCACCTTGAAAAGAGAAGCTCTTCCTCTAAAATAGGAGAGAAGAATTGTACCCACTAATTCTCCCGTCAGACGAATTTTTGATCTGGTGAATTCCGCAACCAAGAAGAATTCCCACTCACCAGCTTCAGCCGTGAAGTTAACTAACATCTTAAGAGAATTCCAGATACAATCCTCGAAGGCATGACCTCGCTCAAATCCGACGTCCAAAAGAGACATGGCTATGTAGAGGAAGAGGGATGAAACTGCAACGTGGACTACGACAGAGGATTAGGTGTAAGCCGTTGCCAGAGTGGCCGGCGACATGGGGAAGGTGGACGCCGTTGTTGGAATCACACCAGGCTAGGTTGGTGGCTGCTGCAGCCAGAGTGGCCAGCGATAGGCTAGGCGGGGGTCGCTAGGCGGTCGATTCCATTCCAAAATATGATCTTAAGGTTTTCATTCGACTCTACTAGCTCTATTCTGTGTACGGCGAATATGAGTAATGACAAGCTCCCTTTCATCAGCTAACACGGAGCTGGTCTCACCAATAAGCGCCATATGCCTTGAACGATCACATGATTTAGCTTGAATCATCTTGACCGCCTCAACACAATCAAGCTCAACTATCTCAGGTTTTGTGGTCCATTGCAGCGCCAAATGAAACACCGGCTTCCAATTCTGCTTGGAGGGCCTCATCCAGTGGTAGAGCCAGACTCAAAACTCTGCGGGGTTATTGCTATTTTTTGAGTTTTTTCTTTGCAATGTACAGTAACTGAACAATATTTTTAGCCCATTTTTAAGCTGTGGCGTTAGCTGACCCAACAGCTTACACATAGAAACGCCACTGACGTTATCACATGTACGTAGTTCTCTATAGGCGGAGAAGATGACCGCTCCATCTCATCATGAAGTACCATACCGGCTCCAGCGCTGCCATCCGCTTCTAGGTTAGGACTCGTCTGCATTCATCTTCACCAAGCCACACGGCGGGGGTGTCCATTTCAACATAGCCACCATAGAACACTGCACCGGTTCTAATTTTGATAACGTTTATTGAATCATGACGCATGCGGAGCTTAAATGTGTAGATACCGCGGACCATTTTGCACGCGCTATTTCTTGTAAGATTGTGTGTTAAAAATATTATACACACATACAATGTTAGTAAGTTCAAAATTTAGATATAAGCCCGTGTATTATATAATTTTTTTACGCGTATACAAGAAAGTATTTAGTAAAATGTAAGGAATAAATTTTTTTAACATATTTTATATAAGATATTTTAAAATGTAAGAAATAAAATTATGTTTAAGTATTTGTGTCTAAGAATTATTATACGTACAAATGATGATTAGTGAATGAACTATTTAGAATAAACTTGCGTATTATATAATATTTTTAGTTAATACAGATGTTTAAAATGATCATTGAATAAATTTTTTTAGTGAATCCAAAATAAATAAATTGTTTCGTTAATACAGACATTTGAAATGTTTAGTTAATATGGACATATTTATTTTTTATTCATGACGTATATTAAAAATATTGGACACAATTGGATATTCTTAGCAAACAATTTAAATTTAAAATTATGAATATTTTTAGTTATACAAACGCTGAACATATCTATTGTAATGTTTTAAATATTTGCATTATTTTAAATTATAAAAAAATTGTAATTCATAAATATTATTTAAACATAGAAATATTTTCAAAATAATACACAAATCTTTTAAAGTAAAGTTATTTTGTTTGCATTTACAATATTTGTAACATGCGAATATTCAAATGTTATTTTTTATTACTGAAATCATAATTTACGTACCATCTACAAATTTCTAACCAAAATGCGTTGACAGACACTAGCTCATTTCAACCGACGGCCCATGTGTTTTATGGAAAGGGTTGTAAGATGTAGTTATCGATTTGAAATCCCTCAAAAAGAGTTATCACTTTGAAACATGAGTTGCCATTCGGCTTGGTTTACCAAGTGATAGCGCTTATGGACGATCGCTTTTTCAAACCCGCCACCTTCCTTGATGTATTCTCTTATACTATTCACTGTGAGGTGGGTCCTAATTGGGATTTTCTACATAATTAAGAAAAGTATCTGAAAAACCACTCATGTTCATTGACAAGTGGGTCCTAATTGTTTTTTCACATAATAAAAAGATTTATCGAAAAAAACTACTCCCATCCACTGACATGTTGGCCACTTCCACAAAGGGAGTGTGTATGACCGGGTACAGTTGTAACAGCCCAAGTGCCACCCTTGCCATTTATGGTCATGTAACTCTTGTGAACCTCTTGTTGACATGTGCTTGAATGAATTACTATGTTGCTTCATTGCCATTTCCATCTCATGCATCATGGATCATGCCATCATGCTCATCATATCATTGCATATCTCTTATTGCTTTGCTTGCTTGGGAGGTGTGGTGATGTGAGGTGTGTATGTGGGTGTTGGATTTGTGCCTTGTTGAAGTGTTGCTCTTATTCCTCCCATTTCAAAAGCTATTCCTTCTCTCCCTAATCAATTCAATTGCACTTGTTATAATCATTGTTGTTAGTGCATCTAGTGCCCCTTAGTGATTTTGGTGTATTGAAGACTTATAGGTTAAGGAACTAATATGTTTGTGAGTGTACACGGACTCTATAAGTCGATGAGGAGTTTGATATATCCGGAGATTATCGACCCCTAAAAATGTATGTCTTCAATTGAAGACTTTGGTATTCCCTGAAGACTTTGAAAATGAAGAAGTTGGTGTGACCTTGAAGATATGAACGAGGACTATGAAGCGTGAAGACTTTTGTTTTCGTAGTTTCATTTCCTTTATTTGTGTCATAGGAAACACCGTACTGTTAAAGGGGTCCGAGGTAATACTAAGGAAAATTTCCAACTGATGCTCAACTCAAAATCCTCAACCTATCCAATCCTTCGAGTGAAGCCTTTGGAAATCTCATACAGCTCAGTCAAATTATTCAGTGACAGAGACGAAGTTCTTCTGGTCTGTGATGAAATTGAACTGACTAAGGAGTTAGGAATTCGCGAGTGCGAATTGCCTACAAGTGAGGAACATGATAAGTCTAAGGACTTTCATAGTTCGAAATTACGACCGTTGCTGTGCTTAGCGCCAGCTGTCCCCAATCATAACATCCACATAACGGTCATATCATTGGGGGCATTTATGTCTTAGCATGTCAGGTTGCACCCTGGCTATAAATAGCACCCCCCACAACCACTAGTTGGTTGGCTGCTCCGAGAGAGAACTGACACTTGTCATTTGAGAGCAGCCCATCCTCCGAAGACTTTGAGAGAAAATCATTAGTGAGGAAAAACCCACAACCAAACTACCAAACCCAAAGTGATTGAGCATCACTAAAGAAATTCCTCTGTGGAACCGACGCTTGTTACCTCTGAGGATCGTGCATCCTCCAGACGGTTAGGCGTCATGGTCTAGTGCATCCTGTAGTCAATTGGGGATCACGAAGTGACCTTGGTCTAGAGCATCCAGCATTCAATTGTGGATCGCTAGGTGACCAGTTTGTGAGGGTTTTGGAAGTCTACCCTGAAGACTTACCACGAGTGTTGGGCGAGGACTGTGTGACCTTAGCTCAAGGAGAATACGGTAAGGACTGTTTTACCTGGGACAGTGTGTCCTCTGGTTTAAATACCAGGCCACTCCAAACTAGACGTACGACTGTCACAACAGTTGGAACTGGGTCATCAAACCATTGTGTTCATCGAGCTACCTGGTTCTATTTCCTCAACCCCTCTATTCCTCATATACTTGTTGATGAAATTGATCTTTACTATTTCAAGAATTTGACTGAAGACTTTCACAATTTACTCACTTAAAATTCTTCAGGTAAACTTATTTCTTGTATACTCGTTGATGAAATTGATCGTTACTGTTTGAAGAATTTGACTGATGACTTTCACAATTTCCTCACTTCAAATTCTTCATGTAAACTTGTTCCTCACCTGCTTATCCTGTATCATGCTACTTGTAATCTGTGCATGTTTCATTTCATCATGATGACTATGCCGTTGCTATGTTCCTCATGCACTTGAGTACTTATTCCACTGCTAGTTATTCATCAAATTTCAAATTCCTCAAGTTGAAATTCCTCAAGTGATGAATTTGTAAAAATCGCCTATTCACCCCCCTCTAGTCGATATAACGCACTTTCAATTGGTATTAGAGCGAGGTACTCCCTTGTTCTATGTGATTTTGGTTTAACCACCTAGAGTTCTAGTTATGTCGACTGCAGTTATGATCAAGGTTTCCGCAGGTTGTCCTACTTTCGATGGGACAGATTACCCCTACTGGAAGAACAAGATGCGCATGCATCTTGAGGCAATTGACAATGATCTCTGGTACGTTGTGGAAAATGGTGTTCCCTCTGTTACTCCCACAATCACTGCTGCTGATGTGAAGAGGTTCAAGCAACTCGATTCTCAAGTGAAGAATATCATCTGTGGCCATCTGAGCAAAGGTCAGTATGGCAGAGTGAGTGCTTTGGAGTCTGCTAAGCTTATCTGGGATAGGCTGTGCAAAGTCAACGAAGGTGTTTCCACTCAACGTGACTCTCGTGTTGATGTTCTTCGCAATCTCTTCAACCGCTTCAAAATACTCGACAATGAGAATGTTCAGCAAACTTTTGATCGTCTCACTGATATCTCCAACGAGCTTCAAGCATTGGGTGCTACTGATATCACCGATCACGAAGTGGTGAAGAAACTGCTAAGATCTCTTGATTCCTGTGAGAGCCTGGCTTAATAGGAATGATAGACTACTCATATCAACAAGGAATTCCTTCTTTTCCGGAAGCCCACTCGAAAAGAACCCCAAAGTTAAGCGTGCTTGGCTTGGAGCGATTCTAGGATGGGTTACCGACTGGGAAGTTGGTCCCGGGTGCGCACGAGTGAGGACAAAGTGCACAGGAAAGACTAGTGTTGGTTTGTGGGGCCAGTCTAGATCCCGCCAGGCGTAACGGGGTGTTACAATTCCTCATTCGATACTCTGGCTTTGATGATTCAAGAACGTGGAGACTACAAGTCACTTGATCCTGCTGATATTCTTGAGAGACTCAATACTCATGAATTCCAACAAGCTGAGAAGAGAGACCTCTATGGACCAAGCAATGGAAGATCTCGTGCTCTGAAGGCAAAAGCAATTTCCTCATCCGAAGAAGAAGATTCTGACAGCAGCCTTGGTCTGTGGGGCCAGTCTAGATCCCGCCAGGCGTAATGGGGTGTTACAATTCCTCATTCGATACTCTGGCTTTGATGATTCAAGAACGTGGAGACTACAAGTCACTTGATCCTGCTGATATTCTTGAGAGACTCAATACTCATGAATTCCAACAAGCTGAGAAGAGAGACCTCTATGGACCAAGCTATGGAAGATCTCGTGCTCAGAAGGCAAAAGAAATTTCCTCATCCGAAGAAGAAGATTCTAACAACAGCCTTGGTGATCCTGAAGAACTAAGTCAGGAGCTAGCAATGCTCGATCTTGTGCTCTGAAGGCAAAAGCAATTTCCTCATCCGAAGAAGAAGATTCTGACAGCACGTGTCACTGTTGCAAGAAACCTGGCCACTTCATTCTAACTGTCCTCTCCGGGAAAGGGATTCAAAGAAGAAGAAGAAATACAAGGATGACAGTTCTGATGACTCGAAGAAAAAGAAGAAATCTTCAAAGTCCTCATCTTCAAAGTCCTCAAAGCACAAGAAGAATGGTTCCACAAAGGCTCGAGCATTCATTGGCAAGGAAATGGATTCTGAAGAAGAATCTGAAGAATATGAAGAAGAGGAAGAATCTGAGGTGCAATTAGAATCTGGTGTTGCAAGCCTTGCTCTCGCCACTACTTTCGTCAGCAAGTCCATCTTCAACGATGAAGAAAATGACTACTCTAACGACTCTGACGTTAGCAATGATGATTATGCTCCCACCTATTGCTTCATGGCAAAAGGCTCAAAGGTACACACACATCATTCTTCATCTGAATCAAGTGAAGGTGAATCTGATGAATATGTGAAACCTAGCTATGCTAAACTTGTTAAAATTGCCACTAAGCAACAAAGTGCACTTGAAAAGCTTCAGAAAATGCTAGACAAAAGCAATGATCTGTTGAACGATGAAGTGGATCGGACTCAAACTCTATCTGTTGATCTCAAAAGTCTTCAGACAATGTATGAGAACCTTCAGAGTCATCATAATGCTCTCTTAGCCGATCATGAGAAGCTTTCTTATGAATTTCTTCACAAAAAGCAAGATCTTGAGAAACTAAGAGTGTCTCATGAGGATCTCCAAAGGAAAAACGATTCCTTACTGGCTCAACATATCAGTACCGCTCAGGAAGAGTTTGTTCCACCTTGTTTGAAATGCATCGAACGTGAAATTGCTAATTACTCACCTGAATGTTCAAATGCTTCTATTGCTGCAAATTCTTCAACTATTCCAGTGGTCTCCAAATCCTCATCTGAGGATACCACAAGTATCACTAACGAGAATGCAGGGTTGAAGGAATTGTATGTGATAGGCATGTACAAAAGTCTCAAAGGGCATCAAACCCTTTGCGATGTCCTCAAAAAGCAGATTCTTCACAGGAACCCTAGAAAAGAGGGTATTGCCTTTGAAAGGAAACTTAATGGCGATGGATGCTACTACACACGTGAGAAGTACCCCAAAACCTCATGGGTTGCTGCAAAAGGACCTCCTGTAGATCCATCCACTTTATCTGGCTTTAATTGTGATACTTCATATTCCTCTGATGAGTCACTTGACTCCAACTACAAATTCTTCAAAAATCAGAAAGGTGAAGTATTTGATAGATTTGTTGGAACTAACTGCACGAATGGTTCACCTTTGAAGAAAATCTGGGTTCCCAAGAGCTACTTACAAAATCTTCAAGTGAATTTCCTGACGACACCACTCTTGAAGAACAGGAACCCCAGATCAAATTCCTCATATGGACCAAAGTCTTCACTTGGACCAAATTCCTCAAATGATCAAAAATATCATTCTCGTGCTAATGCATCTATTTCGCAGGGGAAGTCTAAGAGTTCTGAATATGTGCATTATTCTTCAAATCATTATGTTCATAAGACCTCGAAGAATTTCTCTGCTTATTCATATGAGTACTCTAACCCTCATTCTGTGAAACGAAGCGCACTTGCTTCAATGCCTCCCTTCTCATATGGTGCTCGTAGAATGATGAACTCTTTGCCACCCCTCCATATGTGGGTGGTGAAGAAATTGAACTAATCTCTTATGCAGGGTCAGGTCTCCAGATGAACTTGAACATCTGATGAATTTGCTGGAGACCTGAGGAAATGCTTGAAAGGACGCAAGCTAACCATGTAGAAATGAATTCCTCATTTCTCAAGTCCTCACACTACTTGCTTACTATCTTGTGTGATGAAATTCTGTCTGATGAAATTGATGTCATATTCTTCACTCTAAAGCATATGAGTTTGTAAGTTGTACTAATTCATCTGCAGGATGAACCTCCAAAAGCTACTGAGTGGGTCCTCGATAGTGGATGCACAAACCACATGACTGGTGACAAGAATCTACTGATGAATTTTCCACTTGCTCCATCTCATGTGAAGCATATCACCTATGCTGACAAAGGAAAAAACAAGGTATTGGGACTTGGTAAGGTTGCAATCTCAAAGGACCGAACCATGGATAAGGTGATGTTAGTCGAATCCCTCGATTTCAACCTTATGTCTGTCTCAATGCTTTGTGATCTTGATATGATTGTCATCTTTCAAAAATATCATTGTGTTGTCATCATGGAATCTGACAAATCCAAAGTCTTTGAAGTATTTAGGAAAGGAGACTTGTACATTGTTGATTTCTCTATAGGTCCTCAGCCTGCCACATGCCTCCTTGCAAAGTCCTCAGAAGGCTGGTTGTGGCATCGACGACTTGGACATGCTGGTATGAGGAACTGCACACGCTCGTGAAGAAAAAGCATGTCATTGGCATAGAAGGTGTCAAATTCCTCAAGGACCACCTCTGTGGTGCATGTGAGTCTGGGAAGATGACCAGATCGAAGCATCCCTTGAAGACAATCATGACCACGACTCAACCCTTTGAATTGCTTCACATGGATCTCTTTGGCCCTACTCATTACTCCTCACTAACAAATTCTTCAAGTTTGTATGGCTTTGTCATTGTTGATGATTATTCACGTTACACGTGGGTGCATATTATTCTGTACAAAACTGAAGTGCATGATGTCTTCATACGATTTGCTTCAAGGGCCTCCACGAACTTCGGCATCAAGATCAAGCATATCAGGAGTGATAATGGGACTCAGTTCAAGAACACCAATCTTGATGAACTTGGTATTACTCATGAGTTATCTGCCCCTTATACTCCTCAGCAGAACGGCGTCGTAGAACGCAAGAACATGAGTCTTGTTGAGATGGCTCACACCATGCTTGATCAATACAAGACTCCTCGTCGCTTCTGTCCTGAGGCAATTGATACTGCATGCCACATCATCAGCAGGGTATATCTTCACAAATTCTTCAAGAAGACTTCATATGAGCTCATGATTGGCAAGAAACCCAATGTAAGTTATCTCAAAGTCTTCGGTGCAAAATGCTAGATTAGAGATCCTCACCATAGTTCTAAATTTGCACCTAAAGCACATGAAGGGTTTATGCTTGGTTATGGAAAGGACTCGCACACCTACCGAGTCTTCAACACCTACCACCACAAGGTTGTTGAAACTGTAGATGTGCGGTTCGATGAAACTGATGGCTTGCAAAGAGAGCACCTGCCTTCTGTGTTAGATGAACAATCTCCCGAGGAATCCATTAAGCTAAAGGCTACTGAAGATGTCATACCCACTGATGAAGTCATTCCAACGAATGAAGACATTCATGCTGATACACCTGAAGAAAATGGTGCTGATGAAAATCCTTAGCAACGTCAACCTACTCATCCAAGAGTTGCAAATGAAGTGCAGATTGGCAAAATCCTCGATGACATCAATACACCAGGTCCTCTCACTCGCTCAAAAGCTTCACATTTGACTAACTTTTGTGGACACTTTGCCTTTGTCTCTATCATTGAGCCCACGAAAGCTGAGGAAGCATTCAAGGAGCCTGAGTGTATTCAAGCTATGCAAGAGGAATTGCATCAATTCAAGCTCAACAACGTGTGGGAACTCTTCAAGCGGCTAGATCCTCGCAAGCACAACATCATAGGTACCAAGTGGATCTACCGCAACAAGAAAGGTGAGAATGGCCTTGTTGTGAGGAATAAGGCTCGTCTTGTAGCTGAAGGGTACACACAGGTTGAAGGAATTGACTTTGATGAAACATTTGCACCTGTTGCTAGACTTGAAGCTATTCGCATATTGCTTGCTTATTCTAACCATCATAATATCATCTTATATCAAATGGATGTGAAAAGTGCATTCCTCAATGGTAAGCTTGAGGAAGAAGTATATGTTGCTCAACCCCCAGGTTTTGAAGACCCTAAGCATCCTGACAAAGTCTTCATACTTAACAAGGCCCTCTATGGCCTCAAGCAGGCCCCTCCGGCGTGGTATGACACTCTGAAGGAATTCCTCATGAAGAAAGGCTTCAAACGAGGTTCACTTGACCCAACTCTTTTCACAAAATCCTATGACAATGAACTGTTCATATGCCAAATATATGTAGACGATATTATCTTTGGCTATACTGACAAACGTTACAGTGATGAATTTGCTTATATGATGAGTGAAGAATATCAAATGTCTATGATGGGAGAGTTGAAATTCTTCTTAGGTCTTCAAATTCGTCAGCAAGACAATGGCATCTTCATCTCTCAAGAGAAATACCTCAAGGTTGTTCTGAGGAAATTCGATATGCAAGACTGCAAAGGCATCAAAACTCCAATGCCTTCAAAAGGCCACCTCTACACTGACGGAAATGGTAAAGATTTCGATCAGAAGGTATACCGCTCCACGATTGGCTCATTATTGTATCTTTGTGCATCTAGGCATGATATTATGCTAAGTGTTTGCATGTGTGCCCGATTCCAAGCAACACTGAAGGAATCACACCATAAGGCTGTGAAACATATTCTTCGATACTTAGCTCACACACCAACACTTGGATTATGGTATCCCAATGGCTCAAATCTTCACCTCGTCGAATACTCTGTTGTTGACTATGCTAGAGATCGTGTGGATCGCAAGTCAACCTCAGGCACCTGTCATTTCCTCGGACGATCCTTAGTATGTTGGTCCTCAAAGAAGTAGAACTGTGTTTCACTATCCAATGCTGAAGCTGAGTACATTACTGCTGGTTCATGTTGCGCTCAGTTGCTGTGGATGAAGCAAACCCTCAAGGACTACGTCATCAAGTTGAAGAATGTGCCTCTCTACTGCGACAATGAGAGTGCCATCAAGATTGCTTACAACCCAGTTCAGCATTCCAAGACCAAGCACATCCAGATTTGTCATCACTTTCTTCGAGATCATGTCCTCAAGGGCGACATCTCCATCGACCACATTCCCACTGAAGAACAACTGGCCGATATGTTCACAAAGCCCTTGGATGAAAAGAGATTTTGGAATTTGCGGTGTGAGCTAAATATCTTAGAATCTTCGAATGTTCTTTGAAAAAGGACACACATCCTAACACTTATGGAAAATTGATGACTTAGATGTGCAACACACGAAGTAACATTTTTCTTCAATCAATGAAGAATAACCCTCTAAGTGTGAAGAAATTAATGAAGAATTTGACTCTTAGAACCCTACGACAATTATACGCGGTGTCTGAAGTCACCATTCTTATACGGTGGGTCACGCCACCAACCAGAGTTGAGATTCTTCAAAGTTGAGTTTTTCATCATCTTGCAAATTCTTCAAATTTTCAAATTCCTCAAATTTGCAAATTCCTCAAATTTCAAATTCCTCAACTTTTCAAATTCCTCAACTTTTCAAATTCTTCAAATTATGAAACTCATATTCTTCATTGTCTATATACTTATAATATTTGAGTTTTCAATGTCCTCAACAACATTCACTTATTGCTAATTCTTCAAGTTGATTTTCATCTAAGTGAATGTGATCGGACTCTTTCCCCCTCTGTGCTAAACTCAACCTAGTGTATTCAGAAATTCTTCATATGCGTTCTACTTTGAAACTCGTTCAAAGTCTTCATTGTGTCCTTGACAGCTGAATAATTTGCGAACGGACAATTTAAAATTTTCGCCAACAAAATTTCAGCGTTTCCCGCTCAATCGGTTCCGATTCCCATGACTGGATAACCCACAACCCCCACTATCTCCACTACTCAAAACGTGGGTGACACATGTCGTGAGGAGAGAAAGGGTCAGGGGAAATGTTATCCAAAATCTTCGGACAGATCCGTTTTCACCTTAGCTATAAATAGCCCCTTCCCTTTCATTGTGCTCGGTTACTCACTTCCTCTCTCTCCTGAGTTCCAACCTAGCGTTGCCGCTGAAATCATCGCTGCCGGTGTGGAAGAGCTTCACTGCCTCGACCTCACCGTCATCGTACTCACATCGGCCGTGAAAGTCTTCACTCCGCCGCCGCTGTAGCTGTCTTCCCTCTGCCAAGCTAGGGCGTGGGAGAACTGGACAGGCAAACTTCCAATCTCATTCCTCAGTTCGTCATGTTCTTCACCAGGGTAAATAAAATTTATTTTTACGACCCGTATTTGATATTCAGATTTTCCTAAAATCCTCAGAAAGGTGTTAATTCTTCAGAATCTCATGCTAAAGCACCTAACATGTTTCTTCACTTGATGACTTCCCCTAAGTTATAATTTTCTTCAAGATTCCTCAATTGTGTGAATCCTCAAATTTGCACAACTCTGGAACCTAAGACAAAGAACATTTAGTGAAATTCCTCAAGACACCAATGGTCAAATTCCTCACACCTATTTTTATTGAAAAATTTCTGAGAATGCATATGACCTCTTCAAATTCCTCGCACCAATACTTTGTTCATAGGTACAAACATGTCCGCTGATGAATCACTAGGTTCTCATCAACTTAACTCATTTGCAACGTTTCTTGAAGAAAAACTATGCACTTCTTTAGAATCCTCAAGAGTTCAATTTCCTCAACTGAAGAAAATGGCTGACGGAAAGAAACCTCAGAAAGGTGGAAAGAAAGCTGAATAGAATACTGCTTTTGAGATACCTGAACATTTGTATGCTGGATAGTATACACCTGATGAAGCCATACATGGCAAAGAGAGAAAAGAACAGAGGAAAAATAAGAATTCAGAGGATTGAACGGAGATGGGTAAGGGAATGGAAGGAGTATCGCTATGTTACTCCCAAATACATGAAGAAATTCGCTCTCAAACCCCCATGCAATAGGCCTCCTCCTGCTGATGATCAAGAGGTTGATCCCTCAAGTATTGCTCGTGGTGAAGACTTTCCCGAGGAGTGGAAAAAGCATCAACTCAAACTTCAGAGAACTGCCAAAGCTGCAGTGAAGAAATTCAATGAAGACTCTGCCGCTGCTGCCACTGCCGGATCCTCTGCTAGGGCTCCGACGAAATCAATTATGAAGAAATCTGCTGTGAAGTCAACTTCTTCATCTTCAAAGTCATCACAGCAGATTCATCAAGCTCAAAGCCGTCAGTCTTCAAAGGTCTCAGCTGCTGGCTTTGTTGCTGCTCAGTCCTCTGCAACTGTTGCAAAGTCCTCAACTCTAGTACATCTAGCTTCATGCAAGAGGACAGAGGGATTCTCAAAAGCTTCAAATATCTCTATAAGCCCCTCTGCTACAGCGAAGTCTTCAACAAGTCCTACATTGTTGAAACTGAAGAAAACTGCTGGACGAGGTTAGAGACCAACTCCTCACATGAGCAAAGCTATCGTGAATGTACCCTTAGAATCTGAGGATAATGATGAAGCTGATGATGAAGAATTGGAAGCAATCATTAGGGAAAGTCAGCAAAAGGCTGAAAGTGTCAAAGGTAGCTCTGTTCCTCTAATGCTGGATCCCAAGATGATACTCAGTTTCATTGACATATGGCATGAGGATCCAAACACACCACTTTCTTCACTAAACCCGCCTCATGGTGTGGACCATGTCTTCACCCACTTTATTGCTGAAGAAAAATGGAAAAGAGATCAAGCTCTGAGAGCTAAGAGGAACAGGACTCGAAAGGAAAAATTTCTGAGGAACAACGTGATGAATTTGACCCCAAATCAACTCGTCACAGTTCAGTCTGAAATTCGGACCCTCTCTACAGAACAAGAAAGGTATGATGCTGAATGGAAGGGCACCAAAGCGAGATTCGTCAGGGCAGCCCAAGCTGTTATTAAGGACCATAACACTAGGGTCACAGTTAAATCTCAACCACAAAATCCTCAAGCTGAAGAAACTATAAGCCTGTTGATGAAAATGCTCCTGCGACTGAAGAAACTTAGCCAGCTAAAGAATATACCAGGACAACCTCCACTGTTGTGCCTGAAGAAACTGATACCTCAAGGGCGACTGCATCAGTCGTACCAGAAGAAATTGCTCCATGCTCTGCAGAAACTGCAAAATCCGCAAGGGTGAAGACAATCAACCTTCCTTTTGCACCAGAAGTGAAGAAAACTAAAGCTGTTGAGAAGATGACACGAAAGAGAAAAGCTTCAGCTTCAAATTTCTCCACCGAAGAAATTAAAGTACCTGCCAAAATCTTCAACTGAAGCATTCGATGCCACTCCAATCTCCTCAAGACCAGCCTATGAGATTGTTCCATTTGGGGTTGACTATGTCATCCCAGATGGAGAAGATGAAGATCATTCTACTGCTTCAACAGAGCAGATTGATGAAGAAATTGAAGTTGAAGAAAATGCTTCAACTCCGTAGGTATCATCGCCCCAGCCTCAGTTCATTGCCGAAGAGGCTGGTGTTGAAGAAATTGATGAGGATGTAGACATTGGCAATACAACTCCTGTCATCAACGATGAATTTTGGGAATCAACTCACCCAAATTCACCAATGACTACTCCTCTATCACAGATTCCTCAGTTCCCTGCCCAGACTGAAGACATTCATGAAGGATCTGTTGACTTGACATGCCAAGTCATTAAAGAAACTCCAGCTGCAATAACTAATGACATTGCTGCTCAAGCTCACACTAAGAAAACAGCTTCAGAAATTCCTTAGTCCGAAAAATTCCTCCCATGCCTAAGGAGATCAAGGGCCGCTTCAAGCCAAATCTTCAACCGAAGCCCAGAATGCCATTCAAAGGCTCAGCGCGCCCCAAATTCCTCAAGGACACTTTCACAAAGTTGCTTCCTTCTCCACCAATGATTACACTGCAACTCAAGACTCAAAAGCAAAGGCCTCAGCTCAAAAACCTCAAGAGTCTGCCCCACGTGTGATGACTGATCGTGAACTTCTAACAAGTCTTCATCAGAAAGTCGACTACAATCACAAGTGGGTGAAGCGTCAACTTGGTTACACTGTACAAAACATGACTGTGATGCAGAAGTCTGTGAAGAGGAATCGCTACTATGCACATGAAACCCTCAAGCGCACTTGGTTTATATTATCTCACCTCACGACACGTGAAGAACTGAAGGAGCTGGACCTTGAGGAACATCCGGACTGGGCTCATCAACCAGAAGAAATTCAAGAAGGTTCAAGTTCCTCTGATGGTCACAAGTTCATATTCTCCATTACGTGAGCACGATGAAGATGAAGACATTGACGACACTGCAGCGGGCCCTGCATAGACGAACGACCCCGACAACGCTGGTGCTCCTCCCTCACCAACCAGATGAAATTATTCAAGGGGCGTTAGTCCTCACTCTTTTTTCCCTTTTGGTCTTCTATGACAAAGGGGGAGAAAATTTGAGTTAGTCTTCAAGCGGGCCTATATATATATGGGCTGTTTTTGTTTAAGTTACAACTCTCGCTCTTTTGAAGCTTTTGTTGGTTGAGTTGGAAACTTAAGTCCTATGGTGGTCTAACTCTTTTGAACTATTTCCTCGCATGCTTATTTCCTCAAGAACCTTAATGCACGCATGCTGAATTTCGTCAGACACCATTTTCATCATGCATTTGAAATTCTTCATATCATATGTTCAAATGCGTGTATGAATTACAAGATATAGGGGGATCTCTCCATGTTTTAACCTGTAATGTGCATTTGCAGTCCAAAGCAAAATCCTCAATATGCACATCTTCAGGGGGAGTTGTTCTATATCTTGCAATCAAATTCCTCAAACTCAGTAATTACACTTCATATTATTATCCCCGTTGAAAACTTAACCTATTTGTCATCAGTCACCAAAAAGGGGGAGATTGTTAGTGCATCTAGTGCCCCTTAGTGATTTTGGTGTATTGAAGACTTATAGGTTAAGAAACTAATATGTTTGTGAGTGTACACAAGCTCTATAAGTCGATGAGGAGTTTGATATATCTGGAGATTATCGACCCCTAAAAATGTATGTCTTCAACTGAAGACTTTGGTGAAGACTTTGCTGAAGACTTTGGTATTCCCTGAAGACTTTGAAAATGAAGAAGTTGGTGTGACCTTGAAGATATGAACAAGGACTATGAAGCGTGAAGACTTTTGTTTTCATAGTTTCATTTCCTTTACTTGTGTCATAGGAAACACCGTACTGTTAAAGGGGCCCGATGTAATACTAAGGAAAATTTTCAACTGATGCTGAACTCAAAATCCTCAAACTATCCAATCCTTCGAGTGAAGCCTTTGGAAATCTCATATAGCTTAGTCAAATTCTTCAGTGATAGAGATGAAGTTCTTCTGGTCGGTGATGAAATTGAACTGACTGAGGAGTTAGGAATTGGCCAGTGCGAATTGCCTACAAGTGAGGAACATGATAAGTCTGAGGACTTTCATAGTTCGAAATTCCGATTGTTGTTGTGCTTAGTGCCAGCTGTCCCCAATCATAACATCCACATAACGGTCATATCATTGGGGGCATTTATGTCTTATCATGTCAGGTTGCACCCTGGCTATAAATAGCCACCCCCCACAACCACTAGTTGGTTGGCTGCTCCGAGAGAGAACTGACACTTGTCATTTGAGAGCAACCCATCCTCCGAAGACTTTGAGAGAAAATCATCAGTGAGGAAAAACCCACAACCAAACTACCAAACCCAAAGTGATTGAGCATCACTAAAGAAATTCCTGTGTGGAACCGACGCTTGTTACCTTTGAGGACTGTGCATCCTCGAGACGGTTAGGCGTCATGGTCTAGCGCATCGTGTAGTCAATTGGGGATCATGAAGTGACCTTGGTCTAGAGCATCCATCAGTCAATTGTGGATCGCCAGGTGACTAGTTTGTGAGGGTTTTGGAAGTCTACCCTGAAGACTTACCACGAGTGTTGGGCGAGGACTGTGTGACCTTAGCTCAAGGAGAATACGGTAAGGACTGTGTGCTCCCGCGCCTCTTCTTCCTCGGCTCCGGGCCCGCGTCGTTGTTGCCTTCCCCTTGTCTCGCGAGCCGATCCATCGTCGTCCCCCACTCGGTGATCTCCTCGTCGCCGCGTCCCCTTCCTGTTGCCGTGCGTAGAGTGTAGGTTCGCCGTGGTGCTCAAAGTTGCCGCCGGCCGGGCAAGGCATGGCCTTGAGGCCGTCGCCTCCATCCCCCTCGTCACAAGACGAGTAGGGGAACGGGTCCTCCGAGCTTCTCACTTCCCTCGTCGGGTTTCCTCCTCGCCGGAGAGCCCTTGTAGTCGCCCGATTTCACCGCTGCCGTGCCCTCTGTCGCCGATGTCATTTTTTTCCTTTAGTTTCATCAGTTAGTGTTGTCAGTGTTAGTAGAAGCTTAGCTTCCCCCTTCGATCACTAGCGCGCATGGCGCCATGGTCAGCCGAGCCAGGCGACGACCGGCAGGTCGCGGGTTCGACCCCCCGCGCCCTTTTTATTCATTTTTGGTGTGTGTGTGTTTGTGGCCGCCAGTGGGATCTGGAGTGGGTGTGTGCGTGTGTGGTGTGTGCTTGTGTGTGTAGGATTTCCTATGGCCAGCAAGATCTAGTGTGTGGTGTCTGTGGCTGTGTGTGTGTATGTGTGTTAGTGTGTGTATGACAAGTGGGCCCTGGCCCCACTTGTCATCTACTAGAGGGGCCCTGATGTCTATGCCAGGTGGGACCCTCCCTTCTCTGTTTGCATTTTTTAATGTTTTTATTGTGATATAAATAGATAATTCCATATCTGGTATTTTACTAAATCTGGACATGAGCAAATATAGCAAGTTTTAACTTATGGGAATGTCATATTGCTTTTCGGGCATGTTTTTGTGAGTTGTACAAAAGCTTATATGTGAGTATGATATATGATTTTGGGGTAGAATTTCCCAATGAATCCATTGGTGCATTTTGTTTTGTCATTTGAGCCAGTTTGACAAAATGTCATTTTGTCCCAAAGTGCCATTTTGTCATTTTAGTTAGAATTAATCCAAGCATGCTATGATATTTGTGTCAACATGGAAGTGGTAGTATTTCATGTATATTATGACATAGTATTTTCTTTAGACATGCTAGACTTGCACAGAAGTGGGAATCTTGCTCCTAAGCAGCTAACAAAATGTTGCTGATTTCAACATGCTAAATATTTCTAAGTCCGAGAATTTGCTGTTATTTTTATGCCACGTTGAGTGGATGCTACCAAGTGCTATGTTGTGTTTTAGCTCAATCTCAGTGCTAGTGTTTTGGAGTAGATGTTGCCCTCTACCATCCTGTTAATTTTCATGCCATGAGATGGTCTCTAGCATTATTAATTTCTGTTGTCAACTTGCTATCAGCTTAACTTAGATTCCAGAAAACTGTAATTTTCATGAAGTCCCTAGAATCTGTTTTCATGATGCCATCTTGTGAGCTGCATGATTAGTGATCCATGCTTTATTTCCAGTTTGTGTAGTTGGATGATTTGATAAACATGTGATGTAGTTTCTGTACATACTTTGATTGAGGTTGGAAACATCCTGTAGCTCTAGATATTGACTGTATAAGTTGCTATGTTGCTATTTTGGATAGATTGTGTGTGTCAGTGTTTTGTGACTTGTGGGAGCTATGCTCCATTGTGTTGCTTGTTCTTTGGCTCTATTGTGGTTGGTTTTTCATTTCCTAACCATTTGCTACCTTGGAATACCAAGGAATAGCCCATGGCCTTCCATGTCTTGTATTTTTATCTCCGTACCTTGCCGGGAGCGTATCATGAGAACTGTTACTCCGTTTCTTACGTTCTTCATATGCATTTGCATCGAATTTGCATGAAACATCCATATTTGCCATGATCACGCATGTTCAGTCAACTTAACATGAGGTTCTGTCCAGAATTGTGAATGACTTAACTATTGCATGGGAAACTTGACTAGCTTAGGATTGCCATGTTAAATACTTCAATGAATCATGCATCATCTTGTTTGTGCATTGCACCTTGGTTGTTTGTTTATTTTTTTACTTTTTCTCTTGGGTAGACGCGAGTGTTGAACCTGAGTACGAGGATCCAGGAGAGTACCACTACGAGGACCCAGCTCTTTGTCCCTCTGAAGAACCAATATGCAAGATGATCGTACCCGGATCCCGACACTATTTTTGCTTTGCCAGATGTCTCGCTCTTATCGTTATAGATGCGTTACCTACCACTTGAATGTCAAGCCTCCTTCATTGCCATGATATCCTCTAACCCCTCCACATCCTAGCAAACCTTGTTTAGCTAAGTTACCGCTGCTCATCCCCTCTTATAGCGTTCTTAGTTGCAGGTGCAGGTTGTTTTCCATGTGATAACATGGATGTCTGGAATATCACAATATTAATTGTTATTTAATTTAATGCACATATATATCTTGGTATGGTGGATGGCTTGGCCTTTTGCTTGGTGTTTTGTTCCACTTTTACCGCCATAGTTTCTTGTTACCGGTGTTATGTTTCCATACTTTGCGCTCCTAACATGCTCGGGGTTGTTATGGGGACCCCCTTGATTATTCAGTCGAGATTAAAACTTGTCTGGCAAGACCCAACATTGGTACTATTTTCTTAAACAACTTAATAAATTGCATAGGGCTTTGCAACCCCGTGGATAATTAGTCAACAACCCGGGCTAGTGCTCCTCATGAGTATTGGTCCAAACTAGAGCATTGTGCGGGGCCAACCCGGGGCAACTCGGGAGATTTCTATCATGACTCCGTATGCGTCGCTTATCCGTCGTGTCCTGAGGACGAGATACATGACTAATTGGGTTCGTCGACACGTAGGGTGGTCTTGCTAGACTTGTTTTACCATTCTCGGGTGGCTTGCGTGAGGAACTCCGATCTTCTTCGGGCTATCTCGAGGTGTTGGTTTTCCTTTGGAGTGGCCTAGGATGATCACGAGATCCGTGGTCGAGGTTATTCCCATGGAGTGTGGTTAATTTTGTGATGGACTAGTTGGAGCACCCCTGCAGGGTTAAATCTTTCGGAAAGCCGTACCCGCGGTTATGTGGCAACTTGGATATTTTGATTAACACCCGGTTATAGTTAACTTGAAGTAAACTCCAATAAAATACACCAACTGTGTGTGTAACCATGATCGTCTCTGCTCGTGAACATGAACCGAGAGAGAACACGGTGGGGTTATGTTTGACGTAACTAGGTGTTCAGGATCACTTAGTGATCATGGTATTATTCGACCGTCTTCATAGACCACCATATTTGTATTCCTGTATTCGTAAGTTAGCCACCATACAATGCTTAGTGCTGCTGCAAACTCAATACTTACCCCCATCCTACCCATGAGCTTATATAGTTTTGGCCCCCGGGTTACATGATTGCTGACTCCTCCGTGGCTCACAGATTACTACAACAATCCAGGTGTAGGTGTTGATGAGTTCGTGTCAGATGATGTGACCCAGCTCCAGTGGGAGTACTATGAAGAGTGTGGCAGGATGTATGTCACGTATCCCGATGAGTAGAGTGGCCATGGTCGTGATTCGTGGGATAGCAAGGCGCTTTTCATTGCTTCTTTTCTTCATTTGATTTCATCCGTAGACGGACCTTGCTTTCTGTATGATGATTGAATAGTTGAGTGGATTGTAATTTAGCTTGTGGTCAGTGTAAGCCAACTCATATACTCTCTTTTCATAAATGTATGCAATGAATTGCCGCACTTGCGAAACGACGAGATGTGCCTCTATCGCTGTCGAGACCCCGTGTCTCAATAAGGATAGGCACGCATGTTGGGCGTTACAACAGTAGAAAGCACAATATTTGCGCTAGACAACAAGTTAGATAATCATAAATCCGTATTTTTAGCCAAGTGATATTGACTCTAATTTCACAATCGAACAATCATGAACATATTTGTTTCGCAAGTTACATAAACTATATTATTAAACCGACGTGTAATATGACATGTCGCTAGCTTGTGCATAGAACATATGCACCATTCCCGTCTCCTCCCAAAATGCTCTTGCCATGGTATCCATGCCACTGGGATCCAACATGATGAATTGGTTCTCCTCGGAGAGAGAATCTTGCATAAACCTTGCCTCCTCAACTTAGAGTCTATAGCCCCCCATCACTTTATGAGGCCTTCTACTTTGCATGGCATCCCATCTTGCCCTCTTTTTTGGATCTGTTTCTCCTTCATCTCCCACTTTTGTTGTTTCTTCTTCTTCACCTACTTATTTCTTGATCTCATCAAGTCATTGTTTTTTTCATCAACTCCACCATTCCTTGTCTCTTGAGCATCTCCTCCGCTCCCTTACCCCCGTGGGGATGGCCCATGCTAGACACATAATGGGATCTTCTACACACCCTTACCTCACCATCATCGTCCTATTCTTCATTATCGTTCACCTTTGCAGATGAATTGATCCACTTGTCACTTTTTGGAGGAGCCTCATCATTCCTCGATTTTCGTTTCTAATTGCCTTCCAACAGAATCAGGCCAAATGATTTGCCCTTTGAATTGGCCATTTGTTGGTACCTCTGATTGGGTATACTATGCTAGAACATGCAAATGATAAAATTTATGAGAATGCTTGATGTGGAAAACCCTCCCTATACATCCAGGAGGACGGCCCGCTCAGTGACTGCAAAAACTTGACCCAAACGCACCCTACATATCGACACTATACGCCAGGGACAGATATGAGGAGGCACGGATGCACCGACCGCGTCTGCCTTGTCGAATACGGCCCACACCGCCCCCGGTCCCACATATATTTGTTCCCATTTGCATATCAGACAAAACCCTATCCAACCCGCTCCAGCTCAAGCTCTCTTCCGACCTTCTCTAGCATGCCGGGCAACATACCTGACTCTAAGATCTCCTGAACTGTTGACTTGGATGACGTCCTATGCAAGGACGAGAAGGCGATGGTCGTCCACATGGCTCTCCACTGCTCCCTAGAGGAGTGCGCCCGATCGCGTTTGAGGCCATCCAACAGGAATTGGCATCGACGCAAACGATGCTAGGATCCAAGGGCGGTGGTGGCTAGTGGCGTGTGCCCTCTACCTTGTCGGATGTGATGAGTCACGTCTGCTGCCCCCACTCTGTTGTGCCTTCGATGGTTCCTTTTCCTCACAGCATCAGGCTTTGAGCAAAGGTTGATGCCAACATGCATCATGTGTTGTCAGGTTATAGGGAGCAGTGTGCCCTTCATGCGAGCTTGAGGGCGCGGGAGTCCGAGGCCTGCCTTGTTTTCGAGAAGGCCGAGTCAAAGTCGCATGCCACCTTGGACAAGGAAGCCTTATGTGCTTGCTTCCTTGACAAGCGGCAAAGTAGGAGGACATGCTCCCTCACACGAGAGAAAATCTGGGTGGTCCATTCCATGGCTGGACTTCTTGTCATGCGCACTATGCGGTCCTATCATTACGGGAACTTAGGGCACATATCAAAGATGCTTTCACAAGGTGGATATCGTCACAAATACATGTTCTAAAGAGAAGAGTATAAAAGATGTTGGCTTACACTCACCACAAGCTACAACATGAATATCTCAATACATCAATACATACAAATCATCACACAAAAGAGCATGATAGGACTAGTGGTGAAATCAAACAAAAAATAAGGTGATGTCCACCTTGCAAATCCCACGCTGCCAACCTGGAACCCATCCTACAATCAACGAAGAAGAAGAACTCCAAATAGAACAAGCATCACTCTCACGTCAAAGCATCGTGTTACCTACACCTGCACTTGTTGTTGTAGGAATATGTGAGCTATGGGGTCTCAACAATCTCATTACCAAGGGTATCAATACTAGCAAAGCTTTATGGGTGAGTAATGGTTAAGTGGTGAGGCTGCAGCAAGCACTAAGCATTTTTATCTGGCTAACTAACGAGTACAAGAATAAGACGGGTGATCTATGCATAAACGGACATGAAAAAGTGTAACAACTAAGATGTGGTACTATCCCAATTAAGGCTCGAGGACCTCGATGGGGATAGAAGCGCATCTTGATGTTTTGCAAGTATAGAAATCATTGCAATACATTTAAAGAGGAGATGAGTATAGGAGTTCTCTTACACTCGCCACAAACTAGATTACAATTCCACATAATCATTCATACATTCATACATAAGACATGGTCTGACTAAGGATGAAATCAAATGATAAAGAAAGCAATGAAACTGTCTTGCTAGCCCAAAAACACAACCACGAAGCTCCCCTACTCATCCGGATGCGTCATGTACATACGCCCATGTTCTTCATCGTACTCCCACTAGAGCCGGGGCACATCAACGGGATCAATATCAGCAGTACCTGTACCTGTAGTGTTGTACTAATCTGTAAGCCACATGGACTCAACAAGCCCATAACCTGGGTACCGAGACTATGTAAGCCAATGGGTAAAGAATGCTTAAGTGGTGAGGCTGCATCAAGCACTAAGCATATATTTGGGTGGCTAACTTACGAGATCAATAATAAATACGGTGGCCTACGCATAACGGTAGAATGATCACTAAGTGATCCTGAATACCTACTTACGTCAAACATATCCCAATAGGAGCCGCGTGTATCTCTTTCTCAGGGCACTACCAGATGAGCTAGACATTGGGTTGGCTGAAACCCCGAGTGACCAGGGGGCGCCGGACATCACTCGGTTTGGACCAACACTCATGAGGAGCACTGGCCTGAGTGGTTGATTAAATATCCATGAGGTAGCTAAGACATATGCATTTTTATTAGGTTGTTAAGCAAATAGTACCAAAGTTGGGTCTTGCCAAACAAGCTTTATCCCTAAATGAATAGTCAAGGGTGTCCCCACAACAACCCCGAGCATGTTAGGAGCGCAAAATACGGATCATAACACCAGTAACAAGTAACTAGGGTAGCAAAGTGGAACAAAACACGGGGCAAAAGGCCAAGCCTTCCACCTTTACCAAGTATATAGGAGCACTGAATTAAATAGCAATAAATATTGTGATATCTCCGATATCCATGTTATCACATGGAAACAACCTCGACCTGCAACTAAGAACACTATAAGAGAGGTTGAGCAGCGGTAACTTAGTCAAACAAGGTTTTGCTAGGTAGTGGAGGGGTTAGAGGCTTTCATGGCAATTTAGGAGGCTTGACATTTAAGTGGTAGGCAACTAAACATGACGGTAGAAGTGAGACATCTAGCATAGCAAAAGTAGTGTCGGGATCCTGGTATGATCATCTTGCCAGTTAGGTCTTTAGAGGGATAAAGAGATGGGTCCTCATAGGCGTTCTCTCCTGGATCCTCGTACTCAGGCTCGATACTCGGGTCTACCCAAAGAGAAAACAACACCAAATGAACATACAAAGAAAGTGCAATGTGCAACAAAAGGTGATGCATGACCAATTTGATGCAAATAACATGACAACCCTATGCTAGTCATGTTTCTCATGCAATTATTAAGTTGTTTAGTTGTGGGGATCCCAACTCATAAGTCGTGATCACCGAATGCACGTGTACAGTGATCCTAGAGATCATGGCTCACTGAACACATAGAAGTTGAATAACAAGAGTCTTACATCCATACTTAGCGTCTTACACAAATAAAGACCATGACGATCAAGTCTTACATAGATAGGGCCATGAAGGCCAAATGACAGACACAAACTAGCAGCGGAAATCTTGATCGAAAGCATAGACCCATGCCATTTGCCTTAACCCTATAGGCATTCTGACTGGGAAGCATCCTAGTTCACATGTTCGTCACCAACGAACTCTTCACCATATTCCTGCTCTTCCATGCCCGGTCAATTAAATAACCAGTGGCAAGTCAATGAGTACTTTGAATGTACTCGCAAGCAACCCATGTTTTGGAACAATGTATAATAATGCGTGATATAGCACTAAGTCAGTAAGTTTGCAAAAAGCTTTTTTTGAGTGCAATGACATGATCAGTTACTTGTAAAAGCATGCATCATGAGCTAGTAGTTATCCATGTGAACAGGTTACAAATATAAATATAACCAGGGATCGGACATCCCATGTTCAATCATCACGGTGAGTCATCAGACTTAGCTCAACCATCATCTTTGTCACCAACACACACACACACACATCATGATTAATACATCGAGAATGAACTGCTATATGCCATGCAATAAAAATGGTTTCTTAACATGGTCAAAGGGTTGCTTGCTTGGCTCAACAAAGTCTTTAGGGTCTTCAAAGTCTTCGGGTCCAACTCCCTCGTCAACAACACAATCTATCATCGCGATAATAACGAGCAATAATAAGAATCACAATAAAAACAAGAGCACACAATGTTACCCTACTCTGTAAAATACTAGAATAGAGACTTAGAATATTTGTCTCTGGTTTTGGGGTGAAAAGGATTTTGAAATCTATTTTAATAGAGGCTAAAAATATTTAAAACTAGGTTTTAAATAAAACCACTACATGAAACATTTTACAAAAATTATACAAGTGGCACTATTAAATACTACAAAATATTTCAAGATTTTTGGTGGAAGAATTATTGGAGTTGGACAAACATTAGGATTCATGAATTTTTTGCAGGTTTAAACAAAAAAGAAAAATAAAAGTGTGCACTGTGCCCATCGACCGAGTGGCCAGTCGAACCGGGCCCAACTGTCCAGGCAAGCCTAGCTGAGCTACGGGCACGTGCGTAGCCAGGTTTAAACCTGACACGCGGGTCCTAGTGTCAGCGAGAGGGAGATGGGAGAAAGGTGTGGGTATGACAGGTTGGTCCCACCCGTCATCTCCCACCTCAGGACAGAGGGGATGCGATGCTCACCGACGACCAATGAGGGCACAAGTATGGCAGGTGAGGATGGGAACAACTTCAAGAGGTCGTCGCCATCCTAGGGGTGCCATAGTTGGTCGCCGGGGAGTCTTGGGTCACCGGCGACGAGGTCCTGCGGCAGAGAGCTTTGGGAGGAGGTCGCTATCGATGTTGTTCGCAGAAAAAAGGGCGGGAATATGTGGAGAAGCGCCAGGGGCTTCCTACGGTCTCAACGGAAGAGGAAGGAGAGCCGGAGCGGGCCTGTGTCCCGAGATCGACGGAGCCCCGACTAGGAGGCGCCTCGGTCGATCTCGAGCACTGGTACTCGGGGAGGTGGAGTGGGTGGTGCAGGCGGCCGTTTGGGAGTGGGAGAGGGTCAGCAGAGGGGAGAGGGGAGCTCGAGGTGGCCTTAAATAGACAGGGTGCGGTACACCATGGACCCGTGCGTCGGCGAAGTCGTGGCCATCGCTAGAGGCCACTAGCACTTGCTGGGATATGTCCAGGGCGTCCCAAGGCTTGGCTTCGAGCCTAAGGAAGGGAGAGGCGGAGAGAGGACGCGTCTAGAGTGCGCGCGTGTGAGGTCGCGGGTTGGCCGAGCTTAGCGGCGCCCTGACACGTGCTGTAGAGGGCAGGAGAGAGAGGGCGAGGAAAGGGCCGTTGCCCTGGTAGATTAAAGACGTTGAGACGCGGTCTCTGGTGCGCAGGAAGGACGATGTGGCCGAGGGCATAGGGTCAACTCTCTGGAGCACGACTGCGGGCTGCAGAGCGCCTGCTTGGCCGACATCCGCGCGCTCTCACGTGTCCCTCTTGTCTTGGCGTGCCAGGGAGTTACTGGAGATGCCCTGGGTGGCGTAGGAAGTCAGCAAACGCAAAGGGGAGGGCAGAGGAGCTAAGAAAGATGAGGGAGAGAGAGATTCTTGCTGTCTATAGAGGAAAATGGGGTTTCACCCTACCAATAAATGAGCTGTGGCCGAGGGAAACTTACTGGGGGTTGCTGGGGGTGAGGGAGAGGTGTGATAGAAATTTAGGGTGAAGGAGAATAGTTTAAGTGGTTGAACTAGAGTCTTTACTACTTCACCAGAAGGTGTTTGATGTTGGTTTGGGCAAGAAAAACTTCCTTATTGCAGTGAGATTTTAGTGTCAAATGAGAGATAGAAATAGGGTGGATCACCAAGTTTAGGTTCAATTGGAAGAAATTCCCAATGTAAACCTAGTAAACCCTAGAATGGGCAGAAACTGATCTTCCTAGATCCAATCATGCTAACATATTCTCCTAAATGCACCACTTAGTGTAATAGAATTATTTAGGGTTTAGAACATGCCCACAAAGTTTGGGGTCAATAGGAGAAACTTCACAATGCGAAGTTGTTCAAATCTGATTCTGGACAGAGAGGGTTTTGGAATATTTTGGTGAAGCAAAACAATTGGGATTGAGATGAATCATTGCAAGATCATCACATATAGCATCTATGACTTGCTGAAATTTTCCTGGATTTATTTGATAATATTTATTACAGAAATATTTCAAATGCTTGATATAAGCAAAATTGGTTTTGGAGGGTTTTTCCCATTATTTTGAACATGACCATGTGTTAAACCTCATATATATGGAAAATATATGTCCAGTGAGTTTCCCTAAATTTTCTCAAATATTTTGAAAGCATTTAAATAATTCTCCCCTTGAAAGACCATTTCTGGCCTTAATAAAAAGCCTTTAAATAAAATAGTAAAATAATATTGGCTTATTGTGGGAGGTTAAATATATAGTAGGTTCCAAATAAAGTCTTTGGTGCCAAATATTCCACCCAATTTGAGGTCTTGTGGTACAATCCTCAATTTAGTTTTTTTTTGAAAACCTAGTTTGAAGAAATCCCTTTTGGCCAAAACAACATTTGATAAAAATAGTTTTAGGTACTATACATATGGTATGAGCATTGCACAAGATGGTTGGGTCAAGGAAGTGAGTTCTAGAGGAAGAAGATCATTGAGTGCCAAAATCCAATCAAGCAAACAAGCAACCATAAAATAAACCAAACAAGCATATGTACTCAAAATGTTTTAAATGGTTCCAAATTTTATAAATCCATAGCATAGCAAGGTGATACAAACACAGGGTGTGACAGTCCTACCCGCTTACACGAATCTCGTCCCTGAGATTCCTAGGCTAAGCGCTAAAAAGATAAGGGAACTCAGATCTAAGATAGTCTTCACGCTCCCAGGTTGCTTCTGCTTCAGTGTGGTTGCTCCATTGCACCTTGAGGTACTTGATGGTGTGGATTCTGGTGCAATGCTTAGCTTCATCCAGAATACAAACTAGCCTCCCATGATGGTTGAGATTTGGCTGAAGGTCGATGGCTTGATGATCAATGTCCTTGTAGAGGTTGGGGCGGTTGGGGACTTGGGGACACTTCCGGAGCTATGACACGTGGAACATGTTGGAAATATGCCCTACAGGCAGTAATAAAATGGTTATTATTATATTTCCTTGTTCATGATAATTGTCTATTGTTCATGGTATAATCGTATTAACCGGAGACCGTAATACATGTGTGAATACATAGACTACACCATGTCCCTAGTAAGCCTCTAGTTGACTAGCTCGTTGATCAATAGATGGTCATAGTTTCATGACCATGGACATTGGATGTCATTGATAACGGGATCACATCATTAGGAGAATGATGTGATGTACAAGACCCAATCCTAAGCATAGCACAAGATCATGTAGTTCGTTTGCGAAAGCTTTTCTAATGTCAAGTATCGTTTCCTGAGACCATGAGATTGTGACACTCCCGAATATCGTAGGAATACTTTGGGTGTGCCAAACGTCACAATGTAACTAGGTGGCTATAAAGGTACGCTATAGGTATCTCTAAAAGTGTTTGTTGGGTTGGCACGAATCGAGACCGGATTCATCATAATGAGCTCAATGTCGCTAAGGAGTTAGCCACGGGATGATGTGTTACGGAACAAGTAAAGAGACTTGCCGGTAACGAGATTGAACAAGGTATAGTGATACTGACGATCGAATCTCGGGTAAGTAACATACCGATGGACAAAGGGAATTGTATACGGGATTGATTGAATCCCTGCCATCATGGTTCATCTAATGAGATCATCGTGGAGGATGTGGGAGCCAACATGGGTATCCAGATCCCGCTGTTGGTTATTGACCAGAGAAGTGTCTCGGTCATGTCTACATGCCTCCTAAACCCATAGGGTCTACACACTTAAGGTTAGATGACGCTAGGGTTATATGGAAATTGTGTATGTGGTTACCGAAGGTTGTTTGGAGTCCCGGATGAGATCATGGATGTCACGAGGAGTTCCGGAATGGTCCGGAGGTAAAGATTCTTATATAGGAAGTGATGTTTTGGTCACCGGAAGTGTTTCGGGCATCACCGGTAATGTACCGGGACCACCGGATGGGTTCCGGTGTTCCACCATGTGGGCTGCGTGGGCCGAGAGTGGAAGGGACCAGCCCCAGAGTGGGATGGTGCGCCTACCACCAAGGCCCAAGGTGCAGCAAAGGGTGGAGGGGGGCAAACCCTAGGCGCAGATGGGCCCTAGGCCCACCTAGGGCGTCACCCCTCCTCTCCCCTCTCTGGCCGCCGCCCAAAACCCCATCTAGGGCTGTCGCTACCCCTAGGGAGGGAACCCTAGGGGTGCGCACCCTCCTCCCTCTCCTCCTATATATACTGGAGGGTTTTGGGGGCAGCCAACACAACAGATCTCTCTCTCTCTCAGCGCAACCCTACCCCTCCTCCTCCTCGTCCTCCGTAGCACTTGGCGAAGCCCTATCGGAGTAACACGCAGCTCCACCGTCACCATGTCGTCGTGCTGCCGGAGCTCCCCTCAACCTCTCCTTCCTCCTTGCTGGATCAAGGCGTAGGAGATGTCACGGGGCTGCACGTGTGTTGAACACGGAGGCGCCATTGTTCGACGCTTAGATCGGAATCCATCGCGATCTGAATCGCTGCGAGTATGACTCCACCAACCGCGTTCTTGTAATGCTTCCGCTTTGCGATCTTCAAAGGTATGAAGATGCACTGTCCTTTGCTCGTTGTTGGTTTCTCCATAGATTGATCTTGGTGACACGTAGGAATTTTTTTGATTTACTACTACGTTACCCAACAGTGGCATCATGAGCTAGGTCTATGCGTAGAATCTATGCACGAGTAGAACACAAGTTGTTGTGGGCGTCGATTTTGTCAATTTGCTTGCCGTTACTAGTCTTATCTTGATTCGGAGGCATTGTGGGATGAAGCGGCCTAGACCGACTTTACATGCACGCTTACGTGAGACTGGTTCCACCGCCTGCCCTGCACTTGTTGCATAAGGTGGCTAGCAGGTGTCTGTCTCTCCCACTCTAGTCGGATCGTATGCGATCAAAAGGGTCCTTGTGAAGGGTAAATAGAAATTGGCATATCACGTTGTGGTTTTTGTGTAGGTAAGAAACGTTCTTGCTAGAAACCTATAGCAGCCACGTAAAAACTTGCAACAACAAATTAGAGGACGTCTAACTTGTTTTTGCAACATATGCCGTGTGATGTGGTATGGCCAAAGGATGTGATATGATACATATGATGTATGAGATTGATCATGTTCTTGTAATAGGATTCACGACTTGCATGTCGATGAGTATGACAACCGGTAGGAGCCTTAGGAGTTGTTTTAATTTATTGTATGACTTGCGTGTCAATCAAAAACGACATGTAATTACTTTACTTTATTGCTAACCGTTAGCCATAGTAGTAGAAGTAATAGTTGGCGAGACAACTTCATGAAGACACGATGATGGAGATCATGATGATAGAGATCATGGTGTCGTGCCAGTGACAATGATGATCATGGTGCCCCGAAGATGGAGATCAAAGGACCAAGATGATATTGGCCATATCATGTCACTATATGATTGCATGTGTTGTTTATCATGTTTTACATCTTATTTGCTTAGAACAATGGTAGCTTTAATAATATGATCTCTCACTAAAATTTGAAGAAATGTGTTCCCCCTAACTGTGCACCGTTGCTAAGGTTTGTTGTTCCGAAGCACCACATGATGATCGGGTGTGATAGGTTCTAACGTTCGCATACAACAGGTGTAAGCTAGATTTACACACGCAATACACTAAGGTTGACTTGACGAGCCTAGCATGTACAGACATGGCCTCGGAACACAGGAGACCAAAAGGTCGAACATGAGTCGTATAGAAGATACGATCAACATGAAGATGTTCACCATGGATGACTAGTCCGTCTCACGTGATGATCGGACACGGGCTAGTTGACGTGGATCATGTGTCATTTAGGTGACTAGAGAGATGTGCATCTAAGTGGGAGTTCATTAAATAGTTTGATATGAACTTAATTATCATGAACATAGTCTAAAATGTCTTTACAATCTATATTGTAGATCCAATGGCCCACGCTAATGTTACCCTCAAGTTCAACACGTTCCTAGAGAAAACCAAGCTGAAAGACGATGGAAGCAACTATGCAGACTGGGTCTGTAGCTTGAGGATCATTCTCATAGCTTCCAAGATATTATATGTCCTTGATGCACAGCTAGGTGACACACCGGTTTTCCCAGCAACTCAAGACGTTATGAACGCCTGGTAGTCGCGCTATGATGATTACTCCCTAGTTCAGTGCGGCATGCTTTACAGCTTAGAACCGGGGCTCCAAAAGCGTTTTGAGCAACACAGAGCATATGAGATGTTCCAAGAGCTGAAATTGGTTTTCCAAGCTCATGCCCGGGTCGAGACATATGATGTCTATGACAAGTTGTTCAACTGTAAGATGGAGGAAAATAGTTTCGTTAGCGAGCACATGCTCAAAATGTCTGGGTTGCACAACCGTTTGTCTCAGCTGGGAGTTAATCTTCTGGATGACTTGGTTATTGACAGAATCCTCCAATCGCTTCCACCTAGCTACAAGAGCTTTGTGATGAACTACAACATGCAGGGTATGGAGAAGTCCATTCCTGAGTTGTACTTGATGCTGAAATCAGCGGAGGTCGAGATCTAAAAGGAGCATCAAGTGTTGATGGTCAATAAGACCACTAGTTTCAAGAAAAGAAAGGGTAAGAAGAACTTCAAGAAGGATGGCAAAGCAGTTGCCACGCCCGGTAAGCAAGTTGCTGGGAAGAAGAACAAGAATGGACCCAAGCCTGAGACTGAGTGCTTTTATTGCAAGGGTACCGGTCACTGGAAGCGGAACTGCCCCAAGTACTTAGCGGATAAGAAGGCCGCCAACGTTAAAGATATATGTGATATACTTGTTATTGATGTGTACCTTACCAGTGCTCGTAGTAGCTCCTGGGTATTTGATACCGGTGCAGGTGCTCACATTTGTAACTCCAAGTAGGAGCTGCGGGATAAGCGGAGACTGGCAAAGGACGAGGTGACGATGCGCATCGGTAATGGTTCCAAGGTCGATGTGATCGCCGTTGGCACGCTACCTCTACATATACCTTCCGGATTAGTTTTAAACCTTAATAATTGTTATTTAGTACCAGCTTTGAGCATGAACATTGTATATGGATCTCGTTTGATGCGAGATGGCTACTCATTTAAATCTGAGAATAATGGTTGTTCTATTTATATGAGAGAAATGTTTTATGGTCATGCCCCGCTGGTCGATGGTTTATTTGTGATGAATCTCGAACGCGATGTTACACATGTTCATAGTGTGAGTACCAAAATATGTAAGGTCGATAACAATATTCCCACTTACATGTGGCACTGCCGCCTTGGTCATATTGGTGTCAAACGCATGAAGAAACTCCATGCCGATGGACTTTTGGAGTCTCTTGATTTTGAATCATTTGACACATGCAAACCATGCCTCATGGGCAAGATGACCAAGACTCCATTCTTTAGAACAATGGAGCAAGCAACTGATTTGTTGGAGATAATACATACCGATGTATGTGGTACAATGAGCGTTGAGGCTCGCGGTGGATACCGTTATGTTCTCACCCTCACTGATGACTTAAGCAGATATGGGTATGTCTACTTAATGAAACACAAGTATGAAACCTTTGTAAAGTTCAAGGAATTTTAAAGTGAGGTAGAGAATCAACGTGACAGGAAAATAAAGTGCCTACGATCTGATTGTGGTGGAGAATAATTGAGTCACGAGTTTGGCACGCACCTAAGAAAATGTGGAATTGTTTCACAACTCATGCCGCCTGGCACACCTCAGGGAAATGGTGTGTCTGAACATTGTAATCGCATTCTGTTGGATATGGTGCAATCTATGATGTCTCTTACCGACTTACTGCTATCATTTTGGGGATATGCATTAGAGACTACTGCATTCACATTAAACAGGGCACTGTCTAAGTCCGTTGAGACGACACCGTATGAGTTATGGTTTGGTAAGAAACCTAAGCTGTCATTTCTGAAAGTTTGGGGATGTGATGCTTATGTGAAGAAACTTCAACCTGAGAAGCTTGAACCCAAATCGGAATGGTGCGTCTTCATAGGATACCCTAAGGAAACTATTGGGTATACCTTCTACCTCAGATCCGAAGGCAAGATCTTTGTTGCCAAGAATGTATCCTTTCTAGAGAAAGAGTTTCTCTCAAAATACGTAAGTGGGAGGAAAATTGAACTTGATGAGGTAATTGTACCTCCACTCGAACCGGAGAGTAGCGCAACACAGGAAGTTGTTTCTAGGGAGCCTGCACCGGCTGGAGAGGAAGTTAATGATGATGATCATGAAACTTCAGATCAAGGTGCTATTGAACCTCGAAGGTCCACAAGGACACGTTCCGCACCAGAGTGGTATGGCAACCCCGTCCTGGAGATCATGTTGTTGGACAACGGTGAACCTTCGAACTATGAAGAAGCAATGGCGGGCCCGGATTCCAACAAATGGCTTGAAGCCATGAAATCCGAGACATGATCCATGTATGAGAACAAAGTATAGACTTTGGTGGACTTGCCCGATGACTGGCGAGCCATAGAAAATAAATGGATCTTTAAGAAGAAGACTGACGCGGATGGAAATGTGACCGTCTATAAGGCTTGGCTTGTCGCTAAGCGTTATCAACAAGTTCAAGGAGTTGACTACGATGAGACTTTCTCACCCATAGCGATGCTGAAGTCCGTCCGAATCATGTTAGGAATTACCGCATTTTATGATTATGAGATCTGGCAAATGGACGTCAAAGCGGCATCCTTAATGGTTTCCTTAAGGAAGAACTATAAATGATGCAGCCGTAAGGTTTTGTTGATCCTAAAGATGCTAACAAAGTATGCAAGCTCCAGTGCTCCATCTATGCCCTGGTACAAGCATCTCGGAGTTGGAACATTCGCTTTAATAAGGTGATTAAAGCATTTGGATTTATACAGGTTTATGGAGAACCCTGTATTTACAAGAAAGTGAGTGGGAGCTCTGTAGAATTTCTCATATTATATTTGGATGACATATTGTTGATGGGAATTGATATTAAACTTTTGGAAAGCGTAAAGGCCTACTTGAATAAGTGTTTTTCAATGAAGGACCTTGGAGAAGCTGCTTATATATTAGGCATCAAGATCTATAGAGATAGATCGAGACGACTCATAGGTCTTTCACAAAGCACATACCTTGATTAGATATTGAAGAAGTTCAATATGGATCAGTCCAAGAAGGGGCTCTTGCCTGTGTTACATGGTGTGAGATTGAGTATGAATCAATGCCCAACCATGACAGAGGATAGAGAAAAGATGAGTGTCATCCCCTATGCTTCAGCCATTGGCTCTATTATGTATGCCATGCTGTGTACCAGACCTTATGTGAACCTTGCCATAAGTTTGGTAGGGAGGTACCAAACTAATCCCGGAGCGGAACACTGGACAGCGGTCAAGAATATCCTGAAGTACCTGAAAAGGACCAAGGACATGTATCTTGTATATGGAGGTGACGAAGAGCTCGTCATAAAGGGTTACGTTGATGCTAGCTTCGACACAAATACGGATGACTCCAAGTCACAAACCGGATACGTGTATTTTAAACAGAGGGGCAGTCAGCTGGTGCAGCAGAAAGCAAAGCGTCATGGTGGCATCTACATGTGAAGCAGAGTACATAGCTGCTTCAGAAGCAGCAAGGGAAGGAGTCTGGATGAAGGAGTTCATCACCGACCTAGGAGTAATTCCTAATGCGTCGGGCCCAATGACTCTATTCTGTGACAATACTAGAGCTATTGCCCTTGCCAAGGAGCCCAGGTTTCACAAGAAGACAAGACACATCAAGCGCCGCTTCAAATCCATTCGTGATTACATTCAGGAAGGAGATATAGATATTTGTAAAGTACATACGGATTTGAATGTCACAGATCCGTTGACTAAACCTCTCTCACGAGCAAAACATGAGCAAAACATGAACTCTATGGGTGTTCGATTCATCATGATGTAACTAGATTATTGACTCTAGTGCAAGTGGGAGACTGTTGGAAATATGCCCTAGAGGCAATAATAAAATGGTTATTATTATATTTCCTTGTTCATGATAATTGTCTATTGTTCATGCTATAAGTGTATTAACCGGAAACCGTAATACATGTGTGAATACATAGACCACACCATGTCCCTAGTAAGCCTCTAGTTGACTAGCTCGTTGATCAATAGATGGTTATAGTTTCATGACCATGGACATTGGATGTCATTGCTAACGGGATCACATCATTAGGAGAATGATGTGATGGATAAGACCCAATCCTAAGCATAGCACAAGATCGTGTAGTTTGTCTGCTAAAGCTTTTCTAATGTCAAGTATCGTTTCCTTAGACCATGAGATTGTGCAACTTCCAAATATCGTAGGAATACTTTGGGTGTGCCAAACATCACAACGTAACTGGGTGGCTATAAAGGTACACTACAGGTATCTCCGAAAGTGTCTGTTGGGTTGGCACGAATCGAAACTGGGATTTGTCACTTCGTGTGACGGAGAGGTATCTCTGGGAACACTCGGTAAGACATCATCATAATGAGCTCAATGTGACTAAGTAGTTATCCACGGGATGATGTGTTACGGAACGAGTAAAGAGACTTGCCGGTAACGAGATTGAACAAGGTATAGGGATACCGATGATCGAATATTGGGCAAGTAACATACCGATGGACAAAGGGAATTGTATACGGGATTGATCGAATCCTCGACATTGTGGCTCATCCGATGAGATCATCGTGGAGCATGTGGGAGCCAAAATGGGTATCCAGATCCCGCTGTTGGTTATTGACCGGAGAGGTGTCTCGGTCATGTCTACATGCCTCACGAACCCGTAGGGTCTACACAATTAAGGTTCAATGACACTAGGGTTATAGGGAAATAGTGTATGTGGTTACTGAAGGTTGTTCGGAATCCCGGATGAGATCCCGGATGTCATGAGGAGTTCCGGAATGGTCTGGAGGTAAAGATTCATATATAGGAAGTGAGGTTTTGGTCACCGGAAGTGTTTCTGGCATCACCGGTAATGTACCGGGAGCACCGAAAGGGTTCCGGGGGTCCACCATGTGGGTCCACCGGCACCTAAGGGCTGCGTGGACCGAGAGTGGGATGGGACCAGCCCCAGAGTGGGATGGTGTGGCTCCCACCAAGGCCCAAGGTGCATCAAAGGGTGGAGGGGGGCAAACCCTAGGCGCAGATGGGCCCTAGGCCCACCTAGGGCGCCGCACCTCCTCTCCCCTCTCCGGCCGCCGCCCAGAACCCCATCTAGGGCTGCCACCACCCCTAGGGAGGGAAACCTAGGGGTGCTCACCCTCCTTCCTCTCCTCCTATATATAGTGGAGGGGTTTTGGGGCTGCCAACACCACATATCTCTCTCTCTCTCTCGGCGCAGCTCTACCCCTCCTCCTCCTCGTCCTTCGTAGCGCTTGGCGAAGCCCTGCCGGAGTACCACGCAGATCCACCATCACCATGCCGTCATGTTGCCGGATCTCCCCTCAACCTCTCCTTCCTCCTTGTTGGATCAAGGCGTATGAGACATCACCGGGCTGCACTTGTGTTGAAGGCGGAGGCACCGTTGTTCGGCACTTAGATCGGAATCCACCGCGATCTGAATCGCTGCGAGTACGACGACACCAACCATGTTCTTGTAACGCTTACGCTTTGCTATCTTCAAAGGTATGAAGATGCACTCCCCTTTGCTCGTTGCTGGTTTCTCCATAGATTGATCTTGGTGACACATAGGAATTTTTTGATTTACTACTACGTTACCCAACAGAACACGTTGTGCACATGTGATAGCTCGGAAGGTAGCTCTAGCTAGTAGGCAACTTCTCCTAGCTTGGCGGTGATCTTGAAGGGGCCAATGTATCTTGGTGCAAGCTTTCCCTTTACATGGAAATGCTTGGTTCCCTTTAGAGGCGTGACTCGGAGGTATACATGGTCACCAATGTAGAAGTTTGCTTCTCGGCGGTGAGAGTCAGCGCAACTCTTCTGTTTTGAGTTGGCGGTTGTTGGTGTCAAAACCGGCGGATCTCGGGTAGAGGGTCCCAAGCTGTGAGACTAGAATCGATGGTAATAAGAGACGAAGGAGATGATGTTTACCCAGGTTCGGGCCCTCATATGGAGGTAATACCCTACGTCCTGCTTGATTGTATTGATGATATGTGGGTTACAGAGTTGATCTACCATGAGATCGAATAGCTAAACCCTAGATGAGTTGTTCTCTGTCTACAACCTAAAAACCTCTACCTTATATAAACGCCAAGGGTACCTAGGGTTTACACATGGTTGGTTACACGTCGAAGGGATAAACATGCCTATTCACTACTCCAAACGTGGAGGATATGCCACGATTCCCGAAGCTTCCTTCCTGGAGACAGGGCTTTCGATTGATCCAATGCTTGGCAAGTGGCCCATACAGTCCGACCCCTAAGAAACAGGTCGGCCTCCCGAGGACCCCTTGAACCAGGACTCCCTCAGTAGCCCCCAAACTTGCCTCTAACGCCAAGGTTCTTAGCTCCAGCTGCTTCGTATGATCAGAGTCTTCGGCTTGCGAGGCGAGTTCTTCCCTCCGAGTTTAGTTCGGCTTCCGATGACATGTAATTTTTCGATTAGAGGCTCATCCGAACACCATGAATAGCTCAGCCCTGAAGGCCATACTTCAAGGAATAAGTAGTGTTCCGTGACAATCTTTCTTACGAAAGGTCACGACCCATCACGACCGCCAAACTAGTTGCAAAAACTCGATTCGCGGTTCGAGGCTGTTCTCATCAGCATGATGCATCAATGCATAGATCATGCTCCATTTCACACAGGGTATGTTTAATCATGGGCGTATAATGACACACAGTCTTGGGAAACAGAGGGATTCATGGTGCAGTAAAGGGAGGCTAACGGCGATAAGCGTCATAAAAGGGAAAGAAAACCCCAAGGCCTAGACCACGCTTCCCATTCGCATACTCTGCTTCCCCAATATCCTGAGCTTCTAGAGCATAGATCTAGGTTTTCCACAACTCCCCCTCCGAGCTTGGTCATGGCAGGCTCCACTGGCAAGTGGGAGACTTCCACGGTCACCGACCGGGACATCCGGGACCTCAAGGACGCCGACTACCTCCTCGCTAACGTCTACCACTACGCGCCGGAGAAGGGCCAGGTGGTCCCCACTCCCAAGCCGGGCGAGAGGGTGGTATTCATCCCTCACTTTATCCGAGGACTTAGCTTCCTGCTCCACCCCTTCGTCAGGGGGCTCATGTTCTTCTACGGAATCGACTTCCACGACCTCGCGCCGAACTCCTTCATGCACATATCGGCCTTCATCATCGTCTGCAAGGCCTTATTGCGGGTTGAAACGCACTTCAGACTGTCGCTCAAGATATTCAATATCAAGCCGAAGTGTGTCACAGGCGAACACACACACTGCAGCGGAGGTGTCATCAGCAAACTCCCCCGCGTCGGATGGCCATCCGACACCTTCATCGACACAATCAAGATATGGCAAAAAGAGTGGTTTTATATCAGCGAGCCAAGGGAGGAAGGCTGAGCTGCTCCGGCCGAATTCAGATCTGGTCCCCAGCCAGATTGACCTCATGGCTCCGAAAGGGCCTCGACTGGGGGTCGGATAAGGAGGTGGACAACCTGTAGAAGCGCATCGCCTCCATGATCAAAGGCAATATCGAGCTGACCAACATGGTCCAAATTATGCTCCGGCGGCACATCCTCCCCTACCAGCGGCGGGACTCTCCCATGTGGGCTTATCGGCTTGAGGATGAGCATACTATTCGTCAGCTCTTCTGCACTTCTCGGGAAAAGCTTTTCAAGGCACTGTTCAAGGCGCAGGAGAACTGGCCAGCCGAAGAGGAGGATCGGGGTCTACATGCCGATAACCCTCCTTCCTAGGTATAACATAGTTTTGTTTGATCGTCTATGTTTTTCCTAAAGGAAATCTAAGCACTTTCTTATCACTTCTATAGAAATGGCTGAGCAAGGCCACGGGCATCAACGGCCCGGTGCCTCAGCCCAAAGATGTCAGGTCCAGGCTGTTGTCGGACATGATCGCCGTGGCACCTTACAAGGCGCCAGAGAAGAAAGAGAAGAAGAAGAAGAAGAACCAAGGAGGTGTTCGCATCAGGGGCTAGCTAGCGGCAAGACTCTAACCAAGAAGAGGAGCATGAGGATGAGGGGGAAGGTGATTACCCCCTCGCAAGAAAGAGGGCGGCATCACCGGACGCCACGTAGGATGTACCTCGTCCCGCCCCGAAGAAAGCATTTCAGAGACAGTTGATTCTGTCCGACGATAGTTCGGACTCGAATACCGAGTTCGACGACTTTGAGAAGGTTCCACGAAGGAGTCTAAGGGTCAAGCCCCCAGCTCGAAGATAAGGATCCAAAGACTTCCTTAACTATTAATGATAAGTTTTAAAGGCTATTAATACGTGAGCGCCTATTGATTTGCATCCCACCACACGTTCTCCCCACCGACCAGGTTTCGGACGGGGAGACCTCGCCTGCCGAGCTAGCGGAGAGCGCAACTAC
Source organism: Hordeum marinum (assembly GCA_022496015.1). Classification (NCBI taxonomy): domain Eukaryota; kingdom Viridiplantae; phylum Streptophyta; class Magnoliopsida; order Poales; family Poaceae; genus Hordeum; species Hordeum marinum. The sequence continues at coordinate 237,679,859 of CM039677.1, forward strand.
GTCGCATTCCACTCCTCCGAGCACCACGAAGGATGCCGTGTAAGTGTCATCCCAACAGGCTCCTATGGAGCCGGGCACCAACGTTGGGGCAACGACATCATGGTCGAGGATAATGCCTCAGCCACCGAAGACCGGGGGGAGGAGCCCCTCCCGGATACCGAGGAGATCGGATAAGGGAAAGTCCAGTTGCCTCCAAGGCCGTCTCCAGAACGCACAACGCCTCCGGAGGCACCGGTTCAATCCCTAGTTGGAGATTGGATTAACCGATCACCACCGGCGCCACCGACCAATGGGTGGCCGATGATGGGGGAGGCTCTATCAAGCGCCTCCATCTAGAAAGCATTTAGTCCATTGATACTGGACTGAAGGAGGCTTTCAACGGTCTCCTTACGGGCTTCCAGATAAGCCACATAATACTTTGTTTGCAAAATATTAATTTCTTTGTGCTATCGTTATATACATGACAGCCCTCGAGCCCTAGGTGAATTTGGCAAAACTTACTTGGGGGTCAATCATAACCATTATCCGGACAATGTACGAGACGATATTTGTTCAGAATGTTCTAACGGCTCTTAAGAGGACCAAACATAGGATCATATTTATGACAGTTCGGAAGTTTTGCACCCTGTAACTAGATAGGGATTCGGTTTTTATAGGCTTTGTCCTCGGCGGCGGCTGTGAATGCTGCCGAGCTAGATGAGCCGAATCGAAAGCTCAAGAGCTCTGAAGACGAGCTTGATGCTCTGAATAAGAGATTCGATGAGGCGCAAGGTAAGCTTGATTCAATATCCGAAAATTTTCTTCATCGTACTGCCGATGCAGTATTCATATTTTTTCTGCTTACACAACCTCAGGGAATGTAATTGAGAAGCTCAAGGCTGAGTTGCAGAATGCGAAGTAGGAGGCTGCGATCGAGAGGGCGGCGGCCGAACAAGCGGCTACCGCACTTTCCGCCTTAAGAGCCACCAGCGAAAAGCACGAGGATCGGGTGGAGGAAATCCAGTAGGAGCTCAAAGACGCTGGCCAAAAGCGCGAGGACCATGAGCAGAAAGGCAAGGAGCAGGCCACCGAACTATTCCAGCCTTAAATCCAATCTCGAAAAGAAGTAGACGGATATGTGGTTCTTTGAGGAACAAGTGCGCCAAGCGAAGGTTATCACGAATGGTAAGTCGTATTTATTGCAGTGTGTCTTCGGGGATAGCAAGTTCGAGTTGCTTACCCAGGTGTGGCGTTCCTCAGGCGCCTGCTGCGACCTCTAGAAGAGCACAGTGGCTGGGAACCAGTTCTATGCTTCGCGGGGAGAGGGAGATGAAGCTCGGCTGTTTTGGGCGCAATTCGAAGCCTTCGAGCGCTCTCCTCTTCTCGTCGAATAGCTAAAGCAGCTGATGGACCTGCACCGGATGGTAGAGCCAGCCATGAAGGATCTTTGTATCTGGCTATGGCCCGACGAGCCATTGCAAAGCGGCTACTTCGTCCTAGTGCAGAAGCTGAGCGACGGCTTGCCTCGGACCGACACGCTAAGGCGTCCCTCCTGTATCGAGGGAGCTCGGATGGCTTTCGCAAGGGCTAAGGTGCACTGGCCAGGTCTTGATCCAACAAAGATAGCCACCGCTCCTCCACCGCCTAGAAAGGAGCATAGGTGCCCTGAGCGATACTTCTCCGTAGTGATGGAGGGTGCTCAAAAGAAAACATTTATGAGTAGATGCATTGTAATATGTCTGAAGACATTTTAATGTTTTATGGTTATGATGCATGTTTTATCATATTTTTAATGTTTTGCATTCCTTATAACTCCTGTGTGGCCGTTGAAACAGAAAGCTATGAGTCGTCGGCTTCAGCCCCCATGTAGATGCTACATGGGGTGTCTCTACGTATGCACTATAACCCTTAGCCGAGATATTGGAACCCAAAGGCGGTGAAGTGCGGCGGACCAGGCAATCATACCATAATGCTTTATTGCTTTCACTTAGCCGTAGGGGCGTGAAAAATGACTACGGGGGGCTGATGACTAGCCCCCGATGATTTGTGATGTTCGGATGAACTACGGCTAAAGCCGATATCACATGGTTTATACGAATACCAAACCCATTGTATGACACTGAATAACCTCAAACGAGGTCTTTAGTATAACACTTAAGCTTGGATTCACAGACCAGTTCTCGCATACCATGACAGTCAGTTTTCGGCTTTCTCCCCTGAGGTGCGTGACCATGCTAGCTGGAAACACAATCACAGAGGTTCCCCCTTTGCCCTTTTAGCCGAACGAGTGGAAAATAAAGTGGCAATCACAGGATCCGGGCAACCCAATTATTGACCCAAGAGATAGTTCGAAACCAATGCATATAAAGTGAATTCCAAGATGCCGAACGCATAATCAATTGTGCATAAGGCGATTTTTTTAAACTCGAGCCCCCGGTCTATTAGCCGGTTGCATCGTAATGTACCAAACAGTTTCATAAGAAGAGGGAGAAAATAGAATATGTGCCAAAAAGGACAACGAGACAACCATGTATAATAATTTTATATTTTTCTCAACAACTCTTATTGCTTGAATTGCTGAAGAAAGTGTTTACATGTATTTGAAATATAAATTTTATAGGAGCGGTTGTACTAGGGGTCTTCGATTGGTGACCTAACTTCCTTGATGTGCCCTATCGCTTGTCTTCTCCTTTGGCTCCTAGGGAGTGGTGCACCTCAATGGGTGGTACTATTCGACGAACGGATCTTGCAAACAAGGTCTTGAGAAGTCGCCGATGTTTGGATGAGCTTTGCGCTTTTAGCAGGCCCCTGATGGTACCTGCAGTGTGTTCGAAGACATTTGATGGTAGTAGTTCGGTCCAGCCGAACACTTACCCTTTTTCCCCACCGCCGCCCATGGAATTTTCAATGCGAAGTTGTGCCTCCTTGGCACATACTTTGATGGTCATAGGGTGGTGCGATGGGGGGCGAGTCCCTATTTATTGGGAGAGGAAGGTTCCGAGAGTTCAGGCTGAAACCGAGATCGCTTCCCAACATTATGTGCCTATACGGCAGGTGTCAGCGTTTGCCGATCATCATTGTAATGGAATTCTTCCGCTAGGGCCAACACATGTTCCTCAGTTCGGAGGGAGCGCTCTATGTTGCCGTTGATAGTAAGGACCCCCTTGGGGCTGGGCATCTTGAGCTTGAGGTATGCGTAGTGTGGGACAGGGCTAAAGTGAGCGAACGCTATACGACCGAGCATGGCGTGATAGCCGCTGCGCAAAGGTACAATGTCGAAGACCAAATCTTCACTCCGAAAGTTATCGGGCGAGCCGAACACTACTTCCAAGCTTACGGAGCCCATGCACCAGACCTCGACGCCTGAGATCACTCCTTTAAAGGTAGTGTTGCTGGGTTTGATCCTTGACGGATCTATACCCATCTTTTTCACCATGTCTGAGTAAATCAGGTTAAGCCTACTTCCTCTGTCCATTAGGACTTTCGTGAGGTGATACCCATCTATAATGGGGTGTAGGACGAGGGAAGCTGAACCTCCATGACGGATACTGGTCAAGTGGTCACGTTGATCAAAGGTGATTGGGTACGCCGACCATGGGTTATACTTCGGGGCTGTAGGCTCTACGACGTAGACCTCTCGAAGGGCGTGCTTCCTCTCCTTCTTGTGTATATGGGTGGCGTATATCATATTTACCCTTTTCACCTCTGGAGGGAACTTCTTTTGTCTACCACCAATCGGACCTCAAGACTCATCCTCGTCCTCGTTGCATGGGCTCTTACCTTGATCCTCGGATGTGAGTTTCCCGGCCTGTTTGAATACCCAACGGTTATGGTTGGTGTGGTTGGCGGGCTTCTCTTGAGTGCCATGCATTTGGCAAGGCCTCTCCATGATCTTCTCCAATGGGGTGGGTCTATCGCAATTGCCTTTAGGAGGCTTCTTCCGTTGCCCAGGCCTGGAATTGTGGAAGCTGGCGTTAACGGCCGTGTCATCGACATCATTATTGGTGTGTCATTGCTTATTCTTGTTGTGCTTTGGTTTCCCATTTCTGTCCCGAACTTCGGAGGTTTCGGGGTCTTCGGGGTTGTGGCTCCGCCTTGCTAACCAGTTATCTTCGCCCGCGCAAAAGCGAGTGATGAGTGATTTATGGGCCGACATTGTCCTAGGTTTATCCTGGCCAAGCTGGTGAGCCAATCATTCATCCCAAATATTGTGTCGGAAGGAGGCTATTGCCTCGGCGTCCGGGTAGTCAATGATCTAGTTTTTGTTGGTCAAGAACCGATTCCCGAATTGTTGCGGGGACTCTCCTGGCTTCTGGACGATGTTCTTAGGTCGGAGGAGTCCGGTGGCCAGACATAGGTGCCCTGGAAGTTAGATCGGAATGCATCCTCTGGATCTTCCCAGCACCTGATGGAGTTTTTGGGGTAGTGTCGAGCTGGCCCCTTGAGTTTTAGGGGTAGATATTTGATGGCATGGAGATCATCTCCTCAGACCATGTGGATGTGGAGGAGGAAGTCCTCAATCCATAGAGTTGGGTCAGTTGTCCCATCTTAATGCTCTATGTTCACGGGTTTAAACCCTTTTGGGAAGTGATGTTGCATCACCTCGTCCATGAAACACAGTGGGTGGGCAGCGCCTCTGACCCGAGCTATGTTGCGCCCGTAGTTGGCATTTGTTCTAGCCCGCTTTTGTTCCCGGCCTCTATTGTTGCGGTCGATCCAAGGCATGTACCTTCCCGTCTATCGGGTGAGTACCCTATGGATCCATAGATGGATTTTGTACGACCTGCTCTGTAGTCCAGGTCGCGTCGTAGGTCGAACCTATCATCGGCCTCTATTGGCTCTTTCCCCCATCTATGGGGTATCGTCGACCTATAACTAGTGTCGTCAGCCATCTTGTCTTGTCCTCAAGGAGGGCGGTCTGGCTTGTCATATGGGGTATGTTTGGGAGACGATATATTAGTGAGCTCGTCGTCAAATTGCGGCAGCGGCCTTTTGCATGGATAGCTCTTAGGTTGGCCTGACAGACTGGCACGGTATCCTTCCTCACATGAGAGGACTCTCGTCCATCAATCATTGAGGTTGTCTTGTTCGGCTTTAAGCTGTCATTCTTTTGCTTTCAGGCTACGGGCCGTGGCTATAAGCTGTTGCCTAAACAGTTCCTGATCTTCAAGATTATCGGGGATGTTAAAGTCATCGGCTTCTGAGATGTCCTCCTCCTCGACAGGGGAAGGTAATTGTCATCCTCGGAATCGTTTAATTCATAGGGGTTGTGCTGGTCTTCAGGACTCTCCTGACCCTCTAGCGGGTGTTCAGGGGTATCGAGATTGCCGAGGTCCTCCGGGGTATCTCCGTCCCTGGTGCCGATGATAGCTTTCCTTCCCTGTTTGCCTTTGAACGTTTATTGGGCTTCCGGTGCCTTGATGATGCTTCACCCAATTTATCGCCATCGTTTTTAGGTGTGTGATCGCCATTAGCGGCTGGAGTGTCCACCATGTTAACGTCGTACGTGGAGGTGGCGGCCCATCGCCCAATGTTAACACGGGTGGGAGCGCAATCCTCCTCATCCATGTATTCTGCCTCCTTGGAGGCATAGTCCAACATGTAGGTTAAATCTTCGACTGTGGCTACCAAGTGGGTGGTGGGTGGGACAAAAAATTCGTCTTGACCCTCCCCGAGACCGATCTGAGCACAAATCGGGGTAGGGTCATCGGTAATCTTTATCGACGAGATCCAATCTAGGGCCTCATTGAGTATTGAGAGCTTGATCGGGTCAACCTACTTAGAGGTTTCGGAGTTGACCTCCGATGTGTCTGGGTGAGGGGAGTGTCTGGAAAGAAAAGGTATCTGATCATCTGGCACTATGGCCGGATCCGGACTGAGGGAGTGGTCGTCGCCGAGGTAGATCCCATGGGCGGGACCGAAAGACGGATCTAAGGTTAAAGCCTTAGAGTCTTCGGGCATGGCAGGCGAGACTGCAAGCCCGGTTAGCGACAAATCGCCCCGAGAGTCTATGGAGAACTCTAGGTTCCCGTATCTAACCTCTTGATCAGGGGCGAAACTTCCGACACGACCTAGATGGCCGGTCGAGTCGGCGTGCAACACAATGCTGCTGAAGGCAAAGATCTGTCCGGGGATGAAAGTGTCCATGTTGCGGACCTCTTCGTTGATGACGACGCGAGCCAACGACTCCTTTGGCGATCACAGCATAACTCTCAATTGAAGCACCAATGTCGGTGTCAAAACCGGCGGATCTCGGGTAGGGGTCCCAAGCTGTGAGACTAGAATCGATGGTAACAGGAGACGAGTGAGATGATGTTTACCCAGGTTCGGGCCCTCCTATGGAGGTAATACCCTACATCCTGCTTGATTGTATTCATGATATGTGGGTTACAGAGTTGGTCTACCACAAAATCGAATAGCTAAACCCTAGATGAGTTGTTCTTTGTCTACAACCTAAAACCCTCCGGCTTATATAGAAGCCGAGGGCACCTAGGGTTTACACATGGTCGGTTACACATTGTAGGGATAAACATGCCTATTCACTACTCCAAACATGGAGGATACGCCACGATCCCCGAAGCTTCCTTCCTAGAGACAGGGCCTTCAACCGATCCAATGCTCAGTAAGCGGCCCATATAGTCCGGCCCATTAGAAACAGACCGGCCTCCCGAGGACCCTTTAAACCAGGACTCCCTCACTAGTCTCTAGGCGCTCTCGAACGAGTTGAACTTGCTCTTTTGCTTGGCAGAGGATGTCTGGTCCAAAGAATAGTCCTTATCCTGTCTACAACCAATTGAGGGGAGTGCCACACTTGCGCTTGTATAACACCTCAAAGGGTGCCATCTGAAGACTCGACTGATAGTTGTTGTTGTAGGAGAACTCTACGAATGGTAGGCAATCTTCCCACCTGGCTCCATTTGCCAAAACACAAGCATGAAGCATGTCTTCGAGTATCTGATTTACTTGCTCCGTTTGTCCTCCGGTGTGGAGGTGAAAAAATAGTGCTGAAGGAAAGCTTAGTTCCCATTCCTTCTTGAAACCTTTTCCAAAACCTTGAGGTGAACTGGGTACCTCGGTCTAACACAATCTTCTTTGGAACTCCGTGGAGTCTTACAATACGCTCGATGTAAAGGTTGGCTAGCTTGTTACTATCATAGGTGGTCTTGATGGTAATGAAATGGGATACCTTGGTTAGGTGATCGACAATGACCCAAATGGAATCAGGTCCTTTGCTTGACCTGGGCAATCCGATGATGAAGTCCATTCCGAATTTTTCACATTTCCACTCAGGCACTTTGAGAGGTTGTAGCAATCCAGCGGGTCGTTGATGGTCGGCCTTGACTCTCTGGCATATGTCACACTTCGCAACAAAGGTGCCTATCTCCCGTTTCATGCCATACCACTAGAATCTTGCTTGGAGGTCTTGGTACATCTTGGTTCCTCTAGGATGGGTGGAATATGGAGTGTCGTGGGCTTCTTGCAAGATCAAATTCTTGAGCTCAACTTTGTTAGGTACGCAGATGCGTTTCCCAAACCATAGGAATCCTTGTTCATCCATTGGGAATCTTGGGGCCTTGCATGCCATGATCTTCCTCTTAATGCCTTCAATGCTCTCGTGTCCCTTCTGAGCTTCCTTAGTATCATCCATCAAGGTACGCCTTGCTTCGAGGTTGGCTAAGAATCCAAGTGCATCTAGTTCTCAGCCGAAGCTTTCAAGCTCTTCATACAGGTCATATAACCTTTCCTTAATCATGGCATTCAAGGAACACGCCTTTCTGCTTAAGTCATCTGCCACCACATTAGCCTTTCCAGGGTGGTATTGAACATTGAGGTCATAATCCTTAATTAACTTCGTGGGTAGCATAGTTCTCTTCATGAGGACGTAGCTGTTTGGAAAGATATGCTATGACTCTACCTTCCTACATCAGAACACCTCCAAGCCCGGTTCTTGACGCATCACAATATATCACAAAATCCTTGTGAATATCGAGGGTGGCCATAACTAGGGTTGTTGTCAATCTCTTCTTGAGCTCTTGGAAGCTTTCTTCGCACTTTGACGTCCATTTGAACTTCTTGTCCTACTTCAAAATCTGAGTCATAGGTTAGGCAATGCTCGAGAATCCTTCGATGAACTTGCATTAATATCCCACGAGTCCGAGGAAGCTTCTAACTTCCTTCACATTGCTTGGGGATTGCCATTCAGTCACAGCTTCGATCTTGGCAGGATCTACTTATATTCCATCTGCCATCAACACTGTACCCAGGAATCCAACTTCATGCAGCCAGGATTCACACTTGATGAACTTGGCATAAAGCTAGTGCTCTCAAAGCTTGTTTAGGACCAATATCAAGTGTTGCTCATGCTCTTCCTCAGACTTGGAGAAGACAAGTATATCATCGATGAAGATGACAACAAACTTGTCCAAGTACTCCATGAAGACTTTGTTCATTAGATGCATGAAGTAAGAAGGGGCATTGGTCAATCCAAATGACATGACCGTGTACTCATACATGCCATGCCGGGTTACAAATGTCGTCTTTGGAATGTCTTGTGGTCTGATCTTCAGCTGATAGTACTCAGACCTGAGGTCGATCTTGGAAAACACCTTAGCTCCATTCAGCCGATCGAACAAGTCTTCAATCTGGGGGAGTGGATAGTTGTTCTTTCTAGTGACTTCATTGAGAGAACGATAATCGACACAGAGTGTAACGCCCAAGATGAGCACCTATCCTTATTTAGGCACAGGGTCCTCGACAGGGATAGAGGCGCATCTCGTCATTTCGCAAGTGCAGTAAACATTGCATACATGTATGAAGAGATGAGTATATGAGTTGGCTTACACTCGCCACAAGGGAAATTACAAGTTCACACAATTATTCAAACATCATACAGAAGGCAGGGTCCATCTATGGACGAAATCAAACAAAGAAACAAACCAATGAAAAGCTGCCTTGCTATCCCAAAGATCACGACCAAGGCCTCTCTACTCATCGGGGCACGTGACATACATCCTGCCATGTTCTTCAGCATACTCCCACTGGAGCTGGGTCACATCATCTGGAACGGACTCATCAACACCTGCACCTGTATTGTTGTAATCTGTGAGCCACAGGGGACTCAGTAATCATGTAACCCGGGTACTGAAACTATGTAAGCTTATGGGTTTGGAAGTGTAAGTGTTGAGTTTGCAGCAAGCACTAAGCATTTATTTGGTGGCTATCTTATGAGAACATGAATGTAAACATGGTGGACTATGAAAGACGATCGAGAACTACCATGATCACTAAGTGATCCTGAACACCTACTTACGTCAAACATAACCCCACCGTGTTCTCTCTCGGTTCATGTTCACGAGCAGAGACCATCATGGTTACACACATAGTTGGTGTATTTTATTAGAGTTTACTTCAAGTTGGCTATAACCAGGTGTTAAACAAAATATCCAAGTTGCCACATAACCGCGGGCATGACTTTCCGAAAGATTTAAACCTGCAGGGGTGCTCCAACTAATCCATCACAAATTAACCACACGCCACGGGAATAACCTCGACCACGGATCTCGTGATCATCCTTGGCAATTCCAAAGGAAATCCGACACCTTGAGATAGCCCAAAGAAGATTAGAGTTCCTCACGCAAGACATTTGAGAAAGGTAAAACAAGTCCAGCAAGACCGCCCGACAGGCCAGATCCCAATAGGAGCCGCATGTATCTGTGTCTCAGGGCACTACCAGATGAGCAATACGTACGGTGGCCTGATAGAAATCCCTTGAGTTGCCCCGAGGTGGCCCCGCAAGTGGCTCTGGGTTGGACCAACACTCATGAGGAGCACTGGCCCGAGTTTTTGATAAATTATCCACGGGGTAGGTAAGCCCTATGCATTTTTTATTAAGTTGTTAAGCAAATAGTATCAATGTTGGGTCTTGCCAGACAAGTTTTAATCTCAAACGAATAATCAAGGGGGTCCCCATAACAACCCCGAGCATGTTAGGAGTGCAAAATATGGAGATATAACACCGGTAACAAGTAACTATGGCAGTAAAAGTGGAACAAAACACCGAGCAAAAGGCCAAGCCTTCCACCTCACCAAGATATATATGTGCATTAAATTAAATAGCAAAAAGTATTGTGATATCTCCAGATATCCATGTTAATACATGGAAACAACCTGCACCTGCATCTAAGAACGCTGTAAGACGGGTTGAGCGGCGGTAACTTAGCCAAACAAGGTTTGCTAGGTAGTGGAGGGGTTAAAGGCTATCATGGCAATATAGGAGGCTTGACATTCAAGTGGTAGGTAACGAAAATATAACGGTAAGAGTGAGACATCTAGCAAGCAAAAATAGTGTCGGGATCCGGGTACGATCATCTTGCTTGTTGGTTCTTTAGAGGGACAAAGAGATGGGTCCTCATAATGGTACTCTCCTGGATCCTCGTACTCAGGTTCAACACTCACGTCTACACAAAGAGAAACAACACCAAATAAACAAACAACCAAGGTAAAATGCACAAAAAATATGATGCATGATTCATTTGAAGTATTTAACATGGTAATCCTAAGCTAGTCATGTTTCTCATGCAATAGTTAAGTTATTTAGAATTCTGGATAGAACCTCATGTTACATTGTTTGAACATGCATGATCATAGAGAATATGGATGCTTCATGCAAAATCGATGCAAATGCATATGTAAAATGTAGGAAACGGAGTAACGATTCTCACGCTACGCTCACGGCAAGGTAGGAAGACAAAATACAAACAAGGAAGACCATGGGCTATTCCTTGGAATCTCAAGGTAGCCACTGGTTAGTAAATGAAAAACCAATCACAATAGAGCCAAACATCAAGAAAAACAATGGAGCATAGCTCCCACAAGCCACAACACAAAACTACACACCACCTGTCCAAAACAGCAACATAGCAACTTGCACATTAAATATTTAGAGCTACATGAGGTATCCAACAACAAACAAAGCATGTACAGAAACTACATAACATGCTTATCAAATCATCCAACTACACAAAATTGAAAGCAAGCACAGATCACTAAGCATGAAGCTCACAAGATGGCATAATGAAACATATTCTAGGGACTTGGTGAACATCACAGTGTTCTGGAATCTGAGTTAAGCTGATAGCAAGTTGACAGCAAAAAATAATGATGCTAGAGAGCACCTCATGGCATGAAAATTAACAGGATGGTAGAGGACAATATCTACTACAAAACACTAGCATTGAGCTTGAGCTAAAACACAACAGAACACTTGGTAGCATCCACTCAACATGGCATAAAAATAATAATTTGTCAGACTTAGAAATATTTAGCATGTTGAAAACAACAACATTTTATTAGCTACTTTGGAGCAAGAATCCCACTTATATGCAAGTTTATCATGTCAAAAGAAAATACTATGTCATAATACTCACAAAACCCTACCACTTACTTGTTGACACAATTATCATAGCATGCATGGATTTATTCTTACAAAAATGACAAAATGACATATGGGAACAAAATGACATTTTGCAAAACTTTCCCAAAATCTAAAACAAATTACACCAATGGATTCCTGGGATTTTTTACCCCAAATCCATATATCACACCCTTATGTTTGCATAGGAAAAGCACACACAATCTAGCTCGAAAGAAATTGCACAAAACCTACATGACTTCTAAGTCAAAACTTCCCTATTTTAGCCACTAACAAAAATACCTTTGTCCAGATCTGGACATTTCCAGAAATGGAACTTAATCCTATTAGCAAAATAAAAACAAGAAAGATAATAAATAAAACATAACAAATAATTAGGGGGGACCCACCTGGAAGTGAGCCAGGGCCCCTCTACAGATGACAGGTGGGGCCAGGCCCACTTGTCACACACACACACATAACACTCACAAGCACACACAGGTCCACCTGGACACACAGGATCTAGCCACTCACGCACACACACGAGCACACACCACATCAGCATGCATGCACACGGGATCCACCTACAGCCACACCAGATCCCGATCCAACGCACAGACACACACACACACACGCATATATTCGTAAAAAGAAAAGGGGGGCAAGGGGGATCGATCCGCAGACCTCTCGGTCGCTGCCCTGGCTCGCTACCACTATGCCCACTAACGTTCACGCGACAGAAGGAAGGCCGCGCTCGACATCAAGAGAGAAAAACAGGGGCCTCCTCCCTCCTCGCGGAAGAGGAGAAGGATCCATCGGCGGCGACCACCAGCCCAGGGAAGCACTGGCAGAAGCTGCGGTGGCCATGGAGATTCCGTTCCTACGGTATTTAGCGGCTAGGCGCATGCAACGGGGAGCTCGAGCATGAGCCCATGCTCGGCTCGGGCACGGCGGCAATGGCGAAGGCTGCGACGATGCAGGGTAGAGCGCGAGCGAGCGAGGGAACAGGAGGCACGCGGGAGGCGATGCAGAGCAGATGACACCAGACGTGGGTGCCCGGCGTGACACAACAAGCAACTGGCACTACGACACTCACGAAAAACACCGAATTAACGGAGCTACATGGGAACGACCTTGACATGCGTGGATCTACGCACACGAGACGCCAACGAAGCGACGAGCGAGGGGAAAGGAAGGAGGGGACATACCACCCTACCATGGACAAGCCGATGGCGTCGGAAGGGGCGTGGGAAGACTAAACCGAGCGGCTGAAGCTCGGCATGCTTCTCCACCCGATCCGCAGGAGAAGAAGGGGAAGATGATGACGGCGAGCTGCTCCTTGCCGTCCCCCGAGCCGGCAAGGAAGAAGAGGAGCACGGGGAGTTTCCCTTCCCGCGCTCTAGAGCGACGGAGACGCGACAAGGAGGCTATCTCCGGGCGCAAGCTGAGCTCTGCAGGAGCACCGAGGACATGGTGACGGCGAGGGCTTGGGATGCAGCTTACCTGCGGCGGCGGGGCAAGAGAAGGAGGAAAGGGGAGAGGGATCTCTAGGGTTGTGCCTCGGCAGCTTTATAGGGGGGCTCAGGGCCTAAAGCCGTCTCGACGTCCGTGCCATGGTAGGCGCACTCTCTCTCACCCCCTATCTAACGCTAACAGAAAGAAGGGGACGACGAGCAGGTAGCCGTCGGGCACTCTGCTGGCCAGCGGAGCAAAGGGGAAGATGGGCCGCGTGGGGGGGGGAAGGGGCCCCATCGCCCCTGGACTCTCTCTCTCTTTCCAAACTGATATTTTTTAAATAAAACAATTGAAAACCAAACCAAATACCCCACAGAGAATAAAAGTATTTTTGCAAACCAAATTATTTTGGCACTAGATTATATGCACCTATTTAATAAAAAAGGAACTAGCCATTTTAGCCAAAGCAAATTAATTACTTTTATTAATATCTCTTGCTGTTTATTAAAAGGCAATAATGACCAGGGTAGCAACAATTGAAATCGCTCACTTACTCCACTCTAAACAATTTACTTAAGCAACATAACATTTCAAATAGATTTATTAGGCAGGTTTAAACTGATCTCATAAAACAATTGAGAGCAATTTTTTATAGCTTTGGTGCAAAAATGAGAAAGGGGTTTAACTCCACATGCACACACCTCACTCCCATGAGCCTAAACACACATGCCACTTCAACCACACCACAATCACATCACCACATCCTTGTGCACACAAAACAACATGATGATGAATGCTTATGATGCCATGATGTAGAATGACATGAAGCAAAAATGTATTAATCAAACCACAAGGCAAAACATGGAGGTCCACATGAGATACATGACGAAAATGGCAAGGGGTGCACTTGGGCTGTTACACAGAGTCAGATGGTTCCTCCCCTCTTTGACACAAATGGAACAGGTGATCCCCAAGGAGATTCACTAGGGCAAATGAATCCTTTTCTAAGCTGCTCTACCAGCCGCTTCTTCAACTCTGCCAACTCTTCGGATCCCATCCGATAGGGCTTCTTATAGATGGGTCCCGCTCCGGGAATTAGCTCAATAACAAACTCAATGTCGTGGTCAGGAGGCATTTTGGGCACCTCATTAGGAAATACATCCGGGTACTCACATACCACTGGCACCTGATCCAACTCAATTCCCGACAGATAGTTAACCTGAGGGGCGTGAGCGGGGACATGTTTGGGAACATACTTGACTTCCACTTCTTGGCTATTGGTCATGGTGACCGTCCTCTTGGCACAGTCTAACAAGCCTTGGTGCTTGGTTAACCAGTCCATGCCTAGGATCACATCCAAGCCTTGCGACTTTAGGATGACAAGGTTTGCTAGGAAGTATACCCCGTTGATGTTAATTTCAACTCCTTTACATCCCATTGTGGACTTCATAACTGATCCTAGGGTTTGTATCAACATATGACTAGCCAGGTGTGTAGGCATCATACCACTCTCTAGTGCAAACTTTTGAGTAACAGAAGAATGCAAAGCTCCACAATCAAACAATATAGTTGCTGGGGTTGAGTTGACAAGGAACATACCCAGTATGACATCTGGGTCTTCATGGGCTTCCTCTACGGTGATGTGATTCACATGATGCTTGCCATTGTTGGGCTGGTTGTGGGGAGCTGGGTTTGTTGGTGGCGCTGCACGGCCTTGACCTTGGTTTGGTGCATTGGGGAGTGGTGCATATGGCTTCCGATTGGGGCAATGCCTAGAGATGTGTCCTGGCTGACCACACCCAAAGCTAGTGACCTGACCAGAGTTGATGTTGTTGTTGTTTCTGCCACCATTGTTATTATTGGGGTTGTAGTAGGCTGGCCTGGGATTGGCATACTGCTGAGACTGGTAGCTCGGACGAGATGTAGGAGGTCTAGCCTGCTGCGGCTGATAGGTCGGCTTGGTTGGGGCTGGCTGACAGGGGCAAGAATTCTGGTTGTTGGAACTTCCCTTGCTGATTATCTTGCGCTTGCGAGTGTCATCCATGGCACAACACTTGTCTTCAAGCATGAGGGCCTTGTTAACCAGGTCGAAGAAGGTCCGACAGTCACAGACAATGAGTTGATACTATATGGCTTGCTAGAGTCCTTCCATGAAGCATTCCATCTTAGCAACCTCAGTGTTGATAACTTCAGGTGCATACCTTGACAACAGGTTGAACTTCTGCATATACTCCTTGACAGGGCCACTTCCTTGCTTCAACGCTTGGAATTCTCTCTTCTTAATAGCCATGATTCCATAAGGAATGTGGGCGCTGCGGAATCCTTCGTTGAAGTTAGACCAGGTGATCACACGGTTACCTTGCATGACCTTGAATCCATCCCACCAAGCTCTGGCGGTACCTATGAGGCACTGAGAGGCATACAACGCCTTCTGAAGATCCTCATTGCAATTGACCAATGCAAGGAGGTCCTTGATGGTGCGGATCTAGTCATTGGCATCCAAGGGTTCAGCGGTCTCGGTGAAGGTTGGGGGTGAATTCCTCATGAACTCAGACAGAGTGGAGCGGCCATTATCGTTCCTGCCTTGCTATTAGTTGTTCACAAGGACTTGGACCATCTGCTGGATAGCAACAGTGTTGGCCTGGTGTTCCTCCCAGAGAACATGGAGAAACTGAGCTATGGTCATGTTCTTCGGTGGAGGTGGTGGCGGGGGAATGTCGCCTTGTGGCCACCCTGGGTGATTGCTACCTCTTGAGCGTGCGTTGGTTTTCCCTTGAAGAGGAAAGGGTGATGTAGCAAAGTAGATAAGTATTTCCCTCAGCTGTTGAGAACCAAGGTATCAATCCAGTAGGAGGAACAAGCAAGTCACCAATGGTTGCACCTACACAAACAATGAAAAACTTGCACCCAATGCTATAAACTTGTTGTCAATCCCTTCATGATTATTTGCAAGGATTAGATCCGATAGATATAGATGTAAACAAGAACGGAAAGTAAAAAGGAAAATAAATTGTAGAAACGTATAGATCTGAAAGTATATGATGGAAAGTAGACCCAGGGGCCATAGGTTTCACCACAGGCTTCTCTCTTGAGGGCAAATATCATGGTGGGCAAACAAATTACTATCAAGCAATTGATAGAAAAGCGAATAATCATGTAGTTATCCAAGGAAATGATCATGCATATAGGCATCATGTCCGTGTCAAGTAGACCGAAATGGTTCTACATTGACTACTATTACTCCACACATCGACCAACTCCTGCCTGCATCTAGAGTATTAAGTTCATGAAGAACAGAGTAACACATTAAGAAAAATGACATGATGTAGAGGGATAAACTCAAGCAATATGATGAAAACCCCATCTTGTTACCCTTGATGGCAACAATACAGTACGTGCCTCGCTACCCCTACTATGTCACTGGGTGAGGACACCGCAAGATTAAACCCAAACCAAGCACTTCTCCCATTGCAAGAATTACTAATATGGTTGGACAAACCAAACCAATAACTCGAAGATACTTGTAAGTATATGAAATCACGCAAATAAGAATTCATAGGAGATTCAAATAAGATTCATGGATAATCTGAACGTAAACTCACAAATCATCGAATCTTGACAAACACACCACAAAAGAGGATTACATCAGATAGATCTCCATGAAGATCATGAAGAACATGGTATTGAAGATCAAAGAGAGAGAAGAAGCCATCTAGATACTAGCTATGGACCCATAGGTCTATGGTGGACTACTCACGCATCATCGGAGGGGCAATGGAGTTGATGTAGATGCCCTCCATGATCGATTCCCCCTCTGGTAGATTACCAGAGAAGGCCCCAAGATTGGATCTCTCGGAACAGAGGCTTCCGACGGTGGAAAAGTATGTGCATGGCTTCCTCTAATGTTGGGGGAATATTTGGGTATTTATAGGTCAAAGAATAGGGTTAGGAGACCTGCCAGGGAGCGACAAGCCTGCTAGGCGTGACCAGGGGCGCCTGCGCCTAGCAGGCTTGTGGCGCCTTGGCACCTCCCCTGATGTGCACTTCAACCTTGATCGACTTGTTTCCTTCCAAAAAAATTCCTTCCGAAGGTTTTATTCTGTTTGGACTCCGTTTAATATCCCATATCTGCAAAACTCAAAAATAAGGAAAAAACAGAAACTAGCACTTGGCTCTAGATTAATAGGTTAGTCCCAAAAATAATATAAAATAGCATAATAATGCATATAAAACATCAAAAACAGATAATATAATAGGATGCCATCATAAAAAATTATAGATACGTTGGAGACGTATCAGCATCCCCAAGCTTAATTCCTGCTCGTCCTCGAGTAGGTAAATGATATAAACAGAATTTTTGATGTGGTGTGCTACCTAACATATTTATCCATGTAATATTCTTTATTGTGGCATGAATATTCAGATCCGTAATATTCAAAGCAAAAGCTTAATATTGATATAGAAACAATAACATTTCAAGCATACTAGCAAAGCAATTGTATCTCTTCAAAATATAATGGCAAAAGAAAGTTATCCCTACAATATCATATGGTCTGGCTATGCTCCATATTCCCCACACAAAGTATTTATATCATGCGTAGCCCCGATCAAAAGTCAAGCAATTGTTTTCACACCTTTATTTTCTCAAACTTTATCAACTCTCACGCAATACATGAGCGCGAGCCATGGATATAACACTATAGGTGGAATAGAACATGGTGGAGGTTGTCAAGGAAAGGGAGAAGATAGTCTCACATCAACTAGGCATATCAACAGACTATGGAGATGCCCATCAATAGATATCAATGTGAGTGAGTAGGGATTGCCATGCAACAGATGCACTAGAGCTATAAGTGTATGAAAGCTCAAAAAGGAACTAAGTGGACGTGTATCCTGAAGAAAAAATTCTACTAGTTATATGAATGTGACAAAATAGGAGACTCTCTATCATGAGGATCATGGTGCTACTTTGAAGCACAAGTGTGGAAAAAAGGTAGTAGCAATGTCCCTTCTCTCTTTTCTCTCAGTTTTTTTTATTTTTTGTTGGCATCTAAGGCCTCTTTTATTCATTTTTTATTTAGTCCAGAATCTCATCCCCACTTGTGAGGGAATCATAGCTTCCATCATCCTTTCCTCACATGGGACATGCTCTATTAAGTATAATAATCACACTTTTATTTACTTACAACTCAAAAGAAAATTACAACTCGATACCTATGATAAAGTATGACTCTATATGCAATATGGAAGTGATGGTGCATGTCATAAAAGGAAATGGTGGAAGTTGCATGGCAATATATCTCGGAATGGCTATGAAAATGCCATAATAGGTAGGTATGGTGGCTCTTTTGAGGAAGTATATGGTGCATGTTTTGAGGAAAGTATATGGTGGCTGTTTTGAGGAAGGTATATGGTATACCGGCGAAAGTTGCGCGGTAATAGAGAGGCTAGCAAAAGTGTAAGGGTGAGAGTGCGTATAATCCATGGACTCAACATTAGTCATAAAGAACTCACATACTTATTGCAAAAGTCTATTAGTCATTGAAGCAAAGTATTAAACGCATGCTCCCAGGGGGGAGGTTGGTAGGAGTTAACCATCACGCGCCCCCGACCCTCACACAAAGGTCAACAATCTATGAACAAGTCATGCTCCGACTTCCTTGCATAATGGTTCACCCTATGTGCATCCTATGGGAATCACAAACCTTTACACAAATATTTTTACCAAATCACAGTTACTTCCTAACATGTCCCTTAACTTTACCATCTTTATATCTCAAAACTTTATGCAAGGAATCAAACTTCTCATAAATACTTAATGCACTTAACATGGAAGTTTTTACTATATCCCTTTTAGATGCCTATCATATTAGGACTAAATTCATAACCCAGACCAATTACCATGCTATTTTAGAAACTCTAAAAATAATATAAGTGAGGTATGAGATTTCAAGGATTTCTATAAAATGTAAACACCATCGTGCTCTGAAAGATATAAGTGAAGCACATAGAGCAAAATTGCCCAACTCAAAAGATATAAGTGAAGCACATAGAGTATTCTAATAAATTCACAATTCAGCGTGTGTATCTCAACAAATGTGTGCAACAAGGATGATTGTGTCAAACTAACAAGCAAAGACTTATATCATACAAGACGCTCCAAGCAAAACACATATCGTGTGGTGAATAAAAATATAGCCTCAAGTAAATTTACCGATGGATTAAAGACGAAAGAGGGGATGCCTTCCGGGGAATCCCCAAGCTTAGACTCTTTGGGATCCGTTAATATGACTTGGTGTGCCTTGGGCATCCCCAATCTTAGGCTCTTGCCACTCCTTATTCCATAGTTCATCGAATCTTTACCCAAAACTTGAAAACTTCACAACACAAAACTTAAGAGAAACTCGTGAGATCCGTTGGTGTAAGAAAGTAAATCACCACTTTAGGTACTGTTGTGAACTAATTATTTATTTATATTGGTGTTATACCTACTGTAATATAACTTCTCCATGGCTCATACCACATGATACAACCCATAGATTCATCAAAATAGGCAAACAACTCAAACAAAACAGAATCTGTTAAAAAACAGAACAGTCTGTAGCAAACTGAAAACTTCGTATACTTATGTAACTCACAAATTTTTGAAAAATTGGGAAAACCTGTGAAATTTATATATAAATCTTGTGACAAACGTTCAGATCAATTCTACTCTTCTATAAAATTAGAAAATTCCTGGACTGAGCGCAAACATTTATGTATTTCAGCAAGATCAAATAAACAACTAACATAGATCACCCCAAAGGTTTTACTTGGCTCAAACACTAATTAAAACAAGAAAACACAATTACTAAAGAAGTAATAATGTGGTAAACACGCAAAAACATAAGCAAAAACAGAATACAAAAATAAAATTGGGTTGCCTCCCAACAAGCGCTATTGTTTAACGCCCCTAGCTAGGCAAAACACAATAGATCTAGGTATTGTCATATTTGGTATGCAATACAAACTTAATCAAACCATCAAAAACTTTTCTTACTAGACCTATCCTTTCCTTTATTTCCTTCCTAGTAGATGAACTTAAATCATGAAAAGGACTTTGGCTAGTGATTTTAACCTTCATAAACCCGTAATCTAGATCATCGCCATAGATATCATCGTATAAAACACCTATTCTATTTCTAACGGGTTCCTTAATCATTTTTCAAGAAAATAATCCTTGTACCCTACACAAATTCCCCTAGTAATCCAATCAAATTCCTGATAGGTTGCTAGATACAAGGCTTGCGAGACTTCCGCGTGGGGAGCTCTTCTCCTAAGATTTTCAGTATAAGATTGATAGTCTCTAGCTTATAGACTACGCAAAGTTTCTTTATCATGGATAATTTCTTCAATTGGAGGGTGTTCAACATCTTTATCATAGAAAGCAAAAATCTCCCTAGCTTCTTGTATAATGAAATAAAATTCTTGCACAAGGATGATAGTAGCAATCTTCTTAGCCTTAGGGTGATTAATATTGGGAAGTTCATAAAATACTTTTTGCAAAGCGGGATGAAGGTGCACAAATTTTCTTTCCAATTTTTCAATGAGCATGAGTCCACATAACTATTTGTGATAAGAAGAATAGACCTCTTATTCATAGGCATTACGCCCGTACAATCAATGAATGCTTGAATAACACTCTTCCCAATAATATTCCCATCTCCTACTTGAAAGTTTAGTTTTATAATTTGGAGGAGATTGAGTTTCATGTTCTAGAGAGCAAGATTCAAATTTTTCTTCAAGATTAGTACTATCAATGCCCTCTAGATTTTCAGTGATAATCTCCCTTGATTCAGACATGGTGGCAAAGCAAGCAATAAAGCACACAAGCAAATGAAAGGCAAACGAAAGAAGGGCGAACAAAAAGGAAAATCTCTTTGGTATTTTCTCAAAATCGTTTTAGAAGTGGGGGAGAGGAAAACGAGAGGCAAATTGACAACAATGTAAATACAATAGTTGAGTTTGTGATGGGTACTTGGTAGGCTTGATGTATATCCTCCCCGGCAACGGTGCCAGAAATCGGCAAGTTGATGCGAAAGTTCTTGTCTTGACTTGCTATGTATCCTCCCTAGCAACGGCGTCGGAAATCCTTCTTGCTACCTCTTGAGTGTGCGTTGGTTTTCCCTTGAAGAGGAAACGGTGATGCACCGAAGTAGATAAGTATTGCCCTCAGTTGTTGAGAACCAAGGTATCAATCCAATGGGAGGAACAAGCAAGTCACCAATGGTTGCACCTACACAAACAATCAAACACTTGCACGCAATGCTATAAAGGGGTTGTCAATCGCTTCACGATTATTTGCAAGGATTAGATCCGATAGATATAGATGTAAACAAGAACGGAAATTAAAAAGGGAAATAAATTGCAGCGAAGTATAGATCTGAAAGTATATGATGGAAAGTAGACCCGGGGGCCACAGGTTTCACTAGAGGCTTCTCTCTTGAAGGCAAATATCATGGTGGGTAAACAAATTACTGTCAAGCAATTGATAGAAAAGTGAATAATAATGTAGTTATCCAAGGCAATGATCATGCATATCGGCATCATGTCTATGTCAAGTAGACCGAAACGATTCTACATCTACTACTATTACTCCACACATCGATCGACTCCTGCCTGCATCTAGAGTATTAAGTTCATGAAGAACAGAGTAACATATTAAGAAAGATGACATGATGTAGAGGGATAAACTCAAGCAATAAGATGAAAACCCCATCTTGTTACCCTTGATGGCAATAATAAAATACATGCCTCGCTACCCCTACTATGTCATTGGGTGAGGACATCGCAAGATTGAACCCAAAACCGAGCACTTCTCCCATTGCAAGAATTACCAATCTAGTTGGCCAAACCAAACCAATAACTCGAATATACTTGCAAGGATATGAAATCATGCAAATAAGAATACTTGCAAGGATATGAAATCATGGATAATCTGAACATAAACTCACAATTCATCGGATCTTGACAAACACACCACAAAATAGGATTACATCGGATAGATCTCCATGAAGATCATGAAGAAGATGGTATTGAACATCAAAGAGAGAGAAGAAGCCATCTAGCTACTAGCTATGCACCCGTAGGTCTGTGGTGGACTATTCACGCATCATTGGAGGGGTAATGGAGTTGATGTAGACGCACTCCGTGATCGATTCCCCCTCCGGCAGATTACCAGAGAAGGCCCCAAGATTGGATCTCTTGGGAACAGAGGCTTCCGGTGGCGGAATAGTATTTTGTGGCTTCCTCTGATGTTGGGGGAATATTTGGGTATTTATAGGCCAAAGAATAAGGTTAGGAGACCTTCCAGGGAGCGACAAGCCTGCTAGGCACGACCAGGGGGGTCATGCCAAGCAGGCTTGTGGTGCCCTGGCACTCCCCCTGATGTGCACTCCAAGCTTGATCGACTTGTTTCCTTCCAGAAAAATTCCTTCCGAAGGTTTTATTCCGTTTGGAGTCCGTTTAATATCCCATATCTGCAAAACTCAAAGACATGAAAAAAATAGAAACTGACACTTGGCTCTAGATTAATAGGTTAGTCCCAACAATAATATAAAATAGCATAATAATGCATATAAAACATCCAAAATAGATAATATAATAGCATGATATCATAAAAAAATATAGATACGTTGGAGACGTATCAGTGATCTCCAGCATGAGTAGTCCCACCAGCTCCCTATTGCTGACTGGAGTTGCCGGCTTCAAGGTTGGTGAAGAAGCTGTTGTGGGTTGCAGTCACCATCCCGTTTGGAGCAGCTAAGTCAAATAACTGGGATAGCTAAGAGGGAAAAGCAATAATGGAGAAAACGCGCCTAAGGGGGTTGGTATAGTGGATGTGTGATAAAATAAAGGTCGAAAGACCAACACGTATATTAAGATAAGATAGAATATGGAGATTCTTACATGTTGCCTAAGGCAAAAGTGTGACTTGCATCAGAACACAAAGAACAAAAGAAAACAACAAGCACACATGGTTTCATATGAACCATTACACGGTCGTGACTTTGCATGAGGGGTACATGGCTGATCCTACCCTAGGGGTTCTCGGACTCAAGTGGTGGAGTTCTTGGTCTCATAGTCGCGCTCCTCTGGGTCTTTCTCCTATTCGTCATCCATACGGGCATCCTCTCTGATCGAGGGGTTGGAGAACAAGGAGGCCCATCTCGACGATGCTTTGTCGGTGGGTCAGTGAAGAGTGCACGATACTCCTTCACACTCATGCGACGAGAACGTGTGGGTGCATCTCTAGATGGGGGTACTCCTCCTCTATCAGCGACAACTAGTCGTCCCTCGGGGGCTCCATCCTTCTTGATCTTGTCTGGCTTCGTCTTGGCCCGACGAAGTAGCTCTTGGGTGTTGTGAAGTTCCTCACGGAGCTTCATGGACTCCTTAATCAGGTTGTGAGCCGGACTGTCGGCAGAGAGGCTGAAGTAGGTCTGGAACCTGAGTGGTGTGCCATCCTCCTTGGATAGGATCAACGTCCAACTCTGGCCAAGATCATCCTTCCTAAAAGGTAGGTAGACAGGAACTGGCTCATCAGCCATCTCTGGAATGATGTTTCGAAGGTGAAGGAGTGCCTTGCATGCTGCTATCTCGACTACGAGTGCCAGGGTCTCCATCTGTGGTCCTTCAAAGAACCAACTAGTCAGGGATTTGTCTGCCTTCACGACCACAGCAACGTGGTACCTCTTCGTGATGGCATTGACCCAGTGCTCGTGGTAGAGGGAAATGGGTGGTTGGCGATATGGCACTTCTCCAGGCTAATCTCAAGGCCTAGGGGAAAGCCAGACGATAGGAAGGCTTCGGTTATGACCACCATCCACAAAGGTTTGAAGGGAGGGGAGTTAGTAGAGTGTTGTGAGAAGAATAGAAGAGATAAGAATTGTCGAATCTCCTAAGTATAGGTAATAGGTATAGTTTTAAAATTGGTTTTATCCTAACTAACGCCCATGCTAACTATGGCTTCCTACAGTCAGGATGGATCTAATACCAGCTCTGTGTGGACCCTGACTCATAAGTCGTGATCACCGAATGCACATGTACAATGATCCCAGAGATCAATGCTCACTGAACATACACAAGCTGAATAACAAGAGTCTTACATCCATAGCGTCTTACACAAATAAAGACCATGCCGATCAAGTATTACATGGATAGGACCATTAATGCCAAATGATAGACAAAACTAGCAGGGGAAATCTTGATCGAAAGAGTAGACCAATGCCATCTACCTTAACCCTACAGGCATTCTGACTGGGAAGCATCCTAGTTTGCATGTTCGTTATCAACGAACTCTTCACCATATTCATGCTCTTCCATGCCCGGCCAATTAAATAAGCCAATTAAATGAGCACTTTGAATGTACTCGTAAGCAACCCATGTTTTGGAACAAGGTATAACAATGCATGATATAGCACTAAGTAGGTAAGTTTGCGAAAAGCTAATTTTGAGTGCAATGACACGATCAGTTACTTGTAAAATCATGCATCATGAGGTAGCAGTTATCGATGTGAATAGGTTATAGATACAAGTATAAACAGGGGTCGGACATCCCATGTTCAATCATCATGCTGAGTCATCAGACTTGGCTCAACCATCATCTTTGTCACACACACAGACACACACACACCAGGTTTGTGAAAACGTCGGGCGTAGTTTAAGAAGGACCACCAACTGTCCATGAACCTGGATAATGCTATTCGAATAGTTTTACACTCTAAAGAGGTTGCACACTTTACTCACGAAACTTTGGAAACTTCCGTGCAAAGTTGTCAGAATCGAGATTCTGAATCGGATAGGATCTCCATTGGTAGATCGTGAATCGTAGAATCATGACTAGTAGGATCGTAGAAACTTAGATTCTATTAGCAAAATCTTAGAATCAGAGGGGCTAGTTTGGATGGTAAGGTCGTAAGATTCTAAGACATAACTCGCGATTCTGACAACCTTGCTTCTGTGTCAAGCCACGACTCGCGGATATTGCATACTCGAGGTAAGTACCCGAACATCGCCTTTCCCTTGGCGATACTAACAAAGAGTCCACTCGTTGGCACACAGCTCGCATGATGTACATGACAAGTATCATCCATGCAGGGACCAACAGTGTGCCTGGTGTCTATGAAAACAGCCCATGATCGTCCCTTTCTAGCATGAATCTGTATCGAGAGTGACCACGTCACTCCCTCCACTAGTAATACAGGCTCGCTGCTAGTACCTGTCAAAGTAATCAATGAAGCCCTGTCCCATAAGGAGTATCATGGTTGTAATTGTAAGGTTGGGATGGTCAGCAAATCTTAAATCTCTCCTTTTTCGAAAACACACACACAACTTTCTATGGTGTACCACTCTTGCTCAAGTGGTTACCCATCTCAACATCATCTCCCTCGGGCATTAGTGGCACCCGTGAGTTTTTTGAAAAGTCTTTGAAAATAATTTTGTTTCCATCACCATGCATATCCCAATCCCACCTTGCGTAGAAACTACTTAGCAACCCAACTACTCCCACCCACATAACCCTCATAAGGAGGTAGGGTGATGCATGATGCAAGTATCAATGGTAAAAGTCTCGGAGTCATCCCTCCGAAGGGGTCACCACATCATCATGATTAATACATAAAAAATGAAGTGTTATATGCCATGCAATAAAAATGGTTTCTTAACATGGTCAAAGGGCTGCTTGCCTGGCTCAGCAAAGTCTTCGAGGTCTTCAAAGTCTTCGGGTCCAACTCCCTCGTCAATAACGGAATCTATCGTCGTGATAATAACGGATAAGAATAAGAATCACAATAAAAAATAGAGCACAAAATCCACTTTTAAATGTTAGCCTACTTAGTAAAATACTAGAATAGGGACTAAAAATAGTTTTCTTTGGTTTTGGATTGAAAAGGATTTTGAAATCTATTTTAACAAAGGCTAAAAATATTTAAAACTAGGTTTTAAATAAAACCACTACATAAAACATTTTCAAAAATTTACACAAGTTGTACTATTAAATATTACATAATATTTCAAGATTAATGGTGGAAGAATTATTTGAGTTGGCCAAACATTGGGATATGTGGATTTTTTGCAAGTTTAAACAGAAAATAAAAAAGAAAAGTGGGCACTATGCCCACCGGTCGAGTGGCCATACGAACCGGGCCCAACTGGCCAGGCTGGCCCAGCTGAGGAGTGGGCGCATGCGAAGCCAGGTTTAAATCCGATGCGGGCCCCAACATCAGCGAGGGGATATGGGTGAGAGGTGTGTGTGGGTGACATGGGGTCCCACATTTCATCTACCACCTCGGGACAGAGGGGAGGCGACGCTCCTCGGAGGCGGATGAGGGCACGATGACAACATGTGAGGACGGGAAGGGCTTCAGGAGGTCACCGCCATCCTAGGGGTGCTGTAGTTGCTTGCCGGGGAGGCTTGGGTCGCCGACGACGAGGTCCTGTGGTGGAGAGCTTTGGGAGGAGGTTGCCATTGACATTGCTCGCTACAAAAAGGGCGGGGAAGAGGTGGAGAAGTGTCAGGGGCTTCCTGCAGTCTCAGTGGAAGAGGAAGGAGAGCTGGAGCGGGCCTGTGTCCCGAGATCGACAGAGCCCAACGCATCGGCGCCTCGGTTGATCTCGCGCACTGGTGCTTGATGAGGTGGAGTGGGTGGTGCTGGCCGCCGATTGGGAGTGGGAGAGGGTGAACAGAGGGGAGAGGGGAGCCTAGGGTGGCCTTAAATAGTCAGGGTGTAGTGCACCATGGACCCGTGGACCGGCGAAGTCGTGGCCGTTGCCAAAGGCCACGTGCGCTTGCTGGGATATGTTCATGGCGTCCCTGGTCTTGGCTTCGAGCCTAAGGAAGGGAGAGGCGGAGATAGGAGGTTTCTAGATTGCATGAGTGTGAGGCCATGGGTTGTCTGAGCCGGGCGGCGCCATGGAATGCACTGGAAAGGGCAGGGGAGAGAGGGGGAGGAAAGGGCCATTGCTCTAGCGTGTCGCGGACATCGAGACACGGTCTCTGGCTCGCGGGAGGACCAAACTTGGCCTGGGGCATAGGGTCAACTCTCTGGAGCGCGGTTGCACGGTCTAAAGCACTCGTTTGGCCGGCATCCACATGCTCTCGCGCGTCCCTCTTGTCTTTGCATGCCTGGGAGTTACTGGAGATGCCCTCGGTGGCATAGGAAGTCAACAAAGGCAAAGGGGAGGGCCGAGGAGCTGCGAAAGATGAGGCAGAGAGAGATTCTTGTTGTCCAGAGAGGAAAATGGGGGTTTCACCCTACCAATAAAGGAGATGTGGCCATGGGAAACTTACTGGGGGTTGTTGGGGGTGAGCGAGAGGTGTGGTAAAAATTTGGGGTGAAGGAGAATAGTTTAAGTGGTGGAACCAGAGGCTTTACTAATTCACCAGAAGGTCTTTGATGTTGGTTTGGGCAAGAAAAACTTCCTTACTGGTAGTGAGATTTTATAGTGTCAAATGAGAGATAGAAATTGGGTGGATCACCAAGTTTAAGTTCAATTGGAAGAAATTTCCAATTTAAACCTGGTAAACCCCATAAATGGGCAGAAACTGATATTCTTAGATCCAATCATGCTAACATATTCTCCTAAATGCACCACTTAGCGTAGTAGCATTATTTAGGGTTTAGAACAAGCCCACAAAGTTTGGGGTCAATAGGAGAAACTTCACAATGCGAAGTTGTTCAAATTAAATTATGGACAAAGAGGGTTTTGGAATATTATGGTGAAGCGAAACAATTGGGATTGATATAAATCTTTGCCAGATCATCACATATTGCATCTATGACTTGCTGGAATTTTCCTGGATTTATTTGAGAATATTTCTTACAGAAATATTTCAAATGCTTGATCTAAGCAGAATTCGTTTTGGAGGGTTTTTCCCATTATTTTGAACATGACCATGTGTTGAAACTCATATATATGGAAAATATATGGCCACTGAGTTTCCCTAAATTTCCTCAAATATTTTGAAAGCATTTAAATAATTCCCCACTTGAAAGACCATTTCTGGCCTTAAGAAAAAGCCTTTAAATCAAATGGTAAAATTATCTTTAAAAATAATATTTGATGTTTTTGGCAGGTTAAATATATAGTAGGTTCCAAATAAAGTCTTTGGTGCAAAATATTTCACCCAATTTGAGGTCTTGTAGTACAAACGTCAATTGAGGGGTTTTTGAAAACCAAGTTTGAATAAATTCCCTTTGGCCAAAACAATATTTGATAAAAATTATTTTAGGTACTATACACATGGTACGGTCATTGGGAAAGATATTTGGGTCAAGGAATTGAGTTCTAGAGGAAGAAGATCATTGAGTGCCAAAATCCAATCAACTAAACAATCAACCATCACACAATCCAAAAGGTTTTAAATGGTTACAAATTTTATAAATCCATAGCATAGCAAGGTGATACAAACACAGGGTGTGACATTAGTATTCTGGACAGAACCTCATGATTACTTATTTGAACATGCATGATCATGGCAAATGCATATGTAGAACGTTGCAAACGGAGTAATGGAACTCACGGTACACTAACGACAAGGTACGAACGGTAACATAGACAATAACAAAGATGAAGAAGTCCATCGGCAATTCCTAAGTATTCCAAGGATGCCACTGGATTGGAAAGGAAATCTAGCAAGAATAGATCTAAAGATCATGCAAAACCCTTAGGTATAGCTCTCACAAGTAGAAAAACAATCCAACACACAATCTACCCACAAACAACAACATGTCATATTGCAACACTCATAACAGGAGCTACAACCAGCTAGAAAGCACAACCAAGGCATGGACATGAAGTATACATGATTCTTAACAAATCATCTGACTACAGCAACATGAATGGAAGCAAGGATCAATAGCATTTGAGCTCACAAGAGGGCATGTTGAATGAGTTTTAAGGGACTTAGAGAAAATTCCAGTTCTACACAATCGAATTTAACAGGATGACAACTTTACAGCAACAAATACATATGCTACAGGGACTTCCATGTCATGAAAATTAACAGGGTTAAAGAGAACACCATGTATTTGAATTTACTTCATTATGACAACATCAAAATATGCACATATAAATGGCTATATTTCTCCCAACATGGCATTCTGAGAATAGTAGTTCCACATACTTACAAAAAATCAACAAGTGGCAAGCACGACATGTTTAACAGAATGACATGTTTGACAACAAATTTAACCAAGGTGCAATAACTCTACTTGCAAGAACTTGGCACAAACTAATAGAGGACAACATGCTCAACAATGCATTACATTGTGCCAATCCCAAAGGAGCTATAAATTCATGGGAATGATCAAGACAACATGGCAAGAAAACAACATGTTCAACACTTTGGTAGCATGAAAATTCAAGGGAATTATTTGAGCATATGAAAACAACATTTTGGTAGCATGTTGACAACAAGAATTCCACACCTAAACATGGTTTATCATGGCATGCAAAAATACCGGGGCTAGTGCTCACATGAATGAGCAATTTTCTTGTTGAAAAATTTAGCAATTGGTGCAAGAATTAAATCATGTGAAAATGACAAAATGACATATTATCACAAAATAACATTTTTATAAACTTGGCCAAATGATGAAAGTAATTCCACTAATGGATTCATTGGATTTTTCTACCCCAAATTCATATATGGTAAGCATATGTTACTGTGGAGAAAACACTCACACACACATCTCAATCTAAATATGAAAGGTCATCTTATAACCTTGTACATGCCAAAATAGGCATATGCTCTATTTGGCAATAGACAGAAAAGAACATGCTAGAATTTGCAAATTTCCCTAAATGGAAATATGCATATAAAAGAGAATTAAAACAACATAACAAAAAAAGGGGGGACCCATTGGTAGTGGCACTAGGCCTTGTGTGGGTGATAAGTGGGCCCTCGGGCCCGCTGTCAGCGTCCCACTACAGATGGAAAGGGGGGGGGTTAATTTGGAGCACCGCAGGATCGAACTTGGGTCTCCCCGGTGGAACAGGGGGGGTGGCTACCACTGGGCAAGGCTGCTGAGTTTGACACAGAGGGGGCGCCATAACCTTTGAACAAGCAGAGGCGTTGGGCTTCTCCACCTCAAGGCAGGGAACAAAAAACCAACACCGGCGAGCACTCCGACGATCACCAGACTTGGTGACCTACAACGAGGGTGCATGATCCATTCCCATTGCTAGCACGGCGAGAAGCACAACAAGGCGCGCGTAGGGGCTCGGGCTCGAGGCCCTGGCGAGGCTTGGCGAATGGAAGCACTACGGCGACGCTGGGCAAGGCGCGGCGAGCATACATACGTGGCGAGGCTACTGGGAGCGTGCGGGGCATGTTGCAAAGGAAAAGACGGAGTGACTATGAGCTACTGCTTCTCTGAAGATGATGTTCAGAGTCTACCCGGAGCACGGAGGACACAGTGATGGCACGAACACGCCATTGCCTACGGAGCCCAACCGACAGCAAGAAATGGTAGGGAGGAGGACAGAGGGTACCTAACTACCTTAGACATTCCAACGACGGAGGGGAGGCTTCGAGAAGGCGATGGCGAGGTAGGGAACTTCGTCATAGCCTTAGATCCGAATTAAAGGCGACGGATAGGAAGAAAAGGGCAACAATGCGACACTCGGGGCTCGGCATTGACGTCAAAAATGGGTTGAGGAAGAGGCCCTCAAGCTCCAAGACGAAGGAAGGGCAGCCCAACCCAGCCATGGGAATCTGAAGCAAAGAGGGTGACAGCGGCTGCAAGGCTCTTACCTGGCGGTGGCAATGGAGAAGGAGGAATGGAGGGAGGCGAAACCCTAGGGCAAGGCGACGCTCTATAGGAGGGGCGCGACGGGAGCCCTAGCCACATTGGCCATGTGCTCTCTCTTCTCCAGATCACCGTGAGAGGGAGGTGGCACGAGGAGGAAGAAAGCTAGAGGGGGAGGTCACTGCAGGTGGGACCAAAAAGGCGTCTACGGTGGAAAGGGAGAGGGGAGCGATGCTGGGCTGCATTAGCACTGTGGTGATGGGCCCGCGGGGAGGGAGGTGGCCCATCAACTCTGGACTCTCTCTCTCCCTAATTCGAAAGGGGTTTTGTATTTGAATAAACAACAATATAAGAATAAACAGCCAAGGAAGTTAGAAAAGATTTGAGGAGAATAAAAATATGTTTCTGAACTCACAAAAACATGCTCTATTTAATAAAAATGGTTTGGGCATTTTTAGAGAAAATAAATAAATCACCTATTATTACTATAGGAATTTATTTTTGCAAAAGATAGAAAAGGGAAAATAGTATAAAATGACTAAGAGCTATTTGAAAAATACTTAATAGATCATTAGGTAGATGTGCAACATTAATTTGAGATGAAAGGGGCAAGCAAAAACACCACATGTCTAGCATTGGAATAACGAGAGTTTGGGACATAGTTTTTAAAAGAATTGAGAGAGGTTCCACACAAGATAATCCCTTGCTTGCAAGCACACCACTCCACATCACACACTCACACACAACATAACACAACAAGCATGATGCAAACATGAGATGATGATATGATGCCATGAGGCAAACTTTATTAAACCAAAACACATGAGGCCAAACTTGGAAGGATCAAACATGGAATATTACAAGGATTTAGAAAGGATTGCACTTGGGCTGTTACAACTCTCCCCCACTACAAGAGGATCTCGTCTTGAGACCTATGAACGGAAGAATTCGGGATATTCGGAATGGAGAAGGTCCTCATGTTCCCAAGTGGCTTCTTTGTCGGAGTGATTTGACCACTTCACCTTAAAAACCTGATTGACTTGTTGCAAGTCTTGCGCTCAGTCTCTTCAAGGATAGCAACTGGATGCTCGTTATAGGATAGGTCTCCTTGGAGATTAATGTCTTGAAGATCAATGGTGCGCTCGGGAGTCTTGAAACACTTCCGGAGCTGAGAGACATGAAACACATCATGCACATGTGAGCAATTGGAAGGAAGCTCGAGTTGGTAGGCAAGGTCTCCCCTATTGCCCACCATCTTGAAAGGACCCACAAAGCTTGGAGCAAGCTTTCCTTTGATGCCAAAGCACTGAGTGCCCTTCATGGGAGAAAGTCCAAGATAGACAAAATCATCCATCTAAAAGGTCATGTCACGATGCTTGCTATCATAATAGCTCTTCTAAAGGGATTGAGATGCATTGAGATTTTCAAGAATGACACGACACATTTCTTATGCTTCATTGATCATGTCATTACCAATGATTTTACGCTCACCTGTTTCAGCCCAACTGAGTGGGGTGCGGCATTTCCTACCATGGAGAATCTCGAATGGGGCCTTCCCCTAACTTGCTTGGAAAATATTGTTGTATGAAAACTCAGCAAACATGAGGCAGTCTTACCACTTCATGCCAGAGGAAATCACACAAGCTCTGAGCCTATCTTTGAGGATTTGATCGAATCTCCAAACTTGACCACTAGACCAAGGATGGAAGGCTGTATTGGAACATATCTGTATTGGGGGGATAACCCCGGGTAGCCTGAAATGACCCACAACTCCAACTTTCTAAAACGACTGAAGGGCAAGCCTCCTCCCCCCGTAGTCCGGTTGCACCCCGCCGGCCACGCCATGCCGGCTGGGTCCTGCCGGCTATGCTCTACTGACTATGATAAGCCTGCTGGCTAGGGGCGGAAGCCCCAGCCCCCTAGCCGGCCGCACATTGGATGCCACGGCGAGGGCGTGCGTGGCAATAGTGGCCTCCATCCCATTGGGGTCGGCGCCCGTATGGCCATAGTGAAGGCAATAGTGCTTCTAAGTCTGGCTGACCGCGACCAGGCCTCCAACAGTGCCGACACGCCTCCAACCACTCCATTACCTGCCCCGATGGGGCTACAGTGTAGCCGGCCATACTGCTGACCCTGGTCGGCTAGCGCAAGATGACACCCCAAAGGACGACCCGTGCTGTGAAGCGACTGATGCTGGGACCTAGCGTGCGGGCCCCTCAGCTCTCGACGGGACCGTGCAGCCAGCGGGCCCAACCAATGACGGGACCCTACAGTCGGGGGCCCCACGGCCGGCTAATGAGGCTGCCATATGGGCCCTCCTGTCGCCTTCTATTCATATAGTAATCCGGGGTGTCAGACTATAAACCCCCCTGGAGCCCCCCATGTAGAGGGCAAGAAAGTAAGCAAGCGCACATACGAAGGAACACTTCATCTCGTATCCACCTACATAGCGAGGGAGGAGGAGTCGGCTGCTCCTTCTTCCACCTCTAGACAACAACTCAAGGAGCACCATTGTAACCTCTTCCATCGATCAACTAGATAAGACAGGACTAGGGGTATTACCTCCCACGGAGGCCCCGAACCTTGGTACATCGTGTGTCAGTCACCGCTTGTGCCTAATCCTGCTCCCAGAGCCCGTCGGCATCCTTCGGCCCCAACCACCTGCAATAATCCTAGCCATGGCATCTATCATAAGAAAACACAGTTGGCGCCCATCGTGGGGCCGTACGTGGCGCCGGCCGGAGTGACGCTCCGGGCGGGACCCTTCACCACCTCATCTGGCCGCTCTGCGTCCGGACAGAACCGCATGAGCTTGGGGCTTTCTTTGGCAGGCCCTGCAGGTAACAATGCTGGCTTGCCTGACAAATGCCTCAGTGACGACCTCACGCTTGACATCGCCGCGCTCACCGAGCACTTTGGCAAGTTGAGTCTCACCGACGAGCCAGCAGCCAACGACTACCCTAGACAGGTGCTCTGCTGCACCGATCCGCCCTTGTCCGTTGGGGCTTTCTTCCCAGCCAAGTCCAACGGCTCCCACGTTTGCGTGGGAGTGATGGTCACTGTTTCATCCACCTCCTCCGACTGAACACGGGCCGAGGCCCACGCGGCCGTTGCCCGCACCGTCACCTCAGATCCGCTCGGCGCTACCCTCAGGGGACTAAGCACACCCATTGCCCTGACGGCGAACCCAAACGCCGTTGCAGCCGAGCTGGAGGCGGCTCGCCGCCTGCTATTCAAGGACACTAGCACCCTCGTGGCTGAGCGGCGCTGAATGGAAGCCGCTCAGCGGGAGTATGCCTTCGCTTACGGTCTCACCCTGGCTGGCACCGAGCCCACCCAACGTGGGGCCGTGTGCGACCGTGGCCGCATGGTCGCAAAAATCCTCGGCGAGAACTTACCAGTCTACGAAACCCCCATGGCCAACCCATGGGCCGTCAAGGTAGCCTACGAGGACTTGGCTACCTTGGTAGGCGAAGAGCACGCCTCGCGCGAGCGACACATCAAAGATCTCATTGACACCGCCAATGAGCAGCACCTCTTGCTCACCCCTGGTGGAGTCGCCTCCGAGGGTCCCCGGCCCGAGGGCGAGGGCATGGGGGCTGCTGGCTGTCAGCCGACTCAGCACTCCTTCTTCCCTTGCGTCTCCGGCTCGCGGGTCGAGGCAAGCAACCCCATCGTTTCCAGCTGCCTAGGAACGAGCAACCAGCTGTGAACAGCCTGTAGAGCAACAATCCGGCTTGTAGCAACCGCCACAATGAGGCGTCGGCTGGCGGAAGCCGCCACAGCCACGGGCACATGCCGCCTCCGCGACACGAGTCGGTGCGGTCAGCCCCGCCGGCCGCCCGCCCAGAGCTCGCGGCCTGGCTCGGACCACGGGTCCCCCATAGCGACAACGACGAACGCCTCCTTCTCGACCAGCTAGCGTAGTCAGCCCTCCTTGAAGAGCAGGGCTCAATCAGTCCGGCGTGCTTCGGCCCCCGGATCCGTAATGAGCCATTCCCAACCGGCTTCACTATTCCTCGGGCCACCCCGAAGTACAACGGGGCCGCCAAGCCCGAGGACTGGCTGATCGACTACACCACCACAGTCGGTATCGCCAAGGGGAACAAGCGCATAGACATCCGCTACGCTCCCCTCATGTTGATTGGCTCGGCTCGCACCTGGCTCAACATCCTGGCAGCCGACAACATCATAACCTGGACCGACTTCAAAGAAGTGTTCGTCCGCAACTTCACCGGCACCTACAAGCGACCAGGCCATCCCCGCGAACTAGCCATGTGTGTTCAGGGGACGGACAAGGCCCTCCGCGACTACCTCACCCGATGGCCGAGCTCCGCAACTCCTGCAAAGGGGTGCACGAGGTGCAGGCCATCCAGCACTTCATCGAAGGTTTCCGCGACGACACCTACCTCAAGCACAAGCTCATGTGCTCCGAGCTGTCTACGCTGGCGGAACTCATGGCCAAGGCGGACAAGTACGCCACGACCGACTCTGCAATCCGTGTCAAGATGAGCACGCCTGCCAAGGCGGCACCGACGCCGGCTGCGTCATGACCGGCTGCCGACAACCGACAGCCGTAGCACAACAAGCGCAAGGCCGACCAGCCCGACTCCCACTACGGGAGCCGGCAGGTCGCCACCATCGAGGAAGAGGAGCCGGCTGCCCAGCCTTCCGGCCAGCGTCAGCACACCGGCAAGGCTGCCTGGCAGCCCAAGCTCACGTTCGAGCAAATGCTCGGCCTCCCCTGCAAGAATCATTCTGGAGCCAAGCACTCCACGCACATGCTCCGGCAGTGTAGCTTCTCACAGCGAGTGGCTCGGGGGGACAGCCTTTTGGCTCCCCCCACGCCGCTTGCCTGAGCCTCAGCGCCGGTTCCGGGTTCCGCTTCAGCACCGGCTCCGGCTCCGGCCCTGAACGATGGTCGCTTGCTCGACCAGTTCCCCAATTGAAACGGTTCCTACGTCGTCTTCACAAGTGAAGATACGGACAAGCACGCTCAACGCTGGCTCCACTGCGAGGTGAATGCCACCATGCCCGTGACTCCCCAGTTTAAGCACTGGTCGTAGAAGCCGGTTACTTGGAGCTGGGCTGACCACCCGGCCGTGATGCCAAATCCCGGCAGCTATGCCCTCGTTCTTGACCCCACCATCGCCTCCGAGAGGCACACCTGCCGCTTTTTGCGGGTGTTAATCGATGGCGGCAGTAGCATCAACATCCTCTACCTCGACACATGCGAAAGCTGGGGCTCAAGGGAGAAGATCTGCAGGCGAGCCAGACGGTTTTCCACGACATCGTGCCAGGAAAGTCCTCCTCCCCCATCGGCAAGATCAAGCTCGATGTTCTCTTCGGTGACCACATCCACTTTCGTCGTGAACCAATATCGTTCGAGGTGGTGGACCTCGATAGTCCCTACCACGTGCTGCTGGGCCACCCGTGCTATTGTCAAGTTCATGGCAGTTCCCCACTATGCCTACCTCAAGCTCAAGATGTCAGGCCTCAAGGGCATCATCACCATCGCCGGCGACTACAAGATATCAATCGATTGCGCTAGAGATGGTAGCCAGCTGGACAAGGCCCTGGAGATAGCGGAGGAGAAACGTCGGCTCGACTGACTTGTAGCCCTCGTCGCTAGCCAGCCAGCCGTGCTAGTGCCTCCATCCCAGTCGGTCGAGGAAGCTTTGTTCCAGCCGTCCAAGTACACCAGGCAGGTGCCGCTCGACCCGGCCAACCCCAAGAAGTGTGTCACCATCGGCTCCCGCCTTAGCAGCAAATAGGAAAGCGAGCTCGTCGACTTGCTTTGTGAGAATCGGGACATCTTTGCATGGTCCCCCAAGGACATGTCGGGTGTTCCGAGGAAGTTCGCCAAGCACAAGCTTCACATACGACCGGACGCGAAACCGGTCAAGCAACCCCTACACCGTTTCTCTAATGAGAAGCGGCGTACTATAGGAGAAGAGATCTCCCGGCTGCACGCTGCCGGCTTCATCATGGAAGTTTTCCACACGGACTAGCTGGCCAACCCGGTCCTGGTGCTGAAGAAGAACAAAACCTGGTGCACGTGCATTGATTACACCAGCCTGAACAAGGCATGTCCCAAGGACCCGTTCGCCCTACCACGGATCAATCAAGTCATCGACTCCACGGTCGGTTGCGATCTGCTGTCCTTCTTGGACACCTACTCTGGCTACCACCAGATCAAGCTGGACCCAGACGACTAGCTCAAGACCTCCTTCATCACCCCTTCGGGGCTTACTGCTACATCACCATGTCCTTTGGCCTGAATAATGCATGCGCTACCTTTCAGCGCTGCATGCAGAAGTGTCTCCTACCTCAGAGAGCCAGGAACGTCCACATCTACGTTGGCGACATCGTTTTCAATACGAAGAAGCACTTCAGCCTCCTCGACGATCTCCGAGAGACATTCGTGAACCTGTGCGAGTACAAGATCAAGCTCAACCTGGAGAAGTGCATCTTCGGCGTCCCAGCCGGCCAGCTCCTAGGCTTCTACGTGTCCGCTCGTGGCACCGAAGCTAACCCAGAGAAGATCAGTGCGATCGAGCGCATGCCCAAGTCGACCTGGCTCCACGATGTCTAGAAGTTCACCGGCTGCCTCATCTCGCTCAGCTAGTTCATCAGCCGACTAGGAGAGAAGGCCCTGCCCCTCTACGGCCTCCTACGGAAGACAGCTCTGGACGAGCCGGGCCACGACTCCTCGGTAATGCCGGTCCAGCGCCCCTTCTACTACCTCAGCGAGGTCCTCTCCGCCTCGAAGGAGAACTACCACCACTACCAGAAGATGTGATATGACCTATACTTCTCCAGCAAGAAGGTCAAGCAGTGTTTCCAAGAGCACACCATCACTGTGGTGAGCGCGGCCCTGCTCAGCCAGATCATGAGCGACCGGGAGTCCACTGGTCGGATCACCAAATGGTCATCACCCTTGCCGACCGCGAGATCTAGTACGAACCACACACCGCCATCAAGTCACAGGCAATGGCCGACTTCCTTGTCGACTGGGCAGAAACCAAGTTTGTGCCACCTCCCCCAGACTCTACACATGGGCGCTTACACTTTAACGACTCAAAGATGAGGATCAACCCGGGAGCCGGCATCGTCCTCTCCTCTCCGAAGGGACACCAACTCAAGTACGCTCTTCAGATCCACTTCGCCGCCTCCAACAACATGGCCGAGTAGGAGGTGCTTGTCCATGGCCTCTGGCTCGCCAAGGAGATTGGCATTAGGCGAATCATATGCTTCGGCGACTCCGACCTCGTGGTGCAGCAGCTCTCTAGCAAGTGGGACGCCAGAGATGCCAACATGGCCAGCTATCGCTTCCTTGTCCAGCAGCTCACCAGCTCCTTTGAAGGCTGCGAGTTTCATCACGTCCCCCAGATGGACCACGAGGCGGCCTATACGCTGGCAAAGATCGGCTCAACCCGGCAAGGCATCCCAGCCGGCATCTCCCTCGAGCGACTGCTCAAGCTGTCGATCAAGCCGTCCTCTGAATCGGAGTCCATCTTTGTGCCGACTGACGCTGCCAGCCCATCTACGGCTCCGGCTGCTCCGCCAGCACCATCACCACTGGCTGCACCACCAATTCCACCAACTCCGGCTGCCACGCCGGCACCTTCAATGCCGGCTGCCCAGCCGACATCACCAGCTCGAACTATCGAGCCGACCGCATCCGAACCGGCCGACT
Organism: Hordeum marinum; assembly: GCA_022496015.1. NCBI lineage: Eukaryota > Viridiplantae > Streptophyta > Magnoliopsida > Poales > Poaceae > Hordeum > Hordeum marinum. The sequence continues at coordinate 237,718,194 of CM039677.1, forward strand.
TCGAAGCCGTAGCGGTCAGGATGACGATCGACGCTCTCCCTCTACCGTAGCCCCAAGGACTGGCGAGCCGGTCCCGGGGGCTGATCACCTAGGCCCTAGGGCTCCCGAGCCGGCCCTCGTCTCGGCTCCCTCATGGGCCGAGCCCATCCAGGTGGTTTTGGTAATTAATAACAACATATATGTCATTGAACTAATGTTTCCACCAAGTATATTTCAGGAAAACTTCAATGATAGGGATGGCAAAAGGATTTTGGAATCACCCCAAGATTCAAGGAAATAGGTTGTCCAAACTTCAAGGAAGAGGACTCTACATTTTACATTTGTGAGAAATCACTTTGAGTCCATAGGAAAGCCAATACTATTAAAAGGAGGTAAAGTTTTGATGATGGACAATATGCTCAAAGTGAACAAAGTGACAAGTCACCAAAACATCCATAAACTCTCCCACCAAAGTCTGTCCAAAGCCATAGATGCAAAATCGGTGCAACCAACATTCCTATCCTGGTGCCACCGGTTCCAAAACCTAGACAGACCCAGCCAAACCCTAACACTTCGGTGCAACCGACACTTCACTCGGTGCCACCGAGTTGGGTTGCCAAGTTACTGGTATGTAGATTCCTCATTTTCGGTCCCATCAAAAATGGTGAATCAGCGTCACCGAGTTTGGCAAATCTGACCGTTGGTCACCTTGTCGGTGCAACCGAGATTTGTATATCGGTCTCACCGAGATTCAAAAGTTACTAACTTCAAGTCACTTCGGTACCACCGAGATTTACACATCGGTGTCACTGAGTCTGACTTATTGTGTGTAACGGTTGGATTTTTGGAGATGGCTATATATACCTCTCTACCACCACCTACTCGAAAGAGAAGCACTCAGATCGATTCCATGTATATCCTACTCAGTTTTCTGAGATAGACCCATCTACCCTTGTGTTGAGATCAAGATATTCCACTCCAACCATATGGATCTTGATTTCTAGCCTCCCCAACTTGCTTTCCACCAATCCCATCTCTTCTACCAAGCCAAATTTGGGAGAGAGTGATTGTGTGTTGAGGAGTCTATCATCTTGAATCACAAGAGCAAGGAGTTCATCGTCATTACCGAGCCTACTACCTGTTGGAGGGTGGTGCCTCCTAGATTGGTTAGGTGTCGCTTGGGAGCCTCCTACTTCGTGTTGTGGAGTGAACCAAGAAGTTTTTAAGGTCAAGGAGATCGCCTACTTTGTGAAGATCTACCCATAGTGAGGCTAGTCCTTCATGGACGGAAGCCGCATGGAATTGTCAAGGTTGCTTCTTCATGGAACCCTCCGTGGGTAGAGCCCTCTATGGACTCTCGCGACCGTTAACCTCCGTGGGTTGAAGACTCCATGAACATGGACGTACGATAGCACCACCTATCGGAACCATGGGAAAAATCATCGTCTCATCACTTGTGTTTGTATTCCTACCTCTCTATTTACTTACATGTGGAATGTATTTACTTTCCGCTATTATAGTCTTAGACATGCATGTGTAGGGTGTTACTTGATATTCTATGAATGCTAAAACTTGCCAAGACTTAAAATTAAGAGAAAGGCAAAACTTTTATTTGGTCAAGTAGTCCAATCACCCCCCTTCTAGACCTACTTTCGATCCTACAAGTGGTATTAGAGCTTTGATCTCCATTGCATTGGTTTCACAACCTAGGAGAAGTATGGCATCTAGTGAGGTAAATTATCACCATAGAGGTCCGTACTTTGATGGCACAAATTTTGCTAGTTGGAAGCACAAAATGAAAATGCATTTGCTTGGCCATAACCCCGTTGATTGGGCTGTTGTTCGTGTTGGCTTTCAAGGTGAATTCTTTGCGGAAGGAAAGGAACCGGATCGTGAAGCAACCGCAGATGAATTGAAGATGGTGCAACTCAATTCTCAAGCATGTGACATTCTCTTCAACTCCCTATGCCACGAAGAATTCAAAAAAAATTAGCAGTCTTGAACACGCAAAAGATATTTGGGATACTTTGGTTGATATGCACGAAGGAACTGAATCCGTGAGAGAATCCAAGTTAGATGTTCTTCAAGGTCAACTTGACAAGTTCAAGACGAAGGATGGTGATGGAGTCGCTGAGTTGTACTCTAGGCTAGCTCTCATCACCAATGAGATTGCCGTCTTAGGAAGCGAAGAAATGACAAATAAATTCATCATCAAGAAGATACTTAGAGCTTTGGATGATGGATATGACACCATGTGCACTTTCATCCAAATGATGCCCAACTACAAAGATCTCAAACCAACGGAAGTGATTGGTAGAATTGTTGCTCATGAGATGACACTCAAAGACAAGGAAGAATTACATCTCAAGTCTAGGCGGTGCTTACAAAGCCACAAGTGATGTTCCTACTACCTCAAGCGACAACCTTGTCACAAATGAAGAGATAAGCCTCATGGTCAAGAAATTCGACAAATTCTACAAGAATAGAAGCAAAGATCAAAGCTCCAACTCAAGATATGAAGAGAAGCGTTCGTCAAGTCGTGACCGAAACTGCTACGATTGTGGGAAGCCTGGACACTACTCCAATGAGTTCTCGGCACCCTACAAACAAAGAGTCACCAAGAAGACGAAGCTCAAGAGATGAATCACCTCGTAGAGAGAGAAGGAGTAGAAATAATCATTATGAAGGAAGACCCTCAAGGAGAAGTAGGGCCTCGGAGAAGAAGGACAAGCACACCAAGAGCTACTCAAGATGGAAGCATCAAGCTCATATTGGTGAATGGGTTTCCGACTCCGACACCGACAACCATTTCGAGAGAAGCTATCACTCCAACTCCGACTATAGTCAAGATGATGGTGTTACCAAAATTGCACTAGTGACAACCAACTCCTATGATCTATTTGATTCACCAAATGAAGGAGGTGGAAGTTGCTTCATGGCTAAAGACCCCAAGGTATCACACCCCGAATATCTTATTTTCGATAGTGATGAAGATGATTTGCTTTACGATGATGACTTGCTATGTGATAAAACTAGTGATATTAATCATAATGAACTTGATAATTCTCATGCTAGTCAAGATAAGTCAATTGATGATGATAAGATGAAAATAGAATGACTAACTCAAGAACTAAACACTCTTAATTAGCTCATGAATCTACTCTTGAATATCATAGAGATCTTGTAAGAACTCATGAGAAGCTAAGCGTCGAGAATCTCAATTTGGAGCAATAACATGAATTTCTTAAAGCTATCAATGACAATCTTCAAAACAAGACTTCATCTTATCTTGCCAAACGACTACTCTTGTCTACATTCATGCCACAAGTTAAATCTAAGAAAACTAGTAACAAAGGCAAGAAAGGTTCTTCATCTAGTAGCAACAATAAATATGCTAAATCCAATGATGTTGTTTCCAGTAGTTCTATTGATTCCACTAATGATGATTCTCTTAGCCAAGTTACACTTGAGCAATAAAATGCTTTATTGAAATGAATTATAGAGAAAGGTATCTACAAGAGTCTTGAAGGGTACAACCAATTTGATGAGATTGTACGCAAGGTTGGAGGATACCGGAAGAATCATGGTGTTGGCTACTTCAACGCTAATGGAGTTGAATGGGAAGAAGGTCAATATCCCAATCCCAAGTTTGTTCCTCAAAAGGAGAAGTGTGAAAATACTCTTCCCAAGGGAACAAAGTTGCAAGATGACCTTCCACCACAAGACCACAAGCTCAATGACAAGAACAAGCTTCAAGAGCACATTGACTCATATGAAGAAGAACCCCAAGCTTTGGTGAAGTGGGTTCCCAAGGCTACTACAAGCTCAACTTCTACAAGTGATACTTCAACCCCAAGAATACCCATCAATTTGATGTGGGTTCCCAAGAAGAAGAACTAGAGAGTTCTTGAGGGATGACTTCGCCAATGAAATTTACTCATATTCATTATTGGAAAGGACTATTTGAAACCAACGTCAACTTCATGCAATAGTTCAAGGAGTCACACATTTCCTCAAAGGTAAGCAAGGGACAAGGTAATCAATGAATAAATGGACATCATAACATATACTTTGCACTCCATGTCCATATATATCCTTGTATTTGTCTCTTGTGTGTTGGGACTAACCCATGTAGGTGAGAAGAATAAGGAAACAACAAGGATGCTCCCAACTCTTGGTGATATTCATCAACTTTGAGCATCCACCACTACCTCACCAACATGAAGTATTCATGGACAAAACCCAAGGTTAGTTTATCACTCTTATGGGGGGATGTCTGTCACGCCCAAGATGCGCGCCTATCCTTATTAAGACACGGGGTCTCGACAGGGATAGAGGCGCATCTCGTCGCTTGCAAGTGCGGCAATTCATTGCATACATTTATGAAGAGAGAGTATATGAGTTGGCTTTCACTCCCACAAGCTAAATTACAATTCACTCAAATATCCAATCATCATACAGAAGACAGGGTCCGTTTACGGACAAAACCAAACGAAGAAAAGAAGCAATGAAAAGCGCCTTTCTATCCCACGGATCATGACCATGGCCACTCTACTCACCCGGATACGTGACATACATCCTGCCACGTTCTTCATCATACCCCCACTGGAGCAGGGACGCATCATCTGGCACGAACTCATCAAGACCTACACCTGGATTGTTGTAGTAAACTGTGAGCCACGGAGGACTCATCAATCATGTAACCCGGGTACCAAAACTATGTAAGCTTATGGGTATGATGGGGTAAGTGTTTAGTTTGCAGCAGCACTAAGCATGTATGGTGGCTAATCTTACGAGAACATGAAAGTAAAGATGTGGTCTACAATATCGATCGAGAACTAGAATGATCTCTAAGAGATCCTGAACACCTATTTACGGCAAACATAACCCCACCGAGTTCTCTCTCGGTTCATGTTCACGAGCAGAGATGATCATGGTTACTCACACAGTTGGTGTATTTTATTGGAGTTTACTTAAAGTTAACTATAACTGGGTGTTAAACAAATATCCAAGTTGCCACATAACCGTGGGCACGGCTTTCCGAAAGATTTAACCCTGTAGGGGTGCTCCAACTAATCCATCATAAATTAACCATACTCCACGGGAATAACCTCGACCACGGATCTCGTGATCATCCTAGGCAACTCCAAAGGAATTTCGACACCTTGAGATAGCCCGAAGAAAATAATATTCCCTCACGCAAGCCACTCGAGAAAGGTAAAACAAGTTCAGCAAGACCACCCGACCTGTCGACGAACCCGGTAAGAGCCGTGTATCTCGTTCTTAGGACACGACCGGATAAGCACAACGTACAATGGCCTGATAGAAATCTCCCGAGTTGCCCCGGGATGGCCCCGCACACGGCACTAGTTTGGACCAACACTCATGAGGAGCACTGGCCCGGGTTGTTGATTAATTATCCATGGGGTTACAAAGCCCTATGCATTTTATTAAGTTGTTAAGCAAATAGTACCAATGTCGGGTCTTGCCAGGCAAGTCTTAATCTCAACCGAATAAACAAGGGGGCCCCATAACAACCCCGAGCATGTTAGGAGCGCAAAGTATGGAAACATAACACTGGTAACACGTAACTATGGAGGTAAAGTGGAACAAAACACCGAGCAAAAGGCCAAGCCTTCCACCATACCAAGATATATGTGCATTAAATTAAATAGCAGAAAATATTGTGATATCTCCAGATATCCATGTTATCACATGGAAACAACCTGCACCTGCATCTAAGAACGCTATAAGAGGGGCTGAGCAGCGGTAACTTAGCCAAACAAAGTTTGCTAGGATGTGGAGGGGGTTAGAGGCTATCATGGCATTATAGGAGTCTTGACATTGAAGTGGTAGGTAACGCAATTGTAATGATAAGAACGATACATCTAGCAAAGCAAAAATAGTGTCGGGACCGGGCACGATCATCTTGCCTGTTGGTTCTTTAGAGGGACAAAGAGCTGGGTCCTCGTAGTGGTACTCTCCTGGATCCTCGTTCTCAGGTTCAACACTCGCATCTACCCAATAAAAACAGCAAAAAATAAACAAAAAACCAAGGTGCAATGCACAAACAAGATGATGCATGATTCCATGAAGTATTTAACATGGCAATCCTAAACTAGTCATGTTACTCATGCAATAGTTAAGTTATTTACAATTATGGACAGAACTTCATGTTAAATTGTTTGAACATGCATGATCATGGAAATTACGGATGCTTCATGCAAAATCGATGCAAATGCATATGGGGAACGTAAGAAACGGAGTTACGGATCTCACGATACGCTCATGGCAAGTTACGAAGGCAAAATAAAAGACCAAGAAGGTCTTGGGAAATTCCTTGGCATTCCAAGGTAGCCACTATCCAGGCAATGAAAACCAACCACAATAGAGCCAAAGATCAAGCAATTCCATGGAGCATAGCTCCGACAAGTCACAAAACACTAAAATCAAAAATTTGCCACCAAATAGCAACATAGCAACTTTCACAATAAATAACTAGAGCTACAGGAAGTCTTCTACCTCAAACAAGGCATTAACAAAAACTAAAGAGCATGCTTATCAAATCATACAACAACACAAACTTGAAAGGAAGCACATATCAATAAGCATGAAGCTCACAAGTTGGCATGATGAAACAGATTTTAGGGACTTAGTTAAAATCACATTTTTGGAATCTGTGTTAAGCTGGTAGCAAGTTGACAGCAAAAACTAATGGTGATAGAGACCACCTTATGGCATGAAAATTAACAGGATGGTAGAGGTCAACATATACTTCAAAACACTAGCACTGAGCTTGAGCTAATACACAACACATCACTTGGTAGCATCCACTCAAGAGGGCATAAAAATATTAACAGATTCTTAGACTTAGAAATATTTAGCAAGTTGAAAACAGCAACATTATGTTAACTACTTTGGAGCAAGATTCCCACTTATCAGAAAGTCTAACATGTCAAAAGAAAATACCATGGCATAATATACATGAAATACTACCACTTTCATGTTGACACAACTATCATATCATGCATGGATTAAATCCCACAAAAATGACAAAATGGCACTTTGAGACAAAATGACATTTTGGCAAACTTGCTCAAATGACCAAACAAGTTGCACCAATGGATTCATTGGAAATTCTACCCCAATTCCGTATATCATACTCATATGTTTGCATGGAGCAACATGGAAAAGCTCTAGATAGAAAAATACCAATAATTCCTATAAGTCGAAACTTACTAAAACTGCTCATGTTATAATTGCACATACCCAGTTTTAGAAATATACCAGAAATAGAAATATTCTATTTAAAACACATAAACCCTAAATAATAAAGAAAACAAAAATAAGCACGGGCCCCACCTAGCATAGTCACCAGGGCCACCTAGTGGATGACAAGTGGGGCCAGGCCCACTTGTCACACACACACAACACACACACACACTGCTATACACACATACACACAAGATCCACTGGCCACAATGGATCCACACCAGATGCACACACAGATGGTCACACACGCACTAGCACGTAGGTGCACGGGATCCGGGCGTTGCTACACCGGATCCGAACAGCACACACACTCTCTCAGCCAATCGAAAAGAGGAAGCAAACGGGGGGGCCTGGGTTTCGAACCCACGACCTCGCGGTCGTCTCCCAAGCGCATCACCACTACACTGCTGCACCGATGCTTAACGAAAGAGGGCATCGATCCCACTAGTACTAACAGACCGAGCGCTACCTCTGACGAAACTGACGAAATAAGCAACAGCGACAGAGGCACGGCGACGGCAAAACTCCGGCAAGGGGAAGATTCTCCGGCGATGCAGACCACCAGTAGGGAGAGCAGGATCTATGGGGAGCCCATTCCCGCACTCAAACATGAAGGAGGCAACGACAGGAGGCGCTCGAGCTCGAGCCTCTGCTCGGCTCGGGGCACGGCGGCGACGGACGCGACGAGACGAGCACGAGCCTACGCGTGGAGGGAAAAGGCTGCAGCGACGATGGCTCACCGAGGGGCTGCTTGGCGATGCGGGAACATGGCAATGGCTAGGAAGGAGAGGAAGAAGACGGCCGGCGATGCTTCTTCGCTTCCGAATGACGACGGTGATGAGGCGGTGCTGCGGGGGTGCTCCTCGCTCCCTAACACCGGGAATGGAGCGCAGAAGCATCCCTGGACCCGCACGTCATCTGCTTGACAACGACGATGCGGCGGCAAGACGGAACGATGGCGAGGAAGGACCGGCGATCCCTCTCTGAAACACTGCTCTCTCTAAACCCCCTGCCTGAAAGAGAAGAAAGACGAAGGGGGAGGAGGAAGGAGAGGGAGATGGGAGCGGCGGCAGAAGGAGGAGGAAGAGGGAACCCTAGGGGGGCGGCACGGATGCCGAGGGGGTGCTAAATAGGCGTAGGAGAGACGGCGCCCGACGGCTGAACTCACGGTAGAACGCTCTCTCTCTCTGCTTTCTCGCGCTGCTTGACGAAGAAGGGGGACGTGGCAGGTAGCTGCTAGCTCGCTAGGCTGGGCTGTGCTAAGGGGATGGGCCGCGAGGGAGGCTGAGGCCCACTCGCCCAGTCGCTCTCTCACAGAAAAACAAAAGAAGTTTCTCCTTTTACAAATAAAAGGAAACAAAGCAAAAGCCCCAGAGTAAAAGAAAAGAAATCTTGACAAAACAAAAATACTTTTACACAAAAGGAAATATGCCCTATTTAAATAAAATACCAAGGTGATTTTTAGAGCAAGTAAATTAATTACTTTTTATAACAACAACCCTGTTTTATTGCAAAACCTAATGCCCAAATCTCAACACTAAAGAGAACAACTCATGTGATCTCAAAATAATATTCCCTACAACTTGAACATTTTTAATAGATTTATGTAGCAAGTTAATTCCGTTGAAGAAAAACAAAAAGGAATAAAAGGCCTAGGGTTAGTTTTGAGAATAGGGGAGAGGAAGGAAGTGGTTGCCCACACATACACACATCCACTAACACACAAGATCTAGCAACACCCCACAACCATGCCACATGGAAGCACACCACAACATATATTATGCATGACATGATGATGAGATGACATGATGCATGAGACAAGATCAAATGGCAAAGAAGGAAACTCAATTCATTCAACTCATGACACATACATCCACAAGGTGTACAAAGCCCCAAAATGGCAAGGACAACACTTGGGCTGTCACAATGTCACATCAAGGGAGAGCTTTACTCTACAACTTGAGTCAAATCATCTCTTAGTATGTGACAACATTAAATGCTTTATGTAAAAGTGGTCATCCCACTCGTGCATAAATGATGAGTATGACATATGATCAAGTATTCTTACTAGGCTCCTAAGTCAATATACTCATATGTACATGACTTTGTCATCACCAAAGTGGTTGTTAGATGCTAGAGTATTTGTGCATGTTTGCCATGGTTTCATTTGACATCTTATGGTGTGACCATGTTGGTCTGCATTTATTTACTCATTCGAGGATATCCAATTGTTGCTATTTGGCTTTTGATTTATCTTTTGCCAATTGGATATACAAGAATGCCTAGGACCAGTTCGTTAGCTATCTATGCTTTCTCACCTCATACTCTATTCATGCTGCATCACAAAATTTGAACAAGTGCTTTTCGATCCCTCTGTGTGTGGAGCACTTGGAGTTCCTTATCGACAAGGACTGACCATTAAAACCTCCCAAGTGCATCTTGGTGGAAACATCCAAAAATTCTCGGTCTCACCGAATGCCTAGGGTTGATCTAGTTTTCAATCTTGGTATCACCGATTCCATCTTCTCCGTTACACCGAGTTTCCCTGTCAACTGATAGTTGAGGAACTAGGTGACACCGAAAAGTTAGAATCGGTGTCACCGACAGTGGTGGGTATATAATCTCTAGACCCGACGGTTCGAAAATTCATTCGTCGAATTGTTGCGCCCCATGCCCTAAGCTGCCGCAGAAGGACCCCCCGCCTTTGTCCTCCCGCGCTCCTCCGCTGCTGGGAATCGCCGTTGTCGAAGAAATCATCTCCCCCGTCGCCGCTGTAGAGGATCCGCGCCAAACTAGGGTACGGATTCGACCTCTTTTGTGCTCCTCGTCCGATTCTTGCGCATTAGATACGAATTTATGTATAAGACACCTATTGCACAGCTTCCTATCCAATCAAAATCCCCTTAGTCTAGCAAAAAAATAAGTTTTCTAGGGTTTTGTCGTCCGCCCGATAAACCTCGGTGGAATCAAAATAGACATATCAGTCTCACCGATATGGTATTCTGTGTTGCTGAGAACTGACTAGGTGGAACCGAGTGCCTATTTTCGGTTGTACTGAAAAAGGTGCCAAGTTTCGGCTATAAGAGTTAGTCTGTCTCGGCACCACCGAAAAATCTGCTTCGGTTGTACCGATATCTATTTAACAGAATGCAAAAACCTTGAAAATTTATTGTTCAAATTTCAAAATTCAGCCTCATTTTGTGATGACTCATCTACCTCTGCTCTCCTATACTCTATTCATAGGGTTAGTATGTTAGATGCTGAGGACAGTCAGAACTTGCCAGAGCAAGGTGCAAATATGAGTTTAGGGACAAGCATAGAGTCCAGTTCTTTTTCAGATCCAGGCACCCCTAGCTCCCATGGGTTGCCTAAGGCTGCTACAAGGACTAGGAAGAAGCAAAACTCTTATGAAGCAGATCCAGACTTCATTCCTAAGAAGGCTTCTAAGAAGTCAGTAACTGAAGCTACTTCTTCCAGTAAGGTAGTCAGCAAAGTGTATGCACCTTCTTTAGCTATCAGAGCACCTGAGGGTGCTAGATCTCAAATGACTCTGAACCTTGAGTCACCCCGATGGAAGTCTATGCCTAAGACGGCAAGGGAGAAGAGAGCCAGGAAAAGGATTGTCCATGTGACTAGCAGGCCTACATCTATGCATGAAACTCCAGACACTACTGGTGCTGCTGCTGCTGAGGATGCTGAGGAGGAGGAGGAACATGTTGAGATAGCCCCTCCCAAGAAGAAAGCTAAGAAGCTTTTGGTAGATGCTATGCCTAAGGCTGGTACATCCAAAGGTTCCAAGCCTGCATCCAAGAAAACTGTTGCTGCTAAGCCTAGAAGGACAACCAGAGACATTCCTGCTTCTGAGAAGAACAAGGGTACTAAATCCAGAGTTGATGATGATGGTGGTCTCACAACATTGATGAAGCTCAGACCACATCTTCCAGTACACGATGCCATCCACTTAGTTGCTGAAGACATGAAGAAGAGGAAAGACTCTGGATTGGGGGCATGGAGAGTTGTAGTTCCATATGGCCAGAGGAAGAAGACTGCCGTTGACTACAGGTTCTTCACCAGAGAGCAACAGGACTTCTATGAGACAGTGATGCTTGATAAGAGCCTAGCTGTTAGCGATATGAGATTTGTTGATTGGAAGTTCATAAAGGAGAATGAGGACTAGTTTCCAAGTGTCCAAGATAACTTCCACTGGATAGGTCTGGATGAGTTCATTGGCAGAGAACTTACTGCATGGAACGACGATATGATCATGCAATTCTACTCCACTTCACAGTTCTACGGAGATGGTAGAATTGTGTGGATGACTGAAGGAGCTAGATATGAATCTTCTGTTGATGAGTGGGTTGCACTGCTTGGAGTTCCAAATGTTCAGGATGGTGATTTGGACGTATACTCTAAACCCAAGGCCAATCACAATGCCATGAAGGATATGTATACTCCTATCCATGCAGACAAAGTGCATTTCCACAAGCTTGGATCCATCTACTTTCTACAAGCAGGCCTCCGCACCATGAACACTATTCTGAGGCACAGCTTGATGCCCAAGTCAGGAGATGATAAGATGATCCGAGGCTACTCCATTAACATGCTGATTCATCTAGATCAACACACCAGGATCAGAGTCATGGATTTGATTGTTGAGACAATCAAGAGGGTTGCTGCTGACCAAAAGCGCTCTTGCTGCTATGCACCCTATATCCAGTTGCTTATCAACTCTCAGTTGGAGAAGCACATTTTTGCTCTAGATCGTCCACACCTGCCCCTACAGCCAGAGTTCAAGGGTAATGTCATGGTGATGAACCTAGATCATCCCACATCTGCTACAGCACATGCAGAGGCAGAAGTTGTTTGAGTCGCTAGTGCTCAAGCCCCCAGATCTAGGGATGAGAAAATGGATCTTCTGATCTGAGCCGTTCAGGGAATGCAGAAGGATGTCAAAGAGATTCTGGACAACCAGAACAATCTTTTGAGGATCTTTGAATCAAGGATCAAGACTCTGAATGACAAGGTGGACAGGGTAACTAAGATTGTGATTGAGCTTTAGAAGGAAGTTGACTCCATGGACATACCTCGGGTTTCTTCTACCGATTCTAATGATCATGAGGACGGATCACCTCTCAGGCCGTGCACTCAGTTCACTACTCAGGCTAGATCAGCCATAGTGTCTGCACTAGATTCGAGGCCCTCTTCATCAGCTCCTGCTCCATCAGCTCCAGTTCCTCCAGCATCCACTCCAGCTCCATCCACGACATATGCAGACATCTTCGCCGATGCCGTTCTCTTGACTCCTTCATCAACAACCGGAGGACATCATCCCAAGAACGTTTAGATACATGCCTTTGAACTTATTGGTAACTTGTTGCCAAAGGGGGAGAAGTGTATATAGATCTATAGGCTTCGAGTGAGAGAGCGTTTGGTGTTTTCTTGCTGTTTTCAAAACAATCATTGATCTATTGAGTTTCTTGTGATACTTGCTTGATGATGTTTGATCATACGCTTTCATGTGTGATGCTACTATTTCCTATCATCTTAATACTTATGTGATGATCATTCATCTTTGCTTGATTGTGTTGTGCAATGATGTTCATTCTAATTATTTCTCGCACACAACCAAGTGGTATGTGACATGTAAGAAGTGACCCATGTACCAAATCGATTGTGCATTTGCATTGCAACGCAAATCTAAAATAATGCACAAATTTAGGGGGAGCTCTTAATTTTAACACACTTCTCAAAGAGACGATTATATTCATTGATTATATATTTGTCGAAGCTTTGATCTATATGTTGTCATCAATTACCAAAAACGGGGAGATTGAAAGCACATTTGCTCCCTTGGTGGTTTTGGTAATTAATAACAACATATATTTCAGGAAAAGTTCAATGATAGGGATGGCAAAAGGATTGTGGAATCACCCCAAGATTCAAGGAAATAGGTTGGCCAAACTTCAAGTGAGAGGACTCTACATTTTACATTTGTGAGAAATCACTTTGAGTCCATAGGAAAGCCAATACTATTAAAAGGGGGTAAAGTTTTGATGATGGACAATATGCTCAAAGTGCACAAAGTGACAAGTCACCAAAACATCCACAAAATTTCCCACCAAAGTCTGTCCAAAGCCATACATGCAAAATCGGTGCAACCAACATTCCTATCCCGGTACCACCGATTCCAAACCTAGACAGACCCAGCCAAACCCTAACACTTCGGTGCAACCGACACTTCACTCGGTGCCACCGAGTTGGGTTGCCAAGTTACTGGTATGCAGATTCCTCATTTTCGGTCCCACCAAAAATGGTGAATCGGCGTCACCGAGTTTGGCAAATCTGACCGTTGGTCACCTTGTTGGTGCAACTGAGATTTGTATATCGGTCTCACCGAGATTCAAAAGTTACTGACTTTAAGTCACTTCGGTACCACCGAGATTTACACATGAGCATCACCAACTCTGACTTATTGTGTGTAATGGTTGGATTTTTGGAGATGGCTATATATACCTCTCCACCACCACCTACTCGAAAGAGAAGCACTCAGAACTATTCCATGTCTATCCTACTCAGTTTTCATAGAGAGAACCACCTACACTTGTGTTGAGATCAAGATATTCTACTCCAACCATATGGATCTTGATTTCTAGCCTCCCCAACTTGCTTTCCACAAATCCCATCTCTTCTACCAATCCAAATCTATGAGAGAGTGATTGTGTGTTGAGGAGTCTATCATCTTGAAGCACAAGAGCAAGGAGTTCATCGTCACTATCGAGCCTATTACCTTTTAGAGGGTGGTGCCTCCTAGATTGGTTAGGTGTCGCTTGGGAGACTCCTACTTTGTGTTGTGGAGTGAACCAAGAAGTTTTTAAGGGCAACGAGATCGCCTACTTCGTGAAGATCTACCCATAGTGAGGCTAGTCCTTTGTGGACGGAAGTCGCTTGGAATAGTCAAGGTTGCTTCTTCGTGGAACCCTCCATGGGTAGAGCCCTTCGTGGACTCTCGCGATCGTTACCCTCCGTGGGTTGAAGACTCCATGAACGTGGACATACGATAGCACCACCTATCGTAACCATGGGAAAAATCATCATGTCATCACTTGTGTTTGCATTCCTACCTCTCTATTTACTTACATGTGCATTGTCTTTACTTTCCGCTGCTATACTGTTAGACATGCATGTGTAGGGTGTTACTTGATATGCTATGAATGCTAAAACTTGCCAAGACTTAAAATTAAGAAAAAGGCAAAACTTTTATTTGGTCAAGTTGTCTAATCACCCCCCCTTATAGAGCTACTTTCGATCCTACAGGCGCTCCTCCTATGCGGCGATCTCCCTCCTGAGGAGGCCACGACGAGGAAAATTCAACGCCATGCTCCGGCCTACAGCGTCATCAACTGCGAGCTGGTTCATCGCAGCACCACCGGCATTTTCCAATGATGCGTCGAGCCGGAGAAGGGACAAGAGATCCTCCTCGACATCCACCAAGGAGAGTGCGGGCACCACGCCGCCTCCAGGACCCTGGTGGCCAAGGCATTCCGCTATGGTTTCTACTGGCCAACTGCCTTGGAGGAGGTGAAGCGGCTGGTCGAGAAGTGCGAGGGCTGCCAGTGCTTCAGCATGCAGAGCCACCTGTCGGCTATGGCCCTCCAGACCATCCCTCTCTCGTGGCCCTTTGCTATCTGTGGGCTGTACATGGTGGGCCCCTTCAAGACCGCATGAGGCTACATAACGCATTTGGTGGTGGCCGTCGACAAGTTCACCAAATGGATCGAGCTCAGGCCGATCAAGAAGTTGGCGGCCCCATGGCCGTCCTGTTCGTCGAGGACATCACGGTCCGCTATGGCGTCCCCCATAGCATCATCACCGCCAATGACACAAACTTTGCCAAGGGCGCGCTAGCACGCTTCTGTGCCAAGCAGGGCATCTGGCTCGACTTGGCATCCGTTGCTGATCCATAGTCAAACGGCAAGGTCGAGAGGGCAAATGGCCTGATCCTGGCCGACATCAAGCCCCGGCCCGTGGCGCCACTGGTCAGGTCAGCCGGCTGCTGGATCGAAGAGGTGTCGGCTGTCCTATGGAGCATCAGGACCATGCCTAACCGGTCTACCGGCTACACCCCTTTCTTTCTCGTCTACGGGTGTGAGATGATCATCCTCACCGACATCAAATTCGACTCGCCTCGGGTTACCTTGTATATGAAGAAGGACGCGAAGGAGGCAAGAGAAGACGGGGTCGACCTACTCAAAGAAACACGCGAGCTGGCCTTGAGTCGGACAACCATCTACCAGCAGAAACTCCGACACTACCACAACAAGCAGATCTGGCCGCTCTCCTTCCACGAAGGAGACTTGGAGCTCAGGAAGATATAGCGAACAGCCGACCAACACAAGCTGTCCTCCCCATGGGAGGGCCCGTTCATCGTCAACAGGGCGCTGCACAACAACACATATTACTTGATAGATGCCCAGAAGCCGCAGAAGCGCAAGAGGGTCGCCTTCGGCAAGGAGACGGAGTGTCCGTGGAGTGCGGTACTCCTCCACCCGTTTTACTGCTGAAAACCAGTGTATGTATGTATGCTTCCCTTTTTGGGCTCATGAATGCAATGGGTGCCCCAAACCAGCTCTTGGGACACACCCCTTTTGTTTCCTTCCAAAGTTTTCTTGACTCACTCACCAGCTCCCGGTCCCCGGGGCTCACCGGCTAGTCCTGGCATCCTCCCCGAAGCCGATCAAGTAATGTGAACTAAATAAACCCTCCCACCCCTCCCAGCTACATACTAGCTCCTGGTTGTCTGGCTGATGGGTCCTCGGGGTGGCAAAACTTAGCGCACACAAAAAATCGATCGCAAGGGGATCCTTGACTAGGTCTAGCCGGAGCACTTTCTCGCCTTTGTCACTTTCCTTACCCAAAAAACTCTCACGGTTTCCAAACTCAGAACCGACTCCCTCATAGTGGACGTCCCTTCCCAGCTACAGATCGTCTCCCGGCTGTTGGGTTGGCGAGGCCGAAACCAAGGGGGACAAGGGGTTTGAGAAGACGGAACCAAAAAGGGCAAAAAACAAATAAGGACGAGCCAACACGCATAAAACAACATTACAACAATGGAAAGCTTCTTAAAACTTAAAAGGCCCATGGCCACGAGTTCATTACATCTACACCCCCAGTGGGTGGAATTGAGGTCTAACAAAATCGCAGGAAAATAAAGGGCTCTAAGTAGCGGCTGCGCCGTCTTCTCCTTTGGCACCCCCACGGCGGCTGATGTAGAAGCCCCGTCCTTGGCACCGACACGCCTCGCGTCGGCTCCCGACTTTGGGTCCTGATCCGGCTCGGAGTGGGCGTAGTCGTCGACGCTGGAGCCAACATCTTCATCATCCGTCTCGGCATCGCTTCCCTCCGGGTCATCCAGCACGAGCGCGTACTGGTCCTCTGGAACCACCATGCCATCTGTCTGGCGCACGAGGATGTATTCGTCCCATGCGGCGAAGGACGCAAGGTCGCCTGCTTGCATGGCCAGCACATCGGCCGCCGCCTCTAGATCCGCGTCAGTGCCGGCACCCTGGGCCATGAGCAGACTCAGGTCCATCTAAGGGTACCATGACCTCGCAATGCAAAGGGCCATGCCCACATCGACACACGCCGCAGAGGCTCTCTAGGCATTCACCTGCGCAGTCCCGAACTCCAGCCACCGAGACAGTCGGCTCATCAAGGTCGGCTCCACCGGGCCCGGCCAGAGGGTGCGGACCAGCGCCTCACCGGCCGCCTGGAGCCGCTTCAAGGCCCACACCACCTCCTGCAGCCGCACCCTGGCGGCAATCCCACCGCGTCCAAGGTCCAGGGGGCAAGCGGCCTAACGGTGACCCCCTGCGCCCGCTGGTCCTCACGGTGGGCCACCACGGCCGCCTCCGTGGCCTCCTGTGTACTAGGGAAGAGCCCTAAGAAGAGAAGAAGACAAGGGATGAACAAAGAAGCAAGCCAAGAACCCAGAATCAACACCCACAAAGGACCAGACAGCAAGGACTTACCACACAACATTCGTTCTACCCCGTGCCCCTGCTCTTGCAACTTCGACTTCCTAGTCCAACCACTCCTAGAGCCGGCTCTCGTGCTCACCCAGGGCCGCCTGCGCCTCGTCAGCCGCTTTCACCAACGCGGCATCCTTGGCCTCCAGATCCTGGCGGAGGACCTTCTCCTGCTCCTCCGCCTGCTGACGAAGAGTCGTCTCGCAGTTCACCAGCTCCTGACGGTGGGCGTTCTCGCGCATAGCCGCCTCCGCCTGCGCTTGGCCTACTTCCTGGCGGAGTCGCTCGCACTCCGTGATCAGGAGATTTCGCTGGTCGCCATCCACGACCTGGCGACGAAGGTTGACCACCTCGGTGTTAGTCTCTACCAGGGCAAAGAGGCTTCCGGTAGAAGAGAAGAAAAATCCGGCCCGCCTCCGTGACAGGCGGCTCAAATCCCGGTGGCTACACCCCTGCCCTAAAAAGTTGCAAGGGTCTTACCTTGTAGGTCCTCGGACAAGGTGTCCATCCGGCCCTCTGTCGCCCAGTACATGCTCAACAGGGAGTTGTACGCAGTCACCTTACGGGCATGTGCCGCTTGCAAGCAACAAAGATACCACGTAGCATTAGACTTAACCCGCTTGCGCCACAACCAGCTCGAGTCTCGGGGGCTACACCCAGTGAGGGTGCTAGCGCGCCCCCACTAGAAAAAATGCCAAGAACTAGAAAAGAAAGAAAAGGTAGAAGCTTACCGCAACGGTCCGCTCCAGCTACACTAGTCGGTCGTTGGCTGCCCGGGCGTCCTGCGTCATCTGGGCACGGCAGGTGGCAAACGCCTCGATAGCAACGGACACCGCCACCCCAAGGGCACTTGGCGGGTCCCCAGTGGACAGGTGGCCAACTACGGCCCAGTTCTGCTGCGGCCGACCCCCGTCTACAGGTCCCCCTTTGTCGGAGGTCACCATTGGACCGGTTCCCCCCGGCACCATTGTGTCAGGAGCCCCAAACGAGGAGCCCGCGCCACCCGACCTGTCGGGCACCACGACCTCCCTCCTCGGTGCCCCACCTCTAGTTGCTCCTTCCCGGCTCGACCCTAGCGCTGGTGCTCCTAGAGTTGACTCGTCTGGAGTTGGCATTTCTGGAGCCGGAGTCTTAAGCGGAAGCCCCTCTGGAGCCGGTGCCTTCAGAGCAGGCACCACCGGGGCCGAGGCTTCAACTTCCGGGGGTGCTTCTATCCCCGGCGGCATGTCGTCTGCCCCTGGCCGGTCCGCATGGCGATCCGTCTCCTCTCCGCCACCAGCATGGGCCGCGCCGGCGTCAGCAGCCGCACGCACATCCTCCGCGGCCTTCGTGTCTGCTTCCACCCACCGCGTGCGGTCCTGGTGGTCCTTGGACCACCTCTCCTGACCGTGGGGAAATGGCTCCCACGACTGGCCGACCGCTTCCCCACTGGCTCCTCCCGACGGCGTCTACTTCTTTGTCGCCTCCTCCCACAGGTGGTGCCCCTCGGTGCGCAGCTCCTACTGGGCCGCCTCCAGGTCGCGCCATGCTTCGTGCTCCCTCTCCTCGGAGATGATCGGCGGCGCCGTCCCCGTGGCATCGCTTGTTGGGGTCCTTCCTAGGGCGCGCGCCTCCCAGATCGAGCGGAATAAGAAGGGGAGGGGTTGTCACACCCAAGATGCACGCCTATCCATTTTAAGCCATGAGGGCCTCGCGAGGGATAGATGTGCATCTTGCCGTTAGCAAGAATAGTATCATCACAACATACAATACTGAAAGAGATGAGTATACAAAATTGGCTTACACTCGCCACATGCTAACTTACAATATCACTCAAGTTCATATCATCAAGTTGAACACAGGGTCCGACTACGGACGAAATCAAACGATAAAACAACTGCAATGATACTATCAAGCTATCCCAAAAATCACGACCAGGTCCTCTACTCATCCGGATACGTCATGTACATCCTGCATCTTTCCTCATCATATTCCCACTTGAGCTGGGTAAGATCATCCTGCATGTACTCATCTGAACCTATACCTAGAGTTGTTGTAGGAAACTGTGAGCCACAGAGGACTCAGCTATCATGTGCCCGGGTACCGACACTATTCAAGCTTAAGGTTGGGATGGGGTAAGTGTTTAGTTTGCAGCAGCACTAAGAATTTATGGTGGCTAGCTTACGCAACATGAAATAAATATGAGTGGCCTACGAAGAACGATCAAATCTAGTATAATCTCTAAGAGATCTTGAACACCTACTTACGTCACTCATAACCCCACCATGTTCTCTCTCGCATCATGTTCACGAGCAGAGACGATCACGGTTACTCACATAGTTGGTGTATTTTATTTGGAGTTTACTTCAAGTTTGCTATAACCAGGTGTTACTCAAATATCCAAGTTGCCACATAACCGCGGGCACGGCTCTCCGAAAGATTTAACCCTGCAGGGGTGCTCCAACTAGTCCATCACAAATTACCACACTCCGCGGGAATAGCCTCGACCACGGAACTCTTAGTCTTCATAGGTAATTCCAAAGGAATTCCAACACCTCGAGAAAACCCGAAGAAAGTCAGACTCCACATGCAAGACATTCAGTAAAGGTAAAACAAATCCAGCAAGACCTCCCGACGTGTCGACGAACCCGATAAGAGCCGTGTATCTCATTCTCAGGACACGACGGATGAGCGATGGTTACCATGCAAATCACCGAGTTGCCCCGGGCGGCGTTAATAAGCTGCTCTGGGTTGGACCAACACTCACGCGGAGCACTGGCCCGGGGGTTGATTAATTATCCACGGGTTTGCAAGACCCTATGCACTTTATTAAGTTGTTAAGCAAATGGAGTACCAATGTTGGGTTTTGCTAGACAAGTTTTAATCTCAACCGAATAAACAAGGGGGTCCCCATAACAACCCCGAGCGTGTTAGGAGCGCAAAATATGGAAAACATTGTGATAGAAAATATTGTATATGTGCATTAAATTAAATAAAAGAAAATATTGTGATATCCAAATCCATGTTATCACATGGAACAACCTACACCTGCAACTAAGAATGCTATAAGAGGGACTGAGCAGCGGTAACTTAGCCAATCAAAGGTTTGCTAGGATGTGCAGGTTAGAGGCTGTCATGGCAACATGGGGGCTGATATCAAGTGGTAGGTAGCATAATCGTAACGATAAGAGCGAGAAACTAGCAAGCAAAATAGTATCGGGATCCGGGTACGATTAGCTTGCCTGTTGGTTCTTCAGCGGAACAAGTAGTAGGATCCTCGTAGTGGTACTCTCCTGGGTCCTCGTACTCAGTATCAACACTCGCGTCTACCCAAGAGAAACAGCAAAAATAAACATCCAACCAAGGTGCAATGCACAACCAATATGATGAATGACTTATTTAAGAAGAATTAAACGTGCCAATCCAAAACTAGTCATGTTTCACATGCAAAGTTTGTTTATTAATGAATCTGGACAGAACCTCATGTTAAGTTATTTAAACATGCATGATCATGGCAAATATGCATGCATCATGCAAAATTGATAGAAATGCATATAAAGAACGCAAGAAACGGAGTTACGGTTCTCACGATACGCTCACGACAAGGTATGGAGGCAAAATCACAAGACCACCAAGCCATAGGATAATTCATGGCATTCCAAGGTAGCCACTGGATAGGTGATGAAAAACCAATCACAATAGCCTCAATAATCAATCAATTCGATGGAGCATAGCTCCCACAAGTCACAAAACAATAAAACCCACAATCTGCCACAAAACAGCAACATAACAACTTCTACAGCTCGCCACTTGAGCTATAGGAACCCTACAGCAACAAACAATATATGGACAGAATCTAATCAACACACACACATCAACTTATCCAACTACACAATCAGCAAGGAGGCTCACATCAATAAGCATGAAGCAATCAAGTTGACATGATGAAACAATTTTCTGGGACTTAGTGAAAATTCAAGTTTTCTGGAATCTGAGATATTAAAGTAGCAAGTTGATAGCAGTAGTTAAATATGCTAGAGGGCTCCTATTGGCATGCAAATTAATAGGATGGTAGTAGACAACATCTGCTTCAAAACACTAGCACTGAACAGGAACTAATGACGGTAACAAGGAACTAATGGCGGTAATAGTGGAACAAATCACTTAGCAAAAGGCCAAGCCTTCCACCAAAACCAAGATATATATGTGCATTAAATTAAATAACATAAAATATTGTGATATCATAATCCATGTTATCACATGGAACAACCTGCACCTGCAACTAACAACCTGAGCAGCGGTAACTTAGCCAACCAAAGGTTTGCTAGGATGTGGAGGTTAGAGGCTGTCGTGGAATTTGGGAGGCTGATATTCAAGTGGTAGGTAGTGCAATTGTAACGATAAGAGCGATAAACTAGCAAGCAAAAATTGTGTCGGGATCCGGGTACGATCATCTTGCCTGTTGGTTCTTCAGCGGAACAAGTAGCGGGATCCTTGTAGTGGTACTCTCTTGGGTCCTCATACTCAGTATTGACACTCGCGTCTACCCAAGAGAAACAGCAACAGTAAACATCCAACCAAGGTGCAATGCACAACCAAGATGATGCATGATTCATTTATGAAGAATTAACATGGCAATCCAATACTAGTCATGTTTCACATGCAAAGTTTTTTATTAATGAATCTGGACAGAACCACATGTTAAGTTATTTAACCATCCATGATCATGAAAAATATGGATGCATCATGCAAAATTGATATAAATGCATATACAGAACACAAGAAACGGAGTTACGGTTCTCACGATACGCTCACGACAAGGTACGGAGGCAAAATCACAAGACCACCAAGCCATAGGCTAGTTCTTGGTATTCCAAGGTAGCCACTGGATAGGTGATGAAAAACCAATCACAACAGCCTCAAGAATCAATCAATTCCATGGAGCATAGCTCCCACAAGTCACAAAATGATAAAACCCACAATCTGCCACAAAACAGCAACATAGCAACTTTCACAGCTCACAACTTGAGCTACAGGAACCCTACAGCCACAAACAAGAGATTGACAGAATGTACTCAACACACACATCAACTTATCCAACTACACAATCAGCAAAGGAGGTACACATCCATAATCATCAAGCTAGCAAGTTGACATGATGAAACAGTTTTCTCGGACTTCGTGAAAATTCCAGTTTTCTGGAATCTGAGATTATGAAGTAGCAAGTTGACAGCAGTAATTAGATATGCTAGATAGCTCCTATTGGCATGAAAATTAACAGTATGGTATAAGGCAATATCTACTACAAATAGCTAGCACTGAGCATGAGCAAATTCACAACACATTACAGGATACCATCCACTTTACATGGCATAAAAATAACAGCAGATACTCAGACTTAGTAGTTTTTAGCATGCTGAAACAGAAACATTAAGTTGGTCACTTAACAGCATGTTTCCCACTTATATGGGTGAATCTCATGTTAAACAAAAAATACCATGGTATAGGAGTCATCAAACACTAGCACTTCCTAGTTGGCGCATATCCCAAAGCACGCATAGATTAAATCATGTAGAAATGACAAAATGACATCTCAGCTAAAATGACAGATTTATGAACTTGCTCAAAAGTGAAATCAGAGAGTTCCAATGAGTTCATTGGCTCTTCCTACCCCAAAACCATGGGTCATACTCATATGTCCATGTGAAACCACAAGGCAACAACAAATAACAAACTACCCACTCTAATCATGGCATAACTACTCTAGATAGGAAATGCAATTAAATGGCATGAGCATGTTAGCAACTTAGATAAGAATGGAAGTGAAATGACAAGGCCTACATGACAAGCATATATCAACAAGGGTATGTCAAGTGGGAAAACCCACTAGTCCCCTAACGCACCTATACACCCTACTCACACCACTATTAAAAACATACCCAAGCTCTAAGTATGCCCAAGGCACATGAGCTCAAAACACCAAGATCATACCACCCAAGAAGGGGGGTGATCATCTACCACACCTACACTCACCACTAATGCATCAAAGGCATAGAGCATTAGACTCCACTCCCTCTCACACAAATGTGTGTGTATGTAGAACATACACAGACACACTCATGCATCGACACCCCTACACATGCAAGCACATGTCACCCAACACTCAGATATGTGGGTGTGCAAGGAGCACAGACACACATGTGCCATGCATGGTGCACCACACACCCACATGAACAACTCACATGCACACACACACATGTATATATACACTAGGGTACATACACGCACAAGGACATATATACACACACTCTATATGCCAAGCACACACATACACAAGTATGGATGTGGGCATGGTGCATACACACACACTTTCTACACTACACATGCAGGGAAAATAAAAAAGAAACAAACCTGAAATAATTAACTACACACTCATACACACATGTGCATACATAGCAGGTTATGAACAAAAGAAAAAAACAAAAAGAAAAATAAAACAACAAAAGGGGGGAGTCTGGGCTCGAACCCACGACCGGTTGGTCATCTCCCCCTTTGCCCAACCACTGCGCTATCGATTCGGAGCTTACTAGTATAGGGGTCTCGGCCCTCTTATACACATCGCGTGGCTAACTGAATAACTGACTGAAAACAGACACGTTCACTGAAGAAGATGCAGGGCTCCGCGAGCACGTACTAGACACGGCCACTGCTCTGACTACACACGATGAAACGTTGCAAAAGGTTCGGGAATGGAACGACTGGTCGAGCACCTACTCTACGGGCACAAACCGCATGCTCTTGAGCCACTGGGCACACGCGCACCTTGCCATGGCGGAACTGAGCTTACGGGCTCGACATGATCTATGCATGTGCGAAGCACAGGAGGCACAAAGGGCTTGGGTCGACGCAAGTTCACCTAGGGATAGCGCAGGAGACGATGGAGCCGAAGAGAAAGCAGATCGCGCGCGGGAGGAGGAAGAAGACGCCGGAGCAAAGCTTCTACACCCGAACGAGGACGCAGTTGAAGAAGACGAAGCAGGGGACCTTCCACTCCCTAGCGCCGGGAACGGGGTGTTGGATCCATCCACTTGCCCTTGGACACGGCCGTCGCGACTTGCCTACGCCGGAGACTCGCTGGAGCCGACGATCCCTTCGGTCTCGCTCTCTGAACCTTGCTCGCACTTACCTGACAAAGGAGGAAGAACAAAGGAGACGAGGGAGAAGGTGGCGGCGGAGAAGAGGGAAACCCTAAGGAGAAGGCACGCACACCGAGGGGGCTTTATGCCCATGGTCTGACGGTGACGGTCGACGGAAAAGGCGACGGCGGAGGCTCTATGCTCTCTCTCTGAACCTGACGGCAGGGGAACGGAGTAGGTGAGCGTCACGCTTGGGCTGGGCCGGCTAGAGGGTGAAGCCCACCTGCTCATTTCTCTTAGCAAACAAAACAGGATAAAGGTTTTCTAATTTTTAAAATGCAGCCACACTCAAATAAACCCCCAGAGACAATTAAAAGACATTAGTGCAAAACGAAAATATATTTGGAAAGAAAATAGTGTGCTCCGTTTAATAAAAATATTAAGTTGAATTATGGAACAAATAATTTTAATATTTGTGAAAAAACCAGCCCCTTTTTAAATTAAATCACAAAAGCGAACAACCCCAAATCTCAAAAGAGCCACACTCTAAATTATTAACATGAATAGGGCTATCTCTTTAACATTTTTAAACATTTTTAAAAGCAAGTTAATTCTGATGTGAAAAAGAGAAGAAAAAGAAAGGCATTATGGTGAGGTTTAAGTGATGAAAAGAAAAGAGAGGGAAGGAGGAGTTGCACACAAGGATCCACCACACTCAACACCTCACACACACTCACACAAACCACACTCACAATCATCACACCATTCCAGACACATGAAAGCAAGCATGGTAAGCTGGATGCTACGATGGATGACATGATGCATGAATACAAACAACACATGGATGACAAGCTGCAAATCATACATTGGCTCATGACACAAGGTTCATACATGGGGAACATGCCAAATAAGGTAGGGACAACACTTGGGCTGTCACAACTCTCCCACACTACATGAGGATCTCGACCCTTGATCTAGGAACGAAAGAAATCCGGAAATTCGGAATGGAGAAGGTCCTCGCGTTCCCAAGTAGCTTCTTTGTCGGAATGATGAGACCACTTCACCTTGAGAAATTTGATAGACTTGTTGCGAGTCTTATGCTCAGTTTCTTCAAGAATAGCAACTGGATGCTCACAATAAGAGAGATCTTCTTGGAGATCGATGTCTTGGAGGTCAATGGTCCGCACAGGAGTCTTGAAGCATTTTCGGAGTTGAGAAACATGGAAGACATCGTGCACGTTCGCGAAATTTGGAGGAAGCTCTAGTTGATATGCAAGACCACCTCTCTTGCCAACAACTTTGAAAGGACCAACAAAACGAGGAGCTAGATTCCCTTTAATTCCAAACCACTGAGTGCCCTTCATGGGAGAGACTCTGAGATAGACTAGATCATCCACTTGGAAAGAAACATCCCGATGTTTGTTATCGTAATAACTCTTCTGTCGGGACTGATCTTCTTTGAGGTTCTCGCGAATGACATGGCACATTTCTTCTGCTTCAATGATCATGTCATTGCCCAATATCTGACGCTCACCGGTTTTAGACCAGTTAAGCGGGGTACGACACTTTCTGCCGTAGAGAATCTCGAAAGGTGCCTTGCCCGAACCAGCTTGGAAGCTATTGTTGTATGAGAATTCAGCATATGGAAGGCAGTCTTCCCACTTCATGCCGAACGAAATCACATAGGCTCTGAGCATATCTTCAAGGATCTGATTGACTCTCTCAACTTGACCACTTGTGTGTGGATGAAACGCAATGCTGAAACGGATCTTAGTACCCATAGCAGTCTGGAAGGACTCCCAAAACTTGGAAGTGAAGAGGCTTCCACGATTAGAGAGATGATTTGAGGAATACCATGCAAAGATACTATCCTTGACGTATACAACTCTGCAAGCTGAGCTGCCAAGATAGATTCTTTGACTAGCAGGAAATGAGCAACTTTTGACAGCTTGTCGATAACCATAAAGATGGCATCGTTGCCTCTCTTGGACTTGGGAAACCCAGTGACGAAATCCAACTCCACATGATCGAACTTCCACTCTAGGATAGGCAAAGGCTGCAGAAGACCTGCTGGACGTTGATGCTCTGCCTTCACTCTGCGGCAAACATCACACTCGTTCACAAACTGAGCAATTTCACGTTTCATGCGAGTCCACCAGAAGGTTTGCTTGAGATCTTGATACATCTTTCAACTGCCTGGATGAATGGATAGATAAGAATTATGTGCTTTGTCCATGATAACCTTTCTGAGATCACCTTTTGGAACGACAAGACGGTCCTCAAAGAACAAGGTATCTTTGCCATCAATACAAAAGCACTTATACTTCGGAATGCTCTTGGCCACACCATTCTTCACTTCCTTCACCATAGTGTCAAGAAGCTGCGCTAGGCGAACCTGATCTTCCAGAGTCAGAGAAACTCGAAGATTTGCAAGAAATCCTTGCGGAATCATCTGAAGGTTGAGCTTGCGGAAGGCTTCACAAAGCTCGGGTTGAAGAGGCTTCAAGATGAGACTATTGCAGTACGCCTTACGGCTGAGCGCGTCTGCAATGACATTTGCTTTCCCAGGAGTATACTCAATGCTTGGGTTGAAGTCCTCAAGAATTTCCACCCAACGAGATTGCCGAAGATTAAGATTGGGTTGAGTGAAAATGTACTTGAAGCTCTTATGATCGGTGTACACCTCAACTGGTCTACCCAACAACGAATGCCTCCAAGTCATTAGAGCATACACAACTACCGCCAACTCAAGATCATGAGTGTGGTAATTCTTCTCGGTAGGCTTCAACTGATGCAAGGTATAAGCAACAATCTTCTTGTCTTGCATGAGAACACCACCAAGACCTTGGAGAGAAGCATCACAGAAAACTTGGAAAGGCTTAGACTGCTCAGGAGGAACAAGAACTGGAGCTGAAGTTAGTCTCTGCTTGAGCGTATTGAACGCCACATCACACTCAGGAGACCAAACATACTTGACACTCTTCTGGAGGAGATTGTACAAAGGCTTAGCAATTTGAGATAAGTTCTCCATGAATCTTCTGCAATAACTAGCAAGCCCGAGGAAACTCTAAAGCTGCTTCACATTCTGAGGAGGTTCCCACTTCAAGATTGCCTCAACTTTCTCAGGGTGCACTTTAATTCCCTCGGCAGAGATGACATGCCCAAGGTACACCACTTCATTGAGCCAAAACTCACACTTGGAAAACTTGGCATAGAACCGATGTTCCCTTAACTTGTCAAGCACGAGGCGGAGATGCTCTGCTTGATCTTCTTCTGTCTCCGAGAACACAAGGATATCATCGAGGTAGACCAAGACAAACTCATTCTTGAAGGCAGAGAATACGAAATTCATCATTCTTGAAAAGTTTGGAGGAGCATTAGCAAGACCAAACGACATGACCGTGTACTCATAAGAGCCAAAACTTGTCCTGAAAGCGGTCTTGGGAATGTCTTCTTCGCGAATGCGAATCTGATGATAACCCATGCGCAGATCAAGCTTCGAGAAAACCTTGGCACCTTTCAGTTGTTCAAACAACTCATTGATGTTGGGAAGTGGGTACTTGTTTCTGATTGTCTTCTTGTTCAATGGCTGGTAATCAACACAAAGATGACCCATGCCATCTTTCTTCTTGACAAACAAAACTCCACAACCCCACGAAGAAGAGCTTGGTCTGATCAGACCCGAACATTCTTGCTCATCTAGCCGCTTCTTCAACTCTTTCAGCTCTTCGGGGCCAAGTTTATATGGGCGCTTCTAGACCGGTTCAGTTCTAGGCTCGAGATCAATTGCGAACTCGACTGGCCGGTGCGGAGGCATTCCTGGCAATTCTTCTGGAAAGACATCTTCATACTCACAAACCACCAGAATTTGAGAAATCGCCAAGATTTCACCCTTCTCATTAAGAGCAAAGAGACGGACTCGCAGCCGCGAAAATAATCACATCTTCTAAAGGATGAGTCAGCTTTATTCTTTTGCTTTGCAATCAATATGAGCCTTATTCATAGCCAGGAAGTCCATGCCCAAAATGAGATCGATATCAGAATTCCCGAGAACAATTGGAGAAGCCAGAAAAGAATAATTGCCCATCTTGATAGAAGCATTTGGAACGATCATATGCGAATTCATGTGCATCCCCGGAGAAACCACACGAAACAGGCTAGCTAAATGCTCCATAGAAAACTCATGCATAGCGACAAAAGGCTTGGATATGAATGAATGCGATGCACTAGAATCAAACAAAACTTTTGCAGGAAAATCATTAACTGAGAGATTACCCATAATCACATCATGAGACTGCTCTGCTTCAGCTGCATTCACCATATTCACTCTGATTGATTTGGGATTATGCTTCACCATTGCATTACCTGGAGGCTTGACAGGAGGAGGAGGCGGAAGACGCAGCTGGTTGCACTTGTTTGCATAGTGGCCCATCTGCCCACACTTGTGACAAGTCACCTCAGAAACGGACGAACATTGCCTGGAGGAGGAACAAGAAATCCCTTGGACGCCTGGGGTCTCTGCTAGAATCTTGGGTTGGGTGGGTGGGAAGAACCACGACCACCGAACTGCTTCTGCTGATGAGGAGGACGAAACTGAGGAGGATTACGCACCCAGTACTTCTGCTGCTTTGGAACCATCTGAGAGCCGGAAGAAGAAGAATATGAATCCCTTGAACGCTTCTTAGAGTTCTCCAACTTGAGCTGAGTTGCCTCGACCTTCAAAGCCATGTTATAGAACTTATCAAACTCACGAGGCTCTTGAAGAACTAGGCCTGGCAGAAGCTCATCCTTGAGACCACCTCTGAATGGATAGATCATAGCCTTGTCATCTGGAACATCTTGCTTGGCATAACGAGCTAGATTCTGGAATTCGACATTGTACTGGTAGACAGACTTGCTTCCTTGCTTCAGGTGCCTGAACTTCTCACGCATCTCCTCGACAAAGCTTGTCGAAATGTAATGAGCCCTGAAGTCACGACAGAAATCGTCCCAAGTAACAACACGATCGCCCCTGGAATCCTTGTACTGCTGCCACCAATCAGCTGCTTGACCCTTGAGCTGGAACGATGCAAATCTGACAAAGTCCTCTAGCCTAACATTGCTGCACTCGAAATGCTTACTCATATCATGAAGCCAATCATCAGCATCAAAAGGCTGCTCACAACAGGTGAAAGACTTGGGCTGGTTGGCAAGGAACTGATTGAGTGTTGCAAACTGAGGCTGATTCTGAACATTCCCTTGAAAACCTTGCTGACCCTACTCCCTTTCTTGCAACAGCCTGAGCAACATCTGAGTGTTCGCATTGGTTGCAGCCATCACAGCTTGCCAAGCTTCTGTCTGCTCCTCACCACGACCCGGATTGTTGCGAGTTGGTGGAGCCATCCTGAAGATGGACAAAATGCATCAGCACCTCATTGATAAGATGAATTCAAAGCTGAATCAAATGCTTGAAAGAAATTGAACAAATAACCACACAGCCTTCCTACTGAAAAATTAGTAAGAATGCTTCTTGGATTTATGATAACATCATTAGAAATTAGAAGCCACTTGCAATAACACAAAAGTATTGAGCTAAGCGCTCGGAACAAACGTACATGCCCACATACATCTGAAGAAGATGATCCTAGACTACTACAAGATTTCCCACCTAAGAACTTTCGAAAACTTTCTGGTTATGCAATCCGGTGTGGGGGATACAAGGAGGAAATATCTCACACAACTAACAATCCTACACCCCAACTGTATCCATCCTTCAACGCATAACCAGAAGCTCTCGGAAATTCATCTAACTGGAATCCTCGGACTCACAACGATACTAAACCATGGTGGTACCCCAGACGCCTCCCCAGTATTGGGTGACTCCGACCTTATCTCACCACAATAAGTAGTGAAGTAATTCCGAACATTCTCCGTCCTGAGATATCAAGGAAGATGAATGATAACGATGTGCCAACATTCCCTGGAGCTCGACTCCCCGGAAGAAATCAAGTCAGACAGGAGGCACCAAGACAGAACCCTGTCACATCGGTATCATATAGAGTACAAAATACCCGCGTGATCCTAAAAAATTTTTGTGCGAGAAGAGGAGTAGAATCAAAATTCCTAAGTCGGAAACCTCACCAGAGCAAAGAAGAGGAGTAAAAAGAATCCTACTCTCCGATATAACTAGACTCAAAATAGTTTTCACTAGACACGACTCGGCCAAGTTCGAACAAGCAAAAGCTCCTATGGTCGTATGGCTCTGAATACCAAATTGTCACGCCCAAGATGTGCTCCTATCCATTTTAAGGCACGAGGGCCTCGCGAGGGATAGATGCGCATCTTGCCGTTAGCAAGAATAGTATCATCACAACATACAATAGTGAAAGAGATGAATATACAAAATTGGCTTACACTCGCCACATGCTAACTTACAATATCACTCAACTTCATATCATCAAGTTGAACACAATGTCCGACTACGGACGAAATCAAACGATAAAATAGCTGCAATGATACTATCAAGCTATCCCAAAGATCACGACCAGGTCCTCTACTCATCCGGATACGTCACGTACATCCTGCCTCTTTCCTCATCATATTCCCACTGGAGCTGGGTAAGATCATCCTGGACGTACACATGTGAACATGTACCTGGATTTGTCGTAGTAAACTGTGAGCCATAGAGGACTCAGCTATCATGTGCCTGGGTACCGAGACTATTCAAGCTTAAGGTTGGGATGGGGTAAGTGTTTAGTTTGCAGCAGCACTAAGCATTTATGGTGGCTAGCTTACGCAACATGAAATAAATATGAGTGGCCTACGAAGAATGATCGAATCTAGTATAATCTCTAAGAGATCCTGAACACCTACTTATGTCACTTATAACCCCACCGTGTTCTCTCTTGGATCATGTTCACGAGGAGAGACGATCACGGTTACTCACACAGTTGGTGTATTTTATTTAGAGTTTACTTCAAGTTTGCTATAACCGGGTGTTAAACAAATATCCTAGTTGCCACATAACCGCGGGCATGGCTTTCTAAAAGATTTAACCCTGCAGGGGTGCTCCAACTAGTCCATCACAAATTACCACACTCCGCGGGAATAGCCTCGACCACGGAACTCGCAGTCTTCATAGGTAATTCCAAAGGATTTTCTAGCACCTCGAGAAAACCCGAAGAAAGTCGGACTACACACGCAAGACATACGGTAAAGGTAAAACAAATCCAGCAAAGACCTCCCGACGTGTCGACGAACCCGATAAGAGCCGTGTATCTCATTCTCAGGACACGACGGATGAGCAATGGTTACCACGCCAATCACCGAGTTGCCTCGGGCGACATTAATAAGCTGCTATGGGTTGGATCAACACTCATGCGGAGCACTGGCCTGGGGGTTGATTAATTATCCACGGGTTTGCAAGACCCTATGCACTTTATTAAGTTGTTAAGCAAATGGAGTACCAATGTTGGGTCTTGCCAGACAAGTTTTAATCTCAATCAAATAAACAAGGGGGTCCCCATAACAAACCCGAGCATGTTAGGAGCGCAAAATATGTAAAACATAACACCGGTAACAAGGAACTAATGGCGGTAATAGTGGAACAAATCACTTAGCAAAATGCCAAGCCTTCCACCAAAACCAAGATATATATGTGCATTAAATTAAATAACAGAAAATATTGTAATATCATAATCCATGTTATCACATGGAACAACCTGCACCTGCAACTAACAACCTAAGCAGCGGTAACTTAGCCAACCAAAGGTTTGCTAGGATGTGGAGGTTAGAGGTTGTCGTGCCATTTGGGAGGCTAATATTCAAGTGGTAGGTAGCGCAATTTTAACGGTAAGAGCGCGAAACTAGCAAGCAAAAATAGTGTCGGGATCCGGGTACGATCATCTTGCCTGTTGGTTCTTGAGCGGAACAAGTAGCGGGATCCTTGTAGTGGTACTCTCCTGGGTCCTCATACTCAATATTGACACTCGCGTCTACCCAAGAGAAACAGCAACAATAAACATCCAACCAAGGTGCAATGCACAACCAAGATGATGCATGATTCATTTATGAAGAATTAACATGGAAATCCAATACTAGTCATGTTTCACATGCAAAGTTTGTTTATTAATGAATCTGGACAGAACCCCATGTTAAGTTATTTAACCATGCATGATCATGGCAAATATGGATGCATCATGCAAAATTGATAGAAATGCATATAAAGAACGCAAGAAACAAAGTTACGGTTCTCACGATACGCTCACGACAAGGTACGGAGGCAAAATCACAAGACCACCAAGCCATAGGCTAATTCTTGGTATTCCAAGGTAGCCACTGGATTGGTGATGAAAAACCAATCACAACAACCTCAAGAATCAATCAATTCCATGGAGCATAGCTCCCACAAGTCACAAAAAAATAAAACCCACAATCTGCCACAAAACAGCAACATAGCAACTTTCACAGCTCACAACTTGAGCTACAGGAACCGTACAGCCACAAACAAGAGATTGACAGAATGTACTCAACACACACATCAACTTATCCAACTAAACAATCAGCAAAGGAGGTACACATCCATAAGCATGCAGCTGGCAAGTTGACATGATGAAACAATTTTCTGGGAAAGTGAAAATTCCAGTTTTCTGGAATCTGAGATTATAAAGTAGCAAGTTGACGGAAGTAATTAGATATGCTAGAAAGCTCCTATTGGCATGAAAATTAACAGGTTGGTAGAAGGCAATATCTACTACAAATAGCTAGCACTAAGCATGAGCAAATTCACAACACATTACAGGATACCATCCACTCTACATGGCATAAAAATAACAGCAGATACTCAGACTTGGTAGTCTTTAGCATGCTGAAACAGAAACATTAAGTTGGTCACTTAACAACATGTTTCCCACTTATATGGGTGAATCTCATGTTAAACAAAAAATACCATGGTATAGGAGTCATCAAACACTAGCACTTCCTAGTTGGCGCATATCCCAAAGCACGCATAGATTAAATCATGTAGAAATGACAAAATGACATCTCAGCTAAAATGACAGATTTATGAACTTGATCAAAAGTGAAATCAGAGAGTTCCAATGAGTTCATTGGCTCTTCCTACCCCAAAACCATGGGTCATACTCATATGTCCATGTGAAACCACAAGGCAACAACAAATAACAAACTACCCACTCTAATCATGGCATAACTACTCTAGATAGGAAATGCAATTAAATGGCATGAGCATGTTAGCAACTTAGATAAGAATGGAAGTGAAATGACAAGGCCTACATGACAAGCATATATCAACAAGGGTATGTCAAGTGGGAAAACCCACTAGTCCCCTAACACACATATACACCCTACTCACACCACTACTAAAAACATACCCAAGCTCTAAGTATGCCCGAGGCACATGAGCTCAAAACACCAAGATCATACCACCCAAGAAGGGGGGGTGATCATCTACCACACCTACACTCACCACTAATGCATCAAAGGCATAGAGCATTAGACTCCACTCCCTCTCACACAAATGTGTGTGTATGTATAACATACACACACACACTCATGCATCTACACCCCTACACATGCAAGAACATGTCACCCAAAACTCAGATATGTGGGTGTGCAAGGAGCACAGACACACATGTGCCATGCATGGTGCACCACACACCCACATGAACAACTCACATGCACACACACACACATGTATATATACACTAGGGTACATACATGCACAAGCACATATATACACACACTCTATATGCCAAGCACACACATACACAAGTATGGATGTGGGCATGGTGCATATAGACACACTTTCTACACTACACATGCAGGGAAAATAAAAAAGAAACAAACCTGAAATAACTAACTACACGCATGTGCATACATAGCAGGTTATGACCAAAATAAAAAAAGAAAAAGAAAAAGAAAACAGCAAAAGGGGGGAGTCTAGGCTCGAACCGACGACCGGTTGATCGTCTCCCCCTTTGCCCAACCATTGCGCTATCGATTCGGAGCTTACTAGTATAGGGGCCCCAACCCTCTTATACACATCGCGCGGCTAACTGAATAACTGACTGAAAACAAACACCTTTACTGAAGAAGATGTAGGGCTCCGCGAGAACGTACTGGACACGACCACTGCTCTGACTACACGTGATGAAACACTGCAAAAGGTTCGGGAATGGAACGGCTGGTCGAGCACCTACTCTACGGCACGAACCGCACGCTCTTGAGCCACTGGGCACACACGCACCTCGCCATGGCGGAACTGAGCTCACGGGCTCGACATGATCTACTCATGTGCGAAGCACAGGAGGCACAAAGAGCTCGGGTCGATGCAAGCTCACCTAGGGAACGCGCAGGAGACGACGAAGCCAAAGAGGAAGCAGATCGCATGCGGGGGGAGGAAGAAGATGCCGGAGCAGAGCTTCTGCACCTGAACGAGGACGCGGTTGAAGAAGACGAAGCAGGGGAGCTTCCACTCCCCTAGCGTCGGGAACGGGGTGCGGGATCCATCCACTTGCCCTTGGACACGACCGCGGTGACTTGCCTACGCCGGAGACTCACCGGAGCCAACGATCCCTTCGGTCTCGCTCTCTGAACCTCACTCACACTTACCTGATAGAGGAGGGAGAACAGGGGAGAAGAGGGAGAAGGTGGTGGCGGAGAAGAGGGAAACCCTAAGAAGAAGGCACGCATGCCGAGGGGGGCTTTATGCCCACGATCTGATGGCGACGGCCGACGGAAAAGGCGACGGCGGAGGCTCTGTGCTCTCTCTTTGAACCTGACGGCAGGGGAACGGAGCAGGTGAGCGTCACGCTCGAGCTGGGCCGGCTGGAGGGGGAAGCCCACCTGCTCATCTCTCTCAGCAAACAAAACAGGATAATGGTTTTCTAATTTTTAAAATGCAGCCACACTTAAATAAACCCCAGAGACAATTAAAAGGCTTCAGTGCAAAACAAAAATATATTTGGAAAGAAAATAATGTGCTTCGTTTAATAAAAATATTAAGTTGAATTATGGAACAAATAATTTTAATATTTGTGAAAAACTAGCCCCTTTTTAAATTAAATCACAAAAGCGAACAACCCTAAATCTCAGAAGAGCCACACTCTAAATTATTAACTTGAATAGGGCTATTTCTTTAACATTTTTAAACATTTTTAAAAGCAAGTTAATTCTGATGTGAAAAAGAAAAGAAGAAGAAAGGCATTATGGTGAGGTTTAAGTGATGAAAACAAAAGAGAGGGAAGAAGGAGGAGTGGCCCACAAGGATCCACCACACTCAACACCTCACACACACTCATACAAACCACACTCTCAGTCATCACACCATTCTAGACACATGAAACCAAGCATGGTAAGATGGATGCTATGATGGATGACATGATGCATGAATACAAACAACACATGGATGACAAGATGCAAATCATACATTGGCTCATGACACAAGGTTCATACATGGGGAACATGCCAAATAAGGTAGGAACAACACTTGGGCTGTCACAGGGGTGGAGAAAAAAAAACAAAGGAGCAAGACGGCTGGGACCGAAGCTTACCCAATGACAATAGGGACCGCCCTCCTTGCAGGGCCCGTCGGGGCAACCCACCTCTTCTTCGCACCGCCTCCGCGGCCGCTGCCCAGCTATTCGGCGGCCGCCTGTTTGAGTGTCGGCCTAGAGCCGACCACCTGTTTCCCCTTGCTGCATGCTGCCACGTCGTCCTGACCGGGCTCGTTGCCGGCGCGGCGTAGGCGCCTCCTTGATGACGTGACGTCGTCCTGTGTGGCCTCGGTGTCCTCTGGAGCCTCTGCATCGTGCCACTCCTCCGACTCAGCGTCATCGCGAGTCCAATCCCGCAAATACGACCGGGGTGGGAACTCACCCATCGACTCGGTCGCCTCCGTCTCTGTCTCCGCCTCGTCGGCCTTAGATGCACAGGCTTCCTCCGAGTCTGCTGGCTCCACGTCGTCGGCATCCTCAACCTCCTCGGGGTCCGGGTCCACTACGTCGGTGGTCGGCTCCCCGTAGTTCTGCAGCTACGAGAAAACCTCCAGGCGGGAGAGTTTCTCTCGCTGTCAAAACGAGGCGGCACCCCTGATGAAGAAAGGGAGGGTGAGCCGGCTAGTCACTTACCGGCGGCGCCGGATGGTTCTGGCTATACGGGGTCTTCCTCCACTGCCAACTCCCTTCCTTCAGCTTCACTGTTGAGATGGCATTCACCCTTCTCGCCACCTAGACCGGCTTCAGCTCCTTGGTGGAGAGCCGGCAGGGATCGTGCCACCCCCCAATCTGGCAGATAAGGTGCGACCGGCTCTACAGCGGCTGAACCCGGTGCGTTACCATCGCAGCCAGTAGATCGGATGCCTTTAGCCCTTCCGACCCGGTCATCACCAGTAGTCGCTGGCAGAGCCGGTCCGCCGTCTCGGGGGCCTAGGGAGGAGCCATCCGCCAGTTCAGTATTGCCACCAACGGCTGATTAACGAAGTCGGGGAGCTTGATGTGGTCCTCCTCCGGCTTTACATTTTTCACAAAGAAGAACCCCTGCTGCCAATTCTTCACAGACTCCTGCAACCAGAGCTTCGGGAAGCCGGCTCCCTAGCGGATGTGGATTAGGGCGCCCCCGTAGGTGGTCATAACCTTCTCCTCAATTGTTGGGTCCTTCGCTGTCTGCTGCTTGAGGAAGAAGAGTCGGAACCAGAGGTCCAGCCTCGGCTCCTCTCCCAGATACCCCTCGCAGAGGGTGACGAAGGCCGCCAATTGCAAGACGGCGTTGGGGCGAGATGGTGCGACTGCAGGCCAAACCGCGTCAAGAACCGCCGGAAGAATGTACTCGCCGACAGCCCGAGCCCGTGGAGGAATTGCTCGGCGAAGACGACCACCTCGCCATCCCGCGGGGCCGTGAAGTTCTCCGATTCAGCAATGCGCGCCTCCACGAGCTCCTCTGACGGCAGATTGCAGCGGTGGTGATGGTGCTCAATGAACTGCTCGTCGACATCGCTGCATCCCATGCCCCCTTGCTCGCCATGAATTCCCAAGGGGCTGGCGGGCGCAGCGGTGGGCACGGGAGCTCAGCTACGGCATGGTCTTCGACGACGTCGACGGAGGCGCAACAAGGAGCACGAGCGTTGCTCACCTTATCACTTTCTCTCAAAAGCGGGAGGAGAAGGGCGACGGGAGCGATGTGACGGGGGTGAGGGGAGCGAATGTGCCATTCTGTTCCTCTCCCCCTCCATTTAAACCCCGTGCAAACGGTCATGAGGACGGATTCATTGCACACAACCCCCACGACCCCGTCGCGTGCAGGAAGGAAGTTATTGCGCTCGGCAACACCAACCGGTGACCCGAGCCGCAGAAGGTCCACGCGCGCGGGCCGAGGCCGTGGCCATGGCGGGCCCCGCCCCATGGCCCGATCTTGTCCGCCGTGCGGCCCGTCAGGCCGCAGCCATTGCGTATCCCACGTGGCATAGATGCTCCACCCCACGCTGCACCTAGGGAGGCGCACGAAGTTTCGCCCGGCTACGCAACCGACCACTGTTCGCCTATTGACGTCCGGCTCCCGAGGTGTGCTGTGGTACTGAAGCAATGTTCAAGGCAGCGAGGTCCCTCGTGGCTCAGCGGGGGGCCTCCCCTACTTCGGGGACTACTATCGGGGGGATAACCCCGGGGTAGCCTAGAGAGACCCACAACTCCGACTTTCTGAAACGACTGAAGGGCGAGCCGCCTCCCCCTGCAGTCGGGTTGCACCCCACCAGCCATGCCATGGCGGCTGGGTCCTGCCGGCTATGCTCGACCGACTACGATAAGCCTGCCGGCTAGGGGCGAGAGCCCCTGGCCCCCTAGCCGTCCGCACATTGGATGCCACAACCAAGGCGTGCGTGGCAATAGTGGCCCCGATCCCATCGGGGTCAGCGCCCGTATGGCCACACTGAAGGCAACAGTGCCTCTGACTCTGGCTAACCGTGACCAGGCCTCCAACCACTCCATTACCAGCCCCGGCGTGGCTACAGTGTAGCCGGTCATCCCGCTGACCCCGGCCGGCTATCGCAAGATGACGCCCCGTAGGACGGCCCGTGTTGTGAAGCGATCGACGCAGGGAGCTACCGTGTGGGCCCCTCCGGCTCTCGACGGGACTGCGCAGCCGGCGGGCCCTACCAATTATGGGACCCTACAGTCGGGGGCTCCATGGCCAGCTAAAGAGGCTGTTAGGTGGGGCCCTCCCTCCGTCTTCTATTCATATGGTAATCCGGGGGTTCGGACTATAAGACCCCTGGAGTCCCCCATGTAGAGGGAAAGAAAGTAAGCAAGTGCACATACGAAGGAACACCTCGTCCGATATCCACCCATGTAGCAAGGGAAGAGGAGACAGTTGCTCCTTCTTCCACCTCTAGACAGTATCTCAAGGAGCACCATGGTAACCTCTTCCATTGATCAACTAGATCAGATAGGAGTAGGGGTATTACCTCCCATGGAGGTCCCCAAACCTAGGTACATTGTGTGTCAATCACCGCTTGTGCCTATTCCCGCTCCCGGAGCACGTCGGCGTCCTTCGGCCCCAACCACCTTCGATAAGCATACCCATGGCATCTGTGTCACACCCAAGATGCGCGCCTATCCATTTTAAGGCACGAGGGCCTCACAAGGGATAGATGTGCATCTTGCCGTTAGCAAGAATAGTATCATCACAACATATAGTACTGAAAGAGATGTGTATACAAGATTGTCTTACACTCGCCACATGCTAACTTACAATGTCACTCAAATTCATATCATCAAGTTGAACACAGGGTCCGACTACGGACGAAATCAAATGATAAAACAGTTGCAAACGATACAATCAATCTATCCCAAAGATCACGACCAGGTCCTCTACTCATCTGGATATGTCACATACATCCTGCCTCTTTCCTCATCATATTCCCACTGGAGCTGGGTAAGATCATCCTGCACGAACTCATCTGAACCTACACCTAGAGTGTTATAGTCAACAGTGAGCCACAGAGGACTCAACTATCATGTGCCCGGGTATCGAGACTATTCAAGCTTAAAGGTTGGGATGTGGTGGTGTTTAGTTTGCAGCAGCACTCAGCATTTATGGTGGCTAACTTATGCAATATAAAAAATAAATATTAGTGGCCTACAATGAACGATCGAATCTAGTTTGATCTCTAAGAGATCGTGAACACTTACTTACGTCAATCATAACCCCACCATGTTCTCTCTCGGATCATGTTCATGAGCAGAGACGATCACGGTTACTCACACAGTTGGTGCATTTTAATTAGAGTTTACTTCAAGTTTACTATAACTGGGTGTTAAACAAAATCCAAGTTGCCACTTAACCGCGGGCACGGCTTTCCGAAAGATTTAACCCTGCAGGGGTGTTCCAACTAGTCCATCATAAATTAGCACACTCCGCGGGAATAGCCTCGACCACAGAACTCGCAGTCTTCATAGGTAATTCCAAAGGAATTCCAACACCTCGAGAAAACCCGAAGAAAGTCAGACTCCACACGCAAGACATTCGGTAAAGGTAAAACAAATCCAGCAAGACCTCCCGACGTGTCGACGAACCCGATAAGAGCCGCATATCTCGTTCTCAGGACACGACGGATGAGCGATGGTTACCACGCCAATCACCGAGTTGCCCCGGGCGGCGTTAATAAACTGCTCTGGGTTGGACCAACACTCATGCGGAGCACTGGCCCGGGGTTGATTAAATTATCCACGGGTTTGCAAGACCCTATGCAAATTTTATTAAGTTATTAAGCAAATGTAGTACCAAAGTCGGGTCTTGCCAGACAAGTTTTAATCACAACCGAATAAACAAGGGGGTTCCCATAACAATCCCGAGCATGTTAGGAGCGCAAATTATGGAAAACATAACACTCGTAACAAGGAACTAATGGCGGTAACAGCGGACCAAATCACTTAGCAAAATGCCAAGCCTTCCACCAATACCAAGATATATATGTGCATTAAATTAAATAATGGATAATATTGTAATATCCAAATCCATGTTATCACATGGAACAACCTGCGCGTGCAACTAAAATGCTATAAGAGGGGCTAAGCAGCGGTATCTTAGCCAATCAAAGGTTTGCTAGGATGTGGAGGTTAGAGGCTGTCATGGCAACATGGGGGCTGATATCAAGTGGTAGGTAGCATAATCGTAACGATAAGAGCGAGAAACTAGCAAGCAAAATAGTATCGGGATCCGGGTACGATCAGCTTGCCTGTTGGTTCTTCAGCGGAACAAGTAGCAGGATCCTCGTAGTGGTACTCTCCTGGGTCCTCGTACTCAGTATCAACACTCGCGTCTACCCAAGAGAAACAGAAAAAATAAACATCCAACCAAGGTGCAATGCACAACCAATATGATGCATGACTTATTTAAGAAGAATTAAACGTGCCAATCCAAAACTAGTCATGTTTCACATGCAAAGTTTGTTTATTAATGAATCTGGACAGAACCTCATGTTAAGTTATTTAAACATGCATGATCATGGCAAATATGCATGCATCATGCAAAATTGATAGAAATGCATATAAAGAACGCAAGAAACGGAGTTACGGTTCTCACGATACGCTCACGACAAGGTACGGAGGCAAAATCACAAGACCACCAAGCCATAGGCTAATTCATGGCATTCCAAGGTAGCCACTGGATAGGTGATGAAAAACCAATCACAATAGCCTTAAGAATCAATCAATTCGATGGAGCATAGCTCCCACAAGTCACAAAACAATAAAACCCACAATCTGCCACAAAACAGCAACATAGCAACTTCTACAGCTCACCACTTGAGCTATAGGAAGCCTACAGCCACAAACAATATATGGACAGAATCTAATCAACACACACACATCAACTTATCCAACTACACAATCAGCAAGGAGGCTCACATCAATATGCATGAAGCAATCAAGTTGACATGATGAAACCGTTTTCTGGGACTTAGTGAAAATTCAAGTTTTCTGGAATCTGAGATTATAAAGTAGCAAGTTGACAGCAGTAGTTAAATATGCTAGAGGGCTCCTATTGGCATGCAAATTAACAGGATGGTAGTAGACAACATCTACTTCAAAACACTAGCACTGAACAGGCTCAAATATCCAACACATCACAAGATACCATCCACTCTACATGGCATGAAAATAACAGCAGATCCCCAGACTTAAGTCATTTCTAGCATGCTGAAACAGAAACATAAAGTTGGTCACTTAGCAACATGGTTCCCACTTATATGGGTGATTCTCATGTTAAACAAAAATACCATGGCATACTAGATACAAAATACTAGCACTTCCTAGTTGGCACATATCCCAAAGCAAGCATGGATTAAATCCTGTAAAAATATTAAAATGGCATCTCAGCTAAAATGACAGATTTATGAACTAGCTCAAAAGTGGAATATGAGAGCCCCAATGAGTTCATTGGCTCTTCC
The DNA here is from genome assembly GCA_022496015.1 of Hordeum marinum. Taxonomy (NCBI): domain Eukaryota; kingdom Viridiplantae; phylum Streptophyta; class Magnoliopsida; order Poales; family Poaceae; genus Hordeum; species Hordeum marinum. The sequence continues at coordinate 237,760,022 of CM039677.1, forward strand.
TACCCGAAAACCATGGGTGATACTCATATGCCCATGTGAAACAACAAGCACGAAAGCACTAGCAAAACTACCTACTAGCAACACTACACTAAGGGGTATGTCTAGTGGGAAACCCACTACTCCCCTACACACACAAACTTACAAATGGCAAGCACTTGCATAGTGCCACACTACACACTCAACACTAGCACAATGCATATGTGCTCATCACACATGCACCTACACCACACACACATGTGTGTGTATGCCATAGCATACACCCACAACACACAACACACACCACAAGACCATGTGTGGGTATGTATATAATACACACACACTCTCATTGAGCCTACACACTATACACACAAGCACACACAACAACACATACATATCAAAAACTCCACACACACACACACACCTATGGCCCTATCACACCACAAGTATGCATGCCTAAGCACTCACATACACACTCACATGCCTATGTGCATGCTCACGTGCACATCTATACACACTTGCACACATGCATATGTGCATACACACATATGCAATACACTACCTACACACACAACAGAAAAAAAAGGAAACACCACACACACACTCATACATGTGCACACACACACATATATAGCAAGAGAGTAGGAATACAACAAAAGAAAGAAAATAAAAACACACAAAAAAGGGGAGGGGCTCGATATCGACCACGAGACCTCCCATACGCCACATAGAGCGCTACCGCTACGCTATGCTGCGACTAACCAGAGGAGCATCGCTACTCTCTACTACACACACGCACAAGTGCTCTCTAACGAAACTGAACCCGACCGGTGACACGGCGACAGGCAAATGGCGGCAGCAATTCCAGCGATCTACGCAGAACCAGCGTTGCAAAACGGAGCGGGAGCAAGAGCAACTACGGGGGGGGTCGCATCTCTACCTCTAACACCAACGCGAAGTCCACGCAACGACAACTGTAGCTACGGCGGAGCCATGACGGAAACGAGCACGGGCTCGTAGGACACGACGAGCTCGTGCACGCATCGGGACAGAGGGAGCACGGCGGAGGACCAGGTGCTCACCATGGGGCACCGAAGGGGAAGACGGCGGCGGATGCGGTCGGAGACGACCGACGGAGAGGAAGCAGAGGGTGGACATCGCCATCGAAGATGAAGACAGAGGCGTCGCTGCAGAGCTCCTCTAGAGCTCCTAGCGACAGGAATGGAACGCGAGGAGAACCCCGAAGCCCCATGCCATCACCGCCGGGGACGAGGACGACGGAGGCGACCGGAGAACGCCGGCAAACTTCTCTGAAACTCACTGCCTACTTTGAACTCTGAACTTACCCGACGGGGACAGAAAGAGGAAGGAGGAGGGGAGAACGGGAAAAGGGGGAGCGGCGGCGGCGAGGAGGAACCCTAGAGGCACGGATGCCCAGGGGTTTGAAAAGGAGGAGAGGGGAAGCTCAGCGAGGTCACAGTGACCATGTGCGCCTCTCCACAGAGGAGGGACGCGCCGGAGGAAGAAAAAGGAGGGGAAAAGGGAGAGGCTGACGAGCGGGCCCCAAGCACTACCGCGCTGGAAAGGAGGGGGACGACGACGTGCGCGGGCCCTACCAATGATGGGACCCTACAGTCGGGGGCTCCATGGCCAGCTAAAGAGGCTGTTAGGTGGGGCCCTCCCTCCGTCTTCTATTCATATGGTAATCCGGGGGTTCGGACTATAAGACCCCTGGAGCCCCCCATGTAGAGGGAAAGAAAGTAAGCAAGTGCACATACGAAGGAACACTTCGTCCGATATCCACCCATGTAGCAAGGGAAGAGGAGACAGTTGCTCCTTCTTCCACCTCTAGACAGTATCTCAAGGAGCACCATGGTAACCTCTTCCATTGATCAACTAGATCAGATAGGAATAGGGGTATTACCTCCCATGGAGGTCCCCAAACCAAGGTACATTGTGTGTCAATCACCGCTTGTGCCTATTCCCGCTCCCGGAGCACGTCGGCGTCCTTCGGCCCCAACCACCTTCGATAAGCATACCCATGGCATCTGTGTCACACCCAAGATGCGCACCTATCCATTTTAAGGCACGAGGGCCTCACAAGGGATAGATGTGCATCTTGCCGTTAGCAAGAATAGTATCATCACAACATATAGTACTGAAAGAGATGTGTATACAAGATTGTCTTACACTCGCCACATGCTAACTTACAATGTCACTCAAATTCATATCATCAAGTTGAACACAGGGTCCGACTACGGACGAAATCAAATGATAAAACAGTTGCAAACGATACAATCAATCTATCCCAAAGATCACGACCAGGTCCTCTACTCATCTGGATATGTCACATACATCCTGCCTCTTTCCTCATCATATTCCCACTGGAGCTGGGTAAGATCATCCTGCACGAACTCATCTGAACCTACACCTAGAGTGTTATAGTCAACAGTGAGCCACAGAGGACTCAACTATCATGTGCCCGGGTATCGAGACTATTCAAGCTTAAAGGTTGGGATGTGGTGGTGTTTAGTTTGCAGCAGCACTCAGCATTTATGGTGGCTAACTTATGCAATATAAAAAATAAATATTAGTGGCCTACAATGAACGATCGAATCTAGTTTGATCTCTAAGAGATCGTGAACACTTACTTACGTCAATCATAACCCCACCATGTTCTCTCTCGGATCATGTTCATGAGCAGAGACGATCACGGTTACTCACACAGTTGGTGCATTTTAATTAGAGTTTACTTCAAGTTTACTATAACTGGGTGTTAAACAAAATCCAAGTTGCCACTTAACCGCGGGCACGGCTTTCCGAAAGATTTAACCCTGCAGGGGTGTTCCAACTAGTCCATCATAAATTAGCACACTCCGCGGGAATAGCCTCGACCACAGAACTCGCAGTCTTCATAGGTAATTCCAAAGGAATTCCAACACCTCGAGAAAACCCGAAGAAAGTCAGACTCCACACGCAAGACATTCGGTAAAGGTAAAACAAATCCAGCAAGACCTCCCGACGTGTCGACGAACCCGATAAGAGCCGCATATCTCGTTCTCAGGACACGACGGATGAGCGATGGTTACCACGCCAATCACCGAGTTGCCCCGGGCGGCGTTAATAAACTGCTCTGGGTTGGACCAACACTCATGCGGAGCACTGGCCCGGGGTTGATTAAATTATCCACGGGTTTGCAAGACCCTATGCAAATTTTATTAAGTTATTAAGCAAATGTAGTACCAAAGTCGGGTCTTGCCAGACAAGTTTTAATCACAACCGAATAAACAAGGGGGTTCCCATAACAATCCCGAGCATGTTAGGAGCGCAAATTATGGAAAACATAACACTCGTAACAAGGAACTAATGGCGGTAACAGCGGACCAAATCACTTAGCAAAATGCCAAGCCTTCCACCAATACCAAGATATATATGTGCATTAAATTAAATAATGGATAATATTGTAATATCCAAATCCATGTTATCACATGGAACAACCTGCGCGTGCAACTAAAATGCTATAAGAGGGGCTCAGCAGCGGTATCTTAGCCAATCAAAGGTTTGCTAGGATGTGCAGGTTAGAGGCTGTCATGGCAACATGGGGGCTGATATCAAGTGGTAGGTAGCATAATCGTAACGATAAGAGCGAGAAACTAGCAAGCAAAATAGTATCGGGATCCGGGTACGATCAGCTTGCCTGTTGGTTCTTCAGCGGAACAAGTAGCAGGATCCTCGTAGTGGTACTCTCCTGGGTCCTCGTACTCAGTATCAACACTCGCGTCTACCCAAGAGAAACAGCAAAAATAAACATCCAACCAAGGTGCAATGCACAACCAATATGATGCATGACTTATTTAAGAAGAATTAAACGTGCCAATCCAAAACTAGTCATGTTTCACATGCAAAGTTTGTTTATTAATGAATCTGGACAGAACCTCATGTTAAGTTATTTAAACATGCATGATCATGGCAAATATGCATGCATCATGCAAAATTGATAGAAATGCATATAAAGAACGCAAGAAACGGAGTTACGGTTCTCACGATACGCTCACGACAAGGTACGGAGGCAAAATCACAAGACCACCAAGCCATAGGCTAATTCATGGCATTCCAAGGTAGCCACTGGATAGGTGATGAAAAACCAATCACAATAGCCTTAAGAATCAATCAATTCGATGGAGCATAGCTCCCACAAGTCACAAAACAATAAAACCCACAATCTGCCACAAAACAGCAACATAGCAACTTCTACAGCTCACCACTTGAGCTATAGGAAGCCTACAGCCACAAACAATATATGGACAGAATCTAATCAACACACACACATCAACTTATCCAACTACACAATCAGCAAGGAGGCTCACATCAATATGCATGAAGCAATCAAGTTGACATGATGAAACAGTTTTCTGGGACTTAGTGAAAATTCAAGTTTTCTAGAATCTGAGATTATAAAGTAGCAAGTTGACAGCAGTAGTTAAATATGCTAGAGGGCTCCTATTGGCATGCAAATTAACAGCATGGTAGTAGACAACATCTACTTCAAAACACTAGCACTGAACAGGCTCAAATATCCAACACATCACAAGATACCATCCACTCTACATGGCATGAAAATAACAGCAGATCCCCAGACTTAAGTCATTTCTAGCATGCTGAAACAGAAACATAAAGTTGGTCACTTAGCAACATGGTTCCCACTTATATGGGTGATTCTCATGTTAAACAAAAATACCATGGCATACTAGATACAAAATACTAGCACTTCCTAGTTGGCACATATCCCAAAGCAAGCATGGATTAAATCCTGTAAAAATATTAAAATGGCATCTCAGCTAAAATGACAGATTTATGAACTAGCTCAAAAGTGGAATATGAGAGCCCCAATGAGTTCATTGGCTCTTCCTACCCGAAAACCATGGGTGATACTCATATGCCCATGTGAAACAACAAGCACGAAAGCACTAGCAAAACTACCTACTAGCAACACTACACTAAGGGGTATGTCTAGTGGGAAACCCACTACTCCCCTACACACACAAACTTACAAATGGCAAGCACTTGCATAGTGCCACACTACACACTCAACACTAGCACAATGCATATGTGCTCATCACACATGCACCTACACCACACACACATGTGTGTGTATGCCATAGCATACACCCACAACACACAACACACACCACAAGACCATGTGTGGGTATGTATAACATACACACACACTCTCATTGCGCCTACACACTATACACACAAGCACACACAACAACACATACATATCAAAAACTCCCCCCACACACACACCTATGGCCCTATCACACCACAAGTATGCATGCCTAAGCACTCACATACACACTCACATGCCTATGTGCATGCTCACGTGCACATCTATACACACTTGCACACATGCATATGTGCATACACACATATGCAATACACTACCTACACACACAACAGAAAAAAAAGGAAACACCACACACACACTCATACATGTGCACACACACACATATATAGCAAGAGAGTAGGAATACAACAAAAGAAAGAAAATAAAAACACACAAAAAAGGGGAGGTGCTCGATATCGACCCCGAGACCTCCCATACTCCACATAGAGCGCTACCGCTATGCTATGCTGTGACTAACCAGAGGAGCATCACTACTCTCTACTACACACACGCACAAGTGCTCTCTAACGAAACTGAACCCGACCGGTGACACGGCGACAGGCAAACGGCGGCAGCAATTCCAGCGATCTACGCAGAACCAGCGTTGCAAAATGGAGCGGGAGCAAGAGCAACTACGGGGGGGGGGGGGTCGCATCTCTACCTCTAACACCAACGCGAAGTCCACGCAACGACAACTGTAGCTACGACGGAGCCATGACGGAAACGAGCATGGGCTCGTAGGACACGACGAGCTCGTGCACGCATCGGGACAGAGGGAGCACAGCGGAGGACCAGGTGCTCACCACGGGGCACCGAAGGGGAAGACGGCGGCGGATGCGGTCGGAGACGACCGACGGAGAGGAAGCAGAGGGCGGACGTCGCCATCGAAGATGAAGACAGAGGCGTCGCTGCAGAGCTCCTCTAGAGCTCCTAGCGACAAGAATGGAATGCGAGGAGAACCCCGAAGCCCCATGCCATCACCGCCGGGGACGAGGACGACGGAGGCGACCGGAGAACGCCGGCGAACTTCTCTGAAACTCACTGCCTACTTTGAACTCTGAACTTACCCGACGGGGACAGAAAGAGGAAGGAGGAGGGTAGAAGGGGAAAAGGGGGAGCGGCGGCGGCGAGGAGGAACCCTAGAGGCACGGACGCCCAGGGGTTCAAAAAGGAGGAGAGGGGAAGCTCAGCGAGGCCACAGTGACCATGTGCGCCTCTCCACAGAGGAGGGACGCGCCGGAGGAAGAAAAAGGAGGGGAAAAGGGAGAGGCTGACGAGCGGGCCCCAAGCACTACCGCGCTGGAAAGGAGGGGGACGACGACGTGCGCGGGAAGGCTGGGCCTTGCCGGGCCGCACTGGAAGGAAGCCCACCCACTCTCTCTCTCTCGAGAAAATAAAAGAACACAAAAAAGGTTTCCCTTTTTAAAACCAAGCCACTCAAGAATAAATCCCCAGAGCTTTTTGAAAAAAAGATTTTGCACAAAAACAAAATACCCTTGTGGAGGAAATATTAAGTACTTTTTAATAAATATTAAGTTGATTTATTGGGCAAATAATTTTAATAATTTTTTAAAATAATAGCTCCTGTGTTTTTTTATAAAGCCCAAAATCAAACCCCCCAATCAACAAGAGGACCACACTCTAAATTCATAATATTACTAGGGCTACCTCTTGAACATTTTTAACCATATTAATAAGCAAGTTAAATCTGCTATGAAATAATATGGGAAGAAATAGATTATGGTGAGGTTTAAAAGATGAAAAGAAAAGAGAGGGAACAAGGAGGAGATGCACACATGAATCCAACCACAACCAAACCTCTTCACACTCAAACACATCACAACACAAGTCATAAGCTCATACATTCAAGGACACATGAAAATCAAACATGGCAAGATGGAATAAATGATGCATGAATGCAAACCACACATGGATGAAAAGTTGCAAAACATCTCATAGCTCATGACACAAGGTTCAACAAATGGGGGGGGGGGGTTACATGCCAAATAAGGTATGGACAACACTTGGCCTGTCACAACTCTCCCACACTACATGAGGATCTCGACCCGAGATCTAGGAACGAAAGAAATACGGAAATTCGGAATGGAGAAGGTCCTCGCGTTCCCAAGTAGCTTCTTTGTCGAAATGATGAGACTACTTCACCTTGAGGAACTTGATAGACTTGTTGTGAGTCTTACGCTCAGTTTCTTCAAGAATTGTAACTGGATGCTCACGATAAGAGAGATCTTCTTGGAGATCAATGTCTTGGATGTCAATGGTTCGCTCAGGAGTCTTGAAACATTTCCGGAGCTGAGAAACATGGAAGACATCGTGCACATTTGCGAAATTTGGAGGAAGCTCTAGTTGATAAGCAAGACTACCTCTCTTGCCAACAACTTTGAAAGGACCAACAAAATGAGGAGCTAGCTTCCCTTTAATTCCAAACCGTTGAGTGCCTTTCATGGGAGAGACTCTGAGATAGACTAGATCATCCACTTGGAAAGAAACATCCCGATGTTTGTTATCATAATAACTCTTCTATCGGGACTGAGCTGCTTTGATGTTCTCACGAATGACATGGCACATTTCTTCTGCTTCAGTGATCATGTCATTGCCCAGTATCTGACGCTCACCGGTTTCAGACCAGTTAAGCAGGGTACGACACTTTCTGCCATAGAGAATCTCGAAAGGGGCCTTGCCTGAACTAGCTTGAAAGCTATTGTTGTATGAGAATTCAGCATATGGAAGGCAGTCTTCCCACTTCATGCTGAACAAAATCACACAGGCTCTGAGCATATCTTCAAGTATCTGATTGACTCTCTCAACCTTACCACTTGTCTCCAGATGAAACGTAGTGCTGAAACGGATCTTGGTACCCATAGCAGTCTTGAAGGACTCCCAAAACTTGGAAGTAAAGAGACTTCCACGGTCAGAAGAGATGAGCTAAGGAATACCATGCAAAGACACTATCCTTGACGTATACAACTCTGCAAGCTGAGCTGCAGAGATAGATGTTTGAGTGGTAGGAAATGAGCAACTTTTCACAGCTTGTCGATAACCACAAAGATGGCATCGTTACTTCTCTTGGACTTCGGAAACCCAGTGACAAAATCCATCTCCACATGATCGAATTTCCACTACGGGATAGGCAAAGGCTGCAGAAGACCTGCTAGACGTTGATGCTCTGCCTTCACTCTATGGCAAACATCACACTCATTCACGAACTGAGCAATTTCACGTTGCATGCGAGTCCACCAGAAGGTTTGCTTGAGATCCTGATACATCTTTGAACTGCCTGGATGAATGGATAGAAGAGAATTATGTGCTTCGTCCATGATAACTTTTCTGATATCACCTTTTGGAACCACAAGACGGTCCTCAAAGAACAAGGTTTCTTTGTCATCAACTCGAAAGCACTTATACTTCGGAATGCTCTTGGCCACACCTTTCTTCACTTTGTTCACCATAGCGTCAAGAAGCTGCGCTTGGCGAACCTGATCTTCCAGAGTCAGAGAGACTTGAAGATTGGCAAGAAATCCTTGCAGAATCATCTGAAGGTTGAGCTTGCGGAAGGCTTCACAAAGCTCGGGTTGGAGAGGCTTCAAGATGAGACTATTGCGGTACGCCTTACGGCTGAGCGCATCTGCAATGACATTTGCTTTCCACGGAGTATACTCAATGCTTGGATTGAAGTCTTCAAGCATTTCCACCCAACGAGACTACCAAAGATTGAGATTGGGTTGAGTGAAAATGTACTTCAAGCTCTTGTGATCAGTGTACACCTCAACTGGTCTACCCAACAACAAATGCCGCCAAGTCATTAGAGCATGCACAACTGCCGCCAACTCAAGATCATGAGTGGGGTAGTTCTTCTCGGCCGGCTTCAACTAACGCGGGGTATAAGAAACAATCTTCTTGTTTTGCATGAGAACACCACCAAGACCTTGGAGAGAAGCATCACAGAAAACTTGGACAGGCTTAGACTGCTCAGGAGGAACAAGAACTGGAGCTGAAGTTAGTCTCTGCTTGAGCGTATTGAACGCCACATCACACTCAGGAGACGAAACATACTTGACACTCTTCTGGAGGAGATTGGACAGAGGCTTAGCAATTTGAGAGAAGTTCTCCACGAATCTTCTGCAAAAGCTGGCAAGCCCAAGGAAGCTCCGAAGCTGCTTCACATTATGAGGAGGTTCCACTTCAATATTGCCTCAACTTTCTTAGGGTGCAATTTAATTCCCTCGGCAGAGATGACATGCCCAAGGTACACCGCTTCATTGAGCCAAAACTTACACTTGGAAAACTTGGCATAGAACCGATGCTCTCTTAACTTGTCAAGCACAAGGCGGAGATGCTCTGCATGATCTTCTTCTGTCTCCGAGAACACAAGGATATCATCGAAATAGACCAACACAAACTCATTCTTGAAAGGAGAGAAAATGAAATTCATCATTCTTGAAAAGGTTGGAGGAGCATTAGCGAGACCAAATGACATGACAGTGTACTCATAAGAGCCAAAACTCATCCTGAAAGCGGTCTTAGGAATGTCTTCTTCGCGAATGCGAATCTGATGATAACCCATGCGAAGATCCAACTTGGAGAAAACCTTGGCACCTTTCAGTTGTTCAAACAACTCATTGATGTTAGGGAGTGGGTACTTGTTTCTGATTATCTTCTTGTTCAATGGCCGGTAGTCAACACAAAGACGATTCATGCCATCTTTCTTCATGACAAACAAAACACCGCAACCCCATGGAGATGAACTTGGTCTAATCAGACCCAGACGTTCTTGCTCATCTAGCTGCTTCTTCAACTCTTTCAGCTCTTCCGGGCCAAGTTTATATGGGCGCTTACAGACTGGTTCAGTTCTGGGCTCGAGATCAATCATGAACTCGACTTGCCGGTGTGGAGGCATTCTTGGCAATTCTTCTGGAAAGACATCTTCATACTCACAAACCACCAGAATTTGAGAAATCGCTGAGATTTCACCCTTCTCATTGAGAGCAAAGAGATGGATTGTGTCATCACGAGCCGCAAAAATAATCACATCTTCTGAAGGATGAGTCAGCTTGACTTCTTTTGCTTGGCAATCAATATGAGCCTTATTCATAGCCAGGAAGTCCATGCCCAGAATGAGATCAATATCGGAATTACCAAGAACAATTGGAGAAGCCAGAAAAGAATAATTGCCCATCTTGATTGAAGCATCCAGAACAATCATATGCGAACTCATGCGCATCCCCGGAGTAACCACACGAAAAGGATTAGCTAAATGCTCCATTGAAAACTCATGCATGGCGACAAAAGGCTTGGAAATGAATGAATGCGATGCATCAGAATCAAACAAAACTTTTGCAGGAAAATCATTAACTGAGTGATTACCCATAATCACATCATTGGACTACTCTGCTTCAGCTGCATTCACCATATTCACTCTGACTGACTTCGGATTATGCTTCACCATCGCATTGCCTGGAGGCTTGACAGGAGGAGGAGGCGGAAGACACCGCTGGTTGCACTTGTTTGCATAGTGACCCTTCTAGCCACACTTGTGACAAGTCACCTCAGAAAGCGGACGAACATTGCCTGGAGGAGGAACAAGAACAGCCTTGGACGCCTGGGTTCTCTTCTGGAATCCTGGGTTGGGTGGGTGGGAAGAACCACGAGCACCAAACTGCTTCTGCTGCTAAGGAGGACGAAACGGAAGAGGATTTGGCGCCCAATACTTCTGCTGCATGGAAACCATCTGAGAGCCAGAAGAAGAACAATATGAATCCCTTGAACGCTTCTTGGAGTTCTCCAACTTGAGCTGAGCTGCTTCAACCTTCAAAGCAAAGGCTCCTATGGTCGTATGGCTCTGAATACCAACTTGTCACGCCCAAGATGCGCGCCTATCCATTTTAAGGCACGAGGGCCTCGTAAGGGATAGATGCGCATCTTGCCGTTAGCAAGAATAGTATCATCACAACATACAATACTGAAAGAGATGAGTATACAAGATTGGCTTACACTCGCCACATGCTAACTTACAATGTCACTCAAATTCATATTATCAAGTTGAACATAGGGTCCGACTATGGACGAAATCAAATGATAAATTAGTTGCAAACGATACTATCAAGCTATCCTAAAGATCACGACCAGGTCCTCTACTCATCCTGATACGTCACGTACATCCTACCTCTTTCCTCATCATATTCCCACTGGAGCTGGGTAAGATCATCCTGCACGAACTCATCTGAACCTGCACCTGGAGTGTTGTAGTAAACTGTAAGCCATAGAGGACTCAGCTATCATGTGCCCAGGTACCGAGACTATTCAAGCTTAAAGGTTGGGATTTGGTGGTGTTTAGTTTGCAGCAGCACTAAGCATTTATGGTGGCTAACTTACACAACATAAAAAATAAATATGAGTGGCCTACGATGAATTACCAACTAGTCCATCATAAATTATCACACTCCGCGGAATAGCCTCGACCACGGAACTCACAGTCTTCATAGTAATTCCAAAGGAATTCCAACACCTCGAGAAAACCCGAAGAAAGTCAAACTCCACATGCAAGACATTCGGTAAAGGTAAAACAAATCCAGCAAGACCTCCCGACGTGTCGACTAACCCGATAAGAGCCGCGTATCTTGTTCTCAGGACATGGCGGATGAGCGATGGTTAGCACGCCAATCACCGAGTTGCCCCGGGCGGTGTTAATAAGCTGCTCGGGGTTGGACCAACACTCATGCGGAGCACTGGCCTAGGAGTTGATTAAATTATCCACGGGTTTGCAAGACCCTATACAAATTTTATTAAGTTGTTAAGAAAATGTAGTACGAAAGTAGGGTCTTGCCAGACAAGTTTTAATATCAATAAAAAAACAAGGGGGTTCCCATAACAACCCCGAGCATGTTAGGAGCGCAAATTATGGAAAACGTAACACCGGTAACAAGGAGTTAATGGCGGTAACAGCGGAACAAATCACTTAGCAAAAGGCCAAGCCTTCCACCAATACCAAAATATATATGTGCATTAAATTAAATAACAGATAATATTGTGATATCCAAATCCATGTTATCACATGGAACAACCTATGCCTGCAACTAAAATTCTATAAGAGGGGCTGAGCAGCGGTATCTATGCCAATCAAAGGTTTTCTAGGATGTGGAGGTTAGAGGCTGTCATGGCAACATGGGGGATGATATCATGTGGTAGGTAGCGCAATCATAACGATAAGAGCGAGAAACTATCAAGCAAAATAGTATCGGGATCCGGGTACGATCATCTTGCCTGTTGGTTCTTCAGCAGAACAAGTAGCGGGATCCTCGTAGTGGTACTCTCCTGGGTCCTCGTACTCAATATCAACACTCGCGTCTACCCAAGAGAAACAACAACAATAAACATCCAACCAAGGTGCAATGCACAACCAAGATGATGCATGATTCATTTAAGAAGAATTAAACATGGCAATCCAAAACTAGTCATGTTGCACATGCAAAGTTTATTTATTAATGAATCTGTACAGAACCTCATTTTAGTTATTTAAACATGAATGATCTTGGAAAATATGGATGCACCATGCAAAATCGATAGAAATGCATATAAAGAACGCAAGAAACGGAGTTACGGTTCTCACGATACGCTCACGAGAAGGTACGGAGGCAAAATCACAAGACCACCAAGACATAGGATAATTCTTGGCATTCCAAGGTATCCACTGGATAGGTGATGAAAAACCAATCACAATAGCCTCAAGAATCAATCAATTCGATGGAGCATAGCTCCCACAAGTCACAAAACAATAAAACCCACAATCTGCCACAAAACAGCAACATAGCAACTTCTACAGCTCACCACTTGAGCTACAGGTAGCCTACAGCCACAAACAAGATATGGACAAAATCTACTCAACACACACATCAACTTATCCAACTACGCAATCATCAAGGAGGCTCACATGAGAAAATCCCCTGGATCCGAACCGGTAGCACGGTGAACCACGCGGTTGACGGCTTCTTGGCCTTGCCCTTCGCGATTCCCTTCTTGGCGTGCTCTAGCTTCTCGGTCTTCCCCTTCATCATTGCAGCGTCGGCAGGCGTCGAGGTGGAGCAGAGCAGTGCACTGGAAGCAGGGGAGGCAGAGCAAGAGAGAAGATTTGGGGGAACAAGAATGTGCGGACTATGGTGCAATGAGATTTTATACCCGTCAAGTGACTCACTGACTCGTGGGCCTGCTGGATCCCCACATATCTCGACCACAAATGCCACACACTACATGACAAAATGGGTGGCACATGAATCGAGGTGTCGTGCTCCCACTTGCCCCAGTCATGGCATCGTCTTCGCAAGGCGCGTGCTTCCCAAATTTTCGAATCCCGTGAAATCCGGGCCTGACTGAGCGACCTATCACGTCTAAAGATCCCTTCAAGTCACTCGGAACGTAATTGATGTTGAGAATTCATTCAAACACTTTCGAGGAAGAATCGATCCGGGCCAATGGCAAAGATTTCAATCGACGCAGATTCCATCGAAGCGCCGAAGTACATTCGGAAGTTTGGCGCCTTATCAAAACTGGCATCGATCCCCCTTTACCACTCGAACCCTAATCCATTTGGGAGCTAATGACGAGGATAAGTACCTAGGGTAGTGTCCTAGGCCTGACCTAGATACCGTACCTAAGGACACTATATTGGAGGAATCAAAGATTACAAGAGATATTCCGACTGGAGTCACCATGGTGCTCAAGTCACTCGACATCTTATCCACTCGGTATCTTCTCCATCCATTCGACAGTCACCTTTCACTTGGAAGACCTCGCTTCTAGTTGATGCCAAAAGACTAGAAACCACCTCAGGGAGGCCAACAGGAAGGCGTTAGGTCGGCCTATATTAGTAGCAATTATGATGTATGTTACCAGTAACGCTCGTCTTTATACCCACGATCGAACCCTTAGATGCCTGGCACTTATGAGGGGAAGCGTACTCTAAATAAGTCGCCCCTCCCCTCTAGCACAAGGGTTCGCAACCTTTGTAACTCATACTTCCACACGACAAGAGCTCCCGAGCTCTGAGACGTAGGGCTATTACCTCCACGAGAGGGGCCTGAACGCATACATCCGTGTGTACATCCTCTCCATAGCTAGGACCAGGCCCTCTCCTTTTGTACCCCTATCTTGTACTGTCAGACTCATTCCCACGACACTAACCACCGGTCAAACCGGGTCACACAACTGCTAATGACACCCTATGTGTCTATGGTAGGTGGGTCCAATTTTTGTTAAGTTTTTAAATTAATAATAATTAAGCAATGAGACACTGAGATGTGGGGCCACAATTGGATTAAGTTAAGTTCAAGATTTTAATTAACCCTAATCCAGTGTTTAACTAGGCGGGTAGCGGTGTCCTAGAATAGGTGGAACTCACCACGTCGTCTCCCGGACAGGTGGGCCGGTGATAATTGTGATTTGCATTGGGATTTTCCCCGAAGAGGAGGGATGATGCAACACAATATAAACAAGTATTTCACTCAATGAGAACCAAGGTTATCGAACCAATAGGTGGATCAGACAACTCCTGTCTTCAACACCTACACACAAAAGAGCAAACACTTGCACCCAACCCGGGCAAGAGGGTTGTCAATCCCCTTGAGCTTGTTCCTTGCAAGCAAATGAGTAGTGTAGGTGATAATATATAATTGTAAATTGTAAAATAAATCAAAAGTAAATAATGGCAGAAAGGCAATAGTACCGTTTGTGAACATATATGTGAATATTCCCAGGGCCCATAATTTTCCCTAGAGGCATCTCTCGTGTAGAAGGCATACGGTGGGTAAACAAATTACTGTTGGGCAATTGATAGAAAAGTGCATAGTTATGCAATATTTATTCATGGCAATGAACATTGCATATAGGCATCATGTCCGTAAGCAACAATACTGACTCCTGCCTCCATCAACTAATATTACTCCACACATTGACCGCTATCCATCATGCATCTATAGTATTAAGTAAAACAGAGTAATGCTTGGAGAACAATGACATGATATAGACAAAATAAATCCAATTAATATGCATAAACCCATCGGTTAATCCTTAGTGGTAGCAATACAAATACGTTTCATGTCTCTTTGTATCACTGGGATTAAGCACCACAAGATTGAACCCACAAAGCACACCTCTCCCACTGAACATAAACCAATCTAGTTGGCCGAACTAAACTGATAGATCAGAGAAAATTATGAAGCTATCATATAATAATGCATATATATAAGGACCAGCAAAGAACTCAATATAATTTCATGGAAAATCTGAATATAAACCCACAATTCATGGGATCCCAACAAACAGACTGCATAAAGTGATTACATCAAGTAGATCATCGCGAAGATGCGATGAACTTTGTATTGAAGAACATAGAGAGAGATAGCCATCTAGGTTCTAACTATGAACCCATAGGTCTATGGTAAACTACGCACCCATCACCATGGGAGCAAGAAGGTTGATGTAGTGGCCCTCCGTGATGTAATCCCTCTTAGGCAGACATGCAAATAGGGCTCCAGATGGGCACGCGGCGAAATAAAGACTTGCGGCAGTGAAACAATTGTTTCGAGAGGATCCCTAGGATTATTGGAATTTATAGGCTAGAGGAGGGGGTCAGGAGACGCGTGGGAGGGCCACAAGCTAACAACACGCAAGCACCCCCTGGACGAGCCCTATCGGCTTGTGGGGCCCTGTCGGGACCCCGATCCTAAGTCATAGGAACCCAGCCTGTAACACATCACATCAGTTTGCGACCTCACGCACGGTAAACTCCACTGCTGCAGCCTTACCTTGGCCAGGACCATTTGCGTCTTTTGGCTCACGTATGTGGATATGTCGCTAGCATTCAAACGATAGAGAACCCGAGCCGACATAACTAGTCATAGAACGCTAGTGGCACATCCGTACGAAAACAGGCATACGTAACCCAGTGATGCAGGTGTCGGACACAAACAGGAGTAGACGAGTCGTAGCAAGCTACAAGGACTCCAATACACTATAAGACATTTCCTCGAAGGGGACAGACACAACAGCGAGGAAGGATACATGTCGGTCAATCAATGTGTCCGGAGCAGTAGCAAGCTACCAAGGCTCTGTGGATGCACAAAGAGGCAGTTTCCCGTAAAGAGTACTACTAAAGGTACATGGCTAGGTGTCGGATCCCATACATACCATTGCACATCCCACGTACGCACGACATGCCCGGTATGCATAGATACAACTATGGCATCACAACATAACCATACAACAACACAACTTTTATTTAAGAGGATCAGAGGAGCCTTGCATATTCTATTCTTACAGGTAGGGGTCACATGACCCGACACTCAAGTCGTCCAATCAAGTTCATACAAACCAAGAGCAAGCATAAAGTTGTCTAAGTACAGACAGTTGAAAGAGTAAAAAGGCACATGCCCGACGATCTACAGCCCGCCATAGGGCACAAGGTCATAGCTGGGACACCAGCTATTCGGCATCGTCGACATCTAGATAGAACGTACACTACACAACAACATTTATTGGGTCCTGAGTCTCATCTGCAACATTTATTAAGCAAACGTGAGTACAAACGTACTCAGCAAGTCTTTAAAACAGACCTAGACTATTCATGCTGATGTATCAACAAGGGGGGTGGTGGAGTTTATGCAGCAATGCTAGCTTTGACTCATGGCTAACCTACACTACACAATTTTATCTCTTTGTAAATTTTATATATCGCACACGAGTCCACTAACTCCACATCAATACACAACCATGGATTCACTTCCGTCTCCTACGAGAGTGCCATCCATGATACTCACACTTGTCTTGATATTTTTATGAGTATCCATCAAATTATCTATGACCAACATAAGTTCTCCAAGTAGTCCATATCCGAGGACACGGTTATTCGAATAGATTCATACCCTGCAGGGGTGTACTTCTTCACACAAGCTCTCACCACTTATCACTGTGTGCTCACAAAACCATGCAGCTCGGCAACCTTCAAGCGGAAGCCCAGCGAGGGAGTCAGCCACGACCATCAATCACACAAGACCTCTAGTCCAGGCTATCGCCTATTTGAGACTGAACCCGCACGGAAGTCCGACCGAAGTTTTCTCTACGACCCCAAACAATGTGCGCAGGGTTCCCAAGCCCACCATTTGGGTGATCCTTGGTACACCGTGCCACTGCCTACCGCGTAGTAACCCACCCCTAGGGTTAGCACTACGCACAGCCTATAGCATTTTATAAACAACAGAAACTACTTGCAACTCCTAGACCAAGGACTAAGCGATTGATAAGTCGAGAGGGGTCGAGTTACCGGAACCCAATGTGTGGTAGTAACTAGTCTTGGATCACAAACACGAAACTCAGTTCCTAAGAACGGTCCCAACGAGACAACCCGCTATGTATTCCTACATAGCCTCTCATCGCTACCTTTACCAAATCGGGTTCCTCATAAGCTTATCACATCAGAACAATAATGTTTCACTCCAATTCATCACCCAGAAGAACAAGCATAGCAAGCATAGCAGGCAAAGTAAGCAAAGCACATCATGGCACAAGTATCTACCAAGTATGCTAGGTTGCAAGGTTTATCTATTTACGGTGACAATGACAGGTCATGCAAAGGAATGGGTTCGTCTTTCGTGTTTGACAAACAAGTGAATGTTTTTCCTAATGCAATGAACAAGAGCAGGAGAGATAGAGTGGGATGTTATCGGAATGATCAAAGGGGTTGCTTGCCTTGTTGGGAAGTGGGAAGGTACTCTCCTTCGTTAGGATACTCGGGGTTATCCTCAGAAGCAGGCCCTACCACAATGCAGATAAATAACAATCAATACACGGCAAGTGCAACAATATGATGCATGATCATGACATGGCAACATGAATGGATGAGCTAGTGCAACTATTATTCAAGTTGGATGGAGTGGATTTGAATATAGGTTCAAAGTCATTCTCCATTTCATATGCCATATATTAACCTATTACTAAATGTCAATGTTCATCTACATAGGTTTCTCTAACATGCATGATAACAGCACCATTGGATTCATTGGACTTTTTGATAAATTTTCATATATCAATTATTTCAATCTGAGTTATAGATTAATTTTGATGAATTTTCTAAGTTTTAGCTATTTTCTGGAATTAATTTAAATCAGAAATTCCTTTATTCCATTAGCATGATGTCAGCATGACGTTACAAGGTCAACTGACCGTTGACAGGTCAAACCTGACCAGTGGGGTCCACTTGTCAGTGACCCAGCTGCAAACAGAGTTAGTTAAAATACTAATTACTAATTAGTTAGGGTAGGGCCCACTGGTCAATGGGTCATTAACTTAATTGAATTAGTTAATTGAATAATTAATCAAATTTTAATTAGCAGGGCCCGACCCCACTTGCCAGTGACCCACGGGGTCAAACCCCCGTGGTCAACACCGGCAAGACTCGCCGGCGTTGAGCCGCCGGTGGCTCCAGAGACGGTAGAGGGGTCGGGTTCCCTCCTCTGGTGACCAAAAGGACGGCGGAGGGCACCAGACGGGCCTATGCTCACGCGCGTGTCCATCCCGACACCTCTCAAAGGCTTTGACGGCCGGGATCGATGCCGACGACGAGCTCGGCGGCTACTGGAGCTCGGGCAAGCACGAACTCGATGAACCAAGGCGCAACATGGCCGGGGCTTAGCACCTACGGGCCCTACGCGACCCCACGAGCTCGACGGTGGCCTCGGATGGACCAGCTGGTCATTGGGGTAGCACCAGCGACGAGCTCGTGCGGCGGGGTATTCGGGAGCTGCCGCAAATGGGGCCTAGAGAGGGGGAAATTGCCGGGGAAGAGAGGGGAAAGGGCCTGGAGCTCATAGCGGGCTTGGAGCCGGCGAGAGCTGGCTCGGGGAGGGCTCGGAGGCGAAAAATCGACGGTAGCGACGCTCGGGGCCGAGGAGAAAGATGAGCTCGAGGGCGATGATCCAGGGCTCCTAGCGATGTGTGGCTCGGCACAGAGGACAGGGGTGACGTGCTAGAGCGTCTGGCGGGCTCAGGGAGGCGCGGGAGCGTCTGCAACTACGGCTGCGAGCTTGCGGGGTAGTTGGCCATGGTGGAGCAGAGGAGAGAAAGAAGCAGGGGGGAAGAATGAGCGAGAGAGGGCGAGAAGGGGATGGCAGCGCGAGCTTATCCCCCTTGCCAACACGACGAGGGAGGCAGGCACATAGGGAGCTGCATGGCAGCTCCGGCGTGTCGCTCGGCGGGCACGCACTCGGCCTCGTGGCTGCCAGGAGGACGACTACCTCACTGGGCCAGGTGGGCCAGCCTGCCTAGGCCTGAGGTAAGTTTCTTTTCTTTCTTCTGTTTCTGTTTTTATTTTCTGACATTTGTTTCTTTTTCATTTGGGCACAAATCTTAGGCCAAAAATCCTGAAACTTTTTGGAAAATAAAGTTTGAATATTTCAAACCTTTTTAGAAAGTTTCTACAATTTTAGACAACTATTTTTTTATAGTTCTTTAATAGGTAATTCCAGTGGGGTTTTGGATTATTTAGGATATCCAAATAAAGTTCAAAATTCATACGCACATCTGATAAATTGTTTCTAGTATTTATCAGAAATATGAAACATTTTTGTGGCCTTTTTGGGTTCATTGGAAAATCACACATGATTGAATTTGCTTTAGGGAGATGAGGTGCTAGGGTTTATAATCCTCCCCATTTCATGTTAATGAAAATAAACATGATGCTCACCCTAACTAAACACAATGAAAGGGAACAACTTGGGGATGTGATAGGCCCTCGTGCGGCCCTTGGTCTTCTTCCACAGCTTCCAACTCTTCTTTTGGTCCATCAAAATTAATAAAAAGTTTCATGCCAATTGCACTTTGTTTGGTACTGTAAACCTGAACATCAAAAACATGCAAAAAAAACAACTGTCACTTGGAACTGGGTTAATAAGTTAGTGCTAAAAAATAATATGAATCAACAACTAAATTCCCAAAAAATATCCTAGAATGATAATATTATAGCATGGAACAATCAAAAATTATAGATACGTTGTAGACGTATCAGCATCCCCAAGCTTAATTCCTACTCATCCCCGAGTAGGTAAATGATAAAAATTGAATTTTGGATGTGACATGCTACCCAACATGTAATCTATTACACGTATGATCATTGAGAAACGATGAATTTACAAACATCAACATAGTAATATCCACATACATAAGTAACATAATAATCAAGGTTCAAAATATACTATACTTTAAGAAAGTTTACCCCCCATTCATTTTCTCATATTAGCATGGTATGGCTATGTCTTGACCACATAAATACAAATTTTAATCACCACTATGTTAAGACAGGAAATTGGATCATACTTTTTAACGCGCTTCAGCTTTTTATTACTCACGCAATACATGACCGTGAACCATGGATATAGCATACAAGTGGAATACAATATGGTGATAGGTTTCAAAGGGGTAAAAGTGGAGAAGAAAGTATCATATTAACTAGGCGTAACAATGGGCTATGGAGATGCCCTTCAATTGATATTAATGCGGGTATTAGGGATTGCCATGAAATAGATGCACTAGACCTATAAGTGTATAAAACCTTAACTGAAGCTAAGTGGGTCTGCATCC
Source organism: Hordeum marinum (assembly GCA_022496015.1). Classification (NCBI taxonomy): domain Eukaryota; kingdom Viridiplantae; phylum Streptophyta; class Magnoliopsida; order Poales; family Poaceae; genus Hordeum; species Hordeum marinum. The sequence continues at coordinate 237,780,804 of CM039677.1, forward strand.
AACTTGCTTGCTCATGAAGACCTCAGGCATTTGAGGAAGCCAATTGTCGAAATATACAAGCTAAGTTCTATAATGAAAAATTCCCACTAGCATATGGAAGTGACAAAACATGAGACTCTCTATATGAAAAACATGGTGCTACTTTGAAGCATAAGTGTGGAAAAAGAGGTAGTAGCACTGTCACTTCTCTCTTTTCTCTCATTTTTTCCTTTTCTCTTTTTTCTGTTCTTTTCTTTTTCTTTTCTTTTTTTCTTTTTCTTTCTTTCTCCCTTTTTCTCTTTTTCATTTCTTTTGTTTTCAATTTTCCGTCCGGAGCCGTATTCTGACTTATGTGGGAATCATTGTCTCCATCATCCTTTCCTCACAAAGATAGTGTCGGAATAATGATGATCATCACACTTTTATTTACTCACAACTCAATATGAAAAACTACTAAACAATATGACTCTATATGGATGCCTCTAGCAGTGTACTAGGATATGTAATGATCTAGCATAACATGTATAACAATGATGAACGATGGATTTTCCACAAATACTATGTCATCTATATGAACATGCAAAGCCATATGAAAATGAATGTACTAGTCATATAATGTGACGGTGGAAGCTGCATGTCAATATATCTCAGAATGCCTAAGGAAATGCCATGATAGGTAGGTATGGTGGCTGCTTTGATGAAGATATAAGGTGTCTTATGTGCAACAAAGCGTATCATGTCACGGGGTTTGGAAGCAACAGCGAAGGATGCACCGATACAAGAGGTGAGAATGGGCAATGCACGATACCGAAGAGGCTAGCAAATACGAGGTGGTGAGAGTGCGTACATCAATGGATTTGCATTAGTCATACAGAACCCACATACTTATTGCAAGATTTCATTAGCTCACTCGAAGCAAAGTACTACTTGCATGCCTGTCAGTGCACAAGGACTCGGGTACCTAGTGCCCCTGACTTATGCACATGCAGTAGTAGCAAAACCCATCACTTAAGAAGACAAAACCAGCATCCAAGACAAAGACTCCGGCAGAAGCAACCTATGCTTGCTAAACAATGCCAGCAAGATCAATGCAATGGCCTAGGACATGCAGAAACGCGCCAGTCATGTCCCTGGTGCCTTTTGGGCACCGAGTAGTGCACATCTTCAAGAAGACCCTGCAAGCTATCCCCCAGCACGCGTGAGACGATCGGCCACCGCTCCACCGCATTGCAACGCCAATCACTTGTCGATGCAATGTCGAGCCCCCAGGTGGCTAAGTGGCTCTCACTAAGCATGTGGTGATGTGCTGGAATACAGATTATGCCCCCTTGACACCCGTCTAGAGGCGTGTCAAGATATGGTGCACTAGTTAGCTAAAGCGGTGGTATAAGCCTGCCGGGAATGCATCCCCGCACGCCACCTGGGCTAGCATTTATGGCATTCTATCCTAAGTGCCAGATTTAGGTATCGTAGCACTGTTAGCTATCTAATCACCATGTAATGTCTATTTTGCCACTGTGGTTGCCCCTTGAGCTATAAAAGGAGGCCTAAGGAAACCTAGGAAAAGATGCGGACCTTCGGACACTTGTACTCACTGAGCAGCTCCCCCGAAGGCAACCCTTGCTAGGTTTGAGCGATGCGTGCACTTCGTGCTCCTCCGATCAATCCACTAAGGGAGGAGTAAGGTTTTACGCTTCTCAATGGCCCGAACTTGGGTAAAATAATAGCATCTCATCGTCGTGCTGCCTCACAACCTCCGCTCTTTGTGCAGGCGACATCACCCCTGCTAAACCACAAAGGGGCCTCTGGCCCCATAGGTCATCGAGTGCATCGAGCCCCGATATCGTTAGCACGCTAGATAGGGGGTGCGTCATTTGTGCGAACCCGAGATCGTGAGCAGCGCATCAATCTTCAACATTGTCTTTTTCTTTCATGGCTCCCAAGAAGAAGCCCGACGCGGTCGCACGTCCCTCCACTTAGAAGGCCCCGTCGCACGTGGCTGCAGACACCGCTGGCACAACAATGGCAGTAGGTGAGGTGGGCGTCGTGGGCGACGCGGCTAGCGCAGGCGGTGCCGCCGTCGTCTCCCCTATGGACGAAGTTGGAGTGGGCAGTGCCGGAGAGGAGCAACAACAGCAATATCCTGGCGAGCTCGGCCCTAGTGCTGCAGGTGGAGGAAACGAACAGTTTACACCTCCCATAAACACTGGTGGCTCCGGCCGCAACAGTGGTGCCCAATCTAGAACTAGTCATGATTTCCCAGCTGCGCGCATCACCGACAAGATGGAGCGCCAAGCGGGGCCGTATACGCAGAAGCCCGACCTCCTCCACGTGAGACCACCCCGGCAAGCAGCACACGACGACAAGAACGCAGTGACGCCCCTCCTAGTTCCACCAGAAGTTGAGCGACATCATGGTCCTCCTCTCTAGCCATGCCGGATATGACGACAGAAGCGATGGCGCGGGCCGAGCTGCAGCTAAACATCCCACCGGCGGCTGATAAGACGGACGAGTGGAGTGCAACCATACAAAGTTTTATCGCCTTCGTCGAAGCCAACAAATCACAACATGCAGAGCCATCACGACGCAAATGAATGGCGACGGCGGACCTGGCCGGCGGTCGTGTCGAATGGGCAACGCCGATGATGCAGCCCACTCCGCGACAACCGACTCAGAGGCAGCCATAGCAATGTTCGCATGCCGATGAGCCTAACAGGGATTCTATGGCCTCGTCCGGGCCGCACGATCACCAAGACCAGCGGCGTGTCTTGGAAGACCGGCAGAAGGAAGACACGCGCATTACCATAGAGCAATGCGGGAAGCACACTGTCAATCTAACAGGTGCAATGGCCCAGAAGTATGCGACCCTACGCCAAGTGCAGCCGGGTACCTGCCTTACAAGGTTGGGTGCCCTGCCTTCACTCGTGAGCTGTGACAGGTCCGCTGGCCATCGGCCCGAGCTTTCAAGCCTGAACTGATGAAGAAATATGATGGAAAGCTAAACCCGATGGAATTCCTGGGCATCTATACGATCGTCGTTCAAGCCGTCAGGTGAAGACATGAGAAGGTGCTCGCCAACTATTTCCATTTGGCACTCAAGTCAAATGTGAGATCATGGCTGATGCACCTGTCGAAGAAATCTATTTCATCATGGGCGGACTTGTGCAACGAGTTTGTTGGCGCCTTCACAGGCTGCCACCAGGAGCTAGGACAGCCCAGTGACCTGCAAGTCCTTCCATAGAAGGAGGGAGGAACCTTGCGGAAGTACATCCAGAGATTCATTCGGGTGCGCCGTAACATTCTAGAGATACACCTCGCAACCGTGATTGGCGTGTTCCATTCGAACGTGCGCAACAGGAGGATGCGGGCCAAGATGAACGTTAGACTCCCCAAGACTGTCAATGAGCTGTACACATTGGTGGACAAGTGTTCTCTTGATGAGGAAGGAAGGCGACTCCCCAAAGAGGAGGATGGTGTCGAAGTTGACTCAGATGATGACGATGATGTCCCTAACCCGGAGGGGAAAAGATGAAGGCGCAATAAGAAGCATAAGGGAAAGGTAGTGTTTCCATTGAGAGCTCTCATGATCTCAGTGCCGGTAAGAAGGCCAACGCCGAGGCCCTCGGCAAAGGAGCTGCCGCGTGTACTGATTGCCGGGAGGCCACTGCTGCTAAGAAAACCGGAAAGTCCAATGGGCCATACTGCAAAATCCGCCGCACCAAAGGTCATGATCTCCAATAGTGCCGTCAAGTTGAGTAGCTTGTTGAGAAGGAGAGGGCTGAATACGAGAAGCATGACAAGAAGAAAGGCCAAGATGGTGCTTCCCAGAAGGGCCATGGTGGTAGAGGTGCCACCGTGCCAAGGCCCCGCGGCAGAAGGAAAAACCATCCAGAGACCATGAGAAGAAAGAAGGAGATGATATGAGTGATGATGACGGTGATGGAGAAGATTCCAGTGATCGAGAATTCTAGAAGGCAACTGAAGCCATGAGTGTTGATGGGGGGGGTGTCCTTCCATTCCTCTCATCGCGAGCTCAAGCAGTGGGCGCGTGAGGTCAATGCCATGGAGCCAGCTGCAGAGTCCAGAAGACCACTCAAATTGTCCCGCATGCCTATCATCTTTGAAGCAGGGGATCATCTTGGCTGCACCACTACGGTCGGATATTTGCCGATGGGGTGGGGTTGAACTTAATCTCCCCTAAGGTGGTTGAAAAGCTGCTTTTCCTAACGAAGAGCTCAAAGCTACGGGTACGTTCCAAGGAGTCAACCCTGGCAGGAGCTGACCCATAGGAAAGATCATTTTGCGTGTGACGTTGGGCGGGGAGTTGAACAACCGGATTGAGAAAGTGGTGTTTGATGTGGTCGAACTCCCTCTACCTTACAATGGAATTCTTGGTCATCTAGCTCTGGCAAAATTCATGGCAGGATCCCACTATGGTTACAAAACTTTGAAGATGCCAGGGCCCATGGGAATCATTTCCATCCCATATGGTAAGAAGGATGCAATTATATGTGTGAAGTGTATCGAGTCGCATTAGCAGCTGAGGTCGTAGAAACCCCTGCTCCGGCCAAGGAATCAAAGAAGACGAAGTAGTCTATCAAGGACGCCGACAAGGACTCCGGGAAGCATGCCTCTTCGGAGTGCACTGCACATGTCGATGACCTGTCGGCGAGTTCCACTAGCAAAAGATCCAAGGTCACTTATCCTCCAACGAAGAAGATCTCGGCAGGGCGGGATGTCACTAGTGGTACGTTCACCATCAGTGCCACCCTTAATGACAAATAGGAAAGCGCGCTCATTTCCTTCTTGCGAGCGAATGTCGATTTGTTTGCTTGGCAACCATCTGACATCCCTAGTGTTCTAGGGAGGTAATTGAGCACCACCTTCCTGTCTACCCTCATGCCAGGACTGTCGTGGATTTGACACGGCAGATGTCCGGGTGAACGGAATTAGGTTCGTGGCGAGATGCAACTATGTGGCGGCTTGAAGGGGTTGATCGGAATCGAGAAGAGATGGAGTTTTGCCCAGTTTCGGCCCCTCCGATGGAGGTAAAAGCCTACGCCCTGCTTGTCTATTGTTGGTGATGATGAGGATCTCTCGGTTACAAGGGTGCTAATTGCTACCTCTAATCATGAGAGCCTCTAATCTCTTGTGTTGTCTAAACTTGTAGAGTTGTGTCTCTTGAGAACTCCTCCCTCTAGGGGTGCTCTTCCCCTCCTTATCTAAGTGCAAATGGTAGGCTTACAAATAGAGTCCTACTAGGAGTAGGATTAGGGCTAATCTCTCACGAATCCTACTCCAGGTCTTATTTCCTTTAAGGGAATCCTTCTCTCTTGCGGGCCTTCTCCTGTGGGCCTTCTCTTGTGAGCCGCCTGGCACCGGCTCACCCGCCGGGTCTTAGGCTTGGCCATCATGTGACCCGCCTGCCGGGTCTTAAATAAGAATGTCATGTCTTTGGCCGGGTCTCCGTTGAGTTGCCAGGCCGGGTCATACCATGGGGTATATCCCCGTCATTAGCCCCCAGGTTAGCTTGAATTTATTCATGGTAAGCTCCTGAAATAAGAATAACAAATATGTTAAGTGGCCGACTTATAAAATGGCTTCTCAGAAATCCGGGTCTTTTCTCCATATGAATGAGTCATCTTTGATAATCATCTTGCTTGTCAATGTCTTTTGAAAAATATTGAGAATAGAACACCCATATGCCATTAAGTCGGCTTCCAATACTTTTGGCGGGTCATCTCCGCCGGGTCATAATCATTGATAATGCCGGGTTATTATTGTTGGTGACTCCGGGTTAAATAACTAGAATCCTGGTGACTTGATAAATTTTAGGATGAAAATCCATCTGATCTAGAACCGGACTTCCATTGTTGTGAAACAGGGCGGCTTACAGAAGCTCTGGCAGGTTATAATCTTTTGATAACACCGGGTCATAAGTGTTGGTGACGCCGGGTCTAACAACTGATATCTTGAAAATTCTCCTCAAAGTTTTTGATATGTCCATATTACCTGTAGCCCCCAAGCTCCGAGATTATCCATGATAACTTGGTGCTTTGAAAATAACATTTTGGACTGTGTATCCCCCAAGTGTCGGGTTGTCCTACCTGCAGCAACCTGGGACTTATAATTGCTTTATACCTTATAATACTTCGGCGGGTGTAGCCCCCAAGGGCCGGCTCATCAGAATGTGATGTGCTGGGTCTTCAATTTGAACCTCATAATCTGTTTAAATGGCTAAATACTGTAGCCCCCAAGTGCCGGGTCACACGCCTGCGGCGACTTGGGACTTTAGAAAATTTAATCTGAGTGGTGTAGTCCCCAAGTGGCCGGCTCAGCAAGTATTTACTGGGCTGGGACTTATAAAAATATAGAAGGGCCGACTCATCTCCTTGAGATAATAGGGTCTTGCTAACAATGTAATGATTTTGAAAACCGGCTTGCATTAGCCCCCAAGTGCTGTGGTGCATGCTTGCAGCGACATGGGACTTGCATAATTGATATAAACTTGGACTTGAATAATGTAGCCCCCAAGTGCCGGGTCGTCTGCCTACGGCGACTCGGGACTATGTGAGAATAATATGACTCACCACAGTTTGTTGAATGAATATTTGACCGTGGTTGTAATATAACCCGGAATGAATATCCTAGAATAATTCTTTTGTCCTTGACATGAAATTCCTGCTCATGGTTGCGATGCAACCTGGCAAATATAAGTTTGAGAAATCCATGAGTGTTGTAGATTACTACAGAGCACAAGTAAAGAAATCCGAGAACTGGCCAATTAGATGACACGACATTATATCTGACAAATAATAATTTCTCCGAACTGGTTTGAAAAACCCCAACTGGTTATGATAACCATGAAGACCCAGCCATGTTGGCTATTAAAAGATCCATTTGCTCTTGCCAAACACTTAATGGCGGCTCATCTTAAGAGATAATACCTGCAAAAAAGACAGAATATATTCTACATTGTTGTGAGGGCGGCTTGAAGAAGCTCAACCGGAGATGTTCATACCTTTCATAACATTGCTCCTTTCTCATAATCTTGCTCTGATTTGGCTTGATAAGCCGGCGTGTTATCTGGAGGTGGGAAGCTCCCTTGAATAATCCACGGCTGACATGTCAACCGGAATGGCATAAAGGTGGCTGTATGAAGGGTAATGTAAGCTATACCCAAAGGTAAGACGCCTCCTTTTAACAGCAAATTTTGCACCTTTGTATCGGTTGTCGATGAGCGATGTAAGCTATACCTTGAGGAAAGAAGCCTCCATCGACAGCCGCGGCTAATGATTAGCCTGAGATGGCATAAAGCCGGCTGTTTGAAAGGAGATGTAAGCTATACCCGAAGGCAAGAAGCCTCTTTCAACAGCTACAATTGATAAGCAACTGAGTTTTGGCGTAAACGCCGGTTGTTAGGGTAAGATAAGCGAACCCATCGGTAAGAAGCCCCCTTCGACAACCGCGGTTCATAAGTAACCGCAAGTGGCATAAAGCCGGCCATTAGGGTGAGATAAGCGATACCCGTCGGTAAGAAGCCCCCTTCGATGGCCGCAGTCAATAAGCAACTGGAATTTGGTGTACACGTTGTTGTCTTAGGGTACTGTAAGCTATACCAAAGGTAAGAAGCCTCCATCGACAACAGCGCTTAATGTAACCAAACTATGATTCGATGCTTGAATTCATACTAGTTCAGGGTCTCTAGGCGAGATTGGTCGTCAATTTCTTGAACCGGCTCAGCGTCGCTAAGCGAGATTGGCCGTCAATTTCTTGAACCGGCTCAGGGTCTCTAAGTGAGATTGGCCGTCAATTTCTTGAACCGGCTCAGGGTCTCTAAGCGATATCGGCCATCAATTTCTTGAACCGGCTCAGGGTCTCTAAGCGACATTGGCCGCCAATTTCTTGAACCGACTTAGGGTCTCTAGGCGAGATTGACTGGTAAGAGTTTAGCAGGTCACCTCAATCTTAGCCGATTCAGGGTCTCTAAGAGAGATTGGCCGTTAACTTCTTTGAACCGGCTCAGGGTCTCTAGGCGAGATTAACCGGTAAGGCAGGCAGGTCACAAAGTGGAGCAGCATCAATCTTGTAAGCCGCCATCTTATATGAAGAAACGACAGAAGCTCCAAATGTCTTTATGATGACCCAATGATCCGGGCACCCATGTTTGAACGGTGCATCATGGCGGTCCGTCCTCTTGGGAAATCTTTTAGTCATCCGCCAATAATGTAGTAGCCCCCAGGATTGGGTTTTTCTCTTGCAAACACCCGAGGTTTTTGTTGAAAACGACCAAATGTGTCTCGCCATGTCTGTAGCCCCCGAATCTTAAGTTGTCTCGGAGATGCGGCTTGAGAATCTCCATTGAAAGTTTAGGTTGGCCGTGGCGGGTTATAGATGATCTCGTATGAATTGTTTCAATGATCCGGTCGATGGTTCGTTCCGGCTGTTTGTTGAAGTAGACCAAATCGTAGTGCTGGCGACTCGTGTGCCTGTCCGTTGGGCGGCTCATATCGATGAGCACTGCACCGATATATTTATGTAGACGTAGAAATCATCCACGGAATTGTAAGCCGGTGATGTTGTGAAATACGCCATGGCATTGTAAGCCGGCGCGGACGATGAGAAACGGCCATGGCATTGTAAGCCAGCTCTTCTGGCGAAAGACGGCCACGACATTGTAAGCCGGTACGGTCGTGAGAAACGGCCACGGCATTGTAAGCCGGTGCGGTCGTGAGAGATGGCCGCGGTGTTGTCAGCCGGCGAACCCGTGGCATTATTGATGTAGCTTGCCCCAAATGAAGGCGGCGTCTTGCACTCGTGTCCATCAAACAATGCGGTTTGGACAAATGTTGACGCATGATACTATTGGCATAGACTGCATATCCACAATATAATGTCATCTTTGCAATGAACCATTGGCCTGCAAATTAAAGACATTTGCGGACAAAGTAATTATTTTAGGGAGAATATGTGCAAATAAAATATTTAGAAACGTTAGCACCTGATGATTCTGCCCGTAGTACTGTTGATACTTGTACGTTGCTGATTGAACAAAGTATCATGCTTGTACTTCTTGTATTAGATGGAGGGTAGTTAATAATGCGTGGCTATTTTCTTAGCAAAAATTCAAGAAGCAAGCCTTGGAGCGATATCAGTTCATCACCAAGGAAATCAAGAATCTCGAAGTAGGTGGTTTGATCTGAGGAGTATTGCATCCAACTTGGTTAGCCAAGCTGGTAGTGGTCCTCCAGGCAAATGGGAAATGGAGGCTTTGCATAGATTTCACTGACCTTTTTAGATTGTTGATTCCACTTTCGAGTGTGAGTTGCTTTGCTTCTTGGCCACATATTCCAGATACCACTAGATATTCATGGCAAAGGAAGATGAGGAAAAGACCACGTTCATAACTCTGTGTGGCACGTACTGCTTTTTGTGTATGCCCTTCGGGTTAAAGAGTGCTAGTTCTACCTTTGCAAGGGCCACGCAGATTGGATTGGAACCTCAGCTGCACAAAAACATGGAAGCTTACATGGGTGACATTGTAGTCAAAACCAAAGATGAAGCAACTCTCATACAAGACTTGGAAGAGACTTTTGTGAACTTGCGCAAGATCAATTTGAAGCTCAACCCTGAGAAGTGTGTGTTTGGTGTCCCATACGGCAAGCTGCTTGGGTTCTTTGTATCTCACCAGGGAATAGAAGCCAATCCCGACAAGATCAAAGCAATCAAACGGATACAAATGCCCAAGTCTGCCAAGGACGTAAGACGTTTGACCGGATGCATTTCCGCGTTGAGTAGGTTCATCTCCAAATCTGCTGAACACGCCCTGCCGTTTTTCAAGATTCTTAAGAACGCCGGCCTGATGAAGTGGACCCTGGAAGTAGAAGCAGCACTATAAGATCTAAAGGCTTACATTTCCTCTGCTCCCACCTTGGTAGCACCTAAACTGCAAGAACCGTTTTTGCTATACTTGGTGGCAACAAATCAAGTGGTTAGTGTAGCGCTTGTGGCACAGCAAGAAGTGTACGAAGATGCATCTGCTTCGACTGATGCTACCGGGGGCAAAACAAAAGCATTTGCTGCAGGACCCGATACAAACCAAGGGTAACCTCAGCAAGCAAGTGGAGGCAATTTCGAGTAAGTGGCAAAGAGGAAAGTGGTGCAGCGACCAGTGTACTTTGTCAGCTCCGTGTTACAAGCGGTAAGGTCAAGGTACTCTAGAGTGCAAAAGCTGATTATCGGCCTTATCATGTCCTCGAAGAAGCTACGCCACTACTTCCAAAGCCACGAGCTCACAGTTGTCACCAGTTTTCCGCTGCAGCGAATATTGAGGAACCCCGAAGCCACTGGCAGGATAGTTGAGTGGGCGCTAGAGTTGTCAGGTTTTGGTCTAAAGTATGAGAGCACTTCCACAATTTAGAGCAGGATGTTGGTGGAGTTCATTGCGGAATGGACACCCACGTTAGATGAAGAAGTTCCAGAAACAATTCTCCCCGACACAAAAGCACCTAAGGAATGGATCGTGTATGTTGACGGTGCCTTCTCGCTCTAGGGCGCCGAAGCAGGCGTGCTCCTCATCGCTGCCATCGGAGAGCACTTCAAATATGTGGTTCAAATGCAATTTCCTCGGGAGAACACCAACAACAACACCTCTGAGTATGAGGGGATCCTTGCCGGACTCAGACTCGCGGTGGAGTTGGGGATCAAGAAACTGATCATCCGAGGAGATTCTCAACTCGTGATGAAACAAGTCAATAAAGATTATCAGAGTCCATTGATGGAAGCATACGTGGAAGAGGTGAGGAAGATGGAGGAGCACTTTGATGGATTGCAAGTAGAGCATTGGCCACACGTAGAAAACAACATTGTTGGTCATCTATCAATGTGCGCCGCACAGAAGCTTCCCATGAAACCAGAAACTTTTGTCCTCTGCCTCACTCAGCCACCAGTATCCCCATTAGTGAACAACTCTGGCAAGCATTTCCTGACAGAGCTTTCTGAAGCCACGGGTAGAGAGGCCGCCGGGAGCAGCCCTGTTTCAGTTGGAGAGTGGTTGGATATCAGCTCCCTCCTACAAAAAACCAAGGTTCTTGCGGTCGAGGTAAGCGCTCCCACGAATGAGGAGATGCCTTTAGTCCTCTTTGTCGAGCCACATGCTCCAACTTGGGCACAACATATAGTCCACTTCCTTCAAACAGGAGAACTTCCTAAAGAGCAAGAAGAAGCCGAAAAAGTAGCTCGTGAGTCAAGTATGTACCAATTCATCGATGACACCCTATACAGAAAAGACCAAACTGTGTGAAATTGAGGTGCATTTGCCGGGAAGATGGACTGAGGTTGTTAGCAGAGATTCATGAAGGCGTATGTGGGTCTCACATTGGATCAAGGGCCCTTGCCGAAACAACCTTGCGGTAGGATTTCTATTTCCCACTACCCTTCAGGATGCAACTGAGCTAGTCACCAAGTGTTAAGCCTACCAGATCCATTCCAAGAACATCCATCAACAAGCATAAGCTCTCTAGACAATCCCCTTTATCTTGGCCATTCTCGGTATGGGGGTCGATATTTTGGGCCCCTCTCCCCGCGTCGTATGGGGCTTTGAGTTCTTGTTCTTAGCAATTGACAAGTTTAGAAAGTAGCCTGAGGTGGAACCAGTGAGAAAGGTGACCACACAGTCAGCTGTCAAGTTCATGAAAGGGCCGGTGTACCATTTTGTAGTGCCCAACAAGGTGATCACCGATAACGGCACCCACTTCACGGGCCGGACCTTTATGCAATACATCCAAAGCCATGGAAGCAAGGTCTCCGTCACCTCTATTGCCCACCCAAGAAGCGACAGGCAAGTCGAGACGATGAATGCTAAAGTGTTTTTTGGGCTCAAGACAAGAACTTTTGACAAATTGCGAAGAGGCGACACACGCTAGATAGATGAGCTGCCAGTGGTTCATTAGTCTCTCAGAACAACACCAAATCGAGCTACCGACTAGACACCCTTCTCCCTAGTGTATGGGGCGGAAGCAGTTCTCCCCATGGAACTCATATATGGGTCACCTTGAGTAGTTTCCTAGGATGAAGTAGAGCAAGAGCAAGTACGTCATGATGATACCATGCTCCTTGAGGAAGATCGCCTCTGGGCCGCTGTGCATGTTGCATGCGATTAGCAAGTCCTCCACCGCTATCATAGCTGTAGGGTCAATGCCAGAGCCTTGTGGAAGACGACCTTGTTCTTAGTCGTGTTTGGTCCGCCAAGGGTATCAACAAGTTGACATTGAAGTGGGAAGGCCCTTACCGGGTAGCAAGAGTCACCAGACCTGGCCCTGTCCATCTAGAGACCGAAGATGGCATCAAAATGCTTAATTCAAGGAACATTGACCATCTTCATAAGTTCTACCCGTAAGGCGTGACTGCCGGGCTTAGTCCCCGGCAACCACCTTTTGTACAAGCATTGCCATAGTTGCATGTAACTCTTTGTACAAAGCCAGGCACAGACCATGTGCGAGCAATAATAAAGCTACGCATTGCATCATACCATCGCATTGCATTTTTACTATGTATTTTTATGATCACAATGTTATTGCTTTTAAGTTCTAGAAACTTGTTAGAGTACTTCATGTTCCTATGGTCCTTGTTGCCGCATTGTCTCTCTCAAGAGGATAGAGGCCTCTTGCCCTACATGTTTGCCGACAGGGAAACAAGGAAGGAGGGCAAAGAAACAAGGACGACGGCCCACCGTACTCCAGAAAGGGATACTGCCTGAAAAGATAAGTCTAATCGCATATCCCAAGCTCGATGTCGTTTGCTCCCTTAAGGAAACTTTTAATATCCTATGGAATGTGTACGATGGAGTCTTCACGCAATGGAAACCCTTGTCGGGATGACTCATCGCCCAGCTCCTATCGCTTATCAGCTCTGGTGGGATGCACCAATACCGACAAGGAACCTTGCTGGGGAATGTTACCAGACTACTGCGTCCCCGCTAGGACCAGAGGGACGCGTCCCTAGGAAGTTCAAAAGGACCCTGCACCTAGGTAGGGAGGACGAAGCCGGCAGGGGGGAAGAAGACAGAGGCAAGGTGTGGATGGTGGCACTGCCGAAGCACATCCGATGATGATGGTGTTGCCGGCAATCACGACGCGTCAGAGCTGTCGTCCCTACCCCTGAAGCGTCGTTGGTTGCCACTTACGTTATGTTCCTCATCGCCACCACTCGAGGCGACGCTTCTAATGACGTCCAAGCCCTCGGCGAGGCAGCCGAGTCCAACGCCAAGCCTTCCGACATGCCTCACAGAGAGCATGGTCGTCCTCGTCGACCCGAGGCAGGGAAGACTCCCTGTCCTTAAGGAGTACACGTAGGCAAAAGGTTCCCACCAATGTGTGCCATACATAGTGCCCTGGGTAGGGAACTGTATCACGACACATGATAAACCGCTACTATGACCACTCACGCGCAGCCGACGGCTGTATGGACGATATTTCTTCGTTGCCTTGAAGAAGGAGCGCGGGAGCTGCAGTCGACCATAGCACTGTGTTTCCTCTATGTACTCCAGTGTGGTGCCGTCCACGCGATGTTCCGCCAAGATGGAAGCAGCAGGTGATGCAGCGGCGAGTGTGTCACCGCAGTTGCCCCTGGCGCGGCCGCCGGGCCACCCGCTCCCCCGTCCAAGGCCCCTCCTGCCGGTTCTCAGTCCAAAACCAATGACCTAAGCCTAGGGCTGGGCATGGACACAAAAAGAAGACCTTGCGATGGAAGGCGCGTTCTCCCGGCCGTTCCCCCTGACCATCAGGAGAGAAGGACGACCCGATGATAGGATAAGAAGGGCAATCTATGTGGACTTGAGACTGAGGAGGAGATGGGAATGGATGAGCGTCGCCCGTTGTGACCACCCAATTCATAGTGAAGGGCATGGGGGCTGGCTCTCCCCCGCTCCAAGGCGGCCGCCCATCTCCACCAATCCCACTATCCACGATCACGGGTGAACAGGTAACCGCCCCATTACTCCAATTCCCTGGTGCTGTAGTTTCTACTACTCCCACATCTTTAAGACATGTGAATCCACCGCAAACTACCCGCAATGCATGCGGCGAGCATGGCGGAAATGACCTGAGGTAGTGGGTAAGTGATGGCTTGAAACTTGGCAGTTACTCCCTCACATTGCGCGCATGTGCATAAGTTTTGGACCTGCCGCAATGCTGCTGGGTGAGCTCTTTTGGGCCAGACCCGGGGGCTCCTTTCGATGCACTACGACTGGGGTACCCAGTGCTCCTGACTTATGCACATGCAGTAGTAGCAGAACCCCTCAATGTAAGAAGACAAAACCAACATCCAAGACCAAGACTCCAGCAGAAGCAACCTATGCTGGCTAAGCAACACCAGCAAGATCAATGCAACGCCCAGGACGGGCCCGAACCACGCCAGTCACGTCCCCGGTGCTTGACGGGGACCGAGGCACGCACATATTCGGGAAAACCCGGAGCTATCCCCTGGCAGGCGCGAGCCGATCGGCCGCCGCTCCATCACATCGCAACGCCAATCGCTTGTCGATGCGGTGTCGAGCCCCCAGGTGCATAAGTGGTTCCCGCTAAGCACGTGGTGACATGCTGGAAGACAGATTATGCCCCCTTGACACCCGTCCAGAGGTGTGTCAAGTTATGGTGCAGTAGTTAGATAAAGCGGAGGTAGAAGACAGAATGCATCCCCACACGCCACAAAGGCTAGCATTTATGGCATTCTGTCCTAAGTGCCAGAGTTAGGTATGATAGCACTTTTAGCTATCTAATCACTATGTAATGTCTGTTTTGCCACTGTGGTTGCCCCGTGAGCTATAAAAGGAGGCCCAAGGCAACCTAGCAAAAGATTTAGACCTTTGGAAACTTTTACTCACGTAGCACCTCTCCCGAAGGCAACACTTGCCGGGTTTGAGCATTGTGTGTGCTTCGTGCTCCTCCAGTCAATCCACTAAAGCAGGAGTAGGATTTTATGCTTCTTAGCAGCCTGAACCTGGATAAAACACCAGCGTCTCATCATCATGCTGCCTCACTACCTCCGCTCTTCTGCATGCGACCTCACCCCTGTCGAACCACAAAGGGGCCCATGGCCCCATCGGTGATCGAGTGCATCGATCCCCGAAAATGCCCCTAGAGAGGAGGTTGGCAGGAGTTAACCATCATGCCCCTGACCTGAACAACACTAGGATATCAACGAGGAATAAGAATGCTCACACATCATCACCATGCCATAACCAATATTTAGATGAATAGAAAATAAACACCCTTTAACTATCGAAATTTTTACTGACCAACAACCACACACACACAACCTTTAATATTAGCACATCAATATCATTAACTCACAATTTCTCCTTTATGTGCTACATGAAAGTTCTGATTATGCACTCATTGAATACCTATTATTTTTTGGACTAGTCTTATAACCCATGAAAAATACCAACACTATTTATTAATTCTCAAAAAAATTTAAGTGAAGAACAAGAGCACAACTATTTCTATAAAATCTATACGCCACCATGCTCTAAAAGATATTAGTGAAGTACTAGAGCATCTGCTTTGCACAAAAGATATAGGTGAAGCACAAAGAGTATTCTAATAAATTATGGTGAACATTGTCTCACAAGTGGATGTGTCTAGTAAACAATGATTATGGAAAACTAAAACAAAAGAAAACTAAAGCAAATGACGCTCCAAGCAAAACTCATACGATGTGACGAATAAAAATATAGCTCCAAGTGACATACCGATGGATTGAGATGAAAGAGGGGACGCCTTCCGGGGCATCCCCAAGCTGAGGCGCTTGAGTCTTCCTAGAAATTTACTTGGGGTGCCTTGGTAATCCCCAAGCTTAGGCTCTTGCTGCTCCTTATTCCTTCATCCAATGTGATAATACCAGAAACTTGAAACCTATAGCACACAAAACTCAACAGAAAACTCGTGAGATCATTACTAGGATAGGAAAACCATAAACATTAGGCAGTGTTATAAGTTGATTTATTTTTTATTGCATAAGGTATGGTATTCTAACTGCTCCATGTCTTATACCCCTCGACAGAATCCATAGCATCGTCATAAAAAACAGAATCTGTCTAAAACAGAAATGCCTATTGTGATCAGCAAACACACCATACTTATGTGACTCTTAAAATTCTACAAAATCAGGAAAACTTGACGAATCTATTTATAGACACTTTGTAAAAAATACAGATCAAAAAGACGTTATAGTAAAATTAGAGAAATTCTGCATTGTAGGCAAAAGTTTATGTTTTTGCACCGTATCCACTCTACTTTTCATTCAAGTCATCCCAAAGGCTTTACTTGACACAAACACTAATTTAAACATAAAAACACAATCATTACAGTAGCAACAATCACGTTATCTGACAAAAACAGAAAATAGAACAAGAAAACTAAGATAACTAGTGGGTTACCTTCCAACAAGCGCTATTGTTGCTTGCCCCTAGCTAGGCATAAAGCAAATGATTAAGTGTTGTCATCCTTCTTACCAATATCCTCAATAACACAAGCATGCTTCTTAGGAAAAATAGGAGGCTTGAAAATAGGGTCTCTTATCAAGTTTATAAATTTTGGATGTGCACTAATCATTTTAGGATCCTCGTTTCTGCTGGTAGGAGTGATACTAACGTTCTTGGGGGCATATATAAACTTGGAATTTTTCTTTTTAGATAAACTAGCATTAGTTTTGGAGGAAGTGAATGCGGAACACACTTTATTAATGATCTCCTCCATTTTTGCAAATATTCTCAAACCTTGCACTACCCTCTGATTAGTATTTCTATATTTCTTCTTAAAGGTTTTCAAAGTAATTCCTATCATTGATCCAAATTGAGCGATCTGATTTGGAATCATTTTATCCAACTCCACAATTTGTTCGTTTGTGCCCATTTTATTTTCAATAGCATAAAGACTTTGCATAACAAGTTCCAAGGTCAAAATAGTTTTATTAATGATAATAGGTGGTTACCGAACTAAATTTTCCATGGCTTGAAAAGCATGCAAAGTGTGACTCATAAATAAATTACCACGGGTAATAGTATCAAGTACAAATCTATAACAAGTAGTAATAGCAACATAGAAATTTTTAGGGAAGATGTTGGGGGTTGATTATAAGATGATCTATTTTGAGATTTGCAAATTGTATACCAGGAGTCTTTTAAACTTTCTCCTCTCCTTTGCTTAAAATTAAGAACCTCATTATCCAGAGTAAAGCAAACAAAAGTAGAACTGGAAATAGCAACAAGGAAATAAGTAAACTAGCAAAGATAAATATTTTTGATTTTTTGATAGAAAGAAAAATATAACGGAAAATAAAAAAAGCATAACCGGTGAATTATAATTTTTGTGAAAGTACTTGATATTAAGTTGATGATACTCCCCGGGAACAACGCTGGAAATTCTTCCTCATACTTGTGATCTCGGTTCAATTTTTTCCAAGAGAGGAGGGGATGATGCAACAAATTATAGATAATTATTTCCCTTAGTGAGAACGAAGGATATCGAACCAATAGGAGGATAACACAACTCTCTTCTTTAACGCCTACTGATACATCTCCGTCGTATCTATAATTTATGATTGTTTCATGACAATATTCTACAACCTTCATGTACTTTTGGCAACTTTTTATACTATTTTTGGGACTAACATACTGATCCAGTGGCCAGTACCAGTTCCTGTTTGTTGCAAGTTTTTTGTTTTGCAAAATATCCATACCAAACGAAGTCCAAACACGATAAAAACTTTCAGAGTTTTTTTTTTGGAATATATTTGATTTTTGGGAAAAAAGAATTAACGCGAGACGATGCCCGAGGTGACTACAATCCAGGGCGGCGCGCACTATCCCCCTGGAAGTGCTAGGGTGGCTTGTGGTCACCACTTAAGGCAGTTGATGCCCTTCATTCGTCACAAGAAAGCTAGTATCTGGATAAAAATCGTGTTAAAATTTGAGCCCAATCGGACTTACGGATCGCCGCAAATTTAAGAAACGGTGAAAGGCCAAAATCTGGGAACGCAGAAATAGAAGGAAACAGGCAGAGATCCAATTTCGGAGGGGCTCGCGCCCCTCCGCTGCCATGTAGGCCAAGGACCATAAGGGAAACCTTCCTCCCATCTAGGGGGAGGTCAAGGAAGAAAACAAAGGAGGGGGCTCTCTCCCCCTCTCTCTCGGTGTCACCGGAACGCCACCGGGCCATCATCGTGACGGCGATCTACACTAACAACTTCGCCGTCGTCATCACCAACTCTCTTCCCCTCTATGCAAAGGTTCAACACCTCTTATCCCCGTTGTAATCTCTACTTAAAAATGGTGCTCAATGCTATATATTATTTCCCAATGATGTATGGCTATCCTATCATGTTTGAGTAGATTCGTTGTGGGGACCCCGACTCATAAGTCATGATCACCGAACGTACGTGCACAGAGATCCCAGAGATCAATGCTCACTGAACACATAGAAACTAAATAACAAGAGTCTTACATCCATTACATACCATTTGTACTCAAATATGGCCTTTATGGCCATGTCTTGCAGCGGAAATCTTCAACGTTAGCGTGAACCCATGCCATCTGCCTTAACCCTACAGGCATTCTTACTGGGAAGCATCCAAGCTCGCATGTTCATCACCAAGGTAATCTTCATCATAACATGATCTTTCATGCCTGGCCAATAAAATAACTAGTGGCAAGCCAAGGAGTACTTTGAATGTACTCGCAAGCAACCCATATTTGGAACAAGGTTCAACAGAGCATGATATAACACTATGTAGCGACCCGACTCAAAACGAGTCAAGCCTCTATGTTTTCTTTGCCATCCCTGGATCAGTATGCTGGCACACACAGTACATCAATGTATATATCAAAGTGCAATCACATGTAATTAACGTAAAACTGATATATACCTTAAAATCTCAACAGAAATAGTCAACGGGAGTGGAGTCCCAATAACACCAACGACAGGTTGAGTGCAGACCGTAACACTGACGTGGCATGCTGTGATTGGCCAAGGTTGTGTGCGTGCAGGAGCTAGCGAGCGGATGGCCGAACGTTAGAGGACAACGGTTCGGCGTTTTAAATGTTCTAAATTGGATCGTTGGATCCAGATCCGACGGTTAGGGAGGGAGAGAGAGCTCACATATCAAGGGGTGGTCGGCGATGGAGTTTCTCTGGCGAGGCCGAGGTAGTGAGGTCGATGTGGGCGCTGCTCCAGGGGTACTCCGGCGATGGCGAGGTCTCCAATCGATGGCGGGGATCCTCTGGGGATGGTTGGTCGCGACGGAGAGACGAGGGGGCGACGATGGTGAGCTATACGAGCTCGGGGGGGGGCGGCTCCGGTTGAGATTTGAGCTCCGGCGAGGGTGGTGGTTACGGCGTGGCAGGGGGTGCGGACGATGGCGGCGAAGTGGATGGTGGGCTCAAACGGTGCCAGGGACGTTTGGATGGAGCGGTGGTGCGACAATGGCGCGGCGGTGACCGAAACTCCAGCGAGCTATTACTGTAGCGAGAGGGCATGGGCACAGGGGAAAATGGGGGAAACGAGGTGCGGGGTCGTCGGGGCTTTTATAGGAGGGGTCAGAGATGCTCCAGATGGCAAGGGGAGGGAGATGCGACGCGGTGGTCGCCGGTGATGTAAGGGAAGCGAGAGGAGGGAGGTGACCGCGGGGTTAGCGGGATCGGGCGGTGGGACCACGCGGTCAGTGAGAGAGAGAGAGGGCGCGACATCGGTGGCCGGTTCAGAGGGGCTAAAGGCAGGTGGGCCAGAGGACTTTCCTAATTATAACATTTTTCCTTTTATTAATTTCTAGAGCATTGAAATCTGATTTATGACCATCAATATATTTCCAACAGATAAGAAAATATATATCAAATTGATCAGGGAAATAAATGCTATTTAATGAACATTTTTCCTCTGTCAAAATGAATACTTAAAAGAAATTATTTTCACAAAATGCCTAAATTGGTTTTAATTGTTTTGCAAAAAAAATTCAAATAACCCCCTGGGTTTTATGATTCTAAAACTTCACAAAACAACCCCTGGTTTGGAGTGTCACATTACTCCTCTCAAATTATGTCAAGGGGTTTGAATTCTTTCAATCTTTAAATTGGAATTCAAATATGAAAAGAACTCCATTTCAGGAATTTTCAAATAGTTTTAAAATTCACTTTCCAAATCTTTTTATATTGAAGAAGTCATGTCATCTTCTCTCACTGATTTGAAATGTAAGAATTTGAAATCAAAGGAACATGGAAAAGTCATGTCATTCCCTCTCATTTCAAAAGGTTTTTTTGAAGTTTCAAATTTCACTCAATTCAATCACTCAAGCAAACAAACAATCATTCTAATATTTATTATAACATTCCAAAATTTGGGATGTTACAAACCTAACACGCTTAAAATGAATCTCGTCCTCGAGATTCGAAAGGGCTAGAAAGAATAGGTTAGAGTTTGGTTGGTGTTCTAACAAATCCATTGTCCTGGAAGGTGTGGGGTCTACCACACTTAAAAGGGGGGTTATTGGTCCTCTCAAAATCATGGCGATCATGTGGGTGCATCTGTTTGTTCACATTCTTTATGATAGCTCTTTTTATGAGGCTCTTCCGTTATATCAAAATCTTGTGTTCTCATAACAAAATGCACTTTGTCCGATACTGGGTCTTCTTAACTGACAATTCTCGCGATCATTCTAAATAACTTATCGAAGAGCTCATGGTGGTCTACCATTAGTGGTTACCCTGCAGTGAAATGGGTCTTGGCTTCATTCCTCACCGTCAAATTTCCTACGTGTAACAGCAACTATCCTGTATAAGGTTTTTTTTTCTTCATACCATTCTAGGGCTTAAACAAAACTTCAAAAGAACATTGTCTCTTTACTATGGGTAAGTCACTCAGATTTACCATTCCGAATAGCAAGAGAAATGATAAGAGTAAGTCGTCATAGTGTCCAACCCATGCGGCACTAAAATCATTACCTTGTATAAGGTTCGATGAATCTCGTATTCTAGCACATTGGCTTCCTCACAAGCGTTGAGAAAATTTCTCTTTTCAATGAACGAAGTTCGGATAAATCCATCTATTCTTCAAGCCGAACAAAAACATCTATCATTTCTTCACAACTCTCAGGTTTTCATATACTCCTAAGAAAAATGTGGGTTGATCGGTCGTAGCTTCTTCCAAGTTTCTTCCTTCACAAAGGTGGGGCTTGATCTTTATCAATCCTGAGGTCAGTGAGTTGTGGGTTTACTTGAATACTTGAACAACTTTAACTCACTCTTGGGGTTACTATCGTTCCATATCCAGCATTACCTTCAGTTCACTCCATCATACCCTTGAGGTAACAAATCATAGACTTACTCTTGTCTAGATTCCACTCTGCAGAATTCATTTTCCTTTCCATTGGTCTAATTAACATGGGGTATGGTTTCATCACAATCATTCCGTTTCCCAATATTCCAACTTCAAAAGTACTTTGTCACAAAAGTTATCATCCACATAGTTTGATGTGGTTCCACATTCTATTCACCTGTATTCACTTATCCAAACTCCTTTATTTGAATGGTATTTTCTTCATTCATTTATCCCCGTGGTGACTACCACACTTAAAATTAAATGCACTCATGCTTGCATAGACCATATTTTCTCATATCCTTGAAAATGGTCAGAGATAGAGTAACAAGTCATATAATTCAACATGATATCATAAATTCCATTGACTCATGAATTTATTAAAAACTCTGAGAATTCTGTTACAAAATAATCTCATGAAAACAAGAGTGCTTCATGATGCAGTTATTGTCATGCTCAAAACTTAACTACTCCATTCTAGCTTGGTTCTCCATTGGACATTTACTAGTGTAGTGTCCTGCTTCGTTGCAACGAAAACAAATGATTTCTAACAAGTCTCGGGGCTTCTTGATGTTGGTGTTTGCTCCTTGGAGTTCTGGTTCCTTTCTTGGGCACTTATTGGCGTAGTGGCCCATATCCTTACACTTGAAACAACTGATATGACTCAGGTCCCTCTGTTCAGGAGCTTGTCTCTTCTTGAGCTTCTTTGTTCCGATCAAACCTTTAATTTCCTGTGGATCAAACTCCACTTCTTCTATCGGAAAGTTTCCCGGATACTCTTTTCTTTCCTTCGTATAGTCCTATGAGAAATGTCCTTCTTCTCCAAATGAATAGCAGGCATTGGAGTAAAATCTGGTTAGGCCTTCTCCATTAGGGTCTTCAACATCTTCCTTCATCACAAGTTCTCCTAATTTTTCTCTGAAAGCTTCCTTCATGGCTTCCTTCTGCTGCTTGATGACTTCTTGTACCTTGGGGTACATTTGGCATTGAGCCGGGTAATGCATAGTTCCTTCACACAAGAAACATGTCACCTGCCTAGTTGGGCATTCCTCAGCTCGGTGATTTTCTTCACAATGAGGGAATCCTTCCTTGTGTTCTTCCTGGGTGTGTCTTATCTCTCCACGTATCTTGCATGCACAAATCTTCTTCACTTCTTTGCAACGGGGCTTCTGGGTGTTGGTGACAACATGAGATTTTTGGAGAGTCATCTTGAATTCTTCCGAAGTGATTGATGCTTGCCTATCATGGATATCTTCAAGCATCTTCCACCAATGTGCAGCACCTTCTGCAAAGTACCGAAGTGCATACTGGACCATCTTTTTCCTGGCAACATGGTTACTCCTTAGGTGACCCTCCATGTCCTGACTCCATTCTTCTGTCTCTAACGGAGTCATCGTTCCAGGATACACGAGTCCAGCTTCATTCACCATCTATTGGGTTCAAGGTTTTGGGGATGAGATGGGTAAGAGAGAGAGAAGGAGGGGATACACACAATACAAACAATGGTTTTGAAAATAGATTTCAGTTATGGCTGTCGAAAAATTTACACACAAATGACAGCTCACAAACCATCGTATCTAACGTAAGTATACAATAGGGGTTTGGTCTTCTAGGGCATAATATCTTGGAAATTCTTGATGGTCTTCAATTTCTTCGGGTCTTCACAGTCTTCAACTCGTGTAGCTTCAACTCTTCTAATGCATGGTGAAATCTCCTTTACTTTGAAGTGACCATCAGTTGTTTCGATATCTTGTCCTTCTCGAAGTGGTCTAAGTTGATCCTTAGTGTGGTCAAAGGGGAACGGGTATTTTCTAACTATTTGAGGTAAGAGAGATCATTTGATAAAGCTCAAATAAGATGAGAAGTAAAGGGTCTTTTGAAAAGAAAGTTTTTCGAGAAATCGTTTACTAAGGGCTTTCCAGTTTCTAGGGTCACGTCCTACAGTCAACATGTGCTCTGATACCATTTTTGTAGCGACCTGACTCAAAATGAGTCAAGCCTCTGTTTTTTTTGTACCATCCCTGGATCAGTATGCTGGCACACACAGTACATCAATGTATATATCAAAGTGCAATCACATGTAATTAACGTAAAACTGATATATACCTTAAAATCTCAACAGAAACAGTCAACAGGAGTGGAGTCCCAATAACACCAACGACAGGTTGAGTGCAGACCATAACCCTGAATCATACTCTTACCCGTCGTAGAGCTTATCTGCAACATAAGACGTTGCAGCCGTGTAGGTCAGTACATTGAATGTACTGGCAAGATCACCATAGCAGAGCAGAAGATAAAAACTATTCTATATGCAGTAAGGCTTTGTGGCTCTATGTCTGAGTTTTTGCATAAAAGCTGATTTTATTTTCTTTTCCTACAACAAAGGAATATCGGGAGTTTCACTATAGAGTTACCTAACAAGACATGGTTCCGCCAACCGATGTCTTAATGCCCGCAAGTATCATAAGTTTCCCACAATTAAATATCAGTCCAGTGTTGAGAGTTTAGAGATAGATCCAAGTCCATAGGCTCAAATTGTCCATAACCGGGGACACGGCTAATCGATTAGGTTTAACTCTGCACAGTGTTGTGTACTTTACCCACAAGATTTTTTCCCTCTTGGTAAGTCCTCGCACTGCATGGTGTTTGAGAACAGGACGAACGAAACATGGTCTTTCAGAGTGTTTCCCTGACTACTGTCACTGCCCATCCATTCCTAACGTGGACTACATCTCGTAGCATTGCCCAGCCAGAGTCACAACAAAGATCAACCAAGCCAGAGCCCATAATGACTTGTGGCTACACAGGTAAGCTTCCGGGCATGAAGTATTCATCCGTATCTTTGAGTCTGGGTGAAGCTTTCCACAAGATGTCATGGCGCTTCTCCATGCATCCCGGCCATCCACTGGTTACTCCAGGGATGCCCAATCAAGCATCCTTCATCCAGTAGTGTGTATTGAAAACTTGTTTCTCGAGTCTTGAAGTCTTGAGGTCTTGAAGATGCAGGACTTGAAGATGCCTTCATGAAGTTGTCGTCTTGATGTAGAGTCCTCCTTCTCACACCACTCACGAACACTTATACCAAACCCCATCTACTTTAGCATAGCATAAAAATAACTAACGTTCTCGGGGCTTTAGTAACAAGTGGCAGGTTCCTACCTCATGCATTCTACTCAACTACAAGAATTTCAATAACACTACTGGAGGGATTTGTTGAATGATGTCACTACATGCAATAAAACATAGGTATGAAATATATGGTCAAAGTGAACTTGCCTATACTGTTGATGAAGAATTATATCGCTCTAAGAAGTAACTTGATAGACTATTCGTCAATCTCCGATAAAATCTATATAATCAAACATTGCATTCATATAAGCAATCAATTCTAACAATCAAAAGTAACACAAAACCAAAAGCAACAAGATTGATGAAGGAAATACTTAAGACAAAACTCAAAACAACAAAGTTTCATCAACACAACTAAGGTTGGTTTTCTCTACAAATAAATCCTTTCTTCAAAAGTAAAAACACAAAAACAAAGTAAAAGATAAAAAAAGTATTTTAGTAAATATTTTACTAGTAAAAAGAGTTACTTTTGAAGAACAAGTAAAATTATTAAAACAACACTCTAAACAACATGGGTTTTCTAGGTAATAAACTTAACAGCAATTAAAACAATAAAATATATTAAAATAACAGAAAACAAAATATATAACAACTAAGTTAACAGAAAGTATATTTTATAAAACAATTTATAAAAATATTTTCAAATAAGAAGTCAAACTAGCAATGAAATCAATTTGCAAGTTATTATGAAACTAGAATTGATTTCATGCTATAAAAATATAATAAATAACATAAAAATAATTTTGGTTGAAGTACTTCAGCTAACTAACATAAAAGAAAGTAATACTTTCCAAATAATATAAAAGAAAATAAATTAAAACAAACTTAAAACAAAAGGAGTAGAAATAAACCCAAAAGAACTAAAACAAAATCTGTTTTGTTACAAATACTAATTTAAAATATTCTAAAAATTCTCAAATTCTACCTACTAATAACTAAGATCACTAAGGACCAGTAGAAAAAATAATCAACTCAATATAAATTTTTAAGCTCAAAATATTCAGAAAATAAGATTTGAATCAAATCTATTTGAAATCAATTTGAATTTATTCAAATATGGTCGAACTTTATATCTACAGAAACTAGTTAAAATTTGTGACACAATGAAAAAAGAATCAAATTAAAACAATTGAAAACATAAAAGATATAAAGAAAACAAAATCAGAAACTATTCTGTTTTAAAACAGAAAAACAGAAAAATAAAAATTCTAACTAACAGACAGTGGGTGACGTGGCAGGATGTGATTGGCCGAGGCCGTGTGCGTGCGGGAGCTAGCGAGCGGACAGCCGAACATTACAGGAAAAAAGTTCGGCGATTTAAATGTTCTAAATTGGATCGTTGGATCCAGATCCGACGGTTGGGGAGGGAGAGAGAGCTCACAGAGGGAGGGGTCGTCGGCGATGGAGTTTCTCCGGCAAGGTCGAGATGGCAAGGTCGATGTGGGTGGTGCTCCAGGGGTACTCCGGCGATGGCGAGGTCTCCAATCGACGGCGGGGATCCTCCGGGGATGGTTGGTCGCGACGGAGAGACGAGGGGGCGACGGTGGTGAGCTATACGAGCTTGGGGGGGGGGCTCCGGTTGAGATTTGAGCTCCGGCGAGGGTGGTGGTTATGGTGTGGCAGGGGGTTCCTAGCGAGGGCGAGGGCACTGGGAGGTGCGGACGATGGCGGCGAAGTGGATGGTGGGCTCAGACGGCGCCGGGGACGTCTGGGTGGAGAGGTGGTGCGACAATGGCGCGGCGGTGACCGAAACTCCGGCGAGCTATTACAGCAGCGAGCGGGCACGAGCAGAGGGGAAAATGGGGGAAACGAGGTGCGAGGTCGTCGGTGCTTTTATAGGAGGGGTCAGGGATGCTCCAGATGGCAAGGGGAGGGAGATCCGGCGCGGTGGTCGCCGACGATGTAAAGGGAGCGAGAGGAGGGAGGTGACTGTGGGGTTAGCGGGATCAGGCGGTGGGACCATGCGGTCAGTGAGAGAGAGAGAGAGAGAGGGCGCGACATTGGTGGCCGGTTCGGAGGGGTTTCGGGGAGGGGTTAAAGGCAAGTGGGCCGGTGGACTTTCCTAATTATAACATTTTTCCTTTTATTAATTTCCAGAGCATTGAAATCTCATTTATGACCATCAATATATTTCCAACAAATAAAACAATATATATCAAATTGATCAGGGAAATAAATTTTATTTAATGAACATTTTTCCTATGTCAAAATGAATACTTAAAAAAAACTATTTTCAGAAAATGCCTAAATTGGTTTTAATCCTTTTGCAATAAATTTTCAAATAACCACCTAGGTTTTATGATTCAAAAACTTCACAAAATAATCCCTGGTTTGGAGTGTCACGTTACTCCGCTCAAATTTTGTCAAGGGGTTTGAATTCTTTCAATCTTTAAATTGGAAATTCAAATATGAAAAGAACTTCATTTGAGGAATTTTCAAATAGTTTTCAAATTCACTTTCCAAATCTTTTTATATTGAATAAGTCATGTCATCTTCTCTCACTGATTTGAAATGTACGAATTTGAATTCAAAGGCACATGGGAATGTCATGTCATTCCCTCTCATTCCAAAAGTTTTTTTTAAAGTTTCAAATTTCACTCTATTCAATCACTCAAGCAAACAAACAAGCATTCTAATATTTCTTATAACATTCCAAAATTTGGGATGTTACACACTAAGTAGGTAATTTTGCAAAAAGCTAATTTTGAGTGAAGTGACATGCTCAACTAACTTATTTAAGTTCACATCAACAGTTGGAAGATATCGAAATGAACAAGTTATAGATATCATCATAAGCAAGGGGTTGAACATCTCATGTTCAGTCATCACGTCAAGTCATCTGACTTATCTCAAGTATCATCTCTGTGTCATCCAGACACACACACACACACACACACACCAAGTTTGGTAAACATTTGGACGAAGCACAAGAGCGGTCATCCAACTGTCCTTGACCGTGGACTCGGCTATTCAAATAGTTTTAGACTCTGCAGAGGTTGCACACTTTACCCACAAGACTCGGGGAACTTCTGTGTCATCCATGACTCCCGGTATATTACATGCCGAGGTAAGAACCCTAACAATGCCTTTCCCCTAGCGATACTAAACAAAGTGTCCAGTCGTTGGTGCCATCCCTCATGATATACATCACACATATCATCCATGAAGGCACACAATGGTGTGCCCAGTGCTTGTAAAGACAACGCATGATCGTCCATTCCGGTATGACCCCATATTGAGAATGACCACTTCACTCCCACCACTAGTAATGCGGACTCTATGCAAGTACCCACTAAGGTAGTCCACAAAGCCCCGTCCCATAAGGGGTATCGTGGTTGTACATGTAAGGTTGGAGTAACGGTCGCAACTTACACCATTTTTTTCAAAAACCACACACACTCACTTACTCCGGTACACCACTTCTTTCTCAAGTGGTTACCCAACTCAAAATAATCTCCCTCGTGAATTAGTGGCAACAAAGGGGTTTTCGAAAAGTCTTTCAAATCATCTATGTTTCCATCACCATGCATGCTCCCATCCCACTTGCGTAGAATATACTAGCAACCTAACTACTCTCACCCACACAACCCTCATAAGGATGGTAGGGTCATGGACGATGCAAGTATCAACGGTAAAATATCTGAGGCATCACTCCGAAGGGGGGGGGGTTACCTCATCATTATGATCAATTCATCGGAACAACAAGTGCTATATGACATGCAATAGAAGGGCTCATAGCATGGTCAAAGAGCTGCTTGCCTGGCTTAGCAATGTCTTCTAGGTCTTCACACGCTTCTCGTCCACTCCGAGCACTTCATCTACATCGTCAACTATCACCGGAAACAACCGCAATAAGAAACACAACAAGTAAAAATATAATTGCTTTATAAATAGGAGTTTTATTTTTGTAGGACACCTCTGGTCATGAGACAAATAACCAAGGAGGTTTTGATGGTTGTGGGTCAAGGGGGTGTTTTGAATGGTGGAAACGAAGGGTTCAATGGTCTCATGAGAAATCTGCAGAAAATATTTTGACAAAAATAGGTGAATGCACCCATCATATAGGGCATGATTTTAGAAACATGTGGGAAGTGGTTTCAATGGATTTGGATTTGAGATGAATTTACTATGAATTTCCTAAGATGGAAAATAATGAATAAATGGGCTATTTATTTGACCCAGCAGAATCAACACATGGATAAAAATGTTGACCATGGCTAGGAAAATAGGGTATGATTTTTAGAGTTCCTAGGAATTGGAATCACCCCATTTGGAGTTGATTTGGATGCTTTGTGAATTTAGCAATAGGGTTTTTCATAGTTCAAGTTCACATTTGAATTTGAACTCTACAAAGAAATTTACAGGAAAAATGTGCAAGACATACTTCTGGATAGATAAGAATTTCAGAAACATTTAGGAGTTCGAATCAGCTGATTCGAAGTTCAAATGAATTTACTACGAATTGTTCTATTCCTATGAAAAAGGAAAAAGAGAAAATAATCTACCTAGATGGGCCGGACCTGGCATAGCGAGGACCCACACTGGGCGCAACATAGAAGAAAAGTGCACTTGGCCAGCCCAGTCGCTCAACTGCGCACGCGGAAAGTCCCCCCATGAATTTTGCTTTCCCCTGGCGAAGACGCCATCGGCCTGTCCCTGCCTCCACTTAACGGGTGAGGCCCACCCGTCAGCCTCTCTGGCCGGCCGACAAGCAGGATCCGCTGGCAGGATTGTCTGCCTCCTCCCGCCTGATCAAAGGAGGAGCAGGGGGCATCGGCGACCTGGCTACTGGTGTGCTCTGAGCGACGTGTCGCACCCATCTGGGTACTGCACGCGTAGAGGGAATCGGCATAGCGAGGAAGCCACGGACGGCCGCGTAGGTAACCGCTGGCTCCGAAGATCACAAGGCCTACGAACGAGGGGAGCAAGGCTGCTGGTTGAGGTATGGCTTGCGGGTGCCATGTGGGTCTTCTGCCGTGGTTAGGAGGGAGAGAGGGGCACCAGAGTGCTCTAATTTGAGAAAGACCCGAGGCGGCAATGTTGGTCATGGTCAAAAGCAGAGGGCATGAGGGGAAGCTGTGGGTGGTCTGGGAGGTCATTGGAGGGGAGGGAGCCAAGGGAGACGAGAGGGGGGGCTCTAGACCGAGCGTTAAGGCGGTACACGAGCTCACCATGGAAAGCGGCCATGGTTGCCACTCATGCAAAGCTAGGAGGCACGGGGGAGCTGTGAGGCATGTCTATGGTCTTTGTGGACGTGGCCTACGTCGAGGGAAGAGGAGAAAGGGAGTGGGGGAGCTCTAGGGCCTCACGCATGTGAGGTCGGCCACTGGCCGAGCCAGTTGTCATGGTGTGGACGTCGAGGTGGGCGAGGAGGACACGGCTGGAGGTCTCGAGGCCATCGGAAGCATCCATTAGTCGGTGGCTACAGTGCGGGTGTGCACTATAGCACGCTCCAGAGAGCGAGCTCTGCATGCCGGGGCATGCTCTTGGCACTTTGGGCATGCCCACACGAGTCCAGCGGATCCAGGGGAGCTCAAACAAGGCACATAAGGGAAATGGGTGCTCTGGAGGTGCCTTAGGATAGAAGAAAAGTTGAGAGGGAGAGAAATGGTTGTTGTCCAGTGGGTAAAAATGGAAGTTTTACCCCTCAATCGTTGATCTATGATCATTAGGATTTTACTGGGGCTAGAAGAGGGCTAAGAGAGTTTGTGGTAAAAATTTGAGAGCAAGGGGAATAGTAAAAGTGGTGGAAACAGTAGCTTTTAGAAATGGCCAGAAGGTGTTTGTGCTATGCTTGGGCTAGTATATGGAGTCTACTTGCCATGATATTTAACACGATCAAATTGTGGGTAAAAGTGAGATGGATCACAAGGTTTGAGCTCAATAGAGAAAATATGATCATGCAAACTTTGTGAACCCTAGGATTTAGCAGAATCAGGTTTCTGTAGATCCAGTTAGGATAAACTAATCTCCTTGATGCACCACTTTGTGTAACATCATTATTTGGGGATTGAAACATGCCCACAAAGTTTGGGGTCAATAGGAAAAACTTCACAATGTAAAGTTGTTCAAATATGATTTTGTACAAAGAGGGTTTTGGAATATTTTGGTGAAGAAAAACTATTGGGATTGAGAAGGTTTAACTCCTAGATGAGCTAGCTACCAAAAGTAAAGACCAGCCACCCAATCCCCAAGGACTGAGGATTGGCAAGTGGGGTGAACCATCTTTGACAGGTGGTTTACCATGATCAAGTCAGGGTTTACGCCCTAGATTGGACCAAAAGGGGCTGGTAACAAAGTCATTACAGTCGTCCAATCCATTCCAAGCTTCTGAAGGGAGTAGGGATGGCATGCTCATCGTAGACCATCAAAGTAGTGGAGTGAGGGGTGTCTTCAACTACTTGGTTCCTTCCTAGTCAGGCACTGATAGGTGATTGTTAAGACAAGGGGCTCTATAACCCCATCGATTTGCAAGGGCTTCATCGAGCTTGGATGTTGGTGCTTCTTGCTATAGTCTAGTTTATGTAGTCGGTATAGGAGTGGTGGTTGACTTCTTTTGCTTCTTCTTTGTCGTTGTCGTCGCTTGACATTCGTAGTGGTTCTTCATCTTGCTTGGGCAAGAATGTCTTCTGTTGCAGGGATGGTGATTTGAGGAGTCCAACTCCTTCAAGGTGAAACCTTATACTCGAGAGGCATGGTAATAGGGCTTCCTGGGGCTGGTCCAAACAAGACTAAGGTGTTCCTCCTCTTATTGGGTAAATAAGTATGTCATCCCAGAGGACAAGAACCTATTTCCTGAAGTATCACATAAACACATAGATCATGGGATATGTGAGAGGAGTGGGCATTCGTCCCGGATGGTCTCTAGTATCAAGGGTTTGTGGTCCAACCTAATAGAGGTCTTCGTGGCCACTTTCCTTATGGAAAGGGTGGGTGGTGGTCATGGTGGAGTATCGACCATAGTCTTTTGACTTAGAGCCAGAGCCTATGGTCTTATCCGACCATGGCATGGTTCTGTAAAGTTTCGGAGTTTGAAGGAGCTTAGGATGTGAGTGAACGTCTAACATCTTATCCTCGAGCACAGTTCTTTAGATGCCAATAATCCTTCCTGTTTCTTCAAACCAAATCATCCTATAGCATTGAGGGTATCATCTCGTATAAGCCATCTCCACCAACAACTAAGCTATGCATATCACCATGGCTCTAAGAGAAGGACAACCCATACTCTCATACATACACTATAACTACTCATATATTTCCCTATGTAAAAAAATCCTTGCGAAAGCATACAAGCCGCTAAGCTTGATTGTGACACTACAAATCCAAGTACTAAGCCAATTTACCCAGGTCTAGGGTGTTGTATCTCTATGCTAAGGAAACACATCATACACCGATCCAAGATCGTGTTTCCTTCCTAATGAATCCGATCAAGTAGTCCTTAAATGCCATAAATGTTATGTGAACCACTGCTCCTATAAATCCAATATTGAGGGATTTCTACATAATCTCCTAGAGTTCCTATAATCCATGAATCCTTGAAAGAACTATAAATCGTAGCACAACCACCAATTCCCAGCATGACGATCTAGTAAACTCCAATAGGTGCATATAGATCCTCGAATCAATTCGGACAATGACCTAGTGTCCCTAGTTTATCTCCCATCAAGGAACATGGTAGAAAGATCGAGATCATCTAAATAAATCCAACTTACTCCAAACCATGTAGCCTGATTGATCCTAAGCACCTCTTAGAATCACCTATTTAAATCTAACGTTTGCATCCAGTAAGAATTCCCTACTAGTCACTCCAGTCACTAACATATCACAATCAATCCACTATCAACATTATTTGCCAAATTCAAATCATTAATACACGAAGAATTTCAGCTTGTGATCATATTGGTCCTACTAAATCCAATTTGCTAAAGGGGAAATTAAGTTATGCTACTCTATCAATCTTGATCCACCAAGTTTGTCTATCAACATTAAGCCTCGTAATCCACCAAAGGGTCTTACTAATTCTTCAAGATACCTATCACAACCTTGGAAAATCATTAGCCTCCTAATTAGGTATCCTCTAAACAATAGTCCCTATGGCATCATCAGTTCAAGTGTTGGATTATGGATGTAATGCTTCTGTTCACTATGATCACTAGTCCCATAATGAACCCAATGCTAAGCAGGGTTATTGATGCTTATCAGCTGATCTGTAAAATCCGTGTATTAAACACATGATCAAAGGTTTGAGCTGGGGGAGCTTGTGAGGTCTAGGTTGGGCTAGGGAGGGTTTTCTAATCTTGAGGGAAAAGCATAACTCTACGGGGTTGTGTCTGGTTGAGTACGTCATAGTCGAAGCCTTCGGTGTCAGTTGTTTGCCGAGGTGGATCCTTGGTGTATCTTGTCTATCCAGCCTTTTGTTGACGAGATGGGGAAAGAGGTAAAAGTAGCGTAGAGGGGAGTTCCTAAGGGGGTGGTATAGTACAAGTGCATTCAAACAAGTGCCAAAAAGGTCAAATACAAACACTAAGGTAAGGTAGGTGATGTAGTCGTGTACTTGTTACGTAGGGCAAGAGTGCGACTTTCACCAAAGCACAAGCAAGCAAAAACAAGCAACACACAATTATGGTTCTATCTGAACCATCATAGGGACTCGACTTCGCATAGGGGACAAACGACCTATCCTACTCTAGGGGTTCTCGGAGTTATTAGTCGTGCTTTCTTCGTGGCTTGGAGAGGAGTCCGCTCGGTCTTCTAGGTCTTCTTCATGTGTTGCTATGCCTCTTGTTGTTGTTTATCAAAATGATCCTGGTTGCGCCTAAAGAGTCCTTGATGACTCCGGGTCTGTTGAGTTGACGACAAAGGTGATTCTTCACGGCTGTTGTTGACAGGGTGTTCTGGTGTATTTGTAATCATGAAAATGTCTCCTTGTCTTCAAAGACGTCGAGGGTTCGAGGTAGGAAATCTTTTATGAATGATATTAGCAAGGCATGGTAGAGTTGTATCTTGCCGGTCACATTGACGATATCATCGGCACCAAAAGCGGGGGATGATGCGAACCGTTTTCCTGCACACTATAGTGATGCGGACCAAATGGCGAGGTTCTCATCCACTGGTGGTTACTGACACAACAACGATAATGACAGGATTGCTCTATTAGTGATGCATATAATGACCTTGCATATCTTACATCCTGTTCATCACAAGCCAAGGTTGCATCAACCTGGGGAAGTGTCGAGGGTGTCACCATCTTCTGAGTCTTGCTATCCTTATTCCTTGAGAAGGTATCTCTTGTTGGTATCTTCTTGTCAGGTGTTGCCAACTTGTGTCCAAGATATGTGGGCAATCGTCTAGCAAGGTGGTTTCCTTCCAGGTTACCCACGAGGTTTTCAAGGAACCAAGTGGTCAGGCGCTCAAGGGTACTATCGACCATTTGCAAGGTTTTGAAAAGTAGATGAGGAGAGCCCAAACAAAAATGGTGGAAGTTCTATGGAACAATCCTTTAGTTTCTTTTGAAGCATAGAGGAGGTAAGAAATATTGTAGTCTTTGCAAGTGATTTGAAGGGTCTGGGAAATATTTTTTTCCAAACTAACGTCCATGCTAACTAAGGGCTCCCTGCAATTAGGATGGATCTGATACCAGCTCTGTGGGGACCCTGACTCATAAGTCGTGATCACCGAGTGTACGTGCACAGTGATCCCAGAGATCAATGCTCACTGAACACACATAAACTGAATAACAAGAGTCTTACATCCATTACATACCGTTTGTACACAAATATGGCCTTTATGGCAATTTCTTGCAGCGGAAATCTTCAATGAGAGCACTAAGTAGGTAATTTTGCAGAAAGCTAATTTTGAGTGCAGTGACATGATCGACTAACTTACATAAGCATGCATCAACAATTGGCACTTATCCAAATGAACAAATTATATATATCATCATAAGCAAGGGGTTGAACATCTCTATAGGATCGAGAGAGGGGTGTAAAGAGGGGGGTGAATAGACTACTAGCAGGAATTTAAAACCTAACCTTTTCCCAAGTTAATTGGTAGGCAGATTTTAACAATTTTAGTAAGTCTAGCAAGTCTAACAGCCCTACACATGCATGTCTACAAATATGGCAGCAGACAGTAAAGACATTGCACATGAAGTAAAAAAGATGGGATAGGAAGATCAAACGCAATAGGAGACGCAAGGATTTTTCCCATGGTTCTCACAGATGGTGCTATCATACGTCCATGTTCATGGAGTCTTCAACCCACGGAGGGTAACGATCGCGAGAGTGCACGGAGGGCTCCACCCATAAGGGTGCACGAAGTAGCAACCTTGACTATTCCATGCGGCTTCCGTCCATGAATAACTAGCCTCGCTATGGGTAGATCATCATGAAGTAGGCGATCTCCTTGCCCTTACAAACTTCTTGGTTCACTCCACAACACGAAGTAGGAGGATCCCAAGTGACACCTAACCAATCGAGGAGGCACCACCCTCCAAAATGTAATAGGCTCCGTAATAACGATGAACTCCTTGCTCTTGTGCTTCAAGATGATAGACTCCTCAACACACAATCACTCTCTCACAGATTTGGCTTGGTAGAAGAGATGCGATTGGCAACTGATTCCACAACTCGATGAGACCGATTCTCAATTTTCTGTGGTACCAATTCTTGTCACGGGCTAACCAGAAAGTTGTTCCAAAACTCGGTGAGACCAATTCACAAAACTCGGTGGTACCGATTCTTGAGAATGGCTAACCAGAATGTTGGTCCAAATATCGGTGAGACCGATTGGCAAAACTCAATGGTACCGATGCTTGAAAATGGGATACCCAAAAGTTGGCAACTGAGTTCGGTGGCACCGAATGGAACGATGGTAGTATGGAGATTGGTTTGGCTTAGGATCTGCCTAGGGTTTGAATCTCGGTGATACCGAATAGGAATTGTTGGTCTTACCGATGTGAGTGGTAGGGTTTTATACAAAGTATTTGTGGAAGATCTTTTGGTTGGTTTTGGTGACTATCACTTGTGCACGTATGAGCATCTTGTTCACCAACGGTACCATACCCCCTTTTAATAGTATTGGCTTTCCTATGGACTCAAAGTGATTTCTCCCAAATGTAAATGTAGAGTCCTCTTACTTGAAGCTTGGACAACCTATTTCCTTGCATCTTGGGATTATTCCACAATCTCCACTATCCTTTTTCCAACTCAACTCTCCATGGACTATTATCTGAAATACACTACATAGAGGTGTTAGTCCAAGAGACAATGTATGTTTTCATGAATTATGAAAACCACCAAGGGAGCATGTTGTGCTTTCAATCTCCCCCTTTTTGGTAATTGATGACAACATACAATCAAAGCTTCAAATAAAGATATGCATGGAAATAATGAAGACTTTGAGAAACACATAACTTAGATTTGCTCCCCCTAAATGTGTACAGTCCTTTAAAGGATAGTTGCTTTGGAATGCATGGACACACATATGGATGAAGGGATATGGGAATTCATGTGTATCTTGGCTATATGCATCAATATATGTGAATGGAATGTCTATCCTTGATCAAGACATCACTCTTACAAACAATATGTGCAAGAATCAAGAGATCATATTGGTCAAGAGTATGATGCATATACTTACCTTGAGTTCTTGAGCAATCTAGTAGTAGAGACACACTTGAGAAAACAATGTTAGGAAACGCAAGAGTATTCTACTAAACAAAAGCAATAGAACTCAACGAATACCAAGATGTGGAGAACATATAAAATATGATAACCATTAAGATTGGTATGTCTCCACCTTTAGCATAAATTCTTTAGAACTTTCTCCCCTTTAGATATGAACATAGTAGTTCATCCCCTCCCCCTGAATCCCAACATGTAGATATTGGAATTGGATAGGGTGAGAACAGTTCTCCTTTGTTCACTTTAGACTTTTCTCCAAAATATAGTTTACTCACCCTACATTGTTATTCTCCCATTGTTTATATAAGTGTGAATTTTTCATATTTTCCTCTCCCCCGAAATCATATCTCCCCCTTTGCAAAAGCATGTAACTCTCCCTTTAGCATGAAGCTTTGATATTCTCCCCATTTGGCATAACATACCAAAAAGGTGAAACTTGGGAGTAGTGACAGGGATCATTGACAAGGAAGGGATCCTTGAGAACAAGAGTCATTGAAGTGGGGTTCATAGAAAAAGGAACTAAGGGAATCATGGAATGATATTCTCTCCCCGTTTGCAAATTTAAGTTTGCTACTCCTTGGAGTTAGGGATCCTTGAATATAGAATTTATCCCCCGAAGTGTTATCTGTTATTCTCCCCTTAAAAAAAATATAGTTTTTTTATGAAGGGTTCATCGAAGGAACAAGAATATCACAAGAACAGATACCAAAATAAATAAATAAAGAGACACATATTTAGAAAAGAAGAAAATCGGTGGCTCCGAGATAAATAAATTAGTGGTACCGAGATGGTGTAGTGCAGCTCATCTGCAATTTTGGTAGCACCGAGTTATTTAAATCAGTGGCTCCGAATGAGAGACCAAGTTTCAATTTTCACAGCGACAAAAGAAAATAGCTTGAAAAAGAAAAATGCGAAAGTTTTACCAAAGACATCAAATAGATAAGATTTGAGTGGTTACAAGAGATCATGCAAATAGAAAGCAAACCACACAAGATTCTTATCTAGATGATGGGCGGTGACTAGCTCACCTATATTAGAGTATATTGACTTAGGAGCCTAGTAAGAATATTTGATCATAGGTCATACTCTATGTTAAGCTCAAAATGGGTTTTCCATTTTCGATTAAGCATTTTAATGTCTTCATATCACTTTAGTTGCTTTAGCCCATGACTTGGAGTAAAGCCTTTTCAAGGATATGAGTACATACCTTTGAATGATGTTGATGACACTGCTCATAGGTGAACTTGTTGAGGATGCTCGAGGTTGATGAAGATCATCTTGAATTTGGAGCAATCCTTCTCGTTCTAGTACCCTCATCACCTACAAAGGTTAGTCATGCAAGGAAGAGTAATGGATATATCCAATTGACATGATACTACTTAAGATTTTGCAACTAAAATCAAGTATATGTCAAGGATATGTTTTTGTTGCATCAAGAGGGGTTGTGGATACTTGGTAATGACAAGATTCCTTATGATTGGAGTTGATGGAAATCTTTTGGAATGAAGTTCTTCCAAATACCTACAAAAGGTTAGATGCAATACAAAGGAGCATAGAATTCCATGGCATATGATAATGAGTTACGGGCACATGGAAATAACAAGAAAGCTCATGCCCTTGCTTGCAACCGAGTGAGTCTAGCTCAAGTTTGAAGAATCAATGATGTTCAACTCACTCCTCAAATGACAAAATGTTTTCTCATCAAGTGGCTTAGTAAAGATATCTGCCAATTGCTTGTTAGTATGAACATGCTTAAGATTAATATCTCCTTTGGCAACATGAGCACGAATGAAATGATGTCAAACATGATTATGCTTGGTTCGAGAATGTTGCACAGGATTATGTCCAATTTTAATAGCACTTCCATGTTCACAAAGCAATGGGACGTTTTTAACATGAATTCCATAATCCTTAAGCATTTGTGTCATCCATAGCAATTGTGCACAACAAGATCCAGCAGCAATGTACTCAGCTTCGGCAGTAGATAGAGATACCGAGTTCTGTTTCTTGGAGGACCAAGACACAAGAGATGTACCTAAAAATTGACAAGTACTCGAGGTGGATTTTCTATCAATCTTGTCACCGGCATTGTCCGAATCGGAATAGCCAACAAGATTAAAAGAAGATCCCTTAGGATACCAAATGCCAAAGTTTGGTGTTTGTGTCAAGTACCTCACAATACGTTTCACAGTCAAAAGATGACACTCTTTAGGTGCAGCTTGATATCTAGCACACATGCAAACACTAAGCATGATATCGGGATGAGATGCACATAGATATAACAATGAACCAATAATAGATCGATAAACCTTTTGATCAACCGGTGCATCCTCCCTGCTAAGATCAACATGTCCACTAGTGGGCATGGGAGTTTTCATACCTTTGCACTCCTGCATGTTGAACTTCTTGATCAGGTCTTTGGTATACTTAGTTTGAGAGATGAAGGTTCCTTATTTTGATTGCTTGATTTGCAAACCAAGAAAGAATTTCAGCTCACACATCATAGACATCTCATACTTCTTGGACATCAGCCTTCCAAACCTTTCACTAAATTGAGGGTTAGTGGAACCAAAGATAATATCATCCACATAGATTTGGCACACAAATAATTCTCCATTAACTCTCTTAGTGAACAAGTTTGCACCAATTTTACCAATTTCAAAACCTTTTTCTATGGGGAACTTCATTAAGCATTTGTACCAAGCACGAGGGGCTTGCTTCAGACCATAAAGGGCTTTACAAAGCTTGTAAACAAGATTAGGTTTCTTAGGATTCATAAAATTACATGGTTGCTTAACATAAACTTCTTCTTCAGTTTCACCATTTAAAAATGCACTTTTGATGTCCATTTGATAAAGCGTGATATCATGGTGATTAGCATAGGTAAGAAGAATACGAATAGCTTCACGTCTAGCGACGGGGTCATATGGCTCATCGTAGTCCGTACCTTCGACTTGCCTATATCCTTGGGCTACGAGATGAGCCTTGTTGCGCATGACTTGACTGTCTTCGTCTTGTTTGTTCTGAAACACCCATTTGGTTAAGATGATGTTTTGTTCGTCCTTGGTCTTCTCCACGAGTGTCCACACTTTGTTTCTCTCGAAGTTGTGAAGCTCTTCATGCACGGCGTTCAGCCAATCCGCATCTTCAAGAGCTTGTTCTACCTTCAATGGCTCAATGCTAGATATGAAAGAATAATGCTCACAAAAGTTAGCTAGACGGGTTTTAGAGCGAGTGATTCTCCCTGTTTGTATATCACCAAAGATTTGGTTTAGGGGATGGTTCTTGGTCACTAGTGCTCGAACTCGGGTCAGGTTCCGATTGTTGGATGGTGGAGCTTCTTCTTCTTCATCATCATCTCCTTCATCTTCGTTGTTGTTCAAGGTGTCATTCCCTTGAGGTGGTGGTGAAGGTGGTTGTGGTGGATCTTCATGATGCAGTTCCTCCTCTTCATCATATCGTCATGTACCTCTTGTGGAAGCCTCCATGTCATGTTGGGGTTCACCTTGACATGAAGTAGGGGCTTCCAGTTGAGTTGATGAAGTACTTTCCTTCACCTTCATGGGACGAAACTTGCCAATGGGTAGATCTAGAATGGCTTCCGAAGGATCCTTATCACCTACATCATTTGGAAATTGTTTGACTTGCGAACCATTAGATTCATCAAACATCACATCTACCGTCTCTTCAACTTTTCGAGTGAAGTTATTGTAGACACAGTAAGTGTGCGAGTTAGGTCCATAACCAAGTAGGAATACTTCATGGATAAGTGTGCGAGCACCTCTACGGAAACCGGTAAAGACCAATTTATGATTATCTTGATGAAACACTTGGCAATCTACTTTCGTGAATAAAACATTGAAACCGAAGTCGGCAAGTCTAGATACGGAAAGAAGATTGTAGCCAAGGGATTCAACAAGCATAACTTTTTGAATAGAGCTATCATTGGATATGGCCACCTTACCAAGGCCAAGTACCTAAACCTTAGAGTTGTCTCCAAAGCTCACGTACTTCGAGGACCTTGATTAGGCGAGATGTCTTGGAACATGTCTTTATCACCAATCGTATGATCCGTACATCCACTATTGAGAATCCACTCTTTTCCTCCGGACATATAATCTTTAAAGTTTGCCATAAGACTCAGATTCTTCATGATCTTCTCATATTCGATGTCGAAGAACTCATCTTCTCCAAGTTCCACATTGTCATAATCAAGTGGAAAATCCTCGTCATGAAGAACAAGAGATTCATTAGAATTGTGATTATGACAATGTTCAAGTTTATGAATGCGAATGGCTTCAAAGATAATGTTGTCGATAGAGGTGACATCTCCTTTAGCACGCATAAGATCACGGAGCTCAAATAAGCATTTATCAAAGTTTGGATCACAAGGCTTCATTTTGTGAAAACCAATGGTTTTATGAAGAATTTCATCAAGATTTCCTAAGGAGAGATTTGGATATTGTTTATCCAAATCAGTCCATAAGGTATAGGCACATGCAAAGTTCTTCAATTAAGAAAGCACGTATCTTGGTAAACCTCTAACAATAAGATTGACAACTCTTGGTTACCAAGCATGTTAATTTCCTCTTTGTGTGTGGGATGCAATTCATCAATGGGGAGCACATAGTAATTTTCAATATATTTAGTCAAATGGAATCTATTAAATAGATCAATCATGGCATTTTTCCATTGACTATAGTACTCTCCATCAAGAATAGGCACTCTAGAACTCAAACTCTCTATTCTAGACACATCCATTTTCCTCCACGGTGATTAAACCGAAGGAATGGAGACCAAAGCTCTGATACCACTTGTAGGATCGACAGACGGGTGTCTAGAGGGGGAGGTGAATAGACTACTATCAGGAATTTAGAACCTAACATTTTCCCAAGTTAATTGGTTGGCAGATTTTAACAGTTTTAGTAAGTTTAGCAAGTCTAACAGCCCTACACATGCATGTCTACAAATATGGTAGAAGAAAGTAAATACATTGTACATGAAGTAAAGAGATGGGATATGAATATTAAATGCAATAGGACACGCAAGGATTTTTCCCGTGGTTCCAATTGGTGGTGCTATCGTACATCCACGTTCATAGTCTTCAACCCACGGAGGGTAACGGTCGCGAGATTCCACGGAGAGCTCCACCCATAAGGGTCCACGAAGTAGCAACCATGACTATTCCATGCGGCTTCCGTTCATGATAGACTAGCTTCACTATGGGTAGATCTTCACGAAGTAGGCGATCTGCTTGCCCTTACAAACTTATTGGTTCACTCCACAACATGAAGTAGGAGGCTCCCAAGCAACACCTAACCAATCTAGGAGGCACCACCCTCCAAAAGGTAATAGACTCGGTAATGACGATGAACTCCTTGCTCTTGTGCTTCAAGATGATAGACTCCTCAACACACAATCACTCTCTCACATATTTGGCTTGGTAGAAGAGATGGTATTGGTGGAAAGCAAGTTGGGGAGCCTAGAAATCAAGATCCATATGGTAGGAGTGGAATATCTTGTTCTCAACACAAGGGTAGGTGGTTCTCTCTTAGAAAACTGAGTACGATAGGTATGGAATAGTTCTGAGCGCTTCTCTTTCGAGTAAGTGGTGGTGGAGGGGTATATATAGGCATCTCCAAAAATCAAATGGTTACACACAATAAGTCAGACTCGGTGACACCGATGTGTAAATCTTGGTGGCACCGAAGTGACTTAAAGTTTGCAACTTTTGAATCTCGGTGAGACCGATATCGAAACCTCAGTGGTACCGATTAGATGACTAACAGTCAGACTGCACAACTCGGTGAGACCGATGCTCAATTTTTGGTGGTACCAATTCTTGTCACTGGCTAACCAGAAAGTTGTTCCAAAACTCAGTGAGACAAATTGACAAAACTCGGTGGTACCGATTCTTGAGAATGGCTAACCAAAATGTTGGTCCAAATCTCAGTGAGACTGATTGGCAAAACTCAGTGGTACCGATGCTTGAAAATGGGATACACAAAAGTTCGCAACTGACTTTGATGGCGCCGAATCGAATTATGGTAGTACCGTGATGGGTTTGGCTTAGGATCTGCCTAGGGTTTGAATCTCGGTGAGACCGAATAGGAATTGTTGGTCTTACCGATGTGAGTGGTAGGGTTCTAGACATAGTATTTGTGGAAGATATTTTGGGTGTTTTTGGTGACTATCACTTGTGCATGTATGAGCATCTTGTTCACCAACAGTACCATACCCCCTTTTACTAGTATTGGCTTTCCTATGGACTCAAAGTGATTTCTCACAAATGTAAAATGTAGAGTCCTCTTCCTTGAAGCTTGGCCAACCTATTTCCTTGCATCTTGGGGTAATTCCACAATCTCCACTATCCTTTTGCCAACTCAACTCTCCAGGGACTATTATCTGAAATACACTAGATAGAGGTGTTAGTCCAAGAGACAATGTATGTTGTCATGAATTATCAAAACCACCAAGGGAGCATGTTGTGCTTTCAATCTCATGTTTAGTCATCACGTCAAGTGATCTGACTTATATCAAGTACCATCTTTGTGTCATCGACAAACACACACATCAAGTTCCGTAAACATTTGGACGTAGAACAAGAGCAGTCATCCAACTGTCCTTGACCATGGACACGGATATTCGAATAGTTTTACACTCTACAGAGGTTGCTGAAAGCACATTTGCCC
Organism: Hordeum marinum; assembly: GCA_022496015.1. Taxonomy (NCBI): domain Eukaryota; kingdom Viridiplantae; phylum Streptophyta; class Magnoliopsida; order Poales; family Poaceae; genus Hordeum; species Hordeum marinum. The sequence continues at coordinate 237,823,653 of CM039677.1, forward strand.
CCTTGGTAGTTTTGGTAATTAGTAACAACATATATGCCATTGAACTAATGTTCCCACTGAGTATGTTTCAGGAAAAGTTCAATGATGGGTTTGCAAAGGATTGTGGAATGGACCAAGATGCAAGGGAATAGATTGGCAAAGCTTCAAGCAAAGGACTCTACGTTTTACATTTGTGAGAAATCACTTTGAGTCCATAGGAAACCCAATACTATTAAAAGGGGATAAGGTTTTGTTGGTGAACAAAATGCTCATACATGCACAAGTGATAGTCACCACATACACCCACAAGCTCTTCCACAAAAGTCTGTCCAAAGCCAAATACTCAAAATCGATGCAACCAGCACTTTCCACTCAGTGCTGCCGATTCTAGAACCTAGACAGACTCGGCCAAACCCTAGCCACTTCGATGCAACCGATTCTCCTTTGGTGCGCCGAGTTCGGGTTGCCAACTTCCTGGTATGCAAGTTTACAAAATCGGTCCCTCCGAGTTTTGTGAATCGGTGTCACCGAGATTGGGCAATCTGACCATTGGTCACCTTATCGATGCAACCGAGATTCCTTTATCGGTCTCACCGAGATTCAAAAGTTGCCACCTTTTTATCACTTTGGTACCATCGAGATTAACACATCGGTATCATCGAGTTGGTCATTTTGTGTGTAACGGTTGGGTTTTTGGAGATGCCTATATATACCCCTCCACCACCACTCCCTCGTAAGAGAGGCACTCAGAATTGTTCCTAATTTTCTGAGAGAGAGCCACCTACTCATGTGTTGAGATCATGCCATTCCATTCCTACCATATGAATCTTGATCTCTAGCCTCCCACACTAGATTTCCACCCAATCAATCTCTTCTACCAAGCCAAATCTGTGAGAGAGTGATTATGTGTTGAGGAGTGTATCATCTTGAAGCACAAGAGCAAGGACTTCATCGACACAATCGAGCCTTTTACCTCTTGGAGGGTGGTGCCTCCTAGACTGGTTAGATGTCACTTGGGAGCCTCCTACTTTGTGTTGTGGAGTGAACCAAGAAGTTTGTGAGGGCAAGGAGATTGCCTACTTCGTGAATATCTACCCCGAGTTAGGATAGTCCTCCGTGGACGTAGGCCATCATGGGTATAGTCAAGGTTGCTTCTTCGTGGAACCCTCCATGGACTCTCGCGACCATTACCCTCCGTGGGTTGAAGACTCCATAATCGTGGATGTACGATAGCGCCACCTATCGGTACCACGGGAAAAATCATCGTGTCACCAATTGCGTTTGATCTTCCTACTCTCTCTTTACTTATGTAGGATCGAAAGTAGGTCTAGAGGGGGGTGATTAGAATACTTGACCAAATAAAATCTACTTTTCCCAATTTTAATTCTTGGTAGATTTTAGCATTCATAGTATGTCAAGTACACCCTACACATGCATGTCTAAGAGTATAGCAGCGGAAAGTAAAGACATTGCGCATGTAAGTAAACAGAGGGTAAGGAAAGCAAACACAATTGATGACACAATGATATTCCCGTGGTTCCGATAGGTGGTGCTATCGTACCTCCACGTTCATGGAGTCTTCAACCCACAGAGGGTAACGGTCGCGAGTGTCCACGGATGGCTCTACCCACGAAGGGTTCCACGAAGAAGCAAACTTGACTATACGATGACGGCCTACGTCCACGGAGGACTAGCCTTACTGAGGGTATATCTTCACAAAGTAGGCGATCTTCTTGCCCTTACAAACTTCTTGGTTCACTCCACAACACGAAGTGGGAGGCTCCCAAGCGACACCTAACCAATCTAGGAGGCACCACCCTCCAAAAGGTAATAGGCTCGATAATGTCGAGGAACTCCTTGCTCTTGTGCTTCAAGATGATAGACTCCTCAACACACAATCACTCTCTCATAGATATGGCTTGGTAGAAGAGATAGAATTGGTGGAAAGCACCTTGGGGAGGCAATCCATATGGTTGGAGTGGAAGATCTTGACCTCAACACAAGGGTAGGTGGTTCTCTTCTCAGAAAACTGATAGGATAGGTATGGAATGGTTATGAGTGCTTCTCTGTAGAGTAGGTGGTGGTGAAGGGGTATATATATGCATCCCTGAAAATCCAACCATTACACACAAAATGACCAACTCGGTGACATCGATGTGTTAATCTCGGTGGTACCAAAGTGACCAAACGGTGGCAACTTTTGAATCCCGGTGAGACCGATATAGGAATCTCGGTTGCACCGATAAGGTGGCCAATGGTCAGAATTACCAATCTTGGTGACGCCGATTAAACAATCTCAGAGATATCGAAATTGTGAACTAGCGTAACTGAAACTTGGCAGCCCAACTCGGTGGTGCCGAATGCAGTATTGGCTGCACCGAAGTGGCTAGGGTTTGTCTGGGTTTGTCTAGGGTTTGGAATCGGTGACACCGGATGTGGAATGTTGGTTGCACCAATTTTGAGTGTTTGGCTTAGACAGACTTTGGTGGGAGAGTTTGTGGGTGTCTTTCGTGAGTATCACTTGTGCACATATGAGCTTTTTGTTCACCAACAAAACCTTACCCTCTTTTAATAGTATTGGCTTTCCTGTGGACTCAAAGTGATTTCTCACAAATATAAAATTTAGTGACCTCTGGCTTGAAGCTTTGCCAATCCATTTCCTTGCATCTTGGGGTATTCCACAATATCTTTGCCAACCCATCATTGAACTTTTCCTGAAACATACTAGATGGAATCATTATTTCAATGACTAATATGTTGTTATAAATTACCAAAACCACCAAGGGAGCAAATCTGCTTTCAAACTCCCCCTTATTGGTAATTGATGACAACATACAGATCAAAGCTTCGACATATGATATAATCAATGAATATAATCGTCACTTTGAGAAGTATGTGATAAGCAAGAGCTCCCCCTAAAGTTGTGCATTATATTGAATTTGCATTTGAATGCAAATGAACAATCGATTAGGTACATGCGGAACTTCTTCCATGTCACATACATCTTGGTGGTGTGCGAGAATAATTAGAGTGAACATCATAGCGCAACACAATCAAGCAATGTACAAAGATCATCTCATAAAGCATTAAGATAATAGGAAGTAGTAGCATCACACAAAATTGTATGATCAAACACAAAGAACGTGTATCAAAAGCAACCAAAAGACAATAACAATTGTTTTTGAAAAGTAATAAACACCAAAACACTCTCTTACTCGAAGCCTAAAGATCTATATACACTTCTCCCCTTTGGCAACAAGTTACCAAAAAGTTCAAAGGCATGTGTATAAGCATTCTTGGGATTATCTACTTCGGTTGTTGATGAAGGAGTCGAGATAACATCATCGGCGAAGGTATCTGCAGATGTCCTGGATGGATCTAGAGTGGATACAGGAGGAACTGGAGCTGATGGAGCAGGAGCTGAGGTGACAGCAGAATGAGCTGATGAAGAGGGCCTCAAGTCTGGAGCTGGCACTATGGCTGATCTGGCCTGAGTGGGGAACTGTGTTCCTGTTTTGAGAGGTGATCCATCCTCCTCGTCATCATCATTAGAAGAAGAAGCCTCAGGGATGTGCACTGAATCAACTTCCTTCTGAAGCTCTATGACTGTCTTAGTCACCCGGTCCACCTTATCATTAAGAGTCTTGATCCTTGTTTCAAAGATCGTCACAAGACTGTTCTGGTTGTCCAGAATCCCCTTAATGTCCTTCTACATGTCCTGAAATGATGAAATCAACAGATCCATTTTCTCACTTCTAGATGTAGGAACTTGAGCACTAGTGGCTCTAAGTCCCTCTCCCTCTACCTGAGCTGCAGCTGATGTGGGATGATCTGGGTCCATCACCATGATGTTATCCTCGTTACCTGGCTGTAGGGGAAAATGGGGATGATCGAGAGAAAATATGTGTTTTTCCAACTGGGATTTGATGAGCATCTGGATGTAGGGTGCCTAGCAGCAAGAGTGCTTCTGATCAGCAACAACCCTCTTGATTGTCTCAACAATCAAGTCCATGACTCTGATCCTCGTGTGTCTATCAAGGTGGATCAACATGTTGATGGAATATCCTCGGATCATTTTGTCATCTCCTGACTTGGGCATCAAAGTATGCCTGAGAACGGTGTTCATGGTGCGGAGGCCAGCCTGAAGATAGTAGATGGATCCTAGCTTGTGAGACTTCACATTGGCAGCAGGGATCTCCGTATACATTTTGGCTCTCCTTGGATTTTGAGTAGACATCCAAATCACCATCATGTGCCTCTGGGACTCCTAGAATTGCAGCCCAATCATCAACAGTGGATTCATATCTTGCTCCTTCTGACATCCATACAATCCTACCATCTCCATAGAAATGTGAAGTGGAGTAGAATTGCATGATCATTTCATCATTCCATGCAGTAAGTTATGTGCCAACAAATTCATCCGGGCCAATGCAGTGGAAATTGTCTTGGACACTTGGAAAGTAGTCCTCATTCTCCTTAATGAATTTCCAGTCTACATATCTCATGTCACCGATTGCTTGGCTCTTGTCTAGCAGGATTGTCTCATAGAAGTCTTGCTGCTCCTTGGTGTAGAATCTGTAATCAACAACAGTCTTTCTCCTCTTGGCATATCGATCAATAGCTCTCCATGCCCTCAAACCTGAGTCTTTCCTCTTCTTCATGTCTTTAGCAACTAGGTGGCTGACATCATGTACTGAAAGATGTGGTCTTAGCTTCATCAAGGTTGTAAGGTCATCATCATCCTCAACTCTGGAGGTAGTTCCCTTGTTCTTTTCAGAAGCTAGAATCTGCCTGGATGTCCTCTTAGGCTTTTCAATAGCAGCCTTCTTGGATTTGGTGCTCTTGGATGTTCCTGACTTAGGCATAGCATTAGCTAGAAGTTTCTTGGCCTTCTTCTTGGGAGGAGCCTTTGCAGCTGGCTCAATCTCCTCTTCATACATAGATGTGGGTCTGCCAGTCACATGGATAATCCTCTTTCTAGCTCTGTTCTTCTCTCCTGTTTTCTTAGGAGGTGACTCAAGGCGAAGAGTCATTGGAGCTCTGGCATTCTCAGGTGCTCTCATAGCTTCAGTAGGTGAATATGTTTTGCTGACCACCCTCCTTTGGTGAGTTCTTGGCAGCTTTATCTTGCTTCTTGGCAAGAACCTCCTCCGGCACGAAGTCTGAATCTTCCTCATCTGAATTCAGCTTCTTCCTAGCCCTAGTAGCAGACTTCGGCAACCCATGGGAGCTAGGGGTGCCTGGATCTGACCATGTACTAGGCTCAGGGCTTGTGCCTAAACTCATGTCAACACCCCGCTCTGGAAAATTCTGACTGTCTTCAGCATATGACATACTAACCCTATGAATAGAGTATAGAAGAGTGGAATAGGATAAGTCATCATAAAATATTCAGCTGGTTTTTGAAAGTTCGAACAGAAAAATAATAGATGTAGTTCACTTCAAAATTGGATTTCAGTGTGACCGAGTCAAACCTTTCGTTGTTGCTGAGACTCACAAAAACCTTAACCCAAACTGGGCAACAGTTTTGGTCGGACCGAAAACTGTCATTCGGTCTCACCGAGTTTTGTCCTCTGTAGCACAAAGAGGCAATCCGTGGAACCGATTTTTCTGACTCGGTCTCATCGAGATGCAATTTCACGGGCAACTAAACTTATTTTTTTCGATTCGCTAGACTATGGAAGTAATCTTGTGGATAGAGTGATTTCAATCTGTGGCAAGATAATGGTGAAACCCTAATGCGCAATATTTGGAGGTTGGAGTGCAAGAGGGGCTGAATCCGTACCCTAGCTCCATGACGTATCCTCTACGGCAGCGACGGGCGTGAGATTCCGTCGACGGCGGTGATTTTCAGTGGCGGAGGAGCGCGGGAAGACAAGGGCGATGCCCAGGGGTCCTTCTGCGGCAGCTTAGAGCTTGGGGCGCGACAATTTGATGAATGAAATTTCAAACCATCGCGTCCAGAGATTATATAACCTTCACTATCGGTGACACTGAATCTAAATTTTCGGTGTCATCGAGTTCCTCAGCTGTTAGCTGACAGGGAAACTCGATGTAACTGAGAATATGGAATTGGTAGTAACGAGGCAAGAAATCCAAATCAACCCTAGGCATTCGGTGTGACCAAGATTTTGGTGTTGGTTCCACCGAGAATATGGAATCAGTAGTACCGAGATTGAAAACTAGATCAACCGTAGGCATTTGATGATATCGAGAATTTTGGGTTGGTTCCACCGTGATGCACTTGGGAGGTTTTAATGGTCAGTCCTTGTTGATACGGAACTCCGAGTGCTCCACACAGAGAGGGATCGAAAAGCACTTGTTCAAATTATGTGATGCGGCATGAATAGAGTATGAGGTGAGAAAGCATAGATAGCTAAAGAAGTAGTCCTAGGCATTCTTGTATATCCAATTGGCAAAAGATAAATCAAAATCCAAGTAGCAACAATTGGAATCCTCGACAGAGTAAATAAATGCAGACTAACATGCTCACACAATAAGATGTCAAATGAAATCATGACAAACATGCACATATACTATAGCATTTAACAAGAACTTTGGTGATGAAGGAGTCATCTATAGATGAGTATATTGACTTAGGAGCCAAGTAAGAATACTTGATCATAGGTCATACTCATTGTTTAAGCACAAGTGGGGTTACCACTTTCTCATAAAGCATTTAATGTTGTCACATTCTTTTGAGATGCTTTAACTCAAGTCTTAGAGTAAATCTCCCCCTAGATGTGACATCCCCCATAAGAGGGATAAACTAACCTTGGGTTTTGTCGATAAAGACTTCATGTTGGTGAGGTAGTGGTGGATCCTCAAAGTTGATGAAGATCACTAAGCGTTGGGAGATCCTTATTGTTTCATTACTCTTCTCACCTACATGGGTTAGAACCAACACACAAGAGACAAATACAAGGATATCTATGTACATGGAGTGCAAGGCATATTTGATGATCTCCATCTATTTGTTGATTACCTTGTCCCTTGCTTACCTTTGAGGGAATGTGTGACTCCTTGAACTATTGCATAGAGTTGATGTTGATTGCAAATAGTCCTTGCCAATAATGAATATGAGTGAATTTCATTGGTGGAGTCACTCCACCAAAACTCTCTAGTTCTTCTTCTTGGGCACCCACATCAAGTTGATGGGGATCCTTGGTGTTGAAGTAGCACCTATAGAAGTTGAGATTGTAGTAGCCTTGGGAACCCACTGCACCAAAGGTTGGGATTCATCTTCATATGAGTCAAAGTCCTCTTGAAGCTTGTTCTTTCCCTTGAGGTTGGTGTCTTGTGGTGGAAGGTCATATTGCAACTTTTTTCCCTTGGGGAGAGTATTTTTATACTTATCCTTTTGAGGAACAAACTTGGGAGTGGGTTATTGACATTCTTCCCGTTCAACTCCATTTGCATTGAAGTAGCTAACACCACGATTCTTTGGGTATACTCCATGCTTGCATACAATCTCATCAAATTGTTTGCACCCTTCAAGACTCTTGTAGATACCTTTCTCTATAATCCCTTTCAAGAGTTCATTTTCTTGCTCAAGTGTAACTTGGCTAAGAGAAGAGTTAGTGGGATCAAGAGAACTACTAGAATAAATATCATTGGGTTTATCATTTTTATTGCTACTAGTTGAAGAACCTTTCTTTCCTCTGTTACTAGCTTGCTTAGACTTAACTTGAGGCATGAAGGTATATAAGACAAGTCGTTTGTCTAGATAAGAGGAAGTCTTCTTTCGAAGATCGTCATTGATAGCTTCAAGGAACTCATGCTCTTGCTCTAAATTGAGCTTCTCGAGGCGTAGCTTCTCATGTGTCCGTACAAGCTCTCTATGATCTACTAGAGTTGACTCATGAGCTAACTTAAGAGTTTTTAGTTCTTGAGTTAGTCGTTCTATTTCCAACTTATCATCATCACAGGACTTATCTACACTAGAGTGAGTGCTAGCAAGTTCATTTTGACTATCATTAATAGTTTTGTCAAATAGCAAGTCATCTTCAATTAACAAGTCATCTTCATCACTATTGAAATCAAGATACTCGGGGTGTGATACCTTGGGGACTTTAGCCATGAAGCAACTTCCACTCCCTTCATTTGGTGAATGAAATATATCATAGGAATTGGTTATCACTAGTGCAATCCCAGCAACACCTTCATCTTGACTATAATCGGAGTTAGGGTGATAGCTTCTCTCGGAGTGGTTGTCGGAGTCAGAGCTGGAAACCCAATCTCCAACATGAGCTTGATGTTTCCTTCTTGAGTACCTCTTTCTGTACTTGTACTTCTTCTCCGAGTCCCTACTTCTCCTCAAGGTTCTTCGTTCATAACGATCATCTCTACTCCTTCTCTCTCTTCTAGGTGACTCGTCTCTTGAGCTTCGTCTTCTTGGTGACTCTTATCTTCGTTTGTAAGGAGCTGTGCACTCACTGGATTAGTGTTCGGGCTTCCCACAATTGTAACAGTTTCGGTCACAACTTGATGAACGCTTCTCTTCATATCTTGAGTTGGAGCTATGATCTTTGCTTCTATTCTTGTAGAACTTGTTGAATTTCTTGACCATGAGGCCTATCTCCTCATTTGTGACAAGGTTGTCGCTTGAGGTAGCGGGAGCATCGCTTGTGGCTTTGTAAGCACCGCTAGACTTGTGGTGAACCTCTTCCTTGTCTTTGAGTGTCATCTCATGAGCAACAATTCTACCAATCACTTCTTCTGGTTTGAGATCTTTGTAGTTGGGCATCATTTGGATCAACGTGGAAACGGTGTCATATCGATCATCTAAAGATCGAAGTATCTTCTTGATGATGAATTTGTCTGTCCTTTCTTCAAGTCGTGACCGAAACTGCTACAATTTTGGGAAGCCTAGACACTACTCAAATGAGTGCATGGCTCCTTACAAGAGGAAAGAAGAGTCACCAAGAAGACGAATCTCAAGAGATGAGTCACCTCGAAGAGAGAGAAGGAGTGGAGATAATCATTATGAATGAAGACCCTCATGGAGAAATAGGGACTTGGAGAAGAAGGACAAGTACACCAAGAGCTACTAAAGAAGATAACATCAAGCTCATGTTGGTGAATGGGTTTCCGTCTCCGAATCCAACAACCACTCCGAGAGAAGCTATCACTCCAACTCTGAATAAAGTCAAGATGAAGGTGTTGCCGGACTTGCACTAGTGACAACCGACTCCTACGACATATTTGATTCACCAAATGAGAGGACTGGACGTTGCTTCATGGCTAAAGGCCCCAAGGTAGCACACCTCGAGTACATTGATTTCAATAGTGATGAAGATGACTTGTTAATTGAAGATGACATGCCATTTGACAAATCTAGTAATGATAGTCAAAATGAACTTGCTAATACTCACTCTAGTGTAGATAAGTCGTGCGTTGTTGATAAGTTGGAAATAGAACTACTAACTCAAGAACTAAAAACTCTTAAGTTAGCTCACAAGTCAACTCTAGAAGACCATAGAGAGCTTGTAAGGACACATAAGAAGCTATGCTTTGAGAAGCTCAATTTAGATCAAGAGCGTGAGTTACTTAAAGCTATCAATGATGATTTTTTAAAGAAGACTTCCTCTTATCTAGCCAAGTGACTTCTCTTATCTACATTCATGCCACAAGTTAAGTCTAAGCAAGCTAGTTACAAAGGAAAGAAAGGTTCTTCAACTAGTAGCAATAAAAATGATCAATCCAATGATATTGCTTCTAGTAGTTCTCTTGATCCTACTAACCCTTCTCTTTGCCAAGTTACACTTGAGCAAGAAAATAAACTTTTGAAAGGGATTATAGAGAAACCTATCTACAAGAGTCTTCAACGTTGCAAACAATTTGAGGATATTGTACACAAGCATGGAGGATACCGGAAGAATCGTGGTGTTGGCTACTTCAACGCTAATGGAGTTGAATGGGAAGAAGGTCAATATCCCAATCCCAAGTTTGTTCCTCAAAAGGAGAAGTATGAAAATACTCTCCCCAAGGGAACAAAGGCTCAAGATGACCTTTCACCACAAGAGTCCAACCTCAAGGGAAAGAACAAGCTTCAAGAGGACAGTGACTTATATGAAGATGAATGCCGAGCTTTGGTGAAGAGGGCTCCCAAGGCTACGGCAAGCTCAACTTCTACAAGTGCTACTTCAACACCGAGGATCCCCATCAACTTGATGTGGGTCCCCAACAAGAAGAACTAGAGAAGTTCCCGAGGGGTGACTCCGCCAGTGAAATTCACTCACATTCATTATTGACAAGAACTATTCACTATCAACATCAACTTTATGCAATAGTTCAAGCAGTCACACATTCCCTCAAAGGTAAGCAAGGTACAAGGTAATCAACAAATCAATGGACATCATAACACATGATTTATACTCCATGTCCATAGATACCCTTGCATTTTTCTCTTGTGTGTTGGGACTAACCCATGTAGGTGAGAAGAGTAAGGAAACAACAAGGATGCTCCCAACTCTTGGTCATCTTCATCAACCTTGAGCATCCACCACTACCTCACCAACATGAAGTCTTCAATGAAAAAACGCAAGGTTAGTTTATCCCTCTTTTGGGGGGGATATCACATCAAGGGGGAGCTTTACTCTAATACTTGAGTCAAAGCATCTCTTAGTATGTGACAACATTAAATGCTTTATGTAAAAGTGGTAACCCCACTTGTGATTAATTGATGAGTATGACCTATGATCAACTACTCTTACTTGGCTCCTAAGTCAAATACTCATATATATATGACTTAGTCATCGCCCAAGTGCTTGTTTGATGCCAGTATGTATGTGCATGTTTATCATTATTTCTTTTGACATCTTATTGTGTGAGCATGTTGGTCTGCATTTATTTTCTCATTCGAGGACATCCAAGTGTTGCTATATGTCTTTTGATTTATCTTTTGCCAATTGGATGGACAAGAATGCCTAGGACCACTCCTTAGCTATCTACGCTTTCTCATCTCATATTCCATTCATGATGCATCACAAAATTTGAGCAAGTACTTTTTGGTCCCTCTATGTGAGGAGCACTCGGAGTTACGTATCGTCAAGGACTGACCATTAAAACCTCCCAAGTGCATCTCGGTGGAACCAACACAAAATTCTCGGTCTCATCGAATGCCTATGGTTGATCTAGTTTTCAATCTCGGTACTACTGATTCCATATTCTCGGTTAGACCGAGTTTCCCTGTCTGCTAACAGTTTAGGAACTCGGTGACACTGAAAATTTAGAATCGACATCACCGAAAGTGAAGGGTATATAAGTTGTGGTCTCGACGGTTTGAAATTTCAATCTTCAATCGTCGCACCCCAAACCCTAAGCTGCCGCAAAAGGACCCCCTGGTCGTCACCCTTGCCTTCCTACGCTCCTCCTCCGTGTTGGGGAACGTTGCATGGGAAATAAAAAAATTCCTACGCGCATGCAAGATCTATCTATGGTGATGAGCATCTACGAGAGGGAGAGTGGATTTACGTACCCTTGTATATCGCTAAGCGGGAACCGTTAAGAAACGCGGTTGATGTAGTCGAACGTCTTCGCGATCCAAATCGCTGAGCGACCCGCGATCCCATCACGATCCGTCCTGCAATCCAATCACGTTCCGTCGTGCGATCTCATCACGATCCTTCCCGCGATCTCATCATGATCCTTCCTGCGATCCAATCACTAATCGTCTTGCGATCTTGATCACGGTCCTTCCGATCTTGCACCGAACGGACGACACCTTCGCGTTCAGCACACGTAAAAATCGATGATGATCTCCTCCTTCTTGATCCAGCAAGAGGGCGCGGAGAGGTAGATGAGTTCTCTGGCAGCACGATGGTATTGCAGCAATGGTGGTGGAGCTATTGTAGCAGGGCTTCGCCTAAGCACCACTGAAACCAATCTAGAGGAGAAACTGCGAACTAGAGGAGAGGGTAGCACGTGGCTGATTTCTATGTCTCAAAACCCTCAAAACCTCTAGTATATATAGGAGGAGAGGAGGAGGAGGCTGGCACACAAGGGCCAGCCCTTTGGCCTTTGGCGCAAGAGGAGAGGAGGAGTCCTCCTCCAATCCTAGTAGGATTAGGACTCCTTCCTTATTTTCACTTGGAAACTCTTTCCACCTTGGCCTTTTCCTTTTTCCTTCCACTCCAGCTACATGGGCCTCTTTTGGGACTTAGGCCAGCCCACTAAGGGATGGTATACCTCTTCCCACAGCACATGTAGCCTCTTGGGTCGAAATACCCCTCCCGATGGTCCCCTGGTACTCTACCGGCACTCCCGGTACACTACCTATGAGCCCGAAACTTTTTCGGTGACCAAAACATGACTTCCGATATATCAATCTTTACCTCAGGACCATTCCGAAGCTCCTCGTGACTTCCCGGATCTCATCTGGGACTCTGAACAACCTTCGGTCACCACCATACATAACTCTATACTACCGAAACGTCACCAAACCTTAAGTGTGCACACCCTACGGGTTCGAGAACTATGTAGACATGCCCGAGACACCTCTACGGTCAATAACCAATAGCAGGACCTGGATGCCCATATTGGTTCCTATATATATTCTAAAAAGATCTTTATCGGTTGAACCTCTATGTCAAGGATTCAGTTAATCCCGTATGATGTTCCCTTTGTTGCTTGGTATGTTACTTGCCCGAGATTCGATCGTCGGTATCTGTATACCTAGTTCATCCTCGTTACCGGAAAGTCTCTTTGCTCGTTCCGTAATACAAGATCCCGTGGCTAACACTTAGTCACATTGCTTGCAAGGCTTATTGTGATATTGTATTACCGAGTGGGCCGTGAGATACCTCTCTGTCACATGGAGTAACAAATCCCAGTCTTGATCCATGCTAACCCAACAGACACCCTCGAAGATACCTGTAGAGCACCTTTATAGTCACCCAGTTACGATGCGACATTTGATATACACAAGGCACTCCTCTGGTGTCCATGAGTTTCATGATCTCATGGTCATAGGAACAGATACTTGACATGCAGAAAACTGTAGCAATAAACTGACACGATCATATGCTACGTTTGTAGTTTGGGTCTTGTCCATCACATCATTCTCCTAATGATGTGATCCCGTTATCAAATGACATCTCATGCCCATGGCTAGGAAACCTTAACCATCTTTGGTCAACGATCTAGTCCATCAGAGGCATACTAGGGACATGGTGTTGTCTATGTATCCACACATGTATCTGTGTTTCCAATCAATACAATTCTAGCATGGATAATAAATGATTATCATGAACAAGGAAATATGACAATAACTAATTTATTATTGCCTCTAGGGAATATTTTCAACAGTCTCCCACTTGCACTAGAGTCAATAATCTAGTTCACATCATCATGTGATTCGCATTGTTATGAATCTAACACCCAATGAACTCTGGGGCTCGATCATGCTTTGCATGTGGTATAGGTCTTTTAGTCAATGGGTCTGCGACATTCAGATCCTTGTGTACTTTGCAAATCTCTGTATTACTATAGACACTGCTACCAAACTCCACTTGGAGCTATTCCAAATGTCTACTCCACTATACGTATACGGATTGCTGCTAAGAGCCATCCTGGTTAGTGTTAAAGTTTGCATCGACGTAACTCTTTACGATGAACTCTTTATCACCTCCATAATTGAGAAACATCTCTTTAGTTCTCTGGCTACTAAGGATAACTTTGACCTCTGTCCACTGATCCACTCCTGGATTACTCTTGTACCCCTTGACATACTCATGGCAAGGAACACACCAGGTGCGGTACACAGCATGGCATAATATAGAGATCCTATGGTTAAGACATAGGGGATGACGTTCTTCCTTTCTCTTTCTTCTGCCGTGGTCAAGCTTTGAGTCTCACTCAACTTCATACCTTACAAATCAGGCAAGAACTCTTTCTTTGACTGATCCGTTTTGAACTCTTTCAAAATCTTGTCAAGGTATGTATTCATTGAAAGTATTATCAGACGTCTTGATCTATCTCTATAGATCTCGATGCCCAACAATTAAGTAGCTTTATCCAGGTCTTCCTTTGAAAAACTCTTTTCAAAGAACCCTTTATGCTTTCCAAAATTCTACATCATTTCCGATCAACAATATGTCATCCACATATGCTTATAACAAACTCTATAGTGCTCCCACTCACTTTATTGTAAATACAAGTTTCTCATAAACTTTGCATAGACTCAAAAACTTTGATTGCCTCATCAAAGCATATATTCCAACTCCGAGATGCTTGCTTCAGTCCATAGAAGGATCACTGAAGCTTGCACACCTTTTAGCATCCTTAGGACTGACAAAACCTTCTGCCAGATTTCATAATTGAAAACGCAACAATTGGTAACATAATTCCAACAGACTTTAGCATCGCTACGAGTGACAAGGTCTCATCATAGTCAACTCCTTGAACTTGGTGGAAACTTCTTTGCGACAAATCGAGCTTTATAAATGGTGACATTCACCATCAGCATTTGTCTTCATCTTATAGATCCATTTGTACTCCATGACCTTCCATCCAACGAACAAGTCTACCAAAGTCTATACTTGGTTTTCATACACGGATCCTTTCTCGGATTTCACGGCCTCTAACCATTTGTCGGAATTCGGGCCATGATCGCTTTTCCATAGTTCGTAGGTTCATCGTTGTCCAAAAACGTGACCTCTAAGACAGGGTTGTCGTCCCACGCAGGAGTAGTACGCGTCCTTGTCGACCTAAGAGGTTTGATAGTAACTCGATCCGAAGCTTCATGATCATCATCATTAACTTCCTCTTCAAATGACGTAGGCTCTATAGAAACATCTTTCTGTGTTGCGCTACTCTATGGCTGAAATAAAGGTTCAACAACCTCATCAAGTTCTATCTTCCTCCCACTCAATTCTTTCGAGAGAAACTCTTTCTTGAGAAAGAATCCATTTAGCAACAAACACTTTGTGCTCGGATCTGAGTTAGAAGGTATACCCAACTATTCTTAGGGTATTCTATGAAGATGCATTTGTTCGCTTTGGGTTCAAGCTCATTAGGTGAAAACCTTTTTCACATAAGCGTCGCATACCCAAACATTAAGAAATGACAGCTTTGGTTTCTATCAAACCATAATTCATACGGTGTCATCTCAACGGATTTAGATGGTGCCCCTTTTAAAGTGAATGTAGTTGTCTCTAACGCATAATCCCCAAAACGATAGTGGCAAAAAATGATAAGAGACACCATAGTACGCACCATATCCAATAGAGCATAACTATGACGTTCGGACACTCCATCACACTATGGTGTTCCAGGTGGCAAAAGTTGTGGAACAACTTCCACATTGTCTAAAGTTGTATGCCAAACTCGTAACTGAGATATTCACCTCCACGATCATATCATAGACATTTTTACCTTCTTGTCACGATGATCTTAAACTTCACTCTGAATTTGTTTGAACTCTTTCAAATGAGTCAGACTTGTGTTTCATTAAGTAAATATACACTATATCTACTCAAATCATTAGTGAAGGTAATAAAATAACAATATCCACCGCATGCTACAACACTCATTGAACCATGTACATCAACATGTATCATTTCCAATAAGTTACTTTGCCTCGCTCTATCATATTGAAAACGGGTTTTTTGTCATCTTGCCCATGAGGCATGGTCCGCATGTCTCAACCGATTCGAAATGAAATGAGTCCAAAGATCCATCAGCATGGAGTTTCTTCATGCACTTTACACAAATATGACATTTAGCCGTAGTGCCACAAGTATGTGGTACTATCATTATTAACTTTGTATCTTTTGGCATCTATGTTATGAACATGTGTACTACTACAATCAAGATACAACAAACCATTCATTGGGTGCATGACCATTGAAGGTATTATTCATGTAAACAGAATAACCATTATTCTCTGACTCAAATGAATAACCGTATTGCAATAAACATGATCTAATCACATTCATGCTCAACGCAAACACCAAGTAACAATTATTTAGGTCTATCACTAATCCCGAAGGTAGACATAGCGTGCGATGTTGATCACATCAACCTTGGAAACATTTCCAACACACATCGTCACCTCACCCTTAGCTAGTCTCCGTTTATTCCGTAGCTTTTATTTCAATTTACTAACATTTAGCAACCAAACCGTTATCCAATACCTAGGTGCTACTAGGAGTACTAGCAAGGTACACATCAATAACATGTATATCAAATATATTTCTGTCGACGTTGTCAGCCTTCTTATCTACCAAGTATCTAGGGTTGTTCCGCTTCAGCGACCGCTCTCCTCATAATAGAAGCACTTAGTCTCGGGTTTGGGTTCAACTTTGGGTTGCTTCACTGGAGCAGCAACTGACTTGCCGTCCATGAAGTTTCCCTCCTTGCCTTTGCCCTTCCCAAAACTATTGGTTTTACTAACCATCAACATTTGATGCTCCTTGATTTCTCCCTTTGCGGTGTCGAACATCACGAATAGCTGAGGGATCATTATTTCTATCTCTGGCATTTCATAGTTCATCACGAAGCTCTAGTAGCCTAGTGATAGTGACTTGGAGAACTATATATATCACTATCTTATCTGGAAGATCAACTCCCACTCGATTCAAGCGATTGTAGTACCCAGACAATCTGAGCACATGCTCAACGGTTGAGCTATTCTCCTTCATCTTACAGGCAAAGAATCTTGTTGGAGATCTCATATCTCACAACGTAGGCACGAGCCTGAGATCATAATTTCAGCTCTTAGAACATCTCATATGTTCCATGACGTTCAAAACATTTTGGACCCTCAATTCTAAGCCGTATGATGCGCTGAACTATCAGGTAGTCATCGGAACGTGCCTGTCAGATGTTCACAACATCTACAAACGACGCTACAGGGGGTGGCGCACCGAGTGGTGCATTAAGGACATAAGCCTTCTATGCAGCAATGAGGACAATCCTCAGATCACGGACCCAGGCCGCAATATTTCTACCATCATCTTTTAACTCTATTTCTCTAGGGACATATAAAAATTCAAGGGAGCTACAACGTGAGATAGTAATCTACAACATGACTTGCAAAGACACTAGTGACTATTTTCATGATAATGAGTTCAATTAATCATATTACTTAAGAACTCCCACTCAAATTGACATCCCTAGGGCATTCGAGTGATACATCATGCAAATTCACCAACTCAAGTCCGATCATCACGTGAGTTGAGGTGGTTTCAATGGTGAACATCATCATGTTGATCATATCTACTATATGACTCATGTTTGACATTTCGGTCTCTTGTGTTCCGAGGCCATGTCTGTACATGCTAGGCTCGTCAAGTTTAACCCGAGTGTTTTGCATGTGCAACACTGGCTTACACCTGTTGTATGTGAACGTAGAGTCTATCACAACCGATCATCACGTGGTGTCTCGACATGACGAACTTTCGCAATGGTGCACACTCGGGGAGAGCAAAATTTGTCTTGAAATTTAAGTGAGGGATCACCTTATAATGCTACCGTCGTCCTAAGCAAAACTAGGTGCATAAAAGGATTAACATCACATGCAAATCATAAGTGACATGATATGGCCATGAACTTGTGCTTTTGATCTCCATCTTGAAAGCACTGGCATGATCTCCATCGTCACTGGCATGACACCATGATCTCCATCAACGTGTCGCCATCAGGGTTGTCGCGCCCACCATGCTCATACTACTATTGCTACCGTTTAGAGATAAAGTAAACCATTACATAGCGCTTAATGATTGACACGCAGGTCATACAATCATTAAAGACAACCCTATGGCTCCTGCCGGTTGTCATACTCATCAACATGCAAGTCGTGATATTCTATACAACACATGATCATCTCATACATCACATATATATCATAATGTAATTTTCCATATCACATCACAACATACCCTGCAAAAACAAGTTAGACGTCCTCTAACTGTTGTTGCAAGTTTTACGTGGCTGCTACGGGTATCTAGCAAAAACGATTCTCACCGACGCAAAACCACAATGGTGATACATAAGTTTATTTTCAATCTTCTGAAGGACCGCCTTTGTCGAAGCCAATCCAACTAAAGTAGGAGAAATAGGCACCCGCTAGCCATCTTTGTGCAACGAAGTTACACGTCAGTCGATGGAACCAGTCTCTCATAAGCATACGAGTAAGGTTGGTCTGGGCCGCTTCATCCCACAATACCTCTGAACCTAAACACGACCAAGGGAGGAAGCAATCTAAGCATCAACGCCCACTAACTCCTTTGTGTTCTACTCGTGATCTCATCTATACATAGACCTAGCTCATGATGCCACTGTTGGGGAACGTTGCATGGGAAACAACAAATTTTCTACGCGCACGCAAGATCTATCCATGGTGATGAGCATCTATGAGAGGGAGAGTGGATCTATGTACCCTTGTAGATCGCCCAGCGGGAAGCGTGAAGAAACGTGGTTGATGTAGTCGAACGTCTTCACCATCCAAATCGCTGAGCGTCCCGTGATCCCATCATGATCCGTCCTACAATCCAAACACAATCCATCTCGCAATATCATCACGATCCGTCCCGCAATCTCATCACGATCCGTCCCCCGATCCAATCACGAATCATCTCGCGATCTTGATCACGGTCCTTCCGATCTAGCACCGAACGGAAGGCACCTCCGTGTTCAGCACACGTACAGCTCGATGAAGATCTCCGCCTTCTTTATCCATCAAGAGGGAGCGGGGAGGGAGATGAATTCTCTGGCAGCACGACGGTGTTGCGGCAATGGTGGTGGAGCTATTCCAGCAGGGCTTCGCCTAAGCACCGCCGAAACCAATCTAGAGAAGAAACTATGATCTAGAGGAGAGGGTAGCACGTGGCTGATTTCTATGTCTCAAAACCCTCAAAACCTCTAGTATATATAGGAGGAGAGGAGGAGGAGTCTGGCGCAAGAGGAGAGGAGGAGTCCTCGTGCACTGCTAGTAGGATTAAAACTCCTTCGTTATTTTCACTTGGAAACTCTTTCCACCTTGGCCTTTTCCTTTTTTACTTCCACTCCAGCTGCATGGGCCTCTTGTGGGACTTAGTCAGGACCACTAAGGGCTGGTATACCTCTTCCCACAGCCCATGTAGCCTCTTGGGTTGAAATACCCCTCCCGATGGTCCCCCGGTACACTACCAACACTCCCGGTACACTACCGATGAGCCCGAAACTTTGCCGGTGACCAAAACAGGACTTCCTATATATCAATCTTTACCTCCGGACCATTCTGAAGCTCCTAGTGATGTCCGGGATCTCATCTGGGACTATGAACAACCTTCGTTCACCACCATACATAACTCTATACTACAGAAATGTCACTGAACCTTAAGTGTGCAGACCCTGCGGGTTCGAGAACTATGTAGACATGACCGAGACACCTCTACGGTTAATAACCAATAGCAGGACCTGGATGCCCATATTGGTTCCTACATATTCTATGAAGATCTTTATCGATTGAACCTCAATGTCAAGGATTCAGTTAATCCCGTATGTTGTTCCCTTTGTTCTTCGGTATGTTACTTGCCCGAGATTCGATCGTCGGTATCTGCATACCTAGTTCAACATTGTTACCGGCAAGTCTCTTTACTCGTTCCGTAATACAATATCCCATGGATAACACTTACTCACATTGCTTGCAAGGCTTATTGTGATATTGTATTACCGAGTCAGCCCTCACATACCTCTCCATCACACGGAGTAACAAATAGCAGTCTTGATCCATGCCAACCCAACAGACACTCTCGGAGATACCTGTAGAGAATCTTTATAGTCACCCAGTTACGTTGTGACATTTGATACACACAAGGCACTTCTCCGGTGTTCGTGAGTTGCATGATCTCATGGTCATAGGAACAGATACTTGACATGCAGAAAACTTTAGCAATAAACTGACACGATCATATGCTACATTTATAGTTTGGGTCATGTCCATCACATCATTCTCCTAATGATGTGATCCCATTATCAAATGACATCTCATGCCCATGGCTAGGAAACCTGAACCATCTTTGGTCAACGTGCTAGTCCATCAGAGGCATACTAGGGACATGGTGTTGTCTATGTATCCACACATGTATCTAAGTTTCCGATCAATACAATTCTAGCATGGATAATAAAAGATTATCATGAACAAGGAAATATGATAATAATTAATTTATTATTCCTTTAGGTCATATTTCCAACACTCTGCCGGGATCCCCGCCGTCGACGGGCATCTTCGCCGCCGTCGCTGCCGTAGCGGATCCATCGCCAAGCTAGGGTACGAATACGATTTTTCTTGCACTCCCCGTCCAATTCATGCGCAATGAAATTGATTTTATCTATGAGCCACCATTTTCACATCTTTCTATCCAAAAGAAAATGCCGTAGAGTAGAGAATGATTGATTTTTAGGGTTTTGTCATCCGTCAACTTTATCTCGGTAGAACCGATGCAAAGAAATCGGTGTCACCGATTTTCTTTTCTGCCACACTAAGAACACCTCGATGGAACCGAGTTCGCATTTTTTGTGCCAAGATCCTGGAAAGAAGGTTGTTTGTCTTGGTGTGACGGAAATGTTTGCCTCGGCTGTACCGAAATACACTTGACAAAATGCAAAACTTGGAAAATCTTTTGTTAAAACTTTCAAAAACATCTACATTTTGGGATGACTTATCCTATTCTACTCTTCTATACTCTATTCACAAGGTCAGCATGTCTGGGTCAGATAGTCAAAATTTGCCAGAACAGAATGTTGACATGAGTTCAGGGACTAGTCCTGAGTCCAATTCTTCCTCAGATCCAGGCACTCCTAGTTCTCATGGGTTGCCTAAGGCAGCAACAAGGACAAGGAAGGGACTCAATTCTGAAGAAGAAGATTCTAATTTTGTTCCAGAAGATGTTCTAGCTAAGAAGCAAGAGAAGGCTGCTAGGAAGTCTGCCAATGAGGCTACCTCATCCAGGAGGGTAGTCAGCAAAGTTGATGCACCTACAGAGACCTTCAAAGCACATGAGAGTGCTAGGGCAACTATGTCTGTTGAGATTCCAAGGAAAGCTTTGCCTAAGATGGCAGGAGAAAAGAAGAAAACTTGGATGAGGATCATCCGTGTGATGGGCAGGCCTACCTCTATGTATGAGGATCCAGATGAGGCTGCTGGTGCTGCTGTTGAAGAGGAGGAAGAGGAGGAACCTGCTGCTCAGGCCCCTCCTAAGAAGAAGGCTAAGAAACTTTTGGCTGATGCTATGCCTAAGTCTGGTCCCTCCAAGAGCACCAAGGTAACATCTAAGAAAGCTGCTACATAGAAATCCAAGAGGACTACCAGAGATATCCCTGCTGCTGAGAAGAACAAGAAGTCCACTTTCAGATAAGTAGATGATGATGAAGATGCTATGACTGTTCTGATGAAGCTCAGACCTCACCTTCGTGTACATGATGTCAGCCATCCTACAGCTGAGGATATGAAGAAGAGGAAGGATTCAAGGTTGAGGGCATGGAGAGCTATTGATCCATATGCTCAGAGGAGGAAGACTGATGTAGACTACATGTTTTACACCAAAGAGCAGCAAGACTTATATGAGACAGTTTCGCTTCACAAGAGCCCTGCAGTCAGTGACATGACATATGTGGACTGGAAATACATCAAGGATAATGAGAACTACTTTCCATGTGTCCAAAACAACTTCCATTGCATTGGCCTTGATCAATTTGTTGGCAAGGAGTTCACTGCTTGGAATGATGAGATGATCATGCAGTTCTACTCCACTGCTTATTTTTATGGAGATGGCAGGATTGTTTGGATGACTGAAGGAGGAAGGTATGCATCTACTAGTGATGAGTGGGCTACCATCTTAGAATTCCCATAGGTTTAGTATGGAGATTTGGATGTCTACCCAGAATCCAAGGAGAGCCACAACGCTACGAAGGATATAATCCTATTCTAGCTACCAACATGCAATCTCACAAGCTTGGTTCTATCTACTTTCTCCAGCGAGGCCTTCATACCATGAACACTATCCTGAGGCATACCTCGATGCCCAAGTCTAGAGATGAGAAGATGATTCATGGATATTCCATCAACAAGATCATCCATCTTGATTGTCACACCAGGATTTGAGTGGTGCATTTGATAGTAGAGATAGTGAAGAGGGTTGCTGCTGATCAGAAGCGCTCATGCTTCTATGCACCCTATATTCAGATGCTTATCAATTCTAAGCTTGAGAAGCACATCTTTGCTCTGGATATACCCCTCTTGCCACTTCAACCGGACTTTGAGGACAACGTTGTTGTGACTGACCCAGATCATCCCACATCAGCTACAGCTCGGGGAGAGGCAGAGGCAGAGGAAGCTCGAGCCACTAGTGCTCAGGTTCTCAGATCCACGAATGAGCAGATGGATCTTTTGATCACCACTATCATGGATAGTAAGAAGGACACTAAAACCATCATGGACACTCATGAGAGCCTTATGATCATATTCGAGGATAGAGTGAAAACTCTTAATGACAAGGTAGAGGGGCTGACTAAGAAAGTCAATGAGCTTAAGAAGGAGGTTGATGAGACCCCAATCTGGCGCACCTCTTCAGAGTCTGAGTGTTCTGATGATGATGAGGATAGTGCACCTACCAGGATTACTGCCCAGTTCACGACTAAGGCCAGGACACCTATAGTGCCAGCTCCAGAGAAGAGGCATTCATCTTCTTCTCCAGCCATAGTGACATCAGCTCCATCAGCTCCAGTGCCCCTAGTTTCTACTCCAGCTCCATCCAGGACTTCAGCGGAAGTCTTCGCTGATGCATTTCTCTTAACTCCGTCATCGACTATGGGAGGAGATCAGCTAGAGGAGGACGATTGGCTATATCTCTTTGAACTTTTTGGTAACTTGGTCCCAAAGGGGGAGAAGTTGTATATAGATCTTAGGCTTTGAGTGAGAGAGCATCTGCTTTTATTGCTGTTTTTCAAAACAATTGGTTTTGTGGTTTGGATGTTATATAATTTTGGTTGCTTGCTATTTAAACACACCCAAAAGTCTATTTGTGTCTGATCATACGCTGTTATGTGTGTTGCTACTATTTCCTATCTTTTTATGGTTATGTGATGATCATTCACTTTGCTTAATGTGTTGTGCTATGTTGTTAACTCTTATTACACTCGCACACCACCAAGTTGCATGTGACGTTGAAGAAGTGCCCCATGTACCTAATGAATTGTGCATTTGCATTCAAATGCAAATTTAAAATAATGCAAAAATTTAGGGGGAGATCTTTCTTATCACATACTTCTCAAAGCGACGATTATATTCATTGATTATATCATATGTCGAAGCTTTGATCTATATGTTGTCATCAATTACCAAAAAGGGGGAGATTGAAAGCACATTTGCTCCCCTTGGTGGTTTTGGTAATTAATAACAACATATATGTCATTAAACTAATGTTTCCACTGAGTATGTTTCAGGAAAAGTTCAATGATGGGTTGGCAAAAGGATTGTGGAATGCTCCAAGATGCAAGGGAAGAGATTGGCAAAGCTTCAAGCAAATGACTCTACATTTTACATTTGTGATAAATCACTTTGAGTCCATAGGAAAGCCAATAATATTAAAAGGGGGTAAGGTTTTGTTGTTGAACAAAATGCTCATACGTGCACAAGTGATAGTCACCACATACACCCAAAAGCTCTTCCACAAAAGTCTATCCAAAGCCAAACACTCAAAATCGGTGCAACCAACACATTCCACTCGGTGCCACCGATTCCAGAACTTAGACAGACTCAGCCAAACCCTAGCCACTTCGGTGCAACCGATTCTGCTTCGGTGCCTCCGTGTTCGGGTTGCCAACTTCCTGGTATGCAAGTTTACAAAATCGATCCCACCGAGTTTTGTGAATTGGTGTCACCAAGATTGGGAAATCTGACCGTTGGTCACCTTATCGGTGCAACCGAAATTCCTATATCGGTCTCACCGAGATTCAAAAGTTGCCATCTTTTGATCACCTCGGTACCACCGAGATTAACACGTCGGTGTCACCGAGTTGGTCATTTTGTGTGTAACGGATGTATTTTTGGAGATGCCTATATATACCCCTCCACCACCACTCACTCGTAAGAGAAGCACTCAGAAGTGTTCTCCACTCATACCTACCGATTTTTTGAGAGAGAGCCACATACTCATGTGTTGAGATCATGCCATTCCATTCCTACCATATGAATCTTGATCTCTAGCCTCCCCAACTTGATTTCCACCAAATCCATCTCTTCTACCAAGCCAAATTTGTGAGAGAGTGACTATGTGTTGAGGAGTCTATCATCTTGAAGCACAAGAGCACGGAGTTCATCGACACAATAAAGCCTTTTACCTTTTGGAGGGTGGTGCCTCCTAGATTGGTTAGGTGTCGCTTGGGAGGCTCCTACTTCGTGTTGTGGTGAACCAAGAAGTTTGCGAGGGCAAGGAGATCTATGACAGCCCAAGTGCTACCCCTGCCATTTATGGCCATGTAACCTATGTGATACCTTGTGTCATGTGTTGAATGAATTGAGTTTGCTCCTTTGCCATTTCATCTCATGCATCATGCATCATGTCATCTCATCATCATGCCATGCTTTATGTGTTTTGTGGTGTGCTTCCTTGTGATCTTGTTGTGAGGTGTTAGTGGATCTTTTGTGTTTGTGCATGTGTGGGATTCAACTCACTCCCTCTCCCTTATTTTCAAAAAAATAAACCTAATCTTTTATTCCTTTTGTTTTTCTTCAACAGAATTAAACTTGATAATAGACCTGTTAAAAATGTTCATGATGTAGATGATATTATTTTAAATTTATGTGTGTTGCTCTCTTTGTGTTGGAGCTTTGTGTTCATGGGGTTTTGAATTAAATAGTGGCTGTTATGTTAAAAAGTATTTAATTTACTTGCTATTAAAAATCATCTTGGTATTTTATTCATATAGGGCATTATTCCTTTTGTGGCAAAGTATTTTGGTTTTGCCAAAAATCCTTTTCTTTTACTCTGGGGATTTGTTTTGTTTTCTTTTATTTATAAATAGAAAACTCTGATTGTTTTCTGAGAGAGAGAGGATCTGGGGACTGGGCCTTTTTCCCTTCGCCACCGGCCCAGCCCGCAGCATAGTGGAGACCTGCCCCGTCGTCCTCCCTTTTCCGTCAGTCAGGGTGAGAGCAGAGAGAGCGAGCAGCTCCGCCGTGATCTCTCGCCGTCGGGCACCGTCTCCCCTGGGCCTTTTAAACCACCCTCGATGTCCGTGTTCCTTGCCTAGGGTTCCGTGTTCCTCCTCTTACCGCTGCAGCTCCAATCTTCCTCTCCATCCTCCTCTCCCTTCTCCTTTTTCATCTCCGTTAGGTAAGAATTCAGAGAGGAGAGGTTCAGAGTAGTAGAGCACTTGCACATCGGTTTATAACCGTCGCCTCCGGTGGCCCGCTCATCACCGTCGGGGATGGCATGGAGCACGCGAGTGCCATCCGCGTCCCGTTCCTGATGCTAGGGGGTGAGGAGCACCCCCGCAGCGCTGCTCCGTCATCACCGTTGTCCGCAAGCAGATCCCGTCGCCGGCCGTCTTCGTCTTCTACCCTGCTGTCGCCCTGCTTCCCCTCGTCTCCGAGCAGATCTAGGTGAGCTCGGTCGCCGCAGCCTTTCCCTCGCCGTTGCCGTAGTGTTGTCGTTGCGAATCGTCGCATAGTGCTTAACGTCGCTGCCGGTAGTCCAAGGCAGGGCCTTGAGGGCCGTCTCCTCCACCCTCCTCGTCATGAGACAAGCAGGGGATTGGATACACCGTAGGTCCCCGCTTCTCTTCCGCCAGTTGGCGCCAAAGGAGAGCCTCTCCGTCGTTGTGCCTCTATCGCTGTTGCTTACTTCTTCAGTTTCGTAAGTGTCCGTGTTGGCAAGTTAGTATTAGAGGCGCAAGGCCCCTCCTTCTGTTGAGATCCGATGTGTAGCACAGTGGCAGCCGGCTCGGGAGATGACCGCGAGGTCATGGGTTCGAAACCCAGCTCCCCCCTTTTTGTTTCCTTTTGATTGATTGGCTGAGAGAGTGTGTGTGATGTTCGGATCCGGTGTGGCAACGCCCGGATCCCATGC
Source organism: Hordeum marinum (assembly GCA_022496015.1). Classification (NCBI taxonomy): domain Eukaryota; kingdom Viridiplantae; phylum Streptophyta; class Magnoliopsida; order Poales; family Poaceae; genus Hordeum; species Hordeum marinum. The sequence goes on from CM039677.1 coordinate 237,849,686, forward strand.
GCCTACGTGCTAGTGCGTGTGTGTCCATGTGTGTGTGCCTCTGTGTGTGGATCCACTATGGCAGTGGATTTGGTGTGTGTGTGTGTGTGTATAGCAGTGTGTGTGTGTGTGTGTTGTGTATGTGTGTGACAAGTGGGCCTGGCCCCACTTGTCATCCACTAGGGGGCCCTGGTGACTATGCCAGGTGGCCCCCCCTGCTTATTGTTGTTTTCTTTATTTTTTTAGTGTTTTATGTGTTATAATAGAATATTTCTATTTCTGGTATAATTCCAAATCTAGATAAGAACATATATGCACATGATCATTTTTTGTAAGTTTTCACTTATAGGAATGAGTGGTGTTTTGCTATCTAGTGTTTTGCCATGTTGCTCCATACAAACATATGAGTATGATATATGATTTTGGGGTAGAATCACCCAAGGAATTCATTGGTGTAACTTGTTTAGTCATTTGAGCAAGTTTGTCAAAATGTCATTTTTTCTCAAGGTGCCATTTTGTCATTTTTGTGGGATTTAATTCATGCATGCTTTGATACTTGTTTCAATATGGAAGTGGGAGTATTTCATGTATATTATGCCATGGTATTTTATTTTGATAAGAGACTTCCTGTAGCTCTAGTTATTTGCTGTGAAGGTTGCTATGTTGCTATTTTGTGACAGATTGTTTGTTTTAGTGTTTTGTGACTTGTGGGAGCCATGCTCCATGGAATTACTTGATCTTTGGATCTATTGTGGTTGGTTTTTCATTGCCTAGCCAGTGGATACCTTGTAATGCCAAGGAATAGCCCATGGCCTTCATGGTCTTGTGTTTTGCCTTCGTAACTTGTCGTGGGCGTATCGTGAGATCCGTAACTCCGTTTCTTACGTTCCACATATGCGTTTGCAATGATTTGGCATGAAGCATCCACAATTACCATGATCATATATGTTCTACCAACTTAACATGAGGTTATTTCCAGAATTGTAAATAACTGGACTATTGCATGAGAAACATGACCAGTGTAGGATTGCCATGTTAAATACTTCATTGATTCATGCATCATCTTGTTTGTGCATTACACCTTGGTTGGTTGTATATTTTTTCCTGTTTATCTTGGGTAGATGCGAGTGTTGAACCTGAGTACGAGGATCCAGGAGAGTACCACTATGAGGACCCATCTCTTTGTCCCTCTAAAGATCCAACATGCAAGATGATCGTACCCGGATCCCGAAACTATTTTTGCTTTGCTAGATGTCTCGCTCTTATCATTACAACTGTGTTACCTACCACTTGAATGTCAAGCCTCCTACATCACCATGATAGCGTCTAACCCTTCCACATCCTAGCAACCTTTGTTTGGCTAAGTTACCGCTGCTCAGCCCCTCTTATAGCGTTCTTTGTTACAGGTGCAGGTTGTTTCCATTTGATAACATGGATATCTGGAGATATCACAATATTTACTGCTATTTAATTTAATGCACCTATATATCTTGGTATGGTGGAAGGCTTGGCCTTTTTCTCGGTGTTTTGTTCCACTTTTACCGCCATAGTTCTTGTTACCGGTGTTATGTTTCCATACTTTGCGCTCCTAACATGCTCGGGGTTGTTATGGGGACCCCCTTGCTTATTCGGCTGAGATTAAGGCTTGTCTGGCAAGACACAACATTGGTACTATTGCTTCAACAACTTAATAAAAAATGCATAGGGCTTTGCAACCCTGTGGATAATTAATCAACAACCCGGGCCAGTCCTCCTCATGAGTGTTGGTCCAAACTAGAGCCATGTACGGGGCCAACCCGGGGCAACTCGGGAGATTTCTATCAGGCCAATGTACACTGTGCTTATCTGCTCGTGTCCTGAGAACGAGATACGCGGCTCTTATCAGGTTCGTCGACACGTCGGGTGGTCTTGCTGGTCTTGGTTTACCTTTCTCGGATGGCTTGCGTGAGGGACTCTGATTTTCTTCGCGCTATCTCGAGGTGTCGGAATTCCTTTGGAATTTCCTAGGATGATCACGAGATCCGTGGTCGAGGTCATTCCCGCGGAGTGTGGTTAATTTATGATGGATTAGTTGGAGCACCCCTATAGGGTTAAATCTTTTGGAAAGCCATGCACGCGCTTCTATAGCAACTTGGATTTTGTTTAACACCCGGTCATAGGTAACTTGAAGTAAACTCCAATAAAATACACCACTTGAGTGAGTAACCGTGATCGTCTCTGCTCGTGAACATGAACTGAGAGAAAACACGGTGGGGTTATGATTGACGTAAGTAGGTGTTTAGGATCTCTTAGAGGTCATTCTAGTTCTCGATCGTTTATTGTAGACCACATATTTACTTTCATGTTCTCGTAAGATTAGCCACCATAAATGCTTAGTGCTGCTGCAAACTAAACACTTACCCCCATCCTACCCATAAGCTTACATAGTTTCAGTACCCGCGTTACATGATTGTTGAGTCCTTCGTGGCTCACAGATTACTACAACAATATAGGTGCAGGTCTTGATGAGTTTGTGCCAGATGATGCGTACCAGCTCCAGTGGGAGTACGATGAAGAATGTGGCAGGATGTATTTCACATATCCTAATGAGTAGAGTGGCCATGGTCGTGATCCGTGGGATAGCAAGGCGCATTTCATTGCTTCTTCTCTTCGTTCGATTTCGTCCGTAGACGAACCGTGTCTTCTGTATGATGATTGAATAATTGAGTAAATCGTTATTTAGTTTGTGGCGAGTGTAAGCCAACTCGTATACTCTCTTTTCATAAATGTATGCAATGAATTTACGCACTTGCAAAATGACAAGATGCACCTATATCCCTGTCGAGACCCCCATTTCTTAATAAGGATAGGCGCACTTCTTGGGCATGACAAGTTGGTATTCAGAGCCATACAACCATAGGAGCCCTTTGCTTGATCGAACTTGGCCATGTAGAGTCTAGTTAAAACTATTTTGAGTCTAGTTATATCGGAGGGTAGGTTTCTTTTACTCCTCTTCTGTACTCTGGTGAGGTATTTGACTTAATTTTGATTCTACTCCTCTTCTCGCTCAAAAAAATTTCTTAGGATCCTGCGCGTATTTTGGGAACTATATGATGCCGATGTGACGGAGTTCTATCTTGGTGCCTCCTGTCTGACTTGATTTCTTCCGGGGAGTTGAGCTCCAGGGGATTCTTGGCACATTTTTATCATTCAGTTTTGTTAGTATCTCAGGATGGAGGATGTTCGAAATTGCTTCAATACTTATCGTGGTGAGATAAGATTGTAGTCACCCAGTATTGGGGAGGCATCCGGGGTAACGCCATGATTGGTATCGTTGTGCTTTCGAGGATTCGAGTTAGATGGATTTGCGAAAGCCTCTGGTTATGTGTTGAAGGATGGATATAGTTGGGGTGTAGGATTTTTAGTTGTGTGAGACATTTCCTTGTTGTATCCCCTACACCGGATTGCATAACGAGAAAGTTTTGGAAGTTCTTAGGTGGGAATTCAAGTAGCTCCTACGATTATCTTCTTTAGATGTATGAGGGCATATACATTTGTTCCGACCAACATTAGCTCAATACTTTTCTGTTATTGCAAGTGGCTTCTAATGTCTGGCGATGTTATCGCTAACCCGAAGAAGGCGTTCTCACTAATTTTCAGTAGGAAGGCTATTATGTTGTTATATTCAACGTCTTTCAAGTCATTTGATTCAGCTTATTGGTATCATCTTTGTCGATGAGGTGCTGATGTTCTTGTCCATCTTCAGGATGGCTCCACCAACTCGCGGAAATCTAGGTCGGGGTGAGGAGCAGTTTGATCATCCAACACCCCCACCACCACCGCCTCCTCCTCCACATCCAGAAGCTTGGCAAGCTGTGATGGTCGTAACAAATGCGAATACTCAGATGTTTCTCAGCTTGTTGCAAGAAAGAGATAAGGGTCAACAAGGTTTTCAAGGGAATTTTCAGTATCTGCCTCAGTTTGCAACGCTCAACCAGTTCCTTGCCAACCAGCCCAAGTCTTTCACCTGTTATGAGCAGTCTTTCGATGCAGAAGATTGTCTCCACGACATGACTAAGCATTTTGAGTGCAGCCATATTAGACCACAGGACTATGTCAGGTTCGCTTCTTTCCAGCCCAAGGGTCAGGCAGCAGATTGGTGGTAGCAATACAAGGATTCCAGGGGTGATCGTGTTATCAGCTGAGAGGATTTCTGTCGTGACTTCAGGGCCCATTACATTCCGACAAGCTTTGTCGAGGAAATGCGTGAGAAGTTCAGGCACCTGAAGCAGGGAAGTAAGTCTGTCTACCAGTACAATGTTGAGTTCCAGAATCTCGCCCGTTATGCTAAGCAAGATGTTCCAGATGACAAGTCCATGATTTATCAGTTCAGAGGTGGTCTCAAGGATGAGCTTCTGCCGGGTCTGGTCCTTCAAGAGCCTCGTGGGTTTGATCAGTTCTACAACATGGCTCTGAAGGTCGAGGCAACTCAGCTCAAGTTGGAGAACTCAAGGAAGCGTTCCAGGGATTCATATTCTTCTTCTTCCAGCTCTTAGATGGTCCCTAAGGAGCAGAAGTATTGGGTTCCTCCTCCTCCTTCGTTTCGTCCTCCTCAGCAGCAGAAGCAGTTCGGTGGCTGTGGTTCTTCCCACCCACCCAACCTAGGATATCAGCAGAGACCTAAGGCGCCCAAATCATCTTATGTTCCTCCTCCAGGCAACTTTCATCCGCTATCTGAGGTTAATTGTCACAAGTGTGGGCAGAAGGGTCACTACTCAAATAAGTGCAACCAGTGGTGTCTTCCGCCTCCTCCTCCAGTCAGGACTCTAGGCAATGCAATGGTGAAGCATAATCCCAAGTCAGCAAGGGTGAACATGGTGAATGCAGCAGAGGCAGAGGATTCTTCTCAAGTGATCATGGGTAATCTCTTAGTCAATTCCATTCCTGCTAAAGTGTTGTTTGATACTGGTGCATTGCATTTTTTCCTGTCTTGTCCATTCTTTTCAAAGCATGAGTTTGCGTGTGAAGATCTTCTTAGGCCTATGTCAGTGGTGTCTCTAGGGAAGCTAATGAATTCCAACTCCTTGGTTTGAGATGTTTCTATCAGGATGGGCAACTATTCCTTTCTGACTTGTCCATTTTTTTCTCGGCAATTCCGACATTGATCTCATTCTTGGCATGGAATTTCTGGCTACGTACCAGGCGCATGTTGATTGTCAAGCCAAAGAGGTCAAATTGACTCATCCTTCAGAAGACGTGATCATTTTCACTGCTCGCCATGACACGATCCGTCTCTTTGCCCTTAATGAGAAGGGTGAGATCTCTGCTATTTCTCAAATTCCGGTGGTTTGTGAGTATGAATATGTCTTTCCCGAAGAATTGCCAGGAATGCCTCTGCACCGGCCAGTCGAGTTTGTGATTGATCTCGAACCTAGAACTGAACCGGTTTGCAAGCATCCTTATAAACTTGGCCCTGAAGAGCTAAAAGATTTGAAGAAGCAGCTAGGTTGATCGAAAGATGGTTAAGGTTTCCTAGCCATGGACATGAGATGTCATTTGATAACGGGATCACATCATTAGGAGAATGATGTGATGGACAAGACCCAAAATACAAACGTAGATTATGATCGTGTCAGTTTATTGCTATTGTTTTCTGCATGTAAAGTATATGTTCCTATGACCATGAGATCATGCAGCTCATAGATATTGGAGGAGTACCTTGTGTGTACCAAACATCGGAACGTAACTGGGTGACTATAAAGGTGCTCTACAGGTGTCTCCGAGGGTGTTTGTTGAGTTGGCATGGATCAAGACTCGGATTTGTTACTCAGTGTGACGGAGAGGTATCTCAGGGCCCACTCGATAATACAACATCACAATAAGCCTTGTAAGCAATGTGACTAAGTGCTAGTTGTGAGATCTTGTATTACGGAACAAGTAAAGAGACTTTCCAGTAATGAGGTTGAACTAGGTATGGAGATACTGACGATCGAATCTCGGGCAAGTAACATACCGAAGAACAAAGGGAACATCATACTGGATTAACTGAATCCTTGACATAGAGGTTCGACCGATAAAGATCTTCGTAGAATATGTAGGAACCATTGTGGACATCCAGGTCCCGCCATTGGTTATTGACTGTAGAGGTGTCTCGGTCATGTCTACATAGTTCTCAAACCCGCAGGGTCTGCACACTTAAGGTTTGGTGATGTTTCGGTACTATAGAGTTATGTATGGTTGTGACCGAAGTTTGTTCAGAGTCCCGGATGAGATCCGGACGTCACGAGGAGCTCTGGAATGGTCCGGAGGTAAAGATTCATATATAGGAAGTCCTGTTTTGGTCGCCGGAAAAGTTTTGGGCTCATCGGTAGTGTACCGGGAGTGCCGGTAGTGTACCGGGAGACCTGCGGGAGGGGTATTTCGTCCCAAGAGGCTACATGGTTTGCAGGAGAGTGGAAACCAGCCCTTAGTGGGTTGGTGGAACAACCACAAGAGGCCCATGCGGCTGGAAGAAAAAACCCAAGAGAAAAGGTGAAAAAAAGGCAAAATAGGCGAATCCTAGTCCTACTAGGATTGGAGGTGGACTCTACCTCCTCCACCTCCTTTCGGCCGAAGCCCTTGGCTTGGGAAGCCAAGGCTGCCTCCTCTCCTCTCTTCCTCCTATATATACTGGTGGTATAGAGGGTTTTTGCACTAGAATTTCAGCCACGTGCTACCCGTTCCTCTAGTGCATAGTTTCTCCTCTAGATTGGATTTCTGTAGTGCTTAGGCGAAGCCCTGCCAAAATTGCTCCACCACCATCGCCGAGTGCCGTCAGGCTGTTGGAGAACTCTTCTTCCTATCCACTCCTTATTGCTGGATCAAGATGGTGGAGATCGTCATCAAGATGTACGTGTGCTGGACGTGGAGGTGCCGTCCGTTCGGTGCTAGAACAGAAGGATCGTGATCAAGTTCGTGGGACGGATCATGATCGGATCACGGGACGGTTTGTGATTGGATTGCAGGATGGATCGTGATTGGATTGCGGGACGCACGGCGATTAGGATCGCGAAGACGTTTGACTACACCAACCACATTTCTTAACGCTTCCCGCTTAGCGATCTACAAGGGTATGTAGATTCACTCTCCCTCTCGTAGAAGTTCATCACCATGGATAGATATGCGTGTGCGTAGGAAATTTTTTGTTTCCCATGCAACATTCCCCAACACTTCTCTCCAAGGTCTTGGTGGTGTTCTCATGCAAGATAAGAAGATTGTTGCTTATACCTCGCGTCAGTTGAAGCCTGCCGAGAAGAAGTACCCCACTCATGATCTTGAGTTGGCGGTAGTTGTGCATGCACTGATGACTTGGAGGCATTTGTTGTTGGGTAGACAAGTGGAGGTGTACACCGATCACAAGAGCTTGAAGTACATTTTCACTCAACCAAATCTCAATCTTCAGCAGTCTTGTTGGGTGGAAATGCTTGAGGACTTCAACCCAAGTATTGAGTATACTAGGGGAAAAGCAAATGTCATTGCAGACGCGCTCAGCCAAAAGGAGTACTGCAATAGCCTTATCTTGAATCCTCTTCAGCCCGAGCTTTTTGAATCCTTCCGCAAGCTTAATCTTTAGATGATTCCGCAAGGATTTCTTGCCAATCTTCAAGTCTCTTCGACTCCGAAAGATCAGGTTCACCAAGCTCGACTTCTTGACGCGATGGTGAAGAAAGTGAAGAAAGGTGTGGCCAAGGGCATTCCGAGGTATAAGTGCTTTCGCGTTGATGACAAAGATACCTTGTTCTTTGAGGACCATCTGCTGGTTCCAAAATGTGATCTCAGGAAGGTTATCATGGACGAAGCACACAATTCTCTCCTATCCATTCATCTAGGTAGTTCCAAGATGTATCAGGATCTCAACCAAACCTTCTAGTGGGCTCGCATGAAGGGTGAAATTGCTCAGTTCATGAACGAGTGTGATGTTTGTCGCAGAGTGAAGGCAGAACATCAACGTCCAGTAGGTCTCCTTCAGCCTTTACCGATTCTGGAGTGGAAATTTGACCATGTGGAGATGGATTTTGTCACTGGCTTTCCTAAGTCCAAGAAGGGCAAATATGCCATCTTTGTGGTTATCGACAAGTTGACCAAAGTTGCTCATTTCCTTCTAGTCAAAGAATCTATCTCGGCAACTCAGCTAGCAGAGTTGTATACGTCAAGGATAGTTTCTTTGCACGGTATTCCTCAACTCATCTCATGTGATCGTGGAAGCCTCTTCACTTCCAAGTTTTGGGAGTCCGTTCAGACCGCTATGGGAACTAAGATCCGTTTAAGCACTACGTTCCATCCGTAGACAAGTGGACAAGTTGAGAGAGTCAATCAAATCCTCGAAGACATGCTATGGGCCTATGTGATCTCTTTCGGCATGAAATGGGAAGATTGCCTTCCATATGCGGAATTTTCATACAACAATAGCTTTCAGGCTTGCTCAGGCAAGGCCCCTTTCGAGATTCTCTACGGCAAGAAGTGTCGTACCTCGCTTAACTGGTCTGAAACCAGTGACCGCCAAATTTTGGGCAATGACATGATCACCGAAGCAGAAGAGATGTGTCGTGTCATTCGCGAGAACCTCAAAGCAGCTCAATCCCGATAGAAGAGTTATTATGATAGCAAACATCAGGATATCTCCTTCCAAGTTGATGACCTTGCCTATCTCAGAGTTTCTCCCATGAAGAGGACTCAGCGGTTTTGTTGGGTATATAACCCCACGGTGAGACCCGCCCAGATGAGCTCGGGTCATACCGGGCGGTTCATTAGCGGGACCGAAAGTCGGCCTGGGGGACTCAAGCCCTCAAGGGGTTGGGCGGGTCCCCAGATGGGCCGCGGTGAGGCCCAGAAAAAGGAAGTACAAAGACCCAGGCGGATAAGCCACCCGGAGACAGCTTGTCCAAGGAAGGAAAGGCAACATAGAGATAGATTCAGACATGTTGTAAGAGGCGGTGTGGGACTCGTGTAACCTGTGGTCTTGACCTCCTATATAAATGGCAAGACCCAGGGCGACTTGGGCGGAGACAAAACGATCGAGAGCTAGGTCAAGCGAATCTGCTCCCTTGTAATCGATACACCCATCAATACAACACAAGCAGGACGTAAGCCTTTACCTCCTCGAGAGGGGATAAACCTGGTTAAAATCGTGTCCTTCGTCCCAACCAACCCCTTTGAGTCCATCACCTTAGCAATGGCCTCGAACCTAAGTCCTCAAACATCTGCCGTGACAAACCCACGATAGTTGGCGCCCACCGTGGGGCTAGCGCTCGGTGGTGTTGAGTTTGCAAAGGGCTCTCTTCTAGGGCTTGAGGGATACGTTGTCGAAAGGATGAGCAAGAGTCGCCGAGGCCAGTTCTACATCGATGATGATGGCTAGGGCCCCGAGGCTGACTCTGTCGAATATGGATTCCGAGTTCCCTTCGGTGGAATCCACGTCTTCATCGGCAAGGTTGATGGATATACACCCTGCCCGGACATATGCCGCCGTCATTGACCCAGCTCGGCGCGCACAACCCGCCCAACACGTGCGACCCACCTATGCCGACCTGGGCTGGAAGCATGTCCTCGTAGGTTTTACTCAAGGTATAAATATTGAGGCTTCTATGTCGCAGGAGACTCTCATCTGCTCAGAGGATGAATCTTCAAGCGGGGAGGCGGAATCAATCTACCAGCTTCACAACGACGAACTTGGGGGCTACGGCGAGCCTTGCACTGAGTAGGAGCGTTCCGAGCCAGACAATCACGGGCTGCCGACTCATGCGGCCATGTTCATGGCAGGGACAACACCGAGCCCAAGCAGTGCGACCACCGGTGCGGCCGACATGGGGTCTGACCCACTGCCTCCAGCTCAGGTTCTCCTGGATCTGATGAACGAGCTCACAACTTTGATGGCAACCGAAGTTACACCAGAAAACCAAGCTGCCCGGAACCTGGAGGTCACAAGAATCATGGGTCAGATGGCGGAGGTTCAACAGAGGATTGGCACACAAAGAGCCCAGATGGAAGCAGAGGCGCAACGCCTTAAGGCGGATGCTTTCCGCCTTGAGCTTGAGCAATGGTCAGCGGCTGCAATATGGCGGATGAAACATCAGTCCCACCTTCCGGAACAGTATGAGGCCAGAAACCGTTTTAGCACACCTGGAGCAGGTCGGACCGCGGAAGCACCTAGGAACCGGCCAACAGCTCGGCGACCGCTCGAGGCGCCCCATCAGAACCTGACTCCACCGATGGCTTCTCCAACACCGGCGGGTCATTATTCCAACCCGGCAAAGAACATGGTGGTGGCAGCAACTCGGCTTGAGATGATCCCTATTCCTGACGAGGCGCCTTTTGCGGAAGAGGTACTTAACACCATTGGATATCTTCAAACAGTGATGGCCCAACAAGAAAAGTATGCCTATAGCCAGAGCTGTGTGCATTCAACCCCTCTTGCTAGTCGCAGCTTTAGTCGGCGGTATGAGTCCCCCATGGTGTCTAGCAGCGATCGGCACCGAGGCCCGCCGCAGGACGATCGGGCGGCTCTCGATGCACATGAGCTCGTAGACCGGGAAAGAGGACAACGAGAAACAACGGCTCTGGACGCAGCGGCCCGCCAAGAACCTACGCATTCTGTCTCAGTTGGAGCGGAAGTCACTACCAGGGCCGTAGGAGTACCGTGTTTGGTGGCGGCTCTATGAAATGAACATCTACCAAAGGATTTCAAAGGGCCTCGCAAAGTCCCGAATTACACCGCCGACTTAGCCCCAGAGGCCAGGATTGAAAGCTATGAGCTGGCCATGGAGATGTTGGATGTCAGTGACGCAGTATGTGCAAAATATTTTATCATGATGCTGGAAGGTCCGGCTCGCACGTGGTTGAAGGGTTTGCCACCCAATACCTTCACTTCCTGGGCCGAATTAAAGGCGAAGTTCATTAAAAACTTTCAAGGAATGTGCAAGTAGCCCATGACTATTGTGGACTTAGATCACTACGTATAGCTGGAAAATGAGTCAGCTCACCATTGGGTTCGACGAGTCTCAACTATCATCCACTCATCTGAGCAGATCACGGCAGCTCGGGCGGTTCTGATTCTGGAAAAGAATTGCCACTTTACGCCTTTGAAACAGAAGCTTGGCCGGCTCAAGTGCACATGTCAAGACATTGGGGAGCTCATGGTGGCTCTCACAAAATATGCTGACTCTAATAATACCAAGGACCCGGGCTCTGATGAGGAAAATCCTGGCCAGAGTAAAAAGAGTAACCATGGCAAAGGTGCAGCAAGCAATTGCAATCAGAGTAAGAGGAAAAACCCGGACGGCGGGTCAGAATTGGTAACTAACACCAGCACCGGCAACAACCGTGCTAAAGGCAACTGGAAGTTCAGACCGCCCTTCAATAAAAATAAGGCTCCTTTCAATTTAGAAGAGATGCTCAACAAACCTTGTTCGTAGCACAGCCGGCCCGACAGACCGGCGGGTCACACATGGGGCAATTGCCATATAATGCAGAAGTTCAAGGACTATAGCATGCGATAGCATAACGGCGATGGTGACCCGCCCGACGGCTCACGACCAGGCAGGTCAGGAGTCGGGTTCGGGCCCGACGGCTCAGGATCCGGTCATCATGGCCAGGGCAACCACGGAGGGCATCATCAGCACTCTGGAGGTAGCAATCAGCAACAGAATAACCATTCTGGGTATCAAAGCAATCCAAAGAAGCTCAGGTCAGGTCAATATCATGTCTTTACGACCAGCCTCGGCAGGCGAGATCAGAAGTTGCACCGGCGGGCGGTTAACACAGCTACACCGGCTCCACCGCAGTATTTGAAGTGGTCCGAGTATAACATCACTTGGAGCCGTGAGGACCACCCGCCGCGTGTTGATGACCCGGGGCGGCTGGCTTTGGTAGTTGACCCCCAAGTGGGAGGATATATGTTGAATAAAGTGCTTATGGATGGAGGCAGCAGCATCTATATCCTGTATTATGACACTTTTCGGCAGATGGAGCTGCTTAACAAAAACCTTTGGCCTTCCTCAACAGTCTTTCACGGTGTGGTGCCTGGCAAGTCGGCTTACCCAGTGGGCAGGATTTCTTTGGATGTCGCCTTTGGTGATGAGCACAACTACAGGATGGAGTCCTTGTGGTTTGAAGTAGTCAAAATGAAGAGCCCCTACCATGCGTTGTTTGGGCGGCCGACTTATGCCAAGTTCATGGCTAGGCCTTGTTATGTATACTTACAACTGAAGATGCCTGGACTAAACGGAATGATCACTGTCCATGGTGATCACAATACGGCTATTGAGTGTGAGGAAGGAGATGCGGCTTACGCGGAATCAAGTTGTACTGAGGCAGAGCTCAAGTTTTACAAGGAAAATGTTAACCTGGAGGACATGACACCGTTGAAAAAGCCAACCATAGAGGTTGAGCCGCCTCTCAAATTTTCGGCGGAGGATACCAAGTTGGTGGATTTCACTCCAGGCGACTCATCTCGGCAGTTCACCATTAGGGCCAATATGGATCCAAAATATAAAAGCGCTCTCATCGAATTCATCCGTGGGAATCGGGACATCTTTGCATGGAAACCTTCTGACATGCCGGGTGTATCGAGAGAGTTCGCTGAGCACCACCTTAACGTGGATCCTAAGTTCAAACCAATCAAGCAATTTTTACGGAGGTTCAATGGGGAGAGATGCAAGGATATTGGAGAAGAGGTAGCCCGGCTTCTAGCGGCGGGTTTCATTGTTGAGGTCTTTCATCCAGAGTGGCTGGCTAACCCAGTGCTCGTACTCAAGAAAAACGGCACTTGGCATAGTGTGTGGACTACACGGATCTTAAAAAGGCATGTCCGGCTGACCCCTTTGCCCTCCCTCGTATTGACCAAATCATTGATGCAACGACGGGTTGCGAGAGTTTGTGCTTCCTAGAAGCTTATTCTGGTTATCATCAGATCAAGATGGCAGTCAAGGACCAAGACAAGATAGCTTTCATTACGCCTTTTGGTGCTTTCTGCTACGTCTCTATGCCTTTTGGGCTCAAGAGTGCCCAGGCAACTTACCAACGTTGTGTACAAAATTGCCTTCACAGCCAAATTGGGCGCAAGGTTCATGCATATGTGGAAGATATTGTGATTAAGTCAAGAAGGAGGGAGACTCTGCTTGATGACCTCAAGGAGACCTTCGACAATCTACGGGTCTACAAGATGATGCTTAACCCGGCTAAATGTGTCTTTGGAGTTCCGGTAGGTAAGCTCTTGGGGTTTCTAGTCTCTAAACATGGCATTGAAGCTAACCCAGACAAGATCAAGGCTATTACCTCCCTATCTGAGCCAGCATGCACCAATGATGTTCAGCGCCTGGCGGGACGGATCGATGTGTTAAGCCGGTTTATAAGCCGCCTGGGTGAGAAGGCCATCCCTTTATATCAGATGACGAAAACGACGGACAACTTTGTTTGGAGCATGGCGGCGGGTGAAGCATTTGAGGCGCTTAAAAGGCAACTTACTAAGCTACCGGTCTTAGCCGCTGCGGCTAAAAAAGAACCCTTGCTCTTGTACGTGGTGGCTAATAATAGGGCTGTCAGCGCTGCAATCGTTGTCGAGCGTAAGGAGGCAGGCAAGGAGTACTCGGTTCAAAGGCCGGTTTACTATATCAGTGAGGTCCTAACAGAGTCCAAGCAGAGGTATCCACATTGGGAGAAGCTGGTGTATGGGGTATTCATGGCCAACCGCAAGCTGAAGCACTATTTCCTGGGGCACCAGATTACAGTGGTTAGTTCCGCCCCGTTGGGAGACATAATTCAAAATAGAGAAGCCACCGGTAGGACTTCTAAATGGGCATTGGAACTTGGACCTCTCAATTTGAAGTACGTACCTCGGGCGGATGTTAAATCCCAAGCTTTGGTGGATGTCATCAACGGCTGGACAGAGTGTCAGGCGCCCGAGGAGAAGCCAGATAACACATATTGGATGATACACTTTGATGGATCCAGGCAATTGGAAGGATCAGGGGCAGTGGTTATTTTGACCTCCCCTAAAGGGGACAAGTTCTGTTATGTACTAAGGTCGCTGTTTCCCTGCACTAACAACACGGCTGAGTATGAAGCCCTGCTTCATGGCCTAAGGGTGGCTAAGGAGATGAACCTCAGCCGGGTTAGATGTTTCGGTGACTCAGATCTTGTAGCTCAGCAAGTTTTAGGCACTTGGGATTCCAAGGATCCACAGATGGCGACTTATCGTCAGGTGGTGGATATCATCGCTGGTCACTTCAAAGGTTATCAGGTGGATCATATTGATTGTCGCAGGAACGAGGCGGTTGACACCCTATCCAGATTAGGTTCCCAATGAAAGCCGGTACCGCCTAACCTCTTCTTAGATGTTTTACATCACCCATTAGTTAAGCTACCGTCGGAGGAGGACTTGGCTATTCCTGACCCGGAAGGACAACTAGTGGCGGCTTTACATATTATTCCGGACTGGACTATGCCTTACTTGGCATACTTGACTCGCGGTGAGTTACCTGATGATGAAAATTTCGGCAGGCAGATCGTTAGGCGGTCTAAATCCATGACAATAGTCAACGGCGAGTTACATAAGTGCAGCATCACTGGCGTGTTTCAACGTTGTGTTTCACCCGAAGAGGGCAAGGAAATCTTGAATGAAATTCATGCTGGTGATTGTGGTCATCACGCTGATTCAAAATCTTTGGTGGCCAAGGCCTTTCAACATGGTTTCTTTTGGCTGTCGGCTCATAAGGATGCACAAGACTTGGTGCGCAGGTGCAATGGATGTCAAAAGTTTAGCCGTCGTGCTCATGTTCAGGCTTAGGAATTGTGCATGATTCCGATTACTTGGCCGTTTGCAGTATGGGGGATCGATATGGTCGGACCTTTCAAGAGGTCGAAGGACAAGAAGACCCACCTCCTGGTGGCGGTTGACAAATTTACCAAGTGGGTTGAAGCTGAGTCGGTTAGCAAGTGTGTCGCGGCTACAGCGGTTCAGTTTGTTTAAAAGCTGATTTAGCGGTTTGGTTACCCTCACAGTATCATCATAGATTATGGCAGTAATCTATCCAAGGGGGCTATGCAAGCGTTCTGTGATAGTGAACACATCTGGCTTGGTGTTTTAGCGGTTGCTCATCCACACTCAAACGGTCAGGCGAAGCACGCTAACCAAGAAATCTTGAGAGGTATCAAACCCCGGCTTATGGTTACTTTGCAGTGAACACTGGGTTGTTGGGTAGAGGAGTTGTCGTCCGTCTTATGGAGCATAAGAACCACTCCCAATAGCTCCACAGGGTATACACCTTTCTTCATGGTTTACGGCACAGAAGCCGTCTTACCAAGTGATATCCGTCATGACTCGCCCCGAGTGGCGGCTTACGTTGAGGCCAGCAATGAAACGACACGTCAATACACGTTGGATGCCTTGGAGGACGACCATGATCTGACGGCAGCTTGATCGGCGATTTACCAGCAAGACCCGCGTCGTTATCATAGCCGCAGGGTCAAGACCCGTACGTTTCAAGAAGGCGACTTAGATCTATGGTTGATTCAAGATCAGATGGATGCGCATAAGTTGTCCCCTCCATGGGAAGGACCTTTCATGGTCAGCAGGAATCTCAACAACGGGTCATATTACCTCATTAACATCCAAGACGACTCACATACCTCGGAGCAGGAGACCTGCCGGCCGTGGAACATAGCGCATCTGCGGCCTTACTACACTTAAGATGTTGAGATTTGACATTGTACATAGTATATTTATATATGAATAACAGTTGGCATCCCTAAAATCCGGGGCTTATGCCATTTCACATATTCCAGTATGTACCAAAAGTTTAACACATGACCGTCCAGGGGGCTTCCCACCAACCGGGTGTAGCTTATCACACCCTATCGATCGGCTCTCAAGCCACATAGTTGATTACGTCAACAAAGATCACTTGGGGGCTTCCCACCCACCGGGTGTAGTTTACATACCCTCTTGATCGGCTCTTAAAAGCCAAACAGGGTTAAACCTGCCTGTAAGCTGATGCTACTTTGCTAGGTGACCTGCCAAACTCTTACCAGTTAATCTCGCCCAGAGACTCTGAGCCGGCTCAATGAGGTTGACGTACAATCTCCATGGAGACTGTGTCCTGGTTTAGGTTAAAACGATGGTTCTTTTCACGTGAGGGCCGGCTTACGAAAAGCAAGGATAAACTCTCCCATTTACTACCGACTCTCCGCTATGTGGCCCGTTTGTACTCTTGGACAGTTAATCCTTAAGGACCCTGTACTGTTCAAGGTTAAAACAACAACTTTATGTCACGTGAGAGGTAGTTTTTGGGCTATCAGGGTGTTTATGCCCTGCCATGTCTCTTCTGGGACGTCACACTTCCTTTCTGTTAATCTCGCCTAGAGACCCTAAGCCGACTCAAAGAAATTGACGGTTAATCTCCATAGAGACCCTGTACTGCTAAGGAGTTTTAAGTGGCGAGTTAGCTCGGTTGAACCGACACATAAGTTATTATGAGCAAGTTGGGGGAGATACAGCATCTTCGGGTCACGCTATTCTAAGACGCCCTCCTAACAAAAGTGAAAATCCGTCTATTCTTGCAGGTTGGTATGAAACCACCAAGAGTCGGTAACACATCCGATATAAGTCGCCAACACAAGGCGGAGGTGGTGTGTTAAGCCGGAAACAATTTACTATGTGCACGATGGCACAGTTTAGTGAAAGACAAGGTTTACTCTAAGCCTATTACAGACACTCTTTGTAGAGCTCAAAAGTGGTGATTCAAAGTTTTTTACATTGCTTCATAGCGGGTCAATAGCCGGCTTATCCGTGGTGTTACCACGGTCGTCAGTTAGATGGCACGTTACCCTGCGGCGGGTCTTTGACTTCCAAGATCTGAAGATTATCCATGTCCCAGTTGCAATGGGTTAAAGCCGCAAAGTTTCCCTCTTCAAAGAGGGGGGACGGGTCAAGATCGGAAGCAAAGAGGTGCTTACTGCATGTCGGCATCAAACTCTTGGCTTCAAAGGTTGGGCCGCGGACTCTCTTCTGTTCAGCATCATAAGCCGCCTGATATGTTGACAAGGTCACCTCATCTGCTAACACGGAGGCGAGAACCCGGGAAGCTTTTAGGCACCATGCATAGTCGGCTTCCGTGAAATCTGAGCGGTCATCTTTCTTGGATGGAAACCCAGCCATCATATCTTCGGGTGTCAGCTCTGGAGTGAAAGCCAACGCTCGGCTTATGGCCGCGATGGCCCCCTATTGGGTGGCTGGTTTCTTCAGCTCTTGGATCTATTTCGGCAGCATGGACAATAATTCTATCACCGCCTTCATAGTTGAAGGGATATTATCCTTATATAGCACCGTCTTGTTTGTAAAGAGAGCTCCGTAGTACAGCTGCTCTGTCAAGGTATAGATCGCTTTGAGAGACAGCAAGCTGTTAGAAGCAAGTTGACAGCTCCTTGGACCTGCGTAAGACGGAATTTTGATCATAAGCCGCCATCATATGGATTCATCTAAAAAATATTGGGCTCAAACATTTACAAAACTTACCAAATATGGCAGCTCATCTGATACAATCATGAGCCGTCGATCAGCATCATCTGCTCGGTTGGTCAAGGCGGCTTGTTCGGTGTCAGCAGACTCTTTGAAGACATTAAAATCAGATTTTATCTTCGCCAGTTCTTTAGTCAAGAGCCAACATTTCTCATTTGCCTCACTTCGGGCGGCTTGCTCAGCGGCTAGATTACTTATCAAACCGGTCAGTTCAGAGCCGGCCTCGGTTAAAGCTTCCTGTGGAATATAGCAAACAAAATAAGGGTTAAGTCACCGTCACAATATATTATCATTTGAGGAAAACTAATACAAGGTCATGCAAGTCTCAAGCAGATTGCAAGCAATATGTTTGACACTTGGGGGCTAATGTCTGTTTGTTCTCTAAAAATTTACGGTGAAGAGTCGGCTCCCTTTCTTATCAAAACTAAGTCGACCCTTGAGGGCTATCAGACTCCTCTGGTTATATACACTAAAAGCTCCGGCTCACCTTTATCAAAACTAAGCCGGCCCTTGAGGGCTACGGATGAGGTTCTAAGCAACCAATTCTAAGTTAATAGCTAAGGACTACAAGCTAAGTACTTCTACTTCTATCCAAGACAGGAAGACCTGGTTTAACATCAGCTATTGCTAAACTGGTCCTTGGGGGCTACATAAGGGTATACAGTGGCAAAGCATGAGTACCTCATATTTTCTCTTCATCAAGCTAAAGAGCTTGAGCTCCATGTCCCGGCTGATGGAGAGGCGGCTTACATAGCCAGTGTGCAACACGTCGGCGGTTAGTTTCTCTAGCGCGGGGACTTCCAAATCTATCTTCTCCGAGGCTTCAGTAGTCTTTGTATGTTTTGTCAAAGCATGATCCGGAGGAATGTGGAAGCCGGCGCCGGTAATAAGGATGTCCGAAGTAGTTGACTCATCAACAGCTTTGGAAGGGCTTGGTGGTCTACAGCCGGTCCTCGGAGGACTCTGAGGAACTATGTCATGAGCCGTTGGTTCAACAGAAGAACGAGCCTCTGCAGGCCCCTCCTTAGAAGCTGCAGAAGGGTCAGCTTGCGGCATAAGAGGATCCGGGTTGGTAGGCTCCGGCTCTCGAGCGTTAGGACCAGGGGTTGGCCTGCTGTTTTTTCCTTTGTTTTTCTTGAGCCCTGGACAGTGCAAAAGGTCATGATCTCAACTTTACAAAGGTTTTGGACATAAGCACAAAAGGTACATACCCTGGATTGATCTTCAGAGGGGGCATAACAGTTCCTGCAGAGTCGCCAGACGAAGGAGGTGATTCCTGAAAGCAGTTAAAACAATATAAGACAAGAGGTAATTTATAAAACATGAGTGGTAAAATAAAGATAAGTGAAGCATATACCTCAGCTGGCCTCTTTCGTGGGACCGCAGAGTTAGATAGCCCGGTCATAAGTTCTTTAGAGCCGGAGCTCCAAGTTTGGCGTTGGGAGAGTTGCTGTGACTTCTTCAAAAGAAAGTTGGGGTCCAAGTAAGCAAGAGGATGAGAAAGAAGGACCTTTCAGGTGACCCGCCGTGCCTTCTGTGGGAAAAGAGGTTCTGAGTCTGATGAAATACAAGTTACCTCAGGAACGTTGGTGTGGCTTGTTTCCGTTTCGCCCTGTGAGGTGTCACGGTCAATAAGGTGTATGAAGAGACGGCCAAGAGAGTCAAGTTCTACCTCAAAGTCGTCAACTTCAGGCTCTTCTTCAGGGGCGGATTTCCTCGGTCGACCACCGGTCTTTTCTTTGGATTTCTTAATGGGGACGTACTTTTTCTTCTGGAAGTAAGAATTGGCCTGAGAATGGAAGCCGCAAGAAAAGGTTAAAAGGTTGCAATATACATATGGATAGCTCATACTAAGGCAAGGAGATAAAGAGTCGCCCTTACATCTGGGCCCGGGTTTGCGGCACAAAAAGGTGCAAGCCCGATGGAATGGATAGCCTCTGAAGACTCGTGTACAAGGCTCTTGATGGCAGCCACGATGTTATATTTGGACAATGTAGTCTTGTTAAAACAGATGGGGTCATTGGCCTCGCCTGTATATTCACACATGAGGCAGCCGCGCCGGCTCAGGGGCATAACCCTCCAAGAAACCCAGCAGCAGGTTAACTGTATACTCGTCAGTCCATTAGCCATGAGGGCTTCAATCTTAGCAAGAGCCAGAGCATACTCCGCCCGTTCGCGTGCTGACGGCCGGCCAGGGAACTTAGTTGTTGTTTTAAGCCGGGATGGACGATAACCTGGTAGGGAATGCTCTCCCTCTGGAGAGGTGTCTTTGTAGTAAAACCAAGTTTTATTCGAGTCCTTAGGGTGACTATGCAGTTGAAGAGCCGGAAAGGTTATATCCCACCGCCTCTGAATGGAGATTCCTCCCAGCTCTAAGCTCGGTCCAGAGGCTACCTCCGTCTGGCGGTTCGCATAAAAGTAGTCACGGAAAAGCTCAATGGACGACTCTTCTTGTAAGAAAACCTCGCTGAGTATTTGAAAGTTGGACATGTTAGAGACGGAATTGGGAGCAATGTCCTGAGGGTGCAGCATGAAAAATGAAGAACATTATGGAATTTTTTTGGACCGGGCGGACCAAAACCGCGCTCGAGGTGATCGGCAAACACTACTACTTCATCCTCTTAAGGGATGGGTCTCAGCACGTTGCCTGGAACCCGCCAATGGATGACATTTTTGGCTGGAAGGGTCCCCGCCTCTACAAAGTCCATCAGGAACTCTTCTCTGATAGTAGAGCCAACCTAGTTGCAAGAATTGGATGCGCGAGACATTGTAGCGACTTATAACTATAGAAAGTAATAATGTGTGGCAAGTCAGAAGGCGGCAGACTACTAAGGGCAGCTAAAAGTCTAAAGTTTTATAAAGATGAGCCGCTAGAACAGTTTGATGAGAGCCAAAATTTCATAGGCGAGTCAAGTTTGCAAAAGGAGTAGGGCAAATACTACTAAGTGTGGAAAACGGAGTTCATGGACTGCCTATGCCGTTATGGATCTGCAAAACAGACGAAAATCGGGCTTATTATCAACCTAACCGCGAACAGTCAAGCCAGTGACATCTTTCAAGACGGTAAGCAGAACAACGACAGATTTGTGTGGTGCTATTGTCAAATTCCTACAGTACACCACGACGGGAAAGAAGACGCCAACATGTTCTATGATGTATGCATTGTCTGCCATTACGAAGAGGCTCGTGTTCTAAACGAGCGGATGACGCCATGAAAACCCTACCGAGAACTTCGGATCTAAAGGGGGGAGAAGAACTCGCCAGTAAGGAGGCAATGGACGCGGGCGAATCTCTGGTACATTCAGGTTGATGCAGCGGCCCGGAGCGACGGCGGTGAGGAAGCTTCGCCGGAGTAAGGGGCGCTGGGCGACAGCATCGAGAGGAAGAAGAAGCGCGAGCGGAGAAGGAAATGAAGTCTGCCCATTGAAATCTTATTTAATAGACCAAACGAGGAAATCGGTGCGGGAATCCAGGCGACAGATGTTGATTAGACAAGACGGGCGCCTCGATTCTTGGACCGTTAGTTTAATATTAACAGGACCCGTTGCGGACATTAGGGACTCTTTTTTGATAAAGTACGGAATGACGTCACGACGGGTCATCTTCACTTATAGGTGGTAACAAGCGACACTCGCCACCAGGAAGATGGAAGATTGACATGAGCAAGCTCAAATCAACCTGGGGCCTAATGTTGGGGATATAACCCCATGGTGAGACCCGCCCAAATGAGGCCGGGTCATACTGGGCGGTTCATCAACGGGACCGAAAGTCGGCCTGGGGGACTCAAGCCCTAAAGGAGATGGGTGGCTCACCAGATGGGCCGCGGTGAAGCCCAGATAAAGAATGTATAAAGACTCAGGCGGATAAGATGCCCGGAGACAGCTTGTCCAAGGAAGGAAAGGCAACGGAGAGATAGATTCAGACACGTTGTAAGCGTCGGTATGGGACTCGTGTAACCCGTGGTCTTGACCTCCTATATAAATGCCAAGACCCGGGGTGACTTGGGCGGAGACAAAACGATCGAGAGCTAGGTCAAGCGAATCCGCTCGCTTGTAGTCAATACTCCCATCAATACAACACAAGCAGGACGTAAGCCTTTACCTCCTTGAGAGGGGCTGAACCTGGGTAACATCGTGTCCTTCGTCCCAAGCAACCCCTTTGAGTCCATCACCTTTGCGATGGCCTCGAACCTAAGTCCTCGGACATCTCCCGTGACAAACCCACGACAGGTTTGGAATCAAAGGGAAGCTAGCTCCTCGTTTTGTGGGTCCTTTCAGAGTTGTTGGCAAGAGAGGTGAACTTGCCTATCAACTAGAGCTTCCTCCAAATTTCGCAAATGTGAACAATGTCTTCCATGTCTCTGAGCTCCAGAGGTGCTTCAAGACACCCGAGCGTACCATTGACCTCCAAGACATTGATCTCTAGGAAGATCTTTTGTATCGTGAGCAGCCAGTGGCTATTCTCGAAGAAACGGAGCGTAAGACTCTCAACAAATCAATCAATTTTCTCAAGGTGAAGTGGTCTCATCATTCTGACAAAGAAGCTACTTGGGAATGTGAGGATCAACTCCGTTCTGAATATCCAGAGTTCTTTCGTTCCTAGATCTCGGTTTGAGATCCTCTTGTAGTGTGGGAGAGTTGTGACAGCCGAAGTGCTGCCCCTGCCATTTATGCCCATGTAACCTATGTCATCCCTTGTGTCATGTGTTGAATGAATTGAGTTTGCTCCTTTGCCATTTCATATCATGCATCATGCATCATGTCATCTCATCATCATTCCATGCTTTATGTGTTTTGTGGTGTGCTTCCTTGTGATCTTGTTGTGAGGTGTTAGTGGATCTTTTGTGTTTGTGCATGTGTGGGCTTCAACTCACTCCCTCTCCCTTATTTTAAAAAAACAAACCTAAGATTTTATTCCTTTTGTTTTTCTTCAACAGAATTTAACTTGATAATAGACCTGATAAAAATGTTCATGATGTAGATGATATTATTTTAAGATTATGTGTGTTGCTCTCTTTGTGTTGGAGCTTTGTGTTCATGGGGTTTTGAATTAAATAGGGGTTGTTATGTTAAAAAGTATTTAATTTACTTGCTATTAAAAATCATCTTGGTATTTTATTCAAATAGGGCATTATTCCTTTTATGGCAAAGTATTTTTGTTTTGCCAAAAATCCTTTTCTTTTACTCTAGGCTTTTGTTTTGTTTTCTTTTATTTATAAATAGAAAAATCTGATTGTTTTCGGAGAGAAAGAGAGAGAGAGGATCTGGGGACTGGGCCTTTTTCCCTTCACCATCGGCCCATCCCTGTCACGCCCAAGATGCGCGCATGTCCGTTTTGAGGCACGAGGTCCTCACGAAGGATAGAAGCACATCTTGCCGTTAGCAAGATAAGCATCATCACATCATACATGTACTGAAGGGAAGAGTATATGAGTTGGCTTACACTCGCCACATGCTAAATTACAATATCACTCAGCTCATAAATCAAGGAGAACACAGGGTCCGGCTACGGACGAAAAACAAACGATAAAAACAATAACGCGATGATACTATCAAGCTGCCCAAGATCACGACCAGGTCCTCTACTCGTCGGGATATGTCACGTACATCCTGCCTCTCTCCTCATCATACTCCCACTGGAGCTGGGTAAGATCATCCTGCACGAACTCATCTGAACCTGCACCTGGATTGTTGTAGTAAACTATGAGCCACAGAGGACTCAGCTATCAAGTAACCCGGGTGCCAGCACTATTTAAGCTTTAGCATGGAAGGGGAGATGTTTAGTTTGTAGCAGCACTAAGCAATGTTTATGGTGGCTATCTTACGCAACATGAAATAAATATGAGTGGCCTACGAAGACGATCGAATCTAGAATGATCTCTAAGAGATCCTGAACACTTACTTACGTCAATCATAACCCCACCGTGTTCTCTCTTGGTTCATGTTCACGAGCAGAGACGATCACGGTTACTCACACAGTTGGTGTAGTTTAATTAGAGTATACATCAAGTTTTCTATAACCGGGTGTTAAACAAAAATCCAAGTTGCCAAATAACCGCGGGCACGGCTTTCCGAAAGATTTAATCCGACAGGGGTGCTCCAACTAGTCCATCACAAATAACCACACTCCGCGGGAATCCCTCGACCACGGGTCTCGTCACCTTCCTCGGTAATTCCAAAGGATTTCCAACACCTCGAGTAAACTCGAAGAAAGTCAGAGTCCACACGCAAGACATTCGATAAAGGTAAAACAGATCCAGCAAGACCACCCGACGTGTCGACAAACCCGATAAGAGTCGCGTATCTCAGTCTCGGGACACGACAGATGGGACTAGCTACAGGGAAACAAAACCTCAAGTTGCCCCGAGGTGGCCTCGCAGGCAGCCCAGTTTGGACCAACACTCATGAGGAGCACTGGCCCGGGGGTTGATTAAATTATCCACGGGTTTGCAAAGCCCTATGCAGGTTCATTAAGTTATTAGCAAATGTAGTACCAATGTTGGGTCTTGTCGGACAAGTTTTAATCTCAACCGAATAAACAAGGGGGTCCCCATACCAACCCCAAGCGTGTTAGGAGCGCAAAATATGGAAAACATAACACCGGCAACAAGAAACTAAAGAGGGTACGAGCGGAACAAGTCACTTAGCAAAAGGCCAAGCCTTCCACCAATATCAGATATATAGGTGGATTAATTTAAATAACATAATTTATTGTGATATCCAATCCATGTTATCACATGGAACAACCTGCAACTAAGAACGCTATAAGAGGGGCTGAGCAGCGGTAACTTAGCCAATCAACGGTTTGCTAGGATGTGGAGGTTAGAGGCTGTCATGGCAACATGGGCGCTGATATCATGTGGTAGGTAGCGCAATTGTAATGATATGAATGAGACATTAGCAAGCAAAGATAGTATTGGGATCCGGGTACGACCATCTTGCCTGTTGCTTCTTCAGCAGAACAAGTAGCGGGATCCTCGTAGTGGTACTCTCCAGGTTCCTCGAACTCAGATTCGAAACTCGTTTCTACCCAAGAGAAATAGCAAATAAATACCCAAACAAGGTGAAATGCACAAACAAGATGATGCATGATCATTTTAATGAGTTTTTAACATGGCAATCCAATTCTAGTCAAGTTCCACATGCAAAGGTGGTGGATTAATGAATCTGGACAGAACCTCATATTAAATTATTTAGACATGCATGAACATGGAAAATATGGATGCATCATGAAAAATCTATGGAAATGCATATAAGGATCGCGAGAAACGGAGCTACGGTTCTCGAGATACCCTGACGACAAGGTACGAAGGAAAAACACAACACCACCAAATATCTGGGCTAAATCTTGTCATTCCAAGGCATCCACTGGTTAGTTGATGGAAAACCAATCACAATAGACTCAAGAATCACTCAATTCCATGGAGTATAGCCCCCACAACAACCAAAACAATATTTCACTCAAATCTGCCACAAACAGCAATATAGCTATTTGAAAAGCTCAAAACTATTGCTACAGGAACTGTAGAGACACAAACAAGATATGAACTGGTTCTACTCAACACCCACATCAATTCATCCAATACACAATCAACAAAATAGCAACATATCACCATGCATGGAGCTGGCAAGTAGGCATGATGAAACAGATTTTTAGGGACTTGGTGAAAATTCCAGTTTTCTGGAATCTGGGTTAATAGAGTAGCAAGTTGACAGCACTGGTTAGATATGCTAGGAAGATCCAAATGGCATGAAAATTTACAGTATCGAATATGATAACATATACTTCAAATAACTAACACTTAACATGAGCAAAAACAAACCACAGCACTAACTACAGGCCACTCTACACAGCAACTTAATATCAGCAGAATCTCCAGACTTAGCCATTTTCAGACTAGCTGGACAGGAACAGAAAGTAGCTAACTTAACAGCATGGTTCCCACTGATCTGGGAACTTAGCACAAATAACAAGAATACATGAGTGGTCAAAACAACCTTGGCTAACATTCTCTAGTTGACAACAACTCCAAAGCATGCATAGATTAATTCATATGAACAAGATAAAAGGGCATCACAGCATAGAAATGCACTTTTGTCAACTTGCCCCGAAGTCAAATCTGACTTCACAGGTGAATAGAGGGGTTGAAAACACCCCAAAATCATTCCTCATACCTATATTCTTGCATGGAACATGAGGGAGAAAAGCTAGGTCGAATTTTGACCCCTTTTCCCATGTATGACTTATGACACAAAGTAACTTGATGCAAAAGGCCTTCAAAAGACAAGTGCTCCATCGATACATGTTGAAAGGGTTTATTTAGCATAGTAGGGACAAGAGAATATGGCATAGCACATAGAACAAGAATGAAACTAGCTAGAATTGGAATCATGCTCATATGAGGAATTAGTTGATACTACACATGGAGCTACAAGATCATGGATAAGTGTATGTAGAACATACACACCACAAAACCTACATACATGCACATATAGATCATCTACACATGCACATACACCCACACTTGCAAATTACTAACACCCACACACATATATGTGGGCATATGCACAAGGTGCTTATGCACACATACATATGCAACACCCACACACTCACAAGTCCAAACAACCCTACATACACTCAAATGCAAACATACATATGCTTATGTGTGTATAAGACACACACACATGCACAAACTTACTCATGCAATCTACTAACAACATACATACACATGTATGTGTGTATGGAAACACACACAGACACACTCATATCAACACACACATGAGTGTGAAGGCACCCACATGCACTCACACACACTCACATATCACATACCATACCTACACATGCACATATGTGTGTATGTAAGCATACACACACATATACACTAGGGAACACACATACATATACACTAGATGCTAATATATACATACATACCTCTAAATACTACACACACAAGCAGCAACACACACACACACACACACAAGTGCACTCGGATCTGGCCGCCACAGCCGATCCTGGCACTCCACACACGCACACACGCGCACGGGATCCAGATCCCGCACCAGATCCGAACAGCGGACACGCGCACTAGCCAATCAAAAAAAAGAAAACGACCGGGCGCTGGGGAACGAACCCCGGACCTTGCGGTCGCCCGCCGAGCCGGTAACCACTTCGCTACGCGTTCGACTGCTACTAGTATAGGGGAGGTATTGCTCTTATACACGCATACACACACTAAACCTGACGAACCGCCGCACTGACTGACGAAGCAGATAGAGGACGGCGCGCGCGGCGGGCATGGGTAGGGCAAGCACCACACTCACCAAAGCTCGGAGCTTTGCACGGGGATGGAACGGCTGGTCGCGGGGCTACCCCTCGGGCACCAAGCGCACGCACTGGAGCCGCGGGGCACACGCACCCGTCGCCATGGCGGAGATGGGAGCTTCGGCACTCGATCTATGCACACACGAAAAAAAAGGCAAACAGGGGGTCGGGGCGCATCGGTTGCTCACCTAGGATCGCTGGGAACGCCGGAATCGATGAGGAGGAAGAAGACTCAGCAGGGGAGGAAGAAGGCGATCTCGGGCGGAGCTTCAACACCGGAGGAAGAAGGCGTCGTTGCGAGGGTTTGTCCGCGTCCCTAGCGCCGGGAACGGGACGCGGGCAACACCAGCTCGGCCTTGGACATGACGGCGAGGATCCTACGCCGACGGAGGAAGGCGCCGGCGATGAGCCCCTTCTCTGTCGCTCCACCCTGCAACTACTGCACCTAACTGAACCCTCTCTCGACAGGAAGAAGAAGGGGGAAGAAGATGGGGAAGGAGCGGCGGCGCGAGGGAGAAAGGAGAAGGAAGGGGAAGAGGAACACATCAGGATCTGCGCGGACAGCTTTATACCGGACCCCGCGCCCTAATGCCGTCTCGACGTCCGCGCAACGCCGGCCCCTCTCTCTGCCTGAACCTCTCTGCACTGACGGAAACAGAGACGGGGCAGGTCACTGTTACCTCGGCTGGGCTCGTGGGCCGCTAGGAGGGAAGGCCCACTCACTCACTCTCCCTCTCACACCAGAAAATCATCTCTTTTAAATAAAAACTGCCACAAGGAAATATGTCTAGAGCAAATAAAAGAGTTTTAAAGAAAAACAAAAATAGTTTTGTGAAGGACAAATAAGCTTCTGTTTTTACAAAAATGTTAAATGGAATTATATGATAAGATAATATTTTATTTATTAATAAAACAGCCCCTGTTTTGGTAAATTTTTAAAAATCCAACCTATTCAAATATGAAAAGCAAGACTCTTAATATTCGTAAGAACCCTAGGGCCATCTCATGAACATTTTAAAAAGATTTTAACAACAATTAAAATCTGATAAAAAAACACATAGGGTTTTTAAAATAATAAAAAGGGGGGTTTGTAGGAGAAGATAAGAAAGGTATAAGAAGAGGAAGGAGGCCTCATCTTATACTCCCACATCACAGAACAATCACACCAACACTCATGACAAGCACACCACAAGACACAACAAGCAAGAAGAAGCAGAGATGCATGATGAAATGATGATGATGATGATGAAGATGCAAGAATGCCACCAACGCAAGAATGACAAGGTGCAAATCCACTCACAAGTCATGACATAAGGTTCATACATCTGGTTACAAGCCATAAAAGGAAGGGACATCACTTGGGATGTCACAACTCTCCCACACTACAAGAGGATCTCGACCCGAGATCTAGGAACGAAAGAAATCTGGAAGTTCGGAATGGAGCAGGTCCTCACGTTCCCAAGTAGCTTCTTTGTCGGAATGATGAGACCACTTCACCTTGAGGAACTTGATAGACTTGTTGCGAGTCTTACGCTCAGTTTCTTCAAGAATTGCAATTGGGTGCTCACGATAAGAAAGATCAGCTTGAAGATCGATGTCTTGGAGGTCAATGGTTCGCTCGGGAGTCTTGAAGCATTTTCGGAGCTGAGAAACATGGAAGACATCGTGCACGTTCGCGAAATTTGGGGGAAGCTCAAGTTGATATGCAAGACCACCTCTCTTGTCAACAACTTTGAATGGGCCAACGAAACGAGGAGCCAACCTCCCTTTGATTCCAAAACGCTGTGTGCCTCTCATGGGAGAAACTTTGAGATAGACAAGATCATCCACTTGGAAAGAAACATCCCGGTGCTTGCTATCATAATAGCTGTTCTGACGGGACTGAGCTGCTTTGAGGTTCTCGCGAATGACATGGCACATTTCTTCTGCTTCAGTGATCATGTCATTGCCCAAAATCTGACGCTCACCGGTTTCAGACCAGTTAAGCAGGGTACGACACTTTCTGCCATAGAGAATCTCGAACGGGGCCTTGCCTGAAATAGCTTGGAAGCTATTGTTGTATGAGAATTCAGCATATGGAAGACAGTCTTCCCACTTCATGCCGAACGATATCACACAGGCCCTGAGCATATCTTCAAGGATTTGATTGACTCTCTCAACTTGACCACTTGTCTGCGGACGGAATGCCGTGCTGAAACGGATCTTAGTACCCATAGCAGTCTGGAAGGACTCCCAAAACTTGGAAGTGAAGAGACTTCCACGGTCAGAAGAGATGAGTTGAGGAATGCCATGCAAAGACACTATTCTTGACGTATACAACTCTGCAAGCTGAGCTGCCGAAATAGACTCCTTGACTGGCAAGAAATGAGCAAATTTTGACAACTTGTCGATAACCACAAAGATGGCATCGTTGCCCCTCTTGGACTTAGGAAACCCAGTTACGAAATCCATCTCAACATGATCAAATTTCCATTCTGGGATTGGCAAAGGCTGCAAAAGACCTGCTGGACGCTGATGCTCCGCCTTCACCGTGCGGCAAACATCGCACTCGTTGACAAACTGAGCAATCTCACGTTTCATACGAGTCCACCAGAAGGTTTGCTTGAGGTCCTGATACATCTTGGAACTGCCTGGATGAATGGATAGAAGAGAATTGTGTGCTTCGTCCATGATAACCTTTCTGAGATCACCTTTTGGAACAACAAGACGGTCCTCAAAGAACAAGGTATCTTTGTCATCGACACGAAAGCACTTATACTTCGGAATGCTCTTGGCCACACCTTTCTTCACTTTCTTCACCATAGCGTCTAGCAGCTGCGCTTGGCGAACCTGATCTTCCAGAGTCAGAGAGACTTGAAGATTTGCAAGAAATCCTTGCGGAATCATCTGTAGGTTGAGCTTGCGAAAGGCTTCACAAAGCTCGGGTTGAAGAGGCTTCAAGATCAGACTATTGCAGTACGCCCTACGGCTGAGCGCGTCTGCAATGACATTTGCTTTCCCAGGAGTGTACTCAATGCTTGGATTGAAGTCTTCAAGCATTTCCACCCAACGAGATTGCCGAAGATTTAGATTTGGTTGAGTGAAAATGTACTTCAGGCTCTTGTGATCAGTGTACACCTCAACTGGTCTACCCAACAACAAATGCCTCCAAGTCATTAGAGCATGAACAACTGCCACCAACTCGAGATCATGAGTGGCGTAGTTCTTCTTGGCAGGCTTCAACTGATGCGAGGTATAGGCCACAATCTTCTTGTCTTGCATAAGAACACCACCAAGGCCTTGGAGAGAAGCATCACAGAAAACTTGGAAAGGCATGGACTGCTCAGGAGGAACAAGAACTAGAGCTGAAGTCAGTCTCTGCTTGAGTGTATTGAAAGCTGCATCACACTCAGGAGACCAAACATACTTGACACTCTTCTGGAGGAGATTTGACAAAGGCTTAGCAATTTGAGAAAAGTTCTCCACGAATCTTCTGCAATAACTGGCAAGCCCGAGGAAACTCCGAAGCTGCTTGACGTTCTGAGGAGGTTCCCACTTCAATATAGCTTCAACTTTCTCAGGGTGCACTTTAATTCCCTCGGCAGAGATGACATGCCCGAGGTACACCACTTCATAAAGCCAGAACTCACATTTGGAAAACTTGGCATAGAACCTATGTTCCCTCAACTTGTCTAGCACTAGGCGGAGATGCTCTGCATGATCTTCTTCTGTCTCCGAGAACACCAGAATATCATCAAGATAAACCAAGACAAATTCATTCTTGAAGGGAGAGAAGATGAAATTCATCATCCTTGAGAAGGTTGGAGGATCATTCACAAGACCAAACGACATAACGGTGTACTCATACAAGCCAAAACTCGTCCTGAACGCGGTCTTGGGAATGTCTTCTTCACGAATACGGATTTGATGATAACCCATTCGGAGATCCAACTTGGAGAAAACTTTGGCACCCTTCAGTTGTTCAAACAACTCATTGATGTTGGGAAGTGGGTACTTGTTTCTAATTGTCTTCTTGTTCAATGGACGGTAATCAACACAAAGACGATCCGTGCCATCTTTCTTCTCGACAAACAAAACCCCACAACCCCACGGAGAAGAGCTTGGCCTGATCAAACCCAACCATTCTTGCTCATCTAGCTGCTTCTTCAACTCTTTCAGCTCTTCGGGGCCAAGTTTATACGGGCGCTTGCAAACCAGTTCAGTCTCGGGCTCGAGATCAATCACGAACTCGACTGGTCGGTGCGGAGGCATTCCTGGCAATTCTTCTGGAGAGACATCTTCATACTCACAAACCACCGGAATTTGAGAAATCGCCGAGATTTCACCCTTTTCATTGAGAGCAAAGAGACGAACTGTGTCATCGCGAGCCGCGAATATAATCACGTCCTCTGAAGGATGAGTCAGCTTGACTTCTTTAGCTTGACAATTAATATAAGCCTTATTCATAGCCATGAAGTCCATGCCCAGAATGAGATCAATATCAGATTTCCCAAGAACAATTGGAGAAGCCAGAAAAGAATAATTGCCCATCTTGATAGAAGCATCACGAACCACCATCTTTGAACTGAGACGCTCACCAGGAGACACAACTTGCAATGCATTTGGCAAAAACTCCGTGGAAAAACCATGCTTTGCGGCAAAAGGATATGACATGAAATAATGCGATGCACCAGAATCAAACAAAACTTTTGAAGGAAAAGAATTAACTGAGAGATTACCCATAATCACATCATTGGACTGCTCTGCTTCAACTGCATTCACCATATTCACTCTTGCGGTCTTGGAATTATGCTTCACCATAGCATTGCCTGGAGGCTTGACAGGAGGAGGAGGCGGAAGACGCCGCTGGTTGCAGTTGTTAGCATACTGGCCCTTCTGACCACTCTTGTGACAAGTCACCTCACAAAGCGGACGAACATTGCCTGGAGGAGGAACAAGAACAGCCTTGGACGCCTGATTCTTCTACTGGAAACCTGGGTTGGGTGGGTGGGAAGAACCACGACCACCAAACTGCTTCTGCTGCTGAGGAGGACGAAACAGAAGAGGATTTGGCGCCCAATACTTCTGCTGCTTGGGAACAATCTGAGAACTGGAAGAAGAATATGAATACCTGGAACGCTTCTTGGAGTTCTCCAACCTGAGCTGAGCTCCTTC
Source organism: Hordeum marinum (assembly GCA_022496015.1). Classification (NCBI taxonomy): domain Eukaryota; kingdom Viridiplantae; phylum Streptophyta; class Magnoliopsida; order Poales; family Poaceae; genus Hordeum; species Hordeum marinum. The sequence continues at coordinate 237,881,670 of CM039677.1, forward strand.
CACCTTCAAGGCCATGTTGTAGAACTGATCAAACTCACGAGGCTCCTGGAGAACAAGACCTGGCAGAAGCTCATCCTTGAGACCACCTCTGAACTGATAGATCATGGCTTTATCATCTGGAACATCTTGCTTGGCATAACAAGCTAGATTCTGGATCTCAATGTTGTACTGATAGACTGACTTGGTTCCCTGCTTCAGGTGCGTGAAATTCTCACGCATCTCCTCGACAAAACTTGTCAGAATGTAATCAGCCCTGAAGTCACGACGGAAATCGTCCCAAGTGACAACACGATCGCCCCTGGAATCCTTGTACTGTTGCCACCAATCAGCTGCTTGCCCCTTGAGCTGGAAAGAAGCAAATTTGACAAAGTCCTCTGACCTGACATTGCTGCACTCAAAATGCTTGCCCATATCACGAAGCCAATCATCCGCATCGAAAGGCTGATCACAACAGGTGAACGACTTCGGCTGGTTGGCAAGGAATTGGTTGAGCGTAGCAAACTGATTCTGATTCTGGAAACCACCTTGATAACCTTGCTGACCTTGATCTCTTTCTTGCAGCAACCTTAGCAACATCTAAGTGTTTGCATTGGTCGTGGCCATCACAGCTTGCCAAGCTTCTGGATGAGGAGGTGGAGGAGGCGGTGGCGGGGGTGGTGGTGGAACATCAGTCTGCTCCTCACCACGACCCGGATTGCCGCGAGTCGGTGGAGCCATCCTGAAGATGGACAAAACGCATTAGCCTCATTGATAAGATGAAACCTAAGCTGAATCAAATGATTGAAAGAATTGAACAACACACATAGCCTTCCTACTGAAAAATTAGTAAGAAAGCTTCTTCGGATCATGATAACATCATTAGACATAAGGCTACTTGCAATAACACAACAAGTATTGAGCTAAGCGCTCGGAACAAATGTATATGCTCAATGCATCTGGAGAAGATGATCCTAGATGACTATAGATTTCCCACCTATGAACTTCCGAAAACTTTCTTGTTTATGCGATTCGGGTTGCGGAATCAGGAACCTGCGCTTGGCAATCAGCTGCGACTGCATCCGCAACCTTCCACACCATAATTCAAGACATTTCGCAAACTCGTCTAATCACGAATCCTCGAACTCACAACGATACTAAACCATGGTGGTACCCCGGACGCCTCCCCAGTACTGGGTGACTCCGACCTTATCTCACCACGATAAGTATTGAAGCAATTCCGAACATTCTCCGTCCTGAGATATCAAGGAAACTGAATGATAACGATGTGCCAACATTCCTCGGAGCTCAACTCCCCGGAAGAAATCAAGTCAGATAGGAGGCACCAAGACAGAACCCTGTCACATCGGCATCATATAGATTCCAAAATACCCGCGTGGTCCTAAAAAATTTTTGAGCGAGAAGAGGAGTAGAATCAAAATACCTAAGTCGGAAACCTCACTAGAGCATAGAAGAGGAGTAAAAAGAATCCTACTCTCCGATATAACTAGACTCAAAATAGTTTTCACTAGACACAACTCGGCCAAGTTCGAACAAGCAAAGGCTCCTATGGTCGTATGGCTCTAAATACCAACTTGTCACGCCCAAGATGTGCGCCTATCCGTTTTGAGGCACGAGGTCCTCGCAAAGGATAGAAGCGCATCTTGCCGTTAGCAAGATAAGCATCATCACATCATACATGTACTGAAGGGAAGAGTATATGAGTTGGCTTACACTCGCCACATGCTAAATTACAATATCACTCAGCTCATACATCAAGGAGAACACAGGGTCCGGCTACAGACGAAAAACAAACGATAAAAACAATAACGCGATGATACTATCAAGCTGCCCAAGATCACGACCAGGTCCTCTACTCGTCGGGATATGTCACGTACATCCTGCCTCTCTCCTCATCATACTCCCACTGGAGCTGGGTAAGATCATCCTGCACGAACTCATCTGAACCTGCACCTGGATTGTTGTAGTAAACTGTGAGCGACAGAGGACTCAGCTATCAAGTAACCCGGGTGCCAGCACTATTTAAGTTTTAGGATGGAAGGGGAGATGTTTAGTTTGCAGCAGAACTAAGCAATGTTTATGGTGGCTAGCTTACGCAACATGAAATAAATATGAGTGTCCTACGAAGACGATCGATTCTAGAATGATCTCTAAGAGATCCTGAACACTTACTTACGTCAATCATAACCCCACCGTGTTCTCTCTCGGTTCATGTTCACGAGCAGAGACGATCACGGTTACTCACACAGTTGGTGTAGTTTAATTAGAGTATACTTCAAGTTTTCTATAACCGGGTGTTAAACAAAAATCCAAGTTGCCACATAACCGCGGGCACGGCTTTCCGAAAGATTTAACCCTACAGGGGTGCTCCAACTAGTCCATCACAAATAAGCACACTCCACGGGAATCCCTCGACCATGGATCTCGTGATCTTCCTCGATAATTCCAAAGGATTTCCAACACCTCGAGTAAACTCGAAGAAAGTCAGAGTCCACATGCAAGACATTCGATAAAGGTAAAACAGATCCAGCAAGACCACCCGACGTGTCGACAAACCCGATAAGAGCCGCGTATCTCAGTCTCGGGACACGACAGATGGGACTAGCTACAGGGAAACCAAACCTCAAGTTGCCCCGAGGTGGCCCCGCAGGCAGCCCAGTTTGGACCAACACTCATGAGGAGCACTGGCCCGGGGGTTGATTAAATTATCCACGGGTTTGCAAAGCCCTATGCAGGTTCATTAAGTTATTAGCAAATGTAGTACCAATGTTGGGTCTTGCCGGACAAGTTTTAATCTCAACCGAATAAACAAGGGGGTCCCCATAACAACCCCAAGCGTGTTAGGAGCGCAAAATATGGAAAACATAACACCGGCAACAAGAATCTAAAGAGGGTACGAGCGGAACAAGTCACTTAGCAAAAGGCCAAGCCTTCCACCAATACCAGATATATAGGTGGATTAATTTAAATAACAGAATTTATTGTGATATCCAATCCATGTTATCACATGGAACAACCTGCAACTAAGAACGCTATAAGAGGGGCTGAGCAGCGGTAACTTAGCCAATCAACGGTTTGCTGGGATGTGGAGGTTAGAGGCTGTCATGGCAACATGGGGGCTGATATCACGTGGTAGGTAGCGCAATTTTAATGATATGAACGAGACATTAGCAAGCAAAGATAGTATTGGGATCCGGGTACGATCATCTTGCCTGTTGGTTTTTCAGCAGAACAAGTAGCGGGATCCTCGTAGTGGTACTCTCCAGGTTCCTCGAACTCAGATTCGACACTCGTGTCTACCAAAGAGAAACAGCAAATAAATACCCAAACAAGCTGCAATGCACAAACAAGATGATGCATGATCATTTTAATGAGTTTTTAACATGGCAATCCAATTCTAGTCAAGTTCCACATGCAAAGGTGGTGGATTAATGAATCTGGACAGAACCTCATGTTAAGTTATTTATACATGCATGAACATGTCAAATATGGATGCATCATGAAAAATCGATGGAAATGCATATAAGGATCGCGAGAAACGGAGCTACGGTTCTCGAGATACGCTCACGACAAGGTACGAAGGCAAAACACAACACCACCAAATATCTGGGCTAAATATTGTCATTCCAAGGCAGCCACTGGTTAGTTGATGAAAAACCAATCACAATAGACTCAAGAATCAGTCAATTCCATGGAGTATAGCCCCCACAACAACCAAAACAATATTTCACTCAAATCTGCCACAAACAGCAATATAGCTATTTGAAAAGCTCACAACTATTGATACAGGAACTCTACAGCCACAAACAAGATATAAACAGGTTCTCCTCAACACCCACATCAATTCATACAATACACAATCAAAAAAATAGCAACACGTCACCATGCATGGAGCTGTCAAGTAGGCATGATGAAACAGATTTTTAGGGACTTAGTGAAAATTCCAGTTTTCTGGAATCTGGGTTAATAAAGTAGCAAGTTGACAGCACTGGTTAGATATGCTAGGAAGATCCAAATGGCATGAAAATTAACAGGATGGAATATGATAACATATAGTTCAAATAACAAACACTTAGCATGAGCAAAAACCAACCACACCACTAACTACAGGCCACTCTACAGAGCAACTTAATATCAGCAGAATCTCCAGACTTAGCCATTTTCAGACTAGCTGGACAGGAACACAAAGTAGCTAACTTAACAGCATGGTTGCCACTGATCTGGGAACTTAGCACAAATAACAAAAATACATGTGTGATCACAACAACTTTGGCTAACATTCTCTAGTTGACAACAACTCCAAAGCATGCATAGAGTAATTCATATGAACAAGACAAAAGGGCATCACAGCATAAAAATGCACTTTTGTCAACTTGCCCCGAAGTCAAATCTGACTTCACAGGTGCATAGAGGGCTTGAAAACACCCCAAAATAATTACTCATACCTATATGCTTGCATGGAACTTGAGGGAGAAAAGCTAGGTCGAATTTTGACCCCTTTTCCCATGTATGACTTATGACACAAAGTAACTTGATGCAAAAGGCCTTAAAAAGACAAGTGCTCCATCGATACATGTTGAAAGGGTTTATTTAGCATAGTAGGGACAAGAGGATATGGCATAGCACATAGAACAAGAATGAAACTAGCTAGAATTGGAATCTTGCTCATATGAGGAATTAGTTGATACTACACATGGAGCTACAAGATCATGGATAAGTGTATGTAGAACAAACACACCACAAAACCTACATAAATGCACATATAGATCATCTACACATGTACATACACCCACACATGCAAATTACTAACACCCACACACATATATGTGGGCATATGCACAAGGTGCTTATGCACACATACATATGCAACACCCACACACTCACAAGTCCAAACAACCCTACATCCACTCAAATGCAAACATACATATGCTTATGTGTGTATAAGACACACACACATGCACAAACTTACTCATGCAATCTACTAACAACATACATACACATGTATGTGTGTATGGAAACACACACAGACACACTCATATCAACACACACATGAGTGTGAAGGCACCCACATGCACTCACACACACTCACATATCACATACCATACCTACACATGAACATATGTGTGTATGTAAGCATACACACACATATACACTAGATGCTAATATATACATACATACCTCTAAATACTACACACACAAGCAGCAACACACACACACACAAGTGCACTCGGATCTGGCCGCCACAGCCGATCCTGGCACTCCACACACACACACACGCACGGGATCCAGATCCCGCACCGAATCCGAACAGCGGAGACGCGCACTAGCCAATCAATAAAAAAAGAAAACGACCGGGCACTGGGGATCGAACCCCGGACCTTGCGGTCGCCCGCCGAGCCGGTAACCACTACGCTACGCATTCGACTGCTACTAGTATAGGGGAGGTATTGCTATTATACACGTACACACACACTAAACCTGACGAACCGCCGCACTGACTGACGAAGCAGACAGAGCACGGTGCGCGCGCGCGGGGCACGGGCAAGGCGAGCACCACACTCACCAAAGCTCGGAGCTTTGCACGGGGATGGAACGGCTGGTCGCAGGGCTACCACTCGGGCACTAAGCGCACGCACTGGAGCCGTGGGGCACACGCACCCGTCGCCATGGCGGAGCTGGGAGCTTCGGCACTCGATCTATGCACACACGAAAAAAAAGGCAAACAGGGGGTCGGGGCGCATCGGTTGCTCACCTAGGATCGCTGGGAACGCCGGAAGCGATGAGGAGGAAGAAGACTCAGCAGGGGAGGAAGAAAGCGATCTCGGGCGGAGCTTCAGCACCGGAGGAAGAAGGCGTCGATGCGAGGACTCGTCCGCGTCCCTAGCGCCGGGAACGGGACGTGGGCAACACCAGCTCGACCTTGGACATGACGGCGAGGATCCTACGCCGACGGAGGAAGGCGCCGGCGACGAGCCCCTTCTCTGTCGCTCCACCCTGCAACTACTGCACCTAACTGAACCCTCTCCCGACAGGAAGAAGAAGGGGGAAGAAGATGGGGAAGGAGCGGCGGCACGAGGGAGAAAGAAGGAGGAATGGGAAGAGGAACACATCGGGATCCGCGCGGACAACTTTATACCGGACGCCGCGCCCTAACGCCGTCTCGACGTCCGCGCAACGCCGGCCCCTCTCTTTTCCTGAACCTCTCTGCACTGACGGAAACAGAGACGGGGCAGGTCACTGTTACCTCGGCTGGGCTCGTGGGCCGCTGGGAGGGAAGGCCCACTCACTCACTCTCCCTCTCACACTAGAAAATCTTCTCTTTTAAATAAAAACTGCCACAAGGAAATATGTCTAGAGCAAATAAAAGAGTTTTAAAGAAAAACAAAAATAGTTTTGTGAAGGACAAATAAGCTTCTGTTTTTACAAAAATGTTAAATGGAATTATATGATAAGATAATATTTTATTTATTAATAAAACAGCCCCTGTTTTGGTAAATTTTTAAAAATCCAACCTATTCAAATATGAAAAGCAAGACTCTTAATATTCATAAGAACCCTAGGGCCATCTCATGAACATTTTAAAAAGATTTTAACAACAATTAAAATCTGATAAAAAACACATAGGGTTTTTAAAATAATAAAAAGGGGGGTTTGTAGGAGAAGATAAGAAAGGTAGAAGAAGAGGAAGGAGGCCTCATCTTATACTCCCACATCACAGAACAATGACACCAACACTCATGACAAGCACACCACAAGACACAACAAGCAAAAAGAAGCAGAGATGCATGATGAATTGATGATGATGATGAAGATGCAAGAATGCCACCAACACAAGAATGACAAGGTGCAAATCCACTCACAAGTCATGACATAAGGTTCATACATCTGGTTACAAGCCATAAAAGGAAGGGACACCACTTGGGATGTCACAATCCCGCAATGTAGCGGAGACCTGCCAATCGTCCTCCCTTTTCCGTCAATCAGGGCGAGATCAAAGAGAGCGAGCAGCTCCACCGTGATCTTTTGCCGTCGGGCGCCGTCTCCCCGGAGCCTTTTAAACCCACCTTGACGTGCGTGCGCCTTGCCTACGGTTCCGCGTCCCCCTCCTGACGCTGGCGCTCAAACCTCCCTCTCCTTCCTCCTCTCCCTTATCCCTTTGCTTCTCCGTCAGGTAAGAATTCAGAGAGGAGATGTTCAGAGTAGCAGAGCACCGACGCATCGGTTCGTCGCCGTCGCCTCCGGTGTTTCGCTCGTCGCCATCGGGGATGGCGTGGAGCACGCGGGTGCCGTCCACGTCCCATTCCCAGTTCTAGGGGTGAGGAGCACCCCCACAACGCCACCCCGTCATCGCTGTCGTCCACAAGCAGAGGCCGTCACCGACCATCTTCATCTTCTTCCCTGCTGTCGCCCCTACTCCCCCTCGTCTCCGAGCAGCCCTAGGTGAGCTCTGTCGCTGCAGCCTTTCTATCACCGTTGACGTAGTGTTTCCATTACGAATCATCGCGTAGTACTCCTTATCGCCGCCGGTAGTCCTAGGCAGGGCCTTGAGGGTCGTCGCCTCCGCCCTCCTCGTCGCGAGACGAGTAGGGGATTGGATAACCGGTAGGTCCCCGCTTCTCCTCTGCCAGTCCGCGCCATAGGAGAGCCCCTCCGTCGCCAGAGTTTAGCCGTCGCCGTGCCTCCGTCGACGTTGCTTACTTCTTCAGTTTCGTCAGTGTCCGCCTTGGCAAGTTAGTATTAGAGGCGCAAGGCCCCTCCTTCTGTTGATATCCGACGCATAGCGCAGTGGCAACCGTCTCGGGAGACGACCGCGAGGTCGTGGGTTCGAAACCGAGCTCCCCCCTTTTAGTTTCCTTTTATTTGATTGGCTGAGAGAGTGTGTGTGCTGTTTGGATCCGATGTGGCAACGCCCGGATCCTGTGCGCCTACGTGCTAGTGCGTGTGTGTCCATGTTTGTGTGCATCTGTATGTGGATCCACTATGGCCAGTGGATCTAGTGTGTGTGTGTATAGCAGTGTGTGTGTGTTGTGTGTGTGTGACAAGTGGGCCTGGCCCCACTTGTCATCCACTAGGGGGCCCTGGTGACTATGCCAAGTGGGCCCCCCTGCTTATTGTTGTTTTCTTTATTTTTTTAGTGTTTTATGTGTTATAATAGAATATTTCTATTTCTGGTATAATTCCAAATCTGGATAAGAACATATATGCACATGATCATTTTTAGTAAGTTTTGACTTATAGGAATGAGTGGTGTTTTGCTATCTAGTGTTTTGCCATGTTGCTTCGTACAAACATATGAGTATGATATATGATTTTGGGGTAGAATCACCCAAGGAATTCATTGGTGTAACTTATCTATTCATTTGAGCATGTTTGTCAAAATGTCGTTTTGTCTCAATGTGCCATTTTGCCATTTTTGTGGGATTTAATTCATGCATGCTTTGATACTTGTTTCAACATGGAAGTGGGAGTATTTCATGTATATTATGCCATGGTATTTTCTTTTGACATGTTAGACTTGCTGATAAGTGGGTATCTTGCTCGAAAGTAACTAACATAATGTTGTTGTTTTCAAACATGCTAAATATTTCTAAGTGTGAGAATCTGTTAATATTTTATGCCCTCTTGAGTGATTGCTACCAAGTGGTGTGTTGTGTTTTAGCTCGAGCTCAGTGCTAGTGTTTTGAAGTAGATGTTGTCCTATACCATGCTGTTAATTTTAATGCCATGAGGTGGTCTATATCACCATTAGTTTCTGCTGTCAACTTGCTACCAGCTTAACTCAGATTCTGAAGTCCCTAAAATCTATTTCATCATGCCAACTTGTGAGCTTCATGCTGATTGATATGTGCTTCCTTTCTAGTTTGTGTAGTTGGATAATTTGATAAGCATGATATGTAGTTTATGTAAATGCCTTGTTTGTGGTTGGAGACTTCCTGTAGCTCTAGTTATTTGCTGTGAAAATTGTGATGTTGCTGTTTTTTGACAGATTGTTTGTTTTAGTGTTTTGTGACTTGTGGGAGCTATGCACCATGGAATTGGTTTATCTTTGGCTCTATTGTGGTTGGTTATTCATTACCTAGCCAGTAGCTACCTTGGAATGCCCATGGCCTTCATGTTCTTGTATTTTGCCTTCGTAACTTGCCGTGAGCGTATCGTGAGATCCGTAACTCCGTTTCTTATGTTCCACATATGCATTTGCATCGATTTTGCATGAAGCATCCATAATTTACGTGATCATGCATGTTCAACTAACTTAACATGCGGTTCTGTCCAGAATTGTAATTAACTTAACTATTGCATGAGAAACATGACTAGTGTAGGATTGCCATGTTAAATACTTCATTGATTCATGCATCATCTTGTTTGTGCATTGCACCTTGGTTGGTTGTTTATTTGTTTCTGTTTCTCTTGGGTAGACGCGAGTGTTGAACCTGAGTATGAGGATCCAGGAGAGTACCACTACGAGGACCCAGCTCTTTGTTCCTCTGAAGATCCAACCGGAAAGATGATCGTACCCGGATCCCGACACTATTTTTGCTTTGCTAGATGTCTCGGTCTTATCATTACAAATGTGTTACCTAACACTTGAATGTCAAGCCTCCTACATCACCATGATAGCCTCTAACCCCTCCACATCCTACCAACCTTTGTTTGGCTAAGTTACCGTAGCTCAGCCCCTCTTATAGCGTTTTTAGTTGCAGGTGCAGGTTGTTTCCATGTGATAACATGGATATATGGAGATATCGAAATATTTAGTGCTATTTAATTTAATGCACCTATATATCTTGGTATGGTGGAAGGCTTGGCCTTTTGCTTGGTATTTTGTTCCACTTTTATCGCCATATTTCTTGTTACCGGTGTTATGTTCCCATACTTTGCGCTCCTAACATGCTCATGGTTTGTTATGGGGACCCCCTTGATTATTTGGTTGAGATTAAGGCTTGTCTGGCAAGACCCAACATTGGTACTATTGCTTTAAAAACTTAATAAAAAAATGCATAGGGCTTTGCAACCCCGTAGATAATTATCAACAACCCGGGCCAGTGCTCCTCATGAGTGTTGGTCCAAACTAGAGCCATGTGCGGGGCCTACTCGGGGAAACTCGGGAGATTTCTATCAAGCCACGATACGCTATGCTTATCCGGTTGTGTCCTGAGAACAAGATACACGGCTCTTATCGGGTTCGTCGACACATCAGCCGGTCTTGTTGGGCTTGTTTTGCCTTTCTCGGATGGCTTGCGTGAGGGACTCTGATTTTCTTCGGGCTATCTCGAGGTGTTCGAATTCCTTTGCAATTTCCTAGGATGATCACGAGATCCGTGGTCGAGGTCATTCCCGCGAAGTGTGGTTAATTTATGATGGATTAGTTGGAGCACCCCTGTATGGTCAAATCTTTCGGAAAGCCGTGCCCGCGGTTATGTGGCAACTTGGATTTTGTTTAATACCCGGTTATAGCTAACTTGAAGTAAACTCCAATAAAATACACCACCTGAGTGAGTAACCGTGATCGTCTCTGCTCGTGAACATGATCCGAGAGAGAACATGGTGGGGTTATGTTTGACGTAAGTAGGTGTTTAGGATCTATTAGAGGTCATTCTAGATCTCGATCGTTTATCGCAGACCACATATTTACTTTCATGTTCTTGTAAGATTAGCCACCACAAATTCTTAGTGCCGCTACAAACTAAACACTTACCCCCATCCTACCCATAAGCTTACATAGTTTCGGTACCCGGGTTACATGATTGCTGAGTCCTCCATGGCTCACAGATTACTACAACAATCTAGGTGCAGGTCTTGATGAGTTCGTGCCAGATGATGTGTCCCAGCTCTAGTGGGAGTATGATGAAGAATGTGGCAGGATGTATGTCACGTATCCTGATGAGTAGAGTGGCCATGGTCATGATCCGTGGGATAGCAAGGCACATTTGATTACTTCTTTTCTTCGTTCGATTTCGTCCGTAGATGGAGCCTGTCTTCTGTATGATGATTGAATAATTGAGTGAATTGTAATTTAGCTAAAGGCGACTGTAAGCCAACTCATATACTCTCTTTTCATAAATGTATGCAATGAATTGCCGCACTTGCGAAACGACGAGATTTACCTCTATCCCTCTCAAGACTCCCGTGACTTAATAAGGATAGGCGCGCATCTTGGGCATGACAAGATCGCCTACTTCGTGAAGATCTACGCTGAGTTAGGATAGTCCTTCGTGGATGTTGGACCTCCGTGGCTAGAGCCCTCCGTGGACTCTCGCGACCGTTACCCTCCGTGGGTTGAAGACTCCATAAACCTGGATGTACGATAGCGCCACCTATCGAAACCACGAGAAAAATCATCATGTCACCAATTGCGTTTGATCTTCCTACCCTCTCTTTACTTACATGCTCGACTTTACTTTCCGCTGATATACTCTTAGACATGCATGATTAGGGTGTACCTGACATACTATGAATGCCAAAATCTGCCAAGAATTAAAATTGGGAAAAAGTAGCTTTTTATAGAGTCAAGTAGTCTAATCACCCCCCTCTAGCACTACTTTCGATCCTATATTTGCATACTTTACCCACAAGACTCGGGGAACTTCCGTGTCATCTATGAATCGCGGTATATTACATACCCGAGGTAAGCACCCGAACATTGCCTTTACCCTAGCGATACTAAATAGAGAGTCCACTCGTTGGTGCCATCCCTCATGATATACATCACATGTATCATCCATGAGGGCATGCAATGGTGTGCCCGGTGCCTGTAAAGACAGTGCATGATCGTCTATTCCAGTACAACCTCGTATCGAGAGTGACCACTTCACTCCCTCTCGGGGGTGGTGACACCTATGGATCAAAGGGTCCCTTTTTCGTTTGGCGGGGAGGAGGATCGCACATAGAGCAGATCGAACAGACAGACGCACGGGATTTTTACCCAGGTTCGGGCCGCAAGGATGCGTAAAATCCTACTACTGCATGGGTGTATTATTAGTGTGTTGAAGGTTCTAGTTCCGATGGTCAAGGTCTGGAGCCTTAGATTGTGAAACGTCCTAAAGTCCCAAAGTCCTCTACTATATCGCCCTGGGCCTCCTTCTATATGACAAGGGGATCCCAATAGTGGCGTATAGTGCATACACGGGGTGTACAGAGCCACAATGTTATCATACCTAACACTGATAGCGTAGGATAGGCACATTTAATGCGCTGTCAGGCATCTCTATCCGCCTGCGAGATGGGCAGGAGCCCGTCCCATCGGCACCGCTCGGCCCCTCAGACCCTGGTGCCACGACACATACCCAGGCGAGGCGACACCTAGCCTATGTGCTGGCAGTGCCTTGCCAGGGCTTCGCCTTGGCGGGACTTCGCCTTGCCGGGGCTTCTCCTTCCGGAAGTCTTTTGTGCTTGTAAATGGCAGCTCCTTGCCGGGCCTTGCCGCCAGGGTGGCTACTACTGCCCGTGCACGAGTAAGGGGCACTGGAGTACCTGAAACTCTAGTGCACCAATAGGAACCCCAGGGTCTGGGCCACACACGGCGCGAGGCAGTGCACTGGCACGCGTGGCAGGAGTTGCAGTTGTGATCGTTGCGCTTACTACACCTCCCCGTGACGCCCATTGAATGCGGGACGTGGGATATGTGCGCAGTGCGGCCGTCAATTTTTTCATTACAGCATCGTGTCGTTTCCGCCATGTGCGCTGCATGCATAGCGGGGTGCCAACAATGGGCGCCTGTGACTTAAAGTCTTGGGCGAGGCAGTAACTGCGACGCCATGGATTGAAGCAACGGGGCGGGTGTTGTTTGCCCTGTGATCGAGGGCGCCGCCATTGGAGGAGGCGGGTGGCGGACCTTGGAGCGGGAGAGAGCCAGCCTCCGCGCTTCCCTTTATAAATTGAGGTGTAGCGAGGGTGATGCTCATCCACCCTTCCTCCCTCATTGAGCACGAACCTACATAGCTCGCCCTTCCTGGTCTTATTATCCCTTGAGCGGTGCTCGCCCCCAGCCATGAACAGGGGCGAGGGCGGCCACCGTGCTCAGCTCCGAGGAGGAGTTCTCGTTGGGATCATGCTGCCACTTCATCCACAAAGGCAGGGGGCGGCTCGAGCGTGCGTGGTGGAAGAGGCTCAAGGGGTCAAGGCCGCCGTGGGGTCCGAGGTCAGGGGAGGCAGAGCGCTGCCCCACCTCCTCCTCTGATGCCGGGCCTCCTCCTCGAAGAGACCCACACCGAGGGGATGGTGCTGGAGTTCGTCCTCGATCTGGTTGGCCCCATCCGGAGCCATCTGTGCCTCCCTCGCCCTTTCGCCAGGGCGATGGAGGCCAGTGAACCTCCCGTCCTATGGTTACGGGCGCATGGTTGTTGTAACGGCGCGACCCAGGTGGATGTCGAGTACCTCGCGAGCAATATCATGTTCCTTAGGCGTGACTGGAAGATCTTTGCCCACGCCCACAGCCTCCAAGAAGGGCACATCCTTCGTTTTAAAATGACGAAGGCCAATACGCTCTCTATCAAGATTTATGGGCGCTCAGGCGTCCGTCTCAGCTGCTACGAAGAGAGCTCGAGCGGTGCAGAAAGCTCCTCCTCAAGCGAGAGCGATGAGGAGGATACTGGCGAAGACGATGACGACGAGTCTGGTCTTCAGGCCGTCAAGCCCGTCGGGACCCCGATCCTAAGTCATAGGAATCCATCCTGTAACACATCACATCACATTGCGGCCTCACGCACGGTAAACTCCACGACTGGAGGCTTAGCTTAGCCGGGACCGTTTGCGTCTTTTGGATCATGTATGTGGATATGTCGCCAACATTCAAACGACAGAGAACCCGGGCCGACATAACTAGTCATAGTACCCAAGTGACACATCCGTACGGAAACAGGCATACGTAACCCAACAATGCAGGTGTTGGCCTCAAGGAGGTGTAGACGAGTCGTAGCAAGCTACAAGGACTCCATTACACTTCGAGACATTCCCCCCGAGAGACAGACACAACAACAAAGAAGGATACATGCCGGTAAATCAATGTGTCCGGAGCAGTAGCAAGCTACCAAGGCTCGATGGAAGCAGAAAGAGGCAGTTTCCCGTAAAGAGTACTACTAACGGCACACGACTAGGTGTCAGATCCCATACATACCGTTGCACGTCACACGTACGCACTACATACCCGGTATGCAAAAATACAACTATGGCATCACAACATAACCATACAACAACACAACTTTTATTTAAGAGGCTTAGAGGAGCCTTGCATATTATGTTCTTACAGGTAGGGGTCACATGACCCGACACTCAAGTCATACAAGCAAGTTCATACAAACCAAGCGGAAGCATAAAGCTGTCTCAGTACAGACAGATGAAAGGGTAAAAAGGGCACACGGCCTGACTATCTACAGCTCGCCACAGGGCATAAGGTCGTATCTAGGACACCACCTATTCGGCTTCGTCAACATCTAGGTAGAACCCACCTTACGGGTCCTGAGTCTCATCTGCAACACTTATTAAGAAAACATGAGTACAAACGTACTCAGCAAGTCTTTAAAGCAAAACTAGTCTATTCATGCTCATGTATCAAAAACGTGAGTTTATGCTGCAATGTTAGCTTTGACTCTTGGCTAACCTTTACTACATATATTAATTATTTGCTCAAATTTTAGATATCTCACATGTGTCCACTAACTCCACATCAATACACCACCATGGATTCACTTCCGTCTCCTACAAGAGTGCCATCCACGGTACTCACACTTGTCTTGATATTTTTATAAGTATCCATCAAGTTATCTATGAACAACATAAGTTCTCCAAGTAGTCCATATCCGAGGACGCAGCTATTCGAACAGATTCATACCCTGCAGGGGTGTACTTCTTCACACACGCTCTCGCCACTTATCGTTGTGTGCTCATAAAACCATGCACCTCGGCAACCTTCAAGCGGAAGCCTAGCGAGGGAGTCGGCCATGACCGTCAATCACACAAGACCTCTAGTCTAGGCTATCGTATTTGAGACTGAACCCGCACGGAAGTCTGGCCAAAGTTTCCGCTACGGACCCAACCGATGTGCACAGGGTTCCCATGCCCACCATGCGGGTGGCCCTTGGTACACCGTGCCATTGCCTACCGCAACGTAACCCACCCCTAGGGTCAGCGCTACGCACGGCCTCCAGCAACTATAAACACCACAAACTACTTACAACTCCTGGACCAACGACTAGGCGGTTGATAAGTCGAGAGGGTCAATTGAGTATCCCAACGTGTGGTAGTAACTAGTCTTGGATCACAAACACGAAACTCAGTTCCTAAGAACGGTTCCAATGAGACAACCCGCTTTGTACTCCTACATAGCCTCTCAACGCTACCTTTACCAAATCAGGTTCATAAACTAAGCTTTGCACATTAGAATAATACTGTTTCACTCCAGTTCATCACCCAGATGAATCAGACCCGACACAACTCTAAGCATAGAAGGCATAGTAAGTAAAGTGGGTAAGGCACACCATGTCTCAAGCATCTACTAGGTATGCTAGGTTGCACGGTTTAGCTATTTACTATAACAATGACATGTCATGCAAAGGAATGGGTTCAACTACCGCAATTGATGGATAATTAAATGTGTGTCCTAATGCAATAAACAAGAGCAGGAGTGAGAGAATGGGATGATATCGGAATGATCAATGGGGTTGATTGCCTTGCTGGGAAGCGGGAAGGTACTCTCCTTCGTTCGGATACTCGGGGGTATCCTCGGAAGCAGGGCCTACCACAATGCAAATAAATAAAAATCAATACACGACAAGTGCAACAATATGATGCATGATCATGACATGGCAACATGAATGGAAGATCTAATGCAACTATTATTCGAGTTGGATGGAGTGGATTTGAATATAGGTTCAAAGTCATTCTCCATTTCATATTCCATATATTGACCTATTACTAAATGTCAATGTTCATCTACATAGGTTTCTCTAATATGCATGATAACAACACCATTGGATTCCTGATAAATTTTCATATATAAATTATTTCAATCTGAGTCATAGATTAATTTCTATGATTTTTCTAAGTTTTAAATATTTTCTAGAATTAATTTAAATCATAAATTCCTTTATTGCATTAGCATGATGTGAGCTAGTCAACAGCCCATTAACAGGTCAAACCTGACCAGTGGGGTCCACTCGTCAGTGACCCAGTCACTAACAGAGTTAATTAAAGCACTAACTACTAACTAATTAATAGGGGGCCCACAGGTTAGAAGGTCATTAGGTTAATTAATTTAATTAATTAATTTTCTTAAACTAAGTCTAATTAGACAGGACCAGGCCCCACTTGTCAGTGACCCAGGGGTCGAACCCCCGTGGTCAACACCGGCCAGACTCACCGGCGTTGAGCCATCCGTGACTCAAGAGAGGGCGGAGGGATCGGGTTCCCTCCTCTGGCGACATTTCGCTGGCGGAAGGCACCAGGCGAACCTATGCTCATGCGCGCATCCATCCCAACACCTCTCAAAGGCTAAGACGGCAGGAATCGACGCCGATGATGAGCTCGGCGGCTGCCGGAGCTCGGGCCAGCATGGGTTCGTCGATCTAGGGCGCAAAAAGACCGGAGCTTGGCACCTACAGCCACTACATGGCCCCACGAACTCGGTGGTGGCCTCGGAAGGACGAGCTGGTCACCGGAGCATCGCCGGCGATGAGCTTGTGCAGTGGGGCACTTCGGGTGCCGACAAAACCGAGGCCTACAGAGGGGGAAACGATCGGGGAAGAGAGGGGATCAATCCAAGGGCTCACTACGGCCACAGAGCCGTCGAAAGCGCACTCGGGGAAGGCTTGCAACGGCGGATCGGCGGCAGCGGATTGTCAGGTCTGAGGAGGAAGAAGGGGTCGGGGCATCACTGTAGGTCTTCTGGTGGCGCGTGGCTCGGTGCAGATGTCGGGGACGATGAGGCGGAGCTTCTGGTAGGCTCACGGAGGCGCGGGAGCGGCTGCAGCTACGGCGGCAGGCAAGCGGAGGCGACGGCCATGGCGGAGCAGAGGAGAGGGAAGAGGCAGGGGGCGAATGAGCAAGAGAGAGTGATGGGGACGGCAGCGACTTCCTTATCCCCCTCGCCAGCACGATGGGGGAGGCAGGCACGTAGGGAGCTGCGTGGCAGCTCCGGCGTGGCACACGGTGAGCACGCACTCGGCCTCGTGACGCCAGGAGGACGAAGGCGGTGCTGGGCCAGATGGGCTGGCCTAGGTGATCTTCCTCCTTCTTCTTTTTTAAATTCCAGTTTTTGTTTTCTTTTCTGACATTTGTTTTATTTTTTTATTTAGGCACAAATGCCAGGCACAAAATATACCAAATATTTTATACATCTTAGTTTGAATATTTCAAACCTCTATAAAGAGTTTCGGTATATTTTGAATACTAAAATAAGTATAATGCTTTTGGCATTTTCAGCAGTTTTAATATTTTATTTTTGAAATGTTATAAAGATTCAAATATTTAGAATGACCCCTGATATATTGATGTCCACATTTATCAGACATAGGGGATATTTTTGATGGGCATTTTGGATTTGTTGATTTCTCACAACTTTTGATTTGGTTTGTTTTAGGTGAGGTGTTAGGGTTTCTGCTAATCCCCATTTCAGGTTGATGCAAGGATGAAAAGATGATGCACACACATGCTGACCTAAGTAAGCTAACTAGGGATGTGGAAACTCACCCGCACTCAAAAGAATCTCGTCCCGAGATTTGGAAGTCGTCGGGAAGAGCGCTGGGTACTCTAGTCAAAGATGATCCTCTCTTTCCCATTTGGCTGCCTTCTCAGAGTGATGTGACCACTGAACCTTGAGAAACTTGATGTTCTGTCGCCAAGTGGTACGCTCAGCTTGATCAAGAATACGAATAGGGTATTCTCGATATGTAAGGTTATCTTGGAGATCAAGCGCTTCGTGGGCCACTTCGCGGACAGGGTCCGAGAAGCAACGCCTGGGTTGCGAGACGTGGAAGACATCATGAACCTTGGAAAGATGTGGCGGTAGTCCCAACTGGTAGGCAACTTCTCCTCGTTTAGCAAGAATGCGAAAAGGTCCAATGTAACGAGGAGCCAACTTGCCCTTGATACCGAATCGATGGGTACCCTTTAGAGATGTAACCCGAAGACAAGCCTTCTCATCAACTTCATAGGTCACAGCCTTATGATGATGATCATATTGGCTCTTTTGACGAGCTTGGGCTGTTTTCAACTTTTCACGAATAATGCGAACTTTCTCCTCTACATCCTAGATCATATTCGGTCCAAGGAGTTGCCTCTCTCCGTTTTCTGACCAGTTAAGAGGTGTTCGACACCTTTGTCCATAGAGAACTTCAAAAGGGTCCTTGCCCAAGCTTGACTGATAACTATTGTTATAGGCAAATTTGGAAAATGTTAGAAATTTCTCCCAATTCATACTGAAGGATATAACACAAGCTCGGAGCATGTCTTCAAGAATTTGATTGACTCGCTCAACTTGACTACTTAAATGTGGATGGAAAGCAGTGCTAAAGGATGGATGAGTCCCCATAGCATTTTGGAACCTTTCCCAGAATCGAGAAGTAAAGATACTTCTGCGATCTAAGTTCATCTCCAAAGGAACACCATGAAGAGAAACTATTCGAGAAATGTATGACTCCGCTAGCTGGCTAGCAGTTATAATCTCCTGAAAAGGAAGGAAATGAGCCACTTTGGAAAGACGGTCAATGACCACAAAGATAGCATTATTCCCTATCTTTGTCCTGGGAAATCCGGTGATGAAATCTATACCGACCTTATCCCATTTCCATTCAGGAATAGCTAAAGGTTGAAGGGTGCCAGCAGGCCTTTGATGTTCTGCCTTAACGCAGCGACAAACATCGCAGTTAGCAATGAACTGAGCAATTTCTCTCTTCATCCTAGTCCACCAGAACCTCTGGCGTAGGTCATGATACATCTTGGTACTACCAGGATGAATTATGAGAGGAGAGCCATGCGCTTCCTTAAGGATCAGCTATCGTAAGCGTCTGCTCTTAGGAACCACCAAGCGGTTCTGAAAGAACACCACACCCTAATCGTCTGTGGAGAAATCTTTAGTGTTTCTGCTAGAAATGTTCTCCTTGATCCGAGATATACCCTTGTCATACCTCTGAACAGCTATGATTTGATCCTTAAAAGTATGTTTCGCCACCAGGTTGGAAAGGAATCCTTGAGGAACAATGTGAAGGTTCAACTTCCAAAATTCCTCATAGAGAAGTGGTTGACCTTGTTATAACATCAGGTTGTTACAATAAGATTTACGACTTAGTGCATCAGCTGTGGCATTGGCTTTCCCCGAGGTGTAAGTTATCCCTAAGTCGTAATCTGTAATCAACTCAACCCACCATCTTTGCCTGAGATTCAAATCTGGCTGGGTGAAAATATATTTCAGACATTGGTGATGAGTGTAAATTTCGCAACGATTGCCCAAAAGGTAATGTCGCCAGGTTTTCAGTGCATGGACTACAGTTGCAAGCTCAAGATCATGTGTTGGATAATTATCCTCATGTGGATGCAGCTATCGAGATGTGTATGCAATCACATGATGATCTTGCATGAGAATGCAACCTAATCCTTGTCGCGAGGTGTCACAATAGATAACAAAGTCCTTCGAGAAATCTGGTGGCACCAGAAGGGGAGCAGAGGTCAGGCGTCTCTTTAGTTCCTGAAAACTGTATTCGCATTATGGGGTCCACTCGAACCTTTTATCTTTCTTGAGGAGGTCGGTCAGAGGCTTCACAACCTTGGAGAAGTTCTCGACAAAGCGGCGACAATAGCTCGCTAATCCAAGGAAACTCCAAACTTGCTTAACCGATTCAGGTTGAGTCCAATCAAGGACGGCCTGAACTCTCTCGATATTTACAGCAATACCTTTACCGAAGATCACGTGGCCTAGATAGGTCACTTCTAGTAACCAAAATTCACACTTGGAGAATTTTGCATACATACGATGCTCTCAAAGTTTCATCAATACCAGCCTTAAATGCTCGTCATGTTCCTGTTCGTTCTTTGAGTAGATGAGCATATCGTCAAGGTAAACGACGATGAATTTATCTAGGTACTCCATGAAGATCGAATTCATCAAGCGAGAGAAAGTGGCTGGGGCATTGGTTAAACCAAAGGACATGACGGTGTACTCGTATTGGCCATAGTGAGTAACAAAAGCCATTTTTGGAATGTCCCCATTTCTAATTCTGAATTGATGGTAACCCAACCTCAAATCCATCTTGGAAAAGACTGAGGATCCAGTGAGTTGATCATACAAGTCGTTGATCCTGGGGAGCGGATACTTATTCTTTATGGTGACCAGATTCACTAGTCGATAATCCACAACCATCCGATCCGATCCATCCTTCTTCTTGACGAAGAGAACGGGACAAGCCCAAGGAGAAGAACTTGGACGGATGAAACCTTTCTTCAAAGCCTCATCAAGTTGTTTCTTAGGTTTGGTTAGTTCTAAGGGTGCCATCTTATAGGGTCTTCTGGCTATTGGGACAGTCCCTGGAATGAGCTCTATCACAAACTCTACATCTCTGACAGGTGGAATTCCTGGCAGTTCTTCTGGAAAGACATCCGGAAAGTCATGAACTACCGGAATATCTTCTAGTTCTGGAAGGGGGCTAGCATTAAGAGAATAGAGTTTGCGCTTGACGGCTCGAGTGGAGACATTAACTATCTCACTAGATGGATGTGTAAGTTGAACATTCCTAGTATGGGTATCAGTCTTAGCGTAATGGGTTTTCATCCAGTCCATGCCTAAGATGATATTAATGTCCGAAGTCTTGAGGGCTATCAAAGATGCTAGGAAGACTAGCCTATCCACAAGAATCTCATTGTCATGACTCACTCTAGAGGTTTGCCATTTTGAACCAGGAGTCTGAACTACTAAAGGAGTAGGCATATCACAAAAAGATATGTTATGCAAATGTGCATAACTTTCTAAGATGAATGAATGAGATGCTCTAGTATCAAACAAAACAGTTGCTGGATGACTATTGACAAGGAGCGTACCTAGGATAACATTAGGATCATCAAGGGCTTCTTCAGCAGAAACATAATTCACGCGCCCACGAGCAGGAGCTGGCTTCACATAGAAGGCTTTTCTCGGCTTCCCATGTCCAGCCGGCTTAGCATATTTCTGGGGACACTCACGGTCATAGTGTCCTGGTTCTCCACATTTGTAATAGACAACGGTGGCACGGGGAGCAACATTGGGAGGGGGACCTCCAAATGTCCTGGCTAGAGGGTTGGGCTGAGTCGGGCGAGGCGCTTGGAAGGATGGCCTCGCGGTGTACCTTGGTGGTAGAACTGTGTTGGGCACCTACACCCGGCGTTTGTTGGGGCCTGAGCCAGATGCGGGGCTGAAGTCACGGGTGTGCTTCTCGGTTGCCTCGTAATAAGTCTGTCCAGTTTTGGCGTTGATAGCCTTGTTGACAAGGGCCTAGAAAATTTTTCACTCATGTAGACGCAGGTCTCGTCAGAGCTCAGTG
Source organism: Hordeum marinum (assembly GCA_022496015.1). Classification (NCBI taxonomy): domain Eukaryota; kingdom Viridiplantae; phylum Streptophyta; class Magnoliopsida; order Poales; family Poaceae; genus Hordeum; species Hordeum marinum. The sequence goes on from CM039677.1 coordinate 237,903,167, forward strand.
TTAAGTCCCTTACGGAACCTAGCCTGTTTCTTGGCGTCGGCCGACACTTCCTCGGGTGCATAACAAGCAAGGTTGCCGAACTCACGGCTATAGGCATCGACTAGAAGTCTGCCCTGGGTAAAAGCACACAATTCCTCTCTCTTGCGATCCATCAGCCCTTTTGGGATGTGATGGGTATGGAATGCCTTACTGAAATCTGCCCAGGTTGGTGCGGGGCCTGTGGGACGCATGGCTTCATAATTTTCCCACCATAGGTTGGCGGGTCCTTCCAGGAAGTATTCAGCAAAGGTCACCTTGTTGGCCTCAGATACATTAGCAGCTCGGACTTTGCGGGACATGTTGGTAAGCCAGTCATCAACGTCGAGCGGGTCGACCGAGTGATGAAACTTTGGTGGGCACAACTTGACGAAGTCATTGAGGGACACACCATCATTATGCTCATTGCGGGGAGGACGCGTTATATTCTGCTGAATACGTTCCAATAGCCTGTTGGTCTCCCTTTTATTCCGCTCAGCTTCGAGCATCACCTCCGCCAGAGATGGTGGCTGCGGTAGGTTCTCTTGTCTTGGCTGGCTTCCCTCGCCCTACTCAAAGGCAGGCACGGGGTTATTCCTAGTTGACACCATCCTGGGAAAACAAACCCACAACTTAGACAAGGAGGACATCAACTCTAAGACATGAGATAAGGAATGTACTGGAAAGCATGGCATGCATGGGTAAACACACAATCAACATGGTATTAAACAAACTGTCATATGAACACCATGATTCATACACAACATAACATAGTTCCGTACAAGACCAAGTTGAAGTACAAACTAAGGAAGGATGATACAACTCATCGGAGGCATTACAAGCTTCCTATCCATTTTCTATCTACACCTACGGAACTCAACTGACACCTGAGTCATATCCCACAAGACACGCAGGACTGTGGCAATACAACTACTACAATACTAGAACTAACATCCACGTACTCAAGCATCACCGTAGAACACCTCATATAGGTTACCCCATGCCTCAGGAGCTGAACCTGAGGATCTAGAAACACCCTGGCCTACGATCCCTGGAAACCGTAAGGACACGGATGTGGCCTTGGTCTCCTCATTGGTGGCAACAATGGTCCTCGGAGAGGAGTGATGCCTCCAACATCGGGCCAGTCTATGCGAGCTGGCAGATGAGTCCATGATGGGTTCAGCATATCCAAATCTCCATAGCCTGTCTGCACGACAGATGCTAGTTGTGTCAAGGCTGTCCAAAGACGTGCACGGGTAGCATATAGCTCCATGCGAAGGGCACGTGCATCGCGATCCCTGTTCTCCAACAACTGAGCGGTCACCTGAAGCCTAGGGTCCTCATGAGAATGATCATAATAGGCTGCACTAACATATCCATCCTCTCCTCCTAGAGTAGCAAGAACATAGCAGAACTCAGTGTCTTGGAGCAGTCCATGGTGAGATCTCATAATAGTCAACATGGTGTAGGCGGCCTCCCAAACTCCCATGTCTATGGTGACACCTAACCAATATGTCCAATCAAGCGGCTCTGCAGCTCCAGGATATGATGAATATATCCTAACAGTCCACAGGCACTAGCTCTCGTTGAAGTCTCGATACTGCTCCTCTACTATATACTCTGGGTACCAATGGTAACCAGTCTCCACCATAACTCTAACCAACATGGCCATGTGACCCGATACATCAATGCACCTAGTCAGACGGACCACGTGACGGAAAAGACGAGGGGGAATCTGAAATAGAGAATGATGCAAGACATTAGAGATCCTAGTAGAAATCGAACATCATAACGGCTTTAATTTGCTCAAAAGATCTCGAGACAACTTCAAAAGATTCCATAGCATAACCACTCGACTTTCTAATCCCACTGATTGTCACACCAACAATACTTAGATACCGAAGTTAACTAGCGAACAAACAGGCTACTAGTCCAAGGTTAGTAACTCATCATCCTAAGAAATAGATAAGAAGCCTAGCTCTTAACCCCGTAGAAAAGATAAGGGTGACTCAAAATAGAATAACTAGGGAAGAGGAGTAAAAAGAGCCTTACGTTCCCTTCCACAATCAATTACCTTACCTTTCTATAGTGTTTCTAGACTCATCTTTGAACGGTTTGGCTTGGTACTCCTACAGTCAATCAGGCTCTGATACCAATGCTGTCGGGACCCAGATCCTAGGTCATAGGAATCCACCCTGTAATACATCACATCACTTTGCGGCCTCACGCACGGTAAACTCCACGGCTGCAGCCTTACCTTAGCCGGGAACGTTTGCGTCTTTTGGCTCACGTACGTGGATATGTCACCAGCATTCAAAGGACAGAGAACCCGGGCCGACATAACTAGTCATAGAACCCAAGTGGCACATCCGTATGGAAACAGGCATATGTAACCCAGCAATACAGGTGTCGGCCTCAAGCAGGTGTAGACGAGTCGTAGAAAGCTACAAGGACTCCATTACACTGCAAGACATTTCCCTGAAGGGACAGACACAACAACAAAGAAGGCTACATGCCGGTCAATCAATGTGTCCGGAGCAGTAGCAAGCTACCAAGGCTCGGTGGAAGCACAAAGAGGCAGTTTCTCGTAAAGAGTACTACTAAAGGCAGACGACTAGGTGTCGGATCCCATACATACCGTTGCAGCAATGCCAGCTTTGACTCTTGGCTAACCTTTACTAAACATATTAATTATTTGCTCAAATTTTAGATATCTCACAAGAGTCCACTAACTCCACATCAATACACTACCATGGATTCACATCTGTCTATTACGAGAGTGCCATCCACGGTACTCACACTTGTCTTGATATTTTTATGAGTATCCATCAAGTTATCTATGAACAACATAAGTTCTCCAAGTAGTCCATATCCGAGGACGCGGCTATTCAGACAGATTCATACCCTATAGGGGTGTACTTCTTCTCCTGGACCAAGGACTAGGCGGTTGATAAGTTGAGAGGGTCAATTGAGTGTCCCAACGTGTGGTAGTAACTAGTATTGGATCACAAACACGAAATTCAGTTTCTAAGAACGGTTCCAATGAGACAACCCGCTATGTACTCCTACATAGCCTCTCATCTGTACCTTTACCAAATCAGGTTCATCATTAAGCTTTGCACATTAGAATAATAGTGTTTCACTCTAGTTCATCACCCAGATGAATCAGACCTGACACAACTCTAAGCATAGCAGGCATAGTAAGTAAAGCGGGTAAGGCACACCATGGCTCAAGCATCTACCAGGTATGCTAGCTTGCACGGTTTAGCTATTTACTGTGACAATGACAGGTCATGCAAAGGAATGGGTTCAACTACCGCAATTGACAAATAATAAAATGTGTGTCCTAATGCAAAAAACAAGAGCAGGAGCGAGACAATGGGATGATATCGGAATGATCAATGGGATTGCTTGCCTTGCTGGGAAGCGGGAAGGTACTCTTCTTCGTTAGGATACTCGGGTTATCCTCGGAAGCAGGGCCTACCGCAATGCAGATAAATAACAATCATTACATGACAAGTGCAACAATATGATGCATGATCATGACATGGCAATATGAATGGATGAGCTAATGCAACCATTATTTGAGTTGGATGGAGTGGATTTGAATATAGGTTCAAAGTCATTGTTCATTTCATATTCCATATATTGACCTATTACTAAATGTCAATGTTCATCTACATAGGTTTCTCTAACATGCATGATAACAGCACCATTGGATTCATTGGATTTTCCTGATAAATTTTCATAAATAAATTATTTCAATCTGAGTTATAGATTAATTTCTATGAATTTTCTAAGTTTTAACTATTTTCTAGAATTCATTTAAATCAGAAATTCCTTTATTGCATCAGCATGATGTTAGCTGGTCAACAGCACGTTGACAGGTCAAACCTGACCAGTGGGGTCCACTCGTTAGTGACCCAATCACTAAAGAGTTAATTAAAGCACTAACTACTAACTAGTAAATAGGGGCCCACTAGTTAGTGGGCCCTTAGGTTAGTTAATTTAATTAATTAATTTTCTTAAACTAATTCTAATTAGAGAGGACCTGGCTCACTTGTCAGTGACCTAGGGGTCAAACCCCCGTGGTCAACACCGGCCAGACTCACCGGCGCTGAGCCGCCGGTGACTTTAGAGACGGCAGAGGGATCGGGTTCCCTCCTCGGGCGACCATTTCGCCGGGGGAAGGCACCAGGCGAACCTATGCTCATGCGCGCATCCATCCCGAGACCTCACAGAGGCTGAGAGGACTGCAATCGACATCGGCAACGAGCTCGGCGACTGCCGGGGCTCGGGCGAGCATGGGTTCGTCGATCTAGGGCGCAAAAGACCGGAGCTTGACACCTACGGCCTCTACGCGGCCCCATTAGCTCGGTAGCGGCCTCGGAAGGACCAACTAGTCACCAGAGCAACGCCGGCGACGAGCTCGTGTGGCGGGGCACTTCGGGTGCCAACAAAACTGAGGCCTACAAAGGGGGAAACAACTGGGGAAGAGAGGGGATCGGTCTGAGGGCTCACTATGGGCTGAGAGCCGTCGAAAGCGCGCTCGGGGAAGGCTTGCAGCGGTGAATCATCGGCGGCAGATCGTCGGGTCTGAGAAGGAAGAAGGGGTTAGGGCATCGCTCTAGGGCTTCTGGCGGCGTGTGGCTCGGCGCAGAGGTCGGGGACGATGAGGCGGATCTTCTAGCAAGCTCAGGGAGACGCTGGAGCGGCTGCAGCTATTGCAGCAGGAGGGCAGAGGCGACGGCCATGGCGGAGCAGAGGAGAGGGAAGAGGCAGGTGGCGAATGAGGGAGAGAGCACGATGGGGACGGCACCAGCGTCCTTATCCCCCTTGCCAGCGCGGCAGGGGAGGCAGGCACGCAGGGAGCTGCATGGCAGCTATGGTGCGGCGCACGACGGTACACGCTCGTCCTCCTGGCGCCTGGAGGACGAAGGCGGTGCCGGGCCAGATGGGCCGGCCTAGGTGAGTTTCCGCCTTCTTCTTTTTTTAAATTCCATTTTCTGTTTTCTTTTCTAACATTTGTTATATTTTTTATTTAGGCACAAATGCCAGGCACAAAATATCCCAAATATTTTATAGATCTTAGTTTGAATATTTCAAACCTCTATAAAAAGTTTTAGAATATTTGAATACTAAAATAAGTATAATGTTTTTTTTGCATTTTCGGTAGTTTTAATATTTATTTTTGAAATGTTATAAAGATTCAAATATTTAGAATGACCCCTAATATATTGATGTCCACATTTATCAGACATAGGGGACATTTTTTATGGGCATTTTGGATTTGTTGATTTCTCACAACTTTTTATTTGGTTTGTTTCAGGTGAGGTGTTAGGGTTTATGCTAATCCCCATTTCAGGTTCATGCAAGGATGGAAACATGATGCACAAACATGGTTACCTAAGTAAGCTAACTAGGGATGTGACAAACTCAGAGCCCGTCGACTCGAGATCGGACCGACTGCCGGACGCACCATCACCACCAGCCTCACGCCTCTCCCCCTCCCGGCAGGACGACCTTGCCCAGTGCCTTTGTCCCGGGCGCTGCCTCTTCTTCCTGCTAGATCTTTCGGTAGGCTCGTGGACTCTGGCTTCTGGGGTCCATCCTCCTTTTCGCCCGCGCTAGCCCTCTCCTCCATGCAATGCTGGTCCAGGAGGAGCCAGGCTCTTGCTTGCCCATCTCGAAGACTTGCCCCTCCACGCAGTGCTAGTCCAGAGGGATATGGCTGGCCTTCTGTTGGGGTCCTCTCACCATCTTTTTCTTCTTGTAGCCCACCTCCCCTTTCCATCTTTTTCTTCTCGTAATCTCCCCTAGGCGAGGAAGTCAAATAAGATGTACTTAGGAAAAGGTGACATCTCATGTATATTTTACCCTATGTGAATAACTGAATATTATCTTCCTCGTTAGACTGTTCCTTTGTATGGAACCTTCACTGCGCTTTTAAAAAAAAGGCTTGCCGGTACATGTGGCCCTATCACGACAAGGTATGTGAGGATCGGGTCCTTAGTAGCCTGCAGGTGGTGCCACTGCCGACAAGGTACCTTGACACTCCTCGCGCAGCCACTTAAGCTGCTGTTCATGCTCGAGACAGGATAAGGGCGCGATCGCAGCCACTTCAGTCATTGAGCAGGCTCGAAACGAAACAAGGGTGCGGGCACACCCATTTAAGCCATCGAGCGGACTCGAAGCAGAGTAAGGGTGCAACCAATTGTGGCAAGGTTCCCGTGCATGCAGGTTTTACATACAAAAGTCGAAATTGCCTAAAGAAAATAACTTCAGTAGAATTCACTTAGGGTTTTCGTAGCTTATCTTACCATTGTTGTACTCCTTTCAGCAAGGTGTTTTCTTTGAACGCTGCCTGTTGGTATCCATACCACCATCCCCCCGGCAAAGCTGCATGCGAGGTAAACTTCTATCCATTGAGAAAAAGAAAGAAGACAAAATAGGGATATGGACCCTTGGCTGTCCGTTAGCTCTCGCCAGGAGAAAGCATAACACCAAATCTCAGACAAACATGTACATAAGTAAATATGAAAATCAACAAGATTTGCGGAACACTTAGCTTTATTTAACTACGCATAGGGTCTGCGCCTGGCTTTGTACCAAGGTTTATATGCTTCAGCGGCAAGACTTGTACAAAAGGTGGTTGCCGGGAGACCCGACAACCGCGCCTTATGGGTTGAACTTACGAAGATGTTCGATATTCCAGGAGTTGCTCACTAGGATGCCATCTTCGGTCTCCAGGCAGACTACGCCAGGCCTGGTGACTTGTACTACCCGATAAGGGCCTTCCCACTTTGGCGTCAACTTGTTTGAATTCTTGGCGGACTGAACATGCCGAAGAACAAGGTTGTCTTCCTCAAGACTTCGAGCATGAACCTTACGACTGTGGTAGCGACGCAAGGCTTGCTGGTAGCGTGTAGCTCGCATAGCAGCCCGAAGACGGTCTTCCTCAAGGAGCATCGCGTCATCTTGCCACAACTGCTCTTGCCAAGCTCATCATAAGTGAGCACTCGAGGTGACCCGTATATGAGTTCTATGGGCAGAACTGCTTCCGCCTCATATACTAGGGAGAAGGGTATCTAGCCAGTAGCTCGATTTAGTGTCGTCCCGATTGACCAAAGAACCACTGGCAACGCGTCAATCCAGTGCCTTCCGCACTTGTGCATCTTGTCGAAGGTTCTTGTCTTGAGGCCTCAACATTAACCCTTTCTACCTGGTCGTTGCTCCTTGTGTGGGCAACGAAATCAAAACAGATTCTGCTGCCAGGGTTTTGGTCATACTGCATGAAGGTGGAGCTCGTGAATTGTGTGTTGTTGTCTGTGATGATCCTGTTGGGAACACCAAAGCGGCAGACTAGTCCTTTGAAGAACTTGACGGTTGACTGTGATGTCACCGTTCTCACTGCTTCCACTTTCGGCCACTTCGTGAACTTGTTGATTGCTACGCACAAGTACTCGAAGCCCTCGGCAGCGCTGGGGAAGGGTCCCAAGATGTCGAGCCTCTAGACCAAAAATGGCAAGGAAAGAGGGATGGTCTGAAGGGCTTGAGCTGGTTGATGTAACTTCTTCGAATGAAATTGGCATGCTTCACACTTGGTTACTAGCGCAGTCGCATCCTGGAGGGTAGTGGGCCAGAAGAAACCTTGCCGGAAAGCCTTACCGGCGAGCGTTGTTGACCCTATGTGGGAGCCACATATGCCTCTATGTATCTCTGCCAACAGCTCCAGTCCATCCTCCTAAGTAATGCATTTAAGTTTCACATAGTTCGACCTCTTTCTGTATAGGGTGTTTTCCACGAACTGGTACATACTAGACCCACAGTCTACTTTCTCTGCTTCCTCTTGTTCCTTAGGGAGTTCTCCTGTTTGAAGGAAATGGACTATGTGTTGTGGACATGCTGGAGCCCGGGGCTCGACAACAAGGACCAAAGGCATATCCTTCACCAACAAAAGTTCAAAACCCTGCCAGAGCCTGTTGCCCCCCCCCCCCGACAAGCTTGGCGGTTGCGTGTGCTTCCACGGCAAGGGCCGGAGGCCCCGCCGGAGCATGGCGCTCACCAGCAAGCCTGGCATCGTTTTCAACAACCTCCTTGTCGGCGGCTCATGGGAGCTCTCCTAGGAAATGCTTCTCAAAACTTAACTTCCTTCTTTTCTCTTGTCCAATTGATGGTGTAACGGATGGTAGAGTCAGTCGGAGCACAAAAGTTCCTCGTTTTGTAGGTAGCTTAAGGCTAGCACATTTTGATAGGCCATCGGCAACGCTATTTTCTGCATGGGGAATGTGCTCCATTTGCAGGCCATCAAAACATTCTTCCAACTTCCTCACTTCATCTATGTAAGCTTCCATCAACGGACTCTAATAATCTTTGTTCACTTGCCTGACGACAAGCTGAGAATCACCTTGGACAATTAGTTTCTTGAACCCAAGGTCTGCCGTGATACTGAGACCGGCAAGCAGCCCTTCGTACTCAGTAGTATTGTTCATTGATTTCTCTTGGGGAAAATGCATCTGAATTACGTACTTGAGGTGCTCTCCGGTGGGGGCAACATGTAGCACTACTGCACCGGCGCCTTGCATTGAGAAAGCTCCGTCAAAATACATGGTCCACTCGACAACATGGCATCCAGGGTAAACACCAATCAGCATGGTAAAACAACTTCCATATGAACACCTGTAACATCCCAAAATTCCATTTTTGAATGTTATGAAATATAGCTATGCATCCATCTACATCATTGCTTGAATGTATGGAATTGTTGAAATACTTCTTCTGACTTTCTGAAAGTCCCCGTTCTATTTTTTCAATGTGTTGCTTTCACCTATTTGAAAACCTTGGAAAAAGTTCAAAATAAGAGGGGAGTAACATGACACTCCACACCAGGGTCATCTTGGTGATATATTTGAACAAAAAGAACCAGGGGGTCCTTTGAAAAATATTTGCAAAAGGTTTTAAAACCAAATAGGCAATTTCTGAAAAATATAATTTTTTCCAAAGTACTCAAATGACAGAGGAAAAATGTTCATTGGATAGCATTAATTCTCCTGATCATTTTGATATATATATTGCCTATATTTGGAAATGTTTTGAATGCTTTTAAAGAGGTTTTATTGCCCTGGATTTAAAAAAAGGAAACAAATTTATATTTAACGGGCCGGCCCATGGGCATTTACTCGCGAATTTATTACGAGCCGGCCGACCGACGCCCCGCAAACCTCTCCCCTCTCACCGACAGCGGGACCCACCCGACCGACCGCTGGAATCGCGCGGCCACCACCTACCTCACGCGCGCGCCGCCGCCGCCGGCAATCCCTCCCTCACCGGATCTCCCTCCTCCTTCATTCTCTCGCTCTGCCTCGCCCCTATATAAGAGCGGCCCCCTCTGTTGCCTCCCTCCCCCTCCGAACCCCTCGCTCCCCTGCACCACAATGCCCACGCCACCTCGCTGGACTTCGGACGACGGCCGAAGCTCTCCAAGCTCCTGTCCATCGACTCTGTCATCCTCTCGTCCCTTTCGACGCCACCAGAACACTCCAGACATCAGCCGCCGTCACCTGGACCTCTCCGACAACCTCCCCGACCACCGGAGCGCCTTCCCCGACCGCCTCCGACCACCGCCGCCGCAGTCCTCGCCGGAGACCCCTTCCCCCTCCTGTAAGTCGCCGGACCTCCTCTGGACCATCGGATCGTAGATCAACGCATAGGATTATATATAATTTAAATGCGGACCGGTATGTGCTAAGTTTCGGTCACCCGCCCGCATTCACCCAGCCCTCACCCTCTTAGCCAACCACCGCTTGCCACGTAGCACTGACCGTTCGGTAGATTTTTTTTATTTTCTGTTTTGTTTTAGTTAATAGAACTGTTCTGATTTTGTTTTAGCTATATCTTTTAAACCATTTAATGTTTTTAATTAATTCTTTTTGCATTAGCTCACTTATTTCATGTATTTTCAGCCTCTAGTCTTAGATATTAAATTTGAACTCCAAAATTTGAATTTAATCAAATTTGCTCAAATCACTCAAATCTGAATAACTAGAGTTTAAAAATAGATTTTGATATGAATCTTTTTGCTACTGCTTGGTATTAGTTAGGACTATCATCATGATTAGTTTGAGGATTTTTAGGACGAATTTGTTTAGTGTTCTAGCTATAAACACATTCTGCCTAGTAGTTAGTATAGTTTAATTAATTTAGTTTTTAGTTAGTTCAAATCAGATTTTTTATAATTTTTTTAGTAGGTTATGTTGCTTAAACATTAGGTGTTTTACTTACTGTTAATAAAAATATAAAATTGCTTAGTTTATTTCTTTATTGTTATAGGTATCTCAACTCATTTTCAACTAGGTATAATTTGTTATAAAACAAACTAGTTAGTAATAGTTTTCTTCTAACAAAGTTTTATATAATTAAATTCTGTTTTCTAAGAAGAGTTTTTAGTAAATTATTTTTCTGTTAATAAATTTTTTATTAATTAATAATAAGTTTTGTTTTACTCTTTGTTAGTAAAACTATAGTTACCTCATATAGTAGTGTGTATCAAAACTTTTAAAACCATACTAAGATTTTTCTTAACAAAACTTTAAATGGATTTAATTCTGTTATTAATAAAATATTTTATTATTTACTTGCTGTCAACTATTGTTTTGTTAGTACAAGTAGTTTTACTATGTTAGTAGTGGTTTACCCATCACCTTTTTGAAAACAAAACTTTGTGTGTTCTCTTGCTTGTGATTTGTGCATTGTTTTGTCTTGATTATTTACTACTTCATTACTGATTTTTGTGAGTTACAATATTTTTGTTGTATGCTTATTGAGTGCTTTTGTTTGCTTCGTTAGATTATCCGGAGTGCGCGGCTTGTTACCTAGAGTCTCTCACGTACGAAGATCGTCAATCAGGCAAGTCACGTTGATCATGTATAAATTAGTTCTTCCATCACCCCAATTGCATGCAAAGTAGGTAAATTGGAAACTTGGTTACTTGCTATAGTATCATGTGGTAGGTACCCCCCTCTCAACCCTTTGACACATTTGGCCCCGGGAAACGTTGTTTTACATTTTGCTATGCTATTAGTAGACGGGGTTGGTTGTGTGATTCATGAGAGTTGGGAGAGTTAATAATTTCAAGACCTACATGATGATCAAGTCTTCAAGACTTCAAGTTTTCAACTTACCTCTGGGTGGATGATGGTTGAACGGCGCCCTGGGGAAACCAGTGGTTAGCCTAGATGATGCTGGAGATGTGTCAGTATTCATGCGGAAAGGTCCACCCAGGCACAAACAGATGGATGGATGCTTCAAGACCCAAGGCTTACCTGCACAGCCACAAGTCATTATGGGCTCTGGCTTGGTTGGATATCGTGGTGACCCTGGACAGGCGGTGCTACAAGAGGTAGAAGAACGGTAGGAAGGGATGGGCACTGACAGAGTCGCAGGGAAACCCTTTGGAAGACCATGTTTTGGTCATCCGTTTCTCAAACACCCTGAAGTGCGAGAAATCAAATGGAGGCGACCAAATCTTGTGGGGAACGTGTGCAAAACTCTGTAGAGTACTCAAACCTAATCGATTAGCCGTGTCCACGGTCATGGACGACTTGAGCCAAAGGAACTGAAACTTCCGGAACTCTCAACACAATTAATGTGATGATGTGGGTATTAATAACTTGGGTATGAGAATTGGTTGGTGGAACCATCTCATTAATCAACCAACTTAGCAATAATTTTCGCTTTGCCCTCTCTTGATGTAGGAAAAATTTGGCTTTACGCAAAAACTTACCACCCCACCTGCCATACTTGCATATATATTAGATGATTATCTTTTCACATCTCTCTTGTGACTTTGCCGACATATTCCATATGCTGACCTACACGGCTGCAACGTATCATGTTGCAGAATACTTTTCCGACCAGGAGTGAGGATACGCTCTACGCTCGGTGAGATGCCCTTGGAGTCAGATGGACTCATCTACCTTCGATGCTTCCGCAAGATTTAGATATTCTCATGAGTTGGCCTTCATCCACTTTATTGTAATCTTTATTGTAATCAAGGACTCGATATGAGATTTACGATTAATAAATGCTGTGTGATTTCCCTTTGATATATACATTGATGTACCGTGTGTGTACCAGCATGATCTTGGGATGGTATAGAAACACCGGAGATTCGACCTTTCAGGTCGGGTCGCTACAACACCATGATTCATACACACCATGACATAGTTCAGTACAAGCCAAGCTGAAAAACAACTACGGAGAGATGACACAACTCATAAGAGGCATTACAAGCTTCCTATACATTATCTATCTACACCTCTGGAACTCAACTCTCAACCTCATCATATCCCACAAGACACGCAAGACTGTGGCGACACGATTACTACCATACTAAAACTAACATCCATGTACTCAAGCATCACCGTAGAATGCCTCATACAGGTTACCCCCATGACCTGGGAGCTGAACCTAAGGATCTGGAAACACTCTAGCCTGTGATCCCTGGGGGCCATAAGGACACGGATGTGGCCTTGGTCCCCTTGTCGGCAGCAACGACGGTCCTCGAAGAGGAGTGATGCCTCCAACATCGGGCCAGTCTACGTGTGCTGGCAGATGAGCCCACGGTGGGGTCAGCATCTCCAAATCTCCATAGCATGTCTGCACGACAGGTGCCAACTACGTCAGGGCTGTCCAAAGACATGCACGGGTGGCATAAAGCTCCATGCGAAGGGCACGTGCATCATGATCCCTGTTCTCCAACATCTGAGCAGTCACTTGCAGCCTAGGGTCCTCATGGGAATGATCATAGTAGGCTGCACTAAGAGAACCATCCTCTCCTCCCATAGAAGCAGGAACATAACAAAACTCGGTGTTCTAAAGCAGACCATGGTGGAACCTCATGATAGTCAGCATGGTGTAAGCGGCCTCCTGGACTGCCATATCTATGGTGACACCTAATCCATAAGTCTAGTGAAGCGGCTCTGCAGCTCCAGGGTATGAAGGATAAACTTGACGGTACACAGATACTGACTCTGGTTGAAATCTCCATATTGTTCCTCCATTGTGTACTCCGGGTACCAACGGTATCCAGCCTCCGTCATGACTCTGACCAACATGCCCGTGTGACCCGGTAGATCGATGCACCTGGTCAGACGGACCACCTGACGGGGAGGACGAGGGGGCATCTGAAACAGACAATGATGCAAAGACCTAAGAGACTCTAGCAGAAATTGGACAGCATAACGGTTGTAATTGCTCAAAAAGGATTTTGAGCCAACTGCAAAAGATTGGAAAAGCATAACCACTTGAATTTCTAGACTCAAATCTCTTCTCCATCTGTTTGTCACACCAACAATACTTGAATACTCACATTCACTTACAACAAGCTAGCTAGTGGTCCATAGTTAGTAACTCGGCATCCTAAGCAATGGATGAGTAGCCTAGTCCTTATCCCGGAGGAAAAGATGAGAATGACTCAGCATAGAATAACTTGGGAAGAGGAGTAAAATGAGCCTTACGTTCCCTTTCACAATCAATTCCCCTACTTTTCTATAGTGTTTCTAGACTCAACTTCGAGCGGTTTGGCTTGGTAGTCCTATAGTCAGTCAGGATCTGATACCAATGCTGTCGGAACCCTGATCCTAAGTCATAAGAATCCAGACTGTAACATATCACATCACTTTGCGGCCTGACGCACGGTAAGTTCCACGGCTGCAGCCTTACCTTAGTCGGGACCGTTTGCGTCTTTTGGCTCACGTATGTGAACATGTCATTGGCAATCAAATGACAGAGAACACGGGCCGACATAACTTGTCATAGAACCCAAGCGGCACATTCGTACGGAAACAGGCATGCATAACCCAGCAATGCAGGTGTCGGCCTCAAGCATGTGTAGACGAGTCATAGCAAGCTACAGGTACTCCATTACGTCGTGAGACACGAATGCCATCACTGCACGTAGACGAGTCGTAGAAGGCTACAGGGACTCCATTACACTGCGAGACATTTCCCCAAAGGGACAGACACAACATCAAAGAAGGATACATGCTGAGATGGTCGGAATCGACACCGGCGGTGAGCTGGGCGGCAGCCGGACCTCGGGCGAGCACGGGCTCATCGAACCAGCGTGCAACATGAGCTCTACTTGGCACCTACGGACTCTACATAGCCTCACGAACATGATGGAGGCATCAGACGGACCAGCTAGTCATCGAAACATGGCCGGCGTCGAGCTCGAGCGGCGGGGGCATTCGGACCTCGATAGAATCCGATGCTAGAGCACGCAATAGAAGGGGGAAAGATGGGGGAAAGACGCAGGGGCTCATGGCGGTCGCAGAGAGGTCGAGAGCAGGCTCGGGGAGGGCCTAGAGCAGCGGCGAGCTCCACTTGATTTCTGACAGCCGGAGGTGGAAGACGGCGCGAAGACGGTGATGGGGAGCTCCTGGCAGTGCACGGCTCGGCGAGGAGGAAGAGGAAAGATAGGCGGATCGATTGGGGGGCTCAGGGGCGAGCGGGAGCGGCTAACGCGACGATGGTGAGCTCGAGCAGGGCTCGTCCATGGTGAAGCAGAGAAGGCAGAGGAAGAGAGGCGCGCGCGAGAGAGAGAGAGGGAGCGATGGGGATGGCTCTGGGGATCTTATCCCCGTCGCGCTGGTGAGGAGGACACAGACAGGCAGCTGCCGGCGTGGAGGCACGACAGCGCGCGCGCTCCGGCCACGCGCTCGTCCTCCTGGCCGCCAGGAGGACGATGACCTCCCTGGGCTAGGTGGGCTGGCCTGGCCTGGGGCTTTCCCCCTTTTTTCTTTTTATTTCTTCTCTGTTTTCTTGTACTGACATTTATTTATTTTCTTTTCAAGTACAAATGACTTTATAAAATATCCCATATATTGTCTAAAAAGTTTCAAGATATTTTGAAAACAAAAATAATGATAGTGCTTTATTTAATGATTTCAGGAGCCTTATCAATTATTTTTGAATTACTTTGATTGTTCAAATAATTAGAATGGTCTCTGTTATAATGATGCTCAAATTTACCAGACATAGGGAACATTTTTAGTGGGCATTTTGGATTTGTTGAATTTTCACCAAATTTGAGTTGTTTTGATTCAAAGTTAGCTTGGGGTTTCTTTTTGTTCCCCATTTCATGTTGATGCAAAATGAAACATGATGCAAGCACAATACTATTCCTAGGACATCTAGCTAGGGTTGTGACACTATAGGAGCTCGATGACCTCTAGTTGTCTATTTGTCTAAAGGCCAAAAGGTGCCAAAAGTCCCCCCAAAAGTCCTTCTTCTGTAACGCCCTAGGCCACCTTTTATGCTCAAGGGGATTCCAACAGTGGTGTACAGTGTGCACACAAGATGCATAGTGCAACAGTGCTATCACACCTAACTCTGACGGAGAAGGACAAGAGCATTTAAAGCTCCGCTAGATGTCTCAGACCGTCAGTGGGACGGGATGGAGGCCCGTGCCATCAACGCCGCTCAACCCCCTCCAGCATCGACGCCACGACACGCATCCAGGTGAATCGACACCTAGCTTGTGCGCTGGCGGTGCTTGCCGGGGAGGGGGCTTTGCCTCGCCTGGAAGCTCAACGCCCCTCCCGGCAAGGGCTTGTCGGCAACCTTGAATCTTTTGTGGTAGTGCTTGATAATATTTCGCTGGGCATTGCCCCCGAGGTAGGTGCTATGAACCATGCATGAGTAAGGGGCACTAGGAGGCCCAAAAACTCTAGTGCACCGACAGTAACCCCCGGTCCTAGGCCATACACGTCGCGAGGTGTTGTTGGGCTAGGCCCATCCAGTGCACAACATGCGTGGTAGGACCTTCCAGCCGCGGCCATTGTGCCCGGCACACTTCCCCACGACGCCCATCGAATGCAAGTGGTGGGATACGTGTGCGGCGCGGCTGTTATGGTGGCGCACCCGTGGGACATTTTCGTATCGTCTCGTATGTGTTAAAGTGGGGCCGCTCCATGCTTTTGCCATAAATAGGAGACAGCGGAGCCGATGCCCATTTACCTGTTCCCAATCTGAGAAGCACAGTTGCCTTCTTCCTCGAGCCCAAAGCGAAGCCGCTCGCACTTGTCAGCGCCTCCGCGCCCCATTCTTCCCCGGCCTTCGCCCCCGCCATCGCCATGCCACCCAAAGCCAGCAAAGGCAAAGAGACAGGGGCTACCTCGGAGAGCAAGGTGGCGAAGAAGCGGAGGGAGCACATCGTCTTCCTGCTAGGGCTCGGCGTGGCCGCCCTGAAGGAGCGGTACCGATGGATGTGGGCGATGGCGACGATGGGGCATCCCTCCACTTGCGTAAGCCCGGGTCTTTCTGGGGGAGGTCCAAGCAAATATCCCTTCTTCGATGATTACTTTTACTGTGGACTCTGCCCCCCTACTCAGACTTCTTCACCGACCTCATGCTCACCTATGGATTTCACCTTCTGGACTTCGTGCCGAACGCCATGACATGCATGGCGGTTTTCGCGCATCTCTGCGAGAACTTTGCCGGCGTAGTCCCTAGTACCGCCCTCTTCCACCACTATTTTACCCCTCGCATCCAACCCGATGGAGCTCTCACCGGCGCCGTCACTTGGATTCCCCGGCAAGGAACCAAGGAGGTCTACCCTGAAGGGGCTTACACCGAGAGGTGGGACGAGTGGTGGGGCATGTTGTGTTGGCTTCGAGAGGAGGAACCTCAGCCTATCTGTATGTCACGGCGGACCAAGCTAGAGCGCGCCAGGGACTAGAGCGCCCTCGACCCAGAGGACGGGAAGCTCACGGTCGCAACCACCAAGATCCTCCACCTCAGGAACGCCGGCCTCACCATGGAGATGATAGGGGTTCACGTTCTTCGCCGTCGTATCGCCCCTCTGCACAACAAAGGGAGGCCGGCCTGGGACTTTAGGTACGCGGCGGATATCATGAGGCTGCGCTCTAGGCTGAACCACAATCTGACCACCATGCATCTTGGGGCCCTCTGCCAGAAGCTATTCGGGAACATCGCGGCGATCGAGTTGCCGGAGGGGTAATCCCCTTGTGCAATAACTCGGAGTTGGGGAGAATTATCGCCATGATGCTGGCACTTTATGCTCATACCCTCGACGCCACTTGGGCGGAACCATCTGCGGAGGAGGCGCAAGAGTTCTTTGACAACCTGTCACAGATGACCGTCCATAACGAGGAGGGCCTCACCCACGACACCACCGAAGAGGAGCTGGCATACATCGCCAGCAGGGTGCAAGAAGCGGCGCTTGCCGAGGAGGCCGACAATGTCGGTTTCATGGAAGACGAGGCTGGGGAAAAGGGGGTACCGCTGGGTGAAGATCTCACCGGGCAGGGCGGGGTTGCCGAGGATCGAGGCGACACGTCTGCCCCCGGCCACCTTGGCGAAGACGCGCCCGAAGAGGAGCCATCCGAGGAGGTCCCACCTCTTGTACAGAGACAAAGGCGCGTCCTTCGGAACGCGGCCTCCGTGCTCCCAGCTCGGCAGGCTTCCTCGAGCAGCGCAACCCCCAGCAAGGGGGCTGCCGACAAGGCTACGCGGCGACCAGAATCCCATCAGTAGCCCGCGCCTGCCGCGACCAAACGATCTAGGAGCACTCCTCCACCTCCTCCCATAGGTTCCACGGCAGAGGTCGCCTTTGACCTTTCTGCCCTTAGCTCGGGAGAGGAAGAAGAAGAGTAAGGATCCCATCTCGTTCTCCCAATATTGCGGTTCTCTCTTCCCTGCCTGTCTAATCCATCTTAATTTTCTTCCACAGGGATGCGGAGACGCTGACGCAGCAGGCCGCAAAGAGCGCAAGGACCTCGACGGTTGGGGGTCATCGGCGAGCACCTCAGGTGCACAGTGGGTGACCACCGCCAATCCGGAGGCTGGCCTGCACTGCAGTCCCCGACTTAGCCCCTGGTGGAGCCCCCAGCATGAGTTTGTCATTCATTTCCCGCCGGTAGGCTCCAGGGTGTGCATATTTACTACTGACATCGTCCGACGTCCAGGGGAAAGCGGCAACGAGGAGAATCGTCCGTAGTCGCCCCGAATTCCCCGCCCAAGGATTTTTCTCTGGCCAAAACCTCCTCAAGTGCACTATATCGTGATGAGGAAGGGCCGGCAAACTCTGGCACCGGCGAGTCTCTGTCGGTAATCCTCATAGGCGAAGGTACTTCCACGTTCTTCTATTCTTCTTTTATTTTTGTCTTCTTGAACGTCCTTCTCAGCATTGTTCGGTTTGCCCCCCCTCTGTTGTTTTCAGACGTTGCCACGGTAGAGGGAACGGATGTCGACTGTGTCATCATGGAGACACTGAGGGACACCGCCGTCGAGACTAACAAGGTCGTCACTGAAGAAGCCGCTGAGAGTGTCGAAGCCGAGGCTTCCAAGAACGTTCCCGTCGAGGCCTCCGATAGGGCTGCCGCTCAGGCCACTAGTGCCGAGGCAACCACACAAGAGGAGGAAGCCGCCAAGAAGTCTCCTGAATAGGCCGGTGAGGAGGCCGGCAGGGAGGCTGCTGGCAAGGGCCAGCCGTTCGTGCCGGATGCCCCTTCATCGAGTAGGTACTTCATGGTCGGCGACAATCTGTTCGTCAGCATCCCCATCTCGGCACGTGTTGGGGAATCACCTAGGGAGGGAGCCCTTGTACAAGAGGTCGTCCTTGCCTCCGGGCTCGATGTTGTCGATGAGCGAAGCGCCGTCAGCAAATCTAGGAGGAGCTTCTCCTCTAGTCCATGGGCGACAACTTCTAGAAGCTCCAGGCGCATCACCATGCCCGGAAGGAGAAACACAACCCCAGGGCCACGGTTATCGAAGCTGCCGAGTCTAGCTTCCAGGATCCCGTCGCGTTGACCCAGGCTTGGTATGCCCAGGCCCTCAAGGACCTGCAGACTGGCCACTCGCAACTGAGTGAAAGCTGGAGCCAACTCTATATGCATCAGTTCGATGCTGAACAGGCGCAGGACGAGGCCAAACAGCGGGTCGCCACCGAGGACGCTCGTTTGACGGCGCACCGCATCTTGCTGGATGCCCATGGGGAAGACCTCATCACTCGCGAGAGGGCACTCGCGGACAAGCTCCGCGGCAAGGACATGGAGCTCGAGGATCTCGTCGCGTGGCGGCTCCAGTCATTGGAGTTGGCGCACAAGGAAGCGCTCGAGGCCCTGGCGGCGGACCATGCCGACAAGCTGAAGGGGGCCGTCGACGCAGCTAAGGCTGCGGAGACCGCCAAAAACTTGCTGGAGGAGAGGACGAAACGATTGGAGGAGGTCCTCGAAGACCAAGGCATGAAGGTCTCGTCGCTCGAGGCCGAGCGTGACAAGGCCGTTGCCAGCCTTATGGAGGTGCAAGTCGTTGCTTCCGACAAGGCCAAGCAGCTCTCTGCGGCTAACAAGTCCATCGCTGACCTAGGCTTGAAGTTGGCCACGCTGACATGGACTATAGAGGCCACCAAGACCCGGGAGAGAGCTCTTTTCAAGGAGCTCCATGACGAGAAGCAGCT
The DNA here is from genome assembly GCA_022496015.1 of Hordeum marinum. Lineage (NCBI taxonomy): Eukaryota > Viridiplantae > Streptophyta > Magnoliopsida > Poales > Poaceae > Hordeum > Hordeum marinum. The sequence continues at coordinate 237,922,665 of CM039677.1, forward strand.
TGTCCAGAGTGCTGCCATCTCCCACAATGATTATATGCGCGGAGTGCGGATCTGGACAGAGAAGTTCATCGATGTCGCGGAGAAGCTTGCCGAGCAGCTGTCCGTCATGGGTCTGAGGGGCCCCTCGTATTCTCCCGATGACAGGATCTCTACGAGTGCCAAGGTGACCATGTTTTTTTGATGGCCTACTCGGGGCCCTTGAGCAACTCAACTCCGACCGGGTGGCTCACCTGGCCGATCAGTCGCGTAAGCTCTGCCAAGCCGTCCTTCGCAAGGTTCTCGTCCAGGTGGTGCACAAGAATCCCGTACTCAGCTTCGCCAACATCCTCGACTGCTTGCCGAAGGGTACGGACATCCAAGCGCTCGAGGAACTTGTTGCGCCCGTCGTTGAACGGGTGAGCCGGGTCAAGTAGGTCGAGGGCGACCTTCGGGATTGGTCGTCCCACTCCTTTTTGTTGCACATACCAAGAACAATTTGCTTTGTGTCAGAGTCTCGATGAGACCGATGTAACTCTTATATGCTTATGCCTTGGGCGATTGTTATGTTATCTCTTTTGTTAAATTGCTTGTGTATATGGAAGATCTCCCTACGCCCTTTTTGGAAGAATCTTGCCGGCATGCATAACCCTATCGCGAGCGCTTCGAGGATCGGATCATGAGTAGCCTGCTGGCGGTGCCATTGCTGGCAAGATACCTTAGAGTCCTTGGTGCGGCCGTTCAAAGCGTCGACCTTGCCCGGAAAACGGGGTAAGGGCGCAAGCGCTTCGCACTTGGATCGTTGCGCGGACTCGAAACAAAACAAGGAGCGCGGGCGAAGCCACTTAAGCCGTCGAGCTATCCCGAGCGCAGCGAGGGCGCATCCAATTGTGGCAAGGTTCCCATGCGTGCAGGTTTTCCACAGAGAAGTCGAAATTGCTCAAGGCAAATAGCCTTACAACAAAAATTCATATGGGGTTTTCGCAACATATCTTTTCGTTGCTTTTCTCCTTCTTACAAGCTTTCTTTGGGATGTCGTCCATAGGTTCCCGTACCATTATTCCCCCTGGCAAAGTTGCACGCGAGGGGTTCTTCTGTCCTTTTGATAAAAAGAAAGAAAAGGAAATATGGATACATAACCCTAGTGGTCCGTTAGCTCTTGTCGGGATTAAGTGTAATGCAACATTCTGGATAACCATGCACATGAGTAAACATGAAAAAGCGAACAGAATGGTGGAACACTTATCTTTATTTAGCTGGACACAGGGTCTGAGTCTGGCTTTGTACCAAGGATTACATGCTTCTGCGGCAAGACTTGGACAAAAGGTGGTTGTCGGGGCCGGGCCGGCAACCAGGCCTCATGGGTAGAACTTTCTAAGATGTTCTATATTCCAGGAGATGCTCACCGGAACGCCCTTTACGGTCTCCAGGCAGACTGCGCTAGGCCTAGTGAATCATACTACCCGATAAGGGCCTTCCCACTTTGGCGCCAACTTGTTTTGATTCTTGGTGGACTGAACACGCCGAAGAACATGGTTGCCTTCCTCAAGACTTCTGGCATTGACCTTGCGGCTATGGTTGTGGCGCAAGGCTTGCTGGTAGCGCGCGACTCTTATAGCAGCCTGAAGATGGTCTTCCTCGAGGAGCGTCGCGTCGTCTTGCCGAAATTGCTCTTGCTCAAGCTCTTCATAAGTGAGCACTTGAGGAGACCCGTATATGAGTTCCATGGGGAAAACTGCCTCCGCCCCATAGACTAGGAGAAGGGCGTCTGGCCGGTAGCTCGATTTGGTGTCGTCCTGATTGACCAAAGAACTACCGACAACTCGTCAATCCAATGCCTTCCGTACTTGTGCATCTTGTCGAAAGTTCTCGTCTTGAGACCGTGCAACACTTTTGCGTTACCCCTTTCTGCTTGGCCATTGCTCCTCAGGTGGGCGACGGAAGCAAAACAGATTTTGCTGCCAAGGTCTCGGGCATATTGCATTAAGGCGCGGCTTGTGAACTGTGTGTTGTTATCAGTGGTGACCCTATTGGGGACACCGAAGTGGCAGACTAGTCTTTTGAGGAACTTGACGGCTGATTGTGCTATCACCTTTCTCACTACCTCCACCTCCGGCCACTTTGTGAACTTGTCGATCGCGACATACAAGTACTCAAAGCCCCCAGCATCATGGGGAAGGGGCCCAAGATGTCGAGCCCCCAGACCAAAAATGGCCAGGAGAGAGGGATTGTTTGAAGAGCTTGAGCTGGTTGATGTAGTTTCTTTGAATGGAACTGGCATGCTTCACACTTGGTTACTAATGCTGTTGCATCGTAGAGGGCGGTGGGCCAAAAGAAACCTTGCGGGAATGTCTTTCCAACAAGTGCTCTTGATGTTGGGGAACGTTGCATGGGAAACAAAAAAATTCCTATGCACACACAAGATCTATCCATGGTGATGAGCATCTACGAGAGGGGAGAGTTGATCTACATGCCCTTGTAGATCGCTAAGCGGGAAACATTGAGAAACGCGGTTGAATTAGTCGAATGTCTTTGCGATCCAAATTGCCGAGCGTCCCGCGATCCGATCACGATCTGTCCCGATATAGCACCGAACGGACAGCACCTCCGCGTTCAGCACATGTACGGTTTGATGACGATCTCCGCCTTCTTGATCCAGCAAGATGGAGCGGAGAGGTTGTCGAATTCTACGGCATCACGACGACGTTCCGGTGATGGTGTTGGAGCTATTCCAGCAGGGCTTCACCTAAGCACCGCTGAAAACCGATCTAGAGGAGAAACTACGCACTTCAGGAGAGGGTAGCACGTGGCTGAAAATCTAGTCCGAAAACCGACAAAAACCTCCAGTATATATAGCAGTAGGGGAGGAGGAGGAGGCTTGGCTCCCAAGGGAGCCAGCCCTGTTCGGCCGAACCAGGAGGGAGGAGACCTCCTCCTCCACTCCTAGTAGGATTAGGACTCCTTCCTAATTTAGCATTTTTCCCTTTTTCCACCTTTTTCTCCTTGGGCCTTTCTTCCCAGCCACATGGGCCCTTTGTACGACTTCCAGCAGCCCACTAAGGGCTGGTATTCATCCTCCCATAGGCCATGTAGCCTCTTGGGTCGAAATACCCTCCCCCGATGGTCCCTAGTACCCTCCCGGCACTCGCGATACACTATCGATGAGCCCGGAACTTTTCCGGTGACCAAAATAGGACTTCCTATATAATAATCTTTACCTCCGGACAATTCTTGATCTCATTGTGACGTCCGGGATCTCATCTGGGACTCCAAACAACTTTCAGTCACCACCATGCATAACTCTACAGTACCGAAACGTCATCGAACCTTAAGTGTGCAGACCCTGCAGGTTCAAGAACTATGTAGACATGACCGAGACACCTCTACGGTCAATAACCAATAGTGGGACCAGGATGCCCATATTGATTCCTAGATATTCTACGGAGAACTTTATCGTTCGAACCCCTATGTCAAGGATTCAGTTAATCCTGTATGATGTTCCCTTTGTTTATCGGTATGTTATTTGGCCAAGATTCGATCGTCGGTATCTCCATACCTAGTTCAATCTCGTTGCCGGCAAGTCTCTTTACTCATTCCGTAATACAAGATCCTGTGGCTAACACTTAGTCACACTGCTTGCAAGGCTTATTGTGATGTTGTATTACCGAGTGGGCCCTGAGATACCTCTCCATCACACGGAGTAACAAATCCCAGTGTTAATCCATCCCAACCCAACAGACACCCTCGGAGATACCTATAGAGTACCTTTATAGTCACCCAGTTACGTTGCGATGTTTGATACACACAAGGCACTCCTCCGGTGTCCGTGAGTTGCATGATCTCATGGCCATAGGAACATATACTTGACATGCAGAAAACTGTAGCAATAAACTGACACAATCATATGCTACGTTTATAGTTTGGGTCTCGTCCATCACATCATTCTTCTAATGATGAGATCCCGTTATCAAATGACATCTCATGTCAATGGCTACGAAACCTTGACCATGTTTGATCAACGAGCTAGTCTACAAGAGGCATACTAGGGACATAGTTGTGTCTATGTATCCACACATGCAATGTGTTTCCATTCAATACAATTATAGTATGGACCATAAACGGTTATCATGAACATGGAAATATAATAATAACTATTTTATTATTGCCTCTAGGGCATATTTCCAACAGTCTCCCACTTGCACTAGAGTCAATAATCTAGCTCACAACACTATGTGATTTACATTGTAATGAATCGAACACCCATATAGTTCTGGTGTTGATCATGTTTAGCCCTTGGAAGAGGTTTAGTCAATGGTTCTGCAACATTTAGATCCGTGTGCACTTTGCTAATATTTATGTCCTCCTCCTTGATGTACTCGCGGATGGAATTGAAGCGTTGCTTTATGTGTCTGGTCATCTTGTGAAACCTTGGTTCCTTGGCCAGGGTAATGGCACCAGTGTTATCACAGAACAGATCCACTGGGTTCAGTGCACTAGGCACTACTCCAACATATATCATGAACTCCTTCATCTAGACAGCTTCCTTCCCTGCCTCCGAGGCTGCGATGTACTCCGCTCCGCATGTAGAATTGGCTACCACGCTTTGCTTGGAACTACACCAACTTACTGCACCCCCATTAAGAATAAATACGTATCCGATTTGTGACTTAGAGTCATCCGAATCAGTGTCAAAGCTTGCATCAACGTAAACCTTTAGGACGAGCTCTTGATCACCTCCATAAATGAGAAACATTTCCTTAGTCCTTTTTAGGTACTTAAGGATATTTTTGGCCGCTGTCTAGTGCTCCATTCCAGGATTACCTTGAAACCTTCCGGCCATACTTATGGAAGGCTCACATTGGGTCTTGTGCACAACATTGCATACATGATAGAGCCTATGGCTGAAGCATAGGGGATGACACTCATCGTCTCTCTATCTTCTGCAACTACTGGTCATTGAGTCTTACTCAACCTAACACCTTGTAACACATGCAATAACCCCTTCTTCGACCGATCCATTTTGAACTTCTTCAAAACTTTATCAAGGTATGTGCTCTGTGAAAGTCCTATTAAGCGTCTTGATCTATCTCTATAGATCTTAGTGCCTAATATGAAAGCTGCTTCTCCTAGGTCCTTCATTGAAAACTCTTGTTCAAATATTCCTTCATGCTTTCCAGCAATTCTATATTTTTTACAATCAGCAATATGTCATCCACATATAATATTAGAAATGCTATAAAGGTCCCACTCATTTTCTTCTAAATACAAGCTTCTCCATAAACTTGTATAAAACCAAACGCTTTGATCACCTCATCAAAGCACTTATTCCAACTCCGAGATGCTTGCACCTGTCCATAAATGGATCGCTGGAGTTTGCAAACTTTGTCAGCATTCTCTGGATCGACAAAACCTTCCGGTTGCATCATATACAACTCTTCCTCAAGAAAACCGTTGAAGAACACTGTTTTGACATCCATATACCAAATTTCATAGTCGAAATCCGCAGCTATTGCTAACATGATTTTGACGGACTTAAGCATCGCTACGGCTGAGAAGGTCTCATCATAGTCAATTCCTTGAACTTTTGAAAAACCCTTTGCCACAAGTCGAGCTTCATAGACAGTGACATTACCGCCCGCGTACGTCTTCTTCCTAAAGATCCATTTGTTCTGAATGGCCTTTCGCCCTTCAGGTAATACTTCCAAAGTCCATACTTTGTTTTCATACATGGATCCCATCTCGGATTTCATGGCCTCTAACCATTTTTCGGAATCCGGGCCCATCATCGCTCCTCCATAGCTCATAGGTTCATCGTTGTCTAACAACATGACTTCCAAGACATGGTTGCCGTACCACTCTCGAGCAGTATGCACCCTTGTTGACCTACGAGGTTCAATAGTAACTTGATCCGAAGTTTCATGTTCATCATCATTAACTTCCTCTTCAATCATCGTAGGCTTAATAGAAACATCTTTCTGCGGTGCGCTACTCTCTCATTGAAGTAAAGGTTCAATAACCTCATCAAGTTCTATTTTCCTCCCACTCAATTCTTTCGAGAGAAACTCTTTCTCAAGAAATATTCCGTTCTTAGCGACAAACACTTTGCCTTCGGATCTGAGATAGAAGGTATACCCAATTGTCTCTTTCGGGTATCCTATGAAGACACATTTCTCCGCTTTGGTTTCCAGCTTTTCAGGTTGAAGCTTTTTGACATAAGCATCACATCCCCAAACTTTAAGAAACGACAACTTTGGCTTTTTGCCAAACCACTGTTCATATGGCGTCGTCTCAACGGATTTGGATGGTGCCCTATTTAAAGTGAATGCAGTTGTCTCTAATGCATAACCCCAAAACGATAGTGGCAAATCGGCAAGAGACATCATAGAACGAACTATATCTAATAAGGTTTGATTACGACGTTGGGACACACCATTACGCTGTTGTGTTCGAGTCGGTGTCAACTGTGAAACAATTCCAGACTGTCTTAAGTGACTGCCAAACTCATAACTCAGATATTCACCTCCTCGATCAGATCGCAGGAATTTAATCTTCTTGTTACGATGATTCTCAACTTCACTCTGAAATTGCTTGAACTTTTCAAATGTTTCAGACTTGTGTTTCATTAAGTAAATATATCCATATCTACTTAAGTCATCAGTGAAGGTGAGAAAATAACGATATCCACCGCGCGCCACAATGCTCATCAGAACACACACATCAGTATGTATGATTTCCAACAAGTCACTCGCCCATTCCATTTCTCGAGAGAACGGGGTTTTGGTCATCTTGCCCATGAGGCATGGTTCACATGTGCCAAGTGATTCAAAATCAAGTGACTCCAAAAGTCCATCAGCATGGAGCTTCTTCATGCGTTTTACACCAATATGACCTAAACGGCAGTGCCACAAGAAAGTGGTACTATCATTATCAACTCTACATCTTTTGGCATCAATGTTATGAACATGTGTATCATCACCATCAAGATTCAACATGAATAAACCCCTCACATTGGATGCATGACCATAAAAGATATTACTCATATAAATAGAACAACCATTATTCTCTAATTTACATGTGTAACCGTCTCGCAGTAAACAAGATCCAGATATAATGTTCATGCTTAATGCAGGAACTAAATAACAATTATTCAGGTTCAACACTAATCTTGATGGTAATCGAAGAGAGAGCATGCCGACGGCAATCACATCAACCTTGGAACCATTTCCCATGCGCATCGTCACTTCGTCCTTCACCAGCCTTCGTCTATTTCGTAGCTCCTGTTTCGAGTTGCAAATGTGAGCAACCGAACCGGTATCAAATACCCAGGCACTACAACGAGAGGTAGTAATGTACACATCAATAACATGTATATCATATATACCTTGTTTGTTATTGGCCACCTTCTTGTCAGCCAGGTACTTGGGGCAGTTCCGCTTCCAGTGACCAGTTCCCTTGCAATGAAAGCACTCTATTTCTGGCTTGGGTCCAGCTTTGGGTTTCTTTGCACGAGGAGCAACTGTTTTGCCATCCTTCTTGGATTTACCCTTCTTACCCTTGCCCTTCTTCTTGAAACTAGTGGTTTTATTGACCATCAACACTTTATGTTCTTTCTGGATTTCAGACTCAGCGACTTTTAGCATCGCAAACAGCCCGGCGACTGACTTGTTCATCTCGTGCATGTTATAGTTCATCACAAAGCTCTTGTAGCTAGGTGGCAGTGATTGAAGAACTCTGTCAGTAATTGCCTCTGACAGAAGGGGCATTCCCAACTCTGCCAGAAGAGTCGAATACCCGGACATTCTGAGTATATGTTCACTGATAGACCTGTTCTCCGCCATTTTGCAAGCATAGAACTTATCGGAGGTCTCATACCTCTCGATCCGGGCATTCTTCTGAAAGATAAACTTCAAGTCCTGGAATATCTCATATGCTCCATGACGTTCAAAATGTCTTTGAAGTCCCGGTTCTAAGCCATACAACAATGCACAATGAACTATTGAGTAATCTCCAGAACGTGCCTCCCAAGCGTTCTTAACGTCTACGGATGACATGTCTTCGGGTTGGTCGCGAAGCGGTGCATCAAGGACATATGATTTCTGGGAAGCCGTGAGGTTAATCCTTAGATTACGGGCCCAGTGCACAAAGTTACTTCCATCATCTTTCAAATTAGCTTTCTCTAGGAACGCATTAAAATTCAGGGGTGCTACTGTGCAAGCCATTGATCTATAACATAAATATGCAAATTTAGGTTACTTAGACTATTGTTCAAGATAATGAGTTTAGTTAATCAAATTACTAAAGCTCCAACTCAAATGGACATCCCTCAGGTCATCTGAGTGATACATGATCCAAATTCACCAATTCAAGTCCGATCTTCACGTGAGTTGAGGTGGTTGCAATGGTGAACATCACCATGTTGAACATATCTACTATATGACTCATCCTCGACCTTTCTGTCTCTTGTGTTTCGATGCCATGTCTGTACATGCTAGGCTCGTCAAATTTAACCCGAGTGTTCTGCATGTGCAACACTGGCTTGCACCCGTTGTATGTGAACGTAGACTCTATCACACCCCATCATCATATGGTGTCTCGACACGACGAACTTTCGCAAAGGTGCACACTCGGGGAGAACAAAATCCATCTTGAAATTTAAGTGAGGGATCACCTTATAATGCTACGTAATCCTAAGCAAAACAAGGTGCATAAAAGGATTAACATCACATGCAAATCATAAGAGACATAATATGGCTATGAACTTGTTCTTTCGATCTCCATCTTGAAAGCATCGGCATGATCTCCATCGTCACCGGCATGACACCATGATCTCCATCAACATGTCGCCATCGGGGTTGTTGCGCCCACCATGCTCATACTACTATAGCTACCATTTAGCGATAAAGTAAAGCATTACATAGCGCTTAATGATTGACACACGGGTCATACATAATTAAAGGCAACCCTATGGCTCCTGCTGGTTGCCGTACTCATCGACATGCAAGTCGTGAAATTCTATACATCACATGATCATCTCATACATCACACATATATCATCATGTAATTGGCCATATCATATCACAACATACCCTGCAAAAACAAGTTAGACGTCCTCTAATTGTTGTCGCAAATTTGACGTGGCTGCTACGGGTATCTAGCAAGAACGATTCTCACCTACGCAAAACCACAATGGTGATACATAAGTTGCTTTTAAACCTTCTCAAGGACCGCCTTTGTCTAATCAGATCCAACCAAAGTAGGAGAAACAGAGATCTACCAGCCATCTTTGTGCAACAAAGTCACACGTCAGTCAATGGAACCGGTCTCTCATAAGCGTACGAGTAATGTTGGTCCGGGCTGCTTCATCCCACAATACCGCCGAACCAAAAACACGACCAAGGGAGGAAGCAATCTAAGCATCAACACCCACAAACTCTTTGTGTTCTACTCGAGATCTCACCAACACATAGACCTAGCTCATGATGCCACTGTTGGGGAACGTTGCATGGGAAACAAAAATTTTTCCTACGCACACACAAGATCTATCAATGGTGATGAGCATCTACGAGTGGGGAGAGTTGATCTACATACCCTTGTAGATCGCTAAGCGGGATGTGTTGAGAAACGTGGTTGATGTAGTTGAACATCTTCGCGATCCAAATCACCGAGCGTCCCACGATCCTATCACGATCCGTCCCGATCTAGCACCGAATGGACGACACCTCCACGTTCAGCACACGTACGGCTTGATGACAATCTACGCCTTCTTTATCAAGCAAGATGGACCGGAGAGGTGGTCGAGTTCTCCGGCAGCTCGACGGCGTTCCGGTGATGGTGTTGGAGCTATTCCAGCAGGGCTTCGCCTAAGCACCGTTGAAAACCGATCTAGAGGAGAAACTATGCACTGGAGGAGAGGGTAGCACGTGGCTGAAAATCTAGTCCCAAAACCCTCAAAAACCTCCACTATATATAGGAGTAGGGGAGGAGGAGGAGGCTTGGCTCCCAAGGGAGCCATCCATATTCGGCCGAACCAGGACGGAGGAGTCCTCCTCCTCCACTCCTAGTAGGATTATGACTCCTTCCTAATTTAGCCTTTTTGCCTTTTTCCACCTTTTTCTCCTTGGGCCTTTCTTCCCAGCCACATGGTCCCTTTGTAGGACATCCACCAGCCTACTAAGGGCTGGTATTCATTCTCCCGCAGCCCATGTAGCTTCTTGGGTCGAAATACCCTCCCCCGATGGTCCCCGGTACCCTCCCGGACTCCCGGTACACTACTGATGAGCCCGAAAAATTTCCGGTGACCAAAATAGGACTTCCTATATATTAATCTTGACCTCCAAACCATTCCGGAGCTCCTCGTGACATCTGGTATCTCATCCGGGACTCCGAACAACTTTCGGTCACCACCATGCATAACTCTACACTACCGAAACGTCACAGAACCTTAAGTGTGCATACCCCGCGGGTTCGAGAACTATGTAGACATGACCGAGACACCTCTATGGTCACTAACCAATAGCGGGACCTAGATGCCCATATTGGCTCCTACATATTCTACGAAGATCTTTATCAGTCGAACCTCTATGTCAAGGATTCTTTTAATCCCGTATGATGTTCCCTTTGTTTATCGGTATGTTACTTGCCCGAGATTAGATCATCGGTATCTCCATACCTTGTTCAATCTCATTGCCGGCAAGTCTCTTTACTCGTTCAGTAATACAAGATCCTATGGCTAACACTTAGTCACATTTCTTGCATGGCTTATTGTGATGTTGTATTACTGAGTGGGCCCTAAGATACCTCTCCGTCACACGGAGTAACAAATCCCAGTGTTGATCCATGCCAACCCAGCAGACACCCTTGGAGATACCTGTAGAGTGCCTTTATAGTTACCCAGTTACATTGCAACGTTTGATACACACAAGGCACTCCTCCGGTGTTTGTGAGTTGCATGATCTCATGGTCATAGGAACATATACTTGACATGTAGAAAACTATAGCAATAAACTGACACGATAATATGCCACATTTATAGTTTGGGTCTCGTCCATCACATCATTCATCTAATGATGTGATCCCGTTATAAAATGACATCTCATGTCAATGGCTCGAAAACCTTGACCATCTTTGATCAACGAGCTAGTCTACTAGAGGCATAATAGGGACATAGTTGTGTCTATGTATCCACACATGCAACGTGTTTCCATTCAATACAATTATAGCATGGATAATAAACAATTATCATGAACAAGGAAATATAAGAATAACTATTTTATTATTGCCTCTAGGGCATATTTCCAACACTTTACCCTATATGGGAGCCACATATGCCTTCGTGTATCTCTGCCAACAACTCTAGTCCATCTTCTTGAGAAATGCACTTGAGTTTCATGCCGTTCGATCTCTTTCTATACTGGCGGGCTACCTTCTCTGCTTCCTCTTGCTCTTCGGGGAGTTCTCGTATCTGAAGGAAACGGACAATGTGTTGTGCCCATGCTGGAGCGTGGGGCTCGACAACGGGGACCAAAGGCGTATCTTCTGCCGGGGAGCATTCACTTCGACGTCAAGGGCCTGAGGGCCTGCCAGAGTCTGCTGCACCCGACAAGTCTAGCAGGAAAGCATGCTTCCACGACAAGTGCTGGAAGTCCAGCCGGAGCGTAGCATTCACCGGCAAGCCTGTCGTTCCATTTGGCAATCCTCTTGTCGGCCGCCTCGGGGAGCTCTGCTGAGAAATACTTGATGGAACTTAGCTTTCTTCTCTTCTCTTGCCCGGTTGATGGTCCCACGGAAGGTTGAGTTAGTTGGAGCACGAACGTTCCTGGTTCCACAGGCAACTTAAGAGCGGCACATTTTGATAGGCCATCGGCAGCGCTGTTCTCGGCACACAGAACATGTTCCATTTGCAGGCCATCAAAATGTTCTTCCAACTTCCTTACTTCATCAACGTATGCCTCCATCAGCGGACTCTGGTAGTCTTCGTTCACTTGCCACACGACAAGGTGAGAATCACCTCTAACAATGAGTTTCTAGATCCCAAGGTCTGCCGCGATCCTGAGACCGGCAAGGAGCCCCTCGTACTCAGCAGTGTTGTTTGTTGATATCTCTTGGGGAAAGTGCATCTGGATCATGTATCTAAGGTGCTCTTTGGTAGGTGCATCAAACATCACTCTGGCACCGACACCTTGTAGCGAGAAAGCTCCATCAAAATACATAATCCATTCGCGATCGGTTTCTTTTCCGGGGAGGGTTGATTCTGGAATCTCTTCGTCGGGCGTTGGGGTCCATTCTGCAATGAACTCCGCCAAGGCTCTACTCTAAATGGTCGAAGTGCTTTCAAAATTAAGACCAAAGCTTGATAGTTCCAGGGCCCACTCCACGATCTTGCCGGTTGCTTCTGGGTTCCACAATATCCGCTCTAGCGGGAAGTGGGTGGCGACGGTGATCTCATGTGCTTGGAAGTAATGGCGCAACTTCCTCGAGGCCATAAGAAGGCCGAAGAGCAACTTTTGCACGCCAAAGTATCTTGACCTAGTCTCCTGCAACAAGGAGCTGACAAAATAGACTGGCCGCTGCACCACTTTCTTCTTCCGGACTATCTCTCCTGACTGCACAGATCCTCCTTCATAGGCACCAGACCCTGCCGGAAGTTGTTCCGGTTTGTCACATGGCGGTCTTGCCGCTTTTGTTGCCTCTTCATCAACCTCTCTTTCGGCCACTAGTGCAGCGCTCACCACTTGATTTGTTGCCGCCAGGTATAGCCACAACAGTTCTTGTGGCTTTGGCGTGACTAGGACCGGTAGAGAGGAAAGGCACCTCTTCAAATCCTCCAGCGCTGCCTCCGCTTCCGGAATCCATTTCATTGGTCCTGCCTTCTTTAAGATTTTGAAAAAGGGGAGGGCGCGCTCAGTAGATTTTGAGATGAACCTACTCAGGGCAGCAACACAACCCACAAGACGACACACATCCTTGACACGTCTTGGCGCTTCAAGCTGCTCAATTGCTTTGATCTTGTCGGGGTTCGCCTCGATTCCATGCTGAGATACAAAGAACCCAAGAAGTTTGCCGAATGGAACGGCAAACAGGCACTTCTCGGGGTTGAGCTTCATGTTGATCTTGTGCAGGTTTGCAAATGTTTCTTCCAGGTCTGATATGAGCGTGGCCCTGTCATTGGTCTTCATCACTATGTCATCCATGTAAGCTTCCATATTTCTATGCAGCTGGGGTTCAAAACCAATTGGGACCACTCTTGCAAATGTAGAACCAGCACTTTTCAAACTGAAGGACATATGCAAAATGCAGTACATACCACATGGGTTGATAAATGCGGTCTTCGCCATGAACATCTGATGATAGCCAGAATAGGCATCAAGGAAAGACAGTAGGTCGCAGCGAGCGGTGCAGTCCACAATGTGGTCGATGCGCGACAAGGGAAAATGATCCTTGGGGCAGGCCTTATTGACATCTATGAAGTCTGTGGACAACCTCCATTTCCCATTCGCTTTGCGCACTATGACTGGATTGGCCAACCATGTTGGATGGAGTACTCCTCTAATCAAGCCAGCCACTTCAAGTTTCTTGATTTCTTCGGCGATAAACTGTTGCCGCTCTAGAGCTTGCTTTCGAACCTTCTATTTGATGGGCCTCGCATGAAGGTAGATGGCTAGGCGATGCTCAATCACCTCCCTAGGAACATCGGGGATATCATATAGTTGCCATGCAAACACATCGACATTCGCTCATAGGAAGGCGACGAGCGCGCTTTCCTATTTGTCGTCAAGGGTGGAGCTTATGGTGAAAGTTCCCCCATGCCGTCTTCTTTGGCGTGCACCTTCTTGACCTCCGGCAGAACGGCTTTGGACTTTTTCCTCTTTCCGGTGGAGCTCTCTGGCACATCGTCAACGGGAGTGCAGCACTCCAAGGAGGCGTGCTTCCCAGACTGTGCGGAAGAGGCCTTGTCGGTCTTCTCTTGCCCGGGAGCTTTAGCGGCTGGAGCAAGTGCGTTGATGGCAGGTGCTCCAGCTGCTCCCCGATAGAGCTGGTCAGTGCAAATAAGAGTGCTCTTCTTGTCGGAGTAGATGGTGATGCTCATTGGCCCGGGCATCTTCAGCGCATTGTAAGCGAAGTGGGTGGCCGCCATGAACTTGGCTTGTGCCGGACGACCAATGATGCCGTTGTATGGCAGCAAAATCTTGGCGATGTCGAAAACGATCCTCTTCGTCCTAAAATTGGTGTCACTGCCAAACGTCACCGTCAGCGTGAACTTGCCTTTCGGCTAAGTTCTTCCTTAGTTGACTCCTTGGAATGTGCCTGTTGGCTCGAGATCTTCATCAGGAATTTGCAGCCTTTGGATGACGTCCGCCGAGACCAGGTTCAGGCTGGCCCTACTACCGACTAGCATCTTCGTCACCTTGAGGTTGCGGATTGTCAGAGAAACCAACAATGGCAAACATCTGACCACAGTTATGCGGTCAGGGTGATCCTCAGCATCGAAGATGATAGGAGTGTTGGACCATTTCAGAGGTCTCTGGGCACCGATGGAGGGCTTCGCCGCATTAACCTCGCGCGCCCATTGTTTAAGTTGGTGGTGGGAGGAATGCGACGTAGCGCCTCCTTCTATGCACATCATCTGTATAGCCTTCTGGAACTCTTGCTCACTAGACTCGTCGACCTCCTCAATGTCATCGTCGTCTCGTTCTTGCTTGTCACGTGCGCGGGTGGGCCGGTCCTTCTATTGCTTGGGTTTGCCGCGGCAACCTCCTTGGCCCGCACGCTTCTTGCCTCTCGTACTTGGCTTTTTGCTTCTCGGCAAGTTGTTCCACTTGCCGGCAATCTTGGAGATCGTGGCCCTTGGTGCAATGGATCTTGTAATACTGCTTGCTGGAACCCTCCAGCTTGTCAGCAGCCACCAGGGCATGGCAGGAGGCGCACCCGGCGGGATCGTTGCTGGGGCCATCATCCTTGCCCCTTTTGGCAGCGGCGGGGTTGCCGGATCCCTCGAAGGCAAGCACGGTCTTTCCTTTGCGCTTCTTGTTTCGCCGCCGACCCTTCTTTGCCGGGCCAACGGCGTCTTCTTCTTCGGAGTCGTCCCCTGCACCGATGTCTTCACCGAGGAGTCTCCTCCCTTCTACAACCTGAGCACACTTGCCTGTCAAGGCATAAAGCTCAGCGATGTCCCTGACCCTTTTTATTTCCAGTTGTTCCCGCATCTTGCGGTTACACATGTTCTGATAGAATGCGCTGATAACGATAGCGGGGTGAACGTTGGGGATGTTGTGGTGGACGCGACTGAACCTCTGGATGTACTTGCATAGGGTTCTGCCTTCCCTTTGGGGGATGATGTGCAGATCACTCTCCTGGCCAGGGGCTTCATGGCCACCGGTGAAGACACCAATAAACTCGTGGCACAGGTCCGCCCAAGAAGCGATGGCCCCCTTAGGCAAGTGCATCAGCCATGACCTGACGTTGGGCTTAACCACCAACGGAAAGTAGTTGGCCAATATCTTATCGTCGAGGCCCCCGGCAGCCTGCACTGTGATTGTGTAGATGCTCAGGAATTCCGACGGATGGGTTTTGTCATCGTACTTCTTCGGGACTTCCGGTTTGAACGTGCGGGTGTTGGGCCATTGGACTCGCCGTAGCTCATGGGTAAACGCTGGACAACCTACCTCGTAAAGTAAGATGACAAGATACCCTAGCGTAGGCTTGTCTACAGCAGGCCCCGTGCACCTAGCTGACTGGAGGAGCGCTTCCCGACATCATTCACTCGCGGTTCGGGCGTCTTCCTTGCCCCGTTCCTGAAGAACATGACGCTCATCATGGCGCGTCTGTGGGTCGGACGACGCTGTTGAGTAGCTGTCATAGGCGTCGGCCCGTTGGGTCGGCGATCGGCGGTGCTGTCGCGGAGGAGAGTGCGCCGAAGTCCCACCGGCTCAGGGCGCCTCACCACCGGTTCAAGAAGGTCCATTGGGTCGGAGCTAGTCTGCGAGGCTGAGGAGGCTCTGAATGGTGTCTCTCTATTCGTCGAGCTTCTCCGCAGTGGGAGGCAAGTTTAGGAGTAGCTGTGCCCATATCATCGCTTCTTACGATGTGGTCGGTAGGGAATGGCGGGAGGAACGCGAGGTGCTCTGACTTCTAACTGTGTTAGAAGGAGCGCCACCGCGGTCCCATGCTGGCATGTCACTCCCGCTTGCATGCAAGTGAGCATGCGGGTCCTACGCATTCTGGGAATGATGCTCATGAGCTTTTCCATGGGGACGTTGAGGGCAGGGGTGCCGTGGTGTGGCACCTCCGCCCATCCTAAGAAGGTTTCTATGTAGGTGCCGGTGTGGGGGCCCTAGAAGATACTCTCTCGCCCCCAGAGTTCGCAGTACCCCTCGGAGGTGGTACCACTCCGTCTTGGGACTCAGGGGCGTTGGGATTCCCATCATCAACACGGGCGCCCTCGCGGCGAGCACCGTGGCCTGCTTGGCCTTGGTCACCGGAGCGTCGTGGGAGCTCCGAACGTCCGCCTCCTTCTCCTCCACCCGCGTCCATGCTATCTCCTGTTCGCGTGGATACAAGGATGGTGGACTTAGATGGACCAACTGTTGTCTGGCCCTTCTTCCTAAGGTCCATGTGGACGATGGAGTCATGGTGCGGATCACCAAAACGGATTTGCACCGCTCATGCGCCCCCTACCTGGCCCGCCAGAGATATCGTGGGTAACGAACACCTATGGTATTGTGGGGATCCCTTTCGGTTCGGCAGGGGGTAGACGCACGCAAAGAGCCGGTCTGGTAAGCAACGGAAACTTTTACCCAGGTTCTGGCCGCACGGATGCGTAATACCCTACTCCTGCTTGAATGTATTGATCGTGTTCTAGGGTTCAAGCTACAGGAGCGCCATGGACGGTAGCTACAGGAGCTCGATGACCTCTAGTTGTCTACTTGTCTAAAGGCCAAAAGGTACCAAAAGTCCCCCCAAAAGTCCTTCTTCTGTAATGCCCTGGGCCTCCTTTTATACTCAAGGGGATCCCAACATGAGATGCATAGTGCAATAGCGCTATCGCACCTAGCTCTGACGGAGTAGGACAAGAGCATTTAATGCTTCGTCTTATGTCTCAGTCCGTTAGCGGGACGGGATGGAGGCGTCCCATTGACGCCGCTCAACCCCCCTCCAGCATCGACACCACGACACGCGTCCAAGTGAATCGACACCTGGCTTGTGCGCTCGCGGTGCTTTCCGGGGCCTTGGCTTGCCGGGGAGGGGGCTTTGCCTCGCCTGGAGGCTCTACGTCCCTCCCAGCAAGGGCTTGCCGGCAGCCTTCAACCTTCTGTGTTGGTGCTCGATAATATTTCGTTGGGCCTTTCCGCCAAGGTAGTTTCTATGCCCCATGCACGAGTAAGGGGCACTAAGTGGCCCAAAAACTCTATAGCACCGACACTCAAGCGGTCCTGATTCTGGAGAAAAATTACCACTTCTTACCCCTTAAGCAGAAACTTTGGTGGCTCAAGCATTCCTGTCAGGATATTGGTGAGCTCATGTCGGCTCTCACTAAATATGCAGATTCAGATACCACTAAGGATCCAGGTTCTGATGAGCAAAAATCAGCTAAGGGTAAGAAGAACGGCGGCGGCAATAGCTAACAGCAAAACGGGGCAGGAAATAACAACCCGAGTAATGGCGGCAAGAGGAAGAACCCGGATGGCGGGTCAGATCTGGTAGCCAATGCCAGCATTAGAAACAATCGTGCTAAGGACAATGGTAAGTCGCCTTTTGGCAAGGCCAAAACCCCCTTCAACATAGCAGCAATGCTCAACAAACCCTTCCTTGAGCATAGTCAACCCAGCAAGCCGTCCACTCACGCTTGGAGGGATTGTTATATCATGTGAGAATTTCGGAACTATAGTCTAAATTAGCATCATGGTAATGGTAATGGACTATCGGGACCCCGATCCTAAGTCATATGAATCCAGACTATAGCATATCACATCACTTTGCAGCCTCATGCACGGTAAGCTCCATGGCTGCCGCCTTACCTTAGCTGGGACCATTTGCATCTTTTGGCTCACGTATGTGAACTGTCGCTGGCAATCAAACGACAGAGAACCTGGGCCGACATGACTAGTCATAGAACCCAAGTGGCACATCCATACGGAAACAGGCATATGTAACCCATCAATGCAGGTGTCGGCCTCAAGCGTGTGGAGACGAGTCATAGCAAGCTACAAGGACTGCATTACACCATGAGACATAAATGCCATCACTGCACGTAGACGAATCGTAGTAGGCCACAGGGACTCCATTACACTGCAAGACATTTCCCCGAAGGGATAGCCACAGCAACAAAGAAGGATACATGCCGGTAAATCAATGTGTCCCGAGCAGTACCAAGCTACCATGGCTCGATGGAAGCACAAAGAGGCAGTTTCCCATAAACAGTACTACTAAAGGCACATGGCTAGGTGTCGAATCCCATACATACCGTTGCACGTCGCACGTATGCACGACATGCCCGATATGCATAGATACAACCATTGCATCACAACATAACCATACAACAATTTTTATTTAAGGGCTCAGAAGACCCTTTCATAATATGTTCTTACAGATAGGGGTCACATGACACGACACTCAAGTCATACAAATAAGTTCTTACAAACCAAGCGGAAGCATAAATTGTCTAAGTACACACAGATGAAAGGGTAAAAAGGCACATGGCCTGACTATCTACAGCTCGCCATAGGGCATAGGGTCGTAGCTAGGAAACCAGCTATTCGGCATCGTCGACATCTAGAAAGAACCCACCTGATGGGTCATGGGTCTCATCTGCAACATTTCTTAAGCAAACATGAGTACAAACGTACTCATCAAATCTTTAAAGCATACCTAGTCTATTCATGCTCATGTAACAACAAAGGGGGGGGGGTGGAGTTTATGCAGCAATGCCAGGTTTGACTCATGGCTAACCTACACGACACAATTTTAACTCTTTGTTTAAATTTGAGATATCGCACACGAGTCCACTAACTCCATGATAATACACCACCATGGATTCACTTCCCTCTCTTGGAAGAGTGCCATCCACGGTACTCACACTTGTCTTGTTATTTTTATGAGTATCCATTTGATTATCTATGAACAGCATAAGCTTTCGAGGTAGTTCATATCCGAGGACGCGACTATTCGAATAGTTTCATACCCTGCAGGGGTGTACTTGTTCACACACATTCTCGCCACTTATCGCTGTGTGCTCATAAAACCATGCACCTCGGCAACCTTCAAGCGGAAACCCAAGTGAGGGAATCGGCCACGACCGTCCATCACATAAGAGCTCTAGTCTAGGCTATCACCTATTTGAGACTGAACCCGCACGGAAGTCCGGCCGAAGTTTCGGCTACAGCCCGAAACGATGTGTGCAGGGTTCCCAAGCCTACCATTCAGAACATCATGGTTTCACTCCAGTTCATCACCCAGATGAAACAGACCTGACACAACTCTAGGCATAGCAAGCATAGTAGGCAAAGTAAGCTAAGAAAATCATGGCACAAGCATCTACCAGGTATGCTAGGTTGCAAGGTTTAGCTATTTACTGTGACAATGACAGGTCATGCAAAAGAATGGGTTCATCTACCGTGTATGACAGACAAGTGAACGTTTGTCCTAATGCAATAAACAAGAGCATGAGTGAGAGAGTGGGATATTATCGGAATGATCAAGGGGGTTGCTTCCCTTGCTGGGTAGCGGGAAGGTTCTCTCCTTCGTTGGAATACTCGGGGGTATCCTCAGAAGTAGGGCCTATCGTAATGCAGATAAATAGCAATCAATACACGCAAGTGCAACAATATGATGCTTGATCATGACATGGCAGCAGGTATGGATGATCTGATGCAGCTAATGTCCAAGTTAATTTGAAGTGAGTTTGAATATAGGTTCAAAATTGTCCTTCATTTCAAATTCCATATATTAACCTATTAGCAAATATCAATGTTCCTCTACATAGGTTTCTCTAACATGCATGATAATAGCACCATTAGATTCATTAGATTTTTCTAATAAATTTTCATATATAAATTATTTTCATCTGAGTTACAGATTAATTTATATGAATTTTGAAGGTTTAAACATTTTCTAGAATTATTTTAAACCTAGAAATTCCTTTTATTTCATTAGCATGACGTCATCATGGCGTTAGCAGGTTAGCTGACCAGGCCAGGTCAAACCTGACAGGGTGGGGCCCTCATGTCAATGACTCAATCACTTAATTAGAGAATTAAAACTAATCCTAATTACTTAATCAACACTGGGCCCACTGGTCAGTGACTAATTAGGTTAATTATATTAATTAATTAAGTTGCTAATCGGGATTTGACTAACAGGACCCGGCCCCACTTGCCAGTGACCCAGGGGTCAAACCCGTGGTGGTTAAACTGGTTGACTCGCCGACGTTGAGCCGCCGGCGACGTCAGGGATGGCGGAGGGGGTCGGGATGGGATGGGATGGGGATGGGCTGGCCGACAACTCCCTGGGGATGGGATTGCCGGAATCGCCACCGGCAATGAGCACGGCGGCTGCTAGAGCTCGGACGAGCACGTGCTCGTCGAGCCGGAGCTCGAACGAGCCACCTGAGGGTTCCTAGAGCTGCCTGGGATCATCCTAAACACGACTACGTCCTTAGTTGCGAGCTTGGGCCGCTGCAGCGATGGCCACGTCCTCGCCGGTGGCGAGGAGCTGTCGGACCTGAGAGGATCCGGCGCTAGAACGACCTATCAAAGGGGGAAAAGGGGGAAAAAGGACCACGGGCTCATGGCGGTTGCAGCGGCATCGACAGTGGGCTAGGGGAAGGCCTGCAGCAACTGCGAGCTTCACTTCTTCGCCGGCGGCCGGAGGTTGGACGATGGCGATGCGGTGATAGGGAGCTCTCGGCAATACGCGGCTTGGTGAGAAGGAAAAGGGCGACGAGACAGTGGAGCGGCTGGAGCTACCTAGCGAGGCAGTGGAGCGGCTGGAGTGACGGTGCTACACGACGGAGCATCGGCAGTCATGGAGATAGAGGGGGAGAGGACGAGAGGCGAGCGAGAGCGAGAGGGAGAGGGCGATGGGGATGTCTCTCTGAGCTTATCCCCGTCGTGCTCGCAAGGGGGAGGCAGGCAGGCAGCTACCGGCGTGGAGGCACGCCCGCGCGCGCGCTCTGGCCACACGCCCATCCTCCTGGCCGCTACGAGGACGACAACCTCCTTGGGCCAGGTGGGCCGGCCTGGCCTGGGCCTAGGTAGGTTTCCTTTCCCTTTTTTCTTTTACTTTCTCTTTTCTAATTCTGACATTTGTTTTATTTTCTTTTCAGGTACAAATACTTTTATAAAATATCCCAAATATTTTGTAATATCAAGTTCGAATATTTCAAACTCCAATAAAAAATTCAGGATATTTTGAAATATAAAATAATGATAATGCTTTATTTGGCATTTTCAGAGGCTTTATCATTTATTTTTATATTGCTATAGTTGTTCAAATATTTAAAATGGCCCCTGTTATAATCATGTCCATGATTATCAGACATAGGGAACATTTTGTAAGGGCATATTGAATTTGTTGAGTTTTCACAACTTCGAATTAATTTCATTCAAATATGCGCTTGTGGTTTCTTTTAGCCCCCATTTCATGTTGATACAAAATTGAAACATGATGCACACACATGCTATCCTATGACATCTAGTTAGGGATGTGACAACTCACCTCCACTCAAAAGAATCTCGTCCCGAGATTTTAAAGTCGTTGGGAAGAGCGCGGGGTACTCTAGTGGAAGACGATCTTCTCTTTCCCATGTGGCCTCCTTTTCAGAATGGTGTGACCACTGAACCTTGAGAAACTTGATGTTCCGTTGCCGAGTGGTACGCTCATCTTGATCAAGGTATTCTCGATATGTAAGGTTATCTTGGAGATCAAGCGCTTCATGGTCTACCTCCCGGACAGGGCCTGAGAAGCAACGCCTGAGTTGCGAGACGTGGAAGACATCATGAACCTTGGAAAGATGCGACGGAAGTTCCAATTGGTAGGCAACCTCTCCCCGTATAGCAAGAATGCGAAAAGGTCCAATGTAACGAGGAGCCAACTTGCCCTTGATACCGAATCGATGGGTACCCTTCAAGGGCGTAATCCGAAGGTAAGCCTTCTCGTCAACTTCATAGGTGACAGCCTTATGATGGCGATCATATTGGCTCTTTGGACGAGATTGGGCTGTTTTCAACTTTTCACGAATAATGCGAACTTGCTCCTCTGCATCCTGGATCATATCCGGGCCAAAGAGTTGCCTCTCTCCAGTTTCTGACCAGTTAAGAGGTGTTCGACACCTTCGTCCATAGAGAACTTCAAAAGGGGCTTTGCCCAAGCTTGATTGATTACTATTGTTATAAGCAAATTTGGCAAATGGAAGACATTTCTCCCAGTTCATACTGAAAGATATAACACAAGCTCGGAGCATGTCTTCGAGGATTTGATTGACTCGCTCAACTTGACCACTTGATTGCGGGTGGAAAGCGGTGCTAAAGGATAGATGAGTCCCCATAGCGGTTTGAAAACTTTCCCATAATCGAGAAGTAAAGATACTTCCGCAGTCTGAGTTAATCTCCAATGGAACACCATGAAGAGAGACTATTCGAGAAACATATAACTCTGCTAGCTGGCTAGTAGTTATACTCTCCCGAACAGGAAGAAAATGAGCCACTTTGGAAAGGCGGTCAATGACCACAAAGATAGCATTATTCCCTCTCTTGGTCCTGGGAAACCCGGTAATGAAATCCATACCGACCTTATCCCATTTCCATTCGGGAATAGCTAAAGGTTGAAGGCTGCCAGCAGGCCTTCGTTGTTCTGCTTTCAAGCGACGACAAATGTCGCTATTAGCAATGAACTGGGAAATTTCTCTCTTCATCCTACTCCACTAGAACCTCTAGCGTAGGTCCTGATACATCTTAGTACTACCCGGATGAATTGAGAGAGGAGAATCATGAGCCTCATTAAGGATCACCTGTCTTAAGCTTGTGTTCTTGGGAACCACCAACCGGTTCTGGATGAACACAACACCTTCATCGTCCTTGGAGAAATCTTTAGCGTTTTCGCTAGCAATATTCTCCTTGATCTGGGATATACCCTTATCATATTTCTGGACAGCTACTATTTGATCCTTAAGAATAGGTTTCGCCACCAGGTTGGATAGGAATCCTTGAGGAACAATGTGAAGGTTTAACTTCCAAAATTCCTCATGGAG
The DNA here is from genome assembly GCA_022496015.1 of Hordeum marinum. NCBI lineage: Eukaryota > Viridiplantae > Streptophyta > Magnoliopsida > Poales > Poaceae > Hordeum > Hordeum marinum. Next base: position 237,945,883 of record CM039677.1, read on the forward strand.
AAGTGGTTGACCTTGTTGTAGCATCAGGTAGTTACAATAAGACTTACGACTTAGGGCATCAACCATAACATTGGCTTTCCCCGGGGTGTAAGTTATCCCTAAGTCGTAATCTGTAATCAACTCTACCCACCATCTTTGCTTGAGATTCAAATCCGGCTGTGTGAAAATATATTTCAGATTTGCTGATTAGTGTAAATTTTGCAACGATTACCCAGAAGGTAATGTCGCCAGGTTTTCAGTGCATGGACCACAGCGGCAAGCTCAAGATCATGTGTTGGATAATTATCCTCATGTGGACGCAACTGTCGAGATGCGTATGCAATCACATGATGATCTTTCATGAGAATGCAACCTAATCCTTGTCGCGAGGCGTCGCAATAGATAACAAAGTCCTTAGAGAAGTCTGGTGGCACCAGAACGGGAGCAGAGGTTAGTCGTCTTTTCAACTCCTGAAAATTGCGCTTGCATTGTGGAGTCCACTCGAACCTTTTATCTTTCTTGAGGAGTTCAGTCAGAGGTTTCGCAACCTTAGAGAAATTCTCGACAAAGCGGCGATAATAGCTCGCTAAGCCAAGGAAACTCCGAACTTGCTTAACCGATTCAGGTTGAGTCCAATCAAGGACGGCCTGAACTCTCTCGGTATTGACATCAATACCTTTACCAGAGATCACGTGTCCCAGATAGGTCACTGCTGGCAACCAAAATTCACACTTGGAGAATTTGGCGTACAGACGGTGCTCTCGAAGTTTAATAACTACCTGCCTTAGATGCTCGGCATGTTCCTGTTCGTTCTTCGAGTAGATGAGTATGTTGTCGAGGTAAACCATGACGAATTTATCCAAATACTCCATGAAGATCGAATTCATCAAGCGAGAGAAGGTGGCTGGGGCATTGGTTGAACCGAAGGACATAACGGTGTACTCATATTGGCCATAACGAGTAACAAAAGACGTTTTTGGAATGTCCGCGTTCCTAATTCTGATTTGATGGTATCCCAACCTCAAATCCATTTTGGAAAACACAAAGGATCCAGCGAGTTGATAATACAAATCGTTGATCCTGGGGAGCGGATACTTGTTCTTTATGGTGACCAGATTCACTGGTCGATAATCCACAACCATCCGATCCGATCCATCCTTCTTCTTGACGAAGAGGACGGGACAAGCCCAAGGAGAAGAACTAGGACGGATGAAACCTTCCTTCAAAGCCTCATCAAGCTCGATCTTAAGTTTGGCTAGTTCTAAGGTGCCATCTTATAGGGTCTTCTGGCTATTGGGATAGTCCCTGGGATCAGCTCTATCACAAACTCAACATCTCTGACAGGAGGAATTCTTGGAAGTTCTTCTAGAAAGACATCCGGAAAGTCACGGACTACCGGGATATCTTCTATTTCTGTAAGAGGGCTAGCATTGAGGGAATAGAGTTGGCGCTTGGCTGTTCGAGTGGAGACATTAACTATCTCACCCGATGAATGTGTAAGTTGAACATTCCTAGTATGAGTATCAATCTTAGCATAGTGTTCTTTCATCCAATCCATGCCTAGAATGATATTGATGTCCGAAGACTTGAGGGCTACCAAAGCTGCTAGGAAGACTAGCCTATCCACCAGAATCTCATTATCATGGCTCACTCTAGAAGTTTGCCACTTCGAACCAGGAGTCTAAACTACTAAAGGAGTAGGCATATCACAAAAAGACATGTTATGCAACTGTGCATAACTTTCTGAGATGAAAGAATGAGATGCCCCAATATCAAATAGAACAGATGATGGATGACTATTGACAAGGAGCGTACATAGGATAACATCAGGATCCTCCATGGCTTCCTTAGTAGAGACATAATTCACTCGTCCACGAGCAGGAGCTGGCTTCACATAGAAGGCTTTTCCCGGCTTCCCACGTCCAGTGGGCTTAGCATTGCTCTGAGGACAATCACGAGAGTAGTGTCTTGGTTCTCCACATTTGTAGCAGACCATGGTGGCACGGGGAGCAACATTGGCAGATGGACCTCCAAATGGCCTGGCTGGAGGATTGAGCTGAGCTAGGCGAGACGCCTGGAAGGATGGCCTCGCGGTGTATCTTGGCGGCAGAGCTGCATTGGGCACCCGACCCGGCGTTTGTTGGAGCCCGAGCCAGATGTGGGGCTTAAGTCATGGTTGTGCTTCCTCGTGGCCTCATAGTCAGTCTGTCCAGACTCGGCATTGATAGCCTTGTTGACGGGAGCCTGGAAGGTTGTGCACTCATGCAGGCGCAGATCTCAACGGAGCTCAGGGTTAAGTCCCTTGCGAAACCTAGCCTATTTCTTGACATCGGTTGAAACTTCCTCCAGAGCATAGAGAGCAAGATTTCCGAACTCACGGCTATAGATGTCCACGAACAGCTGCCCTGGGTGAAAGCACAAAATTCCTCTCTCTTGCGATCCATCAGCCCTTCCGGGATGTGATGGGTACGGAATGCCACGCTGAATTCTGCCCAAGTTGGTGCGGGGCCTGCGGGACGCATGGCTTCATAATTTTCCCACCACAGATTGGCGGGTCCTTCCAGAACGTAAGTAGAAGAGGTCACCTTGTTGGCCTCGGCCACATTGGCAGCTCGGATCTTACGGAACATGCTGGTCAGCCAATCATCTGCATCGACTGGGTCGATCAAATGATGATACTTGGGTGGGCACAGCTTGACGAAGTCACCGAGGGACACACCACCATTGTGATCATTGCGGGGAGCACGCGTTGTGTTCTGCTCAATTCGTTCCAACAGCCTGTTGGTCTCTCTCTAGTTCCTTTCAGCTTCAAGCATCACTTCTGCCAAAGAAGGAGCATGTGGTAGATCCTCTTGCCTTGGCTGGCTTCCCTCGCCCTGCTCGGGGGCAGGCACGGGCTTATTCCTAGTTTCCACCATCCTGGGAAAACAAACCCACAGCTTAGCCATAGAGGACAAAAACTCTTAGACATGAGATAAGGAATGTACTGGACAACATGGCATGCAGGGTAAACAGCCAAACAACATGCTAATAAGAACTGCCGTATGAACACCATGATTCATACACACCATGACAGAGTTCAGTACAAGCCCAAGCTGAAAACAAACTACAGAGAGATGACACAACTCATCGGAGGCATTACAAGCTTCCTATACATTATCTATCTACACCTCCAGAACTGAACTATCAACCTAAATCATATCCCACAAGACATGCAGGACTGTGGCGATACAACTACTAACATACTAGAACTAACATCCACGTACTCAAGCATCATCGTAGAATGCCTCATACAGGTTACCCCCATGACCCGGGAGCTGAACCTGAGGATCTGGAAACACTCTAGCCTGTGATCCCTGGAAACTGTAAGGACACGAATGTGGCCTTGGTCCCCTTGCTGGCGCCAACAGTGGTCCTCGAAGAGGGGTGATGCCTCATGGGGTCAGTCTACGCGTGCTGGCAAATGAGTCCGCGATGGGTTCAACATCTCCAAATCTCCATAGCCTATCTGCACGACAGGTGCCAACTGCGTCAGGGCTGTCCAAAGAGGTGCACGGGTAGCATAAAGCTCCATGCGAAGGGCACGTGCATCACGATCCTTGTTCTCCAACATCTGAGCAGTCACCTGCAGCCCAGGATCCTCATGGGAATTATCATAGTAGGTTGCGCTAAGATAACCATCCTCTCCTCCCATAGAAGCAGGAACATAATAGAACTCTATGTTCTGAAGCAGACCATGGTGAAACCTCATGATAGTCAGCATGGTGTAGGCGGCCTCCTAAACTGCCATATCTATGGTGACATGTAATCCGTAGGTCTAGTGAATCGGCTCTGCAGCTCCAGGATATGAAGGATATATCTTAAAGTACACAGATACTGGCTCTGGTTGAAATCTCGATACTGTTCCTTCACTATGTACTCTGGGTCCCAACGGTAACCAGCCTCCATCATAACTCTAACCAACATGTCCGTGTGACCCGGTACATCAATGCACCCGGTCAGACGGAACACCTGACGGGAAGGATGAGGAGGAATCTGAAACAGAGAATGATGCAAATACATTAGAGACTCTAGCAGAAATTGGACAGCATAACGGTTGTAATTGCTCAAAAAGGATTTTGAGACAACTTCAAAAGATTGGAAAAGCATAACCACTCGACTTCCTAAACTCAAATCTCTTCACCATCTGTTTGTCACACCAACAACACTTGAGTACCGACATTCTCTTGCAAACAAGCTAGCTAGTGGTCCATGGTAAGTAACTCGTCATCCTAAGCAATAGATGAGAAGACTAGTTCTTATCCCCATAGAAAAGATGAGAATGACTCAAAATAGAATAACTTAGGAAGAGGAGTAAACAGAGCCTTACGTTCCCTTCCACAATCAATTCCCCTACTTTTCTATAGTGTTTCTAGACTCATCTTCGACCGGTTTGGCTTGGTAATCCTACAGTCAGTCTCGCTCTATTACCAATGCTGTCGGGACCCCGATCCTAAGTCATATGAATCCAGACTATAACATATCATATCACTTTGCGGCCTCATGCACGGTAAGCTCCACGGCTGCCGCCTTACCTTAGCCGGGACCGTTTGCGTCTTTTGGCTCACGTATGTGAACATGTCACTGGCAATCAAATGACAGAGAACCCGGGCTGACATGACTAGTCATAGAACCCAAGTGGAACATCCGTACGGAAACAGGCATACGTTACCAAACAATGCAGGTGTCGGCCTCAAGCGTGTGTAGACGAGTCATATCAAGCTACAAGGACTCCATTACACCGTGAGAGATAAATGCCATCACTGCACATAGATGAGTCGTAGAAGGCTATAGGGACTCCATTACACTGCGAGACATTTCCTCGAAGGGACAGACACAGCAACAAAGAAGGATACATGCCGGTCAATCAATGTGTCTGGAGCAGTAGCAAGCTACCATGGCTCGGTGGAAGCACAAAGAGGCAGTTTCCCGTAAAGAGTACTACTAAAGGCACACGACTTGGGGTCGGATCCCATACATACCGTTGCACGTCACATGCACGCACAACATGCCCGATATGCATAGATACAACCATGGCATCACAACATAACCATACAACAATTTTTATTTAAGGGCTCAGACGAGCCTTGCATAATAAGTTCTTACAGATAGGGGTCACTTGACCCGACACTCAAGTCATACAAACAAGTTCTTACAAACCAAGCAGAAGCATAAACTGTCTGAGTACAAAGGGATGAAAGGGTAAAAACGCACATGGCCTGACTTTCTACAGCCCGCCATAGGGCATAGAGTCGTCGCTAGGACACCAGCTATTCGGCATCATCGACATCTAGAAAGAACCCACCTGATGGGTCCTAGGTCTCATCTGCAACATTTATTAAGCAAACATGAGTACAAACATACTCAACAAGTCTTTAAAGCAGACCTAGTCTATTCATGCTCATGTAACAACAAAGGGGGGTGGTGGAGTTTATGCAACAATGCTATCTTTGACTCATGGCTAACCTACAATACATAATTTTAACTCTTTGTTTAAATTTTAGATATCGCACATGAGTCCACTAACTCCATGATAATACACCACCATGGATTCACTTCCCTCTCCTGGAAGAGTGCCATCCACGGTACTCACACTTGTCTTGACTTTTTTATGAGTATCCATTTGATTATATATGAACATCATAAGCATTCCAAGTAGTGCATATCCGAGGACGCGACAATTCGAATAGTTTCATACCCTGCAGGGGTGTACTTCTTCACACATGATCTCGTCACTTATCGCTGTGTGCTCATAAAACCATGCACCTCGGCAACCTTCAAGCAGAAGCCCAGCGAGGGAGTCGTCCACGACCGTCAATCTCATAAGACCTCTAGTCCAGGCTATCGCCTATTTGAGACTGAACCCGCACAGAAGTCCGGCCAAAGTTTCTGCTACGGTCCCAAACGATGTGCACAGGGTTCCCAAGCCCACCATTTGGGTGACCCTTGGTACACCGTGCCACTGCCTACCGCATTGGAACCCAACCCTTGGGTCAGCGCTACGCACGACCTCCAGCATGCTATAAACACCAAAAACTACTTGCAACTCCTAGACTAAGGACTAAGCGAAGGATAAGTCAAGAGGGTCAATTAAGTATCCCAATGTGTGGTAGTATCTAGTCTTGGATCACAAACATGGAACTCAGTTTCTAAGAACGATCCCAATGATACAACCCGCTATGTACTCCTACATAGCCTCTCATCGCTACCTTTACCAAATCGAGTTCATCGTAAGCTTATCACATCAGAACAACATGGTTTCACTCCAGTTCATCACCCAGATGAAATAGACCCGACACAACTCTAGGCATAGCAAGCATAGCAGGCAAAGTAAGCTAAGCACATCATGGCACAAGCATCTACCAGGTATGCTAGGTTGCAAGGTTTAGCTATTTACTGTGACAATGACAGGTCATGCAAAAGAATAGGTTCATCTATCGTGTATGACAAACAAGTGAATGTTTGTCCTAATGCAATAAACAAGAGTAGGAGCGGGGGAGTGGGTTATTATCGGAATGATCAAGGGGGTTGCTTGCCTTGTTGGGTAGCGGGAAGGTTCTCTCCTTCATTGGAATACTCGGGGGTATCCTTAGAAGCAGGGCCTACCGTAATGCAGATAAATAGCAATCAATACACGCAAGTGCAACAATATGATGCATGATCATGACATGGCAGCATGTATGGATGATCTGATGCAACTATTGTCCAAGTTAATTTGAAGTGAGTTTGAATATAGGTTCAAAATCGTTCTTCATTTCAAATTCCATATATTAACCTATTAGCAAATATTAATGTTCTTCTACATAGGTTGCTTAACATGCATGATAACAGCACCATTAGATTCATTGGATTTTTCTGATAAATTTTCATATATAAATTATTTTCATCTCAGTTACAGATTAATTTATATGAATTTTTGAAGTTTTAAACATTTTCTCGAATTATTTTAAAACTAGAAATTCCTTTTATTTCATCAGCCTGGCGTCATCATGGCGTCAGAAGGTCACTGGACCAGGCCACGTCAAACCTGACAGGGTGGGGCCCTCATGTCAGTGAGACAATCACTTAATTAGAGAATTAAAATAATCCTAATTACTTAATCAACACTAGGCCCACTGGTCAGTGACTAATTAGGTTAATTATATTAATTAATTAAAATGCTAATCGGGATTTGACTAACAGTGCCTGGCCCCAATTGCCAGTGACCCAGGGGTCAAACCCCTGGTGGTCAAACTGGTTGACTCACCGGCGTTGAGCCGCCGGCGACGTCAGGGACGGCGGAGGGGGTCAGGATTCGTCCTTCGGTGACCAAACGTACGGCAGAGGGCATCGATCTACTCTGATCGCTCGCGCGCGTCGAGCCCGACACCTCCCAGGGGCTGGGATGGCCGGAATCGGCGCCGGCGATGACCACGGCGGCTATCGGAGCTTGGACGAGCACATGCTCATCGAGCCGGAGCTCGAACGAGCCACCTGGGGGTTCCTAGAGCTGCCTGGGATCATCCTAAGCATGACTACGTGCTCAGTTGCGAGCTTGGGCCGCTAGAGCGACAGCCATGTCCTCGCCGGCGGCGACGAGCTCTCGCACCCGAGTGGATCTGGCGCTAGAACGGCCTATCGGAGGGGGAAAAGGGAGAAAAAGGACCACGGGCTCACGGCGGTTGCAACGGTGTCGAGAGCGGGCTCGAGGAAGGCCTAGAGCAACTACGAGCTTCACTTCTTCGCCGGCGGCCCGAGGTTGAAGACAACGGTGATGCAGCGATGGGGAGCTCCCGGAAATGCCTGGCTTGGCGAGAAGGAAGATGGCGACGAGGCGGAGCTTTGGAGACACCTAGCGAGGCAGGGGAGCGGCTGCAGCGACGGCGCTACGTAGCGGAGCTTCGGCGGCCATGGCAAGAGAGTGGGAGAGGAAGAGAGGCGAGCAAGAGCGAGAGGGAGAGGGCGATGGGGACGGCTCTCTGAGCTTATCACCGTCGCGCTGGCAAGGGGGAGGCAGGCAGGCAGCTGCCAGTGTGGAGGCACGCCCGCGTCCGCGCTCCGGCCACACGCCCGTCCTCCTGGCCGCCAGGAGGACGACAACCTCCCTGGGCCAGGTGGGCCGGCCTGGCCTGGGCCTAGGTAGGTTTCCTTTCCCTTTTTTTCTTTTACTTTCTATTTTCTAATTCTGACATTTGTTTTATTTTCTTTTCAGGTACAAATACTTTTATAAAATATCCCAAATATTTTGTAATATCAAGTTTGAATATTTCAAACTCCAATAAAAAGTTTCAGGATATTTTGAAATATAAAATAATGATAATGCTTTATTTGGCATTTTCAGAGGCTTTATCATTTATTTTTATATTGCTATAGTTGTTCAATTATTTAAAATGGCCCGTGTTATAATCATGTCCATAATTATCAGACATAGGGAACATTTTGTAAGGGCATATTGAATTTGTTGAGTTTTCACAACTTTGAATTAATTTGATTCAAATATGACCTTGGGGTTTCTTTTAGCCCCCATTTCATGTTGATGCAAAATTGAAACATGATGCACACACATGCTATCCTATGACATCTAGTTAGGGATGTGACATGGACCACCTGGCGGGTTAGGATTCGGCCCTCATGGGTCAGGCATTGGTGGAGGCCGCTCAAATTCGGGTTACCAGTGTCAAGGTAATCAAGGTGGTCACCATAAGAAGCCTGACAATGGTGGTCAACAGCAAAACAACTAGCCTGGGTATCAGTGTAATCCGAAGCAGCTTAATGGAGGCTAGTATCACGTCTTCACCACAAGTTTGGAAAAACGAGATCAGAAGTTGCGCAAGAGGGCAATTCACGCCACAACGCCGACCCTTGCATAGTATCACCTGGGACAGTTGGCACTTGTGGTAGCTCCTTAGGTAAGAGGCTATAAATTTACAAAGGTATTGATGGACGGCGGCAGCAACATCAACATCTTGTATTATGCCACCTTTCACCGGATGGAGCTGAAGACAACGATCTCAAGCCATCATCTATAGTGTTCCATGGCGTGGTGCCAGGCAAGTCTGCTTATTCAGTAGGGAAAATTTCCCTCGAGGTAGCATTAGGTGATGACAACAATTACATGGTAGAGACCTTGTGTTTTTAAGTAGCCAAAATCAAGAGCCCATATCATGTGCTGTTCGGACGACTAGCTTTCGCTAAATTCATGGCTCAACCCTGTTACGTCTATTTACAGCTTAAGATGCCAGGTCTGAAAAGGACGATCACGGTGCATGGTGATCGGAAAATCTCTCTTGAGTGTGAGGAAGGTGACGCTGCATATGCGGAGACAAGTTGTGTTAAGGCAGAGCTTGTCATGGTTTTGTCACGGCAGATGTCCGAAGACTTAGATTCAGGGCCATCGCTAAGGCCGTGGACTCAAAGGGGTTGATCGGGATGAAAGACACGGGTTTACCCAGGTTCGTCCCCTCTAGATGAGGTAAAAGCCTACGTCCTGCTTTTGGTGTATTGAATGGAGTATCGATTATAAGGGAGTGTATTCTCTTGACCTAGCTCTCGATCGATTGGTTTCTATCTAAGCTGTCCCCGGGGCTCGCCTTTATATAGTAGGGTCGGACCCGAGGTTACACAAGTCTCACGCCGACTCTTACAACGTGTCTGACTCCGTCTCTAAGCCATCTTGCCTTCCTTGGCAAGCTGTCTCTAGGCGACTCTCCTGCCCGGGTCATGTACCTTCTTCCTATTTCTGGGCCTCCGTCTCAGCCCATCTGTTGAGCCACCATGCAGCCCGATCTTTGTCTTCCATCCCGTACGCTATCGAGCGGCCAAGTATGACTTGGCCCCTCCTGGGTGGGTCTTACCACGGGGTCATATCCCCAACATTAGGCGCCAGATTGATTTGAGCTTGCTTATGTAAATCTTCACCTCCACTCATCGATGAGTCTCACACTCTTGCCATCTGAAAGGGAAAAAACACATAACCCGCCATGACATCATCCTCATAGACGTCAAAAACATTCCATGATGTTTGCCAGAGATCCTCCCATTAATTGGTCGGCCCGAGAAGCGAGGCGTCTGCCTCGGTCAGTTATCATTTCAGGCCTTGATTCCTGCGCACCTCGTTCGGCCCCTCGTCCCCTTAAATAACAGCCACGAGGGGTCCTTTCGCTTTCTCCACCGCCACCACTACGCCACAACCTCTTCTTCCTCCTCCCAACGCCTGCGCTCCCGAGCTTCATCGTGCCGACAGGGCTCCATCGTCGTCAACGACCTTGGCTGCTGCATCACATTGAATGATCCATATTCTCGCCCGCATCCTACTGCGTCTTCATGGTATCCATTCATCCTCCGTTAGATCTACAACTTCTGCCCAATCTGTCAAGTTCTTCGAACCCCCATTAGAACGCCGGTTCATCCTCGTAATGCCAACCGAAGAAGCGACCCCTCTTAGATCCTATGCTCTTGCTCATCCACCGCGGTCACTTGTATAAAACCAAACCTACGTTGATCTAGGTTTACTTTTTGCTCTTTTTCTGCGCCAAACTGCTTGTTCTTCATCAACACCTTGTTAGGGTTAAATTAGATCCAATTTTTCCTCACCTTTAGATCCTGCAATGCTTAGTATAATATGCTAAACTTGTTTGTATGTCCCTAGTAATATTTTCGCCATTGTATTGCTCACTTAACCCACCATCAGATCTCCATCTCTTCCGATAGTTTGCACCGGAGACTTGACATCATAGCACTTAACTTCATCAGTCGCCTTAGTTAGCTGGTCACTTTTTGACCCGCCAAGTCTTGCCCATTTCACAACTTTTGAGCCGCCATCATGTCTGGAGCGGCTTCATCTTGCGATTGGGTCAGATCCGGGGTTACCAAGCCGTTCTCATTGGATTATGTAGAGGCGGGCACATTGCCGTCTCAAGATGTTATTCATTGGCGGGTTCTGGGGCCAAAGAAAAAACCCATCTCGCAAGAAGGGGAAGTTGTTGTATTCACTTATCACATCACCCGTGGCTTTGGCCCACCTGGATCAAAGTTCTTCCGAGATGTTCTTCACTTCTTTAACCTGCATCCTCAAGACATTGCCCCAAACTCTGTCTCCAATCTATGCAACTTTCAAGTCCTTTGCGAGGTTTACTTGCAACAAGAGCCGCGGGTTGATCTCTTCCGTGACTTTTTCTATGTCAACCGCCAAATGGAAGTGGTGGGCAGCCCAAGCTTGCAGCTCGGTGGACTCTCCATCCAAAGAAAAAGAGACTTGGTTTACCCGGCTGTAAAAATGCCAAGCCACCCCAAAGACTGGAACATAACTTGGTTTTATTGTAGAGACACATCTCCAGAAGGTGAAAATCCCCTGTCGGGTTACCGTCCCACCCGACTCTGCACTTCAACTAAGCTTCTGGACCGGATGTCAGCCACAGCCCGAGCAAAGTATGCTCCTGCATTTCCCAAAATTAAGGCTCTTCAGGCAAACGGGTTGACGGGAATCGACTTGACCCGCTGTTGGATCTCATGGAAAGTCTTGCCTCTGAGCCGGCGAGACCGGCTTATGTGTGAATACACTGGCGAGGCCAACGACCATCTCTGCTTCAACCACACATCTTTGACAGAGGAGAACATCACCTCTGCTGTCAAAGGACTTACCCGCAAATCCCAAGAGGCTTGCCATACTGTTGGGTTGAAACCTTTCTGCGCCGCAAACCCGGCTCCAGACGTAATGGCAGCTATGAAATTCCTTCTCTTTTCATTGACTTATATATATAGCAATCTCACCCCCTTTCGGCGGCTTTTCCTACAGGACAATTCCAACTTCTGGAAGAAGAAATACACTCTGCCCGCCAAGAAGAAGTCTCAGGCGAGTAACATTCGTGGCCGCAAGCCGAAAACCTCGGCCCAAAATTTCCTTGAACTTGACGACTCAGAGGTAGAACTTGACTCCCTTGGCCGTATTTTTGTGCAACTTATTGACAATGACTGTACACAGGAGGAAATAGAGATGAGTCATGCCAACGCCCCTGAGGTAACTTATTTTCCTTCTAACTCAGAAAACTTTCCGCAAGCGAAGATACGGTGGGTCATCCAAAAAGTTCCTTTTTCGCATCCTCTTGCTTACTTAGATCCCGACTTTCCTTCGAAAAACAACAACACGAAACTCGGCGCCAGACCTGCAGCACCAGCTCTGGGGATCTTATGGTTGGCTTACCCAATTCTCCAGTACCACGAAAACATCCTGCTGAGGTACTCCCCAGGAACCCAATGTCCATCTTATATTCTCGCAATGCTGTCTTATCACTGTCTTGTTTATTTACCTTTGTAAGAATCACCTCCTTGTTCTGGCGACTCAACAACTTCCAAACTCCCTCCTATGAAGGTCAACCCGGAGTATGTCCTTTCTTCTGCTGCGTATATATTCCTTGTATTTCATTTATACTGTGTATTGATTTTCTGTCCTTTGAGGGCGCAAGACAAACGCAGGAAAACAAGCGGGTCTACTGTTGCTCCAAACATTCAACAACCGCTTCCTGCTGAGCCAACCCCCTTTCCATCCAAAACTTCTGAAGCCAATAAGGAAATGCCTGAGCAATCTCCTACGCGCTCAGAGCTGGCGGGTCATAACACGGCGACTTCGGACAGTCCAGCGACCAGCTCTAAACTGCCCAGTCCTATCGCCGAAGACTCGTCGCCCCCCGATGCTACTATCACTGGGCATGTTATCAATCTCCCACTCATCATACTCTGGCAAGACATACCGGCAAAGTTGAATGATCTATTAAGAAGCTTTCCTTTGAATTCCATGTCCTAGATACGATGACTGCTGGCGATTTACACGCCGGCTATCTCAACCACCTGTCTGCTAGTCGTAATATGGAGATCAAGCTCATTGGTTTGATGAAAAAGAAATATGAGGTACCTTTCATCCTTTTCCCTCTTATACCTGCATGTATCCCCCAAGAGCCGGGCTAATATTGCGAAGAATTGATTGGGTCTTTCGAATCTGTAACTATACTGCATTGAACTTACCCTGCAACCTCTAGTATTTGGTCATACTGTATGCACGCCGGTACTTTATACTGTTATAGCTTAATTGTAGCCCCCAACTCCAGAACATTATGATAATGATGAGCCGGGTGTAGCCCCCAAGCCCGGGTCATTATGATATTGATGAACCAGATCTTTCACTTTTAGGCATAGAATGAAAACACAGACATTAGCCCCCAAGTGCCATGTATATTGCTTGCAATCTGCTTGGGACTTGTATCCATATGTAACTTCAGTTTGGCGACTTAACCTTATAACCTTTCACTTGTGTAATACAGGAGGTGCTTGCCACAACCGAGTCTGAATGTGCCGGCTTAAGAGAAAATTTTACTACGCAACAAAGCGCACGAGCCACCAAAGAAGAGAAGCTAAGGGTGACTGTTGAACAATTGGAGAAACTTCAAACTGAATTCGCTTCTTATAAGAAGACGGCTGAGTCTGAGCAAACTGTTTTGTCCAAACGGGTTGTCGATACTGAAGAGAAGTCAAAACTTGCATCTGCTGAGTTGAAGACTCTCAAGGGTTGCATCTCCAAAATGACTGACGCTATCTTTGGTAAGGACATATGTTCTTAAAAAAAATCCTTATGACAAAAATATCAGCTGGAACGGCTTATAACCCTGACCAACTCCTTGCAGGAGAAAGAAGCCACCAGCTGTCCTCTGATAGTGTGATGAAGTTGAAAGCCATCTATACTCTGATCAAGCAACTCTATAGCGGAGCTCTCTGCACTATCAAGGCCATGATGATGGCCAAGTACGTCCCCAAGCTTATGAAGGGCATCTTGGAAACCTTATCAACCTTGCCCAAGCAAGTAGATGAAATGAGGCGATCAGCCGCCAGAAGAGGGGCTATAGCAGCGCTGAGCCGGGCCCTAGCCTTTGCCCCGGAGTTAACCGTGGAGGAGATTATTAACGGCTTTCCTTCCAAGAAGTATGACGACTCAGACTTTACTGAAGCTGATTATGCCAGATGCTTATGATGAGAACAACCAACGGCTGTGTTGCCCGACCTTTGAAGCCAAAGATCTAGTCCCCGCATGTCGTAAGCCGCTCTTCACCCCTGATGTTGACCTGTCTCCGCTTTCCGACGATGCGCAATTCGAGGCCTTACTTAACTGCAACTCGGATGTGGATCATCTTCAGATCGAGGAGCCCGAAGACCCAGCGCAGAACGATCCGTTGGCGAGTTAAACTCTTTGCCTCCAACTCAATGTAATCCGGCCAGCTAAGTCGCCAGATGAACAAGTATGAGACTTGTAATATATATTCGTCTTTTGAGCTTTGAGAGAGCCTTATATTATGCCTTACAACCTTCTTATGTCTTAACGGCGACTCACTGTTAAAGCCTGCAAAAAAATAAGGAAATATTCTGCAATGTTTGCCTGGGCGGATTTTGGAAAAGCATGACCCAGAGGTCCGGATATAGCCTTGCTTCCTCTTTCTCAACCTTGCACTAGCCCAACTTATAATATGAATGCAATGTGTGATGCAATATGCAATGTATGATGTGCTATGTATGATGCAATATGCGATGCAATGCATGATAGTATTGCTTTCCCCTTGCTATTAGCTATTTTTTGAAAACTCATATTCTGGCCCTTTTGAGGGGAGACTGTTGCTTTGAACGGCCTAATAGTGCAGGGTCTCCGACGAGAGTGACCGCCAATCTTGCACGGCTCAGGGTCTCTAGGCGAGATTAACTATTAAGGGCGCAACAGACCAGCATTTGCAATGGAGTGAGTGCCCCGGCTCACAAGCTACTTCTCACGTGACATAAATCCATCGTTTGAACCTTAAGGGTGTCAAGCTAAAGAGTTCGACAGACCACTTCATGGAGAGTACGTAGCAGATGAGAGAGTTTCCCTCGCCGCTATATGAGGCCCTCGCAAGGGGTGAGTTGACAGCTCGCTGCACCCCTGGACAAGCGGCAAGTACATACAGGCAGGTATAACCCGGCCTTACCATGGCTGAAAAGCCAAACGAGAGTGGGGGGCGACCTTCATCCACTCTTGCACTTGCCCTGGGTCCGTGACCCTCCTTACATCATGGCACCTATATTTGAACGACTCGTATCAGGGTAGATCATCCTGTTTGGAATCCATGGCACCCATGTTTGAACGGCTCGCATCATTGCGGCTCGCCCTCTTGAGTGACTTGAGATCTTTCGCCCGTAAGATAGGGCACTTATGTTTGAACGGCTCGTAACGTGGTGTCTCATCCTCTTGAGTGTTTTTAAATCTTGCATCAATGAAGCAGTGCACCCATGTTTGAACGGCTCGCAACGTGGCGGCTCATCCTCATGAGTGACCCTCAATCTTTTTTTAGTTGAACGGTGCACCCATGTTTGAACGGCTCGCAATGTGATGGCTCGTCCTCTTGAGCGACCTTAAGTCTTTTGCCATCCTATGCGGCGCCATCTCACGGGCCGCCGATTTGTAAGCCGCCATCCTGAAGACCTCTATCTTGAAAG
This sequence comes from Hordeum marinum, assembly GCA_022496015.1. Lineage (NCBI taxonomy): Eukaryota > Viridiplantae > Streptophyta > Magnoliopsida > Poales > Poaceae > Hordeum > Hordeum marinum. The sequence continues at coordinate 237,961,387 of CM039677.1, forward strand.
TCATCATGCAATGGCACTAGTTGTGGCTGAAGAGCCGATCAAAGAGGGTGAGCGAGCTAAACCCGGCGGGTTGGAAGCCCCCAAGCGACCATGTAGAAGGTGTTCATCCTTGCACAAATCTGTAATACAAAGAGGAAAAACGGCAGAGCCCCCGTCTTGTAGGGATGCCAACTTTACTATAAGAGATGCATAAATACAATGAAGCATGTATATACAAAGTTAGGAGTCGATGACTCAAGTATAGTAAGGCTGTAGGTGAGCGATGTTCCACCGCTAGTGAGTTTCTTGTCCGGAGGTACGTGACTCATCTCGTACGTCGATAAGATAATAAGACCCATTGTTCAGATTCCTGCTAACTACAAAAGGTCCTTCCCATGGGGGTGATAACTTGTGCGCGTCTGTCTGATCTTGAATCAAACATAACACCAAGTTGCCTTCTTGGAACGTCCGGGTCTTGACCCTGCAGCTATGGTAGCGACGCAGGTCCCACTAGTAAATCGCCGATCGAGCCACCGCAAGATCGCGTGCTTCATCGAGAGCATCCAATGCATCCTATCTTGCCATCTCATTGTCAGCTTCCACATAAGCCGCCAACCGAGGCGAGTTATGACGTATGTCACTTGGTAACACAGCCTCCGCATCGTAAACCATGAAAAAGGGGGTAAAACCTGTCGACCTGTCAGGTGTAGTGTTGATGCTCCAAAGGACGGACGACAACTCCTCAACACAACAACCCGGCGTCCTGTGTAAAGGAACCAAAAGCCGGGGCTTGATACCTCTGAAGACCTCCTAATTGGCCCGCTCTGCCTACCCATTAGGTTGCGATGGGCAACAATCGAAACATCAAGCTGGATATGCTCGCTTTCACAAAACGCCTCCATAGCCCCCTTGTATAAGTTTGTGCCGTTGTCTGTGATAATGCTACGAGGGTATCCAAATCGATAGATCAACTTTCTGACAAATTGAACCGCCGTGGCCGCGTCACAGTTACTGACCGACTCAACTTCTACCCATTTGGTGAATTTATCCACCGCTACCAAGAGGCGGGTCTTCTTATCTTTAGACCGTTTGAAAGGTCCAACCATGTCAAGTCCCCAGACAGCAAACGACCAAGTGATTGGTATCATCTGTAACTCTTGCGTCGGCACATGAGCACGTCTTCCGAATTTCTGACACCCCCTGCACTTATCGACTAGATCCTCCGCGTCCTTATGAGCAGTCAACCAGAACAAGCCATGCTGGAAAGCCTTAGCCACCAAAGACTTGGACCCGACGTGATGCCCGCAATCGTCAGCATGCATTTCATATAAGATTTCTTTGCCTTCCTCTGGAGAAACACAATGCTGAAAGACACCAGTGGCGCTGCACTTGTGCAACTCTCCCTTAATGATGGTCATGGATTTAGAACGCCTCACGATCCACCGCGCGTGAGTCTCATCTTTACACAACTCGCCCCGGGTCAGATATGCCAGGTATGGCAATGTCCAGTCTGGAATAGTACGTAAAGCTGCCACTAGTTGCCCTTCCGGGTCAGGTATAGCCAGATCCAACTCTGAAGGTAACTTAAGAGATGGGTGATAAAGTACATCCAAAAAGGTGTTAGGCGGCACCGGCTTATGCTGAGAGCCAGTCTTGACAATGCATCCACCACTTCGTTCTTACGATGGTCGATATGATCCACCTCATAACCTTTGAAGTATCTAGCAACGATATCTACCTCTTGCCAATAAGCCACCATCTGCGGGTCCCCGGAAACCAACATACCTGACACCTGCTGTGCCACCAGATCTGAGTCGCCAAGGCACCTAACCCGGCTTAGGTTCATCTCCTTATCCACACAAAGTCCATGAAGTAAGGCTTCGTACTTAGCTGCATTGTTCGTACAAGGAAACATCAGCCTTAACACATAACAAAACTTGTCACCTTTGGGGGAAGTTAAGACAACTCCAGCCCCTGATCCCTCCAACTGTCTAGATCCATCAAATTGAATCGTCCAATACGTGTTGTCTGGCTTTTCCTCCGGCGACTGAGATTCCGTCCAATCATTTATGTAATCCACCAACGCCTGAGACTACACAGCTGTGCGAGGTACATATTTTAAATGAGAGGTCCAAGCTCCAATGCCAACTTAGCAATTCTACCTGTGGCCTCCCGATTCTGAATTATATCTCCCAACAGAGCAGAGCTAACCACCATGACCTAGTGCCCAAGGAAATAATGCTTGAACATGCGATTTTCCATGAACACCCCGTATATCAGCTTTTGCCAGTGTGGATATCTCTATTCCGATTCGATAAGCCCCTCACTGACATAATAAACCAGCCTGTGGAATGGATACTCTTTCCCTGCCTCTTTACGTTCCACCACGATTGCAGCACTCACTGCCTTATTGTTAGCCACCACATACAGGAGCAAGGGCTCTTTCTCAGCCAGAGCGGCTAAGATCGGCGGCTCAACCAACTACCTCTTGAGCGCTTTGAGACCTTCATCTGCTTCCTTACTCCATGCAAACTCATCCGTCTTCTTCATCGTCTGGTACAGAGGAATGGCCTTCTCCCCCAGGCGACTGATGAAGCATCTTAAAGCGGCAATACGACCCGCCAAGCGATGTACATTATTGACGTTCGCCGGCTTACTAACGACATGATGGCCTTTATTTTGTCTGGGTTGGCTTTGATACCTCGTTCTGAAACCAAAAACCCAGAAGTTTACCATTAGGAACTCCAAAAACACATTTAGCCGGGTTAAGCATCATTTTATAGACCCATAAGTTGTCAAATGTTTCCTTCAGGTTGTCTAGCAATGTCTCCTTCTTCCTTGACTTAACCACGATATTGTCCACATAAGCATGAACATTGCGCCCAATCTGACCGTGAAGGCAATTCTGCACATAGCGTTGGTAAGTCGCCTGCGCACTTTTGAGCGCCAACGGCATAGACAGATAACAGAAAGCCCCAAAAGGTGTTATAAACGAGGTTTTCTCTTGATCCTCAACTGCCATCTAGATCTGATGATAGCCTGAATAGGCATCCAGGAAACATATGCTCTCACAACCCGCCGTCGCATCAATAATCTGGTCGATGCGAGGGAGAGCGAACAGGTCCAGTGGACAAGCTTTGTTAAGATCCGTGTAATCTATACACATACGCCATGTACCTGTCACGCCCAAGATGCGACCCTGTCCTTATTTTCGCTCGAGGGCCTTGACAGGGATAGGAGCGCATCTCGTCTTGGAAGAATGGATATCATTACAAGTACATTTACAGAAGAGATGAGTATATGGAATTGTCTTACACTCGCCACAAGCTACATCAATAACACAGCAATATAGAAACATACTCAAATATCATACAGAAGAGTAGGGTCTGACTATAGCAATATAGAAACCAAACGATAAAATGACATCCATCCTTGCTATCCCAGGCTGCCGCCTGGAACCCATCCTAGATTGATGAAGAAGAAGAAGAACTCCAAATTAAACAAGCATCGCGCTCACGTCAAATCATCGCATTACCTGTACCTGCAACTGTTGTTGTAGTAATCTGTGGGCCGCATGGGACTCAGCAATCTCATTTCCAAGGGTATAATACTATTTGACGGGGTTCTTACCCCTATGTAGGCCAAAGCAACGGGGTCTTCCCCTTTTTACTTCGAAGAAAAACTACGCGGCCGATTGGTGGACGACAGGCGCAAGCCCGTTCCTGCTGGCGCCCCGACCAGCTGGTAAAGGAGCCGGTTGGGCCCTCGGCCGGCTGGGCGTGACTGGCTCTTCCGTTGACTTTGGGACGGACATGCCCCACCCCATCCCACTGTCCATGGCTACAGTGGCTGCTTACGCATCGCAGTGCGTGGCTACAGTCCAACCGTCCCGACCGCTGACCTTGGTGAGCGCGACCGGGCAGGGGAACAGTGCCGGCATGCCCTCGCCACTCGATTACCTGCCCCGGCATGGCTATAGTACCGCCGGTCGTACTAGAGACTTCGGCCGTCTAGCGCTAGATGACGCTCCCTCGGGTGGCCCGTGCCGTGGCAGGTGGTCGAGGGCCAATTGTGGAGCTGGATGGCGGGCCCCAACGGGAGATGGGACAGCTCAGCCGGCGAGCCCCACCCACGACAAGACGGCACAAGCAGCACGCCCTCGCCACTTGATTACTTGCCTCGGTGTGGCTAAAGTGTCGCCGGCTGTACTAGAGACTTCGGCCGGCTGGCGCTAGACGACGCCCCTCCGGGCGGCCCGTGCCACGGCAGGTGGTCAAGGGCTAATCGCAGAGCCGGCAGGCGGGCCCCAACAGGAGATGCAACCGCTCAGCCGGCGGGCCCTGCCCACGACAAGATAGCGCAAGCGATGGGACCCTTTGGCCAGCCAGAGAGACTGCCAGCCGGGTCCCCCCACCTTGGTACGTTAAGCATATTGTAAGAGCCAAGGGGTTGGCCTATAAAAAACACTAAGCCCCCCATGCAACGGGGACAAATGAATAGTCGCTCACACGCACCCATGAGACTCTCATTCGCTTCTCTAGTAGCAGAGGAAGAGGAGCCTGCTGCTCCTTCTTCCTCCTCTAGACACAACTCCAGGAGCACCCTTGTACACATACCCATCGATCCAACTAGACCAAGAAGGACTAGGGGTGTTACCTCCCACAGAGGGCTCTAAACCTGGGTACATCGCATGTCACCTCCGTTTGTGCCCAATCTCGCACCCGGAGCCCGCCGGCGTCCTCAGGGCCCAACCACTTACGATAAGCCAGCCCGCCGGCGTACCACTCGGCGTCGGAACATCAAGTTTCTTAAGGTTTAGTGGCCGCATCATTCTGAAAAGGAGGCGACATGGGAAAGACAAGATCGTCTTCGACTAGAGTACCCCGCGCTCTTTTCGACGACTTCAAAATCTCGGGACGAGATTCTTTTGAGTGTCGGTGAGTTGTCACAACCCTAGCAAGTGTCCTAGGTTAGCATTGTGATTGCATCATCATCAGCAGCATTGCATCAATGTGAAATGGGGAGAAAGAAAAGAAACCCCAATCACTTAATGAATTAGAGAAATTCAAGATAAATGAAATTTCAACAAATCCAAAATGCCCATCAAAAATGTTCCCTATGTCTCATAATTGAGGGCATGGATATACCAGGGATCATTCTAATTATTTGAACATTTCAAATAATTTAAATTAAAGATTTAAGCCTCTGAAATTGATAAATAACAACATTATCATTACTACTGTTTTCAAATTAACCTGAAACTTTTTATACAAGTTTGGAAGATTCAAACTTGAATATACAAAAGTTTTGGAATATTTTGAAAAGTTATTTGGACCTGCAACAAAAATAAACAAAGGCCAGGAAATAGGAAAAACAGAAAGAAAAGAAAAGAAAGAAAGACTTACCTGCTGGCCCAGCACTATAGTAGGCCCGGCCCAGGACGAAGCGTTTCCAGTCGTCGTCCTCCTCACGCCAGTAGGCATCGAGGTGGCGACCGAGCGCTCGCCGGCCTCCACCTCCTGCTTGCCACGGAGCTGGCTGCTCCCTTGCTTCCTCCTGTGCCTGGAAGACGCGAGAGCCCTCTCTCCCGAGCTCATTCCTCCCCCTCCCTTCCTCCTGTCTCTCTCTCTCGTTCCCCTGCCGTGAGCCGCCGTCGCCGGCCGTCGATTTGTCGCCGTCGCTGCCTCCCCGAGCCCGCTGACCAGCTCCCCGGAAGCGTCATGAGCTCCTCTTCCTCCTCCCCTTGCTTCCCCTCTCTCTAGCGCTCCCTACCTAGCCCGACCGCCGGACCCAAAGACCTCCCGCCGTAGTGATCGGTCGTCGCCGTGCATGCAGTCCCCCGAGCTCACGTGTGAGTGCATGGTTGAACTCCTGGAGTTCCCAGGAGCTCGTAGAGCCAATTGCCGAGTCGCCCCGTTCCCTGTATCGTGCTATGGTCCGAGCGCGAGCTCCGGCCGCCGCCACGAGCTCGTTTCCGGCGAGCTCCGGCGACCCCTTAGCCTCCTGTGGCCTTAGTTAGATGCGGGCGAGCACGGGCTACTCTCCAGTGGCCTTAGCTCGTCCAATGGATGCTTGTGGGCAAAACCCGATGGTCGCCGCCGTCTCTGTTGGTCACCGGCGACGAGCCGTCGACCAACTCCAGCGGGTTTGACCCAGGTGGGCCCTAGCTTGACTCCGTGAGTCAATGACAGGTGGGCCCTGGCCCTGATTAGTTTTAGGTTAATTAGTAATTAGTTTTAATCGTTTTGATTAGTTAATGTGACACTGACAATGGGCCCTACTAGGTTAATTAGTCAGGTTAATTAATTAAAACAAACTGATTAGTAATGTGACAGATGGGCCCCACTGGTCAGATTTGACCTGGAGCGGGTCTGTTGACCAGCTGACGTCAGGATGACGTCAGGCTGATGTCATAATTCAATTTCTTATTTAAAAATAATTCCAGAAATTATTTAAAACTTTGAAAAAACATATAAATTAATCTGTAAGTCAGATGAAAATAATTTATATATGAAAATTTATCAGAAAAATCCAATGAATCCAATGGTGCTATTATCATGCATGCTAGAGCAACATAAATAGGTGAACATGGACAATTATCATTAGGTTAATATATGGAATTTGAAAGGAGAACAACTTTGAACCTATATTCAAATCTATTTCAAATTGACATGATCACTAGTTACATTACCTCACCCAAGCATATTAATATGCCATGATCATGCATCATATTGTTGCATTTGCTTGTATTGAATGCTCTTATCTGCGTTGTGGTAGGTCCTAATACGGAAGATACTACCCCGTATCCCGATGAAGGAGAGAACTCTCGACTTAATTGACCCTCTCGACTTATCATTCGCTTAGTCCTTGGTCCAGGTATTGCAAGTAGTTTCTAGTGTTTATAGCATGCTGGAGGCCGTGCGTAGCGCTGACCCTTGGGGTGGGTTACGACGCGGTAGGTAGTGGCACGGTGTACCAAGGGTCACCCGAATGGTGGGCTTGGGAACCCTGCGCACATCGTTTGGGACCGTAGCGGAAACTTCGGTCAGACTTCCGTGCGGGTTCAGTCTCAAATAGGCAGTAGCCTGGACTAATGGTCTTATGTGATTGACGGTCGTGGCCGACTCCCTCGCTAGGCTTCCGCTTGAAGGATGCCGAGGTGCATGGTTTTATGAGCCCACAGCGATAAGTGGCAAGAGCGTGTGTGAAGAGGTACATCCCTGTAGGGTTATGAAACTATTCGAATAGCCGCGTCCTCGAATATGGACTACTTGGAGAACTTATGTTGTTCATAGATAATCAAATGGATACTCCTAAAAATATGAAGATAAGTGTGAGTACCATGGATGGCACTCTTCCGGAAGGGGAAGGTGAGTCCATGGTAGTGTATTGTGATGAAGATAGTGAACTCGTGTGCGATAACTAAAATTGTAACAAAGAGTTTAAAACTGAGTAGTGTAGGATAGCCATGAGTCAAAGCTGGCATTTCTGCATGAACTCCACCACCCCCTTGTTGATACATGAGCATAAATGGACTAGGTCTGTTTTAAAGACTTGCTGAGTACGTTCGTACTCATCCTTGCTTAATTAATGTTGCAGAAGAGAACCAGGACCCATCAGGTGGGTTCTATGTAGACGTTGATGATGCCGAATAGCTGGTGTCCCAGCTACGATCTTGCCCGTGTGGTGGGCTGTAGATAGTCAGGCCGTGTGCCTCTTTTCTATTTCGCCGTCTGTACTCAGACAACTTAAGTTTCTGCTGGCTTGTATGACTTTGCTTGTATGACTTGAGTGCCGGTTCATGTGACCCCTATCTGTAAGAACATATTATGCAAGGCTCGTCTCAGCCTCTTAAATAAAAGTCATGTTGTTGTATGGTTATGTTGTGATGCCATAGTTGTATCTATGCATATCGGGCATGTTGTGCGTACGTGTGACGTGCAACGGTATGTATGGGATCCGACACCTAGTCATGTGCCTTTAGTAGTACTCTTTACGGGAAACTGCCTCTTTGTGCCTCCACCGAGCCATGGTAGCTTGCTACTGCTCCGGACACATTGATTGACCAGCATGTATCCTTCTTTGTTACTGTGTCTGTCCCTTCAGGGAAATGTCTCGCAGTGTAATGGAGTACCTGTAGCCTGCTACGACTCGTCTACGTGCAGTGATGACATTCGTGTCACGCGACGTAATGGAGTTCTTGTAGCTTGCTATGACTCGTCTATACACGCTTGAGGCCAACACCTGCATTGCTGGGTTATGTATGCCTGTTTCCGTACGGATGTACCACTTGGGTTCTATGACTAGTAATGTCCGCCCGGGTTCTCTGTTGTGTGATTGCCAGCGACATGTTCACATACGTGAGCCAAAAGACGCAAACGGTCCCGGCCAAGGTAAGGCTGCAGCCGTGGAGTTACCGTGCGTGAGGCCGCAAAGTGATGTGATGTGTTACAGCCTGGATTCATATGACTTAGGATCGGGGTCTAGACACAAGAACCGGTTGTTAACCGGCTCGCAAGGCAGAAGCAAAAATTCACACAAAGACAAAGAACTTATGTGGTAACAAGGGGTAGGGCCCGCTTGGCGCGTGGAGGCGGCTTCCGCGTGGCCACCTTCGCTCGCGTCGGGCCGGGCGGCGGAGCCGCCGGCCCCTCGTGAGCCAGCCTTTTCCCGTGGCTGGCCGCGTCGGCTGCCGGGCCTCGAGCCGGTCGCTATTCACTCCTCCGGTCCTGGCGTGCTGCAGGAGGAGTCCCACCTAAGATCATCAAATAGTCATGATCGTCGTCATCATCTGTCCAGTCCCTGATGGAGGGGGTAAGATGGAACTCACCCGCTCCGCTGGGTTCCCTGGCTCCGTAAGACCCTCCTGCCCCGCCAGGAGCGCCGCCTCGTGGATCCGCCGGCTCGTCGGCTCCTCCCGAGGAGTCCACTCCTTCTTCAAGGGGACCTCCCATCTGGAAGTCTGCAGAGTTGGAGTCCACCCGTTCCGCCTCAAAGATTTGCGGGTGCGGGCCGTCCGGCGTGTTCTGTCGCACCAGCAGCTGCGGTCAGCACTTTAACGTAAGTTCTCCAGCCGGCTGCCGGCTGGGGAACACCAAACAAGGAAGAACCGCCTCGACGAAAAAACTCACCAGGGGGGCCGGTTGATACGGTCGTACGGCTCCATGCCGAAGGACCACAAGGCGGGGCCTCAGCTTGAATGTCATGAGGGCGTTCACCCGCTTTGCCACCTGAGCCAGTGTCAGCTCGATGGTGGACTGCCGATAGGGGTCGTGCCAGCCAGACATGTTTCATATCCGGTGTGGTCGCATCTGGAGGGGCGACACTTGGCGCAAAACAAAGGCCGCCACCAGGTCGGCGGTGACCAGCCCCTCGCTGCTCTTCAGTTGCATGAGCCGCGCGAGCTCGTCCAAGGCCACGCTGCATGCGGCAGGTCCCAACCAATTCTGCTGGGAGGACTGCCGGTTCTCAAACCGCGGCAGCCGGATGAAGTCCGTCCTTGGGTCGACGTTCTTCACGTAGAAGAACGTCCGGTGCCACCCCTTGACGGAGTCAATAAGGAAAAGAGGAGAAAAGCGAGCAACGTCGCGGCAACACATCACCGTGCCCCCGCAGGCGTCGCTTTTCAGAGGTTTGAGATAGAAGAGGGCGTTGAAGAGATCAATGAAAGGAAGTATACCGAGGTACCCCTCGCACAGCGTTACGAAGGCGGAGAGGTACAAAATCAAATTCGGACCGAGGTTGTGCAGCTGGAGGTCAAAGGTGTCGAGCAGAAGATGGAAAAAGTGGCTCGCCGGGAGCCCGAAGCCCTGGGAGAAGTGCCAGAGGAACACGACGTGTTCCCCGGCTGTGGCGCTGGCGCTATCTCGTCACCCGGCGCACGTGCGGCCACCCGCTCCTACGACGGCAACATGCACGTGCGGCGCAGCTCGGCAATGTCCACCTCAACCACGAAGGAACCATCCCAACTACCCCATGTCCATCGGTCATCGCAGCGGCGGTGCGGTGTGCGGGCGCGGGCGCTGGGGCGGGCTCGGGTGTGATGGCGTGCGAGGGAAGGAAAAAGGCGACGACGAAGGGCAGCGAGGAGGCAAGTGGGGCACGGATGCCTCCTCCCCTTGCCCTTCCTCTCCTTTTATAGGGGAGGCGACGACCGGGGGACGTGGGATCATTTGCGCCCACACCTCCAGGAAACTCCGCGCGCGTGGGTGGCCTCGGGCCATAACTGCCACTTCGGGGCGTAGAGGATCCTGCCCTGTGCCCCGAGGCCTATGAGGGCTACGTATGGGTCCTACCGGGCTAGGCCTGGGCGACGACCCGTCTCCCCGCATGCGTGGGACCCGTGGCATCATTACCCGCCACGTGGCGTGCCGTGTGCCGTGTGCCGGTGCGGGTCCCGTACCCGCAGCATCCAACGACCGACCCGGCTGCCCCTTCGCCTTCGTGCCGGAGGCGCGTGGCGCTGAGGGGAAGCCACCCGCTCCCCAATGCCCGCCAGATGCTGGCCCCGCCTCCTTTGGGGGCTGCTGACGGGGTTCTTACCCCTAGGTAAGCCAAATCAACGGGTTCTTCCCCTTTTTACATCACAGAAAAACTACGCGGCCGGCTGGCCGTGGCCGGCTAGAGGACGACTGGCGCAAGCCCATTTCGGCTGGCGCACCGGTCGGCTGGTCAAGGAGCCGGTTGGGCCCCCGACTGGCTGGGCACGGCCGTCTCTTCTCTTGACTTTGGGATGGACGTGCCCCATCCCATCCCATTCTCCATGGCTATAGTGGCTGCTTACGCATCGCAGCGCGTGGCTACAGTCCAACCGTCCCGGCCGCTGACCTCGGTGAGCGTGACCGGGCGAGGGAACAGTGCCAGCACGCCCTCGCCACTCAATTACCTGCCCTGGCATGGCTACGGTACCGCCGGCCGTATCGGAGACTTCGGTCGGCTGGCGCTAGACGATGCTCCCTCGAGCGGCCCATGCCGCGGCAGGTGGTCAAGGGCCAATCACAGTGCCGACTGGTGGGCCCCAACGGGAGATGGGACCGCTCGGACGGCGAGCCGCACCCACAACAAGACGGCGCAAGCGGCACGCCCTCGGCACTCGATTACCTGCCCCGGTGTGGCTATAGTACCGCCGGCCGTACCGGAGACTTCGACCGGCTAGCGCTAGACGATGCCCCCCCCGGGCGGCCCGTGCCACGGCAGGTGGTCAAGGGCCAATCACAAAGCTGGCTGGCGGGCCCCAACAGGAGATGGAACCGCTCGGCCGGCGGGCCCCGCCCACGACAACACGGCGCAAGCGGTGGGACCCTCTGGCCAGCCGGAGAGACTGCCAGCCAGGTCCCCCACCTTGGTACGTTAAGAATATTGTAAGAGGTTAGGGGTTGGCCTATAAAAACCCCTAAGCCCCCCATGCGATGTGGACGAACGAATAGTCGCTCACACGCACCCATAAGACTCTCATTCCCTTCTCTTGTAGCAGAGCAAGAGGAGTCGGCTGCTCCTTCTTCCTCCTCTAGACACAGCTCCAGTAGCACCCTTGTACACATACCCCATCCATCCAACTAGACCAAGCAGGACTAGTGGTGTTACCTCCCACGGAGGGCCCTAAACCTGAGTACATCGCATGTCACCTCCGTTTGTGCCCAATCTCGCACCCGGGCCCGTCGGCGTCCTCAGGCCCCAACCACTTACGATAAGCCACCCCATGGCATCTTTCGTGAGATGACAACACTATTAAAGCTTAATGGGTGAGGTATGGTTGAGTGGTGAGGCTATAGAAAGCAACTAAGCATTTATTTGAGTGGCTAACTTACGAATAATGAAAGTAAAGTATGGTGGTCTACGCAGAACGGACGTGAACTAGTAATGATCTCTAACCCCACCGTGGGAGGTAACCATGGGGTGGTCTACACAGAACGGACATGAACACCAACCTACGTCAAACATAACCCCACCATGTTCTCTCTCGGATAAGGACTCACGATAAGAGACAATCATGGTTACGCACACAGTTGGTGTATTTTATTAGAGTTTACTTCAAGTTTGCTATGACCGGGTGTTAAACAAAGTTTACAAGTTTGCCAATTAACCGCGGGCACAGCTTCTCGAAAAGATTTAACCCTGCAGGGGTGCTCCAACTCGTCCATCACAAATTATCTGTACACAGCGGGAATAACCTCAACCACGGATCTCGTGATCTTCCTAGGCAATTCCAAAGGAAATCCAACACCTCGAGATAGCCTGAAGAATAATCGGAATTCCTCACTCAAGACGTTCGAGAAAGGTAAAACAAATCCAGCAAGGCCTCCCGACGTGTCGACGATCCCGATAGGAGCCTCGTATCTCATTCTCAGGACATGGAGGATAAGCAAAGCATACGGTGGCCTAATAGACATCTCCCGAGTTGCCCCAGGTTGGCCCCACATGGTGCTCTCGTTTGGACCAACACTCATGAGGAGCACTGGCTCGAATCGTTGATTAATTATCCGCGGGTGCCGGTGGGTCCCTATGCAATTTTTGTTATTACAGAAATGTAGTACAAATGTTGGGCCTTGCTAGACAAGCTTTATCCTAAAACTAAAATCAAGGGGGTCCCCATAACAACCCCGAGCATGTTAGGAGCGCTCAATTATGGAACATAACACCGGTTCACAAGTAACTAGGGCGGCAAGAGTGGAACAAAACACCGAGCAAAAGGCCAAGCCTTCCAACCTTTACCAAGTGTATAAGTGCATTAAATTAAATAGCAATAATATTGTGATAACAAAAGAATGTCCATGTTGTCACATGGAAGCAATTGCACCTGCAGCTAGTAACACTATAAGAAAGGCTGAGCAAGCGGTAACATAGCCAAACAGAGGTTTGCTAGGAAGGTGGAGGGTTAGAGGCTTTTCATGGCAATGTTGGGAGGCTTGACATAACGATAAAAGATGGACAACTAGCATAGCAATGATAGTAGTGGTATCCAGGGAAATGTGTCATCTTGCCTGAGATCCTGCTCGGAAGAAGAACGAGTCCATGAAGAAGACGAGCCCACATAGTCAAACGACTCCTCACACTCCGAACGCTTTCGGAACTATATCGAGAAGGAACAATCCGAAAACAACAATCAACACAACATACACCACAACATATGCAAGACATGATGCGCAAAGAAATATGATGCATGTCCGGTTTAATATGCAACACAGGGCATGGCATGGCAAGCACAACAAACAACTACTACACATTAAGTGAAGATCAATAAGCAACAAGTTGCATATTGACAAAACTCCACGTTCAAATATTTAGTTCACTCTCATTTTGGTACACGACAATATTAAATGTTATTAGACATGGCAAGAGTTGAAGCATAAGTAAACTATCTATCTAGGCATCTTAAATGAGGACGGAAACAACTTATAGCATTTCTGAAATGACCCCATATGTTAATTTCGAAATTGGTCCAGATCTGAACTAACCACATTTTATATATTTCTTAACACAAAAATAAAGTTTCTCATGAGATTCTACATGTCATTCTAGTCGATTTACATATAAAGAACATCTCAAACGGAGCTACCGTCTAAAAGATATGACACACACAAGATGATCATGCCATGAATGCATAATGCGTAAAAATGACAACCACTGCACTTCAAATCATGAATGCAGCAAGATAATATGATACTACATGAAATTCTAATCAAGTTTCATATATGGCATGTCCGAAATGGAGCTACGGTTCAACCACAACAACCAACACAAGTTTTGTATGAAATCTGCCCAAAACAGCAACATGGCATTTTGCACACATGAAAACAACAAGCTAAAAGATCCTAAAATCCACAAGGTAAGCATGGATATGTAGCATATAGCACACACTTCATTTCATCTTCACATATCATACTCAAAACATGCTTGGAACACATGGTACGAAGCTCGCAAGATGGCTAATTGAAAACAGTTTCAGACTTAGTGAAAATAGCAGTTTTCACAGAGCAGTTTTTATCACAGAGGCATATTGATAGCTGTAAAAATATATTCTACATGTTATATTATGTCATGAAACTTTACATCATACTAAAGGACATTATCTACTACAAATAACTCCATTACACCAACCCCAAAGGAGTTCTAGATCACTAGCAAAACACATGGCAAGGCAGCAACAAAATATTACATATTCCAGACATAGAAATATTTTGGACCCTCAAAACAGCAGTATTTTATAGCATGTTGTCAAAAATAAAACAACACCTAAACATGCATTATCATGGCAAACAAAATGTCCAAGGGCTAGTGCATATGTCAAAGGGCATATCTCATGTACAAAATTATTTGATATGATGCATGTATTAAATCACACGAAAATAACAAAAGGGCATCACAACAAAATAACATGCACACAAATTTACTCATATGACAAATCTAAATGCACAGATAAATTCAATGGATTTTTCTACCCCGAAAACATAGATAATATGATTGGTTCATGTAGGGAATTATGTCACCATTAATTACGCAAGTTTATGGCATCAACTTTTAGCAAAGTCATTTATGCAAAATAAATGCAAACACCATGCCAACATTTTTATCATGCATGACATTGCGATATAATCAATCTACGCAGTTTTACATGTATTGTCTGATTAGATCGAATGCACGCTTCGATATTATGCGCAATGCAAATCATGACAAATATGCAAAATAATAGAAGATGACATGATAAACATTTTTATCATATGTGAAAGTTGGATATTGTGAATCTACATAAAATTCTACACATTTAACATATATAAAGTCTTTGGATATGATGCACGGATAGATATTAGCAATTTTAAATCATGGTTTTTTTTTTGAAATTCTGTAATTCACAGGTTAATTAGAAATTTCACATAATAAAACAAAAAAGGTCTACGGGCCGAATCTGGAGTAACCCAACAACAGCAATGGGTGATGGATAACTAATATGCGCATGGGGGCAAGGAATAGGCGGCGCTCACCCTAGGCCTTGTGGGCTGGCTCAGAGGCGAGGTGGGCCGCGGTCAATGCGAGCGTCTCGCCCGCTTGCTCGCGCACAAGATCGAGCAGACCATGGCGACGGGACTCCAGGGGGCCATGGCGGGGTTGGAGCGGGAGGTATGGGGGTGGCCGGAAACGGACTGGGGCGGACGGATCCGGCGATCTCCGGCCGGACCTGGGCGGCGGGGAGCTGACAAGGGGCCAGCATGGAGCTTCGGCATCCATGGTGGCCTAGACAAGGGAACAGAGAGAGGGGTTAGGGGAAGAGAGAAGAGAAGGTAGAAGAGAGAAGGAGAGGAGGAAGGGGGCGCGAGGGGAGCTCGCCGGCGTCCGGGCTCGTCGGAGCTTCGACGGCGGTCGGTAGGGGTGGTGCGGCTAGAGGCGCGTGATGGCTGCAAGCCTGCAGGAGTGGGGCTGCTCTGCAGTCTCCGCACATTGTACGGGTTGGCCGCCGGACATTTCCGGTAGGTGGGTTTTTGGGCGATTTCCAACCTCTAGATCGCGATTCGGGGGCCAAAAACGGACAGATGGTTGGGGCTACGGGATCTGGAGGAGGAGGGCTAGCAGGTGGGATATTTGGAGGGGGTGGCTGCAAAAATGGCTAGGGAAACCCTAGTCGAGTGAGAGACTCTCCATGGGGTTTTATATAGGGGTTTGGACTATGGGTGGGTTGTACAACGTCCGTCCGACCGCGATCCAACGACCACGAACGAAGGGACTGGCTAGGTTGGGCTAATGGGATATGTAGTTCGGCCACGTGGGGATGATAGAGAGGTTGCGGCCCGTGACATGAGTTGAAACACTGAAAATGTCCGATGAATAACCCGATACGGTTCCGCTACAGACGACCATTGAGGTACCTAACGACCTCTGATTGCAACGAAAATTGACAGGCGATCTACCTATGCTATAACAAGACTGCATGTCAAGTTTCTACTCAATCAGAGAATATTTTTTAGCGTACTTAAAAAACAATATTTTATCGATGTGGCGGGTGCGAGCGAGTGTGGTTGGTCTCCAAACGGGCTTCGAGCAGAACAAGGAGAACCGGCAACTAATAACGAATACCAGTTGGAAAACCATGACAATGACAAAGAGCCGATGCAATGCTGATGATGCAAATGATGTGAATGATGAATGGAACCCACAAACGAAACACATGACGAAAACAGAAAGAAAGGGGAATCTTCTGGAATCTTCTGGAGCGTCGGTTCCGGGCTTTACAGTGCCGTTCTTCTTAAGCACCAACACAGGATTGGCTAACCACTCTAGGTGAAATACTTCCACGATGAACCGAGCTGCCAAGAACTGGGCTACCTCTTCTCCAATTGCTTTACGCCGCTCTTCATTGAAACGGCGGAATAACTGTTTAATCGGCTTGAACTTGGGATCCACATTGAGGTGGTGCTCAGCGAATTCTCTCGGTACACCCAGCATGTCAGGCGTCTTCCATGCAAAGATGTCCCGGTTCTCACGAATGAATTCGATTAGCACGCTTTCCTATGCGTGGTCCACGTCAGCCCCGATAGTGAATTGCTTGGATGAGTCGCCCAGAGTGAAATCCACCAGCTTCGTGTCATCGGCCGCAAACTTCAGGGGCGGCTTAGTTTCTTTGTTGGGTTTCTTTAATGGAGTCATATCTGCTGGGTCAACGTTGACCATGTAGAACTTAAGCTCCGCCGCTACATAACTTGACTCTGCATAAGAGGCGTCTCCGTCCTGACATTCAATGGCGACCTTGAGATCACCATGGACCGTGATCGTTCGATTGAGAGCCGGCATCTTGAGCTATAGATAGACATAACAGGGACTTGCCATGAACTTTGCGAAAGCCGGCAGGCCAAACAGAGCATGATACGAGCTCTTAATTTTTACCCAATCGAACCACAAGGTCTCCTCCCTGTAGTTGTACTCATCTCCAAACGCTACTTCCAAAACGATCTTCCCCAGTGGATAAGCCGACTTGCCTGGCATTACTCCATAAACGGTCGATGACGGCTTAAGATCCTTATCTACTAACTCCATTCCCTGGAAGGTGTCATAGTACAGGATATTGATACTGCTACCACCGTCCATGAGTACCTTTGTGAACTTGTATCCTCCCACCTGAGGAGCGACCACCAGAGCTAGATGACCCGGATTGTTGACCCATGGCGGGTGTTCCTCCCGGCTCCAAGTGATCGGGTATTCTAACCATTTTAAATACTAAGAAAGAGCCGACACAGCCGCGTTAACTGCCCTCCTGTGCAGCTTCTGGTCCCGCTTATCTAGGCTCGTAGTAAAGACGTGATACTGTCCCTTGCTAAGCTACTCTGGGTTGCTCTGATATCCTGAGTGGTTGTTCTGGTCCCTGGTGCTAATGATTTCCTTGGTTTCCTCAGTTTTGATTGTTTTGATTCTATGACCAGAGTCTAACCCGCCGGCGCCGGCAACCAGCTCCTGAGCCGCCCGGACCTGAGCCGCTCGACAGGCCTTTCCCATTGTTATGATTTTGATGAAGGCTTTTTTCCCGAAACTGGCGCATAACGCTGCACTCCTTCCAAGTGTGGGAAGCCGCCTTATCTGGCTGGCCGTGCGCCGGACAAGGTCTGTTTAGTGCCTCTTTAAGATTGTAAGGCACAGGTGCCCTATTTCTGTTGAACGGCGGCCTAAAATTTCCGTTGCCCCTAGGACGACTGTTCCCCGTGTTGGTGTTTCCCAACAACTCTGACCCATCATCTGGGTTCTTTCATTTTCCTTGGCAATTGTTCCTAGTACCTCCCTGCTGGATCTTGTCATTACCACCTTTCTTACCCTGAGCCGACTTCTCATCATCAGAGTCCGGATCTTTGGTAGTGTCTGAATCCGCATATTGGTGAGACCCGTCATGAACTCGCCCATATCCTGACAAGAGCGCTTCAACCACCCCAGGTTGTTTTTCAAGGGCACAAAGTGACAATTCCTTTCTAAGATCAGAACCGCCTGGGACGCTGAAATATTCTCAGATGAGTGGATCACCGTCGAGACTCGCCGTACCCAATGATGGGCCGACTCACCTTCCCGCCACAAACAAAGATCTAGATCCATGATCGTCATCGGCTGCATGCAGGTCCCTTTGAAATTCTTGATAACGTGTGATCTTAACTCGGCCCAAGATGTAATGTTATTGGGAGGCAACCCCTTCAACCAAGTGCGGCCCGACCCCTCTAACATCATGACAAAGTATTTCGCACAAACTGCCTCATCAATGTCCAACATCTCCATAGTGAGTTCATAGCTTTTGACTCAAGCCTCTAGGGGTAGATCCGCTATGTAATTGGGCACCTTCCTTGGCCCCTTAAAGTTCTTAGGCATAAGCGCACTCCTTAGATCCGCCATAAGACATTGCACACCAAACCCCTTGGAAGAAACACTGGACGGGTGTTGCTGGTGTTGGCTCAGGGTCCTCCGAGTAATCCATCACCGCTGTTGATCCTCTTTGATCCCTACCCATAGGCCCCTGCATATCCATCTCAGGCGGGTTGTTATGGGGCGGGTTACGCCTCTGCTCACAGCTGGAGACCGCTGGTGATTCAATGCACCGGCTGTAGCTATGGCTATGAACCGGCGTGGAGTGCACCCGGCACCGTCTATGAGTGTATCTCTCTTGTTGAGCCACCCCTGTCTGCAATAGGTCGATCACGTTCCTCGCCTATTTAGCAAACGGTGTTCCTTCGGCCAAAGGGAGGGCATCAAGCCTGCCAGCCGCCACGATCATATTTTCCACCAGATTAGAATAATGGCCAGGCGGCATCACAACATGTCGTGACGAAGGTCTGTTCCTCCGCAGCAGGTTTAACTGTCGCGGCGCTTCTGTCACCCTGTTTGCCATTGGCGGTGTATTCGCCTTGGCCCCCGGAGTGTTAAAAATATTTTGAGGCTGAATAGGCAGTCCGACTTGAGTCCTTCTATGCTGAATCGCCTCCAACACCTGCTGATCCAGATCAAAACGGAGAGCCTCCGCCCTCAAACATTCCGACTCAGCATTCATCTGATCTTGCATTGCCTCGATATCCTCCTAGGCTTGAGCCATCTGTCCCTTGACCCAATTAACCTGGGTGTTACGCTCCGCCAAGTTCTTAGTGGTCACCTCCGTGGCCATCAGGTCGCTAGTTCCTCCATGATTTCCAATAGATCTTGACCCGGCATCTTAGGAGGCTCCACGTCGGGCGGGGCCGCTCTAGCCGCCGCCCCGGATAACACTCCGTTGGAGCCCGACGCCGGGCCTACCATGAACACAGCAGCTCGACTCGGAAGGTCATAGGGCTCCGAATACTATCGCCATCGGCATAGCCCCCAAGCCTGCCATGATGAAGTCGATAGATTGATTCTCCATCCTCGTTGGTAGATCCTTCATCTGAGAAAGCCAAGGTCTCATCTGATAAGGAGTCCCCCCTGTCCTGCGTAAAGCCAACGAAAACACTCGTCCTCCCGGTTTGAACACGGCAGGTGTAGTGCACCGGGCCAGCTTGACAAGGTCGGTGCAGATGTCCAGCCCAGGTGCAGATCCGTCCAGCTTGCTGATGAACACGTGCATCTTACCAATGGGAACCCGGTACCCATACTCAATTGAGTCAGCCTCCGGTCCCCATCTGGCATATTCGATGTAGAGATGGCCACGGCAACACTTCGTCATCAAGCCGAAAGTGTATCCTTCAATCAATGGGAGAGAGCCCTTTGACAACTCAACACCACCGCGCGGTGCCCCTACCTGGCGCGCCAACTATCATTGTTTTTTCACGGCAGATGTCCGAAGACTTAGATTCAAGACCATCGCTTAGGCGGCGGACTCAAAGGGGTTGATCGAAACGAAAGACACTGGTTTACCCAGGTTCGGCTGCTCTAGATGAGGTAAAAGCCAATGTCCTACTTTTTGTCTATTGATTGGAGTATCGATTACAAGGGAGCGTATTCGCTTGATCTAGCTCTCGATCGATTGGTTTGTGTCTAAACCGTGCCTAGGCCTCGCCTTTATATAGTAGGCCTGGACCCGAGGTTACACAAGCCTCATGCCGACTCTTACAACGTGTCTGACTCCGTCTCTAAGCCATCTTGCCTTCCTTGGCAAGCTGTCTCCAGGCGGCTATCCCGCCCGGGTCTTGTGCCTTCTTCCTGTTTTTGGGCCTCCATCTCAGCCCATCTGTTGAGCTGTCGTGCAGCCCGACCTTTCTCTTCCAGCCCGTACGCTAACGAGTCGGCAGGTATGACACGGCCCCTCCTGGGCGGGTCTTACCACGGGGTCATATCCCCAACAGAGCTCATATTTTATATAGATAATGTTGACCCGGCTGACATGACTCCGTTGAAAAAGCCTAGCACAGAGTCTGAGCCGCCCCTGAAACTTGTGGCAGAAGATACCAAGTTGGTGGATTTTACTCCTGCCGACTCATCAAAGCAGTTCACTATCGGGGCCAACATGGACCCCGCATAGGAAAGCGTGCTCATCAAATTCATCTCTGAGAATCGGGACAACTTTGTATGGAAACCTTCTGACATGCCAGGTGTACCGACAGAATTCGTTGAGCACCACCTTAATGTGGATCCTAAGTTTAAGCCAATCAAGCAATTTCGCTTTCGTTTCAATGAGGAGCGGCATAAAGCTATTGCAGAAGAGATAGCCCGGCTCTTAGCAGCAGGGTTTGTAGTGGAGGTTTTTCACCCGGAATGGTTCGCTAATCCTGTGGTTGTGCTTAAAAAGAACAACATGTGGCGCATGTGTGTGGATTACACATATCTTAAGAAGTTTTGTCCGGTTGATCCGTTTGCTCTCCCTCGCATTTACCAAATCATTGACACAACGGCGGGTTGTGAGAGTTTATGTTTCCTGGACGCTTATTTGGGTTATCATCAGATCAATATGGAAGTTAAAGACTAAGAGAAGACATTCTTCATCGAACCATTTGGAGCTTTTTGTTATATGTCCATCCCCTTTTGGACTTAAAAGTGCGCAGGCGACTTATCAACATGGTGTGTAGAATTGTCTTCATAGCCAAATTGGGTGCAACGTTCATGCTTATGTGGATGATATTGTGGTCAAGTCAATGAAGAAGGAGACTCTGCTTGACGATTTGAAGGAGACTTTTGATAACCTGAGGGTTTACAGGATGATGCTTAGTCCGGCTAAGTGTATTTTTGGTGTCCCTACTGGCAAGCTTCTGGGATTTTTTTATTTCATAACGGGCCATCGAAGCTAAGCCAGATAAAATAAAGGCCATCACCTCATTGTCTAAGTCGGCGTGTATTAATGACGTCCAGCGCTTGGCGGGTCGTATCCCTGTCGTAAGCCGGTTCATAAGCCACTTGGGCGAGAAGGCTATCCCTTGATATCAGATGATGAAACAGACAGATGATTTTTTCTAGAGTGATGCTGCCAATGATGCGTTTGAAGCAATCAAAAAACAGTTGGTTGACCCACCAGTTCTGTAGAGAAGGAACCACAACTCTTATATGTGGCGGCTAATAACAGGGCCATCAGCGTTGCGGTTGTTGTGGAGCGCAAGGAAGCAGGGAAAGAGTGCCCAGTCCAGAGGCCGATTTACTATGTTAGCGAGGTTATCGCAAACTGAAGCATTATTTACTTGGACATCCGATCACAGTGGCTAGCACTGCTCCTTTGGGAGATATCATTCAAAATAGAAGCCACCGACATAATTGCGAAGTGGGCACTGGAGCTTGGGCCTCTTAGTTTGAGGTACGTGCCTCGAATGACTATCAAGTCTCAAGCCTTAGTGGATTTCATAAATGACTGGACAGAGTGTCAAGTGCCTGAAGTGAAACCGGATAACACACATTGGATGATTCATTTTGACGGATTCAGACAATTGGAAGGATCGGGCGCTGGAGTTGTTCTAACTTCCCCTAGAGGTGACAATTTTTGTTATGTGTTAGCGTTAGTGTTTCCTTGCACTAACAATGTAGCTAAGTATGAAGCCCTACTTCATGGGCTCGGTGTGGCCAAGGAGAAGCCGGGTCAGGTGCCTAGGCGACTCAAATCTAGTGGCTCAGCAAGTCTTAGGCACGTGGGATTCTAAGGATCCTCGTATGGCAGCTTATCGTCATGCAGTTTAGATCATTGCCAGTCACTTCAAGGTTTATCAGGTGGATCATATTGATCGTTAGAAGAATGAGGCAGCTGATGCATTGTCAAGACCGGGTTCTCATCGCAAGCCAGTGCCACCTAATGTATTTCTAGACGTGTTGCGTCACGCGTCAGTCAAATTACCTTCTATGGAGGATCTAACTATACATGACACGAAGGGACAATTGGTGGCGGCTGTTCGCGCTATTCCTGATTGGACGTTGCCTTATCTGACGTATTTGACTCGCGGCGAGTTACCCGAAGACGAGACCTTGGCATGGCAAATCATGAGGTAGTCCAAGTCCATGACCATCATCAATGGCGAGTTGCACAGATGCAGTGTGACTGGTGTCTTTCAGCGCCGTGTTTCCCTTGAGGAAGGACATGAAATTTTGCATCACGTACACGCCGGCGACTGTGGACATTACGCCGGCTCAAAATCCTTGGTGGCCAAGGCTTTCCACATGCTTTTTGTTGGTTAACAGCTCACAAAGACGTAGAGGACATAGTTACCAAGTGCGGCAGATGTCAGAAATTCGGACGACAAGCCCATGTGCCGTCTTAGGAGTTGCGAATGATTCCAACACCTGGTCGTTTGCAGTCTGGGGGCTTGATATGGTTGGACCGTTTAAGAGGTCTAAGGATAAGAAGACCCACCTCTTGGCGATGGTTTATAAATTTACCAAGTGGGTTGAGGCAGAGCCGGTTAGCAAGTATGATGCAGCAACGATGGTTCAGTTTGTCAAGAAACTGATCTGGTTACCCTCACACTATCATTACTAACAATGTTACAAATATGTCCAAGGGGGCTATGAAAGCATTTTGCAAAAGTGAACACATCCGCCTTGGTGTCTACTCCGTGGCTCACTCGTAGTCCAATGGTCAGGCGGAACATGCTAACCAAGAGATCTTGAGAGGGATAAAACCCCAGCTCATGGTTCCTTTGGAACGAACACTGGGTTGTTGGGTGGAGGAATTACCTTCAGTTCTTTGGAGTATCAGAACCAGCCCCAACAGGTCAACAGGATACATGCCTTTCTTCAAGGTTTATGGTGTAGAAGTTGTTCTCCCAGGTGATATCTTCTATGACTTGCCTAGGGTGGCGGCTTATGTTGAAGCTGATAATGAGACGGCGCGTCAGAATGCACTAGATGCTTTGGATGAGGAGAAGGATCTTGCAGCAGCACGATCAGCATCTACATCGCTATCATAGCCGCAGAGTCAAGACCCGGACGTTCCAAGAAGGCGACTTAATGCTACATATGATTCAAGATCAGACATATATGCATAAGTTATCTCCCCCTTGGGAAGGACCTTTCATGGTCAGTAGGAATCTCAACAATGGGTCCTATTACCTGATTGATATATGGGAGAGCGATGAGTCACGCACTTCCGGATAAGAGACCAGCAGGCCATAGAATATTGCTCATCTCCGGCCTTACTATACTTGAGTCACTCACTCTCGTCAATGTACATACATCTTTCATTGTGTATACCTTTTTCATATAATAAAGTTGGCATCCCCATAATTGGGGCCTCTGCCGTTTTCTTGCAACGGGTTTTGTGCAAAAGAGTTGACTAGTTAGCAGGTCAGATGGGGGCTTCCAACCCACTAGGTTTAGCTTTCATACCCTCTTGACCGACATCCACGCCATTACAAGTTAAACCTGCTTGTTTGCAACTTGCTACTCCACCATGTGACCCATCGAACTCTTATCGGTCAATCTTGAAATAAAGACCCTAAACTTGTCAATACCCTTGATAATCAATCTTGCAATGAGATCCCGAACCGGTTAAGTTTAAAACGGAGGCATATGTCATGAGTGACCCCGCTTACAGAGATCTAGGATAAACTCACACGTCTGCTATAGTCTCTTTGCTATGTGGCCCATTCGTACTCTTAACAGTCTATCTTTTTTAGACCCCAAACTAGTTAAGGTTAAAACAACGGATTTATGTCACGTGAGAGCCGGTTTATGGGATTTTGGGGTACTCATGCCCTGCAATAGTTTCTTCGCTATATGGCTCGTTCGTATTCTTAACAATCAATCTTTTTAAGACCCTGAACTGGTTATGGTTAAAACGACGGATTTATGTCATGTGAGAGACGGCTTATGAGATTTTGGGCAGTCCTACCTAGCTTTTTCCAAGCAAAGAACTTGAGCTTTTTCAAGAATATAAGACAAGTGTTGACCTCATTGGAATGTGCCTTCAAAGACGGCTAAATAATGATAGATAATATAAATATATTTTCTGCCTTGTTGTTTTGGAGAGCTTTCTTTAGTGATAAGATTCCAAATAATCTTGGGATAATGGTTTATCCTGACTCGTTGTTGTTCAATGTTCAAAGGACTTTTGCTATTGTAACCTGCCAACGGCAATCGGAAGAATGGTCATAGATAAAATATAGACACATGGATAGCACAAAAGTTCTTGGTGTATGAGTCGATCAAATTCCAAACGTGCACGAAGGCACGAAACAGGCAATTAGTCTTTCGAGGCTACCCTATTGCAAGGCCATAGCTAGGCCCTTGAAAATTTCTGGCAAAGTATTTTTTCAGAATTCGACTACTCTGGATGGCCTATGTTACTATTCGGCTCATGACTAGCAGGAGCAACATCACCGAGATGCTGAGAAGTGGAAGGCGCCGTATCACCCTATGCTGGCTCTTCTTTGATTGCCATCTGAAGAGTGTCCGAAGTCCAGTCGATGCCGGTTAACGCCTCAAAGGTGGTTTCATCATTAATAATAAGAGAAGGATCAATGTTAGGGGCAAAATAGTGCTTACACCTTTGAGGAGTTAAATCTATGATTGGATGGCAAGGCGTCTTGATGCGAACATTATTAGCGTCATGAGCCGGCTAGTACTTCTTTAGATTTGCCTCTTGTGCAAGCTTGCAAGCTAAAGGCCTCATGTCCTTGATGCATCTCGTAAAGTCGAGTTCATCGAAGTCACTCCCATCATTGTTATATTGTGGATACCCACCAGCCACGTCTGACGGGTCTAGCTCGGAGTGCCATGGTTTGCACATCCTTGATCGTTGGTGGAGGTTTTCTGCTAAAGGAGATAGCCACAAGCGTCCGCCGACTCGGAGAATATAACTTCTCTGTGAAAGTGTAGACAACATTTAACTTTGTTAGCATGTCCTGGCCAAGATTGGCGCTCCAGGCACGTGTTACACAATTTTGTGAACAAATTAGCAAAAGGATACTTAAGTCGCCTCCGATATAAGCCGTCATTGTTTTCAATCATGCATTGTTGCAACAAATAAAGAAAGGTTGTGTACTTACCGAACATGGCGGTTGTCATCTGGGAAATTTTTTGCTTTAAGCTGGCAAGCTCCTTGGCAATCAGCTCAAACTTTTTTCTTAGCAGCCTCGGCATGCTTAAGCAAGGCATCCTTCTTCGATTCAAGAGTGGATTTTCTCAGATTTCAGGCTCTGCAAAACCCTCAAGGTTCGAACACAGGGGCATGTGCGAAGGTTCCCAGCAGCCTCGCCCAACCTTGCTCGCTACTCGATGGTTACTATGGCGAACTCACTCGATGGTGAGGAAGAAGATCAACATGGCAGTTACCCAGGTTCAGGCCGTTGTGAAGCGTAATACCCTACTCCTTCTTTGGTGTATTGCCTCTCGTAGAGGTTTGGTGGATGAACTAGTACCGTGGGCTCGAGCCTCATGAGAGCGCTCAAGATGTGTTCTTGGCTCTCTGCCTTGTGGTGGTTTGTCGAGTGGCTAAGCCTTCGATCTGGTCCTATGGTGTGGCCTAGCTTCTATATATAATGGTGGCCCGGGTCCTCTCCCCTTATCACAATGGCAGGAAGGGATCCCACAACGGCCAAATTTGAAGGGGGATGGGAGTACACCTTCGCCTGCAAAGTGGTTGATGGTGACGTAGTGGTGGGCTCGGCGATGACATCCGTCCTGTGGGGCTCGTGGTCGTCGTCTTGTTGCACCAGAATGGAAACCTTTGGGCAGCACTTTAGTAACCCGCGTACATCCTTGCTCCTTTGCACCAAAGGGAAAACTGCGCGGCCTAGCGCGCTGGCGCCCGCTTGTCCTTCCTTGCGTCACCATTCACTCCTGAGGCCGGGCTCTACATAGAGATCTCCGCCGCTCAGGAGGGGGCCTGCGGAAGCCCATCCATGCCGGTCTTGATGTTGTTATTCCTCACGAGCCTAGGGTTCTCGCGAGGGCCTTGTCTTGAGTAGTGTCGCGCCAGGCCATGCTTGGCTAACGAAGTGGACCATGCCCTGGACCACAGGCAGGCAGGGCTGGGTACCCCCGTTCCTAGAATGCTGACAATAGCCCCTGGGTCCAGGGCACACTTGAGCTGCCTTCAGCGTGAAGCCTTGAGGATGGACCAAAGCGCCATGGGCCCCAAACTCCTGCGGGCTAGGATTTACACGTGTCGGACGCCTGTGCGGTGACACCTCCATTCCCCGAAGGCATTAGGAATCGCCACAAGTCAAACCGATGTGACGCCTGCGCCAACGCTGGCCATCGTTACCTTTCCTTGAATGCTTCTGCGGCCTTGGCCTTCCCTCCTCGGGCCATGCGGATGTGACCCTTCAGAGGTTGCACACCTCTCGAGATGTGAGGGGGTGTCGGTTGGCCCCTGACTGTACATAAGCCAGTGAGGGTGAGAAAACCCTCACAACACCTTCGTCTTCTTTGCGTCCTAACCTTTAAGCCACCGCTCTCCCAATCATGGCTCTAGTGAGGAAGCATTCCACTGCTGGGAAGGGGAAGGCCCCCGAGGAGAGCCCCGTTTCACCGCCACCCAAGATGGGCCGCGGCCGACCCTAGAAGTACGCTGCGATGACGGCGGTAGTTCCTCGAGGGTGTGGCCTTACCCTAGTGTGGTCTGGGGTTGTCATTGGCGGCTGCGGTGCTGGCCCGACCAGTCCGAGTGCCCGTGCCAGTCGAAGTGGTGGCGCCCACGGTGGGAGGGTGGCAGCAGCGACCCTGCCACCACGCTCGCGGCTCCATACGGCCACCATGAGAGTTCATGGTGTGGGCAGAGAGGTCATAGGCTGCCTGGCTTCAACTTCCGAACTCCTTTGCGGGGGCGCTGCCGACCGGGAGGGGGGGAACAGCCTATAGCTGGAGGCTGATGGCTGCTGCAGGGCGGCCTCATGGGTGGAGGTCGAGGTCACCCCGAAGGTCTAAGTGTACCCAGATGTTGGCCCGTTCCCGCGGCCTGGTGGGGAGGCGCACCCTCCACTTCAAGTATGACAAGGAGGTGATGCTCTTCGTCAAGGTCTTTTGTGGCAAGGGCGAACGCCTGGGGTGCTGCCCGGAAGACGTCGGTCGCGGAGATCTTGGAGATGAGCTTGCCCTTCATGACGAGCGACGTTCCTCCAGCGGCAGCGACACCGCCTCCGAGGGGAGCCCAAGCGACAACAGCGATAGCGATGACAACAGCTACGATGCGCCAGCACGGCGTCGTGCTTGGACATCGGGGGGTTGCCAGCTAGTGCGGCGTCTCTCCTTCGCTCCGAAGCCTCCACGCCGGCGCGCCTCCGCGGGCCCATGAAGGAGGAGGACGTCGACTGAGCACCGATGCGCGGCCCCGGAGCTCCTGAAGCACCAACACCCGCCGGAGGATTTTTCCTTCTTTCCCTGCCCCTGTAATCAAAGAACCAAGAAAGGCCCCGCGGGCATGTAATGAACTTGGATGCTATGCCCTTTTATCCGTGTTTATGTCATGTGTCCTCGCTTTTGTGTTTTCGTTACTTGAGGTGGCCTTCCCATTATGATTAGGGTACATAGCTTGGAGTTTTCGTTATAGACACTAGGGGATGTATGGCCATGGCGCTTGGTGAATCCGGGCATCTTGTGGTCCTCTTCTTCTTATAGGTGACGCAAGTTGGGAGCCCTTTCAGCACTCTGCATCTGCATGCCCCAGTCCTGCACATTCCCCTACCACCGCGGTTGCATCTATCCAAGGATGCAACCGCAGGGTGAGGCCTCAACACCCTCGATGCTGACAAGATCACCAAGGACAACATCGAGGCTGCAAGTGGCTTTATGACTGGTAAGGCTCCTGAGGTGTGATGCTTAGGAGCACCCTTTGACGCTCTAGGAGCTCTACTTCGGCAAGTCCCAGTCCTGCACATTTCCCTACCACCGTGGTATACGACCGGATCACCAAGGACGCAACCACGAGGTGAGGCCCCAACACCCTCGATGTCGGCCAGATCACCAAGGGTGGCATCGAGGCTGCCAAGTGGCTATATGACTGGTAAGGCTCTTGAGGCATGCTACTCAGGAGCCCCCTTTGACGCTCAAGCGGCTCCCCCAAAGAAAAAAAATTGTTCCTGTCCGGGAGTGGTGGGCCTCCCGGGGCTCCGAGATGGAGAGTCGGGCCGTGAGTGGAACCCTCGAGTGAGTACGAAGCGTCACACGCCGGCTAACTCGTCCGGGAGTGCCACGCGAGGATCTGGGCACCATGGTCTTGGCGAGGTGCGCGCATCGTGCCCGCCAGCCCCTGCTCGCGAGGTGTGAGGGGGAAGGGGGTAGGCGAGTGCCTGTCCTGAAGAGAGAAAACCCAAGATGGGAAATGGCGATGAAATTGAATCCCAGACCATTTCTTGAAAACATGATTTGAGAAAACCCCATGTCTTGTTCCAGGAAAGTTGAAAAATTGAAATGCGAGAAGGGAAAATAACAGCCGCGTCCAGCACCTAGACTAGTCTTCGTCTTCCCCTAGCGCTGAGCCTAGGACATCCACGTTGCATGGGCATAGCCATTGATGGGAAGTGTTGACTTCTCCGCCAACGCGGAGTTGTGGCTGCCACATTGCATGGGAGGAACCCCTCCGCGTCCTTGGGGGGCTCCGGGCGTATACAACCAGCTTATTATTACGTGAGAGTGTCATAGGTAGAATCTCCAAAGGTGTTGGATGTTGCAGGCATTCTGGATGGGCACCCCGTCCTGCGTGTCCAAGCGCACTGCACCTGGCCTGGAGACATGAACAACCTTGAACGAGCCCTCCCACATGGGAGAGAGCTTGTGCAAACCCTCCCTGGAGAGAACAAGCCTCAGGACGAGCTCACCAACTTCTAGGGTCCTAGAGAGGATCTTGCAGCATTGGTAGCGCCGTAGCGCTTGTTGATACCTTGCAGCTCGAAGCGAGGTTTGGCGACAAAATTCCTTCGCAATCAAGAGGTCTGTCTCCCGCACTGCATCCTGACGCTCCTCTTTGAATGCCATTACCCGGGGAGAGCAGTGCTTGACCTCGTGAGGGAGGACGGCTTCGACTCTGTAGACGAGGAAGAACGGGGTTTTGTCGGTGGGCTTAGTCACGGTGATGCAGATGGACCACAACACAGACTGGAGCTCGTCGACCTAGCCCCTCCCGCAAGCCTCTAGTTTCTTCTTGAAGCTCCTTGTCTTGAGGCCTCGCAGGACCTCCGTGTTGGCGCGCTCCTCTTGGTCGTTGCACCTGGGTGGGCTATTGAGGCGTAGCAAATCTGCATTCCAAGCTTAGTGCGATAAGACTTGAAGAGTCTACTTGTAAACTGCGAACCATTGTCGGTGATAATGCGATTAGGGACGCCGAGTCGGCTGACGATGCCCTTGATGAACTTGGTGGCCGACCCAAATGGGATGGTGCTCACTGGCTCCACCTTGGCCCACTTGGTGAATTTATCGATGGAGACGCAGAGGTAGCAGTACTTGCCCGCTGCCCACGGGAAAGGCCCCAGTATGTCCAGCCCATAGACCGCAAAGGGCCAGGAGAGCGGGATGGTCTGCAGGACTTGGGCGGGCTGGTGAATCTACTTGGCGTGGAATTGGCAAGCCTCGCAAGACCAGACTAGCTCGATGGCGTGTTAAGCGTCGAGGGCCAATAGAATCCCGATCGGAATGCCTTCTCTGCAAGGGTGCGCGACGAGGAGTGGTCCCTATAGTCCCCTTCGTGGATGTCTACTAGCAGCTCGCACCCCTACTCCTTGGAGATGCACCACAGCAAGACGTCATTCGGTTGCCTGCGATACAAGTCATTGTCTCGCAGGTAGTAGGCCATGGCCTGCGAGGCTACGCGCTCCGCGTCTTCCTCCTTTTCCGACAACGTTCCTTTAAGCATGTACATCTTGAGCTCCTGCATCCAGTCATCGTCTTGACGGCTCTAGTGCGAGGACTAGTCGGGCTCCTGAGGTTGGGCCATAGTTCGGAGCCCCTGGGGGCGGCGCCAGGGGGAGCTCCCCACTTCGTGGAGCCGAGTCCTCTAAGGGCGGCATTGTGGAGGGCTCGAAGAGCCACTCCTCGCACTCTCTTGGGGCTCACGCCCGAGTGCCGGGGCTCACGTCGCGACACCCTCTTGGCGATGTCATCGGCTTCCTTGTTTGCATTGCGCGGGACGTGCTGTAATCCCAAACCCTGAAAACGTTTTTCAATCTTCCGTACCTCTTCCAAGTATGCCTCCATATGCTCGTCCTTGGGTGTATACTCTTAGTTGTAGAAGTTAACGAGGAGCCAGGAGTCGCCGATGACGGAGTGGCACCAAACCCCCAAGGCCGCCGCTGTCTTGAGGCCTGCGATGAGGTCCTCATACTCCGCAATGTTATTGAAGACCTTCTCCCCGTGCTGGAAACAGAGTTGTACGGCGTACTGGAGCTTGTCTCCTTCCGGGGAAGTGAGAACAACCCTAGCCCCTGCTCCCATGCGCGTGAAGGCTCTGTCAAAATGCATGGTCCAACCCTCTGGTGTCTCGTCACCGGGGGTGAGGGATTGACTCGCATCTATTCCTGGTCAGGGCGTCCGTCCACTCCACCGCAAGGTCCACCAAAGCCACCCCTTTGATGACTGTGGTCGTGCTGAACTCTATGTTGAAGGCTTAGAAGTCGATGTTCCACTCGGCGACCCTTCCCGCTGCGTTGGGGTTGCGCAAGACCTTCTCCAGGGGGTATGCGGAGAAGACCTTGATGGGATGCCCCTGGAAATAGGGGCATAGCTTTCTCGAAACGACGAGGAGCGCTAGGAGGAGCTTCTATTGCATGGCGTAGCGTGAGTGTGCGTCCTGTAGCACTATGCTGACATATTAGACCGGGTGTTTGACAAGGGTGAGGTCTTTCGTGGTGTCCTGTCCTGCAGCAGGCTCAAGAAGCTTGGGCGCCTTGAGGGATATTGGAGCGGTCGGGACCTCATGAGGATTAGGCGCCTCAGGGGCCATTCGAGCAGGTGGGGCCTCATGAGGGTTGTGTGCCTCAGGGGCCTCCAGAGCGGCAGTGGCCTCAGGAGCTCCATCATGGGGAGAAATAGGTCTCTCGGGATCTTGCGAGACCCCTTGCTCCATGCCTGGGGGCCCGCTCGTGCTCAGTGATGCGCGCGGGTGTTGGCCCACTCTTACCTGAGCACCACCAATGTAGCACTGGCGGAGTCGGGGTTGCATCCAGGTATAGTAGCAATGGCTCCCAAGGGCGAGGCACCTCCATCACCGGCAGGCTCGGGAGGTGTTTCTTGAGCTCCTCAAAGGTACCGTCTGCCTCCAGGGTCCATTCGAAGGGCCCCTTTCTCTTAATGATCTTGAAGAACGGTAGGGCCCGCTCACCCAGCTTGGAGATGAAACGCCCCAAGGAGGTCACAAAACCAGCCAACTTCTGCATTTCCTTGATGGTCCAGGGTGCGCTCATCTTGCTTATGGCCTTGATCTTCTCCAAATTTGCCTCAATTCCCTGGTATGACACCAGGAAACAGAGTAGCTTGCCCGAGGGGACTCCGAAGACGCACTTTTCAGGGTTGAGCTTCAGGTTTAGCCCCCTTAGGCTAGCAAACGTCTCCACCAAGTCCTCGATCAGGGTCTTGGCCTCCTTGGGCTTGACCATGATGTCGTCGACATAAGCTTCTGCATTTCTCCGAAGCTACGGCCCCGGGGTGATGTGCATGAGTCTCTTGAGGATTTCCCCGGTGTTCCGCAGCCCGAAGGGCATCCACGTGTAACTAAATACCCCACACGAGGTGAGGAAAGCAGTCTTCTCGACGTCCTCCATTGCCATTTTGATCTGGTAGTACGCCGGGAAGGCGTCAAAGAAGCAGAGGAGGTGGCAGTGGGAATTGGTCCTGGGGGCAGGCTTTTTTGAGGCTCGTGAATTCGACGCACATACTCTCCTTCCCACACTTCTTTGGGACGACCACCCGGTTGGCAAGACACTCCGGGAAGCGCACCTCCCGGTTGACCCGAGACTCCTTCAGCTTGCCGACCTCCTGGGCAATGACTGCCTACTTCTCCGGAGCTTGCCTCCTTGCCTTTTGATTAAATGGACGCGTGTTCGGGCACACCATGAGGTGGTGTTCAATCACATCCCTCGGGACCCCCACCAGGTCAGAGGTGCTCCATGCGAACATGTCCTTGTTCGCACGAAGGAATGCCACCAATGCCTCCTCTTGATCTGAGGGCAGGTCGGAGCCGATAGTGAAGGTAGGACCAAGGTTTTCTTCGTCCACCGGCAGCTGCTTCGTCTCCGCCCGGCTCTGGGAGAACAACTACCTATTCTTTATAGTTGCGATGTCGAGGGCAGCCTTGGAGTCTTCTGTGAACTATGCGGCGCCCCTGGCGCTGGGGCGTGCCACAGACGCCGCCTTGTAGGTGAGCCTGAGCGCATGTGACGTGTCATTGATGCTTCCTTGAATGGTGAGGATGGGCGCTCCCAGGCATCTTCACGGCATTGTAGCCCAGGTGCGTCGCCGCCACGAACTAGGCGAGCACGGGGTAGCCGAGTATTGTGTTGTATGGAAGGTGGATGTGGGCAATGTCGAAGTCGACCTGCTCGGTGCGGAAGTTGGAGCAGATGCTGAAGGTGACGGGGAGGTGCACTCGCCCCACGGGGATGAGGGATCCTTCGACAACCTCGATGAAGGGCCTCGAATATGTGAGTCGACTGAAGGGTAGCTACAGTGCATCGAAGGCCTCCACGGAGATGATGTTGAGGCGGGCGCCGCTATCAATGGGAGTCCTGGAGACAGCCATGCCTCTTATGGTGGGCGTGCACAACATGGGGAGCGCCCTGGCGGCCGCTGTCTTCTTGGGGTGGTCGTCGGGGACAAAGGAGATGTCGATCTCAGGCCACGCTCGGGGCGGCGTGAGCTCGGGCTACAGCTGGACCGCCCCCACATGGTAGAGGAACTGCTTGACATGACGGTTCGAGGAGGGTGCCTGCGATCCACTGAGGATGCAGACGACCGCACAGCTGGCCTCATGTGCCCTAGGGCCAGCGCGTGCCATGGGCCGGCCGGCATCGAGAATCTTTCCCACCATGGAGTTGCCAAACAAAGGCCTGAAGATTGCCGAGAGTGGGGATGCTTCGACACGCCCCCTACCTGGCATGCCAAATGTCGGATTTTGGGCTCCACAAAATCCTCAAGGTTCAAACATAGGGACGTGTGCGAAGGTTCCTAGCAGCCTCGCCAAACCTAGCTTGCTACTCGATGGTTACTATGGCGAACTCGCTCGATGATGAGGAAGAAGATGAACACGACAGTTTACCAAGGTTCGGGTCGCTGTAAAACGTAATACCCTACTTCTGCTTTGGTGGATTACCTCTCGTAGAAGTTTGATGGATGAACTAGTATTGTGGGCTCAAGCCTCGCGAGGGTGCTCAAGAGGTGTTCCTGGCTCTCTGCCTTGTAGTGGTTCATCGAGTGGCTAAGCATTCGATCTGGTCCTACGGTGTGGCCTAGCTTCTATATATAGTGGTGGCTTGGGTTCTCTTTTCTTATCACAATGGAGGGAAGAGATCCCACGACAGCCAAATTTGAAGGGGGATAGGAGTACACCGGTACCCTGTCCAAAGGTGGTCTTCACCTGCAAAGTGGCTATATGTGATGCAGTGGTGGGATAGGCGATGACATCCTTCCTAAGGGGCTCGTGGTCGTGGTCTTGTTGCACCAGAATGGAAACCTTTGGGTGGCGCTTTGGGAACCCATGTACGTCCTTGCTCCCTTTTCATAAAAGGGGAAACTGCGCCGCCTGGCGCGCTTGCGCCCGCCTATCCTTCCTTGCGTCATCTTTGACTCCTGAAGTTGGGCTCTGCATAGAGATCTCCGCCGCTCGGGAGGGGGGCCTGAGGAGGCCTATCCTTGCTAGTCTTGATGTCGTTCTTCCTCGCAAGCCCAGGGTCATTGCGAGGACCTTATCTTGAGTAGTGCCGTGCTAGGCCATGCCTGGCTGATGAAGTGGGCCATGCCCTGGGCCGCAGGTAGGGCTGGGTACACCTGTTCCCAGAATGCTGACACATTTTTTGTGGTAAAGCTGCTCTTCAGCTGTTCTAGCTCTTCGAAAGCAAACTTATCTTCCACTCAGCTTTGTTGCCGTTGGCCTCCGGCGTTTCTACACTCTTATTTAAGTCGCCCAGCTACAACTCTTTCAAGTTCAAAGCTTCCTGTCAAAGGATTGAAGAAGCATAGTTGGGAATTGATATTCAAGCAAAGTTGTTTTATTCAAAGTCTCAAGCACATTGCAAGCAATGCACTCGGAACTTGGGGGCTAATGCAGGCTGTTTTTTCGTCTCATGACCTAGCTCATCTTCTACAAAGTTAAGCTGGCCCTTGGGGGCTACGGTTGCATTTTTGTAAAGTGCTAAGTTATAAGACACGACTCATCTTCTACAAGCCGGCCCTTGGGGCTACGAGTGCATCTTTTGAAAAAACTAAAGCTATTAGACCCGGCGCACCCTTTTTCAAGAATAAGCCGGCTCTTGGAAGCTACATTAGTATAGTCCTACAAAGGTGAAAAGGGATTAAAGTCATACCACATATTTTCTGTGTCATGTTGACTAAGCCGGCTCCCGTGTCCTGGCTGGTGTGAAGACGGTTCAGATAGCCTGCATGCAACTCACCAGCACTAAAGGCGGCATAGTCCGGCAGATCCAATGTAAATTTGCCCTTCTCCAGTGGAGATGGCTCTTTCGTTTGTTTCGCATTTACATTGGAGCCACCGGGGGCTAAAAACCCATTTTTGTGATAACGATGTCATTAGTGCTCTTTTCAGAAGGGAGCTCTTCAATCAATGGCAAGATCATTGGAATAGACAGGTCGTGCTGGCGGACCAGGTCAACATCTGTATCCATGGACTTAGAAGGAATTTCTTCATCTTGCAATGGAGGATCATCCTGTCGGCAAACAGGGTCATTAAAATCCAGAATAGGGGCTTCAAAGGATATCGGCGCAACTTTCTCTGGCTCAGAGACCTCAGGGTTCTTTGAAGTACTACCCACTTTGTGTTTCTTGCCAGTTTTCACGTAGTCACTTCAAACAAGAGTATATAAGTTTATAAAAATATTATAAGCAAAGGTATTTTGATGCCAACTAAGGTAAAATCCTTACCCAGGCTTAACTATGGAAGCACGAAGCTGGGTGCCAGTAGAGTTGCCAGAAGACGGAGGTGTTTCCTGATAAGTAAAAGAGGAAAGGGTTAAAGAGTTTCATATAAAGTTGGCATTAGAAAGATATAAAATTGAGTCGGTAGATACCTCGGCAGGATGTTTCCGGGAAAGTGGAATGTTGGGTAAGCCAGCCACAATATCTTTAGAGCCGGTGCTCCGGGTCTGACGCCTGGAGTCGTGTTGTTGCTTTTTCAAAAGAAAGTTGGGATCTACGTAAGCAAGAGTATGTGAATATGGAACTTTCCCGATGATCCGTCGTGTTTTTTCTCTTGGCAAGAATTCTGAGTCGGAGGAGATGTAAGTTACCTCTGTGATGCTGGCGTGGCTTGTTTCCGTTCCATCCTGGAAGGAGTCAGCGTCAATAAGTTGCATTAACAAAAGTCCAAAGGAGTCAAGTTCTACCTCTGAGTCATCAAGTTCGAGCAGTTCTACGGAGGATGGTTTCTTCTTACGACCCGGAGCACGGGTTTTCACAGCTTTAAACTTCTTCTTGGAAGCTGCATTTGGTTTCTTCTTCCAGAAGGAGCAATTAGCATGCATATGGTCACAAAAGGATTAGAAAAAAGTATGAAACACAAAATTCAGAGGAAAGCAAATGGTTTTCTCAAAACGGTTCTACCTTTGGAGCTGGGTTATGAATGTTGAAGGGGTTTAGCCCGATTTTATTACAAACTTGCTGAGGTTCTCCAAGCAGAGACGTAACAATTGAATTGAGATCTTTCTCCGTCAATGGCATCTAGTTAAAACGCAGAGAGTTGTACACTTCACCAGTGTATTGACACATTAGCCTGTCACGTCGGCTCAGCGGTAAAACTCGCCAAGTGACCCAGCAACAGGTCAGATCAACATCAGCTAATCCATTGGCTAACAAAGCATTGGTATTTACAAATGCTGGAGCATATTGGGCACGCTCTACGATGGACATTCGGTCTGGGAGTTCGGTGGTGGTGAAGAGCCGGGTGGGATGATAACCTGATAGCAGATTTTCTCCATTTGGAGAAGTATCCTTGTAGTAGAACCAGGTTCAGTTATAGTCTTTCGGATGACTCGGCAAGGTGGCTGAAGGGAAAGCCAAATCTCGACGTCTTTGGATTGAAACGCCTTCGGGCTCAAGGCTTGGCCCGGTAGCTACCTCGGTCTGGCGGTTGATGTGTAAGAAGTCCTGGAAGAGGTCAACGGCGGGTTCTAATAAAATTATACTAAAATCATATAGAATTATTGTAAACATGGCATGAATACTTCATACATTATAGATACGTTGGAGACGTATCATCATCCCCGAGCTTAATTCCTGCTTGTCCTCGAGTAGGTAAATGGTAAAATAAATAATTTATGAAGTGTGAATGCTACCAAGTGCACAAGTTTGATCAATAAAAGTTCTAGACACTTTCTCTAGCATTATTAAATATCACAAATAGTACCTCATCTCATAAAACATCTCATGATGAAGTAACAAGCTATTCACATGTTAAAGTATAGACCATAAAGTTTCTTGAAAACTAACAAACTATGCTTTCAGTCACCAAACTTCATCTTATTTTTAGGAAGGGTCTATGTAAGAGCATCGATTTAGCAAATTCCACATACTCAACTATCATATAGTATTCCATGATTGCTAACACTCAAAGCATATTTTTAGAGCAAATGGCATCCGTCGAACACAAAGAAAGATAGGGGCTTAATGTTTTGCCTCCCAACTTATTTATCATATAGATAATTGTCAACAATAATAATTCATTATCAAATATATTTGAATGGCCATATATGCCTAGATCATTCCCCAACACATGATGCTTGCCAAGAGAAAAAGAAGAAATATAGGAAGTGGTGAAGATTACCATGAGTCTTGCGTAAAGGTAAGTACTAGAAAGTAAAATATAGGCCCTTCGCAGAGTGAAGCATAGGTTGTCATGCGCTTTTTGTTTTTGGGCATGCAAACCCTTAATGCAAAGGAATGTCACGTTGTATTGCCCTTTGGGATAGCAACCTTTATTATGTAGTTTGTCGCTTTTATTTCTTTACCATCACAAGTTCATACAACGCTTATTTTCCCTTACAATAAATGATCATACATATTTAGGAGCATTTTTTATTGCATTTTGCACCGATGACAACTTACTTGAAGGATCTTACTCAATCCATAGGTAGGTATAGTCATGGCAAAATTAGTTTAAGGGTGTTCGGATGCACAAGTAGTATTTCTACTTGGTGTGGAAGTTTCGGCTAGTATGAGGTGGAAGCAAGCACCACATGTTGGAGGATCCATAACAATATAACTTATACAAAAATATACCCAAACATAACTCATTAAGTTGTCTTCCTTGTCCAATTTCAACTAATTTGCTCAAGTTTGAAAATAATTAATTAGCTCACAATCATATAAGATGTCCAAGACAGTATATTTATATGTGTAATCTCTCTTCCTTCAATATTATTTCATGAATTGTTCAAGTGAACAATGCGGTGTTCGCTAACTTTCAATAAATTTTACCACCTATACTTATTATGTGTGAAGTCATTACCTCCCATGGAATAAGTACATGAAGCATATTTAATAGTAAATTTATGATACTCAATTCATTCAACCATTTACTCATAGGATATAAGTGAGGCACGGGAGTGAATGACAAACTACTCCAAAAAGATATAAGTGAAGATCAATGCGTAGTCAATTAGTCAAATAGCCCTGTGAAGACTCTCTCTTATTCGAAATTTCAGATCCAATGTTTTTATTGAAACAGCAAACAAATAAAATGCCATTCCAAGTATAGCACACGTCATGTGAAGGAATAAGAATTTAGGCTCAACATAGGCTAATCGATAATTGTTGATGAAGAGAGGTGGGGGGTGTAGCATCCCCAAGCTTAGATACTTGAGACTTCTTGAAATATTTACTTGGGGTGCCTTGGGCATCCGCAATCTTTAGATTTTGTATCTTTTTCAATCCTCTCATATCCCGGTTTCACCTATTCTGAAAAACTTCATCCACACAAAACTCAAAAAGAACTCGTGAGATAGGTTAATACATAGAAGAACAAATCAACTCTTCATGTACTTCCAAGACAAGTTGCACAATAATTTTCAAACATTAGGCACTGTATACTATCATTTCCACTATTTATGTCTACCAATATATGATATGGAAACTATAGAGTAAGTAGATAACAAAACTATGACATCAATCTGTCTAAACAGAATAGTCTATAGCAACTTATTAAACCAGTATACTTCTGTAACTATAAAAATTATGAACATTCGGGGCATGCTAAATAATTTATATTAAAATACTGTGTAAAATTGTCAAAAACTTTCCAGGTTCCGGTAAAATATGAAAATTCAAACACTACAGCAAAATATTTTGTGTTTACACAGCACACATCAAAACATTCAATGCAAGCATCCTAATGCAATTCTTGGAACTTTTTATCGAAAAAAAGATTATGAATAACACCTAACATATAAAAAACAAATAAAATGACGATCCAAGCAAAACTCATATTATGTGACGAATAAAAATATAGCTCCAAGATATACCGATAGTTTTGAAGACGAAAGAGGGGATGCCTTCCGGGGCATCCCCAAGCTTAGACGCTTGAGTA
Source organism: Hordeum marinum (assembly GCA_022496015.1). NCBI lineage: Eukaryota > Viridiplantae > Streptophyta > Magnoliopsida > Poales > Poaceae > Hordeum > Hordeum marinum. The sequence goes on from CM039677.1 coordinate 238,000,445, forward strand.
TTACTTGAATATTACCTTGGGGTGCCTTGGGCATCCCCAAGATTAGGTTCTTGTCACTCCTTATTCTCCTCATTTCGGTGTCTCACCCAAAACTTGTAAACTTCAATCACACAAAACTTAACGGAACTTCGTGAGAATGGTTAGTGTAATAAAGATAAATCATTCACATAGGTCTATCAAGACAAGATTCATAATTGTTACCACATGATACCTACTGTATTATATAATTCCCATAATTTATACCACAAAAAATAAGCTCTGGAAACAGTAAAACAATCAAACTATGCGTGCAAAACAGAATCTGTCAAAAACAGAATAGTCTGTGAAGATCTGTAGTCTAACCATACTTTATTGTCTCTAAACTACCGAACAATTAGGACAACATGAATAATTTGTATTTCAAGATTGTGTAAAAATTTCAGATCATTATATCGCTCCAGTAAAAACTGAATATTCCTGTACTGGAGTCAAAAGTTTCTGTTTTGGTTCAGCAGCACCTCTACTCATCTTGTGAGTCATCCCAAAGGTTTTACTTGCCACTTTATTGAAATAAAAGGCACAAAACATGATTACTACAGAAGCTTAATCACGTGAACACATAAAAATAGAAAGTAAAAGTGTTGGGTTGTGTCCCAACAAGCGCTTTTCTTTAATGCCTTTTTAGCTAGGCATGACATTTTAATGATAATCTTCCAAGCCTAATTCCGATGATAATTTTATTCATACTCTAAAAGATATAAGTGAAGTTAATAGAACATTCTACAATCAATATAGATTAACCAATATCCAAGCTCAGAATATATAAGTGAAGCACACGAAGCATTCTATTAAGCCATACTCAAAAGATTTAAGTGAAGCACAAAGAGCATTCTACAAAGCCATACTCAAAAGATTTAAGTGAAGCGCATGAAGCATTCTACAGATCAATGAAGGACCATATCATACTAGAAGGCTGCATAAAGGTAAAGAAAAACACTAAATACACATATCATGTGAACAAAACTAACACCGAGGTATACCGATAATTGTTGAAGAATAAAGGCATCCGCAAGCTTAGATGCTTGAGTCTCCTTGAAATATTTACTTGGAGTGCATTGGGCATCCCCAAGATTGAACTCTTGTCTCTTCGTATTCTTCTTATATCGATACCTCCTCGATCTTCGAACACTTCATTCACACAAAACTTAACAAAACCCTTGTACTGTTAGTATAATAAAACAAGATACTACTTTAAGTATTGTTGTGAACTCATTCCAAATTCATATTAGCATTATATCTACTATAATCCAACTTCACCATGGTTCATACCCCCTAATACAACCCGTAGATTCATCAAAACAAGAGAACAATGCATAGAAAACAAAATTTGACAAAAACATGACAGTTTGTAGTAATCTGGAAACTTCGTATACTTCTCTAACTCAAAAAATTATGAAAACTTAGGACAAATTAAACAATTTATATAACAGTACTATGTCAAATATTTAGAAACTTTTGACATTCCAATAAAAAATGTAATTCGCGCACTACAACAAAAGTTTCTGTTTTTGCAGGAGCCATAGCGTTGTCTTTAATTATTTTTGCCTTTTTGATTTACTTCATCGCTATAGTTAGCAATAGTCATGGAAGAAACAGTCGGTGGGGCAACCTCATGGGGACACTGTGATGGAGATCAAGATGATGGAGATCTTGGTGTCATGCCGGTGACGATGGAGATCATGTCAGTGCTTTGGAGATGGACATCAAAAGCACAAGTTCATGGCCATACCATGTCACTTATGGTTTGCATGTGATGTTAATACTTTTATGCACCTTGTTTTGCTTAGGATGATGGTAGCATTATATGGTGATCCCTCACTTAAATTGCAAGATAAAATTGTGTTCTCCCCGAGTGTGCACCATTGCGAAAATTCGTCGTTTCGAGACACCACGTGATGATCGGGTGTGATAGACTCTATGTTGGCATACAATGGGTGCAAGCCAGTGTTGCACGTGCGGAACACTCGGGTTAAACTTGACGAGCCTACCATGTACAGACATGGCCTCGGAACACAAGAGACTAAAAGGTCGAACATGAGTCATATACTAGATATGATCAACATGAAGATGTTCACCATTGAAACCACCTCAACTCACGTGATGATCAGACTTGAGTTGTCGTATTTGGATCATGTGACACTCGAATGACCAAAGGGATGTCAATTTGAGTGGGAGTTTATAAGTAATATGATTAACTAAACTCATTATCCTGAACATAATTAAAATGTCTTTGCAAATTATGTTGTAAATTACTAGCTCGCGTTGTAGCTCCCTTGAATTTTTTTGTATGTTCCTAGAGAAAGAGTGTTGAAAGATGATGGTAAAAATAATGCGGACTGGGTCCGTGATCTGAGGATTGTCCTCATTGCTGCACAGAAGGCTTATGTCGTTAATGCACCACTCGGTGAGCCACCCACTCAAGCGTCGTTTGTAGATGTCGTGAACATCTGACAGGCACATTCTGATGACTACTTGATAGTTCAATGCGTCATGCATTACATCTTAGAATTGAGGCTCCAAAACATTTTGAACGTCACGGAACATATGAGATATTCTAAGAGCTGAAATTGGGATCTCAGGCTCGCGCCCGTGTTGAGAGGTATGAGACCTCCAACAAGATTCTTTGCCTGCAAGATGAAGGAGAATAGCTTAATTGGTGAGCATGTGCTCAGATTGTATGGGTACTACAAGCGCTTGAATCGAGTGGGAGTTGATCTTCTAGATAAGATAGTGATTGATATATGTCACCAAGTCACTATCACTAAGCTAATAGAGCTTCATGATGAACTATAAAATTCCAGGTATGGGCATAATGATCCCTGAGTTATTCGCGATGTTTGACACCACGAAGGTAGAAATCAAGAAGGAGCATCAAGTGTTGATGGTTTGTGAAACCACTAGTTTCGAGAAGGGCAAGATCTAGGAGGGAAACTTCATGGATGGCTGACAATCCCCAAGTGCAAGGAATAACCATAGCAATTTCCAAAGGTGGAAGTGATAAGTATGGAGTGTCGAGCCCACAAGGATCTAAAGGTAAGATCAATATTCTCTCAAGTCCTATCTGCCACTGATACGACTCTACATACGCTGAATGTTTGGTTCCAACTAGAAACGAGAAATAAAACTACGTTGTGGGTACGGAGAGAATAGCTTTGCATGAAATCGGAGAACTAAAATATAAAAATAGGTGTTGTTATCATAAAGTTAGAATATATTACAAATAGTAAGTGTGGAATAATGATTGGTCGGTGTGCGGAATTTTCCTAGGCAATTGTTAACAAGATCGGAAATCATTATTGCAATTTTGTTTGAGGGAGAGGCATAAGCTAACATACTTTCTCTATTTGGATCATTGCACTTATGATTGGAACTCTAGCAAGCATCCGCAACTACTAGAGATCATTTAGGTAAAACCCAACCATAGCATTAGAGCATCAAGTCTCCTTTATCTCATATGAAACAACCCCCTTACTCGGGTTTATGCTTCTCTCACTCAAGCAACCCACTATAAGCGAATAAATGAATGTATTGCAACACCCTACAGCGGGAATCCTTCATGTGGGCGTGGCACAGAAGGCACCATAGGACGGCACCAAAATAAACATACAACTCAAACCAATCTAGATCATCAATCAAACCATAAGACAAAAGAAATCTACTCAAAAAATCGTAGGATGGAAACACATCATTGGATCATAATATCTGGCATAAAGTGCCATGTTCAAGTAGGGGATTACAGCAAGATGCTGGAGAGTGGACCGTTGAAGAAGGTGATGTTGATGAAGACGATCACCGCGGCGATGTTTCCCCCGATGGCACTCAGGCGCCACCGAGAGAGAGAGAGAGGGAGAGGTTCTCCCCCTTGTGCTTCCTCCTCCATGGCCTCCCCAAGGTGGGGAGAGGTTCTCCCTCTGGTCCTTGGCCTCCATGGTGATGATGGCCCCTCCGGGATGATGAAGATGGCCTCTGGTGATGGTGAACCCCTCCGGCATGGTGCCAGAGAGGGCCAAGATTGGTTTGTCGTGGCTACGAAGACTTGCAGCGGCGGAACTTCTGATCTGAGTTTCTTTTCGGAAGTTTCTGTATTTATAGGAATTTTTGGCGTCGGTCTCACGTCAAGGGGGTGCTCGAGGAGTTGACAAGCTACAGGGGCCCCAGCTAGGGGGGCAGCAGGCTTGTGGCCTCCTCGTCCACTTCCTGGCCCAGCTCTTGTGCTCCGGGGGTATCCTTTGGTCCCTAGAAATCACCGTAAATTTTCAGCCCATTCCGAGAACTTTTATTTCAGCACAATAAATGAAACCATGGTAGTTTTGCTGAAAACAGCGTCAGTCCGTGTTAGTTCTAATAAAATCGTACCAAAATCATATATATATATATATATTGTAAACATGGCATGAATACTTCATAAATTATAGATACGTTGGAGATGTATCAATGCAAAGTCAGTTGTTGCTCTAGTGAAGAAACACAAGGTTGAACCCAAACCCGATACTAAGTGCTTCTATTGTGAGGATAACGGTCGCTGAAGTGGAACAACCCTAGATACTTGGTAGATAAGAAGGCTGGCAATGTCGATGAAAGTATCTTTGATGTACGTCTTATTGATGTGTAACTTGCTAGTACTCTTTGTAGCACTTGGGTATTGGATACCGGTTCAGTCGCTAAATGTTAGTAACTCAAAATAAAAGCTACCGAATAAACGAAGGCTAGCTAAGGTTAGGTGACGATGAGGGTTGGATGTGTTTCCAAGGTTGATGTGATCCCATTACATGCTCTCTCTACCTTCGGGATTAGTGATGAACCTAAATAAATGTTATTTGGTGTTTGCGCTAAGCATGAACGTGATTAGATCATGTTTATTGTAATACGGTTATTCATTTAAGTTAGAGAATAATGGTTATTATATTTACATGAATAATACCTTTAATGGTCATGCACCCAATGAGAATGGTTTATTGAATATTGATCGTAGTGATACACATGTTCATAATATTGATGCCAAAAGATACAAAGTTAATAATGATAGTACCACATACTTGTGGCACTGTCGCTAAATGTCATATTGGTGTAAAACGCATGAAGAAACTCCATGCTAATGGATCTATGGACTCATTCGATTGCGAATCGGTTGAGACATGTGGAACATGCCTCATGGGCAAGATGACTAAGACCCCTTTTCCGGTATGGTAGAGTGGGCAAGTAAGTTATTGGAAATGATACATGTTAATATATTTAGTCCAATGAGTGTTGTAGCATGCGGTGGATATCGTTATTTTCCTACCTTCACTGATGATTTGAGTAGATATGGGGATATTTAGTTAATGAAACACAAGTCTGAAATGTTTGAAAAGTTCAACTAAAATCAGAGTCAAGTTTGAGATCATCATGACAAGGAGATAAAATGCCTACAATATGATCACGGAGGTAAATACTTGAGTTACCTGGGTTTCACAGCTCGCGCCACCTTGAACACCATAGTATGATGGTGTCTCCGAACGACGTAGTCGTGCTGTATTGGATATGGTGCGAACTATGATGTCTCTTATCGATTTGCCACTATCATTTTGGGGTTACACATTAGAGACAACTACATTCACTTTAAAAGGGGCACCATCTAAATCCGTTGAGTTGACACCATATGAATTTTGGTTTGGCGGAAACCTAAGCTATCATTTCATAATTATTTGGGGCTGCGACGCTTATGTGAAAAAGGGTTTTCACCTAATGAGCTCGAACCCAAAGCGGAGAAATGCATCTTCATAGAATACCCTAACATAATAGTTGGGTAAACCTTCTATCTTAGATCCAAGCACAAAGTGTTTGTTGCTAAAATGGGTCCTTTCTAGAGAAAGAGTTTCTGTCGAAAGAATTGAGTGGGAGGAAGATAGTACTTGATGAGGTTGTTGAACCATTGTTTCAACCAGAGAGTAGCCCAGCGCAGAAAGTTGTTTCTGTGGAGCCTACGTTAGTTGAAGAGGAATTTAATGATGATGATCATGAAGCTTCGGATCAAGTTACTATCGAACATCATAGGTCGACAAGGACGAGTACTTCTCCTGAGTGGTACGACAACCATGTCTTAGAGGTCATGTTTTTGGACAACGATGAACCTACGAGCTATGGAGAAGCGATGATGGGCCCAGATTTCAAGAAATGGTTAGAAGCCATGCAATCCCAGATGGGATCCATGCAATAAAACAAAGTATGGGCTTTGGAAGTATTACCTGAAGGGCGAAAGGCCATTCAGAACAAATGGATCTTTAAAAGGAAGACGGACGCGGACGGTATTGTCACCGTCTATCAAGCTCGAATTGTGGCAAAGGGTTCAACCGATGAAGATCTTCATAGAATATGTAGGAACCAATATGGGCATCCACATCCCGAAATTGGTTATTGACCGTGGAGGTGTCTCGGTCATGTCTACATAGTTCTCGAACCCGCAGGGTCTACACACTTAAGGTTTGGTGACGTTTCACAAAAGTAGAGTTATGTATGGTGGTGAGCCAAGGTTGTTCGGAGTCCCAGTTGAGATCCTGGAAGTAAAAGAGGAGCTCCATAATGGTCCGGAGGTAAATATTGATATATAGGAAGTCCAATTTTGGTCATCGGAAAAGTTTCGGGGTACTTCGGTAGTGTACCGGGAGTGCCGGGAGGGTACCAGGGGCCATCCGGAGGGGTGTCTCTACCCAAAGGACCTCATGGGCTATGGGAGGATTCAAGTCAGCCCCTAGTGGGCTGGCAAACCCCCCACTAAGGCCCATGCGGCTAGGGGTGGGGAAAACCCAAAGGTGGAAAGGGTTTCCAAGTGGAGAGGAGGAATCCTACTCCTAGTAGGATTGGAGTAGGACTCCTCTGTTGGAAATATGCCCTAGAGGCAATAAGTAAAGTGTTTATTATTATATTCCTTGTTCATGATAATCGTTTATTATCCATGCTATAATTGTATTGATTGGAAACACATTACATGTGCGGGTAAATAAACAACACTCTGTCCCTAGTATGCCTCTAGTGAACTAGCTCATTGATCAAAGATGGTCAAGGTTTCCTAGCCATTCACATGTGATGTCATTTGATAATGGGATCACATCATTAGGAGAATGATGTGATGGAAAAGACCCAAACTACAAACGTAGCATATGATCGTGTCAGTTTATTGCTACTGTTTTCTGCATGTCAAGTATATGTTCCTATGACCATGAGATCATGCAATTCATGGATACCGGAGGAGTGCCCTGTGTGTATCAAACGTCGCATCGTAACTAGGTGACTATAAAGTTCTCTACCGGTATCTCCGAGGGTGTCTGTTGAGTTGGCATGGATCAAGACTAGGATTTGTTACTCCGTGTGACGGAGAGGTATCTCAGGGCCCACTCGGTAATGCAACATCACAACAAGCCTTGCAAGCAATGTGACTAAGTGTTAGCCACGGGATCTTGTATTACGGAACGAGTACAGAGACTTGCCGGTAATGAGGTTGAACTAGGTATGGAGATACCGACGAACGAATCTCGGGCAAGTAACATACCGAAGAACAAAGGGAACGTTATACACGATTAACTGAATCCCTAACATAGAGGTTCGACCGATAAAGATCTTCGTAGAATATGTCGGAACCAATATGGTCATCTAGGTGCCGCTATTGGTTATTGGCCCTAGAGGTGTCTCGGTCATGTCTACATAGTTCTCGAACCCGCAGGGTCTACAAGCTTAAGGTTTGGTGACGTTTTGGTAGTATAAAGTTATGTATGGTGGTGACCGAAGGTTGTTCGGAGTCCCGGATGAGATCCCGGATGTCACGACGAGCTCCGGAATGGTCCGAAGGTAAAGATTCATATATAGGAATTCCTATTTTGGTCACCGGAAAAGTTTTGGGCTCATCGGTAGTGTGCCGGGAGTGCCGGTGGTGTATTGGGGGACCATCAGGAGAGGTATTTCGACCCAAGAGGCTACATGGGCTGTGGGAGAGTGGAAACCAGCCCTTAGTGGGCTGGTGGAAGTCCACTAAGAGGCCCATGCGGCTGGAGTTGAAAGAGAAAGAAAAAAACGCAAGGTGGAAATAGATTCCAAGTAGGAAAGGAGGAATCCTAGTCCTACTAGGATTGGAGGAGGATTCCTCCTCTCCTCCTTGCGTAAGGGCAGCCTTGGTGCGCCAGCCCTCCTCCTCCCTCCCTCTTATATATACTGGTGGTATTGGGTGTTTTTCCCTAGATTCTACGGCCACGTGCTACCCGTTCCACCGATGCTCCTCTAGATCGGATTTCCGAAGTGCTTAGGCGAAGCCCTGCCGGAATTGCTCCATCACCATCGCCGGAGCGCCATCACGCTGCCGGTGAACTCTTCCTCCTCTCCACTTCTTCTTGCTGGATCAAGACGGTGGAGATCGTCATCATGCTGCACGTGTGCTGAACGCGGAGGTGCCGTCTGTTCGGCGCTAGATCGGAAGGATCATGATCAAGTTCGTGGGACGGATCGTGATCAAGTTCGTGGGATGGATCGTGATTGGATCACGGGACGAATCATGATTGGATCACAGGATGGATTGTGATTGGATCGCGGGACGCACGGCGATTTGGATCGCGAAGACGTTCGACTACACCAACCGCGTTTCTTAACGCTTCCCGCTTAGCGATCTACAAGGGTATGTAGATCCACTCTCCCTCTCGTGGATGCTCATCACCATGTATAGATCTTGCGTGTGCGTAGGAAAATTTTTGTTTCCCATGCAACCCAATAGTGGTATCAGAGCTAGGTCTATGTGTTGATGAGATCTCGAGTAGAACACAAAAGGTTTGTGGGCGTTGATGCTTAGATTGCTTCCTCCCTTGGTCGTATTTTGGTTCAGCGGTATTGTGAGATGAAGCGGCCCGGACCAACATTACTCGTACGCTTACGAGAGACCGGTTCCCTCGATGCAACTTGTTGCCTAGATGGCTTGCGGCTGACAGATTCTCTCACTTTAGTTGGATCGGATTTGATAAAGGCGGTCCTTGAGAAGGTTGAAAAGCAAATTATGTATCACCGTTGTGGTTTATGCGTAGGTGAGAATCGTTCTTGCTAGAAACCCGTAGCAGCGACGTAAAACATGCAACAGCAATTAGAGGACGTCTAACTTTGTTTTTGTAGTGTATGTTGTGATGTGATATGGCCAATTACATGATGTGATAGATGTATGAGATGATCATGTGATGTATAGAATTTCACGACTTGCATGTCGATGAGTATGGCAACCGGCAGGAGCCATAGGGTTGTCTTTAATTATTGTATGACCTGTGTGTCAATCATTAAGGGCTATGTAATGCTTTACTTTATCGCTAAATGGTAGCAATAGTAGTAGAAGCATACAAGGCGTGACAACCCCGATGGCGACACATTGATGGAGATCAAGATGATGGAGATCATGGTGTCGTGCCGGTGACAATGGAGATCATGTCGGTGCTTTCAAGATGGAGATCTAAAGCACAAGTTCATGGCCATATCATGTCACTTATGAATTGCATGTGATGTTAATCATTTTATGCACCTTGTTTTGCTTAGTACGACGGTGGCATTATAAGGTGATCCCTCACTTAAATTTCAAGATGAATTGTGTTCTCCCCGAGTGTGCACCGTTGTGAAAGTTTCTCGTGTCGAGACACCACGTGATGATCGGGTGTGATAGACTCTACGTTCAGATACAACGGGTGCAAGCCATTGTTGCACACGCAGAACACTCGGGTTAAACTTGACGAGCCTAGCATGTACAGACATGGCCTCGGGACACAAGAGACCGAAAGGTCGAACATGAGTCATATAGTAAATATGATCAACATAATGATGTTCACCATTGAAGCCACCTCAACTCACGTGATGATCGGACTTGAGTTGGTGGATTTGGATCATGTGACACTCAGATGGCCTGAGGGATGTCAATTTGACTGAGAGCTTTACTAATTTGATTAACTAAACTCATTATCTTGAACAATAGTCTAAGTAAACTTTGCATATTTATGTTGTAGATCAACGGCTCGCGTAGTAGCACCTCTGAATTTTAATGCGTTCCTAGACAAAGCTAAGTTGAAAGATGATGGAAGTAACTTTGTTGACTGGGCCTGTAATTTGAGGATTATCCTCACGGCTTCCGAGAAATCATATGTCCTTGATGCACTGCTTGGTTACCAACCAGAAGAAATGACCATCGAAGACGTTAAGAACTCTTGGGAGGCCCGTACTGGAGATTACTCAATAGTTCAGTGTGCAATATTATATGGCTTAGAACCGGGACTTCAAAGACGTTTTGAACGTCATGGAGCATATGAAATGTTCGAGGAGTTGAAGTTTATCTTTCAGAAGAACGCCCGGATCGAGAGGTATGAAACCTCTGATAAGTTTTATGCTTGCAAGATGGAGGAGAGCAGGTCTATTAGTGAACATATACTCAGAATGTCTAGGTATTCAACTCGTCTAGCGGAGTTGGGAATTGCCCTTCCGCCAGAGGCGATCACTGACAGAGTTCTTCAATCACTGCCACCTAGTTACAAGGGCTTTGTGATGAATTATAACATGCACGGGATGAACAAGTAAGTCGCCGAGCTGTTTGCGATGCTAAAAGTCGCTGAGTTTGAAATTCAGAAAGAACATCAAGTGTTGATGGTCAATAAAACCACTAGTTTCAAGAAAAATGGCAAGGTCAAGGGCAAGGGCAAGAAGGGTAAAACCAAGAAGGATGGCAAAGCAGTTGCTACTCCTGTAAAGAAGCCCAAGCATGGACCCAAGCCAGAAACTGAGTGCTTTCATTGCAAGGGAACTAGTCACTGGAAGAGGAACTGCCCCAAGTACCTGGCTGACAAGAAGGCGGCCCACGACAAACAAGGTATATATGATATACTCCCTCTGTTCCTAGATATAGGGTGTATAGTTTTTAGCACGAATATTAAAGAACACACGTGGAGGGAAAATTTCACAAGTTTTGAGTGAGATTACACCTAACTAATGGAGATCATAAAATACAGAAGCTTGTGTCATATAAGGAAATGTAATAAAATTCCTAAAAAATATATCCAAACGAGTGGTGCAACGCAATACACCTTATATTTTGGGATTTTTCTCAAAAATCTATACACCTTATATTAAGGAATAGAGGGAGTACATGCTATTCATGTGTACCTTACTAGCTCCCTAGTAGTGCCTGGGTATTTGATACCAGTTCGGTTGCTCACATTTGCAACTCAAAGCAGGAACTACGGAATAAATGAAGGCTGGCAAAGGACAAAGTGACGATGCGCGTGGGAAATGGTTCCATGGTTGATGTGATCACCGTCAGCACACTCTCTCTTCGATTACCATCGGGATTAGTGATGAACCTGAATAATTGTTATTTAGTGCTTGCGTTAAGCATGAACATTATATCTAGATCTTGTTTATTGCGAGACGGTTACTCATTTAAATCAGAGAATAAAGGTTGTTCTATTTATATGAGTAATATCTTTTATGGTCATGCACCCAATGTTAGGGGTTTATTCATATTGAATCTTGATAGTGATGACACACATGTTCATAACATTGATGCCAAAAGATGTAGAGTTGATAATGATAGTACCACTTTCTTGTGACACTGTCGTTTAGGTCATATTGGTGTAAAACGCATGAGGAAGCTCCATGTTGATGGACTTTTGGAGTCACTTGATTTTGAATCACTTGACACATGTGAACCATGCCTCATGGGCAACATGACTAAAACACCGTTCTCTGGAACAATGGAACGGGCGAGTGACTTATTGGAAATCATACATACTGATGTGTGCGGTCCAATGAATGTTACAACGCGTGGTGGATATCGTTATTTTCTCACCTTCACTGATGACTTAAGTAGATATGGGTATATTTACTTAATGAAACAAAAGTCTGAAACGTATGAAAAGTTCAAGCAATTTCAGAGTGAAGTTGAGAATCATCGTAACAAGAAGATTAAATTCCTGCGATCTGATCGAGGAGGTGAATATCTGAGTTAGGAGTTTCATAGTCACTTAAGACAATGTGGAATTGTTTAACAGTTGACACTGCCGGTAACACCATAGCATAATGGTGTGTCCGAACATCGTAATCGAACCTTATTAGATATGGTGCGTTCTATGATGTCGATTGCTGATTTGCCACTATCGTTTTGGGGTTTCGCATTAGTGGCAGCTGCATTCACTTTAAATAGGGCACCATCAAAATCCATTGAGACGATGCCATATGAACCATGGTTTGGCAAGAGGCCAAAGTTGTCGTTTCTTAAAGTTTGGGGATGTGATGCTTATGTCAAAAAGCTTCAGCCTGAAAAGCTGGAACCCACAGCGGAGAAATGCGTCTTCATAGGATACCCGAAAGAGACAGTCGGGTATACCTTCTATCTCAGATCCGAAGGCAAAGTGTTTATCGCTAAGAACGGAACATTTCTTGAGAAAGAGTTTCTCTCGAAAGAGTTGAGTGGGAGGAAAATAGAGCTTGATGAGGTTATTGAACTTTACTTCAACCAGAAAGTAGCACAGCGCAGAAACATGTTTCTATGGAATCTACGACGGTAGAAGAGGAAGTTAATGATGATGATCATGAAGCTTCGGATCAAGCTACTATTGAACCTGTAGGTCGACAAGGGTGCGTACTACTCCTGAGTGGTATGGCAACCCTGTCTTAGAGGTCATGTTGTTGGACAATAATGAACCTACGAGCTATGGAGGAGCAGTGATGGGCCCGGATTCCGAGAAATGGTTAGAGGCCATGAAATCCGAGATGGGATCCATGTATGAAAACAATGTATGGACTTTGGACGTATTACCTGAAGGGCGAAAGTCCATTCAGAACAAAGGGATGTTTAAAAAGAAGACAGACGTGGACGGTAATGTCACCGTCTATAAAGCTCGACTTGTGGAAAAGGGGTTTTCACAAGTTCAAGGAGTTGACTACGATGAGACTTTCTCACCCGTAGCGATGCTTAAGTCTGTCAGAATCATGTTAGTAATAACTGCTTATTTCGACTATGAAATTTGGCAGATGGATGTCAAAACAGCGTTCCTCAACGGTTTCCTTGAGGAAGAGTTGTATATGATGCAACCCGAAGGTTTTGTCGATCCAGAGAATGCTGACAAAGTTTGCAAACTCCAGCGATCCATTGATGGACTGGTGCAAGCATCTCGGAGTTGGAATAAGCACTTTGATGAGGTGATCAAAGCGTTTGAGTTTATACAAGTTTACGGAGAAGCTTGGATTTACAAGAAAGTGAGTGGGAGCTCTATAGCGTTTCTAGTATTATATGTGGATGACATATTGCTGATTGGAAACAATATAAAAATGCTGGAAAGTGTGAAGGAATATTTGAACAAGAGTTTTTTAATGAAGGACCTAGGAGAAGCTGCTTTCATATTAGGCATTAAGATCTATAGAGATAGAGACGCTTAATAGCACTTTCACACAGCACATACCTTGATAAAGTTTTGAAGAAGTTTAAAATGGATCAGTCCAAGAAGGGGTTCTTGCCTATGTTACAAGGTGTGAAGTTGAGTAAGACTCAATGCCCAGTATCTGCAGAAGATAAAGAAAAGCTGAGTGTCATCCCCTATGCTTCAGCCATAGGCTCTATCATGTATGCAATGTTGTGCACAAGACCCGATGTCAGCCTTGCCATAAGTATGGCTGGAAGGTTTCAAAGTGATCCTGGAATGGAGCACTGGACAATGGTCAAGAATATCCTTAAGTACCTGAAAAGGACTAAGGAAATGTTTCTCATTTATGTAGGTGATGAAGAGCTCGTCGTAAAGGATTACGTTGATGCAAGCTTTGACACTGATCCGGACGACACTAAGTCGCAAACTAGATACGTATTTATTCTCAACGGGGCAGCAGTAAGCTGGTGTAGTTCCAAGCAAAGCGTGGTAGCCGATTCTACCCGCGAAGCAGAGTACATCGCAGCCTTGGAGGCGGCGAAGGAAGGTGTCTGGATGAAGCAGTTCATGACGGGTCTTGGAGTATTGCCCAGTGCACTAAATCCAATGAACCTGTTCTGTTACAACACTGGTGCCATTGCTCTGGCCTAGGAACCAAGGTTTCACAAGAGGACCAGACACATAAAGCAACACCTCAACTCCATCCACGATTACATAGAGGAGAAAGACATAAATATTTGCAAAGTGCACATAGATATGAATGTTGCAGACCCGTTGACTAAACCTCTTCCAAGGGCTCAACATGATCAACACCAAAACTGCATGGGTGTTCGATTCATTACAATGTAAATCACATAGTGATGTGAGCTAGATTATTGACTCTAGTGCAAGTGGGAGACTGTTGGAAATATGCCCTAGAGGCAATAAATAAAGTGTTTATTATTATAGTTCCTTGTTCATGATAATCATTTATTATCCATGCTATAATTGTATTGATTGGAAACACATTACATGTGTGGGTAAATAAACAACACTCTGTCCCTAGTATGCCTCTAGTGAACTAGCTCGTTGATCAAAGATGGTCAAGGTTTCCTAGCCATTGACAAGTGATGTCCTTTGATAACGGGATCACATCATTAGGAGAATGATGTGATGGAAAAGACCCAAACTACAAACGTAGCATATGATCGTGTCAGTTTATTGCTACTGTTTTCTGCATGTCAAGTATATGTTCCTATGGCCATGATATCATGCAACTCACGGATACCGGAGGAGTGCCTTGTGTGTACCAAACGTCGCAACGTAACTGGGTGACTATAAAGCTGCTCTACAGGTATCTCCGAGGGTGTATCTTGAGTTGGAATGGATCAAGACTGGGATTTGTTACTCCGTGTGACAGAGAGGTATCTTAGGGCCCACTCGGTAATGCAACATCACAACAAGTAACATACCGAAGAACAAAGGGAACGTTATACAGGATTAACTGAATCCCTGACATAGAGGTTCGACCAATAAAGTTCTTCGTAGAATATGTAGGAACCAATATGGTCATCCAGGTCCCGCTATTGGTTATTGGCTGTAGAGGTGTCTCGGTCATGTCTACATAGTTCTTGAACCCGCAGGGTCTGCACGCTTAAGGTTTGGTGATGTTTTGGTAGTATAGAGTTATGTATGGTGGTGACCGAAGGTAGTTCGGAGTCCCGAATGAGATCCCGGACGTCACGAGGAGATCCGGAGTGGTCCGGAGGTAAAGATTCATATATAGGAAGTCCTATTTTGGTCGCCAGAAAAGTTTCGGGCTCATCGGTAGTGTATCGGGAGTGCCGGTACTGTACCGAGGGACCATCGGGAGAGGTATTTCGACCCAAGAGGCTACATGGGCTATGGGAAGGTGGAAACCATCCCTTAGTGGGATGGTGGAAGTCCTCTAAGGGGCCCATGCAGCTGGACTTGAAAGAGAAAGAAAAAACGCAAGGTGGAAATAGATTCCAAGTAGGAAAGGAGGAATCCTAGTCCTACTAGGATTGGAGGAGGATTCCTCCTCTCCTCCTTGATGTGCCAGCCCTCCTCCTCCCTCCCTCTTATATATACTGGTGGTATTGGGTGTTTTTCACTAGATTTTACGGCCACGTGCTACCCGTTCCACCGGTGCTCCTCTAGATCGGATTTCCGTAGTGCTTAGGAGAAGCCCTACCGGAATTGCTCCACCACCATCGCCGGAGCGCCGTCACGCTGCCGGTGAACTCTTCCTCCTCTCCACTTCCTCTTGCTGGATCAAGACGGTGGAGATCGTCATCAAGCTGCACGTGTGCTGAACACGGAGGTGTCGTCCGTTCAGCGCTAGATCGGAAGGATCGTGATCAAGTTTGTGGGACGGATCGTGATCAAGTTCGTGGGACGGATCGGGATTGGATCACGGGACGGATCGTGATTGGATCGCAGGACGGGTCGTGATTGGATCACGGGACGCACGGCGATTTGGATCGCGAAGACGTTCGACTACACCAACCGTGTTTCTTAACGCTTCCCGCTTAGCGATCTACAAGGGTATGTAGATCCACTCTCCCTCTCGTAGATGCTCATCACCATGGATAGATCTTGCATGTGCGTAGAATTTTTTTGTTTCCCATGCAACGTTCCCCAAAATCCTCCACCTCAAATTTTGGCCAATCCTTGAGGGTTTGAGGCTGCCTCCTACCCTCCCTCCCTCCTATATATACTAGAGGATTTAGAGGGGAGAGCTGACCCTCATTGCCACGTGCGCCCTCTACTTCATCTAGATCGTTTTCTCCTCTAGTCTAGTTCGGTGATGCTTAGGCGAAAATCTGCTGGAATAGTTCCACCACCATCCCTGTCGTGCTGCCGGAGAACTCATCTACCTCTCCGCTCCCTCTTTCTGGATCAAGGAGGCAGAAATAGTCATCGAGTTGTACGTGTGCAGAACACGGAGGCGCCGTCTGTTCGGCGTTAGATCGGAAGGACTATGATCAGGATTGCGAGATGATTTGTGATTTGATCACGGGACGGATTGTGATGGGATCGCGGGACGGATCGTGATTGCATCACGAGAACGATCGTGATAGGATTGCGGGACGCTCAGTGATTTGGATCGCGGACATGTTTGAGTACATCAACCGCGTTTCTTAACGCTTCCCGCTTAGCGATCTACAAGGGAATATAGATCCAGTCTCCCTCTCATAGATGCTCATCACCATGGATAGATCTTGCGTGTGCGTAGGAATTTTTTTGTTTCCCATGCAATGTCCCCAACAAGCTCTCCCTCGCATGCCCCGCGAGTGGGGGCAGGGCATGGTACCTTATGCAGGCTCCAGGATGCACACATAGCTCGCCAAAACTTTGTTGTCCTTATCGTTGCGTGACGCTCTTGAGGCAAGCTAGCGCACAATATCTCCCCTAGCCTCAGGAGCGCACCATTTACTAGCCTCGTCGGGCATCATGCTCCTGCATTCTGGCGGTGACCAACCCTCGCAAGGGGGCCTAGGGCTCTATGTCTAACAAAATAAGCTCTGTGGTGGCTATGGACCCTCGCAAGGGGGATAGGGGGCTCTACGGCTAAGAAAAGAAGCTCCAGAGCGACGTGCCCCCACGCCATAAGATCCTACCATGAGCATGCCAATCTAAGTTATCCTAATCACAAGTTACCTAATCACGACATGCAGGAACGTTTCAGTTTGCAACAACGAAAAAACTAGGATGCGAAAAGAAAAATGCTAACATAAAAGGCGCAAGCGCCGCAGTTCATTACACGCCCCCCGTGGGGCCCTCTATGGGTTTTGGTGCAGGAAACAAAACAAAAATACAGCCACCCGAGGACCGTCGCTCTAGAGGACTAGCTCCCACCCGCTTCCTCCTCGTCCTTGACGTAGGCGCGGCTACGCGGTGGCTCGACGTCCTCCTGGGTGGAAGCGCGCTGCCGCCGCGGCTCGTCAACCTCCCTAGTCCGGGCGCGGCGGTGTGGCGGCTCGTCGTAGTCATCGTTGCTCGAGCTTTCCTCGGAGGAGATGTCGTCACCACTAGAGGAGTTGCGGCCATTGCCAAGGGCAAGTTCACCGCCAAGGGCGCCTCCTTCGCGACGACCGTTACCGGCGGGAAGATGGTCGATGTCGCCGTCATCGCCCTCTGGGCTGCATCCCACGCGCCTGTCGTCTTCTTCGAAGATCTTGATGAAGAGTGTCACCAGCCCGTCATGCTTGAAGTGGAGGGTGCACCTCCCCTTCAGGCCGCGGGCATGGGCAAACGCCTTCCATCCGCGGGTCAAGAACACGTAGCCCGCAGGGGTAACCTTGACATCCGCCCACGAAGCCACGCTGCAACAACCATTGACCTGCACCCAGCAGCCACCAGGCCCCTTGACCGACAGCGCATTCGCTGAGAAGCATGGGAGCAAAAACTAGGTGGTCTCCGGCCTCTCCGCCCACACCACGAACTCCTGTAGTGTGTCGGTCGAGTGGAGTAGACAGAGGCATGACCGGACAGCCTTGGCACGCCTCCCCCTCGGGCGTAGCCACCGCGGTAACTATGGCCGTCCACGCGGAAGGGAGCCTGGCCACGACCATTGGTGGTGGTGCCGGCCCATGCGGGAGTGCACCCGCGCCCTCGAGGGGCCGACAATGGCTTTGCGACATTCTTCCGGGGCGACTGCGACCCCTCTTTGGCGGTGGCAAGCCCGGATTCTCCAGGGGGCTTCCCTTTCTCAACGGCGGAGAGAGATGGAGGATTGAAGCAGGGATGTGCGAAGATGAGGATGGGCTGAGGTCTTTTCCTCCCTCACCCATTTATAGTCGGTTAGAGGCCAACCAATGCCGCTCCACATCCCAGGAAATGATGGACCCACAGCATGCGCCAACCCGTATCAGCTAGGACAATTATTGAGGCAGAGTGGGGAAGTGGAGGCGTCCGCGCTTCATCATGCACCACATGTCGATCCTAGCCCGCAGACGGTTAGGTCCCGTGGTGCCTCGGTCTTCCCCCTTGGCTTCGCCTCGAAGCTATACCAAATATGCCTTGGGCTCAAGGGCTACTGTCAGCATACTGAGACTGGGGGTACCCAGACCTGCCTGCTTGTGGCACAGCGTGCGGCACACCAAAATGAGTCGGTACGGCCCAGCAAAAAATCACTCAAGTCAAGACCCTCGCGAGAGCCCCCCGACTCACGAGGAGGACAATGTGAACACCCCAGGAGAATGGCATCCCCCAAGCTGCCTCCCGAGGAGCGGAGATTCCTATGCAAGCGCCCAACCTCCCAAGGTTGGGATGATGCGGGTTTTGATGACGAAGCCAGGTGGATGCCAGCGGGCAAATGAGGAGGACAGTTTCCTCTTTTGTGCCATGGAGACAAGGAGATACGCAGGTTCCCCAGGGATCTCGCCCACGGTTTTCATCCCGGTGCAACGAGGCCAAGTCCACGAGCTCGTCAAGACGGATGTCATCGTCGAGCCCACCATTGTGTCACCCCTCGAAGCTTTGCAGACGAAGACCACTATCGGTGTCAAAACTGGTGGATCTCAGGTTGTGGGTCCCGAGCTGTGAGTCTAGGATTGATGGTAACAGGGGACGAAGGAGACGATGTTTTACCCAGGTTCGAGCTCTCCTATGGAGGTAAAACCCTACGTCATGCTCGATTATATTGATGTGTATGAAGGTTAGAGTTGATCCACCTCGATATCGGATAGCTAAAACCCTAAGTGAGTTTCTCTGCCATACAATCTAAAACACTCTGGCTTATATAGACGCCAGGGGTCCTACGGTTACACATAATCGGTTGCCCATCGGAGGGATAAAAACATGCCTATTATACTATCTTAAACTTGCATGACATGCCACGACTCCTGAGGTCTCCTCCCTAGTGGCCCATGAGTCCGGCCCATAAGAAATAGGCCGGTAGTCCGAGGACCCTTTAATCCTAGACTCCCTTAGTATCCCCCGGACTAGCCTCCAATGCCGAGGTATATTATCCGGATAGTCTTGCATGTTAAAGTCTTTGGCTTGCGAGGCGAGTCCCTCTACCCCTTCTTGTTTGGCAACAATCCCATTATCAATGAAATCTCAATCATTGAGAACTTGCTGGACCCACTGTAATAACATCGACGCCCCTCGATCCTTGTGCAGTGAGGGTAAACGGGCGGCCCAACATATTTTTACAAGGCTGCCCTTCCCCAAAGGGAGGTACCACCCATTTAAATAGGTTGAATCATGGTATGGGCTACCCTTTCCTATTGTCCCCATCAGGAAAAGCTCCAAACAAGAGATCACCAAAAAACCATGGCAAGCGTCCCTAGCTCTTCCTCGCGTCCTTACAGCACCCTTCCTGGGGATTGGGTAAGTTGCTCTTTATCCCTCCTTCGGCTGCGCGACCTTGAGATGTAAGGTTATATTCCCTCCTTTGATCTGGCGGCTACCCGTGAGGGATTAACTTCTTTTGGCAAAGAGGCATGTGCAGAGAATTTCCCTGTTCCACACAAAGGAGAGCGGGTATGCTTCGTGTCTTTCCTCTTGCGGGGCCTAGGGTTCCCCATTCATCCCTTCTTGATGGAACTATTGCAATTCCATGGGATCCAACTCCATCATCTTAAACCAGCAACAATTCTACACATCTGGGGCCTTGTTGCTCTTTGCGAGATGTTTCTGAGCTACGAGGCCCACTTTCGATTATGGAGAAAGTACTTCTATCTCATCCCCCGCACTCGGAGTGATACAATTCGGGAGGTCGGAGGAGCTGAAGTATGGCGTATTGCCGGGACGGGGTATCCAGTGGGGACTCTGAAGAAGGGGTCCGAAGAATGGTCCTCGGAGTGGTTCTATATTGAGGACGTTCCCATATTTGATCCAGCTCGGAGGCGTTTGCCCGAATATTCCAACGCCCCTTTGAAGAAAAGGTATAACTGGCGACCGAAGAGTTCATCCCAAGAGGAAAGTGCCGAAGTGCAATGCCTGGCTTCCCAAGTAAGGCTGCTAGCCTATCACAAGCTAACCATTATTGATGTGATGGATGCCGCCATCGCTCGATGCATTCAACCCCTTCAGCAAAGGATACACCCTTTGTGGCGTTACAACGGAACAAGTGACACCACTCGTTCCTGACGGCTGGGCCCTAAATCAAGCGGCGATGGCGGCTGCACTTGCCGGCTTGTTCAAAGGGGAAGAAGAAGACTTTGTTCGGCTACTGGTTAAGGCGGGCTACACGGGTTATAACCCCATCGAATGGGTAAGCCTCTCGACTTTGTGACCTGAGTTCAGGTTTTTTACTTGCCCCTTTTGACCGAAGCTTTCAATCTGTGTGTATAGAGATAGAGGTACTTTGTCGAGACAATCACCTGTGCGGCACCTCAACCAGAGAACTACTCTCATGATGACGAACCAGGATTGCACGATGATTCAGATCTGTCAATCCAGTACGAAGACGGGGTCTTTTACCAAGAGAGCCTTGATGGTTGTAAGGTGGATATCATAGCCGATCACCCCGAATCACTCCCTTCCCCTACTACAGGCAAAAAGAAAAATTCTTCCTGTAAAAGACAAGAGACCTCCATAGACCCGAATGTGCCGATTTCTCCTCCCAAGGGTCGTCGGTCCATGCGACGAACATCGACTACGGCGACAATGCCCGGATCAAACGCCAACAGGAATCCTTCATGTGTGCCAACTGCGGGGACGACCCAACCACTCGTCCAACCAAAAGGTACTTCGTTCGGCCGCTTAATCTGTTATTACCATAATCGATAGGTATTCGTAGAAGATATCAAGTCAAAATACTAAGGAAACAAGGACAACCATCTTCTATCGGGAATGTTGCGGGGGTGCCTGACAACACTCATGAATCAAGCTCTACTGCTCATGCTGAACCTGCTGCGGAGGCCCTGTGGCCAATTAGGCCCTTGAAGATTCTGAGGGCGTATCAGTTACTAACTCCGAGGTAGAGAGTGTGATGAACAGTGGCGGTGGTAGAAGCCCTGTGCCACCATGCGTTTTCCGGACAAGAGTTTAATGCTCTATGTTCGGTGGACGCGTACATCGGAGCTGCCCGAGTTGGCCTTGGGGAAGCCGAGAAACTGATATCGTCCATCCTGGAGGTGAGTGATCGGTTTTCATAATCCAGACACGCATATTAACCCAGTACCCCCGAGCTTTGATTTGGTCAGAATAGCTGAATTAAGGATCCGCATATTGTTTTTATTGATGATGTAGGCCTGAAGGCAGCAGAATGAGCAACTTGCCAATGACCTGGACGTGAGCTGAATGCAGGTGAAGCCGTGAAGGCCGAACTTGAACAAGTGAAGAATTTTACCCGGGAGGCGCATGGTGACTATGTCCATTTTGCCGATCATAGTATATAGTCCCGTGCTGATGCAAGGGTACTTTGTAGCAGCTAAGTCTATAAGGCAGCTGCAAAAATATTTAGATGCGGCCTGAGAATCCCAAAGGTACGCCGAGTCCCAGTATGAGGTGACTGCCTTTTGTTGCAACGTAATCTTGAGGAGAAAGACCGTCACCAGCAAGAAAACCGGCAGTAGGCCAAAGAAATTGAGAGTTTAAAAACACAATTGGCTCAAATCCAAGAAGAGAACCACAAATTACAGAGGGCATCTTCGGTAAGTGTGATCATAACATCGAAAGGTACCTTTAAAAAATGAAGTGTAATGGACATGCTTCGTCTCGTGTAGAGGTCTCTTGACCGGGCGCCCCGAAGAAGAGATCAGATCCTTCCTAGGAAACCTTCTGAAGGAACTGTACGCCGTACATGAGCAGGCTCGAAAGGCTGTAAGGAGCATGCTGAAATCGCTATGGCCTGTCGTGAAGCCTCCGGAGGGGATGGACGAACTGCCTGACCGGTTCAAGGGATCTTGGTGTTGTTTCGAGTTATGGAAGACATCGGCCTGCCGGGAGGGAGCACGAGAGGTATGGGCGATGATCAAGACCCATTACATCGGTCTTAAGCCCGAGCATATGTCTCGGGTTGGGCTAGCAAGGTCGGATGGGCAAGAAGTGCCGCTTCATTTGGTGTACAACCAAGTGATGCTCGTCGCTCATCTCTTGCAAGAAGATTGCACCCTGGATTCCTTAATAGACAATCTTGACTAGCAGCCAAATGTGTGATTTTATGTAACTATGTACTCTAAATAAAAAATTGCTCTGTCTGTGTTATAAACTTTGTCTTACCGGCCATCGGCTTCGACCTCCCTTGCTAAGAGCTTGGAAGTGTTCTGTATCAAATATCCTTCGATAATAGGCAATTCTTTCGCGTAACCACGCAATCCAGCCATTTGGTGCAAACAGACAGAAAATACACAGGGAGTTATGTTATATTATTGCTTAGCGTAAGAAACATCTTCCAAAGAAAATAGTCCTCTATCGATACCTTCCTCCAGGCTGCTACATAAATCGTAGATAGTCAGGCCGTATACTGCTAGTATGTGACTAATGGCTTTTTTGAGAAAAGAAGCCCAAGTAATGGTGATAACAACCATAATTTGTATTTGTTACTTCCGTCATAGGCGACCAATTGTCTGCTAAAGATAGCTAGCTTTTGGCTTCACCGTCTAAGGTACGTATCCGGGTGATCCGGTTGTAACAATCGCTGAGGTGCTCCCTTTACCCTCTAGCCAAACAATCGGGAACGTAGAGGGTAAACACAGGAGCGAGGCAACCCATCTTGGTAAAAATCTTAGTTCTAATCGATGCATATAATGGCTTAAAAATTGACCAGGGAAACATGCATACACAATAAATGTGAATAGCTGCTTAAAATATATAATCATCGGCTTCAGGAAGAAGCCCCCATGTGTTTTGTTCGGGTCTAACATTTGAGGATGTATGCCAAAAAAATTAACACAATCTATGTTTAGCCGAACATAGACTTGGGAAAAGTAAATACGAACCTACAAAATCAAGGTGGAAGGGAAAGAAATATGAAAAGAAAACAAAATGAAAAGGAAGATAAAAAGTTTGACAACACCGGTCTAGCCATAAAAGCGCCGAAGACGAGATGCGTTCCATGGGTTTTGTTCAAGGCGATTATCTGGCGGGTTGTGAAGGGGCCCTCCCACTTGGGATTGAGTTTATACTTCTGCTTCTCTGGGAGTCGTAAGACGAGTTCGACCACATTATACGCATTTTCCCTGACCTCCCTGCCCTGGTAACACCGGGCCTTGTTGTTGATAAAAAGTAGAGCGAGCGCGAGCTATGTTGCGGTCTCCTTCTAAGGCGTCCAAGTTGTCCTGCCGATCTAACTCGGCCTCCTTTTCTTCATACATGTGCACCCTTGGTGTGTCGTGAATAATATCACAGGGAAGGACTCCTTCTGCCCCCTAGAACATAAAGAATGGTGTGTATCTCGTTGATCGATTCAGGGTGGTATGCATAACCCATAGAATGGAATCAAGCTCCTCTACCCAATTGCAGTCGGATTCATGAAATGATCGGACCAGACATGGTTTAATACCACTCATGATGAGGCCGTTGGCCCATTTGACTTGTCCATTGGTCTGCGGGTGATACACCGATGCATAATCCAACTTGTTGCCCATGTTTGTGCACTAGTCTTTTACCGCTTGCGTGGTGAAGTTGGATCCATTGTTTGTTATTCTACTGTGTGGGACACCGTAACGATGTACCACGCCGGATATAAAGTCGACTACTGGTCCGGACTTGGCTGATTTGATAGGTTTTGCTTTGATCCATTTGGTGAACTTGTCAACCATGACCAGTAGATATTTATTCTTCTTGGTCCCCCATTTAAGTGGTCTGACCTTATCCAGTCCCCAGACCGCAAAAGGCCAGGTAATTGGAATAGTACGAAGAGCTATTGAGGGCATGTGGCTTTGATTTTGAAATAGTTGACATCCCACGCAATGTTGGACAAGTGTCTGGGCATCCGCTCGAGCGGTGGGCCAGAAGCAACCAGCTCGAAAGGCCTTGCTTACTAAGGCCCTTGCTGCGGTGTGGTGGTCGCCCATTCCTGCATGGAATTTGGCCAAGCAATGCCTTCCTTCTTCCTCAGATATGAACCGTTGGAGTATTCCGGTGGTGCTTTTCTTGTATAACTCACCCTCGTGGACTTTATAAGCCTTGGATGGCCGACTTATGCATCTCACTTCTATCTGATCGTCGGGGAGTTCTTGGCGAAGAAGGTAAGCGAGGAAGGGCTCGGTCCATGGTGCGATTACTTCCATGACCTCATGAGCCGAAGGCCTTTCATCCATTACGGAGCCACCGATGATTTGGTCGTCTGGTTCATTTATAGGGCGAACAACCTCTTTTGTACTGATGGATTCGGCGCCTTTATTATCGTCCTGCCAAACCACCGTCGGCTTGATGTGTCATTCAAGGAAGGTGTTTTTCGGGACAGGGTCGCATTTGGCCCCCATGCGGGCCAGTATGTTAGCGACTTGGTTGTTGTCTCTAGTGACATGATGTAATTCTAGCCCCTCGAACCGTGCGGATATTTTAAGGACGGCGTTTCTATATGCCGCCATCTTCAGGTTTTTGGCATCGAATTCGCCATTGATTTGAGAGATGGCAAGGTTGGAGTCTCCCCGTACCTCCAGCCATTATATGCCCATTGATGCTGCCATCCGAAGACCATGCAAAAGTGCTTCGTATTCGGATGCATTGTTGGAATCTGCATACATGATTTGCAACACGTATCATATGTTGTCACCTATGGGAGCTGTGAGAATAAATCCAGCCCCCAGTCCAGCCAATGTTTTGGATCTATTGAAGTACATCGTCCAATGGGAGTATGTACTATATTCCCTAGGGAGCTCGGCCTCTGTCCATTCGGCGAGGAAATCTGCCAACACGTGAGATTTAATAACCCGTCATGGCTTATAGGCGATTTCCAAAGGAAGGAGTTCAACGACCCATTTGGCTATGCGGCCGATTGCGTCCTTGTTATTCATTATTTCGTTTAGGGGTACTTTGGATGCCACCGTGATCGAACACTCTTGAAAGTAGTCTCTGAGCATCTGTGATGCCATAAACACTGTATAGGCTATCTTTTGGTAATGCGGGTACCTAGACTTGCATTGCGTTAGCACTTCTTATACATAGTAGACCAGCTTCTGTATCTGGAATGTGTGACCCTCCTCCTCTCGTTTAACGATGAGCACTGGGCTAACCACTTGATTGTTGGCCGGTATGTACAATAACATTGGTTTACCTGTGCTTGGTGTTGTGAGTATGGGGTTGCTTGCGAGCAGTGTTTTGATTTCCTCTAACGCAGGCGTTGCTTCATCAGTCCACTTGAAATTGTTGGTCCGTTTCAGCATCCTGTAGAGCGGTAAAGGCCTTTCAACAAGGAGGGAAATAAAGCAACCTAATGACACCATGCAACCCGTGAACTTTTGGACATGCTTTAGCTCTGTAGGAATCGCAAGTTCCGATAGGGTGCGGATCTTAGCCAGATTGGCTTCTATTCCTCTATGGAAAACAATGAATCTGAGTAGTTTACCAGTAGGGACTCCAAAGACATACTTCTTTGGATTGAGTCAAATATCATACTCACATAGGCTAGCAAAGGTTTACCTTAGTTTTTCAATCAACTGGCTGACGTGTTAGGTTGTAATGACCACGTTGTCCACGCATGCCTCGACTGATTTACCGACCTATTTTTTGAGACATGTCTAAATCATTTACTGGTATGTAGCCCCTACGGTTTTTTAGCCCGGAAGGCATTGTGTTGAAAAATAATGGCCCGTAGGGGGTGATGAATGTGGTTGCAACTTGATCAGATTCCTTCATTTCGATCTGATTGTATCTGGAGTAAGCGTCGAGGAAGCACAATGAGTCGTGTCCGGCTGTGGTGTCAATAATCTACTCTATGCATGGTAAGGGGAAAGGGTCCTTAGGGAAGGCCTTATTAAGGTCTTTAAAGTCGACGCACAACTGCCAGGATTTATCTTTCTTCGGTACCATCACCAGGTTTGCCAGCCATTCGGGGTGCTTGATTTCCCATATGAATCCGGCCTCTAGCAATTTGGCTAGTTCTTCGCCCATAGCTTGGTGTTTGGGCTCGGAAAAGCGGCCCATAGTCTGTTTGACGGGCTTGAAGCTTGCGATTATGTTCACACTATGGTCTGCTAGCCACCATGGGATTCCTGGCATATCAGAAGGATGCCAGGAGAAAATGTCCTAGTTTTCTCGTAAGAATGCTCGTAGTGCCTCGTCCTCCATGGGGTCTAGTTGAGCTCGGATGAACGTATTTTTATTGGGGTCCGTTGGGTGTACCTGAAATTTAACAATTTCTTCGACAGGTTTAGAGGACATGGGTTTGGGACTTTTACTAAGGATCACATCGTCCTTGGCCACTGTTGACCGGAGTGTGGTCAATTCCTCTACAGCAAATGTCTTGGCTAGTGCCTCAAGGGAGAGCGCTACTATTTTTTGTTAGCTCGATGGGCTATATTCGGGTCACTTGTGATTATGATTACCCCATTTGGGCCTGGCATCTTGAGCTTCATATACCCATAATGTGGTATAGCATGGAATTTTGCGAAGGCATCACGCCCCAATAGGACGTGGTAGCTACTAGGGAAGGGCACGTTATGGAAGAGAAGTTCTTCAGATCGGTAGTTTTCGGGCATGTCGAACACCACGTCCAGGGTGATGTGTCCGGAACAACGCGCCTCTTTCCTATGGATGATCCCCCGGAAGGTTGTGTTTCTATGTTCGATGCGAGATCTATTGAATTGCATTTTTTTTGGGGTTTCGTCATAGATGAGGTTTAAACCACTGCCACCGTCCAAAAGCACCTTTTGTAACTTGAAACCATCGACGATGGAGTTTAGGACCGGTGCGGCAGGTGTTCGACCGGGGCGGGCGATTGGTTGGTCAGTTTCTTCGAAGGTGATGGGTATGTCTGCCCATGAACTTGTTGTTGCCACATGGTAGACCTGTTTGAGTTCTCTAAGAGCTCTGTTCCTCCTGTTCCTAGAGGGAAACGTGTTGTAGATCGTTAGGATTTCAGCGTTGTATTCTGGTGGCGTTGTTGAACACATGTTTAGAGGTAGTGCCTTGATGATGGCCTCTTCACCTTTTGCAGCCTGCCTAATGACCCAGCAAGCTTTGAGGCTGTGAGTCTGTCTTGTATTCATCAAGATAGAATGCATAGGTCATGGCTTGTCCAATAGTCCATCAAGGACAGTTCTTACTCCCATAGGGGGCCTATTTATTTTTTCGATAGATTCATGTTCCGCTAGCTGCTTGGGAGGTATCTGCTTTTTCCGATATCCTCTAGGGTATTCGGCAAAGACTGGTTCCGAAAGTAGTCCTTCGGCTTGCCAGGTGCTCTTCATGGCACAGTAATTTAGTACTAGGTCCGATAGCTTGGTGAAGTTGTGAATGTGTAGACGGGCTAGGGTGTTGAGGATCCCTTCATCATGACAATTGCGACTGAAGGTTGCCATTATCTGCAGGTCACTAGAGCCTGGTACTCTATCTCTAACAAGGAGTCTAGCCCAAAAATGATGAACCGACTCCCCTGGCAATTGTTTAACATCCCGTAAGTCCGAAGACTTGGACTCTCCTGCGATGCTTGAATGCTCGACTTGGGTGGTGGGTGGGAAAATTTTTGGTTCCGTGCCATGATTTGAGTCCGGAATCACAGGGTTCGGCGCGGGGGAGTTGGAGTCTGTATTGACTATAGGACCCTTCCGCACGGGGTTCGAGTTGCATGGTAGATCGGGGAACGATTCCGAACTATTTTCGAAGCGAACTCCGGAGTCCGGGTTATAGGAGAGATCTTGATGATCGGAAGCCGGGTTATAAATCGTCTTTAATTCCGGTTGTTGGTAGGACGAGCCTCCAGCCGGGCACTCGACGGTGGTGACTAAGTGAGTGATCGAGGGGATGCGAATCTCCCTGTCATTGGGTTGAAGCCTGATTCGGTCATAAACCGGGGTCTCGTCGTTGGACATGCCCATGGTTTGAATCCGATCGAGTAGCTCGTTTAGGGATGAGACATCGGCGGGACGCGTGTCGCCAAAGCGCACAGGGTCGATCCGCAGCGCCATGGTTCCAGGGTCGCTCGCCGGCGAATCCAGGTTATGTTCGGCTGCGTAGATCTGGGCACATCGACCGGGTTGGGCGTTCTAGACAGCCCGAGGGTAGAGGCCACCTCAGAGGTGGGGCCCGATGCTGCCGACGTAAAGCGTCAAGATCTGCGGGCTCCTCCACGAGAGTTGAGGGCTCCATCAAAACAAGTTCTCCCCATGAATCAGCGACGACTCTAGGGTTACGAATTTTATTTATTTATCAGGGAAGAAACTTATGATATGGTCAAGATGGTTAGTCAGATCAGCGCGCGACAGGATGTTGCCACCTATGGAGATCTGACCAGGGATGGTGACATCCTTACTGCAGATTTCATTGCTTATGATAAGGTGAGCCATCGACCCTTTGGCGATCATAGCGGAACTCTCAGTGAAAGCACCAATGTCAGTGTCAAAACCGACGGATCTCGGGTAGGGGGTACCAAGCTATGAGTCTAGGATCGATGGTAACACGGAATGAAGGAGACGATGTTACCCAGGTTTGGGCCCTCCTATGGAGGTAAAACCCTATGTCCTTCTCGATTATATTGATGTGTATGAAGGTTACAGACTTGATCTACCTCGAGATCGGATAGTTAAAACCCTAGATGAGTTTCTCTGCCTTATAATATAAAACCCTCTCGCTTATATAGACCCTAGGGGTCCCTAGGGTTACACATAGTTGGGTTCCCACTAGAGGGAAAACACATTCCTATTCTACTATCTTAAAGTTGAAAGACATGCCACAGCTCCTGAGGTCTCCTCCCTAGCGATGCGGCCTGCGATCGGTCCAACCCTCATCAAGCGGCCCATGAGTTCGGCCTATAAGAAATAGGTCGGCAGTCCGAGGTCGCCTTAATCCCGGACTCCCTCAACCACCTTTAGTAAGGATAAGATGTACCTCCTGTCCCCTTTCAAATATGGCTGTTTTGGATCCCTTTCCGCCTGTCCAATGTGGGAAGAGTACCGTGGCCCCTATAAATAGCCACTAGCTCCTATCGTAGAAGGTAGGTTGAGAAGAGCTAGTTCATCACCAGCAATGGTCCTTGTGACACCACACTACCACTATACTAGTTCATCCTTAGCCTCCTCGTGAGGCCAATCCACCACAAAGCACGAGTAGGGTTTTACACCGCAAGGTGGCCCGGACTTGGGTAAAGCTCCGAGTCCACTTTCTTCGTCGCTTGCATTTGCTCGTTGTAGCTAGGCTATAGAGTGACAAGCTTGAGACTTTGATCTGGTTAAGATCCTCGCACACGCCCCAGTTTTCAAACCACGTTGGGTTTTGTGGAGCCCCGATTCTGACACTTTCTATTCCTTGTATTTTCTAAACTTAGATGACAACCTTCATGGCCAATGTTGAGTAGGACTCTGAAAGAAGATGTAGAATTTTCAAGATCAATGAAGGACATCCTATTAAGAATGGGAATGTATGGAGAAGAGTGTACAAAGGATTTCCAGTTTGGCCTGACGGAAGGAACTGTTGGCTAGTGCAACTGCTCATGTATGCCCAACCTAAGGATAACCATGAGGCCATAGGACCACATGTGATCACCAACCCATCGCTCCAAGCTACATTATTCGATGCTGCAAGAGATGTTGCATGGGATGAAATCAAGAAGCTAGGAGTGAGACTCCAAGTTAGATTGTACTACACTCAAGAGCATGTCCACAAGATGGAAGATGAGTTGCAGGCAGTCCAAACAGAACTTGCTAAGGAGAAGAAAAGGTCAATTTCCCAATATGGAATGCATCATCCCAAAAGGAACTGCTAGTGGAACAATTGATAACCCTGATATGGATATTAAGGATTGCGGAAGGGGTAGTTGATTGGATTTTTCCTTAAACTTTGGAAAGCTAGATGGAATAGGATTTTGGAGAAATGCAGATACCTAACAAGTAAGACTGAATGGAACAGATAGGAAAATATAGTATCACAGCACAATGAACACCAGAACCCATGTGGATATATCCGATGAGACAGTAGGCCATACAATGTTAGTACTAGATGCAACACCACTTGAACGGAACAAAGGAATGCGATTAGGATGACAACTGAGTTTTCTATGCTAGAAACCATATCACCAAAGAAGCGATAGTTGTTAGGCAATGACTTAGGAAGCATTTGCCACTGAGAGTTGTGAGGTAACATTAGACGTCGTCGACGCTAGAATGAAGGAAATTTAGAAGACTAGACCAGAGCATGGAACAAGAAGGACTCCAAGAACTCTTGTGAGGAAGACCGAGTGATAGAATCACGATGATTTTCCAAACCACATGATTGATAATTATTTGGGTACGCCATGAGTTGTTCTACATGAAGTCTACTCTTATCATTTGACGTACTGTGAGGAGATGATCATGGTCAGTGAAACATCTATAGTCGAGAAACAATGTAAGCCAACGGCCTTAGGTGGAAGAGCACGTGATCCATAAAACGCAATCATTGCCAGATGTAGCTTAAAAAATGAAAAAGAGCCCGACCAAAAAAGGGAAGGATCCATATATCGTAAGACCTCCCCATGATATTGAATTTTGGGACTCATGGGTGGATAAGAGGAAACACTAGGAGAGCAACCATTGGAATTTATCCACGAATCAAATGAGGGGATATTAGGAAACCTTTGAACAAGAAACCTCAACAAAGGAAAAAAGATACATACATTGAACACGAGGAATCGACACATGATCCCCAGAGAAACCCCAAAGCCATGATGGATGGTAAGGACACAAAGCATTGCAAGAAACTTGATAGATAATTTTCCAAATACACAAACAATAGATGGCACGAGCATAAAAAATATTTTCAAAATATTTGGAACCACATGGAAGGAACACAAATAATCCAATCAACCGGTAGGCGAGATCCTAATTTTGGAATCTAAAGAAGAATCAACCTCAACCAAGGAGTAAGGATCTACAGGAAAACCCCAACCTTGAAATATTTGAAGGGTGGTAGCAACCTGGAACGTACAGAACAGTGAACGTATAGATTTTTCTAGGAAACATGAGGAAACCAACACGACACCAGCTACAAGGAAGCCCTCGGGATAGATTTGCTAGCCATAGAATTATCTTGACAGGTTATAATCAAACAAGATGTTGGGTATGTTACCCATGGTCATAACTCGACCCATGGTATGGCCCGACGAAGGGCCTTAGGGCGCTATGGTCCACCTCATCGTTGCGTCAAGACGGTGTTGGTGGAAGACTGTGGAACCCATGCAAGACCTGTCAGTGGCAGACTGAAGGAGAAACCCTATGGGCGGCTTATGGGGAAAGCCAATATGAGAAGTTTCCTATCCTGGGAGACAGGATGAGTAGGAATAGTACTAGGATGTGAGTCGACAGTACGACCCAGATTCTCCTGTAACCCTTGGGACTCAACCTATTATATAAAGGGGAGTCCCAAGTTTAACTTATAAACACTCAAGAGATAGGTAGCAACAGGAATACCTTGTAATCGAGATCATCATCATCAATAGCAATCCAGCAGGACATAGGCTTTTATCTCCATCAGAGGGTTCGAATCTGATTAACTTGCGTCTCTCGTTTCCGATCAATCCCATTCAAGCAATCACCTAGCAGCAATGGCCTCACGACTTAGTCTTATCAAGAGGACATTTTCCATGACAAAACCATGACAGTCAGCGCCCATGGTGGGGCCAGCATATGGCGGTCTTTAGTTCTTGAAGGGAGCTCTACC
This sequence comes from Hordeum marinum, assembly GCA_022496015.1. NCBI lineage: Eukaryota > Viridiplantae > Streptophyta > Magnoliopsida > Poales > Poaceae > Hordeum > Hordeum marinum. Next base: position 238,032,637 of record CM039677.1, read on the forward strand.
ATGGATTGAAAACTATGCGATCGACCAGATGACCAAGAGCTGATGAGGGAAGCTCTACATTGACTACATGACTTGGGGTCCCGAGGCTGTCTCGATCGAGTCAGGATACCGAGTCCCATTCGGCAAGATCCACGTGTTCATCGGAGTGATTAGCTGGTCAGCTTAGGAGGGAGGTCCCACTACCAACCCGGGTCCAACCTCGCCGGGTACAGGAGCATCGGGTCATGGCCTTCATTAGGGTGGAGCGCAAGAGTTAAATACGGAGTCCAACTCGGCTTCAATAGGCGATACCCTCGTAGATTCTGACGAAGAGTCGGTGGGCGATATAGTGTCAATTCTCCTGATTTTCAATGAAAGGGTCAGGGGATACTATGATGATGAAACAGACGTAGAGCCTTACGAGCTGGGTTGTCATGCTGCACTCTATATGGCTGGGAGTTGGGATCAACCTCAGTATGATATGCAAGGAACCTGGTGACAATCCACTCGTTAAGAAAAAACTCAACACAGCTCATGCTGGGTCAGGTGACAACGACGATGGCTGCTGCCATAGCAGCCCTAACGGGTCTGGCTTAGGCATCTCAGGAACCCAAGCTTTGCTCAAACTAATGGAGACCCTGTACATACTTTGGACGGATCTGATGTTTACTATGCATCCTTCTTCTTTTAGACTCAGGTTGGGCCTCCAAGCATAGAGTTTTGTAGGAAAGTAGCAAATTTCCCTCCAGTGGATGAGCTAAGGTTTATCAATCCGTGGGATGCAGAGGATCAAGATGGTCTCTCTCGAACAACCCTGCAACCAAATAACAAAGATTCTCTTGTGTCCCCAACACACCCAATACAATAGTAAATTGCATAGGTGCTCTAGTTTAGAGAAGAGATGGTGATACAAGTGTAATATGGATGGTAGATATAGGTTTTTGTAATCTGAAAATATAAAAACAGGAAGGTAACAAATGATAAAAGTGAGCACAAACGGTATTGCAATGCTTGAAACCAAAGCCTAGGGTTCATACTTTCACTAGTGAAAGTTCTCTCAACAATACTAACATAGTTGAATTATATGTAAATCCCTCACGTGCGACAAAGAGTTCACTCAAAAGTCACAAATAGCGAAGAACAAACGCAGAAATTATTGTAGGGTACGAAACCACCTCAAAGTTATCTTTGCCGATCAATCCTATGAGCTATCCCTATAAGTGTTACGAACAGCCCTAGAGTTGGTACTAAAATAACACCTTAAGATACACATCAACCAAAATCCTAATGTCACCTAGATACTCCAATGTCACCACGAGTACACATGGGCTTGATTATACGATATGCATCACACAATTTCAGATTCATCATGTTCAATACAACACGAAGAACTTCAAAGTCTGCCCTAAAGTTTCCATCAGAGAGTCCAGATGAAAACATGCGCCAACCATATGCATAGATTCCCATGGTCACCGAACCCAGAAGTTGATCACCAAAACAAACATCCAAGTGGATCAATAGAACATCCCATTATCACCACAGATATCCCATCGCAACACATACATCAAGTGTTCTCAAATACTTAAAGATTCAATCCAATAAGAAAACTTCAGAGGGAAAACTCAATTCATCACAAGAAGATAGAGAGGGGAAAACTCCATAGGATTCATCTATATTAATAAAGCTCGTGGTACATCAAGATCGTGTCATCTCAAGAACACGAGAGAGAGAGAGAGAGAGAGAGAGAGATCAAACACATAGCTACTGGCACATACCCTCATCCCCGAGGGTGAACTACTCTCTCCTCGTCATGGAGACCGTCGGGATGATGAAGATGGCCTCCGATTATGGTTTCCCCCTCTAATAGTGTGCCGGAACGGCCTCCCGATTAGTTTTCGTGGCTATAGAGGCCTGCGGTGGCAGAACTCCGGATCTCGGGTTCTATTAGGAGGTTTGGGTATTTATAAGAATTTTTGGCGTCTGTCTCACATTAAGGGGGTGCCTGAGGGGCCCACAATCCCGAAGCACCATCCATGGGGGGTAGGGCGTGCCTAGAGGGCTTGTGGCCTCCTCGTCCACTTCCTGGCCCAGCTGTTCTACTTCGGGCGACTCTTTTGGTCCATAAAAAATCACCATAAATTTTCATCCCATTCCAAGAGCTTTTATTTCTGCACAAAAAATGAAACCACGGTAGTTCTACTGAGAACAGCATTAGTCCGGATTAGTTCTAATCAAATCATACAAAAACCATATAATTTTGTTGTAAACATGGCATGAATACTTCATAAATTATAGATACATAGGAGACAGGTTTCATAATAATTTCAAACATCATCTAATGTTTACTATTATTTCCACAATTTATATCTAATAATATAAGCTATGGAAACTATAGGAAAAGTAGATAACAAAACTATGACAGCAATCTGTCCAAATAGAACAGTCAATAGAAATCTATTAAACCAATGTACTTATGTGTCTCAAAAAATTATGAAAATTTAGTAAATGCTAAATAATTTATATGAAAACACAGCATAAAAAAATTCAGAAACTTTTCGCGTTCCACTAAAATAAGAAAATTGAAACACTACAGAAAAAGTTTCTGTTTTTACACAACACATATGAAATCATGCAATGCAAGCATCCTAATGCGATTCTTGGAACATTTTAGTGGAAAACAAGATTATAAATAACATACAACAGAGAATAATAAAATATAATGATGCTCCAAGCAAAATACATATCGTGTTGGAGACAAAAGAGGGATGCCTTTCGGGGCATCCCCAAGCTTAGATGCTTCCGTCTTCCTTGGGTATTACCTTGGGGGTGCCTTGTTAATACCCAATCTTAGGTTCTTGCTGCTCCGTATTCACCTCATATCGATATCTCACCAGAAACTTGAAAACTTCAATCACACAAAACATAACGGAACTTCGTGAGATGGGTTAGTGTAGTAAACATAGATCATTCACTTAGGTACTGTCAAAACAAGTTTCATAATTGTTCTCACATAATAACTAATGTAACTTATCAATTCCACAATTTATATCACTTAATATAATCTATGGAAACTCTAAAACAAGAAAACTATGCAAACAAGGCAGATTCTGTCAAAAATAGAATAGTCTGTAATGATCTGAACAATCAGCATACTTCTGCAACTCCAAAAATTCCTAACAATTAGGAGAACGTAGGCAATTTGTATATCAATAATGTGTAAAAATTTCAGAAGCTTTTGACACTCCCCTAAAATCACGTAATTCATATACTGGACGCAAAACTTTCTCTTTTTGCACAGAATAAAACAAACAAGTTTACACACTATCCCAAAGGCTTTACCTGGAACTTTATTGAAATGAAAGACACAAAACATGATTAATACAGTAGCTTAATTGTGTTAACACACAAAAACAGAAAGTAAAAGTGTTGGGTTGTCTCCCAACAAGCATTTTTCTTTAATGCCTTTTAGCTAGGCATGATGATTTCAATGATGCTCGTGTAGGAATAATAGTTGAAACAAGCAAGAGAGCATCAGGAATTACATGACAAGCACATTTAAGTCTAACCCACTTCCTATTCATATGAATTTTGTGAGGAAATAATTTATGGGAGCAATAATCAACTAGCATATGAAGGCAAAACAAGCATAACTTCAAAAGTTTCAACACATAGAGAGGAAACTTGATATTATTGCAATTCCTACAAGCATATATTCCTCCCTCATAATAATATTCAGTAGAATCATGAATTAATTAAACAATATAACCATGACATAAAGCATTATTTTCATGATCCACAAGCATAGAAGTTTTACTACTCTCCATATAAGCAAATTTCTTCTCATTCAGAATAATGGTAGTATCATATGAAACTCGAATACTATAAATTGTTTCCACATTAAAAGAGTAATGTTCAATAAAAGGATATTCAAAAAATTTACAATAATTATCACTACTTTTTATAGCATAAGTATCATCACAATAATCATCATAAGTAGCAACTTTGTTCTTATCATAGTCAATTGAAACCTCTTCTGAAATAGTGGAATCATTACTAAATAAAATCATGACCTCTCCAAATCCACTTTTATCATTATTGCAATCATCATAAATAGGAGGCAGGATATCATCATAATATATTTGCACATGAAAACTTGGGGGACTAAATATATCAGCTTCATTAAACATAGCATCCCGAAGCTTGTGGCTTTGCATAACATAATTACTCTCATCATTAATAGTATGAATAGTACCAATAATATAACAATTATTACCATCACAATTTTCTGAGTTGGTGCCAAAAAATTCAAGATTATAAGAGGTATCATTATTGGGGAGAGATACCTTTTTCCTCTACTTTTTCTTCTTTTCTTCTTCTTCACCACATCATGTTTGTGTTTAATCAATTTTTCCGAGCTTCTTATTGATGAGATTAGTAGAATAGAAAGCTCCCCCTGGTCACCTGATTCATCATAAGAAAAAATAGGTGGATATTGGGAAGTCTCTTACCCTTCACTAGTATTCTCTTCCTCTTCTATTTGTTTTCTTATCTTTAAATAATTGGCAATATAAGGATTCTCAATGCAATTTACCGCGCAATACATATAGATTTCATTTAGATCAAAATAAATAATTTTAATGAGAACCCAATCCGGAACCTCGTTAGTTTTATGTTTCATTTCTTCATATCCCAAAAATAGACTAAGTTCATTATAATGATCAAGGGTAATGAGGTTATCACAATTTTTGGACACAATTCGATCATGAAGTAATTCACATTGGTAATTAAAATGACCACTTTCATTTCAAAGTTCACAAGTAATGCCAAGAAGAAGAGGATATAACTTTTTAGCACAAATATCTAACATCTTAAGTAACCACTTGGTTTATAAATATTTATGCCTCTTATAGAGTGTATTTTCCCTTTTCTTCGGTGAGTATTCACAATCCCAATTCACTCCAAAAACCTTGACATCCTTATAGGAGACAACATTATCATGACTAGTGCAATCATTATTAGTATTATGGATATTCAAAGAATTTATACTAAAAACATTGCAATCATGCTCATCATAGAAAGATTTAGTGCCAAACATTTTATTGACTTCTTCTTCTAACACTTTCGCACAATTTCCCTTTCCATAATTTTCACAAATGACATTAAAGAGACGAATCAATTGACGCAACCTAAACTCCATTTTTTATAGTTTTATTTTATAAAACCAAACTAGTGAAAAACAAGATACTAAAATATTTGATTGCAAGATCTAAAGATATACCTTCAAGCACTCACCTTGCCGGCAACGGCGCCAGAAAAGAGTTTGATGTCTACTATGCAACCTTCTTCTTGTAGACTCACTAGTAGAATGTCGATCAGTAGTCCCGGTCGGGATGTGCCTTTAGTACCGGTTCCCCAACCGGTACTAAAGGGTCGGGACTAAAGGTCCAGACCTTTAGTACCGGTTGGACCACAGACCGGTACTAAAGGCCCACCACGTGGCTGCCTGCATGGGCTGGTGGTGGAGGACCTTTAGTACCGGTTGCTGATACCAACCAGTACTAAGTGTTACCAACCGGTTTTTATAATAATTTATTTATTTTGTTTTTCGATTTTTTTTAAATTTTTTTCTGATTTTCAAATCTATGAATTATCTGACAATTTAATCTCTAATCACCCCTCTTCACTGCTTTTGAATTAATTGACAATTTAATCTCTAATCACCCCTCACTCCAAATCATCTAACTTCCCAGCCGGTTACCCATCCTCTCACTGCTCTAACCCGAGCATGCTTAACTTTTGAGTTCTACCACCCTTTGTTTCCAAGTCTGCACTTGTTGTTTTCTTGACAATAGTAACCTATCAATCATATTAATCCTTAGGTCTTGATGTCACATTATTTAATTTTTTGAATTCCAAACAATTATTAAAATAAATAATAATAATAATATTGAATTTCTATGAAAAATAAAATAAGTAATATTATTATTTTATTCATTTTTGCCATATATTCAATTCATATGGCATAATTAATATCTTTAAATCTATAAATCGAAATTCAGCAAATAATATATCCATTATTATCAAAAAAATGTGAGGAATCCAAATATGACATCATTTATTTATTATTAAATAAAATTATTTTTTGATTTTTTTGATTTTGTAGGAAAAAATGTTGTTTTTGAAATAACTTTTTTTACTTTTAGGATTTCGAGAATCTGAGAAAACTTCCCCGGGTATACCCCGGTGAAATCGAGTCCCAATTTTTCTCTTGTTTTTCTGATATATTGAACTAACCCCGGTGATCCTCTAACATGTGTTTCAACTTCAACCTCTCCTTATCATTTTCGCAGTTTCTCTTTGCATCAGCAATGACCTGACCCAAATCATCAGCGGGCTCATCTGATGCCTCTTCTTCAGCTTCCCCCATTGATGCCTCTTCTTTAGCTTCCCCCATTGTTGTATCAGCGAAAGGATAGTTGTCAGCATCCTATTCTTCTACATTGTCTTCCATTATAACCCCTCTTTCTCCATGCTTGGTCCAGCAGCTATAGCCGGACATGAAACCGGACTCGATGAGAGATGAAGGAGCAAAGTTGCTAACCTTTATGAACACTTGGATATATGGGGTGCCTTTAAATATTGAAAAATCCTTGGCAAAATGGAGGATGAGCTTCGAACAAGAAGAATAACAGGGGAGAAAATAGAGAAATGATCTCCCACCTGCTTCAGAAGGGTTTTATGCCACACTATAATGTTTAGACCAAGCACGGAGAAAGAGGGGTTATTATGGAAGACAACGAAGAAGAAGAGGATGACGACAACTACCCTCCCCCTGAATACGGTGATGCTGCAATGGGGGAAGCTGAAGTTCAAGAAAATGAAATGTCTTTTGTAACAGATGAGTTTATGTCCGAAACCCTGATAATTCGAAAGAGATTGTCCGTTTTGTACATGAAGTGCATCCAGCTTTTGTCATAACCCTCTCAACTTTCTAGCACATGCTATGTGGGTGAAATGATGATACCATGCCAACTTTCAACCTTTTCAGAGTTCATTTGTAGTGCTTTTCAATTTCAGGGCCATTTAGCTCAAAAAATCAATAACTGCATGAAAAATAACAAATGAAGTCAGAAAGGGTTGAAAATTGATGATGTGGCTTTGAATGGTGCATTTTGAACACACAAAAAGCCTGGAGTTCAAATAAGTTCAAGAAAATGAAATGCCTTTTGTAACAGATGAGTTTATGTCCGAAACCCTGATACTTCAAAAGAGATTGTCCGTTGTATACACGAAGTGCATCCAGATTTTGCCTTAACCCTCTCAACCTTTTAGCACGTACTATGTGGGTGAAATGATGATACCATGCCAACTTTCAACCTTTTCAGAGTTCATTTGTAGTGCTTTTCAATTTCAGGGTCATTTAGCTCAAAAAATCAATAACTGCATGAAAAATAACAAATGAAGTCAGAAAGGGTTGAAAATTGATGATGTGGCTTTGAATGGTGCATTTTGAACACACAAAAAGCCTGGAGTTCAAATAAATTCAAGAAAATGAAATGTCTTTTGTAACCGATGAGTTTCCGTCCGAAACCCTGATACTTCGAAAGAGAGTGTCCGTTTTGTACATGAAGTGCATCCGGCTTTTGCCGTAACTCTCTCAACTTTTTAGCACATGCTATGTGGGTGAAATGATGATACCATGCCAACTTTCAACCTTTTCAGAGTTCATTTGTAGTGCTTTTCAATTTCAGGGTCATTTAGCTCAAAAAATCTATAACTGCATGAAAAAAAACAAATGAAGTCAGAAAGGGTTGAAAATTGATGATGTGGCTTTGAATGGTGCATTTTGAACACACAAAAAGCCTGGAGTTCAAATAAGTTCAAGAAAATGAAATGCCTTTTGTAACAGATGAGTTTATGTCCGAAACCCTGATACTTCAAAAGAGATTGTCCGTTGTATACACGAAGTGCATCCAGATTTTGCCTTAACCCTCTCAACCTTTTAGCACGTACTATGTGGGTGAAATGATGATACCATGCCAACTTTCAACCTTTTCAGAGTTCATTTGTAGTGCTTTTCAATTTCAGGGTCATTTAGCTCAAAAAATCAATAACTGCATGAAAAATAACAAATGAAGTCAGAAAGGGTTGAAAATTGATGATGTGGCTTTGAATGGTGCATTTTGAACACACAAAAAGCCTGGAGTTCAAATAAATTCAAGAAAATGAAATGTCTTTTGTAACCGATGAGTTTCCGTCCGAAACCCTGATACTTCGAAAGAGAGTGTCCGTTTTGTACATGAAGTGCATCCGGCTTTTGCCGTAACTCTCTCAACTTTTTAGCACATGCTATGTGGGTGAAATGATGATACCATGCCAACTTTCAACCTTTTCAGAGTTCATTTGTAGTGCTTTTCAATTTCAGGGTCATTTAGCTCAAAAAATCTATAACTGCATGAAAAAAAACAAATGAAGTTAGAAAGGGTTGAAAATTGATGATGTGGCTTTGAATGGTGCATTTTGAACACACAAAAAGCCCAGAGTTCAAATAAGTTCAAGAAAATGAAATGTCTTTTGTAACAGATGAGTTTCCGTCCGAAACCCTAATACTTCGAAAGGGACTGTACGTTTTGTACATGAAGTGCATCCAGCAAAAAGAATGAACTAAAAATAATCAATTTAAATATTATTTTATGAACTATAATATTCTTCAATAGCAAATAGAATCAACTAAAAAGCTTTTATAAAACTCTAATAGCAAAAAGAAACTCTAAAACTTTTTATAAACCTCTAGTATTTTTGAAACTAAAATTATATAAAACCTAAAAATTACCGTATATGTAGGAAGTCTTTAGTACCGGCTGGTGACTCCAGCCGGTACTAAAGGTTTCCTTTAGTACCGGTTGGTGTCACCAGACGGTACTAAAGGTGCACGCGGGGCCCAAGTCTGACCAAAAACCTGCCACGCCCCTTTAGTACCGGCTCGTGACACGAACCGATACTAAAGATTGCTCACGAGCCAGTACTAAAGGTTGCCCTGCTACTAGCTGTTGGATCTAGCATGAACCAGGACTAATACCATCTTTAGTACCGGCTTGTAACCAGACCGAGACTAATGCTTGGAACGAAAGGTTTGTTTTCTACTAGTGACTCGTGTTGGGCCTCCGAGCGTAGAGTTCTGTAGGACAGTAGCAAATTTCCCTCAAGTGAACTAACTAAGGTTTATCAATCCGTGGTACGCGTAGCTTGAAGATGGTCTCTCTCGAACAACCCTGCAACCAAATAACAAAGTGTCTCTTGTGTTCCCAACACACCCAATACAATAGTAAATTGTATAGGTGCATTAGTTTGGCGAAGAGTGGTGATACAAGTGTAATATGGATGGTAGATATAGGTTTTTGTAATCTGAAAATATAAAAACAGCAAGGTAACTAATGATAAATTTGAGCACAAAAGGTATTGCAATGCTTGAAAACAAGGCCTAGGGTTCATACTTTCACTAGTGCAAGTTTTCTCAACAATACTGACATAGTTGAATCATATGTAAATCCCTCACGTGTGACAAATAGTTCACTCCAAAGTCACAAATAGCATAGAACAAATCAAGAAATTATTGTAGGGTACGAAACCACCTCAAAGTTATCTTTTCCGATCAATCTAATGTTCTATCCATATAAGTGTCACGAATAGCCCTAGAGTTCGTACTAAAATAACACCTTAAGATACACATCAACCAAAACCCTAATGTCACCTAGATGCTCCAATGTCACCACGACTACCCATGGGCTTGATTATACGATATATATCACACAATTTTAGATTCATCATGTTCAATCCAACACAAAGAACTTTAAGTGCCTCAGAGTTTCTATCAGAGAGTCAAGACGAAAACATGTGCTAACCCTATGCATAGATTCCCAAGGTCACGGAACCCGCAAGTTGATCACCAAAACATACATAAAGTGGATCAATAGAACATCCAATTGTCACCACGGATATCACATCGCAAGACATACATAAAGTATTATAAAATCCTTAAAGACTCAATCCGATAAGAAAACTTCAAAGGGAACCTCAGTTCATCACAATAAGATAGAGAGGGGGAAACTCCATATGATTCATCTATTTAATAAAGCTCGCGGTACATCAAGATTGTGTGATCTCAAGAACACAAGAGAGAGAGAGAGAGACAGAGAGAGAGATCAAACACATAGCTACTGGTACATACCCTTAGCCCCAAGGGTGAACTACTCGCTCATCGTCATGGAGATCGCCTAGATGATGAAGATGACCTCTGGTGATGGTTTCCCCCTCCGACAGGGTGCCGGAAGGGGCTCCCATTTGGTTTTTCTTGGATACAGAGGCTTGTGGAAGTATAAATCCCAATCTCAGGTTCATTTTGGAGCTTTGGCTATGTATAAGAATTTTTGCCGTTAGTCTCACGTCAAGGGAGTGCCCGAGGGGCCCACAAGCCCGAAGCACCCTCCCTGGGGGGTAGGGCGTGCCTAGAGGGCTTGTCGCCTCCTTGTCCTCTTCTTGGCCAAGCTCTTGTGCTTCGGGGGTCTCTTTTGCTACATAAAATATCACCGTAAATTTTCAGCCCATCCCAAGAACTTTTGTTTCTGCACAAAAAAAAATGACACCATGGTAGTTGTGCTGAAAACAGCATCAGTTCGGGTTAGTTATAATCAAATCATACAAAAACATATAATATTGTTGTAAGCATGGCATGAATACTTCATAAATTATAGATACATTGGAGACGTATTAGGATCTAGTAATCCCTGGGAACACTAAGGCTCGCAACGCTAAGATTACCAAGTGTGTGAGGAGCCGGCCAAGATCGAGGAGGATATCAATACCGAGAAAGCACAACTAGTGGAGGATCCCATTGAGTTCGTAAGGGAAGCTCAATGCTTGGAGAATTTGGGAATCCACCTCAATTTTCATCAAAATGAGTCAAGAACAATTCATGAGAGGAGGCATAACAACCGGCTCCCCATGCCCATTGAGCCAACCCAGCTTTTCGAGTAACCTCAGGCGACAGAAGTGTTGGTCATACACCACTTCATCCAAGGTGTCCACCAAAACATTCATGAGCTCCAACTGTCGGCTGAGCAACATTCGTCAGTTCAGCAACACATGCCAGCTCAGCAACTTGCACCGGCTCATCAGCACATGTCGGCTCAATGGACGCCAAGTCAACTACACATATTGTAACTCATTTTGAATCGAACTGACCATTTTGTGACCCCGACCGGTCATTACTCCAACCTAGTGGACAATGTTTTGGTAGCCAGGCACAACTTGGCGGCTATTCCCATACATGGAAATACCCTAATGGAGGTCGAGGCAAGGAATGCAATCGAGATGTTGAAGACAATAGTTACTCAAGATACGAATTATTCATCAAGCCATCACCGTTTCGACACCACCCCATGACCGATTCGGCTCAAGATCCAACATGATGAATCTCCAATGGTCTCTAGAAGCGTTCGACATCAAAGGGATCCACCAGAAAATCAACAGATTCCACTCTAGCCAGTGGTGCCGGATGCTCAGACCATCATAGATAACTCTCGCTGTCGAGGTACGACAATCTATGGGGCCCTTTGCGGTTCTGCTGGGGGGATCTACGCACAGGAAGAGAAGCACTAACCAAGGCACACCAAGAGGTTTACACAAGTTTAGGACACCCATAGGTGGAATACCCAATGTCCTGTGTGTGTTTCCTATGAGTGTATCCAAAGTACAGGGAGCACAACAGCCCGGCAAGGGAGCTCGAGAGTGCTACTACACATGCAAATGGATAGGGTTTCGACCTTTGTAAATGGAGCCATGAACCTTCTTTTATGGGCCAAGGGGTTACCATAGTGGCTAGAAAGGTAAATATACAAGGGTAAATAGTGGATGTAACAGTGGTCAAAGTGTTGACACAAGTTACAGTGAGAAATACCTAACCCTGACGGATTAGGATAGGCGCATTAAATGCACTATGAGGTGTCACGCAGGCCTTGCTCCCTGGCAAGGATTGTCTCTTCTTCGGTATCGTTCACCCATCTACCTCGTAGTATCTCGCCACGCCATTAGGATGGGTCTCATTAAAGCTGTTGTAATCCTTTGGAGCCGCCACACGTGCCGATAAGATCTACCTACCAACCTGCCCGCTCGGCAACTTCCTAATGGTGACAATCAGCTTGATGAGGTGGAGCGGTGGCTTGGTACTGGGATCTTCATGGGCGCACATGTTGTCGGGTCTTCCTTACCGGTAAGGAGACTTGGCGGTGGCTTGGTCTTCTCTTGACATTGTCTTGGGCACAATATCTTTCTGACAAGGCTTGTCGGGCTAGAGGCTGCTGTCGTTCGTGCACAAGTCAGGGTGCTAACGAACTCGTCCTTTAGTACACCAATAGGAGCCCCTAGGCCCAGGCCACACTTAAGTCCATGACACTGTTAGGCTAGGCCCAAAGCAGTGCACATACACATGTGGCTGAACTATACTACAATTGTAATGATGGTTTTTTATTGTCCTCCCATGATGCGGATTAAATGCGGGACGTGGGAGAGGTGGAGCGAAATGGCGCATGTGGGGTGTGCTTAAAAGGTGTGGCCACGACAAATAGGGAGAGGCGCCCTATGCGCATTCCACCCTATAAGAAGGGGATTCGCAGAGGCGCTCCTCATCCCAACCAACTTTCCCCCATTCTACCGCCTTTGTCTTCTCTCTTGGGCGGCGTAGAGCCCCCTCACTGCTTTGTCGTCTTCGTTGCCATCCTTATCCGAGCTCGGCATGGTGCCTAAGAGGGCATTGTCTGCCGCTGCTCCAGGCCAAGCGAAGAGGACCAGGAGAGTTGCTGACTCTAATGCGAAGGGGAGGAAGGATGCACTAGTGATGGTGCGGAGGAACACCATCGTCTTCTTCCCCTCCGTGTTAACAGGCAATGATCTCATCTCGCGGTATCATCGAATGAGGGTTAAAGAAACTACAGTGCAACCTACGCCGGATGTGGTTCCTTGCAATTACCAGCCTAGTGCGGGGAGGTACTCGTTTTTTACGGCATACTTCTACTACGGGCAAGTTCCCCCCTTCTCCACCTTCTCCCCAAATCTGATGTTGACCCAGGGCTTCAAGTTTCCTGACTTCACCCCAACATCATGAATGAGGGAGTCTGGGACTAAGGGTTCCTTAGGACTCTAGCCTATCTCTACGAGCTGGACTCATGGGCCACTTCGGGAAGCCGATGACATATGCAAGGAAGATTCCACAAGACTTGGTGATCAAGACATGACTCCTCTGCACCGACGTAGCCGACTAGGACTCTTGCTATCCTAGGCCTCCGATGTGATATATAAGCCGAGGCCAGGCTATGCATTAGATATATCATCATAGGTTAGAGCATTAATCCTAGGGTTTTATACCAAATCATACGATCTTGAGGTAGATCAACTCTGTATTTGATACACCATCATCAACACAAAACAAACTAGAAAGTAGAGTTATACCTCCATTAAGAGGGCCCGAACCTGGGTAAAGACCGTCTCCCTTGTATCCTATAACCCATCAATCCAAGACCCACTGTTCAGGACCCACTACCCGAGATCTGTCGGTTTTGACACCAACATTGGTGCTTTCATTGAGAGTTCAACTATGGGATCACCATAAGGATCGATGGACAGTCTATAGAATGGTAGAATTTTTTCTGGACAGTGAATTTGTGTTCATTGTCCTCGTTTCCTCGAGTGTTGCTTTCACGATTTGGATTGGCGGAATTGTGCATAATTGTATCTACAATAACTGTTGGGGAATGTTGCATGGGAAACAAAAAATTTCCTATGCACACGCAGATCTATCCATGTTGATGAGCATCTACGAGAGGGAGAGTGGATCTACGTACCCTCGTAGATCGCTAAGCGGGAAGCGTTAAGAAACGCAATTGGTGTAGTCGAACATCTTCGCGATCCAAATCGCCGTGCGTCCCGCGATCCAATCACGATCCGTCCTGTGATCCAATCACGATTCGTCCCATGAACTTGATCACGATCCTTCTGATCTAGCACCGAATGGACGACACCTCCGCGTTCACCACACGTACAGCTTCATGACGATCTCCGCCGTCTTGATCCAGCAGGAGAGAGTGGAGAGGTAGAAGAGTTCTCCGGCAGCATGACAGTGCTCCGGCGATGGTGGTGGAGCAATTCCGGCAGGGCTTCGCCTAAGCACTGCAGAAATCCGATCTAGAGGAGAAACTATGCACTGGAGGAACGGGTAGCACGTGGCTGAAAAATCTAGTGCAAAACCCCAAAACCCACCAGTATATATAGGAGGAGAGGAGGAGAGCCTTGGAGAAAGGGCCAAGGCTCCTATGGTTCGGCCGAACCTACTAGGAGAGGAGGACTCCTCCTCCAATCCTAGTAGGACTAGGATTGCTCCTTTTTGCCTTTTTTCCACCTTTTCCTATTGGGTTTTCTTCTCCAGCCACATGGGCCTTGTGTGGGAGTTTCCACCAGGCCACTAAGGGTGATATTCACTCTCCCATAGCCCATGAAGCCTCGTGGGTGGAAATACCCCTCCTGGGGGCCTCTCGGTACACTACCGGCACTCCCAGTACACTACCGATGAGCCCGAAACTTTTCTGGCGACCAAAAAATGACTTCCTATATATGAATCTTTACCTACGGACCATTCCGGAGATCCTCGTGACATCTGGGATCTCATCTGGAACTCCGAACAACCTTTGGTGACCACCATACCTAACTCTATACTACCGAAACGTCACCAAACCTTAAGTGTGTAGACCCTGCGGGTTCGAGAACTATGTAGACATGACCGAGACACCTCTACGGTCAATAACTAATAGCAGGACTTGGATGTCCATATTGGTTACTATATATTCTACGAAGATCTTTATCGGCCGAACCTCTATGTCAAGGACTGAGTTAATCCCGTATGATGTTCCCTTTGTTCTTCGGTAAGTTACTTGCCCGAGATTCGATCGTCGGTATCTCCATACCTAGTTCAACCTCATTACCGGCAAGTCTCTTCAATCGTTCCGTAATACAAGATCCCGTGACTAACACTTAGTCACATTGCTTGCAAGGCTTATTGTAATGTTGTATTACCGAGTGGGCCCTAAGATACCTCTCCGTCACACGGAGTAACAAATCCCAGTCTTGATCCATGCCAACTCAACAGACAAGCTCGGAGATACCTGTAGAGCACCTCTATAGTCACCTAGTTACGTTGCGACGTTTGATGCACACAAGGCACTCCTCCGATGTCCGTGAGTTGCCTGATTTCATGGTCATAGGAACATATACTTGACATGCAGAAAAGAGTAGCAATAAACTGACACGATCATATGCTACGTTTGTAGTTTGGGTCTTGTCCATCACATCATTCTTCTAATGATGTGATCCCGTTATCAAATGACATCACATGTCAATGGCTAGGAAACCTTGACCATCTTTGATCAACGAGCTAGTTCACTAGAGGCATACTAGGGACAGAGTGTTGTTTATTTACCCACACATGTAATGTGTTTCCAATCAATACAATTATAGCATGGATAATAAATGATTATCATGAACAAAGAAATATAATAATAAACACTTTATTTATTGCCTCTAGGGCATATTTCCAACAGTCTCCCACTTGCACTAGAGTTAATAATCTAGCTCACATCACTATGTGATTTACATTGTAATGAATCGAACACCCATGCAGTTCTGGTGTTGATCATGTTTAGCACTTGGAAGAGGTTTAGTCAATGGGTCTTCAACATTCAGATCCATGTGCACTTTGGAAATATTTATGTCCTTCTCCTTGATGTAATTGCGGATGAAGTTGAAGCGTCGCTTTATGTGTCTGGTCCTCTTGTGAAACCTTGGTTCCGTGACCAGAGCAATGGCACCAGTGTTGTCACAGAACAGGTTCATTGGATTCAGTGCACTGGGCACTACTCCAAGATCTGTCATGAACTGCTTCATCCAGACACCTTCCTTTGCTGCCTCCGAGGCTGCGATGTACTCCGCTTCGCACGTAGAATAGGCTACCATGCTTTACTTGGAACTGAACCAGCTTACCGCTCCCTCGTTAAGAATAAATACGTATCCGGTTTGCGACTTAGATTCATTCGGATCAGTGTCAAAGCTTGCATCGACGTAACCCTTTACAACAAGCTCTTCATCACCTCCATAAACGAGAAACATTTCCTTAGTCCTTTTTAGGTACTTAAGGATATTCTTGACCGCTGCCCAGTGCTCCATTCCAGGATCACTTTGAAAACTTCTGGCCATACTTATGGCAAGGCTGACATCGGGTCTTGTGCACAGCATTGCATACATGATAGAGCCTATTGCTGAAGCATAGGGGATGACACTCATCTTTTCTCTATCTTTTGCAGTCATTGGGCATTGAGTCTTACTCAACTTCACACCTTGTAACACAGGCAAGAACCCCTTCTTGGACTGATCCATTTTGAACTTCTTCAAAACTTTATCAAGGTATGTGCTCTGTGAAAGTGCTATTAAGCATCTCGATCTATCTCTATAGATCTTAATGCCTAATATGAAAGCAGCTTCTCCTAGGTCCTTCATTGAAAAACTCTTGTTCAAATATTCCTTCACGCTTTCTAGCATTTCTATATTGTTTCCAATCAGCAATATGTCATCCGCATATAATACTAGAAATGCTATAGAGCTCCCACTCACTTTCTTGTAAATACAAGCTTCTCCATAAACTTGTATAAACTCAAACGCCTTGATCACCTCATCAAAGCGCTTATTCCAACTCCAAGATGCTTGCACCAGTCCATAAATGGATCGCTGGAGTTTGCAAACTTTGTCAGCATTCTCTGGATCGACAAAACCGTCGAGTTGCATCATATACAACTCTTCCTCAAGGAAATCGTTGAGGAACGCCGTTTTGACATCCATCTGCCAAATTTCATAGTCGAAATAAGAAGCTATTGCCAACATGATTCTGACAGACTTAAGCATTGCTACGGGTGAGAAAGTCTCATCATAGTCAACTCCTTGAACTTGTGAAAAACCCTTTGCCACAAGTCAAGCTTTATAGACGGTGACATTATCGTCCGCGTCTGTCTTCTTCTTAAAGATCCATTTGTTGTGAATGGCTTTTCGCCCTTCAGGTAATACTTCCAAAGTCCATACTTTTTTTTCATACATGGATCCCATCTTGGATTTCATGGCCTCTAACCATTTCTCGGAATCCGGGCCCAGCACTACTCCTCCATAGCGCATACGTTCATTGTTGTCCAACAACATGACCTCTAAGACAGGGTTGCCGTACCACTCAGGAGTAGTACGCGCCCTTGTCGACCTACGAGGTTCAATAGTAGCTTGATCCGAAGCTTCATGATCATCATCATCAACTTCCACTTCTATCGTCGTAGATTCCACAGAAACATCTTTCTGCGCTGCGCTACTTTCTGGTTGAAGTAAAGGTTGAATAACCTCATCAAGCTCTATCTTCCTCCCACTCAATTCTTTCGAGAGAAACTCTTTCTCAAGAAATGTTCCGTTCTTAGCGACAAACACTTTGCCTTCGGATCTGAGATAGAAGGTATACCCGACTGTGTCTTTTGGGTATCCTATGAAGACGTATTTCTCCGCTTTGGTTCCAGCTTTTCAGGCTGAAGCTTTTTGACATAAGCATCACATCCCCAAACTTTAAGAAATGACAATTTTGGCCTCTTGCCAAACCATAGTTCATATGGCGTCGTCTCAACGGATTTCGATGGTGCCCTATTTAAAGTGAATGCAGCTGTCTCTAATGCATAACCCCAAAATGATAGTGGCAAATCAGCAAGAGACATCATAGAATGCACCATATCTAATAAGGTTCGATTACGACGTTCGGACACACCATTACGATGTGGTGTTCCGGGCGGTGTCAACTGTGAAACAATTCCACACTGTCTTAAGTGAATGCCAAACTCATAACTCAGATATTCACCTCCTCGATCAGATCGCAGGAATTTAATCTTCTTGTTACGATGATTCTCAACTCCACTCTAAAATTGCTTAAACTTTTCAGACGTTTCAGACTTGTGTTTCATTAAGTAAATGTACCCATATCTACTTAAGTCATCAGTGAAGGTGAGAAAATAACGGTATCCACCATGCGCTGTAACATTCACTGGACCGCACACATCAGTATGTATGATTTCCAATAAGTCACTTGCCCGTTCCATTGTTCCAGAGAACGGTGTTTTAGTCATCTTGCCCATGAGGCATGGTTCACATGTGTCAAGTGTTTCAAAATCAAGTGACTCCAACAGTCCATCAGCATGGAGCTTCTTCATGCGTTTTACACCAATATGACCTAAACGGCAGTGTCACAAGAAAGTGGTACTACCATTATCAACTCTACATCTTTTGGCATCAATGTTATGAACATGTGTGTCACCACTATCAAGATTCAATATGAATAAACCCCTAACATTGGGTGCATGACCATAAAAGATATTACTCATATAAATAGAACAACCTTTATTCTCTGATTTAAATGAGTAACTGTCTCGCAATAAACAAGATCCAGATATAATGTTCATGCTTAACGCAGGCACTAAATAACAATTATTCAGGTTCATCACTAATCCCGATGATAATCGAAGAGAGAGCGTGCCGACGGCGATCACATCAACCTTGGAACCATTTCGAGAGCACCCAGGCACTACTACGAGAGCTAGTAAGGTACATATCAATAACATGCATATCATATATACCTTGTTTGTCGTTGGCCGCGTTCTTGTCAGCCAGGTACTTGGGGCAGTTCCGCTTCTAGTGACTAGTTCCCTTGCAATGAAAGCACTTAGTTTCTGGCTTGGGTCCATGCTTGGGCTTCTTTACAGGAGTAGCAACTGCTTTGCCATCCTTCTTGGTTTTACCCTTCTTGCCCTTGCCCTTGACCTTGCCACTTTTCTTGAAACTAGTGGTTTTATTGACCATCAACACTTGATGTTCTTTCTCAATTTTAGACTCAGTGACTTTTAGCATCGCAAACAGCTCGGCGACTGACTTGTTCATCTCGTGCATGTTATAGTTCATCACAAAGCTCTTGTAACTAGGTGGCAGTGATTGAAGAACTCTGTCAGTGATCGCCTCAAGCGGAAGGGCAATTCCCAGCTCCGCTAGACGAGTTGAATACCCAGACATTCTGAGTATATGTTCACTGATAGACCCGTTCTCCTCCATCTTGCAAGCATAGAACTTATCGGAGGTTTCATACCTCTCGATCTGGGCATTCTTCTGAAAGATAAACTTCAACTCCTGGAACATCTCATATGCTCCATGACGTTCAAAATGTCTTTGAAGTCCTGGTTCTAAGCCATACAATGTCGCACACTGAACTATTGAGTATTCTCCAGTACGTGCCTCCCAAGTGTTCATAGCGTCTTCGGAGGTCATGTCTTCTGGTTGGTCACCAAGCGGTGCATCAAGGACATATGATTTCTAGGAAGCCGTGAGGATAATCCTTAGATTACGGGCCCAGTCAACAAAGTTACTTCCATCATCTTTCAACTTAGCTTTCTCTAGGAACGCATTAAAATTCAGGGGTGCTACTGCGCGAGCCATTGATCTACAACATAAATATGCAAAGTTTACTTAGACTATTGTTCAAATAATGAGTTTAGTTAATCAAATTACTAAAGCTCCCACTCAAATTGACATCCCTCAGGTCATCTGAGTGTCACATGATCCAAATCCACCAACTCAAGTCCGATCATCATGTGAGTTGAGGTAGCTTCAATGGTGAACATCATTATGTTGATCATATCTACTATATGACTCATGTTCGACCTTTCGATCTCTTGTGTTCCGAGGCCATGTATGTACATGCTAGGCTCGTCAAGTTTAACCCCGAGTGTTCTGCACGTGCAAAACTAGCTTGCACCCATTGTATGTGAACGTAGAGTCTATCACACCCGATCATCACGTGGTGTCTCAACACGACGAACTTTCGCAACGGTGCACACTCGGGGAGAACACAATTCATCTTGAAATTTAAGTGAGGGATCACCTTATAATGCTACTGTCGGGACCCCGATCCTAAGCCATAAGAATCCAGCATGTAACACATCACATCACTTTGCGGTCTCACGCACGGTTATCTCCACGGCTGCCACCTTACCTGGGCTGGGACCGTTTGCGTCTTTTGACTCACGTATGTGAAAGTGTCGCTAGCATTCAAATGTCAGAGAACCCGGGCCGATATGGCTAGTCGTAGAACCCAAGTGGCACATCCGTACAGGGACAGGCATACGTAACCCAGCAATGCAGGTGTCGATCTCTAGCGTGTGTAGACGAGTCATAGCAAGCTACAAGGACTCCATTACGCGTGGGACATAAATGTCATCACTGCACGTAGACGAGTCGTAGCAAGCTACAGGGACTCCATTACACTGCGAGACATTTCCCCGAAGCGACAGACATAGCAGCAAAGAAGGATACATGTCGGTCAATCAATGTGTCCGGAGCAGTAGCAAGCTACCAAGCTCGGTGGAAGCACAAAGAGGCAGTTCCCCGTAAAGAGTACTACTAAAGGCACACAACTAGGTGTCGGATCCCATACATACCGTTGCATGTCACACGTACGCACGACATGCCCGATATGCATAGAAACAACTATGGCATCACAACATAACCATACAACATTACAACATTTATTTAGAAGGATCGGAAGAGCCATTACAATAGGATGTTACAAGCAAGGGTCACAAGACCCAACATACATAGCATTCAAACAAGCAAGCGGAAGTTAAACCTGTCTAGGTACAGACATCTACAAAAGTGGCTAGAGGAACCTGAAAAGCTACAACGACCCTACCAAAGGAACCAGACCTCTGTCTGGGATTCCCAAGCTAACCCGGTCAACATCGAACTTCACGTTGAAACGATCACTAATGAGACCAACGTCTCCTCTGCAAAACATAAATTAAGCAAACGTGAGTACAAGAGTACTCAGCAAGAGTTACATCAGAACTAACTACATATGCACAAGTATCAATGAAGGGGGTTGTGGAGTTCATTGCAGCAAGCCAGCTTTGACTCTTGGCTAACCTATACTATGACTACAAGTGCTTTCTTTGAGGTTGGATAGTGCACACGAGTCCACGTATTCACCAATCAATACACCACTATGGATCCACTTCCGTCTCCCTACGAGAAGGCCATCCATAACACTCACGCTTACCTTGCGTATTTTAGAGTATCCACTTTCAGTTATCTATGAACCACATAAGTTCTCCAAGTAGTCCATATCCGAGGACGCGGCTATTCAAACAGATTATTTCACCCTGCAGGGGATACTTCTTCACACATGCTCTCGCCACTTAGCACCATATGCACGTCATGCATCTCGGCAACCTTCAAGCGGAAGCACTGGCGTGGGCGTCGGCCACGACCGTCAACCACACAAGACCCTAGTCCAGGTTTATCGCCTATCCGAGGTTGAACCCGCACGGAAGTCCGGCCGAAGTTTCCGCTATGGCCTCAAAAGATGTGCGCATGGTTTCCAAGACCACCGTTCGGGTGCCACTTGGTACACCGTGCCACTATGTCTGTACCGCATCATAGTCCACCCCATCGGGCAGCACTATACACGGCCGCCAACACTTTCCCTACAAACGCCAGAAACTAGTTGCAACTCCTGGACAGAGGTCTAGGCAATTAATAAGTCGAGAGGGGTCGAGTTACCGGAACCCAATGTATGGTAGTATCTTGTCTTGGATAACATACACAGAACTCAGTTCCTAAGGACGGCCCCGATGAGACAACCCGCCATGTACTCCTACATGACATCTCATCGTTACCTTTACCAAATCGTGTTCACACACTTAGTTCTCACTCCGTAGGACATGAACACTGCCATTCCGATCCATCACCCAGATGTATCAGACCCGATACGACATGACTCTAAGCATAGAAGCTGCAGTAATTAAGCATGCATGTATGAGTAAGCACAACAAGGCTCAGACAGTTGCTACTCATGCTAAGTGGTTTCAACTATTTACTGTGGCAAAGACAGGTCATGCAAAGGAATGGGTTGAACTACCGTTGACATGTAACAGTTGAATCGATGTTGTCCTAATGTAGTAAAAGAGAGCAGGAGCGAGAGAGTGGGTTGATATCAGTATGCTCAAGGGGGTTTTGCTTGCCTAACAATCCTAAAGATATACTTCTCTTCATTAGTGTCAACGTTCACATCGTCGGAATCATCGTCTACCGAGAGGGAATAACCACCGGCAAACAGAAAGAAAGAATATATTCAATGCAATGCAACAATCATGATGTATGACATGGCATATTGAGGTACTTAACTAACCTAGAGGAGTGGTTAGTCAAATTGGTTGAAGTGAAATTCAAACAAGTTTGAATTTCCAACTCCAAATGATATTTCATATATTGGCCTAATCATAAAATGTCCTTCTTGGTGATGTTAACTTGTTCAAACATGCATGATCACGGCATAAATAGATTCATTGGATTTTTCTGATCATTTTTCATATATACATCTGAGCTGTAGATTATTTTCTATGATTTTTAGAAGTTTTAAGCATTTTCTGGAATTATTTTATTACAGAAAATTATTATTATGTCATGCTGAGGTCATGCCTACGTCAGCAGGTCAACTGGACCAGGTCCAGGTCAAACCTGACCAGTGGGACCCACTGGTCAGTGACACAGACACTACTAGGTTTTAATTTATTTCCTAATACTAATTAATGTAGCAGGGCCCACCAGTCAGTGTCTAATTAAATTAATTAAGTAATTTATTTGTTTTTAACCTAATCCAGAGTTAAACAGAGCTGGGCCCCACCTGTCATTGACCTGAGGCTAATCTCCGGTCAAACCAGAGGCTCATGGGGCTTTGACCCCCTGTGGGGCCCTCTGATCAGTGGCTAGGGGGGATTAGTGGCTAATTAACCTGGCCACGTTGGCACTCGCCGGAGGAAGGCCGCCGGCGGCGAGCCGAGACGGTGGAGGTCGCCGGAAATGGCCCTCCGAGGACCATTTGAGCGGCGGAGACCACCTACGGGTAGCTAGGACTCGCGCGCATCCATCTAGGGCAGCAGGAGGTCGCGGGGTCGCCGGAATCGACGAGCACGACCACTTAGGTGGCGGCCGGAGCTTTGGCAACGGCGAGACTAGCGGCTAGGGGCGAGGAGGACCACAGGGAGAGGGAGAAAAGGGACGGAGAGCTCACAGGGAGGCAAATGGCACGGTCAGCGGGCTCGGGGGCGCTTTGGACGTTGCGAATCGTCGACGGCAATCTCCGGTGGCCGGGGCTTGAAGAATGGCTTGGGGCGGCGACTGGCGATCTCTGGCGTCGCGTGCCTCGGCAAGGAGAAGCAGCAGGACGGGGCAGAGCTTCTGGACTAGCTAGGGAGACGAGGGGAGGCCGGTGGCCGCGGTGGTTGCGAGCGGCGGCGACCATGGTGCTCGGGTCCGACGCGGAGGAGGGAGCAGGGGAGAAGGAGGAGAGCGAGGGAGAGAGAGAGAATCAACGGAGGGGGCGACGGGGCATCTCCAGGCGAGGAGATAAGCTCGGGGGCCTCGGCCGCGGCAAGCAGGAGGTGGCCGCGCCTCCTGTGCGCCCGCCATGCCTTCATCCTCCTGGCAGAGGAGGAAGACGACAGGGAGAGGGGGAGCTGGGCTAGGCCATCCCTTCCTGGGCCAGGTAAGTGCCAAGTAAGCTTTCTTTTCTCTATTTTTCTTTATTTACTATTTTTCTATTTTTTGTTATTATTTGTTTGGGGCAAAAATTACCTAGGCAAAAACCCTGAATTAATTTATGGGATACAAAAAGAATATTACTAAGTCCCACAAAAAGTTTCAGTATTTATGAATCAACTAAATTAATTATATTGCCTTATCAATTGATTTTAGGAGCTTAATCTGTATTTTAAATTGCTAGATTTGTTTTGAAAATTAGGATGTCCCCTAATATGTTGTTGCCAACCTTTATTTAGAATAGTGAACATTTTTGAATGGTATTTTAAAATCATTGAAAATTCAATTGTTGAAATTTGGATTATTTAAGGAGGTGCTAGGGTTTGGCAATCCCCATTTCAAGTTCCATTTGAATTCTAGCATGATGACATGATGCACATGCTGATGTTGATGCAAACAAATACCACACAATTCTAGGGCTGTGATAACTCACCCCCACTAAACAAGAATCTCGTCCCGAGATTCAGGCGTAGGGTATGAGGACAAAGGGGACACAACTACCACAATCTTCATGATCCCATTGCTCTCCTCGAAGATGTTGATTCATTGCATCATGCCGCTCTTGACATCTTTGCCTTCGGAATCTTCAGCCAGCAGAAAGACAACATATATAGAGAGCTCTACATGATTCAATCTTCTCGAAGATCGAGCACTCATGATCAACTCGTAGGATGAGAGGTGATAACATCTCTCGAGTTGAGACACAAAACACACATTGAGAACAATGAATGAAGCAGATGACGGAGGTTCAATTGGTAGGCAACAATTCCACGCTAAAACAGATGGTGAAGAAGTTTGAAAGTAGCAAGGAGTTAATTGCCATAATACCATAACGGACACCTAAGAGAAGGTGACTCGTAGGATTATCCCTTAAGTGGCAAAAACAATTACTTTTGATCCATAGATCATTGAAACTCTTCATTCTAGCCTAAGGCAATTCACAACGATCATTTGAAGGAATTCAAAAGAATGGCACACTCAGATCGGAATGGAAACTAGAGCTATAAAACAACTCGGCGATGGAAGGCACATTCCAAACAATACCGAGGGTATAACCCAGTGTCTGAGCGTGCTCTCAAGAACTTGAGCATCTCCATATTCAACAAAGTTTTACCAACATCCGTGCCAAGGATCCTGGCAACACCTCATACTACCATGATGAATAATGATGGAGGATGCAGATCCAAAGGAAGACAACACTTTCTGAGATTTCACCTTAGCTATGCCGAGGGAGCGAAATCTGGATGATCGACCGAGAGACATTTAGCACTCTGCTTCTAATGTTCTCCTTGACGTACTAGTGTAACCCCAACCATAGGTCAGGTTTACTATCTAGGATATCAAGTAAAGGTCGGACTTCGGGATCTCAAAGGGTCCATGAGAAACAACTTTTGAAAAGTCATATAAGAACCTCATGGGGAAGTGGCTACGGTTGCTGATTCAAGATATTATAATAGTAGGCCTTCCGAGTGGATATGTTAGCCACAACATTCCTTTGTCGGGTTACAGAGAGACCATTATTATACTTCTTGGGAAATGTTCCAACCATCATATCTGCCTGAGATTCAGATATGGTTGGTGTCACGATATTCCAGACTCAGCATGTCTGAAGGAGAAAGGTTGCAACACAAATCTAAGAGATGACGTTGTGAGATTCTCAGGAGATGAACTTCGGAAGCCAACTCCAAAACATGAGCTAGATTGCAAGACACATGTGAACACGATGTCCAGGACAAGCATGACTACATGGCTTACAACAAAACATTACCGAGTTCGGTTTAGGAACCATCATTGCGGATAACAAAGTCGGGTGCAAGTCCGTCTGGTACCTTCAAGAGTAGCACTTAACTTCTTTTCCTTGAACAAATCAGTCAGTGGCTTGGTGTGCTAGGGATTGCATGTGGAATGGAGATGATTAGTCTGCCAAACCATAGAATACTTCGTACGTGCATGACTGACTTGGGATGATTCCAATGAAAACAAGATGACCTTTCTCAAGTTCATGGCGGCAACTTGCACCATATGCACATGAATCAAGAGTAATTCACTTCTTACACCTCACATATACTTCATGTACGGAATACGAAGATATGCCTACAAAGTTTCCAACACTAGCTTCATGTTCTTCATGAGTCATGGAAGGGATGGAAATGTTGTCAATGGGCTTAACAACAATTCATCGGGATATCCATATGGATGGAATTCCACAACTATGAGAGCAAGTTGATAGCATTGGTCAGACCAAAAGATATAACGGTATATGCTCGAGGATAAACCCGCGAGTAAAATAACATTAAAGAAATCTTTGGTTTTGATTTTGATCTGACGATAGCCCACACTCAAATCAATGGCTGGACAAGATGATAGGTGCATCAATTGGTCACAAGGATCAATCGATGAAGATATCACCTTTCTTCTACACATACGAACACAAAGACACAAGATATCCCTTTATCATGAGCTAAGTTAGATCAAGCTTCTATCTTCCAACTCTCCAAGTTGTTGTTTAGCTTAACCAGCTAGTTCGGGGATATCTAACACGGATTCTTGGAGACGGGATGGTTTATAAGAAAAACCATCTTGATCACGAACTCAGCATAACGGTCAAGGAACACCTTGGTGATACTTCCGAGAAGATAATAGGAAAATCACGATCCACCGATATGTTAACACGCTCGAGAACAATCTTACTTTTCAAGACAAGACGATATGACCAACAGAGCGAAAGATTGATGCAATCCTATAACTCATTGATCGAAAAGTGCACCATGGAAAATGGGCTAGGTGGCACGATCATTCTTAGTATGACAATTCAATGATCATCACGCCAAGAGTAAGATTATTGTCCATTAACTACCAAGCAACAAAGTTGCTAGGAGTATTGATTGCACACATCACAATTCCCTTGTCGGTATCCTGGTTACCAACAACACAGAGACCGGGGAATGAATGATGATAGCGAGATGTATTACTACATCAAGATTTCATAAGGAGTGCGGTTCTCATGATAATCTTGACATGAAGAGGGTAATACCTCAAGGTAGAACAGAACAAAAGATGAATTAGCATTTTTGATCTGCGGAACACAACTGCTTTGACCCAATCCAAGAAATGGATGAGGTACGGGAGTTTGCTTCTCCTAGTCATTCTAGAATAGAATGGCTTGATAGACCACAAGAATAGATGACATTGGTAACTCAATGCATGACATACTCTTGACTATCCATTGATATATAACGGTCAGAATAAAATTGAAGAAGGGCAACTCAAGAGCACATGATTTTTCTTGAGTTGTAGATGCATAGATTGAATATGCAGAACATAGTTCAACATGTTTCTTCCAGACAATCCATGCAGAAATGAAGGATTGGCAGAGTCACACCTATGGAATGGAGAACTTATCAGGAGCACTCATGTCATGATCTTCCGTTCACAAAGAACTTCTGCCATAACTGATTCATGATAGTGAAAGAATGATATACCACAAATCATGAGGACTATAACAAGGTTACTAATATCCTAAAGGAACGAACAAATACTATCTACAGGATTGAGTAGAATGATCCTTGGGTTTAAAATCCCAGATACAGAATACCTATTGACTATGTAGCATCACAGCATGCTTTTGATAATGATGGCCAGAATTATGACACTGGAAACATAAGACACCACTAGACTATTGGGTGGTTCACTGAAACAACATGGTTTCCTTTACACTTTCATCAATCACGTCGAGGAAATAGAGTACCTCAACTCAAAATTTAGTGTGCTTTGTCTGGCCTAAAAGACATTGACTCGAGAGGGAAGAGTTTTGCAATTGCATCAGATAATTTAGAATTCTTGGATAACTCGGACAACATAACGGCTATACGGGCATGAAATATGAGGCAACCTGTAAGACAACTGACAACATGACATTGAATTTCTTACAGAGACATCAATCCAGAAGACAACACCTTTCCCCATAGGTCTCCAGCATAGTAACTCATCCTCCTAATAGTTAGATGAGAAGGCCTAGTTATTAATCCCCGTAGAATAAAGAAGAGGGTCACTCAGAATTAGAATGACACAAGGAAATGAGTAAAAAGAGCCTTACGTTCCCTTCCACAATGAATTCCCTTATATAACTAAAGTAGTTCTAGACTCAACATCGACCAGTTTGGCTTGCTAATCCTACAGGCAGTCAAGCTCTGATACCAAAGCTGTCGGGACCCCGATCCTAAGCCATAAGACTCCAGCATGTAACACATCACATCACTTTGCGGTCTCACGCACGGTTATCTCCACGGCTGCCACCTTACCTGGGCCGGGACCGTTTGCATCTTTTGGCTCACGTATGTGAAAGTTTCGCTAGCATTCAAATGTCAGAGAACCCGGGCCGATATGACTAGTCGTAGAACCCAAGTGGCACATCCGTACAGGGACAGGCATACGTAACCCAGCAATGCAGGTGTCGATCTCTAGCGTGTGTAGACGAGTCATAGCAAGCTACAAGGACTCCATTACGCGTGGGACATAAATGTCATCACTGCATGTAGACGAGTCGTAGCAAGCTACAGGGACTCCATTACACTGCGAGACATTTCCCCGAAGCGACAGACACAGCAGCAAAGAAGGATACATGCCGGTCAATCAATGTGTCCGGAGCAGTAGCAAGCTACCAAGCTCGATGGAAGCACAAAGAGGCAGTTCCCCGTAAAGAGTACTACTAAAGGCACACAACTAGGTGTCGGATCCCATACATACCGTTGCACGTCACACGTACGCACGACATGCCCGATATGCATAGAAACAACTATGGCATCACAACATAACCATACAACATTACAACATTTATTTAGAAGGCTCGGAAGAGCCATTACAATAGGATGTTACAAGCAGGGGTCACAAGACCCAACATACATAGCATTCAAACAAGCAAGCGGAAGTTAAACCTGTCTGGGTACAGACATCTACAAAAGTGGCTAGAGGAGCCTGAAAAGCTACAATGACCCTACCAAAGGAACCAGACCTCTGTCTGGGATTCCCAAGCTAACCCGGTCAACATCGAACTTCACGTTGAAACGATCACTAATGAGACCAACGTCTCCTCTGCAAAACATAAATTAAGCAAACGTGAGTACAAGAGTACTCAGCAAGACTTACATCAGAACTAACTACATATGCACAAGTATCAATGAAGGGGGTTGTGGAGTTCATTGCAGCAAGCCAGCTTTGACTCTTGGCTAACCTATACTACGACTACAAGTGCTTTCCTTGAGGTTGGATAGCACACACGAGTCCACATATTCACCAACCAATACACCACTATGGATCCACTTCCGTCTCCCTACGAGAAGGCCATCCATAACACTCACGCTTATCTTGCGTATTTTAGAGTATCCACTTTCAGTTATCTATGAACCACATAAGTTCTCCAAGTAGTCCATATCCGAGGACGTGGCTATTCGAACAGATTATTTCACCCTGCAGGGGTACACTTCTTCACACATGCTCTCACCACTTAGCACCATATGCACGTCATGCATCTCGCCAACCTTCAAGCGGAAGCACTGGCGTGGGCGTCGGCCACAACCATCAACCACACAAGACCCTAGTCCAGGTTTATCGCCTATCCGAGGTTGAACCCGCACGGAAGTCCGGCCGAAGTTTCCGTTACGGCCTCAAACGATGTGCGCAGGGTTTCAAAGCCCACCATTCGGGTGCCACTTGGTACAGCGTGTCACTGTGTCTGTACCGCATCATACTCCACCCCATCGGGCAGCACTATACACGGCCGCCAACACTTTCCCTACAAACGCCAGAAACTAGTTGCAACTCCTGGACAGAGGTCTAGGCGATTAATAAGTCGAGAGGGGTCGAGTTACCGGAACCCAATGTATGGTAGTATCTTGTCTTGGATAACATACACAGAACTCAGTTCCTAAGGACGGCCGCGATGAGACAACCCACCATGTACTCCTACATGACCTCTCATCGTTACCTTTACCAAATCGTGTTCACACACTTAGTTCTTACTCCATAGGACATGAACACTGCCATTCCGATCCATCACCCAGATGTATTAGACCCGATACGACACGACTCTAAGCATAGCAGGTGTAGTAATTAAGGATGCATGTATGAGTAAGCACAACAAGGCTCAAACAGTTGCTACTCATGCTAAGTGGTTTCAACTATTTACTGTGGCAAAGACAGGTCATGCAAAGGAATGGGTTCAACTACTGTTGACATGTAACAGTTGAATCGCTGTTGTCCTAATGCAGTAAAAGAGAGCAGGAGCGAGAGAGTGGGTTGATATCAGTATGCTCAAGGGGGTTTTGCTTGCTTGAAAATCCTGAAGATATACTTCTCTTCATTAGTGTCAACGTTCACATCGTCGGAATCATCGTCTACCGAGAGGGAATAACCACCGGCAAACAGAAAGAAAGAATATATTCAATGCAATGCAACAATCATGATGTATGACATGGCATATTGAGGTACTTAACTAACCTAGAGGAGTGGTTAGTCAAATTGGTTGAAGTGGAATTCAAACAAGTTTGAATTTCCAACTCCAAATGATATTTCATATATTGGCCTAATCATAAAATGTCCTGCTTGGTGATGTTAGCTTGTTCAAACATGCATGATCATGGCATAAACAGGTTCATTGGATTTTTCTGATCATTTTTCATATATAAATTATTTTCATCTGAGCTGTAGATTATTTTCTATGAGTTTTAGAAGTTTTAAGCATTTTCTGGAATTATTTTATTACAGAAAATTATTATTATGTCATGCTGAGGTCATGCCTACGTCAGCAGGTCAACTGGACCAGGTCCTGGTCAAACTTGACCAGTGGGACCCACTGGTCAATGACACAGACACTAATAGGTTTTAATTTATTTCCTAATACTAATTAATGCAGCAGGGCCCACCAGTCAGTGTCTAATTAAATTAATTAAGTAATTTATTTGTTTTTAACCTAATCCAGAGTTAAACAGAGCTGGGCCCCACCTGTCATTGACCCGGGACTAATCTCCGGTCAAACCAGAGGCTGATGGGCCTTTGACCCCCTATGGGGCCCTCTGGTGAGTGTCTAGTGGGGATTAGTGGCTAATTAACCTGGCCACGCTGGCACTCGCCGGAGGAAGGCCGCCGGCGGCGAGCCGAGACGGTGGAGGTCGCCGGAAATGGCCCTCCGACGACCATTTGAGCGGCGAAGACCACCTACGGGTAGCTAGGACTCGCGCGCATCCATCTAGGGCAGCAGGAGGTCGCGGGGTCGCCGAAATCGATGAGCACGACCACTTAGGCGGTGGCCGGAGCTTCGGCAATGGCGAGACTAGCGGCTAGGGGCGAGGAGGACCACGGGGAGAGGGAGAAAAGGGACGGAGAGCTCACAGGGAGGCAAATGGCACGGTCAGCGGGCTCGAGGGCGCTCTGGACGTCGCGAATCGTCGACGGCGATCTCCGGTGGCTGGGGCTTGAAGAAGAGGTCGGGGCGGCGACTGGCAATATCTGGCGTCGCGTGCCTCGGCAAGAAGTAGCAGGATGGGGCGGAGCTTCTGGACTAGCTGGGGAGACGAGGGGAGGCCGGTGGCCGCGGTGGTTGCGAGCGGCGGCGACCATGGCGCTCGGGTCCGACGCGGAGGAGGGAGCAGGGGAGAAGGAGGAGAGCGAGGGAGAGAGAGAGAATCGACGGAGGGGGCGACGGGGCATGTCCAGGCGAGGAGATAAGCTCGGGGGCCTCGGCCCCAACAAGGAGCAGGTGGCCGCGCCTCCTGTGCGCCCGCCATGCCTTCGTCCTCCTGGCAGAGGAGGAAGACGACAGGGAGAGGGGGAGCTGGGCTAGGCCATCCCTTCCTGGGCCAGGTAAGCGCCAAGTAAGCTTTCTTTTCTCTATTTTTCTTTATTTACTATTTTTCTATTTTCTGTTATTATTTGTTTGGGGCAAAAATTACCTAGGCACAAACCCTCAAATAATTTATGGGATACAAAAAGAATATTACTAAGTCCCACAAAAAGTTTCAGTATTTATGAATCAACTAAATTAATTATATTGCCTTATTAATTGATTTCAGGAGCTTAATGTGTATTTTAAATTGCTATATTTGTTTTGAAAATTAGGATGTCCCCTAATATGTTGTTGCCAACCTTTATTTAGAATAGTGAACATTTTTGAATGGTATTTTAAAATCATTGAAAATTCAATTGTTGAAATTTGGATTATTTAAGGAGGTGCTAGGGTTTGGCAACCCCCATTTCAGGTTTCATTTGAATTCTAGCATGATGACATGATGCACATGCTGATGTTGATGCAAACAAATACCACACAATTCTAGGGTTGTGACAGCTACCGTCGTCCTAAGCAAAACAAGGTGCATAAAAGGATTGACATCACATGCAATTCATAAGTGACATGATATTGCCATGACCTTGTGCTTTTGATCTCCATCTAGAAAGCACCGACATGATCTCCATCGTCACTGGCATGACACCATGATCTTCATCATCTTGATCTCCATCAACGTGTCGCCATCGGGGTTGTCGCACCCAACATGCTTCTACAACTATTGCTACCATTTAGCGATAAAGTAAAGCATTACATAGCGCTTAATGATTGACACATAGGTCATACAATAATTAAAGACAACCCTATGGCTCCTGCCGGTTGCCGTACTCATGTCATGATAATTTATACATCACATGATCATCTCATACATCACATATATCACATCATGTAATTGGCCACATCACATCACAACATACCCTGCAAAAACAAGTTAGACGTCCTCTAATTGTTGCTGCATGTTTTACGTGGCTGCTACGGGTATCTAGCAAGAACAATTCTCATCTACGCAAAAACCACAACAGTGATACACTAGTTGCTTTTCAACCTTCTCAAGGACCGCCTTTGTCGAATCTGATCCAACTAAAGTGAGAGAAACTGGCACCCGTAAGCCATCTATGCAACAAGTTGCGGTCGAGGGAACTGATCTCTTGTAAGCGTACGAGTAATGTTGGTCCGGGCCGCTTCATCTCACAATACCGCTGAACCAAAATCCGACCAAGCGGGGAAGCAATCTAAGCATCAACGCCCACAAACCTTTTGTGTTCTACTCGAGATCTCATCTACACATAGACCTAGCTCTGATACCACTGTTGGGGAATGTTGCATGGGAAACGAAAAATTTCCTATGCACATGCAGATATATCCATGGTGATGAGCATCTACGATAGGGATAGTGGATCTACATACCCTTGTAGATAGCTAGGCAGGAAGCGTTAAGAAACGTGGTTGGTATAGTCGAACGTCTTCGCGATCCAAATCACCGTGCGTCCCGCGATCCAATCACAATCCGTCCCGTGATCCAATCATAATCCATCCTGCGATCCAGTCATGATCCGTCCCACGAACTTGATCACGATCCGTCCCACGAACTTGATCACGATCCTTTCGATCTAGCGCCGAATGGACGGCACCTCCGCGTTCAGCACACGTACAGCTTGATGATGATCTCCGCCGTCTTGATCCAGCAAGAGAGAGCAGAGAGGTAGAAGAGTTCTTCGGCAGCATGATGGCGCTCCGGCGATGGTGGTGGAGCAATTCTGGTAGGGCTTCGCCTAAGCACTGCAGAAATCCGATCTAGAGGAGAAACTATGCATTGGAGGAACGGATAGCACGTGGCTGGAAAATCTAGTGCAATACCCCAAAACACACCAGTATATATAGGAGGAGGAGAGGAGAGTCTTGGCGCAAGGGCCAAGGCTCCTATAGTTCAGCCGAACCTACTAGGAGAGGAGGACTCCTCCTCCAATCCTAGTAGGACTAGGATTGCTCCTTTTTTGCCGTTTTCCACCTTTTCCTTTTGGGTTTTCTTCTCGAGCAACATGGGCCTTGTGTGGGAGTTTCCACCAGCCCACTAAGGGCTGATATTCACTCTCGCACAGCCCATGAAGCCTCTTGGGTCGAAATAGCCCTCCCGGAGGCCTCCCGGTACACTACCGACACTCCCGGTACACTACCGATGAGCCCGAAACTTTTCCGGCGAGCAAAACAGGACTTCCTATATATGAATCTTTACCCCTGGACCATTCCGGAGCTCCTCGTGACGTCCAGGATCTCATCCGGGAATCCTAACAACCTTCGGTCACCACCATACATAACTCTATACTACCGAAACATCACCAAACCTTAAGTGTGCAGACCGTGTGGGTCGAGAACTATGTAGACATGACCGAGACACCTCTATGGTCAATAACCAATAGCGGGATCTGTATGTCCATATTGGTTCCTACATATTCTAGAAAGATCTTTATCGGTCGAACCTCTGTGTCAAGGATTCAGTTAATCACGTATGATGTTCCCTTTGTTCTTCGGTATGTTACTTGCCCGAGATTAGATCGTCGGTATCTCCATACCTAGTTCAACCTTGTTACCGGCAAGTCTCTTTACTCGTTCATACAAGATCCTGTCCCTAACACTTAGTCACATTGCTTGCAAGGCTTATTGTGATGTTGTATTACTGAGTGGGCCTTGAGATACCTCTCTGTCACACGGAGTAACAAATCCCAGCATTGATCCATGCCAACTCAACAGACACCCTCGGAGATACCTGTAGAGCACCTTTATAGTCACCCAGTTACGTTGGGATGTTTGATACACAGAAGGCACTCCTCCGATGTCCGTGAGTTGCATGATTTCATGGTCATAGGAACATATACTTGACATCTAGAAAATAGTAGCCATAAACTGACACGATCATATGCTACGTTTGTAGTTTGGATCTTGTCCATCATATCATTCTTCTAATGATGTGATCCTGTTATCAAATGATATCACATGTCAATGTCTAGGAAACCTTGACCATCTTTGATCAACGAGCTAGTTCACCAAAGGCATACTAGGGACAGAGTGTTGTTTATTTACCCACACATGTAATGTGTTTCCAATCAATACAATTATAGCATGGATAATAAATGATTGTCATGAACAAGGAAATATAATAATAAACACTTTATTTATTGCCTCTAGGGCATATTTCCAACAATAACCTTGCAAAATTTCACCACGTTATGATGGAGGAATCTCTTGCAATCTCCAATATGCCGGAGCCCTATCGAATCTGGATGGGAATATGGATGAGTTTACGGGGAGGTGTCCAGCATCTAGCTCGGACATCTGTTATAAGATCCCACTGTTCATCAGCTGTGGAATTCCTATACCGATCACTCTCAAAATTTTAGCTCGAACCGACCATCTATACTCCAGGAATGTCCGATGAGTACAACAAATTTTGGATCTATTTCCTATGCGAAAACGAATCTGTCCTAAGTTCATATTTTTCATGAATGGGTTCTCTGATGTCCTTTTTGGTGAAATTTTCCTCATCACCTCAGCAAGCCTACGAAAGTTCAGCATTGCGAGGGCTGAACTATCATTAAAGAAAACTTTATCACCCCACGGGTTTCATGGGTCGGGCACGTCGTTGGTTCATCAAGCCAGCATTGACTGTGTCACAAATTTCGACCTACGTCAGCATCGCCGTGCCGTCGCTTCTTCAAGCCGACATCCATCACGCTGACCTGCTTCGACACATCGGCTGTCATTGGGGCTCTAACATCACCTTAATGACCTGCTCCGTCACCTCGGCTAGACCGGGGGCTTCACCATCTCTTCATCAACCAACTCATGAAACTTCGGCGTCACCAGCCGACCAGTTTCATCACCACAGCTCAACCGGGGGCTTCGCCTCACCACATCCGACATACCGTGTCGCCCCTTCATCAAGCCGAGATTTTCGTTGGGGAAATTCGGAACCGGCTTGGGGGTTGGGACCTTGACCGACTACAAGCTCGCCCACGTCACACCGAGCACAATAACCAGCTAAGTTGCTTTCATGCTCAACCTTTTTCCACTTTTTAATTTATGTGTGTATCAACCAAGCATGATATTCATGTTAAACAAAAAAGTTATTTGTTAAAAACTTATCTTATTAAAAGTGTTGTTTATTAAAAATGCTTCCTTTACTCCTATGACCATTTTATTTTAGCTGGGGGCCCTTAAATTTATTTTAGCCATTTTATAATAACGGTTTCTTTCTTCTTGGTCGTTGCAAAGTCTTTTTCTATCACTCTTTTCGTTACCTGAGTGTTTTGTCAATAGCCGGATAGCCTAGTTGCTTTTCTAAAGCCGCTAGAGTTTAGTACGTTAAACTAGCCTCTACTAAACACTTCGCCTTCGGGATATGGAGGTTGAAGCCGATGGCTGACCCGCTCAAAGTATTGAGATCGGATGTCCAATGTTAAAGCAACGTGGATGCACATACCAATTTTAAGATCAATTTTTGGATTGGCACCAAGAAACTTGATTTAGTTCAGACGTATGGTTTTTGCCATAGTTCCTTGGTTTTCCGAGCTTATGACACATTTAACCTATTTTATGTTTTTTTGGGAGGCGGGACATCATGTTGTTCAAGGTGTTCGGCATAGTAGTTCTGGTCGAGAAATCTTTTTTGACCTCAGTTCAGCATCTTTCCTGTCGGTCTATACTTCGACCTTGTCAAAACATACACAAGTAGTGCAGAACAATTTCCGAGGAGATTATGATCCTTAGGTTGGTCGGCCGCACCTAACCTGAGTCTCGAGGATTATGTACACTATGTTTCCATTCCTAAGTATGTTGCTAAGCTAGGAGTTGATCCCCATGCCGATTTTGCAAATCGACTTGGGTCTTAGGGGCTACTGGGATTAGTGGTTTTGTTTCATCCTTCAGCTGCATCCTGGGTTTTAGACCAACACGCATCTTGCGGGTTGTTATCTATATATCTCGTCAGAGAAGAAATTGCACCAATCGAAAATATCCAGAAAAAATATCGCACGGTCGGGGTGGTGCACCACCTCGAAGCAGTCTGGCATAACGCTCGGGCCCAAGTGGATTGCTCCACCGAGGGCATTTCTGGCATTAAGCTTGGCTGAATTCCTTCAATTTTTTAAAGACTGAGGTAATCTATGACACCTTTGACGCCAATCATCATAGGGCTCGGATGCAAAAAAAGATACCTTGGATGGAGTCTGACGTTGGAGCTCGCACGCTAGAGGACACCACCACATGGGAAACACTTCAAACCCAAGTTGTGGCATAAAAATAATGAGGCATTAATATTGTCTAATAACTAAAAGGGGCTCCTCGGATGCCTGACTTGTGAACTCTTCAGATTCACCTTGGTGATCCTCAAGTGATGAGAAGATTTATTGAACCAATTTTCCAGACCGACAACGGAATACGAAGAACTTTTCGGAATAATCAAGGAGCTTCCCTAACTTGAAGATCTATTCACGGGACTACTAAGGGAGTCCGGGACTAAGGGGCCCTCAGGACGCCGGCCTATCTCTATGGGCCGGACTTATGGGCCACTTCGGGCAACCGGTGACGTATGCAAGGAAGATTCCACAAGACTTGGTGATCCTGACAAGAATCCTCTCCACTGACATAGCCGACTAGGACTCTTGTTACGTAGGCCTCTGGTGTGTTATATAAGCTGAGGCTAGGCTAGACATTAGATACATCATCATAGGTTAAGCTCATTACTCCTAGGGTTTTAGACCAAATCATACGATCTAGAGGTAGATCAACTTTGTATTTGATACCCCATCATCAATACAAAACAAAGCGGGGCGTAGGGTTTTACCTCCATTAAGAGGGCCCGATCCTGGGTAAACATCGTCTCCTTTGTCTCCTATAACTCATTAATCCAAGATCCATAGTTTGGGACCCCCAACCCGAGATCCACCGGTTTTGACACCGACATTGACCATTCTGTCGATCTTCGTGGACATGTGTGAAAATTTCATAGGCATAGTTCCCAACATAGCACTTTTCCGATACTTCTATTATCCACACATAGAAGGGGATGCTCGCTTCAGTAGCATCACATGGATTCCACTGGCCACCCACAAGCAGGTGTAGCCCCCGACAACCTGCATAAGAACTAGGAGGAGTGGCGAGCAGAATGGTGCTACATCTTGGACCAGTATCCTCTGATGTTTTCCAAGATCCGGAAGTCGAAGCCTGTCCACAAAAAATAGTGGAGCGCCCTTGCCCCTAACAACACGAAGTTGGGGACCACCATCGCTCGAATGACTCGCCTGAGCGCTGACGGTCTCACCATAGAGATGGTGGGCACATATTTCCTCCCAGGGCTGCAGGAATGAGAAAGCTTCTCCTAGGAGTACAACAAAGCTATTGATGTGATGCGGCTGCGTCCAGGCTCCACGACAACTTGACATCGCTACATCTCTCCACCCTATGCTATCAACTCTTCCGCCCTGACGGGAAGTTCAAGCTCCCGACAACCGTCATCCCAATATGCGACAACTCTGCCAAGGATACTATCTTGGCGATGATGATGATGTGCAACACGCATGGGGTTGATCCCACATAGGAGCCACAAGTAGAGGAGGTAAGACAAGAGTGGTTTGACAACCTTGTGAAGGTCCACACGACAAAGGGAAGCTGATCTGCGACACCACTGAAGAGGAGAACGAGTGGATCGGCAAGAGGGTCATGGAGGCTGGATTGGACATGTGCGGCAGAAACTATGGTGATGCCACGCCCGATGATGATGAAGAGGAGATCATCGACGAGGAGGAGGACGATGCTGAAGAAATGCACAAAACCGACCCATCGGAGGGTCCTACCGGGCTGGGGGAACGCGGGAACCGACTTGCCGGAGGAGCCTACTAGGGTTAAGGAGCCAGGGGCTGTAGAGGAGGAATTCAAGGAATTCCAAGCCCCCGAGACCCCGAAGAAGAGGTCCCGCCTCCTTAGCAGTGCCATTACTGGGGAGGCAGTCCACCCTTGTCCGCCGTCCGAGGATGAAGAAGAGGAGGAAGATCCCACATCTGATGTCATCCGTCCATGGTGGATGAGGCGGACCGTCTCCAAGCGCCCAACAAGGGCTTCTGCTATGGCAGCAGAACCTTCCAGCTCCTCCACACAGGTGCTACGCGCCAGGACGTCTACCGCGCTGACTGCTCCCACCGGACGCCAAAGAGAGCTTTGGGACTTGTTGACCCTCTTCCTGAAGGAGGAGGAGAAGTATTGCTCCAGTCCTTCCATTTGTCTTGATTTTTCTTCATGAATTCATCTAATCATGGTGCTAATATTTCAGAGGGATGGATAGACCTTGGCATAATGTTTGGCCAAGAGGGAAAATCCTATGTCCGCCACGGAGGGGACGACAAGCTCCCTGTCGGATGAGGAGGTCGTCCCTATCAGCCCCCCGCCTAGCCCTTGACAGGAGGCTCCTCCCAGTACCCGAGGGTGCCAAAGTCACCAATTCCGCACCCTGCGAATGGTGGCAGAGTGCCAAGAAGCGGAATGCTCAAGCGCAAACCTCCCTGAGGCTGCTCAGGTTGTACTCCTCCAGAGAGGATCTCCCCAACAAAGCTTCTGCTGACGAGCCTGTCCGCAGTGAGGACCTGCGGGTAGGCGACACTTCCAGCATCCAGGCAACGACAATTGACATTACCGGGGAAGGAGAAGTTCCTCCCCAACAAGGACCCACTTCTAATTCTCTTGTCATTGAAGTCATGTCTTCCTTTCTCTTTCCTGTTTTTCTTCTTGAACTTCTTATTCTAAGTTCAACTTTCTTTGTTTCTCCTTTTGATTATTCAGATGAGCCTCCATCTAAGAATATGTATGTGGATGCTCCAGTTGGGGGTACTGCCGAGGAGGTGGCCTAGGATGCCAGGCCGAATGCTAGAGATGATGAGGCCGCCAACTGAGCCGCCAAGGAAGCTGGCAAGAAATCCATCAAGGAGACCTTCCCGGATGCACCAAGAGATACATAAGGCACGTTGGCCTCGGGAGTGCCTGATTTAGGCATGCTCATCGCGGTAGGAGTGCCCAGGGGGGCCGTTGCTGGTCCGTCAACATTAGAGGTGCCACCTCCAAGTCGGAACCTCAAGATTAGTGATCTTCAGTTCGTCATTTTTTTCCTAGCAATGTAATCCCAAAGGACTTCTTTGAGGAAGGAGATCTTGACGGTGCCGTTGCTACTACCGGAAGGACGATGGCTATCAATCCTTTTGGTGGCAATGACAACACCAAGGAGCATGCCATATTATTGGCCATGAATAAAGATTTCAAGCAGTTGTGCAAGCACTATGCTAAGAACTCGGAGAGGCTTGTCCACCGAGAATCTCTCCTTCGTGAGGCGGAGACTAGGTTCCAAGAGTGCCTCACCGAGATGCAGGCATGGTTCATCGACTTTTGCAGGGACCTCTTCGACTAGCGAGCTAATCTCACCAAGGTTGTTGCGGAATTCACCAATCAAAGGGTCAAGGCGGAGAAAACTTGGAGAGAAGCCAGTAAGAGTATTACCGCTACCAACAAATAACTTCTCACACATAAACCTCAGCTTGATTCCCACGAAGAAGAACTCACCTCTCGGGCAAAAGCCCTTGCCGCCATGCTTGGAACTGAATTGGAGAAGCAGATCCTGGATTTGGAGATGAAACATAGGGACATCCTCGAGAAGCAAGCGACAGACCATGTTGTGCCCGTGGGACTACAGGTACCTAGGCCCGTCTGCCTGCGGCCCAAGGCACGACAAATGTCGCGGGCCCGGCGAGGTTCCCCATTGAGTCTTAGTAATCAGATCTTCGTGAGGCGTATGCTGGCAAGTGTCGTCATGTAACAGCCCGAGACCGATGCTCCAGAAGATTTCCTTTTTATTTCGTTTTCATCCCGTGATTTGTTTGGTTGTCGCATTCATCATCGCACCATTCGCATCATCTGCGTAGCATCTTCACTCATTTTTGAAAAATTGCATCCATTCATAGTTTCCGGTTCTCTCCATTTTCGTCGACAACCGTTTTGAGACCAACCACACACGCACGCGCCCACGACATCAAAGATTTACTGTTTTTAGAAGTTGTGTATAAAATACTCTCGGATTGGGTCAAAACTTGGCATGCAGTTTTAATATAATGTAGGTAGTCCGCCTACCAAATTTTTTCGCAATCCGAGGTCGTTTGATACCCGAACGGTCAACCGTAGCGGCACCGTCATCGGTTTAATTACCGGACATTTTCGGTGTTACAAATTTTTGCTGGGACGCAATTCTCCCTCTCATCTCATCCCAACACCCCCCTACGCAGCCTACTACCCAACTGAGCACCCCCCACCTACTACTTCCGGACCATCCGATCGGGATCGAATGGTCAGAAAACGGATGAATTCCCTAAACCCTAGCCCAACTTACTACAAATAAACCTCCCCTAGTCCAAAATTTGACCTAACCCTCTCCCATCAGGATCCGTGCCGCCAGCCTTCACCAATAGCCCGTTACCGGAAAGTCTCTTTACTCATTCCGTAATAAAAGATCCCGTGGCTAACACTTTAGTCACATTGCTTGAAAGGCTTGTTGTGATGTTGTATTACCGAGTGGGCCCTGAGATACCTCTCTATCACACGGAGTAACAAATCCCAGTCTTGATCCATACCCACTCAACAGACACCCTCGAAGATACCTATAGAGGGGTACTTTGCCGTCTGCCATGGTAGACGGCAAAGGGACAAAGGTGGACGGCAAAGGATTTTGTGGTCCGCTAGCAGATGACACAAATTTGGGACCATCTAGCTCCGGCAAAGGGGTACTTTGCCGTCTGCTTCCGCCCAGCGGATGACAAAGAATCGTTATCGTCAGCTTGCAGACGACAAAGTTCATGGATGGCAACTACTGATGGCATCGCCTTTAGAGGTGGCTAACAGACCCCACCGCTTTGTCGTCTGCCTGCCCGCCACCCTTGCCGTCTACATCCCCACCACCTTTGTCGTGTGCCTCCTCGCCTCCTTTGGCGTCTGCCTACCCGCCCCCTTTGTCGTCTACCTACCCACCCCTTTGTCGTCTGCCTCCCCGCCACCTTTGCCGTCTGCCTCCCCGCCACCTTTGTCGTCTTCTGTGGACGGCAAAGAGACTAAATGTCCCCAGCCTGACTTCCTAGGTTGCACAGATGGCCGCCACATGGCACTTTTGCTGTTCGGGATAGACGGCAAAGAGCCCTTTGTCGTCGGTGGCAGACGGCAAAGACCATGTATTATCCCTTTTTATTTTGTTTTTTGTTATCCAATCATTTTCGCAAGCACATATATGATTTATATATATACATACATATATATATATATTCACAGAAATTATATCCCTCCCATATCACAAGCCCATATATATGATCATCCAACAAACATACCAAATCAGAAGTGGAAGTTTCATCCATACATGCATAGTTTCATTCATAGGTAGCAAGTTTCACAATGTTCATCGATACAAAATCAAAACAGGAATTAAACACAAGAACTCCATCAATGCAATCCTCCATGAAGTGAATCAAATCTACAAAATGGAAAATAACAAATTTAGAAGAAGAATACTAGAATAATAAGAAGAAGAAGACGAAGAAGAAGAAGAAGATCTAGAAGAAGAAGAGGAGGAGGAAGAAGAAGAAGAAGCGTTTTTCTTCTCTTTCTCTTTATCCTCTTATTTTTCTTCTTATTATTGCTTATTTGTGCCATTTTAGATGTAACCTAGGTAATTATGCCATTTTGACATAACTAAGCTTATTGTGTCATTTTGCAAGAAAATAAGGTAAGTCTATGACATATATGAGGTTACCAAGAAGAAGAAGAAGAAGAAGAAGAAGATCTAGAAGAAGAACAACAACAAGAAGAAGCTTTTTTCTTCTCTTTCTCTTTATCCTCCTGTTTTTTTTCTTATTGCTTATCTGTGTCATTTTAGAGCTAACCTAGGTAATTATCACATTTTCTACCTAACTAAGCTTATTGTGTCATTTTGCAAGAAAATAAGCTAAGTCCATGGCATCTATGAGATTACCAAGTCTATTATGTCATTGTTGAGTTAACTAAGCTTAATATGTCAGTGTGGAGGAAACAATGCTAAGTATAGGTCATTTTAGAGCTAACTTAGGTACAACATGTCATTTTAGAGCTAACTTAGGTACAATATGTCATTTTGGAGGTAAGTAAGCTTACTATGTCATTTTAGAGGAAACAAAGCTCACTTACATAAAATATGACATTTGTCTAAGTGCTAAGTTTGTCTAAGTGCTATGTTTGTCTTTGTTTGAGAAAATGAGCTAAGTAAGTGGCATATTAGGGCTTACCCTCCTCGTCATCACGGAGGTGAAGCACTGGGATTGCTCGGGTCATGCGATGCAGTCGGGAGTTATGTTGTACCAAAGATCATTTGTGTTAGCATGATGACGCTGAAATGTTAAGACTAGTAACTAATGAACATTGAAAATGAAACTCACCATTCCAGCCATGGTAATGACTCGCATCGACGGAGGGGTCTGGCCGATATTCTCGCACAAAGTCTGCACATTTGGTTTTGCCAAGTCACTCATATTGGTTATTAATGAATAGAACATGTAGTGCATGATTTGGCTAATATGAAGAAGAAACTTACAACGATGAGCTCATACATGGGCCGGTGAGACACATCATTCTGTGCCCTCTCCTCCTCCAACAACTTAGCCGTCCTCTCCTCCATATCCCACTTCTCCTGCTCTGCCTTTTGGGCCTATTCCACCAGAAGCGCCTGGGTTCTCTCTCTCTTTCTGTAGAGCAGCCTGCAACACACATCCTCGTTAGCATTGTAATCATCTTTGTTTGCACAGACGATGTAATGGAGGAAATCTATCTAAGTCCGTATGACTAACCTCGATAGCGAGCTGGACTGCCCGTGGACGAGGCGGCATCTCAGTACAGGAGCTCGTTTGGCATGCCTTGATCTGCCGGAAAGTGCTCGAAGACCGTATATGTCCATCTCCAATGGCTATCGAGCCATGGGGCCTCCAGTGGCTAGCTAACATCACAAGGTCTGGATCAAGTGGTTGCTGGCTCGGGTTGAAGTCACCCATTCACCACCTTCCCCACATCTCTGTAACTCACGAGCTTGTGGTGGGAGGAGATATTGGTGAAGTTCTCAGGATTATCGAGGCTAGAATTAGAGAATTTC
Source organism: Hordeum marinum (assembly GCA_022496015.1). Taxonomy (NCBI): domain Eukaryota; kingdom Viridiplantae; phylum Streptophyta; class Magnoliopsida; order Poales; family Poaceae; genus Hordeum; species Hordeum marinum. Next base: position 238,076,400 of record CM039677.1, read on the forward strand.
TTGACCTTCTTGTATGAGCCAGTATGGGCCATGGCATAGAGGTCGTACACCTCTGGCACCTCCGTCTTATTGTGATGAGCCTACAAGAGAGGAACAAAGTATTAATAATGGGTAAACCTAGCACTACAAGAATGAATTGCAGGAATTATGAAGCAAACCACATACCCAGTTCTGCCCAAACTGATAAATCTTGGTGTTGCCTTGATGGTGTGGAACACCTTTCATTTGGGCATGCCGTGCCTTGGCATCGTCGTGGATGACTCGCCATTGGTCATAGCACCATTCATTCACCAACACCTCGCAACAACACATCTTATCCGCACACCATCTCGGGGGCACCTAAGTTAGTAAAGGGAAATTTGTGACCTACGCATATGAATCAAAGCAAGGGAAACTAAGTACTAGGCCTTAAGAATAGGTAATTACCTTCATGTACTGCTCCTTGTCCGGAAACTTTCGACGGGACGACGACTTGGCCTTCTTAATATGCTGCGATGCGTAGTAGTCTCGAACAGCCTATACCGGAGCCTTGTGTCGTAAGTTCTGTAGTAGGCGCCTGCACTCGTAATCGATAATCTTTGCTGCGGCCTCCTCGTATCCCTCCTCACACCTGTAGAAGATCTACAATCAAAAGAGAAAACACTGATTGGTACAATAACTAGTTATTTTTTATTGTAAAGGAGAAATTACCCAGAACTTCCTCATGACCATGTCGGCCCTCGTGTGGCATAACACACTGTCAATCATCTCCTCCGGCGGGGCCAGGGCAGCCAAGTAGTGCTCCCATTTCAATCGTACCTCTTCTTGCTGACCTTCGCCAGGCAACGTGACAAACCTCGGGAAGTTATGCCATAAAATCATACCAAGGACGGAGTTGGGCCTGTGGACATCCTTGGTGTGAATCCAACCCCTGCAGTATGACAAAGCCAACGCATTCGATATATGAAGAAACATGAAGGCAAAAGGTTTAAAAAGAGTAAATACACTTCCTTCAGCAACTCAGGCTTAATCAGCCACCTCTGCTCATGGGTTGTCAGCACGGGCGGGAGCCGTGTACACCCATGCTGGTAGACGGTGCCCTCAACCACCTCGTCCCCGCTATCACAAAGTCGATCCCCACCACCATCAGCATGGCCACTCGGCTCCGGCTGATGCAGATCCGGCCAGGTATCCCATCTGGTGGAAGCTTGCGGAGTCTCATAGGACGAAGCATCTGGCACTGGACTCTCGCGGGATGAGGCATCTAGCACAGGAGTCTCGCGGGTCGAAGAAGGATCGTCGACCCGAGGCTCGTGGATAGGAGTCCCTGTAGCCTCCACCTCAGACAGGTCCACCATAGCAGTCCTATGCTCTGGTGAATCAGCTAGGGGTGGTGGCGAGGAAGGTGTTGTAGCCTTCGTACCTCTCCCTTGACCACCACGTGTAGCTTTAGGAGATCTCTTCTTCCCCCGAGCTCCTCTCCCTGTCGGCAACTTCACCGACAAAGAAGTGCCCTCGGGTGACCCAATACTATCGTACAACGCTCTCCGGAGAGTTTGGGTGGAATGGAAGTACCCCTCCCACCACGAGCCGACGAAGGATCCTCGGATCGCTCTTGACCCGCGCCCACCATATTTCAACACCTGCCATGACAAAGAGTAAACGAAATTAGTACAACATAAAAAAATTGAATACCGACATGAATAGTAATATGTATATATATAATTTGAGTTTATCATCATCACGTATACTTGACATGAACTAATAATAATCTCCATCGTCTGTATATGCTCCGAGATCAATAAATGCATCATCATCATCATCATCATCACTATCATTAATAAATGCATCATCATCACTATCGTGAGCAACATATGGAAGGCCTCCATTATGTAATCGGTCAAGCATTGAGAGGTCATCTGCAGCAGTAACCTCTTCTTTCGTCTCTTCTTGTTCCGGCTCAGGGGTGAAGTCGGATTCACTATCGTTGTCTACCTAAATGTTCTGGGGTGAAGTAGAGCGGTTCTTGAAACGTTTTTTCGAAAGACGTGTTTCTTGGAAGAATTCTCCTTCATATGTGTTTGGGTCAATGTGAGGTTCATAATCATCTTGATTGACGACATCCCAACCGTTTAGATTTGGATCAGTTTTGTAGTCCCACGGTAGATAGAAAACTTGGGTCGCCTGTTGAGCCATAATATAGACGTCGGAAACATCTAAAGGGTGATTTGTTTGATTTCTACTAGCCCTATATGTTCATGAGTCCTTCTAGTATCCTTCGGCTGGAACCAATAACATTTGAAGACTACGACGTTGGGTCTGTTATCACCAAAGAATATAAGTTCATAAATTGCTTCAACTCTTCCATAATACTCGACACCTCCTTCGCCGATAGCGGAGACACAACAATTTGTAGACTTTCTGTCTACCATAGATAGCTCTTTGCCAAAAGTACGAAAACGATACCCATTGATGTCGTATTTGTCAAATGATCAGGCCTTATAGTCAAAACCATTAGCGACTTGTCTCAATTCGGCATCCATGGACTCTACATTAGCCTACCAGTTTGATACGAAAGGATTGTTGCATCAGCCGCAAACTAGACGAAGAAATGAAATGGTCCAATGGAAATTACCGTTTGTTTGAAGCAAGAGATGAAACCTGGATAGCCGCCTCCATGCTTTGCCAGAAGCTCATACTCTTTGATGGAATCGTTTTGGATCACCGCTCCATCCGAGAATTTGGCGACATATCGTCTATCACATATCGGGGAATAAGATCAGTTCAAAGGAATTAGAAGTTGCAAAACAATGTACCGAGAAATTACTCGATGTATGGCCGCACTTCTGTTAGGTTGTTGCAGATATAAAATGAAATGGTTCGCCATTCTTTGATATCCAACATTATTGCTTTCGAAACACCGGCTGGTGCGAGCTTCCCTTGGAATAGGCTGAGGTTAGATCAAACTTTTTAACGGTCGCCATCATTGTACCGAGGCTTCAGATTATGCAAATGACGATTCTTGGCTTCGTAGTGTGCTGTCACGAAGTGTGCCGCCTCCTCAGTAATGAATGCCTTGGCCATCGATGCTTCAATTCTTCGTTTATTTTTACATTTTGCTCGAAGCATCTTCTGCATCCTCTCAGTTCCAAAGCACCAACGATTTTGCATGGGCCCGCCTATCTTGCCTCGGTCGGGAGATGCAAAATCAAATGTTGCATTGGATTTAAGAAGCCCGGTGGAAAGATCTTTTCTAACTTGCAGATCAACTCTGGCGCCAACTCTTCTAGTTCATCTAGCACGTCAAGCGATAGTTCTTTTGCACAAAGAGCACGGAGGAAATAGCTCAGCTTTGCCAGTACTAGCCATTCATCCTCAGGGGTAAAGCCACGCAACATCACCGGAATTACCCGCTCAAGCCATATGTGCCAATCATGACTCTTGAGACCAAATATTTTCAATTTTTCAAGACTAGATCCCCTCTTTAAATTCGCTGCATACCCATCGGGGAACATCAACTGCATTTTCACCCACAAGTGCATTTCCCTTATAGCTAGCCTTCCAAGATTGAACCATGCCTTTGGCTTCCTCCAGTTCTTCTTTCCTAACGGTTGTCGCATGTTTTGTAACGGCCTATCACATAGAGCCTCCTGATCAACTCTAGCTTAGGATTATCCTTTGTCTTTCCTTCTATGCCGAACAATGTACAAAAAGGGCCTTGGCGATATTCTTTTCAGTGTGCATAACATCGATGTTGTGTGGGCAAAGGAGGTCTTTAAATTAAGGCAGATCCTGCAAGCATATCTTGTGAGTCGAGGCGTGTTTCGCATTGTACCCTTTGAAATACCCTGGACTTATTGGATCCGACTCGAGAGCGTTTATTTGATCTAGGTTTTGTTGGCCCGTCAATGCAGGTGGTGCAGAGTTTTTGGCAACTCTACCTTTCATGAAATTCTTCTTGTCTTTTCTGAACTTATGGCGAGGATCTAGGAACTGTCTATGCAAGTCAAAGCAAGAATACATGAAACCCACCTACAACCAACGGAACTCAAGAGCTGCCTTGCATGTGGGGCATGGGAACCTTCCATGCACACACCAGCCAATGAATAGCACATACGCGGGCAAGTCATGCGTCGAGTACATATACCACACATGCATTTTGAAGTTTTTTTGGAAGTGGCGTCATATGTCTTGATCCCGATATCCCAAGCTTCTTGTAATTCATCCTTAAGCGGCTGCATGTACACATTCATATTCTTTCCCGGATAGTTGGGCCTTGGAATTATCAACATCAAGAAAATGTTCTTTCTTTTCTATAACAGCCCGGGACCGACGCTCCAAAAGATTCCCCTTTTACTTCCGTTCTCGTCTCATGGTTCGTTTGGTTGTTGCATTCATCATCGCATCATTCACATCATCTGCATAGCATCGTCACTCATTTTTGAACTTGTATCCATTCGTAGTTGTTGGTTCTCTCCGTTCTTGCCGTTGCCCATTTCGCAAACAACCACACACGCACGCGCCCGCGACATCGTAAAAAACAGTTTTTTAAAGCGCGCGAAAAATATTCTCGGATTGGGTCAACCCTGGCATGCGCTCTTATTATAGTGTAGGTAGACCGCCTGCCAAATTTCGTCACATTTCGAGTTTGTTTGATACCCCATCGATCAACCGTAGCAGTGCGGTCATCGGTTATTCGTAGGACGTTTTCAGTGTTCTAAAAAACTCATGTGACGGGCCACCATTCTGTCTCTCTTCTCAGCCTTAGCCCACTCCACACACAGCCCACCAGCCTTGCCCCGATCCATCCGCCCGATTGCCATCACACGGTCAAAATCGGCCGTGTAAACCCCTAACCCTAGCCCTAATTAGTATAAATAACCCCCTAGCCTACCCTGCCTCAAAATCCGCACCCCCCTAACCCTCGCCGCCACTTGGCCAGCCTCCTCGCACCTCCAGCCACCGCGGCCCGCGAAGCCTATCCGGGCCTGCCCCGGGCCCGAACCACCCCGCTGCCCGAGCTCCCTGCTCACCCAAGCCGGGGGCTCCCGCAGCCCTCGCTCCTCCTGCGGCTCCCGTCGCCAGCTCCACCGGACGGCCCTCGTCGGAGCTCACCGGAGCGCCACCCGTCCCCGACGAGATGAGCTCCTCTTGCTCCTTGATCCTCCCGCACCAAGTCTCTCTCTCCCCCACCCGCTCTCTCTCCCTTCTCGCAGGTTCCTCCATGGCCGACGCCGGATCTGGCCCTCCCCGCCTCCGGTTCTCGTTGCCGCCACCGGGAATGGCTCCGGCCTCACCAGATCCGGCCTTCCCCGGCCACCCCCTTGCCGGAGCCCGTCTCCCCATGCAGCCCTCGCTGCTATTGATCAGGCTGCCGCCGCCCTGCCTCCCTGCGCCGGGCAGGAGGTCAGGGACGAGCTGCTCGCCCGCTCGCCCACTCCAGCGCCCTCGCGTGGGCTTGGCCTAGCTGCCTCCCCTCTGCCTCGCCTCACCGAATGGGCCAAGGCCCGCGAGGTGAGCAGCCCCCCTGCGTCGTTTTCTTTTTTTCTGTTAGGCCCGTTGCATTTTCTTTAATTATAGTAAATTGCATATTTTTAAATTGCTAATAGATAATTAATCGTACGTCCTGTAAAAATGTTTTATATATGTAAAATGCTCAAAAAAATGTGTGGATTATTTATATATCGCATTTTCATACATGATAAAATATTGGGGTGATTTTTGCATTTAATTACTTGTTAATCGGTTTATGTCATAACTTGCCTAATTAAATATGACATATTTCCCTACATGAACATAGGCATATTATATTTAATTTCGGGGTAGAAAAAATCCACAGAATTTATCTGTGCATTTAGTTTTGTCATTTGATAATTTTTGTGTGCATGTTATTTTGATGTGATGCCCTTTTGTTAATTTCGTGGGATTTAATCCATGCATGATATGAATAATTTTGAACATGAGATATGCCATTTGATATGTGTCCTAGCCCCTGGACATTTTGCTTCCCATAGAAATGCATGTTTAGGTGTTATTTCCTCGTTGACAACAGGCTATAACAATACTGCTGTTTTGAGGGTCCAAAATATTTCAAAGTCTGGAATCTGTAATATTTTGTTGCGGTCTTGCCATGTGTTTTGCTAGTGATCTAGAACCCTTTTGTGGTAGGTGTAATGGAGTTATTTGTAGTAGATAATGTCCTCTAGCATGCTGTTAAGTTTCATTCCATAATATGACCTGTAGCATATAGTTTTACTGCTGTCGATATGCCTTCGTGATAAAAACTGCACTGTCAAAACTGCTATTTTCACTAAGTCTGAAACTATTTTCAAGTAGCCATCTTATGAGCTTCCTAACATGTGATCCATGCATGTTTTCAATATGATATGTGAAGATGAAATGAATTGTGTGTTATAAAATACTGCCCCATGCTTAGTTTGTGCATTTTAGAATCTTGAAGCTTGTTGTTTTCATGTGTGCAAAATGCCATGTTGCTGTTTTGGACAGATTTTTTATAAAACTTGTGTTGGTTGTTGTGGTTGAACCGTAGCTCCGTATTGAACATGCCATATATGAAACTTGATTAGAATTTCATGTAGTATCATAATATTTTTCTGCATTCATGATTTGAAGTATTGTGGTTGTCATTCTCATGCATTTTGCATTCATGACATGATCATCTTATGTGTGTCATATCTTTTAGACCGTACCTCCGTTTGAGATGTTCTATATATGTAAATCGACTAGAATGACATGTAGAATTGCATGGTGTGGTTTATTATGTTGTTTAACAAATATAAAATATGGTTAGTTCAGATCTGGACCTAAATCATAATATGCATATGGGGTCATTTCGGAAACGCTATAAGTTGTTTCCAGCCTCATTTAAGTTGCCTAGTCGATATAGTTGTTCATGATTCACCTCTTGCCATGTCAAACAACACTTAATATTGATGAGTACCTAAATGAGAGTGAACTAAATATTCAACGTGGAGTTTCGTCAATATGCAACTCATTGCATATTGAACTTCACTTAACATCTAGTGGTTGTTTGTTGTCCTTTCCATGCGGTGCCCTGAGCTGCATATTAAACTGGGCATGCATCATATTTGTTTGCGCATCATGTCATGCATAAGTTGTGGTGTATCTTGTGTTGATTGTTTATTTCGGTTTGCTTCTTCCTGGTAGAGTTTCGAAAGCACTCGGAGTGTGAGGATTCGTTCGATCACGTTGGCTCGTCTTCTTCATGGACTCGTTCTTCTTTCAATCGGGATCTTAGGAAAGATGACACATTTCCCTGGATACCACTACTATATCAACTCTAGCTACAGGTGCAATTGCTTCCATGTGACAGCATGGACATTCTTTTGTTATCAAAATTACTGCTATTTAATTTAATGCACTTGTACACTTGGTAAAGGATGGAAGGCTTGGCCTTTTGATCGGTGTTCTGTTCCACTCTTGCCACCCTAGTTACTTGTGAACCTGTGTTATGTTCCATAATTGAGTGCTCCTAACATGCTCAGGCTTGTTATGGGGACCCCCTTGATTTCTGTTGTAGGATAAAGCTTCTCTGGCAAGGCCCAACATTGGTACTACATTTTCCTAATAACTAAAATTGCATAGGGACCCTCCGGCACCAGTGGATAATTAATCAACAACCCGGGCCAGTGCTCCTCATGAGTGTTGGTCCAACCAAGAGCAGCTTATTAATGCTACCCGGGGCAACTTAGTGATTGGCGTGGTAAACATCGCTCAGCCGTCATGTCCTCAGAATGAGATACGCGGCTCCTATCGGGATCGTCGACACGCCGGGCGGCCTTGCTAGATTTGTTTTACCTTTCTCGAATGTCTTGCATGAGGAACTCTGATTTTCTTCGGGCTATCTCGAGGTGTCGTATTTCCTTTGGAATTGCCTAGGATGATCACGAGATCCATGGTTGAGGTTATTCCCATGGCGTGTGGTTAATTTGTGATGGACGAGTTGGACCACCCCTGCAGGGTTAAATCTTTTCAAGAAGTCGTGCTCGCGGTTATGTGGCAAACTTGAAAACTTTCTTTAACACCCGGTCACAGCAAACTTGAAGTAAACTCAAATAAAATACACCAACTGTGTGCGTAACCGTGACTGTCTCTTCTCGTGAGTCCTTATCCAAAAGAGAACATGGTGGGGTTATGTTTGACATAAGTAGCTGTTCAGGATATATTAGAGGTCATCACTAGCTCACGATAGTTATTCGTAGAACACCATACTTTATTATGTATTCGTAAGTTAGCCATACAATAAATGCTTAGTCGCGCTGCAGCCTCACCACTTAACCATACCTCACCCATTAAGCTTTAATAGTCTTGATACCCTTGGAAATGAGATTGCTGAGTCCCTGTGGCTCACAGATTACTACAACAACAGTTGCAGGTGCACGTAATGTGATGATTTGACATGAACGCGATGGTGTTTGATTTGGAGTTATTCTTCTTCTTCATCATCATCAATCTAGGATGGGTTCCAGGCGGCAGCCTGGGATAGCAAGGATGGATGTAATTTTATCGTTTGATTTCGTCCGTAGTCGGACTCTGCTCTTCTGTATGATGTTTGAATATGTTGTTGTATTGATGTGACTCTGATGTAGCTTGTGGCGAGTGTAAGCCAATTCCATATACTCATCTCTTCTATACATGTACTTGTAATGATATCAATTCTTGCATAACAACGAGATGCGCTTATATCCCTGTCGAGGCCCTCGTGCCAAAATAAGGATAGGATATCTTCTTGGGTGTTACATTTTCATAATCTCTCTGGGGGGATTGAGTGGAATGACAAATACAGGCAAGCAATTGTATTGGGTTGTCGTCATACATAATACTTGGAACCCATCCGTGCTGATGGCGACTCGAGGATGCGTAGGATCTGTCGCTTTATCCTTATGTAATGCATCGAAGTGTTTCCACGCAAAAGCGTCTGAAGTGTGTACCAGCATCGGATTCCCATCTGCATCTACTTCGGTTCTTTTGCCCAATTTATGCCACATCATCTGTCTGGTTATCTCTTCGACCATGAAAAGACGTTGAAGTATTGGTATGATTGGCAGATACCAAAGAACATTAACTGGGATTTTGGTCTGACTCTTCTCAACCATACCGTTGTCTGCCACAACATATCTGGAAGACTTGCAAATGGGACAATAGTTCAAGCCCGCATACTCACGCCTAAATAAGGCACATCCATGCGCACAGGCATCTATCTTTTCATAGGGCATCTTAAGCGCATGTTGGATTTTGTACTACTATTATAGGTTTGCTGGCAATACATGGCTTTGGGTAGAAAGCGTCCAAATATCGTCATCATCACGTCGTAGCATTCTCTGCCTAGGTTGAACTGAGGCTTTAGAGCCATTACTTGCGGTATGGCATCCAGTTGACAAAGCTCAGTGTACTCATGGAGAGGATGTTTTGAAGACTCCAACATTTCATCTCATCGTCCGAATCCCGAGCATCATCAAAGTCTTGCAGCATGTCTTCGATCCCGATACCATGCTCATCGATGCGATGACGAACAACCTCACCTCTGGCACGTCGGGCAGACTCGCCATGAAATCTCCACACTGTATAATCAAACGTAAAACCCCACTTCTGCAAGTGTTTACCCATTTCATCCCATGTCCACTTTCTATGGTTGTCGCACCGGACACAGCGGCACCAGGTTATTTCCTCGCCATTTCAAATGCGACGCTCAGAAACCCCTTGGTTTTTGTTAACTCTTCAATGGTCATTTCTTTCTGACTAGGGTGACCGGTGTACATCCAAGCACGATCACTCATCTTGCCTACCTACTAAACACACAAGAAATATATATATAATTCATCATCTATATTCACCCATTAATCAAGTTTGTCAGTTTAATTACGTCCATGCAACCTACACGCTAATAGGTAGAGATAGGTCCTAATCCCACCCTAGTATGTGTAGATTGGGTTCATTTTCCCATGCCCTGCTTCGGATCCGATGCAGAATTTTGACAGCACCTTCCTGTTGTTATCCTGATACACGTCTCGGCAATAAGCAAAGAGGATGTGTACCCGGAGAACAACAGGGAGGCATTGACGAAATTCTGCATCGGATCCAGCGCAGAGCATACAGGAAAACGAACCCAATCTACACATACTCAAGCTGTCCATGGATAATGTTGGACAATTCTAAAGGATGGCGGTTAGAAATATGCAAAGACATGCATATTTATACATGCCTCGCTTTCGAATAGGAGACGCATACTGGTCACGCATACTGATGATTGAAGACACCTATAGCTAGCAAGTTTCATCCGTACGAAGACCAGAACAGAGCAAATTAAGGGGGCCGGGAGAGGAGATGCCATTTGTGTTCACCCACGAACGCAGTAGGGGAGCTCGTCCAACGCAAGGGGAGGTCGTCGAACAACTACACATTGAAATTCACTCGATCAACACAAATATGATGTTTTTATAACTAAATAATAAATATGTGACCTAACTCATAATTTACAAAACTATGACCTCCTCGGCCTCTGGAAGGCCGAAGAGCACCTTTTTTGGTCAATAGGAGGCAGAATAGGTGTCGGGGGTTGGGGTCAGTGGCGTCGGGAGTCAGTGGCGTTTTCTTCTTCTCCTCCTCCTCTTCTTCTTTTTCCTTTTTTCCTTTTGTTCTTCTTCCTCTCCTTCCTTTTCTTCTTCTTCTTCTTCTTCTTGTTCTTCTATTCTCTTCTTCTTCTTCTTCTTCTTCTTCATCATCTTCTTCTTCTTCTCTCCTCTTTCTTCTTCTTCTTCTTCTTCTTTTTTATTCTCGTCCTCCTCTTATTCTTCTTCTTCCTTTCCTTTTCCCTCTTCTTCTTCTCCTCCTCTCCTCTTTTTTTCTTATTCTTCTTCTTCTTTTTTGTTCTCCTCCTCCTCTTCTTCTTTTTCTTATTCTTCTTGTTCTTCAAACTATTTATTATCTAAAAAATATCTAAAACTATCTAATATGTAAACTATCAAATATGTACCTATCTTATATCTAAAACTATATAATATCTAAAACTATATCTAATATCTAAAACAGAAAAGAAAAAACGAAAAAAAACGAAAAGAACAGAAAAAGGGGGGGTGGCAATGGCGCTCACCGTGGGTTGCCCGGTGAGGGGGCGGAGCCGGCGGTGGCAGGGGTAGCGACGGGTCGACGAGGGGCGCTCCTCGGGGGCAGCTGGGCGGCCGGGCGGCGGCTGCGATGGGGCGGCTCACCGTGGATTAGCCGAGGACGGGGCGGAGCTAGGGGTGGCAGGGGCGGTGACGGGGCGGCGGGGCGGTGCTCCTCGGGGGGCGGCTGGGCGGCCGGCCTATGGCTATGGCGGGGAGGCTCGGGAGGGGGGCGGGGAGGCTCGAGAGGGGGGGCGCTACAGCGGTGACGGGGCGGGGTCTCAAGAAGGGGGCAGCGACGGAGCAGGGTGGCATGGAGCGTGCGGCAAGGCGGCGGCGACAGGCGGGGTGGTAGGAAGGGGCGGCGACAGGGCGACGGTGGCGGGTTGTGAGAGAGAGACGCATGCGGGGGTAGTGAGGCCTGGTTTCCGGCGCGGCGTGGCTGTTAAGTCAAACCCCCTCTTTGCCATCTGGTGCCAGACGACAAAGATGGTGCCCGTTAGCTAGTCGATGGCGTGCCCCGATGGGCCCCCACTACCCTCTTTGCCATTTTCCTAGCGTTTCTTTTCCGTCTGCTAGCAGACGGCAAATAGGCAACAGACAACAAGGAGGTGACCTAGCCAACGCCGTGCCCTCGTGGGTCCCACCAGGCTCTTTGCCGTCTGCCATTTCCCTCTTTGTCGTCAGCTAGCGGATGACATAGAGCCAGCTAACGGCAAAGACTCTTTTTGCCATCAGCAAGTTCTTTGTCGTGTGATTTTCTAAACCAGGCGGCAAAGACTCTCTTTGCCGTCTGCTAGTAGACGGCGAAGATCTGGCAGATGGAAAATAACTGAATTCCAGTAGTGATAGTCGCCTAGTTACGTTGCGACATTTGATACACACAAGGCACTCCTCCAGTGTTAGTGAGTTGCATGATCTCATGGTCATAGGAAAAGATACTTGACATGCAGAAAACTATAGCAATAAACTGACACGATCATATGCTATGTTTATATTTTGGGTCTTTTCCATCAGATCATTCTCCCAATGATGTGATCCGGTTATCAAATGACATCTCATGTCAATGGCTAGGAAACCTTGACCATCTTTGATCAAGGAGCTATTCTACTGGAGGCATACTAGGGACAAAGTGTTGTCTATGTATCCAGACATGCAATGTGTTTCTAGTCGATACAATTATAGCATGGATAATAAACGATTATCATGAACAAGGAAATATATTAATAACCATTTATTATTGCCTTCACGGCATATTTCCAACAGTCTACCACTTGCACTAGAGTCAATTATCTAGCTTACATCACCACGTGATTTACATTGTTATGAATCTAACACCAATACAACTCTGGTGTTGATCATGTTTAGCCCTTGAAGAGGTTTAGTCAATGTATCTGCAACATTCAAATCCGTGTGCACTTTGCAAATATTTATGTCCTCCTCCTTGATGTACTCGCGGATGGAATTGAAGCGTCGCTGTATGTGTCTGGTCCTCTTGTAAAACCTTGGTTCCTTGGCCAGGGTAATGGCACCAGTGTTCTCACAGAACAGATCCACTGCATTAAGTGCACTGGGCACTACTCCAAGGTATTTCATGAACTCCTTCATCCAGACACCTTCCTTCGTCGCCGCCGAGGTTGCGATGTACTCCGCTTCGCATGTAGAATCGGCTACCATGCTCTGCTCGGAACAGCACCAGCTTACCGCTCCCCCATTGAGAATAAGCATGTATCCGGTTTGCGACTTACAATCATCCGAATCAGTGTCAAAGCTTGCATCGATGTAACCCTTTATGGTGAGATCTTGAGCACCTCCATAAACGAGAAACATTTCCTTAGTCCTTTTCAGGTACTTAAGGATATTCTTGACAGCCATCCAGTGCTCCATTCCTGGATCACTTTGAAACCTTCAGGCCATACTTATGGCAAGGCTGGCCTTGGGTCTTGTGCACAACATTGCATACATGATAGAGCCTACAGCTGAAGCATAGGGGATGACACTCGTCTTTTCTCTATCTTCTGCAGTCACTGGGCATTGACTCTTATTCAACTTCACACCTTGTAACACAGGAAAGAACCCCTTCTCAGACTGATCCATTTTGAACTTCTACAAAACTTTATCAAGGTATGTGCTCTGTGAAAGTCCTATTAAGCGTCTCGATCTATCTCTATAGATTTTAATGCCTAATATGAAAGCAGTTTCTCCTAGGTCCTTCATTGAAAAACTCTTGTTTAAATATTCCTTCACGCTTTCTAGCATTTCTATATTGTTTCCAATCAGCAATAGGTCATCCACATATAATATTATAAATGCTATAGCGATACCACTCACTTTTTTATAAATACAAGCTTCTCTGTAAACTTGTATAAACCCGAATGCTTTGATCACCTCATCAAAGCGCAGATTCCAACTCCGAGATGCTTGCACCAGTCCATAAATGGATTGCCGGAGTTTGCAAACCTTGTCAGCATTTTATGGATCGACAAAACCTTCCGATTGTATCATATACAACTCTTCCTTAAGGAAACCGTTAAGGAACGTTGTTTTGACATCCATCTACCAAATTTCATAGTCAAAATATGCAGCTATTGCTAACATGATTCTGACGGCTTAAGCATCACTACGGGTGAGACGGTCTCATCGTAGTCAACTCCTTGAACTTGTGAAAAACGCTTTGCTACAATTCGTGCTTTATAGACGGTGACATTACTGTCCACGTTCGTCTTCCTCTTATCCATTTGTTCTGATTGGCCTTTCGCCCTTCAGGTAATACTTCCAAAGTCCATACTTTGTTTTCATACATGGATCCCATCTCTGATTTCATGGCCTCTAACTATTTCTCAGAATCCGGGACCATCATCGCTTCTCCATAGCTCATAGTTTCATCATTGTCTAACAACATGACCTCTAAGACAGGGTTGTCGTACCACTCAGGAGCAGTACGCGCCCTTGTCGCCCTACGATGTTCGATAGTATCTTGATCTGAAGATTCATGATCATCATATTTAACTTCCTCTTCATCCAATGTAGGCTCTACAGAAACATCTTTCTGTGTTGCGCTACTCTCTGGTTGAAGTAAAGGTTCAATAACCTCATCAAGTTCTATTTTCCTCCCACTCAACTCTTTTGAGAGAAACTCTTTCGCAAGAAATGTTCCATTTTTCGTGACAAACACTTTGCCTTCAGATCTGACATAGAAGGTGTACCCAATTGTCTCTTTTGGGTATCCTATGAAGACACACTTCTCCACTTTGGGTTCAAGCTTTTCAGGCTGAAGCTTTTTGATATAAGCATCACATCGCCAAACTTTAAGAAACGACAACTTTGGCTTCTTGCCAAACCATAGTTCATATGGCAGCATCTCAATGGATTTCGATGGTGCCCTATTTAAAGTGAATGCAACTGTCTCTAATGCATAACCCCAAAACGATAGTGTCAAATTGGCAAGAGACATCATAGAATGCACCATATCTAATAAGGTTTGATTACGACGTTTAGACACACAATTACACTGTGGTATTCCAAGTGGTGTCAATTGTGAAACAATTCCACACTTTCTTAAGTGATTACCAAACTCATAACTCAGATATTCTCCTCCTTGATCAGATCATAGGAATTTAATCTTCTTGTTACGATGATTCTCAACTTCACTCTGAAATTGCTTAAACTTTTCAAACGTTTTAGAATTGTGTTTCATCAAGTAATTGTACCCATATCTACTTAAGTCATCAATGAAGGTGGGAAAATTACGATATCCACCACGCGCCTTAATGCTTGTTGGACCACACACATCAATATGTATGATTTCCAACAAGTCACTTGCTGTTCCATTATTCTAGAGAACGGCATTTTAGTCATCTTGCCCATGAGGCATGGTTCACATGTGTCAAGTGATTCAAAATCAAGTGACTCCAAAAGTCTATCATCATGGAGCTTCTTCATGCATTTTACACCAATATGACCTAAATGGTGGTGCCACAAGAAAGTGGTACTTTCATTATCAACTTGACATCTTTTGGCATCAATGTTATGAACACGTGTATCATTATATCGATATTCAATATGAATAAACCCCTCACATTGGGTGCATGACCATAAAATATATTACTCATATAAATAGAACAACCATTATTCTCTTATATAAATAGGTAACCGTCTCGCAATAAACAAGATCCAGACATAATGTTCATGCTTAACAGAGGCACTAAATAACAATTATTCAGGTTCATCACTAATCTCGATGGTAATCAAAGAGCAAGCGTGCCGACAACGATCACATCAACCTTGGAACCATTTCCCACGCGCATCGTCACTTCGTCCTTTGCCAAGCTTCATCTATTCTGTAGCTCCTGATTTAAGTTGCAAATGTGACCAACCGAACCAATATCAAATACCAAGGCACTACAACGAGAGTTGGTAAGACACACATCAATAACATGTATATCATATATACCTTGTTTGGTGTTGGCCGCCTTCTTGTCGGCCAGATACTTGGGGTAGTTCCGCTTCAAGTGAGCAGTTCCCTCGCAATGAAAGCACTCGGTTTCTAGCTTGGGTCCAGCCTTGGGTTTCTTCACGGGAGGGGCAACTCATTTGCCACTCTTCTTAGAGTTACCCTTCTTGCCCTTGCCATTCTTCTTGAAACTAGTGGTTTTATTCACCATCAACACTTGATACTCCTTCTGAATCTTATACTCACCGACTTTTAACATCGCAAACCGCTCGGCGACTGACTTGTTCATCCCGTGCATGTTATAGTTCAACATGAAGCTCTTGTAGCTAGGTGGAAATGATTGAAGAACTCTGTCAGTGATCGCCTATGCCGGAAGGGGCATCCCCAATTCAGCCAGACGGGTGGAATACCCAGATATTCTGAGTATGTGTTCACTGACAGACCCGTTCTCCTCTATTTTGCAAGCATAGAAATTATCGGATGTCTCATACCTCTCAATCCGGGCATTCCTCAGAAAGATAAACTTCAACTTCTGGAACATATCATATGCTCCATGACGTTCAAAAGGTCTTTGAAGTCTCGATTCTTACAACATTGCACAATGGACCATTAAGTAATCATCAGAATGTGCCTGCCAGGTGATCACAACATCTATAAACTCCACTGGACATAAGCCTTCTAGGAAGCCATGAGGATAATCCTCAGATTATGGGCCCAGTCCACAAAGTTACTTCCATCATCTTTCAACTTAGCTTTCTCTAGGAACGCATTAGAATTCACGGGTGCTACTGTGCGAGCCATTGATCTACAACACAAATATGCAAAGGTTACTAAGACTATTGTTCAAGATAATGAATTTAGTTAATGAAATTAGTAAAGCTCCCACTCAAATTGACATCCCTCTGGTCATCTGAGTGATACATGATCCAAATTCACCAACTCAAGTCCGATCATCACGTGAGTTGAGGTGCTTTCAGTGGTGAACATCATCATGTTGATCATATCTACTATATGACTCATGTTCGAACTTTCGGTATCTTCTGTTCTGAGGCCATGTCTTTACATTCTAGGCTCATCAAGTTTAACCTGAGTGTTCTGCCCATGCAACACTGGCTTGCACCCATTCTATGTGAACGTAGAGTCTATCACTCCCGATCATCACGTGGTGTCTCGACACGATGAACTTTCGCAACGGTGCACACTCGGGGAGAACACAATTCATCTTGAAATTTAATTGAGGGATCACCTTATAATGCTACCGTCGTCCTAACCAAAAAAATGCATAAAAGGATTAACATCACATGCAAATCATACGTGACATGATATGGCCATGAACTTGTGCTTTTGATCTTCATCTTCAAAGCACTGGCATGATCTCCATCGTCACCGGCATGAAACCATGATCTCCATCATCTTGATCTCCATCAACGTGTCGCCATTGGGGTTGTCACGCCGACTGTTGCATCCGTGACTATTGCTAACCCATAGCGATAAAGTAAAGCAAAACGGCAAAAATAATTAAAGACAACCCTATGGCTCCTGTCGGTTGCCTTACTCATCGACATGCAGGTCATGATATTCTATACAGAACATGATAATCTCATGCATCACATATATCTCATCTTGTAATTGGCCATATCACATCACAAAATACCCTTCAAAAACAAGTTAGAAGTCCTCTAATTTTTGTTGCAAGTTTTACGTGGCTGCTATGGGTATCTAGCAAGAACAATTCTCACCTACGCAAAAACCACAACGGTGATACACAAATTGCTATTCAACCTTCTCAAGGACCGCCTTTGTTGAATCCGATCCAACTAGAGTAGGAGAGACAGACACACGCCAGCCATCTTTGTGCAACAGAGTTACCCGTCAGTCGATGGAACCGGTCTCTCGTAAGCATACGAGTAAGGTTGGTCCGGGCCGCTTCATCCCACAATATCGTTGAATCAAAACACGACCAAGGGAGGAAGCAATCTAAGCATCAATGCCCACAACCTCCTTTGTATTCTACTCGTGATCTCATCTACACATAGACCTAGCTCACGATGAAACTGTTGGGGAACGTTGCATGGGAAACAAAAAAATTCCTATGCACACGCAAGATCTATCCATGGTGATGAGTATCAACGAGGGAGAGAGTGAATCTACATACCCTTGTAGATCGCTAAGCTGGAAGCATCAAGAAACGCAGTTGATGTAGTCAAACGTCTTCGCGATCCAAATCGCCGAGCGTCCCTCGATCCAATCACAATCCATTCGGATCTAGCACCAAACGGACGGCACCTCCGCATTTAGCACACGTACGGCTCGATGAAGATCTACGCCTTCTTGATCTAGCAAGAGGGATCAGATAGGTAGATGAGTTCTCCGGCAGCGTGACGTCGTGGCGGTGATGGTGGTGGAACTATTCTGGCAAGGCTTCGTCAAGCACTACCGGAACGATCTAGAGGAGAAACTACGATCCAGAGGAAGAGGGTAGCACGTGGCTGTTTTGTATGTTCAAAAACTGTTAATACCTCTAGTATATATAGGAGGAGGGAGGGAGGAGGCCTGCGCCCTAGGGCAGGCCCTCTTGGTTTGCCCGAAGGGAAGAGAGGAGGAGTCCTCCTCCAATCCTAGTAGGATTAGGACTCCGTCTCTCCCACTTGGAATCCTCCTTCCACCTTTCAGTTTCTCCACCCCAGGCGCTTTGGCCAGCCCACTAGGGGCTGGTAAATCTCCTCACAAAGCCCATGTGGCCCCTTGGGTCGAGACACCACTCCGATGGTCCCCCGATACCCTCCTGGTACACTACCAATGAGCCCAAAACTTTTCGAGTGACCAAAATAGGACTTCCTGTATATCAATATTTACCTCTCGACCATTCCCTAGTTCCTCGTGACATCCGGGATCTCATCCGGGACTCCTAACAACCTTCGGTCACCACCATACATAACTCTATACTACCAAAGCGTCACTGAACCTTAAGTGCGCAGACCTAACAGGTTCGAGAACTATATAGACATGACCGTGACACCTCTACGATCAATAACCAATAACGGGACCTGGATGCCCATATTGGTTCATACATATCTACGAAGATCTTTATCGGTTGAACATGTATGTCAAGGATTCAGTTAATCCCGTATGCTATTCCCTTTGTTCATCGATATGTTACTTGCCCAAGATTCGATCGTCGGTATCTGTATACCTAGTTCAATCCCGTTACCGGAAAGTCTCTTTACTCATTCCATAATATAAGATCCCATGGCTAACACTTTAGTCACATTGCTTGCAAGGCTTGTTGTGATGTTGTATTACCGAGTGGGCCCTGAGATACCACTCCATCACACGCAGTAACAAATCCCAGTCTTGATCCATACCCACTCAACAGACACCCTCAGAGATACCTGTAGAGCACCTTTATAGTTGCCCAGTTATGTTGTGATGTTTGATACAGACAAGGCACTCCTTCAGTGTTAATGCATTGCATGATCTCATGGTCATAGGAACAGATACTTGACATGCCGAAAACTAAAGCAATAAACTGACCTGATCATATGCTATGTTTATAGTTTGGGTCTTGTCCATCACATCATTCTTCCAATGATGTGATCCAGTTATCAAATGACATCTCATGTCAATGGCTAGGAAACCTTGACCATGTTGATCAATGAGCTAGTCTACTAGAGGCATACTATGGACAAAGTGTTATCTATGTATCCACACATGCAACGTGTTTCCAGTCAATACAATTATAGCATGGATAATAAACGATTATCACGAACAAGGAAATACAATAATAACAATTTATTATTGCCTCTAGGGCATATTTCCAACATAGACCCCATGACTTTCCCTCTTGCCCCTCTCCTCCTTCCTCTCGCTCGTCGCTCTGCATCCCTCTCCCCCTCGCGGGAAGCTCCGCCCAAGCCCATGTATGCCGCCTCCGTTTGTCCTTGCTATAGCCAGATCCAACGAGCCTTGTCCCGGATCCGGTGCCCCTTCGGCCGGATTCCCTCGCCCCGTGCCCTGCGCACCATCCCACAGCCTCGCCACAGTGCCAAGGGCCGCCGCTACCACACCCTGTCTCCTGTCGGGAAGAGCACGAGTTGCGCCCGAGCGGTCGCCCCCCTTCGCCCGCGTGGGCCGCCCCCAGCACCAGGCCTAGCTGCTCCTTCAGCCCAATCCACCAAAGTGATAAGCCCAACCACCCATGCCTATGCTTTTCTCTAGGCGATTTTTATTATGTGTCGTCCATGTGTTGTGTTGGGCATCTGCAGATTTGGCCTGTGGAGTTATTTGTTAGGATGAGCGAATTTATCCATTTAGTCCTAGACATTTAATATTCAGAAAAAACCAAGTTTTTATATTGCTAATAATTATTTAACCGTGCATCGTATCGCAATATTCTATATATGAAAGATGTCGAGAATTTTTTTAGATTAGTAATATCCCTTTTTCATTCATGAAAATGTTTATTGTGATATTGCATTCAATTCACATAAATGTCATGATTTTGCATTGCGCATAAGTATTTAACTGTGCATCCAAATTAATCAAACCATATATGTAAAATGTGTAGATTTGTAATATCGCATTTTCATGCATGTTAAAAATATTTATCTTGCTGTTTTCATGTAGGGTGCATAAATAACTTGCTAATACGGTTTATGTCTGATTCTCGCATAAATGTTGTGTCATTTGTTTTATAATAAATACCCACATATTATATATGTTTTCGGGGTAGAAAATCCATAGAATTTGACTATGCAATTAGTTTTGTCATTTGAGCATTTTTCTGTGCATGTGATTTTGCTATGATGCCCTTTTGTTTATTTTGTGTGAATTATTCCATGCATCATATCAATTTTGGTTGAACATGAGAAATGCCCTTGGACATGTGTGCTAGGCCCTGGTATTTTTAGTTGCTATAGAAATCCAAGTTAATGTGTTAGTTTGTTGTCGCCAACATACCATAAAAATATTGCTGTTTTGAGGGTCCAGAATATTTTTAGGTCTGGAATCTAGTTATTTCATTGCTATGCTTCCATGATGATTGCCATAAATCGGTAGGTCCTTTGGGGTTGGTGCAATGGAGTTAATTGTCGAGAATAATGTCCTCTAGCTTGATATTAAATGGCAAGCCGTTATAAGACTTGTATCATATATTTTTCTTGCTTCCAATATGCCTTCATGATAAAACTGCTTTGTCCTACACCTTGATAATTCTCACCAAGTTTAAAAACTGTTTAGTTAAATATGCCATCTTGTGAGCTCATTTATTATTGATCCATGCTTCTAGTTAACTTGTTGTTAATAGATGAATTGTTGAGCATCATGTAAGCTAAATACCCATGTCTTGTTGTGCATTTGTAGATGCCTATAGCTTGTTAGTTTGTGGGTTGCAGTATGCTATGTTGCTATTTTGGGAAGATTGTAGCTAAAAGTTGTGGTGGTTGTGGTGGTTGAACTGTAGCTCCGTTTTGGGCTTGACATATATGAATATTTCTTAGAATTTCATGCAGTATCAAATTATAATGCTGCATCCATGTTTTGAGATGCTTGTGGTTGTCCTTTTCGTGCATTTTGCATTCATTGCATATTCATCTTGTGTTAGTCATATCTTTCAGACCATAACTCTATTTTAAATGAACTATATATGTAAATTGACTAGAATGACGTGTAGAATCTCATGGTGCATTTTGTTTTAATGTTTAACAAATATAAAAAATGATTAGTTCATATCTGGTCCAATTTCAAAATTAACATATGGGGTAGTTTTGGAAGTACTATAAGTTGTTTCTAGCCTCATTTAAGATGCCTAGATAGTGTAGTTTATTTATGCTTTACTTCTTGCCATGTTTAAACAACATTTAATATTGTTGTGTACCTAAAAGGGAGTGAATTAAGTAATCTAAATATGGAGTTTCGTCAATATGCAGCTCATTCCATATTGAACTTCATATTTGATTGTTGTATTTTGGCATTCCTTGCATAATCTTATCGACCTGCATCATATTTGTTTGCACATCATGTCATGCATATGTTGTGGTGTCTATAATGTCTTGATTGTTGTTTCCAGATTGCTTCTTCTCGATAGAGTTCTAAAAGTGTTCGGAGTGTGAGGATTCGTTCGACTACGTTGGCTCGCTTCTCCACGGATCCGTTCTACTTCCAAGCGGGATCTCAGGCAAGATGAAAGTTTCCCTGGATACCACTACTATCATTGCCATGCTAGTTGTTTCGCTTCCATCGTTATGTCTCATTACCTACCACTTGTATGTCAAGACTTCCAACATTACCATGATAAGCCTCTAACCCCTCCACATCCCAGCAAACCATTATTTGGCTATGTTATTGCTTGTTCGGCCCTTCTTATAGTGTTTCTAGCTGCAGGTGCAAGTCCTTCCATGTGACAACATGGATATCTTTGAGATACCATAATATTATTGCTATTTAATTTAATGCACCTATATACTTGGTAGAATGTGGAAGGCTTGGCCTTTTGCTCGGTGTTTTGTTCCATCTTTGCCACCATAGTTACTTGTGTACCGATGTTATGTTCCATATTGAGCGCTCCTCAGATGCTCACGTTGTTATGGGGACCCCCTTGATTTTTGTTTTGGGCTAAAACTTATCTAGAAAGGCCCAACATTGGTACTACATTTTCTAATAACTAATAAAACTGCATAGGGAACCGCCGACACCCGTGGATAATTAATCAACAACTCGGGCCATTGCTACTCATGAGTGTTGGTTCAAACTAGAGCCGTGTGTGGGGCCAACCTGGGGCAACTCGGGTGATTTCTATCAGGCTACTGTATGGTGTGCTCATATGATCATGTCCTGAGAACGAGATACGCGGCTCCTATCAGGTTCGTCGACACGCCGGGTGGCCTTGCTAGATTTCTTTTACCTTTATCGAACGTATTGTGTGAGGGATTCCGAGGATACTTTGGGCTATCTCAAGGATGAGGTTTACCAACGGAGTTTCCGAGGAGATCACGGATTTTCCGCGGTCGATGTTATTCGAGGCAACATGTTTTTAGTTTGTGATGGATGAGTTGGAGCACCCCAGCAGAGTTAAATCTTTTTAATAAGCCGTGATCGCGGTTAAGTGGCAACTTGGAAACTTTGTTTAACTCCCGATCATAGCAAACTTTAAGTAAAGTCAAATAAAATACAACAACTGTGTGCGTAACTATGACTATCTCTTCTTGCAGGTTCTTCATCCAAGAGACAACACGGTGGGGTTATGTTTGACGTAAGTAGGTGTTCAGGATCACTTAGTGATCATCACTAGTACACGTCCGTTATGCGTGGACCACCCACCTTACTTTTTGTCTTCGTTAGTTAGTCACTCCAATAAATGCTTAGTGCTTGATATAGCCTCACCACTAAACCATACCTCACCCATTCAGTTTTGCTAGTCTTGATACCCTTCAAAATGAGATTACCGAGTCCCTGTGGCTCACAGATTACTACAACAACAGTTGCATGTACAGGTAATGTGATGCTTTGACGTGAGAGCGATGCTTGTTGATTTGGAGTTCTTCTTCTTCATCATCAATCATAGTATGTGTTCCATGTCGGCAGCCTGGGATAGCAACGATGGATGTCATTCTATCGTTTGATTTCGTCCGTTGTTAGACCCTACTCGTATCTATGATGATTGAATATGTTATTCTATTGATGTGATCTTGTTGTAGCTTGTGGCGAGTGTAAGCCAAGTCCATATACTCATCTCTTCTGTACATGTACTTGTAATGATATCAATTCTTTCAAAATGACGATATGTGCTTTTATCCCTATGGAGGCCCTCGAGCCAAAATAAGGATAGGATTGCATCTTGGCCATTACACGTCGGGAGGCAGGGAGAGTTCCCCCTTGAGGCCCCCTCACGAGGTCTTGTCATGGGACCCCTATTGAGGCCACACATGGGTATCTGTGCGGGGTGTCAAGGACAGCATGGTGGGATCGCGTGGCCCAACCTCTTCACATGGCTGACACGGCCCGCAGAGTTGTACCAACAGGCATAGACCGAGAAGCTTTCCTATTTGGTGATAAAGGAGCAATGCCAGCCCGCCGGTTCCCAAAGTAACCCTAAAAGGTTACCCTCCCATGCAAGAGGACCAAGACCGCAAGATCGACCGGACGGAGGACACCCCTGAGCCTACTGGCGTGTCATGGCGAGGAGCTTTAGCATGCAAAGACAACCTGTTGTCAGGATAGGCTGCAGTCCTGCCCCCCTTCAAACATGCCATTGTGGTTTCCGTTCTCGCCTTGTATTTTCGGGAGAGGAACCGGCCATCATAGAAGGAGAGACTCTTTGGTTGGCAAGAACACGCCTTGTACTCATCTTCTTCCTCAAGCAATCCACCAAGCAAGAGTAGGGTCTTACACCGCGAGGTGCCCCGAACCTTGGTAAACTATATGTGTTCGTTGTTCATCTTCCTTAGCATGAACCGCCTTCCCGTCACTATCAGGTTATGGAGTAGAGTAGGGAAGGAGAGTAAGCGCACCCTAGAGTCTGATCCTTCTTGGGTCTGCGGAGCCCCGATTCTGGCATTTCGCGTGCCAGGTAGGGGTGTGCCGCCGCTTTCGAGCTTCGTTTTGAACCCCGCTTCACCGACCCCATGGCCAACGCTCGCCGCATGCATGCCGAGAACAAGGCCGTTCGAATCGGTTTGACCACACCCGTTGGCCAAGGCGGTCGCCACCAATCCCCGGAGCTGAGGCCATCGCGGCCACCAACCCCGCTGCCCACGAGCAACAAGATTCTTCTGTGTACCCTTCCGTGTAGATGGAGGGCCGCACCACCATGGTCTCCTCCTCCCATGCCCGTCCTGAGTGGGTGAACACGCAGGCAGCGCTGCTCATGGCCCGTGAGTTGCTTTGCTATCACCCTGCGTGTGGGGACCCCGACTCATAGGTCGTGATCACCGAATGCACATGTAAAGTGATCCGAGAGATCAATGCTCACTGAACACACATAAGCTAAATAACAAGAAACTTACATGCATACATACTATCTTACACACATAAATACCATGAATGTGAAGTCTTACATAGATAGGGCCATGAAGGCCAAATAACGAACATAGCTAGCAGTGGAAATCTTTATCAAAAGTGTTAACCCATGCCATCTGCCTTAACCCTACAGGTATTGTGACTGGGAATCGCCCTAGTTCGCACGTTCATCCCCAACGAACTCTTCACCATATTCTTGCTCTTCCATGCCTGGCCGATTAAATAACCGGTGACAAGCCAAAGAGTACTTTGAATGTACTCGCAAGTAACCCATGTTTTGTAACAAGGTATAACAGTGCATGATATAGCACTAAGTAGGTGAGTTTTGTAGAAAGCTAATTTTGAGTGCAATGACATGATCAATTACTTGTGAAAGCATGCATCATGAGGTTGCATATATCCATGTGAACAGGTTACAGATATAAATATAAACAGGGGTTGAACATCTCATGTTCATTCACCATACTAAGTCATTGGACTTAGCTCAAGCATCATCTTTTCCACACACACCCACACACGCCAAGTTTCTAAACAACGGACATAGCCCAAGAGCGGTCATCCAACTGTCCTTGACCGTGGACATGGCTATTCGAATAGTTTTACATTCTTTAGAGGTTCC
Source organism: Hordeum marinum (assembly GCA_022496015.1). Taxonomy (NCBI): domain Eukaryota; kingdom Viridiplantae; phylum Streptophyta; class Magnoliopsida; order Poales; family Poaceae; genus Hordeum; species Hordeum marinum. Next base: position 238,101,610 of record CM039677.1, read on the forward strand.
ACACTATAACCAAAAGACTTGGGGAACTTCCATGTCAAGCCATGACTCACGGTATTGTTCATACCCAAGGTAAGTACCCGAACAATGCCTTTCCCCTGCCGATACTAAACAAAGAGTCCACTCGTTGGTGCCATCCCTCATGATATACACCACACGTATCTTCCATGAGGGCACGCAATGGTGTGTCTGGTGTGTGTAAAAACAACCCATGATAGTCACTAGTAATGCAGGCTCTCTTCTAGTATCATCCAAATTAATGAACAAAGCCCCTTCCCATATAGTGGTAGAGTGGTTGTACATGTAACGTTGGAGAAACGGTCCCAAATTAAACCAATCCCTTTTTGAAAACAACACACACACACACACATACTTGCCTCAGTACATCTCTTCATTATCAAGTAGTTACCTAGCTCAACATCATCTCCCTCGGTCATTAGTGGCACCCGATGGGGTTTTTGAAAAGTCTTTGAAATCATTTCCGTTCCGACACCATGCATATTCCCATCCCATTTGCATAGAAACTACTTAGCATCCTAACTACTTCCCACCCGCAGAACCCTCATAGGAAGGTAGGGTCATGCTCAGGCAAGTATCAACAAGGAAATATCTCACGTAACCCACTAGGGTGGTCACCGTTTCATCATGATTCAATGTAATGGAAATAAGTGCCATATGTCATGCATAAAATGGTTTCATAGAAATGGTGAAAGGGTTGCTTGCCCGGCTCAACAAAGTCCTCATGGTCTTCAAATTCTTCGGTTCCAACTCCCTCATCAACAACGCAATCTATCGTCGCGATAATAACAGGAAAAAAATGAGAACACAAACAAAAAACAGAGCACATAATCCAGTTCAAAAATGTCACACTAATCTGTAAAATACTACAATAAATACTAAAAATATTTGTCTCTGGTTTTAAAGTAGAAAAGGTTTTGAAATCTATTTTAACAGAGGCTAAAAATAGTTAAACTAAGTTTTATAAAACCACTATTATATATTTCTATGAAATATTTGGAAAAATCCACAAAAAAGAAAAGAGAATGGGCCACTTTGCCACGTAGGCCAAACTGGCCAGCCGAGTCGACCTAACCATCGTAGACGGACTAAGCGGCTCGATGCCCCGCGCATTTCATGTTTAAACCTGACGGGCGGGGCCCATATGCCACAGAGAGTGTGGAGGCACGGGAGAGAGGTGGGGATGACAGGTGGCCCCACCTATCATCCCTAACCCCATGGATAGAGGGGGGACAAGGGCTCACCGCCGGCGTTCCAGGCCACGGCAAGGTGTACCAAGGCCACGGGGTTGACTCAGGATTGAGCCGTCGTTCGAGTGGTGGTCAAAAGGGTCGCCGGAGGGTCGGACTTGCCTGCGACAAAGGAGTGCGGTGGAGTAGGCCTCGGGCGAGCTTGAACCCGACAGTTCTCTCTACAATGAGAGCAAAAGATAGAGGGGATTGAGTCTGGAAGGCGAGGGATGATCAAGGGAAGAAAAATGGGCACCGGAGAGGACTCCTACCTCGATATCGTCAGACGACCGAGGCGGCGGAGCTTCTGTCCGATCCGAGCACTGGGACCATGGGAGATGATTGGGTGGTATAGGGGGCGATTGGGGAGGTGCAAGAGCGAGAGGACGGAAGCGCTCAGGCTTGGGGGGGTTTAAATAGCTAGCGGTGCGGTGCACCATGGGCGGAGCTCACCGGTGCCCACGGAATCGACCCTGGTGGCAACGGGGAGGAGCAGGGGCTGGTTTGTGGTGTTGCTGGGAGTCGTCACCTAGAGGGGGTAATAAGGGAAGCGGGGGTCAGCGTGTGTGCGAGGCCCTTGGTAGGCCGCGAGGGGCGGCCACGGCACGCGTGTGGGAGGCCGTTGGAGGGGGAGAGAGGAGGGGGCGATAGGCTGTCGTGCTGCGAACATCGAGGAGGGCTAGGGAGACAAGCTCCCGCATCCCCAGGTAGTCGGGAGGCAGGGATGGGCACCAGCTAAGGTGTGGGTGCGCACTATAGCTCCCTCTGGCACATGTTATTGTCATGCCATGACATGTCTTTGGCTGCTTCTGCATGACCACCTGCGTCTAGGGGATCTAGGGGGAGAAAATAAGCTTGGAGGAAGCATTGGATGCTCTATAGGTCGACTAGAACAGGTCGACTAGAACATGAGGGAAGTGGAGAGAGAGAGAGGTATTCTTTCTGCCAGGGGGTAGAAATGGTGTTTTACCCCACTCTATGTTCGAACCTGGGCTTAAAACTTTTACTGGAGGTAGGGGGTGCATACAGGGAACTGTGGTAAAAATCTTAGGTTAAGTAGAATGGTGGAAGGGGTCAAACAAGGTTTTTACTAAACTGTTAGGAGGTGTTTGATGTTGATTTGGGCAACTAAATGAACCCTACTTGAATAGATAATTAACAGGATGAAACTGTAGGTAAAAATAGAGTGGACCACCAAGTTTGTGATTATTTGAGGAAAGTTGATAGTGCAAACTTGGTAAACCCTAGAATTTAACAGAATCAGATTACTGCGGATCTATCCATGGAATTATATTCCCCCAAATGCACCACTAGGTGTAGTAGCATTATTTAGGGATTAGCACATGCCCGCAAAGTTTGGGGTCAATAGGAGAAACTTCATAATGTAAAGTTATTCAAATTTGAGTATAGACAGAGAAGGTTTTGGGATATTTTGGTGAATCAAACCAATGGGGATTGAGATGAAACTTTGCAATATCATCCCATATAGCATGTGTGACTTGCTGGAATTTTCCTAGATTTATTTGAAAATATTTCTCATGTAAATATTATAAATTCTTGATTTAAGCACAAAGAGTTTTGGAGGGTTTTGCCCATTATTTTGAATATGACCATGTGTTGAAACTCACATATATGGAAAATATATGTCCACTGAGTTTCCCTAAATTTTCTCAACTATTTTAAAACCATGTGTTGAAACCATGTGTTGAAACTATCCATGTGTCGAAACCATGTGTTGTAACCATGTGTTGAAACTATCCATGAGAATCTAAATATGTTTTCCCTATGAAATACCATTTTTTGCCTTAAGAAAAATTCTTTAAATAAATGTCGGGACCCTGATCCTAAGTCGTAGGAACCCAGCCTGTAACACATCACATCACTTAACGACCTCACGCGCGGTAAACTCCACGGCTGCAGCCTTACCTTGGCCGGGACCGTTTGCATCTTTTGGCTCATGTATGTGGATATGTCGCCATCATTCAAACGACAGAGAACCTGGGCCGACATAACTAGTCATAGAACCCTAGTGGCACATTCGTACAGAAACAGGCATACGTAACCTAGCGATGCAGGTGTCGTCCTCAAACAGGTGTAGACGAGTCGTAGCAAGCTACAAGGACTCCATTACACTGCGAGACATTTCCCCAAAGGGACAGACACAACAGCAAGGAAGGATACATGTCGGTCAATCAATATGTCCGGAGCAGTAGCAAGCTACCAAGGCTCGATGGATGCACAAAGAGGCAGTTTCCCATAAAGAGTACTACTAAAGGTACATGGCTAGGTGTCGGATCCCATACATACCGTTGCACGTCACACGTACGCACGACATGCCCAGTATGCATAGATACAACTATGGCATCACAACATAACCATGCAACAACACAACTTTTATTTAAGAGGCTCAGAGGAGCCTTGCATATTATGTTCCTACAGGTAGGGGTCACATGACCCGACACTCAGGTCATACAATCAAATTCATACAAACCAAGCGGAAGCAAAAAGTTGTCTGAGTACAGACAGTTGAAAGGGTAAAAAGGCACATGGCCTGACTATCTACAACCCGCCACAGGGCACAAGGTCGTAGCTGGGACACCAGCTATTCGGCATCGTCGACATCTAGAAAGAACCCACATGATGGGTCCTGAGTCTCATCTACAACATTTATTAAGCAAACGTGAGTACAAACGTACTCAACAAAACAGACCTAGACCATTCATGCTCATGTATCAACAAGGGGAGTGGTGGAGTTTATGTAGCAATGCCAGCTTTGACTCATGGCTAACCTACTCTACACAATTTTAACTCTTTATTTAAATTTTAGATATCGCACGTGAGTCCACTAACTCCACATCAATACACCACCATGGATTCACTTCCGTCTCCTATGAGAATGCCATCCAGGGTACTCACACGTGTCTTGATATTTTTATGAGTATCCATCAAATTATCTATGAACATCATAAGTTCTCCAAGTAGTCTATATCCGAGGAAGCGGCTATTCGAACAGATTCATACCCTGCAGGGGTGTACTTCTTCACACACGCTCTCGCCACTTATCGCTGTGTGCTCATAAAACCATGCACCTCGGCAGCCTTCAAGCGGAAGCCCAGCGAGGGAATCAGCCACGACCGTCAATCACACAAGACCTCTAGTCCAGGCTATCTGCTATTTGAGACTGAACCCGATGAAAGTCCAGCTGAAGTTTCTGCTACGGCCCCAAACGATGTGCGCAGGGTTCCCAAGCCCACCATTCGAGTGACCCTTGGTACACCGTGCCACTGCCTACCATGTCGTAACCCACCCCTAGGGTCAGCGCTACGCACGGCCTCTAGCATGCTATAAACACCAGAAACTACTTGCAACTCCTGGATCAAGGACTAAGCGAATGATAGGTCGAGCAGGGTCATATTTCAGGGCCCAATATGTGGTAGTAACTAGTCTTGGAGCACAAACACGGAACTCAGTTCCTAAGAACGGTTCCAATGAGACAACCCGCTATGTACACCTACATAACCTCTCATCGCTACCTTTACCAAATCGGGTTCATCATAAGCTTATCACATCAGAACAATATTGCTTCACTCCAATTCATCACCCAGAAGAATCAGACCTGACACAACATTAAGCATAGCAAGCATAGCAGGCAAAGTAAGCAAAGCACATCATGGCACAAGCATCTACCAGGTATGCTAGGTTGCAAGGTTTATATATTTACGGTGACAACAACAGGTCATGCAAAGTAATGGGTTCATCTACCGTGTTTGACAGCAATTGAACGTTTTTCCTAATGCAATAAACAAGAGCAGGAGCGAGAGAATGGGATGTTATTCGAATGATCAATGGGGTTGCTTGCCTTGCTGGAAAGCGGGAAGGTACTCTCCTTCGTTAGGATACTCGGGGTTATCATCGGAAGCAGAGCCTACCGCAATGCAGATAAATAACAATCAATACAGGACAACGGCAACAATATGATGCATGATCATGACATGGCAACATGAATGGATGAGCTAGTGCAACTATTATTCAAGTTGGATGGAGTGGATTTGAATATAGGTTAAAAATCATTCTCCATTTCATATTTCATATGTTAACCTATTAGTAAATGTCAATGTTCATCTACTTAGGTTGCTCTAACATGCATGATAACAACACCATTGGATTCATTGGATTTTTCTGATAAGATTCCATATATAAATTATTTTCATCTGATTTACAGATTAATTTATATGATTTTTCTAAGTTTTTAGCATTTTCTAGAATTTATTTAAATACATAAATGCATTATTGCGTCAGCCTGACGTCACTGTGACGTCAGCCTGGTCAAACGACCGGTCCAGGTCAAACCGACCAACAGGACCCACTGGTGAGTGACCCACCGCTAAGCAGGGTCAAATACCGCGCTAACTGGGTTTGACCCGCTTGCGTGGCCCATTGTCAGTGACCGCGGGGTTAATTAACCATGGGGGTTAACGCTGACGGGCGCCACGTCGGCCCCGTCGGAGTTTGGTCGGCGGCGACCAAACCGACGGCGGAGGCTCGCCGGAAACGCACTGTAGGGGGTCTCCGGGCGGGCTGAGACCACTGGGGCGCAGCCTGAGCTCGCCCGCGTCACGTGGGACATGCGAGGAGGTAAGGGGCAGTCGGAGCTGATAGCGGCGAGCTCGCTTGCGGTGGTCGGAGCTCGGGCGAAGGCGGCAGCAGCGCTACAGGCTGCGAGAGAAGGAGCTAGGGCGTCTACGGGCTCCTGAGAGCGCCCTGAGCACGAGCCCGTGGTCGGGCGCGAGCTGTGGTCGTTGTGGCCATGGCTACGCCATGGCCAGCGGCGAGCTTCTCTCTGTTCCGGTGGCTGGCGGGGCTAGAGGAGGAGAACGGCAACGGGGCTAGGGGAAAGGAACCGAGGCCTCACTAGAGGGGCTTATGGCTCTGTGGCATGGTCAAGGACGCACGGAGGACGGCGAATCGACGGCGGCTTCGGTCCGGCGAGGAGGGAGCAGAGGAGAGGGGTAGCACGAGAGAGGGCGCCAGGGAGAGAGGGGAAGTAGGCCACAGCGAGGAAGCATCACGCTGGCGCTCTCTCTGACCTCTAAAGGCAAGCAGCCAGGCAGGAGGTAGCCGGCGCATGCCGGCGCGCCCCAGCCACATGCCCCAATCCTTCTGGCAGGAGGTTGGGGGTGACTGGCAGCTGGGCCGCTAGGTCAGCCTCTCGTGGGCCCTTTTTTGTTTTATATTTCTGACATTTGTTTTATTTATTTGGGCACAAATCTTAGGCCAAAAATCCTGAAACTTTTTGGAAAATAAAGTTTGAATATTTCAAACCTTTTCAGAAAGTTTCAGCAATTTTAGACAACTAATTTTTTTATAGTGCTTTAATAGGTAATTTTAGTGGGGTTTTGGATTATTTAGGATATCCAATTAAAGTTCAAAATTCATATGCTCCTCTGATAAATTGTTTCTAGTCTTTATCAGAAACATGGAACATTTTTGTGGCCATTTTGGGTTCATTGGAAAATCACACATGATTGAATTTGCTTTAGTGAGATGAGGTGCTAGGGTTTATAATCCTCCCCATTTCATGTTAATGAAAATAAACATGATGCTCACCCTAGCTAAACACAATCAAAGGGGACAAGTTGGGGATGTGACAACTCACCCCCACTCAAAAGAATCTCGTCCTGACATTTGGAAGTCGTCGGGAAGAGCGCGGGGTACTCTAGTCGAAGACGATCCTCTCTTTCCCATGTGGCTTCCTTCTCGGAATGGTGTGACCACTGAACCTTGAGAAACTTGATGTTCTGATGCTGAGTGATGCGCTCAGCTTGGTCTAGAATACGAATAGGGTATTCTCGATATGTAAGGTTATCTTGGAGATCAAGCGCTTCGTGGTCTACTTCACGGACAGGGTCCGAGAAGCAACGCCTGAGTTGCGAGACGTGGAAGACATCATGAACCATGGAAAGATGCGGCGGAAGTTCCAATTGTTAGGCAACTTCTCCTCATTTAGCAAGAATGCGAAAAGGTCCAATGTAACGAGGAGCCAACTTGCCCTTGATACCGAATCGATGGCTACCCTTCAGAGGTGTAACCCGAAGGTAAGCCTTCTCGTCAACTTCATAGGTCACAGCCTTATAATGGCGATCATATTGGCTCTTTTGACGAGATTGGGTTGTTTTCATCTTTTCACGAATAGTGTGGACTTGCTCCTCTGCATCCTGGATCATATCCGGACCAAAGAGTTGCCTCTCTCCGGTTTCTCACCAGTTAAGAGGTGTTCGACACCTTCATCCATAGAGAACTTCAAAAGGGGCCTTGCCCAAGCTTGATTGATAAATATTATTATAAGCGAATTCGGCAAATGGAAGACAATTCTCCCAATTCATAACGAAGGATATAACACAAGCTCGGAGCATGTCTTCGAGGATTTGATTGACTCACTCAACTTGACCACTTGACTACGGATGGAAAGCAGTGCTAAAGGATAGATGAGTCCCCATAGCGGTTTGGAAATTTCCCAAAATCGGGAAGTAAAGATACTTCCGCGGTCTGAGTTAATCTCCAGTGGAACACCATGAAGAGAAACTATTCGAGAAACATATAACTCTGCTAGCTGGCTAGTAGTTATACTCTCCCGAACAGGAAGAAAATGAGCCACTTTGGAAAGACGGTCTATGACCACAAAGATAGCATTATTCCCTCTCTTAGTCCTGGGAAATCCGGTAATCAAATCCACATCGACTTTATCCCATTTCTATTCAGGAATAGCTAAAGGTTGAAGGGTGCCAGCAGGCCTTTGATGTTCTGCCTTAACGCGTCGACAACCTTCGCAGTTAGCAACAAACTGAGAAATTTCTCTCTTCATCCTAGTCCACCAGAACCTCTGGCGTAGGTCCTGATACATCTTGGTACTACCTGGATGAATTGTGAGAAGATAATCATGAGCCTCCTTAAGGATCAGCTGCCGAAGACGTCGGTTCTTGGGAACCACCAAATGGTTCTGAAAGAACACTACACCTTGGTCATCAATAGAGAAATCCTTAGTGATACCGCTAACGAGGTTCTCTTTGATTCGGGATATACCATTATCATGCTTTTGGCCAGCTATGATTTGATCCGAAAGAGTAGGTTTCGCCACCAGGTTGGAAAGGAATCCTTGAGGAACAATGTGGAGGTTCAACTACCGAAATTCCTCATGGAGAAGTGGTTGACCTTGTTGTAACATCAGATTGTTACAATAAGATTTATGACTTAGTGCATCGGCCATGACTTTGGCTTTCCCCGTGGTGTAAGTTATCCCTAAGTCGTAATCCTTAATAAACTCAACCCACCGTCTTTGTCTGACATTCAAATCCGGCTGGGTGAAAATATATTTTAGACTTTGGTGATTAGTGTAAATTTCGCAACGGTTACCCAGAAGGTAATGTCGCCATGTTTTCAGTGCATGGACCACAGCAGCAAGCTCAAGATCATGTGTTGGATAATTTTCCTCATATGGACGCAACTGTCAAGATGCATATGCAATCACATGACGATCTTGCATGAGAATGCAACCTAATCCTTGTCGTGAGGCGTCGCAATACATAACAAAGTCCTTGGAAAAGTCTGGTGGCACTAAAACGGGAGCAGAGGTCAGGCGTCTTTTCAGTTCCTGAAAACTGTGCTCGCTTTGTGGAGTCCACTCGAACTTTTTATCTTTCTTGCGGAGTTCAGTCAGAGATTTTGCTACCTTGGAGAAATTCTCGACAAAGCAGCAACAATAGCTCGCTAAGCCAAGGAAACTCCGAACTTGCTTAACCGATTCAGGTTGAGTCCAATCAAGGACGGCTTGAACTCTCTCGGGATTGACAGCAATACCTTTACCAGAGATCACGTGTCCCAGATAGATCACTTCTGGTAACCAAAATTCACACTTGGATAATTTGGCATACAGATGATGCTCTCAAAGTTTCATCAATACCAGCCTTAGATGCTCGGCATGTTCCTGTTCGTTCTTCGAGTAGATGAGTATATCGTCGACGTAAACCACGACGAATTTATCCAGATACTCCATGAAGATCGAATTCATCAAGCGAGAGAAGGTGGTTGGGGCATTGGTTAAACCGAAGGACATGACGGTGTACTTGTATTGGCCATAACGAGTAACAAAAGCCGTTTTTGGAATGTCCCTGTTTCTAATACTGATTTGACGGTATCCCAACCTCAAATCCATCTTGGAAAAGACTGAGGATCCAGCGAGTTGATCATACAAGTCGTTGATCCTGGGGAGCGGATACTTGTTCTTTATGGTGACCAGACTCACTGGTCGATAATCCACAACCATCCAATCCGATCCATCCTTCTTCTTAATGAAGAGGACGGGAAAAGCCCAAGGAGAAGAACTAGGACGGACGAAACCTTTCTTCAAAGCTTCATCAAGTTGTTTCTTAAGTTTGGCTAGTTCTAAGGGTGCCATCTTATAGGGTCTTCTGGCTATTGGGATAGTCCCTGGAATGAGTTCTATCACAAACTCTACATCTCTGACAGGTGGAATTCCTGGCAGTTCTTCTGGAAAGACATCCGTAAAGTCACGGACTACCGGAATATCTTCTAGTTCTGGAAGAGGGCTAGCATTGAGAGAATAGAGTAGGCGCTTGGCTGCTCGAGCGGAGACATTAACTATCTCACCCGAGGGATGTGTTAGTTGAACATTCCTAGTATGAGTATCAATCTTAGCATAGTGGGCTTTCATCCAGTCCATGCCTAAGATGATATTGATGTCCGAAGACTTGAGGGCTATCAAAGATGCTAGGAATACTAGCCTATCCACAAGAATCTCATTGTCATGGCTCACCCTAGAAGTTTACCATTTTGAACCAGGAGTCTAAACTACTAAAGGAGTAGGCATATCACAAAAAGACATGTTATGCAACTGTGCATAACTTTCTAAGATGAATGAATGAGATGCTCCAGTATCAAACAGAACAGATGCTGGATGACTATTGACAAGGAGCGTACCTAGGATAACATCAGGGTCCTCAAGGGCTTCCTCAGCAGAAATATAGTTCACTCGTCCACGAGCAGGAGCTGGCTTCACATAGAAGGCTTTTCCCGGCTTCCCACGTCCAGTCGGCTTAGCATTATTCTAAGGACACTCACGGGAGTAGTGTCCTGGTTCCCCAGATTTGTAGCAGACAACGGTGGCATGGGGAGCAGTATTGGCAGGAGGACCTCCAAATGTCCTGACCGGAGGATTGGGCTGAGCTAGGGGAGGCGCCTGAAAGAATGGCCTCGCGGTGTACCTTTGCGGCAGGGCTACGTTGGGCACCCACACCCGGCGTTTGTTAGAGCCCGAGCCAGATGCGGGGTTGAAGTCACGGTTGTGCTTCCTAGTGGCCTCATAGTCAGTCTGTCCAGTCTCGGCATTGATAGCCTTGTTGATGAGAGCCTGGAAGGTTGTGCACTGATGCAGGCGTAGATCTCGACAGAGCTCAGGATTAAGTCCCTTACGGAACCTAGCCTGTTTCTTGGCATCAGTTGAAACTTCCTCCGGAGCATAGCGAGCAAGATTGCCGAACTCACGGCTATAGGCATCCACTGTCAATCTGCCCTGGGTGAAAGCACAGAACTCCTCTCTCTTGCGATCCATCAGCCCTTCCGGGATGTGATGGGTACGGAATGCCTCACTGAAGTCTGCCCAAGTTGGTGCGGGGCCTATGGGACGCATAGCTTGATAGTTTTCCCACCACAGATTGGCGGGTCCCTCTAGAAAGTATGCAGCAAAGGTCACCTTGTTGGCCTCAGATACATTGGCAGCTCGGATTTTGCAGAACATGCTGGTCAGCCAGTCATCCGCGTCGAGCGGGTCGACCGAATGATGAAACTTAGGTGGAGATAGCTTGACGAAGTCGTTGAGAGACACACCATCATTGTGATCATTGCGGGGAGCACTAGCTGTGTTCTGCTCAATTCGTTCCAACAGCCTGTTGATCTCCCTTTTGTTCCGTTCAACTTCAAACATCACTTCTGCCAAAGAGGGTGCCTGTGGCAGGTTCTCTTGCCTTGGCTGGCTTCCCTCACCCTGCTCGGGGGCAGGCACGGGGTATTCCTAGTTGCCACCATCCTAGGAAAACAAACCCATGGCTTAGATAAGGATGACACCAACTCTAAGACATGAGATAAGGAATGTACTGGACATCATGGCATGCATGGGTAGATACCCGATCAACATGGTAATAACAAACTGCCATATGAACACCAGGATTCATACACACCATGGCATAGTTCAGTACAAGCCCAAGCTAAAGTACAAACTACTGCAAGATGATACAATTCATCGGAGGCATTACAAGCTTCCTATACATCATCTAACTACACCTCCGGAACTCAAATCACTCCTCAGTCATATCCCACAAGACACGTAGGACGGTGGCAATACAACTACTACAATACTAGTACTAACATATATGCACTCAAGCATTGCCGTAGAACACCTCATATAGGTTACCCCCGTGACCCGGAAGCTGAACCTGAGGATCTAGAAACACTCTAGCATGTGATCCCTAGAAACTGTAAGGACACGGATGTGGCCTTGGTCCCCTTGTTGGTGGCAACAGCGGTCCTCGAAGAGGAGTGAGGCCTCCAACATCAGGCCAGTCTACGCGTGCTGGCAGATGAGTCCGTGATGGGCTCAGCATCTCCAAATCTCCATAGCATGTCTGCACGACAGGTGCTAGCTACGTCAAGCCTATCCAAAGACGTGCACGGGTAGCATATAGCTCCATGCGAAGGGCACGTGCATCACGATCCCTATTCTCCAACAACTGAGCGGTCACCTGAAGCCTTGGGTCCTCATGAGAATGATCATAATAGGCTGCACCAAGATAACCATCCTCTCCTCCTAGAGTAGCAAGAACATAACAGAACTCAGTGTCCTGAAGCAATCCATGGTGAGATCTCATAATAGTCAGCATGGTGTAGGCGGACTCCTGAACTGCCATGTCTATGGTGACACCTAACCCATATGTCCAATGAAGCGTCTCTGCAGCTCCAGGATATGATGGATATATCCTAACAGTACACAGGTACTGGCTCTGGTTGAAGTCTCGATACTGCTCCTCCACTGTATACTCTGGGTACCAGCGGTAACCAGCCTCCATCATAACTCTAACCAACATGGTCGTGTGACCTGGTACATCGATGCACCTAGTCAGACGGACCACCTGACAGAAAGGACGAGGGGGCATCTAAAACAGAGAATGATGCAAAGACAATAGAGATGCTAGCAGAAATTAGACAGCATAACGGTTGTAATTGCTCAGAAAGAATTTTGAGACAACTCCAAAAGATTGGAAAGCATAACCACTCGACTATCTGGACTCAAATCTCTTCTCCAACTGTTTGTCAGACCAACAATACTTGAGTACCGAATTCACTTTGCAAACAAGCTATCCAATAGTCCATGGCTAGTAACTCGTCATCCTAAGCAATAGGTGAGAAGCCTAGTTCTTATCCCCATAGAAAAGATGAGAGTGACTCAGAATAAAATAACTTGGGAAGAGGAGTAAAAAGAGCCTTATGTTCCCTTCCACAATTAGTTCCCCTACTTTTCTATAGTGTTTCTAGACTCAACTTTGACCGGTTTGGCTTGGTAGTCCTACAGTCAGTCAGGCTTTGATACCAATGCTGTTGGGACCCCGATCCTAAGTCATAGGAACCCAGCCTATAACACATCACATCACTTTGCGACCTCACGCACGGTAAACTCCACGGATGTAGCCTTACCTTGGCCGGGACCGTTTGTGTCTTTTGGCTCACGTATGTGGATATGTCGTGAGCATTCCAACGACAGAGAACCTAGGCTTACATAACTAGTCATAGAACCCTAGTGGCACATCCGTATGGAAATAGGCATACGTAACCCAACGATACAGGTGTCGTCCTCAAACAGGTGTAGACGAGTCATAGCAAGCTACAAGGACTCCATTGCACTGCGAGACATTTCCCCAAAGGGACAGACACAATAGCAAGGAAGGATACATGTCGGTCAATCAATGTGTCCGGAGCAATACCAAGCTACCAAGGCTCGATGGATGCACAAAGAGGCAGTTTCCCATAAAGAGTACTACTAAAGGTACATGGCTAGGTGTCGGATCCCATACATACCGTTGCACGTCACACGTACGCACGACATGCCCGGTATGCATATATACAACTATGGCATCACAACATAATCATACAACAACACAACTTTTATTTAAGAGGCTCAGAGGAGCCTTGCATATTATGTTCTTATAGGTAGGGGTCACATGAACCGATACTCAAGTCATACAATCAAGTTCATACAAACCAAGTGGAAGCATAAAGCTGTGTGAGTACACATAGTTGAAAGGGTAAAAAGGCACATGGCCTGACTATCTACAGTCCGCCATAGGGCATAAGGTCGTAGCTGGGACACCAGCTATTCGGCATCGTCGACAACTAGAAAGAACCCACCTGATGGGTGAGTCTCATCTGCAACATTTATTAAGCAAACGTGAGTACAAACGTACTCAGCAAGTCTTTAAAACAGACCTAGACTATTCATGCTCATGTATCAACAAGGGGAGTGGTGGAGTTTATGCAGCAATGCCAGCTTTGACTCATAGCTAACCTACTCTACACAATTTTAACTCTTTGTTTAAATTTTAGATATCGCACGCGAGTCCACTAACTCCACATCAATACACCACAATGGATTCACTTCCGTCTCCTACGAGAATGCCATCCATGGTACTCACACTTGTCTTGATATTTTTATGAGCATCCATCAAGTTATCTATGAACAACATAAGTTCTCCAAGTAGTCCATATCCGAGGACGCGGCTATTCGAACAGATTCATACCCTACAGGGGTGTACTTCTTCACACACGCTCTCGCCACTTATCGGTGTGTGCTCATAAATCCATGCACCTCAGCAACCTTCAAGCGGAAGCCCAGCGAGGGAGTCGGCCACGACCGTCAATCACACAAGACCTCTAGTCCAGGCTATCCCCTATCTGAGACTGAACCCGCATGGAAGTCCGGCTGAAGTTTCCGCTACGGCCCCAAACGATGTGCGCAGGGTTCCCAAGCCCACCATTCGGGTGACCCTTGGTACATCGCACCACTGCCTACCGTGTCGTAACCCACCCCTAGGGTCAACACTACGCACGGCCTCCAACACGCTATAAACACCAAAAACTACTTGCAACTCCTGGACCAAGGACTAGGCGAATGATAAGTCGAGCAGGGTCATATTTCAGGGCCCAGCATGTGGTAGTAACTACTCTTGGAGCACAAACACGGAACTCAATACCTAAGAACGGTTCCAATGAGACAACCCACTATGTGCTCCTACATAGCCTCTCATCGCTACCTTTACCAAACCGGGTTCATCATAAGCTTATCACATCAGAACAATATTGTTTCACTCCAATTCATCACCCAGAAGAATCAGATCGGACATGATGCGAAGCATAGCAAGCATAGCAGACAAAGTAAGCAAAGCACGTCATGGCACAAGCATCTACCAGGTATGCTAGGTTGCAAGGTTTGTCTATTTATGGTGACAACGACAGGTCATGCAATGGAATGGGTTCACCTACCGTGTTTGACAACAATTGAATGATTGTCCTAATGCAATAAACAAGAGCAGGAGCGAGAGAATGGGATGTTATCGGAATGATCATTGGGGTTGCTTGCCTTGCTAGGAAGCGTGAAGGTACTCTCGTTCGTTAGGATACTCGGGGTTATCCTCGGAAGCAGGGCCTACCGCAATGCAGATAAATAACAATCAATACACGGCAAGTGCAACAATATGATGCATGATCATGACATGGCAACATGAATGGATGAGCTAGTGCAACTATTATTCAAGTTGGATGGAGTGGGTTTGAATATAGGTTAAAAGTCATTCTCCATTTCATATTTCATATGTTAACCTATTAGTAAATGTCAATGTTCATCTACTTAGTGACCGCGGAGTTAATTAACCGCAGGGGTTAACGCTGAAGGCCACCACGTCGGCCCCGCCGGAGTTTGGCCGGCGGCGACCAAACCGACGGTGTAGGCTCGCCGGAAACATGCTGCAGGGGGTCTCCGGGCGGGCTGAGACCACTGGGGCGCAGCCTGAGCTTGCTCGCGTCGCGTGGGACACGCAGGGAGGCAAGGGGCGGTCGGAGCTGACGGCGGCGAGGTTGCTTGCAGCGGACGGAGCTCGGGCGAAGGTAGCAGTAGCGCTACAGGCTGCGAGAGGAGGAGCTAGGGGCGGCTATAGGCTCCTAAGAGCGCCCTAAGCACGAATCCGTGGTCGGGCGCGAGCTGTGGCTGCTGTGGCCATGGCTACACCATGGCTAGTGGCGAGCTCCTCTCTGTTCCGGCGGCTAGCGGGGCTAGAGGAGGAGAATGGCGACGAGGCTAGGGGGAAATGTCGTGGTTTTGTCATGGCAGATGTCCGGGTTACCAGACTTGAGTTCGGATCCATCGCCATGGTAGTGAACTCAAAGGGGTTGATCGAGATGAAGGACACGAGTTTACCCAGGTTCGGCCCCTCAAGTCGAGGTAAAAGCCTACGTCCTGCTTGTGATGTTATTGCTTGTTGTATCGATTACAAGGGGCTAGAAGCTTGACCTAGTTTTCGATCACCTGCCTCTAAGCCGCCCCGACTCTGCCTTTATATAAGAGGTCAGAACCGTCGGGTCTTACAATTGTACAGCCGGATCATGTTTACATCTCCGAATCTATCTCTATCTTACTATCCAAGACCATCCTTTGGAAGGTCTTGCGCATCCGGGTCTCTGTCGTCCGGCCCACATCAAGAGCCGCCAATCATCTTGGGCCTCCAGCTGATACATGTCTTCGTGGGCCGGCTCATAACCAATGCTATCCACCGGGACCTTCCAGTCGGGTCATATCACGGGGTTATATCCCCAACATTAGCCCCTAGGCTGAAGTGAGGCAGCTCATTTCATCCGTCTCTTGCAATCGTCTGAGAGTTACCAAGAATGACCCAGCGTGACGTCACAGATACGCTGACGTATCACCAAATCTCTCGCATTTAACCGTTTATCGAAAATCCAGGCGTCCGTTCGGCAAGACCGTTATTGATGCCTGGGAACCCGCACCGTTTCCCTGTTCAATAGGACCCACATGGGTCAAACCAATGCATTCCTGCTCGTGCGCCTCTTCTTCTTCTTCCTGTCGCCCGTTCGTCGCTTGAGCTCGTCCGCTCCGCTCCGGCGACGCCGCTCGTCCGTCACCAACTCAGGCCGCTGCATCAATCTGTTTGCGCCAGAATCTCGCCCGCCGCCGTCTCCACCTCTAGTAAGTACCTCTTCCCGTAGCTTTAGATCGGTAGCAAATAGGGTTTCCGCCGGCGGACTTCCACCGCGTGCTTCATTCTCCGGCACGGCCGCACGGCCAAGTCTCGGGGCCCGCCACACATCCTTTTAGGCTGCATTGTCATCGCCGCCACCGTACATGGCCCGCCCGTGCGCAATGTGCGGTCTGTTAGGGCTGTAGGTCAATTTTTCACCTTCGTTGTTCTTGGCTTAGGTTGACGTAGAACTCCCTTTTCCGCTTCGATAGATCCAAAACTTTAGTATCGATTTGTGAAACTTGTTTGTCCGAATCTTGATGATTTCCGGCTCTTCCACCCATAGTGAGCCGCTAGACCCCCTCCGGCTCTTTGTCAGTCGGACCTCTTAAGGCCTCAATTTTTAGAACCCTGTAATTTGTAAGCCGTCATTTGCTATCTGCTCTTTGTTTGATTAGTCGCCATTTCCTTTTTGCACAGTACTTTTAAGCCGCCAAGATGACATGTGCCACTAATTCCTGCAATTGGGTCGGCTCCTGTGTGACCGAAGAGTATTTATCTGATTTAGTAGCCGCTGGCACCCTTCCTCCAAAGGAAGTGATCAACTGGCGTGTTCCGACTGGTGAGACCCGCCCCGCCCCAAAGAAAGGGGAGGTTATAGTCTTTACATATCATATCGAACGAGGATTCGTGCCACCCGGGTCAAAATTCTTTCGCGACATTGTGCACGTGTACAAGCTGCATCCCCAAGATCTGGCGCCGAATTCTGTATCAAACATTTGCCACTTTCAAGTCCTCTGCGAGGCATACCTTCAATCAAGGCCGTCAGTTGGATTCTTTAGAGAGTTCTTCTACGCCAACCGCCAGACTGAATACAAGAGCAGGCCAAGTCTAGAACTCGGGGGAATCACCATCCAGCACCGAAGGGGTATCACCTTTCCGGCTATTCAGTTGCCCAGCCACCCGAAGGATTGGAACAAGACGTGGTTCTATTGCAAAGACACGTCTCCGGACATGGAACATCGTCTGCCGGGTTATCGTCCTTCCCGGCTCTCAACCGACACTTCACTGCCCGACCGGCTCTCAACTGCCGACCGTGCTAGATATGAGAAGCCCCACGCCAGAGTGAAAGCTCTCCTGGCCAACGGCCTTATTGGAACGGACCTTATCCACTGTTGGGTACAATGGCGGATCATGCCTCTGAGCCGCCATAACCGGCTCATGTATGAATACCCAGGATTTTACGATAGCAAACTGTGCTTCAGCGCCACCACTTTGCCTGAGGATGACATCTGTATGACCGTCCGAAGTCTTGTGCACGAGACTTCCGGCTCATGCAGCACCATCGGCCTAGCGCCCTTCTGCGCGACCAACCCATCGCCTCTTGTAAGTGTTTTTATCTTTCCTCCGCCTGTTGTATATTTATATACTCCTTTTCAAAGCTTGATATTCTTCCTCCGGTTCAATTTGTACAGGCTGACTCCGACTTCTGGAAGAAGGAATACGTTCCTCTTCCGAACACAACCAAGAAGAAAGTCGCCACCAAGAAACCAAAGAAGGCAGCTCCTCAAGTGAACTGGTTCGAACACCTGACTTCTTCAGAGTCAAAGGTAAGATGCTTGAATTTTACTTACTTGACTTTTTGTCTTGCTGGCTCTTTAATAATATCTTTTCGTGTCTCACAGGATGAAGTAGAAACCAGTCACGCCAACGCTCCTGAGGTAACTTGCATGTATTCCTATTCAGAATATTTCTTCCGAAAGCCGCGGCGGGTTGTTTAGAAAATTTCCTCTATCTCACCCTCTCGCTCATCTGGCTCCTGATTTCCTTTCAAAAAAGCAACAGCAAACTGAACAACGTTAGACCCGGAGCGCCGGCTCTACAGAGCTTGCATCGGGACTACCAAATTCGCCGGCTCCTAAGAAACGTCCTACCGAGGTTAGTATCCGTACTTCCCTTTTTTGTTTCTCTTCATGTCCAAATGTCTTATCATTTCTGTGTCTTGCTTTTTCAGAAAACACCCTCATCGGGCGACTCTTCAGCCTCAGTCATACCTCCACCAAAGATTAATCCTCTATAAGCGTTAAAATATCCAGATGTCTTGATGAAATACCAATATCCTTTAAATGCTAACCCTTTACTTTGCAGTGCTCAGGCGAAACGCCGCAAGAACCATCAACCTTCCTCCAGCCCTGTCATTGACAATCAAGAGCCTGAACAGCCGGGCCCGGCTCAACCGAATATTGAACAGCCAGAGGAAACTCCAGCGGAAGAAGAAATTCCACCAGCGGCTTCTACTGAGCCGGCGGCAGATGACGTTATAAAGGAGAACTCCCCAGCTGCTCCTTCAAGGCCGGTTACACCCGCCAGGACCCCGGCGACTCCGGATGTTATCATCACCGGGTCCGCTCAAAAACCTCCTTCACTAGTGCATGTATTAACCCGGCATACGGAGCCGTCCAAAGCTTCACGGAAACTTGAGTTTGACTCGTCGTACAACACAATGACAGCCAAAGAACTCCACTCCGTCTATATGAACTGGGTCAACACCAACCGAGACTTGGAACTCCGGCTGGTCAGCATAACCTTCCCCAGCCCCCAAGGTCCGGATTCAATCTAACATAGAGTTGAATTCGGGTCTTCTTTCGAAGGTTATGTAGAAAACACTTTGCTTTAAATACATTCAACACTTGCATACTGCCAACTGTAGCCCCCAAGGGCCGGCTCAAATTTATTTGAACCGGAACTTTTGAGATTAGAAAAGAACCATAGTGTAGCCCCCAAGTTCCGGGTCAATTTCTAGGAAGATGAGCCGGAACTGTAGATGTAAACAGATCAAATATACATTAGCCCCCAAGTGTCAAATATATTGCTTGCAATCTATTTGAGACTTGTAGAACTTGAACTGTGAACCCTTATGCATATGAATACTCTTGTTGCTGCAATAGCTTATACTTTGCCTTTGATATGCACAGGACGCTCTTAACACAGCCGGCTCTCAGCTGGCGGATCTCAAAATCAATTTGGCAGCTCAACAGGAAGCACGAAGCCTTGCTGACGAGAGATGCTGGCTCTTAGCCGAAGAAGTAGCCAAGATCACCGTCGAGCTAACAACATTGAAAGAAACGGCTGAGTCAGAGAAAGCTGCACTGATCAAACGGGCAGATGATGCCGATCAGCGGCTCATTGCCGTTGTTGAGGAGCTCCAAGGGCTCAAAAGGCACATCGCTAAGATGTCTGCCGCCTTATTTGGTAAGTCAATCGTTCCTGTACTCCTTACTTAATATCTTTTATGAAACAACTGACGACTGACATGTCTCTTCCGGCTTATGCAGGACCTTTGAGCCGGCAACTTGCAGAAGACAGCATCCTGTCGCTGAAAGCCGTATATACCTTCACAGAGCAGTTGTATTGTGGAGCAATGTTCACCATCAAAAGCATACAGTATAAGGAGAAGATTCCCAAGGCCCTGAAAGGGGTATTAGAGCTGTTCTCGATAGTGCCCAAGCAAATCCAAGAGCTGAAGAAGTCGGCTTTCCGCTCTGAAGCTGTCGCGGGCTTGAGTCGGGCCATGGCCTTTGCGCTGGATCTCACACCAGATGAGACGATGGGTGGATATCCTTCGAAGAAGGTGGACGACTCAGAATTCTCCGACGAATACTATTTCAAAGTCGTCAAGGACTCTCGCTATCTAGTGTCTGTAATGGCTGATGAGGCGGAGGGTGACTTGAAGAACTACCAAGCAGCATACGACCAGGAAGATAAACGGATCCGCGGGCCTCTTTACGAGTGTAAAGACCTAACACCCGCCCGAAGCAAAGATCTCTTCCCTAGTGAGCTTAACGTCGCGCCTTTCTTTGAAGGGTCATTTGCTGCCGTCTCTAACTGCAACTGGGAACTCGGCAATCTTCAGATCCGAACCGTGGAAGATCCGGAGCAGGATGAGCCGGCCGAGTGACCGAACCTTGTAATAGTCAGAGCAAGTATTGGCTCTTGTAATCATCCGCCCATGGTGTTTTGAAACTTCGTCAGAAACATCGTTTGTTCCCTTTGAGAACATCTTTTGTAACAGCCTTTTGACATCTGAATACACTGGCCGGCGGTTTACTTTATAGTACCGTCAATCATCTTTCTCAGCTCTTTGCTTCCATCTTTGATAAATTTGCCAATGATTCATGAGAGGCACTTGAAAGTCTTCAAAACTCTTTTTAGAACCGGATAATACCTCTGTTGGCAAATAGCCTCCATGAACAAACGCGGCTGCTGATAAACCAATGCGTAATTTGTCCGAGACGTCTGTCCTTCACCCGAAGTTATTAGACCCGTGACATTTACTCCATCAACCGGAGCAGCATGACTTCCCTTTTCTTATAATGAGATGCCATGGAAGAGCCGGCTGCCATAAGATAAAGTAAGCTATACCTGACGGTAGGAAGCCTCTATGTGACAATGACGACTGTTGAAAACTGTAAAGCGGCCTACAGCCGGCTGCATGAGGGGTGATGTAAACTGTACCATGATGGTAAAAAACCTCCTTTTAACAGCAAATACTTTATCCATTGTATTCCAACACCGGTTGTCAATAGGTTTATGTAAGCTATACCAAAGGTAAGAAGCCTCTACTGACAACCGCAGCTCAAGAAAGCCTGCTGTTGGAGGGTGATGTAAGCTATACTCGAAGGCAAGAAGCCTCCTCCAATCAGCCAATGTTGAATAGGGCCGGTTGCCGATGGTATTATGTAAGCTATACCTTATGGCAAGAAGCATCCATTCGACAGCCGCGACTAGTAATTGTACCAGCCGGCTGCATGAAGGGCTTATGTAAGCTATACCATAGGGCAAGAAGCCTCCTTCCGCAACTATTTTTGGCGTAAACGCCGGTTGTTAGGGTGAGATAAGCGAACCCGTCGGTAAGAAGCCCCCTTCGACAACCGCGGTTAATAAGTAACCGGAAGTGGCATAAAGCCGACCATTAGGGTGAGATAAGCAATGCCCGTCGGTAAGAAGCTCCCTTCGATGGCCGCAGTTGATAACCAACTGGAATTTGATGTCACGTTGTTGCCTTAGGGGAATTTTTAAGCTATACCAAAGGTAGGAAGACTCCATCAACAACAGCGCTTAATGCACTCAAACTAGGCATAAAGCCAATTGCGCACCATACCAGTTCAGGGTCTCTAAAGCGAGATTGGCTGTCAACTCTGTGAGCCGGCTCAGGGTCTCTAAGGCGAGATTGACTGATAAGAGCTTAACTTTTAACTTACAACAGTTCAGGGTCTCTAAAGCGAGATTGGCCGTCTACTTTGTGAACCGGCTCAGGGTCTCTAAAGCGAGATTGACTCGTAAGAGTAACATCAGTTCAGGGTCTCTAAGGCGAGATTGGCCGTCAACTCTGTGAACCGGCTCAGGGTCTCTAAAGCGAGATTGACTGAGAAGAACTTATTGTATTGACATCAGTTCAGGGTCTCTAAAGAGAGATTGGCCGTCAACTCTGTGAACCGGCTTAGGGTCTCTAAAGCGAGATTGACTGGAATACTTTTAACAGGTCACTTTAATTGGTTCAGGGTCCCCAAAGGAGATTAACCGGCAAGACCTTGGCAGGTCCAAGAACCACAGGAACCGCAAATTTGCTGGTATTGAAGAATGTCATCCTGAGATTATAAAGATACCCATAAGAGCCGGGGCTCCAATCTTTGGTAGTAGTACCACTCTATATAAATATGATATGTATAAAGATATTGGATCTGCATCATCTCTTAAGTATAATATGGCCGCAAGTGTGCCACGTTCCATAGCCGTAAAGTCTCCTGACCCGCCGTGTCCGACTCATCACGAATATCAATGAGATAGTATGACCCGTTGTTAAGGTTTCTGCTAACCACAAAGGGCCCTTCCCACGGCGGAGAGAGTTTATGCATCCCAGTTTGGTCTAGAATAAGCCGGAGCACCAGGTCACCTTCCTGGAACGTCCAGGTCTTCACCCTGCGGCTATGATAGCATCGCAGGTCTTGCTGGTAAATTGCTAATCTGGTCGCTGCTAACTCTCGTGCTTCGTCCAAGGTATCTAACGCATCTTGACGTGCCAGCTCATTGTTCGTCTCAACATAAGCCACCACCCTTGGTGAATCATGCCGGATGTCACTAGATAGAACCGCCTCAGCCCCGTAGACCATGAAAAAAGGTGTAAAACCTATAGACTTGTTAGGTGTAGTCCGGATGCTCCATAAGACGGAAGGCAACTCATCAACCCAACACCCGGTTGTCCGTTTCAAAGGGACATGAGCCGGGGTTTAACCCCTCGCAGGATTTCCTGATTAGCCCGCTCAGCCTGGCCATTGGACTGTGGATGTGCCACGGCTGAAACATCAAGCCGGATATGCTCCTTCTCACAGAACACCTTCATAGCCCCCTTGGACAAATTTGTATCATTATCAGTGATAATACTATGTGGATAGCCAAAACGATAGATCAATTTCCTGACAAACTCAACCGCTGTAGCTGCATCACACTTGCTTACTGGCTCAGCCTCAACCCACTTGGTAAACTTATCAACCGCCACAAAGAGGTGCGTTTTCTTATCTTTGGACCTCTTGAAGGGTCCTACCATATCAAGCCCCCAGACTGCAAATGGCCAAGTGATAGGTATCATCCTCAACTCTTGAGCCGGAACATGAGCACGTCGGCCAAATTTCTGACAAGCGTCACACTTATGAACCAGATCCTCTGCATCCTTGTGAGCCGTCAACCAGAAAAATCCATGCCGAAAAGCTTTAGCCACTAAAGATCTTGACCCGGCATGATGTCCACAGTCGCTAGCATGAATTTCATTTAAGATCTGCTGGCCCTCTTCTGGTGACACACAGCGTTAGAAGACACCTATCACACTGCATTTGTGTAACTCACCGTTGATAATTGTCATGGATTTAGAACGGCGGATGATATCCCGAGCCCGGCTCTCATCATCCGGCAACTCGCCGCACGTCAAGTACGCTAAATAAGGAGTAGTCCAATCCGGAATAACATGTAGAGCCGCCACTAGAGCCGCCTCCAGGTCAGGAATTGCTAGGTCCTCCTCAGAAGGCATCTTAACAGTCGGATGATATAACATGTCAAGAAAAACATTAGGCGGCACCGGCTTACGCTGAGATCCGAGTCGTGATAATGCATCAGCCACCTCGTTCCGCCGACGATCAATATGATCCACCTGATACCCTTTGAAATAACCTACAACAACATCAACCGCCCGTCGATAAGCGCCATCCATGGGTCCTTAGAATCCCAAGTACCTGAAACTTGCTGAGCCACAAGGTCTGAGTCACCCAGGCATCTAACCCGACTTAAATTCATCTCTTTAGCGACTCTCAAACCATGGAGCAAAGCATCATACTCAGCAGCATTATTAGTACAGGGGAACATCAACCGGAGCACATAACAAAACTTATCACCTTTCGGGGAGGTGAGAACCACACCGGCACCAGACCCCTCAAGCTGTTTAGACCCGTCAAAATATATAGTCCAGTATGTGTTGTCCGGCTTCTCTTCAGGCGCCTGGCACTCTGTCCTATCATTTATGAAATCCACCAAGGCCTGAGACTTAATTGTTGTACGAGGGGTGTAATTGATGTTAAGAGGCCCCAACTCTAAAGCCCACTTGGCAATCCTTCCCGTGGCCTCTTTGTTCTGAATAATATCCCCCAATGGGGCAGAGCTTACTACAGTTATCGGATGGCCCAAAAAGTAGTGCTTCAGCTTACGATTAGCCATAAAGACCCCGTATAGCAGCTTCTGCCAATGCGGATATCGCTGCTTGGACTCAGCCAAGACCTCACTGATGTAGTAAACAAACCTCTGAATGGGATACTCTTTCCCTGCTTCCTTACATTCAACAACAATCGCCACACTGACCGCCCGGCTGTTAGCTGCTACATATAGGAGTAGCGGCTCTTTCTCAGCCGGAGTGGCTAATACTGGCGGCTCAGTCAATTGCTTCTTAAGAGCTTCCAGCGCCTCTGCGGCTGCCTTGCTCCACTTAAACTTGTTCGTCTTCTTCATCATCTGATACAAGGGGATGGCTTTCTCCCCAAGCCGGCTTATGAACCGGCTCAGCGCCGCAATCTGGCCTGCAATACGCTAAACGTCATTGATGCATGTCGGCTCTCGCAAAGAGGTGATAGCCTTGATTTTATCCGGGTTAGCCTCGATGCCACGCTCAGAAACCAAGAACCCCAAAAGCTTTCCTGCAGGGGCACCAAAGACACATTTTGCCGGGTTAAGCATCATTTTGTACACCCGGAGATTGTCCAAAGTTTCCTTCAGGTCCTCCAAGAGGGTTTCCTTCTTCCTAGACTTCACCACTATGTCATCCACATAAGCATGAACATTACAACCAATCTGGCTGTGGAAACAGTTCTGCACACACCACTGGTAAGTCGCCTTGGCACTCTTGAGCCCAAAAGGCATGGAGACGTAGCAGAACGCCCCAAAAGGTGTGATAAACGATGTCTTCTCCTGGTCCTTGACTGCCATTTTGATCTGATGATACCCTGAATAAGCATCCAAAAAACACAAATTCTCACAACCGGCTGTTGCATCAATGATCTGATCAATGTGAGGGAGTGCGAAAGGATCAGCCGGACAAGCCTTGTTAAGGTCCGTGTAATCTATGCACATACGCCACGTACTATTCTTTTTAAACACCAATACTGGATTAGCCAACCATTCCGGGTGAAAAACTTCCACTATGAACCCAGCGGCTAAGAGCCGGGCAACCTCCTCCCCAATAGCCTTGCGTCTCTCCTCATTGAACCGCCGCAGGAACTGCTTGATCGGCTTAAACTTCGGATTCACATTAAGATTGTGCTCAGCGAACTCTCTCGGTACACCCGGCATGTCAGAAGGTTTCCATGCAAAGATGTCCCGATTCTCACGGATGAATTCGATGAGCGCGCTTTCCTATTTGGGATCCATGTGAGCCCCGATGGTGAACTGCTTGGATGAGTCGCCCGGAGTAAAGTCCACTGTTTTAGTATCATCCGCTGAAAACTTGAGTGGCGGCTCTGCCTCTGTATTTGGTTTCTTCAACGGGGTCATGTCCTCCGAGTCAACGTTCTCCTTATAGAACTTCAACTCCTCTTGTGCACAACTAGCCTCAGCATAAGCCACATCACCTTCCTCGCACTCAAGAGCCGTTTTTTGATTGCCATGAACCGTAATCGTGCCATTCAGGCCAGGCATCTTAAGCTGCAAATAAACATAACAAGGCCTAGCCATGAACTTGGCGTAAGCCGGCCGCCCGAACAACGCATTATAAGGGCTCTTGATCTTGACCACCTCGAACCATAAGGTCTCCACCCTGTAATTATACTCATTGCCGAAAGCCACCTCAAAAGAGATTTTCCCTACTGGGTATGCCGACTTACCAGGCACCACGCCATGAAACACAGTAGAAGAAGTTTTGAGATCTTTGTCTAGCAACTTCATCCGCCGGAAGGTGTCATAATATAAGATGTTGATACTGCTACCTCCGTCCATGAGCACTTTGTTTACTCCATAACCATGTATCTGAGGGGCCACCACCAGAGCAAGCCGGCCCGGGTCATCCACCCGTGGCGGGTGATCTTGCCTGCTCCACGTTATGTCATACTCTGACCACGGCAGGTATCGTGGGAGAGCCGGCGCGATCGTATTAACCGCTCGCCTCCGTAGCTTCTCATCTCGCTTGCTATTACCAGTCGTAAACACATGATACTGCCCTAAACTGAGCTACTTCGGGTTACTCTGGAATCCAGATTGATTGCGCTGCTACTGCTGCTGCTGCTGCTGCTGCTGGTGGTTATTATGATTGTTGTTGCCAGGATGCTGTTGATGCTGCTGATTATTGTGTTGGTGTTGACCTGGATGACCTGCTCCTGAACCGCCAGCACCAAAGCCGGCACCTGAGCCGCCGTTGCCTGAACCGCCAGGCCCTGATCCGCCAGTCGGCCCACCGCCCTGATTATGAGGTGGTTGAAAGTGTTGATTCTTAAATCTATGCATGATAAAACAATCGCCCCACGCATGCGTTGCTGGTTTATCAGGTGTGTTGTGCTCTGGGCAGGGTTTCCTAAGCACCGCTTCCAAATTGAAAGGGGGCCTGTTATCCCGCTGGTACGGCTTGTAACGCCCGTTCCCCTTAGGAACATTCGGCCCTGTGTTAGCATTTGCCACCAGCTCTGACCCGCCGCCAGCGTTCCTCTGTCTGCTTTGATTCCCATTGTTCCCAAAACTCTTGCCTTGGTTGTTCTTATTTCCCTGATTCGACTTCTCCTCATCCGAACCCAGATCTTTGGTGTTGTCTGAGTCGGCGTACTTCGTTAGAGCCATCATGAGCTCTCCCATGTCTTGACACGTACGCTTAAGCCGGCCAAGCTTCTGCTTTAGCGGAACGAAATGGCAATTCTTCTCCAGAATGAGCACCGCTTGAGCCGCCGTGATCTGTTCCAACGAGTGAATGACAGTCGACACCCGCCGAACCCAATGATGAGCCGACTCATTCTCCTACTGAACGCAATGATCGAAATCCACAATGGTCATAGGTTGCTTGCAAGTCCCTTGGAAATTTTTGATGAACTTTGCCCTCAATTCGGCCCAAGAGCTTATAGTGTTGGGTGGTAAGCCCTTTAACCATGTGCGAGCCGGACCCTCAAGCATCATGATAAAATATTTTGCAAAAACAGCCTCACTGACGTCTAGCATCTCCATAGCTAGCTCATAGCTCTCAACCCAAGCCTCGGGAGGGAGATCCGCCGTGTAATTTGGAACCTTCCGAGGCCCCTTGAAATCCTTAGGCAACCTCTCGCTCTGTAGAGCCGGAGTTAAGCATGGAACTCCCACGGCTCTGGCGCTACCAACCGCTCCGGCCTCTGTCAACACTGAGGGCCCAAGACCCGGGGGAACTATTGTTGCCTCTTGTTCTCGCCTGTTTCTTGCCCGGTCCACCAGGGCCGGCGCGTCTAGCGCCGCGCGTCCCCTTTGCCCATGATACGGGCCACTGCTTGAAGCCGCCGGCGACTCATAGCACCGGCTGAAACTTCGACTATGGAGAGGGGTGAAGTGGATCCGGCTCCGGCTGTGAGTATATTTCTCTTGTTGAGCCACGGCCGTCTGTAAATATCCGATAGCGTTCCTCACCTCCTCCGCAAAGGGTGCCTCATCTGGGATAGGGATCGTTCCAAGCTGGGTGGCTGTTGCTACCATGTTCTCGGCCGGGTTAGAATAATGACCCGTCGGTGTCTTAAACCCTTCGGGTGGGGCCATGTGAGCCGCTGCTCGCCCTTCCCTAGGGACAGTCGCCGCTCTCCTAGAGCCAGGGGTGTTGAAGAGATTCCTCGCCTCATAGCGCTCCGGCAAACGAGATTGATGCCTCCTGCGGTGCACAGCCACCGCTGAAAACTGTTCCAGCCCCAAACGGAAAGCGTCGTCCTTGAGCCGTGCTGCCTCTGCCTCCATCTAGGAGTTTAAATCAGTTAGCCTCTGACGCTCCTCGGCCATCCGGCCCTTGATCCTTGCGATCTCTGTGTTACGAGCCACCTGATTATCTGGTGTGACCTCTGTAGCTAACAAAGCCTCAAGCTCATCCATCAACTCTACAAGGCCTTGAGCCGGCGGCTGGGGAAGGTTAGCTTCCGACCCGGCCGCCCCTGGCCCTGCCATGAATACCGCCGCGTGAGACGGCTGCTCCGGCTCATCTGACTCACCGTGCTCTGACTCGGGGCGAGTGTCACCGTAGCCCCCAAGGCCACCATTGCTGAGCTGGTACACAGATTCAGTTTCCCCACTTGACGACTCATCATCGGAGTGTACGAGAGTCCCTTGAGATCCGGATGCTTCCAGATCCATCCCTTGAGTGAATCCCACGAAGACATGCTCCTGAACCGGGTTAACACGGGCAGGGCCTACCTTACGTGCAAGCTGGAGACGCCGAGCCGGCTCGACGATGTTGGTGCAGACGTCCGGCCCGGGTGTAAATCCGTCGATCTTCCCGATGAACACCTGGATCCCGCCGAACGGAACCCTGAAACCATACTCCATGGAAGCAGCATCAAGCCCCCAGCCGGCATCGTCGATGTAGAGCCGGCCGCGGCGACTCTTGCTCATTCTCCCAACTACGTATCCTTCGAGCTCTGGAAGGGAGCCCTTTGAGAACTCAACACCACCGAACGCGTGCCCCACGGTGGGCGCCAACTGTCGTGGTTTTGTCACGGCAGATGTCCGGGTTACCAGACTTGAGTTCGGAGCCATCGCCATGGTAGTGGACTCAAAGGGGTTGATCGAGACGAAGGACACGATTTTACCCAGGTTCGGCCCCTCAAGTCGAGGTAAAAGCCTACGTCCTGCTTGTGATGTTATTGCTTGTTGTATCAATTACAAGGGGCTAGAAGCTTGACCTAGTTTTCGATCACA
This sequence comes from Hordeum marinum, assembly GCA_022496015.1. Lineage (NCBI taxonomy): Eukaryota > Viridiplantae > Streptophyta > Magnoliopsida > Poales > Poaceae > Hordeum > Hordeum marinum. The sequence goes on from CM039677.1 coordinate 238,130,603, forward strand.
TGCCTCTAAGCCGCCCCGACTCTGCCTTTATATAAGAGGTCAGAACCGTCGGGTCTTACAATTGTACAACCGGATCATGTTTACATCTCCGAATCTATCTCTATCTTACTGCCAAGACCATCCTTTCGAAGGTCTTGCGCATCCGGGTCTCTGTCGTCCGGCCCACATCAAGAGCCGCCAATCATCTTGGGCCTCCAGATGATACATGTCTTCATGGGCCGGCTCATAACCAATGCTATCCACCAGAACCTTCCAGTCGGGTCATATCACGGGGTTATATCCCCAACAGGAAAGGAACGAGGGCCTCACCGGAGGGGCTTCTGGCGCCATGGCGTGGTCGGGGACGCGCGGAGGACGGCGAATCGACGGAGGCTTCGGTCCGGTGAGGAGGGAGTAGAGGAGAGGGGGAGAGTGAGAGAGGGCGGCAGGGAGAGAGGGGAAGTAGGCCACGGCGAGGAGGGGTCGCGCTGGCACTCTCTCTGGCCTCCAGAGGCAAGCAGCCAGGTAGGAGGTGGCCGGCGCGTGCCGGCATGCCCCACCCACACGCCCCAATCCTCCTGGCGGGAGGTTGGGGGTGACTGGCAGCTGGGCCAGCCTCTCGTGGGCCCTTTTTTGTTTTATATTTCTGACATTTGTTTTATTTATTTGGGCACAAATCTTAGGCCAAAAATCCTGAAACTTTTTGGAAAATAAAGTTTGAATATTTCAAACCTTTTCAGAAAGTTTCAGCAATTTTAGACAACTAATTTTTTATAGTGCTTTAATAGGTAATTTCAGTGGGGTTTTGGATTATTTAGGAGATCCAATTAAAGTTCAAAATTCATATGCTCCTTTGATAAATTGTTTCTAGTATTTATCAGAAATATGGAACATTTTTGTGGCCATTTTGGGTTCATTGGAAAATCACACATGATTGAATTTGCTTTAGTGAGATGCGGTGCTAGGGTTTATAATCCTCCCCATTTCATGTTAATGAAAATAAACATGATGCTCACCCTAGCTAAACACAATCAAAGGGGACAACTTGGGGATGTGACAATAAAATAGTAAAATAATATTTTAAAGTAACACTTTATGGTTTTGGGAAGTCATATATATAGTAGGTTCCAAATAAAGTCTTTGGTGTAAAACATTCCACCCAATTTGAGGACTTGCAGTACAAACCTCAATTTAGGAGGTTTTGAAAACCTAATTTCAATCAATCCTTTTTTGTCAAAACAATATTTGATAAAAATAGTTTTCGGTACTATACACATGGTACGACCATTGGGCAGGGTGTTTGGGTCAAGGAAGTGAGTTCTAGGTGGAAGAAGATCATTGAGTGCTAAAACACAATCAATTAAACAAGAAATCGTGAAACAATTCAAACAAGCACATGCACACAAAAAGTTTTAAAAGGGTTCCAAATTTTATAAATCCATACCATATCATAGTGATACAAAGACAGGGTGTGACAGACCTACCCCCCTTACAAGAATCTCGTCCCCGAGATTCCTAGGCTAAGTGCTAAAAAATAAGGGAACTCAGATGTAAGATAGTCTTCATGCTCCGAGGTTGCTTCTGCTTCAGTGTGGTTGCTCCATTGGACCTTCAAGTACTTGATGGTGCGGCTTCGGGTGCAATGCTCAGCTTCGTCAAAAATACGAACTGGCCTCTCACGATAAGTGTGGTCTGGCTGAAGTTCGATGGCTTGATGGTCGATATCCTTGAAGAGGTCGGGGCGGTTGGGAACTTGAAGACATTTTTGGAGTTGTGACATGTGGAAGACGTTGCACACATCTGATAGTTCGGAAGGTAGCTCTAGCTGATAGGCAACTTCTCCTCGCTTGTCGGTGATCTTAAAGGGGTCGATGTATGTTGTTGAGAGCTTTCCCTTGACGTGGAAGCACTTGGTTCCCTTGAGAGGAGTGACTCAGAGATAGACATGGTATCCAACATGGAAACTCATGTACCGATGGTGGGATTTGGCATAGCTCTTCTGTCTAGATTTGGTGGTCTCTAGGAACTCTCTGACTAGTTGAACTTGGTCTTCTACTTCATAAAGGATATCTAGTCCAAAGACTAGTCCTTCCCCGGTCTCTGACCAATTGAGGGGAGTGCAGCACTTGCGGCCGTACAACACCTCAAATGGTGCCATCTGAAGACTCAGCTGATAGCTGTTTTTGTAGGAGAACTCGACGAAGGGTAAGCAATCTTCCAACTTGGCTCTGTATGCCAGAACACAAGCACGGAGCATATCCTTGAGTATTTGTACTCGCTCCGTTTGTCCTCCGGTGTGGGGGTGAAAAGCAGTGCTAAAGGACAACTTGGTTCCCAAGGCTTCTTGGAATCTATTCCATAATCTCGAGGTAAACTAAGTACCTTGGTCTGACACGATCTCCTAAGGAACTCCATGGAGTCTAACGATCCGGTTGATGTAGAGGTTGGAGTTGGTTCCCATTGTAGGTCGTCTTGTCGGGGATGAAGTGGGCTACCTTTGTCAGATGATCGAGAATGACCCAAATGGAATCATGTCCTTTGCTTGACCTAGGTAATCAGGTGATGGAGTCCATCCCGACTTTGTCCCACTTCTATTCAGGCACTTTGAGAGGTTGCAATAATCCAACGGGTCGCTGATGCTCAGCTTTGACTCTCTAGCATATGTCACACTTAGCAACAAAGGTGCCTATCTCTCTTTTCATGCCATGCCACAAGAATCTTGGTTTGAGGTCTTGGCAGATCTTGGTTCCTCCATGATGGATGGTGGAGTGTCATGAACTCAAGTTCTAAAGCTCAACTTTCTTGGGTACGCAAATGCGTTTCCCAAACCATACAACTACTTGCTCATCTATTGAGAATCATGGGGCATTGCCTGCCTTGAACTTTCTCTTGATGCCTTCAATGCTCTCGTGTCTCTTCTGAGCTTCCTTAATATCATCCATCAAGGTAGGCTTTTCTTCGAGGTTGGCTAGGAATTCAGGTGCAACTATTTCCAAGACAAAGCTTTCAAGCTCTTCATACAGGGTGGGTACCTTTTCCTTAATCATAGCATTCAAGGAACAAGCAATTCGAAATCCTTCCTTGAAGTCAGCCCAGGTGATCACACGGCCGCCTTGCATGACCTTGAATCCATCCCTCCAAGATCTGGCGGTACTGTCACACCCTCTGTTGCTATGCTATGGATTTACAAAATTTAGAACCAATTAAAACTTTTGAGTACAAATGCTTGATTGATTTGTTTGATGAATGATTATTGATTGTGTATGCCACTCCTAGGTTCTACTCCTCTCCATATTCATCTTCCTTGGTCCAAACATCTTGCGCACTAATCATGCCATGTGTGTAGTACCTAAAACTATTTTCATCAAAATTTATTTTGGCAAAAAATGATTTATTAAAATTAGGTTTTCAAAAAATCCTGGGTTGAGGTTGCACTGCAGGTCCTCAAATTGGGTGGATCCTTTACCCTAAAGGCTTTATTTGAACCCTACTATATATATGACTTCCCAAAACCACCAAATAATAATTTTAAAGATTATTTTACTATTTTATTTAAAGGATTTTTCTTAAGGCCATAAATGGTCTTTTATCGGGATTTTTTTAATTCTTTAAAAATATTTGATAAAATTTAGGGAAACTCAGTGGACATATATTTTCGATATATATGAGTTTCAACACATGGTCATGTTCAAAATCATGGGCAAAACCCCTCAAAACCCTTTTTACTTAAATCAAGCTTTTGAAATATTTCTATAAGAAATATTCTCAATAAATTCCAAGAAAATTCCATCAAGTCTCACTTGTTATATGGGATGATATTGCAAAGTTTCATCTCAATGCCCCTTGATTTGGTTCACCAAAATATTCCAAAACCATTCCTATCCATAATCGAATTTGAGAAGCTTTACATTGTGAAGTTTCTTCCCTTGACCCCAAACTTTGTAGACATGTTCCATTACCCAAGTGATGATGCCACACCAAGTGGTGTGTCAAGGAGAATGGAAACTCATGCATAGATCTTCAAGAAGCCGATTTTGTTGATTTCTAGGGTTTACATTGTCTACATTGTGAACTTTCTTCAATCAAGCTCAAACTTGGTGATCAACCCTATTTCTAACAACCATTTGACCTGGTTAAATCTCAAGTCAAGCAATCTCCAATTTCTTGACCAAATCTCCATCAAACACCATCTAGAGATTTGGTAAAAATCTAGTTTCTACCTCTTACACTATTCTCCCTGATCTCAAACTTTTACCACTGTCTCTATGATGCCCCCTCTACCCCCAGTAAGAATATCACACCTCAATTCCATGGTTAAGTGGGGTAAAACCCCATTTTTATCCCCTGGATAGGAGGAATCTCTCTCTCCCCCCTTCCCTCTTATTCTATCAATCTTTGAGAGCATCCTATGCCATTTCCTCATCGTATATCCCCTAGACCCACTGGACATGGTCGGCCACGCCCACGACACCGCTGGCATGCCATGGCATGCCAAACGTGGGCTCCAAAGTGCGCTATAGTGCCTGACCGCACTGTAGCCGCCACCCACTGCATGGCCCTAACAACCTCGGGCCTTCCCTCTTGCCACTTGGCCCCCTCGACGTCCGAGACACGCCTCCCTGTCGGCCCCCTCCTCTCTCCTCTTCCTTCTCCCTCCTCCCATGTGTGCTGAGCGCCGCCCGGCTCGGCCAGTGAGCTGGCTCACATGCACGCGCTCCTCTTCCTCTCTCTTCTCTCCCCTGGACCTAGACCATCCCCAGGAATGCCCCAGACTCACCTCGTCAGCTCCCGTGCTTTCTGGCCTTGACCCCGAGCTCGCCGGCGCACCAGCGATTCGGTGGACCGCGGCTTGCCTATATAAGGACTCCCCCAATCCTCCTCTCCTCTTTGATCTCTCTATCTCTCCATCCCAATAGGCCGTCCCGAGCACCCATTTGAGCTCCCCAAGCACCAATGCTCAATATTGACCGAGGCACCGCCGCGGCAGAGCTCCATCGATCTCGGTACACCGGCCCGCTCAGGTCCTCCTCCCCTTCTCTCTAAGAACATGGGGTCCCCCTAACACTTTTCCATCTCCTCTCCGCTCAAACCGTGGCGAGAATCAACGCCGACAGCCTCCTCCCGAAGTGCCTCCCCCGTGGGACCTCATCACCGGTGACCTACACCTCGCCGTCGACCATTTCCCCCACCTCTCGAGCGGCGACGACGCCCCGAGTCAATTCCCGTCATCGATTGCCCTCGCCATCGCCAGTGTCATCGCCATTGAGCCCCGCCTCCCTCTGTCTAGAGGAGGACGACGGACCTAACAGGCGGGCCTCGCTTGTCAGCCTCCCACTCCTCTCTCCCACTTCGCTCTCTCTCTGCTGCTGGGCCCCACCCGTCAGGTATAAATCTTGACGCACGCGGGAGCACCAGGCTCGCCTGGGCCAGAATGCCCGACTGGGCCGACTCGGCTGGCTGTTCTGGCCCAGTTTGCCATGTGGCTTTTTCCTTTTTCTTTTCTATGGGATTTTGCAAAAATTCCACAGATCCAAATAGAACTCAAATGCTAGATATTTTTCCACCATAAATCTTAGGATAATCTGTAGTATTTACAGTGCCATTAGTGAAAATATTTGAAAACATTTTTGGTATTGTTTTGTTTTGAAACCTCTTTTTGGCATTTTTAGCCTATGTTATAAATAGTTTTGAAAACCTTTTTCACTCCAAAACCCTAGACAAATATTCTTAGAATAGTATGTAGTATTTATTAGAGTAGGATAACGTTGTAGAAGTAGAGTTTGTGCTCTGTTTTTGTGTGATGCTTATTATTACCGTTATTTATCGTGATGATAGATTGCGCTGTTGATGAGGGAGTTGGACCAGAAGACTTTGAAGATTCCGAAGACTTTGTTGAGCCAGGCAAACAACCCTTTCACCATGTTAAGAAACTTTTTCATGCATGTCATATAGCACTTTCTGTTCCAATGAATTGATCATGTTGATGTGGTGCTCCCCCTTCGGTGGGATGCCTCCGATACTTTCTTATTGATACTTGCATCGTGCATGACCCTACCTTCTTATGAGGTTGTGCGGGTGGGAGTAGGTAGGGTGCTAGTAGTTTCTACACAAGTAGCATGGAAATGTGCATGGTCATGGAAACAAATATAGTTTCAAAGACGTTTCGAAAACCCGTCGGGTGCCACTAATGCCTGAGGGAGATGGTGTTGAGCTAGGTAACCACTTGATAAAGAAGTGGTGTACTGGAGCAAGTGAGTTTGTGCGGTTTTCGAAAATGGATTGGTGTAAGTTGCGATCGTTATTCCAACCTTACATGTACAACCACGATGCACCTTATGGGACGGGGCTTTGTTGATTACCTCGGTGGGTACTAGCATAGAGCCCGCATTACTAGTGGCAGGAGTGACGAGGTCACTCTCAATACGAGGTCGTGGCTCGTAGGGAGACCATGCGCTGTCTTTACAGGCATTGGTCACACCGTTATGTGCCCTTATGGATGATATGTGTGATGTATATCATGAGGGATGGCACCAACGAGTGGACTCTTTGTTTAGTATCGCTAGGGGAAAGGCATTGTTCGGGTGCTTACCTCGGGTATGAAGTATACCGCGAGTCGTGGATGACACGGAAGTTCCTCGAGTGTTGTGGGTAAAGTGTGCAACCTCTGTAGAGTGAAAACTATTCGAATAGCCATGTCCACGATAAAGGACAGTTGGATGACCGCTCTTGTACTATGTCCAATGTTTATTAAACTTGGTGTGTTTGTGTGTGTGAGTTGGTGATAATATGATACTTGAGCTAAGTCTGGTGACTTGGCATGATGATGAACATGAGATGTTCAACCCTCACTTATGATGATAACTATGACTTGTTCACATGAACACATGTCTATGGTTGATGCATGCTTACTTAAGTTTCTTGATCATGTCATTTCACTCAAAACTAGCTTTCTGCAAAAATTACCTACTTAGTGTTATATCATGCATTGTTGTACCTTGTTCCACAACTTGGTTTGCTTGAGAGTAAATTCATAGTACTCATTGGCTTGCCACTAGTTATTTAATTGGCCAGGCATGGAAGAGCAGGAATATGGTGAAGTGTTCGTTGGTGAAGAACATGCGACCTAGGACGCTTGCCAGTCAGAATGCCTATTGGTTTAAGGAAGATGGCATGGGTTCACGCTTTTGATCAAGATTTCCACTGCTAGTTTGTGTTTGCTTCTGGCCTCTCATGGCACTATCTACGTAAGACTTGACCTTCATGGTCTTTATTTGTGTAAGACGTTAAGTATGGATGTAAGACTCTTGTTATTCAGCTTCTGTGTGTCAAGTGACCATTGATCTCTACGATCACTGTAGACGTTCATTCGGTGATCATGACTTATGAGTCGGGGTCCCCACAAAACTGGTGTCAGAGTCGTCCTGACTGTAGGAATCCCTTAGTTAGCATGGACATTAGTTAGGATAAAACCTTTTGAAAATTGTGCCCAGTTGCAAGGTGCAACAAATTCTATATCTCTCTTCTCTTCTAGTCTATTTCAAACTCTTACTGACTCTCCTCCGTTCAAAACCTTGTAGATGGCCCTCGTACCCGAAGCTGTCCTAACATTCTTCTTTCCCATGGTCCTTGGGGATAGCCTGGAAAAGTACCAGTTCAACTACCTATTTTCCTATACCACAAGCATTGGGTAGATGTCGTCATGAAGGAATAACATGTTAAAGTGTTTGTGAAGGCAAACGACTCCCCGACCAGTTGGTTTTTTGAAGGACCACATATGGAGACCCTGGCACTTGTAGTCGAGACAGCAGCACACAAGGCACTTGTCCACCCTCGAGGCATCATTCTAGAGATGGTCGACGAACCCGCAACTCGTTACCTACCCATCAGAAAGAATGACAATGGCAAAAGTTAGACACTGGTTCGATCCAAGGAGGATGGCGTGCCCCTCAGATTTTAGACCTACTTCAGCCTCTCCGCCGATACTCTAGTTCACAACTTGATTAAGGAGCTCGTGAAGCTCCGTCGGGAACTTCACCACATTCGAGAGCTATTCCGCCAAACCACTGACATCTTGAACCAAGGCCAAGTAGCAACCTCCGGATTTTCATCACATGTTTCGGGATGGCAAACATGGGCATCATGCTAGAAAGAGTCCTAGCAAGCAACCAAGTCTTCCTTCCTCTTTGGCAGGAAGCAGAGCACTCCACCACCTGAGTTCGAGAACCCCTAGGGTAGGATCAGTCATGTACCCCTCATACGAAGTCGACTCCGTGTAAATGGTTCATATGAAACCATGTGTGCATGTTGTTTGTTTTTATTGTTTGTGTTCTAACGCAAGTCACGCTTTTGACTTAGGCAACATGTAAGTGACATCATCGTCTATCTTATCTTAATATACGTCTTGGTCTTTTGACCTTTGATTTTACCACACTTGCACTATACCAACCCCCTTAGGCGCGCTTTCTCCGTTATTGCTTTTCCTCTAGTCTAGCCTAGTTGTTTGACTTGGCTGTTCCAAACAGGATGGTGACTGCAACCCGCAACAACCCCTTCACCAACCCTGAGGCCGGCAACTCTAGACAATAATATGGAGCTGGTGGGGCTGCTCAGGTAGGAGGACACCAGGAGCAGCCACAAGGCGACATTCCCCCGCCACCACCTCCACCAGAGAACATGACCATAGCTCAGTTTCTCCAAGTTCTCCGAGAGGAACGCCAAGCCAACACCACTGCTATCCAGCAGATGGCTCAAGCCCTCGTGAAAAACCAGTAGCAAGGCAGGAACGGCAATGGCCACTCCACTCTGTCGGAGGTCATGAAGAATTCGCCCCCAACCTTTACAGAGACAGACGAACCCTTGGATGCTGATGACTGGATCAGCACCATCGAGGACCTCCTTACACTGGTCAACTACAACGAGGACCGTGAGAAGGTGCTTATGCCTCTCACTGCCTCGCAGGTACTGCCAGAGCTTGGTGGGATGGATTAAAGGTCATGCAAGGCGATCGTGTGATCACCTTGGATAACTTGAAGGAAGGATTCCGCACCGCCCACATTCCTTCTAGGATCATGGATATCAAGAAGAGTGCTGAAGCAAGGAAGTGGCTCTATCAAGGAGTACATGCAAAAGTTCAACCTGCTGTCAAGGTATGCACCTCAAGATGTCAACACGAAGGCTACTAAGATGGAACACTTCATGGAAGGACTTCAGCAGACCCTGTAGTATCATCTCATCATCTACGAATGTCGGACCTTCTTAGACCTGGTGAACAAGGCCCTTATGCTGGAAGACAAGCGTCATGCCATAGGCGACACTCGCAAGCGCAAGATTATTAGCAAGGGTAGTTCCAACAACCAAAAGCCTCGCCTCTAGCAGCCAACCCCATCCAAGCCAAACTATCAGCCGCAGCAAGCTAGACCTCTTGCGCCCCGTCCGAGCTACCAATTGTGGGATCACTAGAAGAGTATGTCTAGAGGGGGTGAACAGACTACTAATAGGAATATAAAATCTAAACAAGGGGAACGTTAAGTGTTTGCAGATTTTAGCAGTTAGAGCAAGTCTAGCACACACTACACATGCAAGTCATCAAGTATAGCAGCGAAATGTAAAGACATTGCACATGAAAGTAAGGAGTAGAGATAGGAAGATCAAACGCATGAATGACACGAAGATTTTTCATGTGGTTTCGATAGGTGGTGCTATCGTACGTCCATGTTTATAGAGTCTTCAACCCATGGAGGGTAACGGTCGCAAGAGTCCATGGATGGCTCGACCCATAAGGGTCCATGAAGGAGCAACCTTGACTATTCCATAACGGCTTCCGTCCACGAAGGACTAGCCTCACTCGGGATAGGTCTTCACGAAGTAGGCGATCTCCTTGCCCTTACAAGCTTCTTGGTTCACTCCATAACATGAAGTAAGAGGCTTGTAATGCCCAAGATGCGATCATATCCTTATTTCAGCTCGAGGGCCTCGACGGGGATAGATCTCGTCGTTTCGCAAGAACGAATATCATTATAAATACATGTACAAAAGAGATGCGTATATGGAATTGGCTTACACTCGCCACAAGCTACATGAAGATCACATCAATACAACAACATATTCAAACATCATACAGAAGAATAGGATCTGACTACGGACGAAATCAAACGATAAAAGGGCATCCATCCTTGCTATCTCGGTCTGCCGCCTGGAACCCATCATAGGTTGATGAAGAAAAAGAAAAACTCCAAATCAAAACAAGCATTGCGCTCATGTCAAATCATAGCATTACATGTACCCGAAATTGTTGTTGAAGTAATCTGTGAGCCACAGGGACTCGACAATCTCATTTCCAAGGGTATCAAGACGAGCAAAGCTTAATGAGTGAAGTATGGTTAAGTGGTGAGGCTATAGCAAGCAACTAAGCTTTTTATTTGAGTGGGTAACTTACGATACAGAAAAATTAGTATGGTGGTCTATGCATAACGGACGTGAACTAGCAATGATCACTAAGTGATCCTGAACACCTACTTACGTCAAACATAACCCGACTGTGTTCTCTCTCGGATAAGGACTCACGAGAAGAGATAGTCACAGTTACGCACATAGTTGGTGTATTTTATTTGAGTTTACTTCAAGTTTACTATGACCGGGTGTTAAACAAAGTTTCCAAGTTGCCACATGTCGTGGGAAACAAACACCTACGGGATCACGAGGACCCCTTTCGGTTCGGCAGGGGGCGGGCTCGCGCAAAGAGCCAGTCTGGTAAGCCGCGCATGGGGAGTTTTTACCCAGGTTCGGGCCGCACGGATGCGTAAAACCCTACTCCTACTTGGTTATATTGATCGTGTTCTAGGGTTCTAGCTACATGAGCGCCATGAACGGGCTATAGGAGCTTGACAAACCTCTAGTTGTCTAACTGTCCAATAGAGTCCAAAGACCAAAAGTCCAAAAGTCCCTTTCTGTAACGCCCTAGGCCTCCTTTTATAACTAAGGAGATCCCAATAGTGGCATATAGTGTGCACACGGGATGCACAGTGCTATAGTGCTATCACACCTAACTCCGATGGAGCAGGACAAAAGCACTTAATGCTCCGTTAGGTGCCTTAGCCCGTTAGTGGGACGGGACGGGGGCCTGTCCCATCAGCGCCGCTTAGCTCCCTTCAGCATCGACGCCGCAACACGCGTCCAGGTGAATCGAGACCTGGCCCGTGCGCTGGCGGTGTTTGCCGTGACCTTGCCTTACCGGGGGCTTTGCTTCACCTGGAGTCTCTACAGCCCTCCCGACAAGGTCTTGCCGGCAGTCTTGAGTCTTTTGTGCTGGTGCTTGACAAGTCTTTGCTGGGCCCCTTCGCCGGGGGGCTACTACAACCCGTGCACGAGTAAACGGGCACTAGATGGCCCAAAAAGTCTAGTGCACCAACACCACATAACTGCGGGCACGGCTTTCCGAAAGATTTAACCCTGCAGGGGTGCTCTAAGTCATCCATCACAAATTAACCACACGCCACATTGCAATTCCTCAACCGCGAAATCACCCAAAGTATTTGCAGAATCCCGATGGGAAATCTCAACTACGAGATAGCCCGAAGTGTCGTCGAAATCCCACACGCAAGACGTTCGAGAAAGGGAAAACAAGTCCAGCAAGGCCTCCCGACGTGTCGACGATCCCGATAGGAGCCGCGTATCTCGTTCTTAGGACACGGCGGATAAGCGACGCATACAGTGGCCTGATAGAAATCCCCCGAGTTGCCCCGTGGTGGCCCCGCACAATGCTTTGTTTTGGACCAGTACCAGCAGACCGGCTCCCTGTATTATGTTAAATTACTCCTCGGGTTGATGACGCCCTATGCTTTAGAAACGGTGTTCAGTATTATATGTAGGGCAAATATAGTACCAATGTTGGGCCTTACAAGACAAGTTTTATCCTAAAACGAAAATCAAGGAGGTCCCCATAACAACCCCAAGAACGTTAGGAGCGCTCAATTATGAAACAAAACACCGATTCACAAGTAACTAGGGCGGCAAGAATGGAACAAAACACCGAGCAAAAGGCCAAGCCTTCCACCCTTTACCAAGTAATATATGTGCATTAAATTAAATAGAAATAATATTACGATAACAAAAGGATGTCCATGTTGACACATGGAAGCAATTACACCTACATCTAGAAACACTATAAGAAGGGCTGAGCAAGCTGTAACATAGCCAAACAAAGGTTTGCTGGGATGGGAAGGGGTTAGAGGCTTATCATGGCAATGTTGGGAGGCTGGACATACAAGTGGTAGGTAACGAGACATAACGATGGAAGCGAGACAACTAGCATATCAATGATAGTAGTGGTATCCAGGGAAATGTATCATCTTGCCTAAGATCATGCTTGGAAGAAGAACGAGTCCATAAGGAAGATGATCCATGAAGAAGACGAACGAATCCTCCCACTCCAAACGCTTTTGGAACTCTATCGAGAAGAAGCAATCCAGAAACAAACAATCAACACATGATACACCACAACATATGCATGACATAATGCGCAAACAAATATGATGCATGGCATGGTTCATTATGCAATGCAATGCAATCACAACAATCCAACACTATACATTAAGTGAAGGTCAATATGCAACGAGTTGCATATTCACGAAACTCCACGCTCAAATATTTAGTTCACCCTCGTTTATTTACTCGACAAGTTTAAATGTTGATTAACATGGCAAAAGGTGAATCATAAACAACTATCACATCTAGGCATATTAAATGAGGCCGGAAGCAACATATAGCACTTCCGAAAACGTCCTGATATGCAAATTATGAAATTGGTCCAGATCTTTTTTAACACAATTTTATATTTGTTAAACATCAAAATAAATTACACCATGTGATTCTACACGTTTTGTAGTCAAGTTACACATGTAAAACATTTTCAACAGAGATACCGTTAAAAATTTATGAAATAAATCATTTTAACATGACATTAATGCAAATTGCATGCAAATATCATTATAAATATTTCAAACATGGATGTAAGTGGATAAAGTGAAACTATATAAAACTCTATTCATTTTACATATATAACATGTTTTATTTAGATTAATAATTTTATTCGGTATGATCATCTCTAGAGGTATGCAAACTTATCAAAGATGAAATAAAACGAAAGGGTAAAAAGCACATCAGGGAAGCACTGGACCAATCCTCTGGACACGGTGAGTCCCAGCCCTGATTTGGGAATATACGGCTATGTGTGTGTGCGCAAATGAAACAGAATAGAAATCCAAATAAAACAACAACAAGAAATGGGAGGCTGGGATTTGAACACCAGATCCTTGTGTGTCACCGTGATGGGAAGACCAGCTAGGCTGCCTGGGTGCTCATGCTAAATCAGAGCTGGACGAGATCAATTTGTGCACGCTGGAATAAGAAAAAACAAAACAGCCAGGCAAAATAATTTGGGCAAGCTGGGATTTGATCACTGGATCTCCTGGGTGTGTGCACGGCCAGCATACCACTTGAGCTACGAACAAGTACTGATGGGAAAGGCGTTGGACCCTAATTAAACAACTATGAAAAGCTCAAGCTTTAGCCATGGCGTCATCGAGATTCTTGCCGGCAAGAGGAGCAAGCAGCGGCGGCTATACAAGCTCCAGAGGCCGGTAGGCATGCGGAAAGAGGTGGGGGTGCGGTTCCTCACCTCGCTGGGCTGGCGTGGCTTGGGATCGGGGCGAAGCATGCAGATGAGGCAGAGCCATCATTCCCCTCTGCCCGAACTGTTGCTGCAGCGATGCAGTGGTTCAGACGCTCGTCCTCTGCACAAGAAGGAGTAGAGCAGCGGCGTGACATTGGTCTTGATGCAGGTCATCGGCAAGGTCCGTCGTGGCGGCGCTCCATAAGGCAGCGGGGTCGGCATGGCTTGACCCGGACCACCATCGGGCGGCCCTGGTGGCGTTAGCCTCCGTCGAAGACATGACAGAGAGAGAGTTCAGGATGGAGGGAGAGAAAAAAAACAGAGGAAGGAGAGACCCAGCAAGGGGCGACACGGAGGACCTGGGCAGGCCCGGCCCTAAGGGGGGGCGGGAGGGGCGGCCGCCCCGGGCCCACGGAACCAGAGGGGCCCCCAACTCAGGTACGTGCGAGCACCCAACGCCCAATCTGCCGGATGCGCCATTAGAGCAGTTACAGAATAGCTGCTATATATCTTCAGAAAGAAGAAAGCCGAAGCAGTATTCCTTCATGTAAATGGGCTTTGGGCCTTTGTTTCTGTAGCACCAAATCGTGGTTTTAAGTGGTGGTGGGCTTCCCCCCAAAAAAGTAGTTGTGGGCTATGTGCAAGGAAAAATGGTGGTGGGCCACACCACTCTAGAGGAGGGGGGGAGCACCCTGGTAGAGAACTTATAAAAGAAAGAAAAAAGAAGATTGGCGATCAATTACAACCTTGGCAAACTAATATGTCGTTTCCCCTAAAAAAACTAATATGTCTTTCTTATTGTAAAATAAATCTAACTTTTCTCCAAGGGTAGCAAACTAATATTGTATCTTGTAAGAAAAAAACCATATCAAATTTAGTATATGTGCAGAGTCCCTAAAGAAATGTATAGTAGCGGAGAGCCAAGAGTAGCATGCACGATGACGGCGGACTGATGACATGGGCGTGAACTGTGGTGATACCGTGATAGCGAAGCAAGGATGACTCGATGGGTACTGTCGTCTTCATTACTTTGTATCAATAAATACCAATTCGATAAATTTAAAAGGTTGATATTCCATATTATAGATTGACAGTCGATTGTTCTACTTTGGTCTTAATACTCATATGTGTGATTCTAGTTGTTATTTTGCTTCTATATTTTTTTGTATAGGTGAAAAAGTTTCTTCACCCATCACCAATTCAGTTTCTTCATACATAAAATTTAGTGTGTGCTCCGCCACCATACTTGCGCACAATTTTCCGACAAATGGGTAAATGCAATTCGGATGATCTTCTATATTCTGGTGCCTCGCGACGGTGACAAACTCTTGTGTGTGCCTCGATAAAAAATGATTTGTTTTTAACTTAGTGCGGACTATGGGTTTATTTCACGAAAACCGAATGGGGTTTCTGCAAAAAAAAAATATTTATGACACTTAATCTGGAATGCGAGTTGATTTTTGAAAAACACAGGGGCTTGTTTATAAAATGACTGACGATCAATCAGAAGCATTATTTGCTTCATTATTAGGTAGAGATATGACGTTTGTACTAGGTCCCCCGAGGTTTGGTTTCGCCCCGGGTCCCTAAAATTACAAGACCGGCCCTGGACCTGGGGTCTGGGGATGTTGGAGCTCCGGCGTCGGCCTGCTCGAGGCGAGCGGAGCAGCTGAACCTGAGGCGAGGTGGTCCTGCAGTTGGAGCTCCGTCAGGGGAGGCTTCGGATCGAGCGCTGGGGAGGTCCTCGCGACGCGGACGGCAAGGGAGTCGGAGGAGGACCTCCGGCATGGAGGAGCACAGGCGCAGCTAGCTGGACCTCGCGCGCCATGGGTGCTGCTGGAGGAGGAGCTCGAGCTCCCATGTCCTCAGGGCTGCGGTGGGAGGAGGAGTCCCCGGATCACATCCTCGGGTGCCTGAGGCTGCGCGGTTTGCTCTGGTTGGGAGGGGATGGGAGGATGGACGCGGATTGGCCGGTGACTGAAAACGAGGAGAGGAAAGAATGGATCAGGAGGTGGCTGTGGTGGATTTTGGATCTGCGGCGATCCCGAGGAAGAAGAGTGGTGGCTGGGTGGGTGGAGGGTTGGATGGGACATCTCTTCTAGAAATCAGGGTTTGATCTATAAATAGACAAATGGATTATTTTTGGATCCTTCCATCTTGATCGGATGGTCGAGAAAAATAGTTAGGGAGTCCAGTTGAGAAACGGATTATGGTTTGGGGTATTACGGGGTTGATCCGGAGCCAACAATAACAACCATACATTTCGGGTTCAGGATCTATCGAACAGGCGTCAGGGGTCCGTGCACTATGGAGAGGGGCTAGGCATATCAGAGCGGGAAGACGGGCGCGTGCATGTGTGGTTGGTCTCAAAACGGTCAACGACAAGAACGGAGAGAACCGACAGCTATGAACAGATGCAAGTTTTCGGAAACGAGTGACGATGCTATGCAGATGATGCGAATGATGCAATGATGCATGCGATGAACACACAACGATAAAGGAATAAAAGGGTAATCTTCTAGAGCGTCGGTCCCGGGCTGTTACAACTCTCCCACACTACACGAGGATCTTGTCACGAGACCTAAGAATGAGAAGGGGAATAAAAAGAGCAAGAGGTAAACTTAGTTGCTTCTCTGACAAACAAGTGAAACCAATGATCATTGAAGGTTTCAACAAGATGAAGGATGCACAGGGAACAAGGAAGAATTCAAAAGAAATTTGGGTAGCACTTCAGTAGAAAAGAGAGGCGCCAAACTTCGGTTGGATTAGAATAAAAACTTCATAAGATGGAAGGTTCATGAAAAGATTTCACAACACTCCGGTTAATGGATAAGCAAGGGAAGAACATGATCTTAATCAAACTAGATGTGATTTGAAAAGAGCAACACCATAATGTCTCCGGAACAAAAGAATAGAAGCTAGATCTTTGAAGAGAAGAGAATGGAGAACAAAATGACAACTTCTACCACCATTGAATTTGAAAAGCATGGTTGAATGTGGTTGTTGAAAAACCAACAACGAAAAGAATAGCTTGTTATGGGCTTATGGAAAACATCTCAAAATTATGAGGTGACAACCAGCCACTAATGGAAACAATTGCTTGCTTGGGAGCAACAAGATATGCAAAACTTCTTTCACCAAGTGGATAAGGAGAAAACTTGGGTCATTGATGAGCATCATGATGGCAACAATCCGAAGGAAATGCTTTAGGTGAAATCCAATCCAAGATAACTATAAGAAGGAATGATGGGTTTAAATATTTCATTCTTGACAATTCCCTTCAAGACTCCTCATAATTCAAGAATGTTATACCACCATCTCAAAGATAAGGAAGAAAGAATTGCACTTAGGAATGCAAGAGAAATAATACTTGAGTTCTCCCAACAAAATCTTGAAGAGCACTTTGAGAATGAAAGAACTCCTTGACGAACCACCATGAAGAACCATCGGGGTGAACTCCGGAATGAAAGGATGATCAAAAGAATGAGGTTGAAAGAATAGATTATGATGTTGCAAAGATATAGATGAAGCTTCGCAAAGAGATATGTCGGGGATATACCCCGCGGTATGACATGACGTTTTATTGATGACCCGACAGGCGGCTCACAGGAGACCCGGTAAAGACATGACGTTTTATTGATGACCCGGCAGGCGGCTCGCAGGACGACCAGGCCAAAGACCTGGCGTGTAAGCCGGCGCCAGGCGGTTCACATGAGAAGGACCAAAGAGAGAAAGATTCCCTCCCGAAGGAAACAAGACCCGAATAAGGATTCTAGAGAGACTAGTCCTAATCCTACTCCTAGTAGGACTCTATTTGTAAACCTTCCCTCTCCACTTATATAAGGAGGGGTAGAGCACCCCTACAGGGACAAGTTGACACGTATATATGTTTAGACAGATACAAGAGGTTAGAGAGAGAGACCGATTAGAGGCTCTCGTGATTAGAAGTAGCAAACAACACCCTTATAACCGAGAGATCTCTTTCATCATCAATACCAGACAAGCAGGACGTAGGCTTTTACCTCCTTCGGAGGGGCCGAACCTGGGTAAAACTCGCGTCTCTTGATCCCGACCAACCCCTTTCAAGCCGCCACATAGTTGCAATCGTCCCGAACCTAAGTCCGCTCACCCGGACATCTGTCGT
This sequence comes from Hordeum marinum, assembly GCA_022496015.1. NCBI lineage: Eukaryota > Viridiplantae > Streptophyta > Magnoliopsida > Poales > Poaceae > Hordeum > Hordeum marinum. Next base: position 238,148,395 of record CM039677.1, read on the forward strand.
GACAAAACCACGACAAGATAGATGAGAAAACTTGGAACTCCAGAAAATAAAAGATGAACCACTTAGAATCGAGAATTGATATGATGAACACTCCAGAAGAAGGATTGAAATCACAAGAATAAGAATTATGTTATGCTTATCCTTCATCAAGTTAAATTGATAACAAGCAATGGATTTGGCATACCGTTTATTCTTCTTGCGAAAGATTCGAAAGAGAGACAGAGCACCAATTTGAAGAAGCCTTTATGAAACACCAGTGAGAATTTGAAATTAATGGGGATACTACAAATGAATGGAGATACATGACATGAGAATGAAGAGATCATGATCCACCTAGGGAAATCCTGAACGAAAGACCGGAATAATTGAGATACGAACGAAAGGACAACAATTGAGAAGAATTTAGAGAACGAAAGCTAAAAGCTGAGAACGAAGAAATCTTCTAAAATGATGGCCTTCGATGGATCGAGAAATGAAAACAACACTGAAATGCACCGGATAGATATCGGAGGAATTACTCATGATCGACCAATTGAGATGATAGCAACAACCTGAAACCATGCATCTTTGAAAGAACGAACAACGATTTAAGATAAACTCTCCTTCGGTCTTCAATGCTGAGAATGATGACGAGAACAATACCATGAATTACTGAGATACTCTGGAATAACAAATAAAGAATGGTTGAGCCAGTGATTAAATTAATTCGAAACGATCTTGGATAATGGATACGAATGATGAAAACCATTCTTACGTCATATTGAGAAGAACTTGAGGACCTCTTCGAAAAGATTAGAAGAGCCAGGTAAGGTCTTGGGGGAAAACCTATGGGTTATGAGCTCACACAAAAGAAACCACCGTTGAGACAATTTCTTAGAAAGAGATATTGCACTAGAAAAATTAAGAACTTGATGAGGTGATAACCTCGAAATAATTTAAGAGGATATGAATGGAAATGAAAGTCTTCTGAGATATCTTTAGCACTCCGGATAGAATAGAGAGAGACGAGAAACAAGAGATACTTGGACAGAATTTCCGACATGGGGAAGCATTTAGCGATTGAAAAGGATATGGCGAACACCGAGATCTTGAATTTAATGCGCTGGCAAGGAAAACAAGAATAAAGAAATGACGAATTCGAATCACTTGAGGATCTTCACAATGAATCACCGGATACGATACAAAAGAAAAGATAGCGGGAGCATCGATGAAAAGAAAGGCATTTGGATGAGAATTTAATCATTGAAGATAAAGGGCGGGGGGTGGGAAAAAACAAAGACAACTTAGGACGAATGAAAAGAACTCCGGAAAGAAACATGAGGATAGATCTTGCAAATATTGGAGATGATTGAATATCTTGAAGAGGAGCACACCGGTTGAAAAGAATTTCATGACAACTCTAGTTGAACAAAAGGATTAACATTCCCGTAAAATATGAGAACATTACTTAGAAAAGATATGAAATCACCACTTGACATTGACGCAACTCGAATTACCATATTCGAAACAAAACTAAGGATGAGGCTTTCGTAAGCCCAAACTAATACATAACCCACTATTCATTTGTTGGAAGGATAATCCTAGGTAGCTACTTGAATTCCCACCTAAAAATTTCCAAAGTCTTTCTTGTTTATGCGATTCGGGTTGCGGACCCAAGAACGTACCCTAGGTAATCAGTTGCAACTGCATCCGCAACCTTCCACACCATAATTCAAGAAACTTCGCAAACTCAACTACCTCAAACGCTCGTAATCATGACGATACTAAACATGGCAGTACCCCAGACGCCTCCCCAGTACTGGGTAACTCCGGCCTTATTTCGCCACGAAAAGTATTGAAGTAATTTCGGACATCCTCTGTCTAGAGATACTAAGGAAACTGAATGATAACAATGTGCAGAAATCCCTCGGAACTCTACTCCTCGATAACAGAAGGCACCAAGTATGGAACTCCGTCACATCGGCATCATATAGATTCCAAAATATCCGCGTCATCCTAAAAGATTGAGTGGAAAAAGAGAAGAGGAGTAGAATTAAAAATTCCTAAGTCGAATACCTCACCAGAGTATAGTAGAGGAGTAAAAAGAATCCTACTCTTCGATATAACTAGACTCAAAAAGTTTTTTACTAGACTCGACACGACCAAGTTCGATCAATCAAGGGGGCTCCTAGGTCGGTACAGGCTCTAATACCAACTTGTAACGCCCAAGATGCGATCCTATTCTTATTTCAGCTCGAGGGCCTAGACAGGGATAGAAGCGCATCTTGTCATTTCGCAAGAATAGATATCATTACAAGTACATGTACAGAAGAGATGAGTATATGGAATTGGCTTACACTCGCCACAAGCTACATCAAGATCACATCAATATAACAACATATTCAAACATCATACAGAAGAGCAGGGTCTGACTACGGACAAAATCAAACGATAAAAGGACATCCATCCTTGCTATCAAAGCCTGTCGCCTGGAACCCATAAAGAAGACGCTTGGAAGAAGAACGATTCCATAAAGAAGACGATCCGTGAAGAAGACAAACAAATTCTCACACTCCGAACGTTTTCGGAACTCTATCGAGAAGAAGCAATCCGGAAACAAACAATCAACACATGATACACCACAACATATTCATGACATGATGCATAAACAAATATGATGCATGACATGGTTGATTATGCAATGCAAGGCACTCAAAACAATCCAACACTATACATTAAGTGAAGCTCAACTTGCAACGAGTTGCATATTGATGAAACTCCACACTCAAATATTTAGTTCACCCTCGTGTATTTACTCGGCAAGTTTAAATGTTGATTAACATGGCAAGAGGTGAAGCATCAATAACTACAACATTTAGGCATATTAAATGAGGCCGGAAGCAACATATAGCACTTTCCAAACGTTCCCATAGGCAAATTATGAAATTGGTCCAGATCTGTCTTAACACAATTTTATATTTGTTAAACAGCAAAATAAATTACACCATGTGGTTCTACATGTTTTTCTAGTCAAGTTACATATGTAAAACATTTTCAACGGAACTATGGCTAAATAGTTATGAAATAAATCATTTTAACATGCCATTAATGCAAATTGCATGCAAACATCATTATAAATATTTAAAACATGGACGAGAGTGGATAAAGTTAAACTACATAAAATTCTATTCATTTTACAAATATACCATGTTTTATTTAGATTAATCATTTTAAAAGGTATGATCATCTCATGAGGTATGCAAACTTGGCAAAGATGAAATAAAACGAAAGGGGAAAAACACATCAGGGAAGCACTGGACCAAACCTCTGGACACAGTGAGTCCCAGCCCTGATTCGGGAACATACGGCTATGTGTGTGTGCGTAAATGAAATAGAACAGAAATCCAAATAAAACAACAACAAAAAAGGGGTGGCTGGGATTTGAACACACATCCCTGTGTGCCAACGTGATGGGAAAACCAGCTCGGCTGGCTAGGTGCTCATGCCAAATCAGAGCAGGACTAGATCATTTTGTGCATGCTGGAATAAGAAAAAACAAAACAGCTAGGCAAAATAATTTGGGCAAGCTGGGATTCGATTGCTGGATCTTCTGTGTGTGTGTGCACGGGGGGAAACCACTTGAGCTACCAACAAGCACTGATGGAAAAGGTGTTGGACTCTAATTAAACGAATATGAAAAGCTCAAGCTTTACCCATGGCGTCACCGAGATTCTTGCTGGCCAGAGGAGCAAGCAGCGGCGGCTGAGCAAGCTCCAGAGGCCGGCGGGCGTGCGGAAAGAAGTGGGGGTGCGGTTCCTCCCCTAGCTGGGCTGGCGTGGCTTGAGAATGTGGCGAAGCAAGCAGATGAAGAAGAGCCATCGTTCTCCTCTGCCAGAGCTGTTGCTGTAGCGATGCAGTGGTTCAGGCGCTCGTCATCTGCACAAGAAGGAGCAGAGCAGCGGCGCGACGTGGGTCTTGATGCAGGTCTTCGGCAAGGTCCATCGTGGCGGCGCTCCATAAGGCAGCGGGGTCGGCAAGGCTTGACCCGGAGCACCATCGGGCGGCCCTGGTGGCGTCGGCCTCCTGCGAAGACATGATAGAGAGAGAGTTCAGGGTGGAGGGAGAGAAAAAAATAGAGGAAGGAGAGACCCAGCAAGCGGCGACATAGAGGACCTGGGTTCTGGCGATGTTGGAGCTCCAGCGTCAGGCTGCTCGATGCGAGCGGAGCAGGTGAACCAGAGGCGAGGTGGTCCTACGGTTGGAGCTTCGTCAGGGGAGTCTTGTTGTCGAGGGCTGTTAGGAATAAGTCATGACAGTGTGTGTGCACACGCGGCGTGACTGTGTCATGGTGGTGTGAGCCTGAACAGACTGATGTGCATGCATGTGTGGGTCGTGACCGTTGAGAGGTTGAGCAAGTCGTGATGCATGTACGTAGTTATTAGTTAGTGGTCGGATGGCTAGCGTTGTGGGTGAGTTAGTTAGCGCGTGAAACGCCCGTGTACGTGCTAGTGGTGGCTACCTCTTGCGTGCGTGTGGGCGTTGGGTGTTTGTGCATCCGGGTATAAAAGCCCTCTTATGTACTGATGTAAAGGGTGCTCTGGAGTGTTGTCGTGGGCGTCGGTATGTTGCCACGCCACGGTGACGGTATGTGCCGAGCCGAGGGGGAGGGGCCTATGTAAGATGTAGTCTCCGTCGGGACCGTGTTATGCGCCCGGTCGACATGAGAGTTCTTCCTGGGTTGTGTTGCGTGTGTGCATGTGTACCTCCGTATATGTGTATTCGACGGAGTTGAGATGAATAGATGCCAACATACAGGCCGTTCGTGCAGCCAGGGCGTTCGTCGCCGGAAGTGTGTTTTGTTCATCTTCTACCTCCGTCCGGCGTTCGTCGGCGGAGGGCTTCTCGGCGTTTGTCGCCGATGGGTTTGTCCCAACATTTGGTATCATGAGCTTGGTGGTCTTGGGCGTGTTCGCTGTGCCGGAGGCGTACCGATGATGGCGGCGTTCGTTTGTGGCTGCGCGGAGCTCCGGGCCGTGTGTCGGCCTGTCGAGGTGCGCGGCATGGCGGCTATCATGGCGGACGCGGAGGCGGCGTGCGGTGAGTCCGTGACAAGCGGCGGACATGGAGGCTGAGGTGGCACGGCTGCGACGTGTGGCGAGCACGCGACGACAACGACCCGCGGCGAGTCCGTAGCGGTGGTGACCGACGTCAGTGCCCCAGGTTGAGTCCACGACGGTGGTGATCATCGTCAGCATGCCAGGTGGAGTCAGCGGTTGTGGTGACGACTACGGTGAGAGCTGCATCGACGACAACAACGGGAGCTGCGACAACTTCGACGGCGGCAAGGTCATGGCTTAGGAGGAGAATGTTAGGAATAAGTCATGACAGTGTGTGTGCGCGCGCACGTGTGTCACGGTGGTGTGAGCCTGGACGGACTGATGTGCATGCATGTGTGGGTCATGGCCGTTGAGAGGTTGAGCAAGTCGTGATGCATGTACGTAGTTATTAGTTAGTGGCCGGATGGCTAGCGTTGTGGGTGAGTTAGTTAGCGCATGAGACGGTCGTGTCCGTGCTAGTGGTGGCTGCCTCTTGCGTGCGTGTGTGGGCGTTGGGTGTTTTTGCATCCGGGTATAAAAGCCCTCTCATGTACTGATGTAAAGGGTGCTCTAGAGTGTTGCCGTGGGCGTTGGTCTGTTGCCACGCCACGGTGACGGTATGTGCCGAGCCGAGGGGGAGGGGCCTATGGAAGAGGTAGTCTCCGTCGGGACCGTGGTATGCGCCCGATCGACGTGAGAGTTCTTCCTAGGTTGTGCTGCGTGTGTGCGTGTGTACCTCCGTATATGTGTATTCGACGGAGTTGAGATGAATAGATGCCAACATACAGGCCGTTCGTGCGGTCGGGGCGTTCATCGCCGGAAGTGTGTTTTGTTCGTCTTCTACCTCCGTCCGACGTTCGTCGGCGGAGGGCTTCTCGGCATTTGTCGCCGTTGGGTTTGTCCCAACATTTGGTATCATGAGCTTGGTGGTCTTGGGCGTGTTCGTTGTGCCGGAGGCGTACCGATGATGGCGGCGTTCGTTGGTGGCTGCGCGGAGCTCCGGGCCATGTGTCAGCCTGTCGAGGTGCGCGGCGTGGCAGCTATCATGGCAGACGCGGAGGCGGCGTGCGGTGAGTCCGTGACAAGCGGCGGACATGGAGGCTGAGGCGGCATGGCTGCGACGTGCGGCGAGCGCGCGACGACAACGACCTACGGTGAGTCCGCAGCGGTGGTGACCGACGTCAGTGCGCCAGGTTGAGTCCGCGGCGGTGATGATCATCGTCAGCACGCCAGTTGAGTCAGCGGTTGTGGTGACGACTACGGTGAGAGCTGCATCGATGACAACAACGGGAGCTGCGACAACTCTGGCGGCAGCAAGGTCATGGCTTAGGAGGAGAATGTTAGGAATAAGTCATGACAGTCTGTGTGCACGCGCGGCGTGACTGTGTCATGGTGGTGTGAGCCTGGACGGACTGATGTGCATGCATGTGTGGGTCGTGGCCGTTGAGAGGTTGAGCAAGTCGTGATGCATGTACGTAGTTATTAGTTAGTGGCCGGATGGCTAGCGTTGTGGGTGAGTTAGTTAGCGCGTGAGACGCCCGTGTACGTGCTAGTGGTGGCTACCTCTTGCGTGCGTGTGTGGGCGTTGGGTGTTTGTGCATCCGGGTATAAAAGCCCTCTTATGTACTGATGTAAAGGGTTCTCTGGAGTGTTGTCGTGGGCGTCGGTATGTTGCCACGCCACGGTGACGGTATGTGCCGAGCCGAGGGGGAGGGGCCTATGTAAGATGTAGTCTCCGTCGGGACCGTGTTATGCGCCCGGTCGACGTGAGAGTTCTTCCTAGGTTGTGCTGCGTGTGTGCATGTGTACCTCCGTATATGTGTATTCGACGGAGTTGAGATGAATAGATGCCAACATACAGGCCGTTCGTGCAGCCAGGGCGTTCGTCGTCGGAAGTGTGTTTTGTTCGTCTTCTACCTCCGTCCGGCGTTCGTCGGCGGAGGGCTTCTCGGCGTTTGTCGCCGATGGGTTTGTCCCAACATTTGGTATCATGAGCTTGGTGGTCTTGGGCGTGTTCGCTGTGCCGAAGGCGTACCGATGATGGTGGCGTTCATTGGTGGCTACGCGGAGCTCCGGGCCGTGTGTCGTCCTGTCGAGGTGCGCAGCATGGCGGCTATCATGGCGGATGCGGAGGCGGCGTGCGGTGAGTTCGTGACAAGCGGCGGACATGAAGGCTGAGGCGGCATGGCTGCGACGTGCGGCGAGCGCGCGACGACAACGACCCGCGGTGAGTCCGTAGCGGTGATGGCCGACGTTAGTGCGCCAGGTTGAGTCCGCGGCGGTGGTGAAAACGATGAGAGGAAAGAATGGATCGGGAGGAGGCTGTGGTGGATTTTGGATCTATAGTGATCCTAAGGAAGAACATTGGCAGCTGGGTGATGGATTGGATGGGGCATATGTCCTAGAAATAAGGGTTTGGTCTATAAATAGACAAATGGGGCTATTTTTGGACCCTTCAATCTTGATCGGGCGGTCGAGAAAAGATAGTTTGGGAGTCCAGTTGAGAAACGGGTGATGGTTTGGGGTATTACGGGGTTGATCCGGACCCAATGGTAACGATCGTACATTTTGGGTTCGGGGGAACTATCGAACATGTGCGAGGGGTCCGTGCACTATGCAGAGAGGCTAGGCATAGCAGAGCGGGAAGACGGGCGCGTGCATGTGTGGTTGGTCTCAAAACGGTCAAAGACAAGACGGAGAGAACTGACAGCTATGAACGGATGCAAGTTTTTGAAAACGAGTGATGATGCTATGTAGATGATGCGAATGATGCAATGATGCCTGCGACGAACACACAACGACAATGGAATAAAAGGGAATCTTCTGGAGCATCAGTCCCGGGCTGTTACAAGGCTCCCTAGTGACACCTAACCAATCTAGGAGGCATCACCCTCCAAAAGGTAATAGGCTCAATAATGTCGATGAACTCCTTGCTCTTGTGCTTCAAGATGATAGACTACTAAACACACAATCACTCTCTCACAGTTTTGGCTTGGGTGGAAGAGATTGATTGGGTGGAAAGCAACTTGGGGAGGCTAGAGATCAAGATTCATATGGTTGGATTGTAATGGCATGATCTCAACATACGAGTAGGTGGCTCTCTCTCAGAAAATCTGGTAGGATAGGTGGGGATCTATTATAAGTGCTTCTCTTGAGAGTGAGTGGTGGTGGAGGATTATATATAGGCATCTCCAAAAATACAACCGTTACACCTAATAAGTCCAACTCAGTGACACTGATGTGTTCCTCTCGTGTTACTGAGTTGCCTAAAAGTTAGTGACTTTTGAATCTTGGTGAGACCGATACATAAAACTCGGTTGCACCGATTAGATGACCAACGGCCCGATTGCCAAACTGGGTGACGCCGATTCAACAAACTCGGTTGGACCAATTTTGTGAATTTGCGTAATAGGAAGTTGGCAACCCAAACTCGGTGGCACCGAATCAGAATCGGTTGCACCGATTGGTTAGGGTTTGGCTTGAGTTTGTCTGAGGCTGAGAATTGGTGGCACCAGGTGGGAAGTGTTGGTTGCACCGATTTTGAGTAATTTGCTTTGGCCAGACTTTTGTGGAAGAGCTTGTGGATGTTTTTGGTGACTATCACTTGTTCACATATGAGCATTTTGTTCACCAACAGTACCTTACCCCCTTTTGATAGTATTGGCTTTCCTGTGGACTCAAAGTGATTTCTCACAAAGTAAAATGTAGAGTCTTCTTGCTTGAAGCTTTGCCAATGCCATCTCTTCTCCTTCTTATTCATGGGGATACTCTCCACACTCCTTTTTGCCAACCCATCATTGTCTATGGACTTTATCTGAAATACACTAGATGAAAGTATTAGTCCAAGAGACAATCTTTGTTGTCATGAATTATCAAAACCAGCAAGGGACCATATTGTGCTTTCAATCTCCCCTTTTTTGGTAATTGATGACAATATACAATCAAAGCTTCAAATGAAGATATGCGTGTATATAATGAAGACTTTGAGAGACACATGACTTAGACTTGCTCCTCTTAGATGTGTGCAATCCCCTTTAAAGGATAGTTGCTTTGGAATGCATGAACACATATAATAGAAGGGATATAATAAGTCATGTGTATCTTTGCTATATGCATGAAATGTATAAGAATGAGGTGTATCCTTGTTCAAGACTTCACTCTTGTAGACAATATGTGCAAGAGGCAAGAGATCATCTTGATCAAGGATATGATGCATGTTCTTACCTTGAGTTCTTGAGCATTCTAGTAGTAGAAATACACTTGAGAAAACAATGTTAGGAAAGAGAAGAGTATTCGTCCAATCAAAAGCAATAGAACTCAAAAGTACCAAGATATGGAGAACATATAGAAGATGGCATTCCTTAAGGTTGATATGTCTCCAAAATCATTTAGAACTTTCTCCCCTAGATATTAAATGGTAAGTCATCCTCTCCCCCTAAATCTTAGCATGTAGATATTGGGATTGGATAGGGTGAGAAAAGTCTAACATGAATAATCAAATATCTTAACCACATGTTTCTCCCAAACATATTTTTCTCCCCTACCTTGGTATGCTCCCCTTGTCTATATAAGTGTAAACTTTGATATTCTCCTCTCCCCCTAAATTATATCTCCCCCTTTGCATAAGCATGTATCTCTCTTTTTAGCTTTGAAGCTTTGGTATTTACCCCCCTTTGGCATTAGTTGCCAAAAAGGTCTGGTATAGGGTCAGATACAGGGATCATTGAGCAATAAGGGATACTTGAGAACAAGGGTCATAGAATGTAGGATTCATAGAGTATGAAAATCATGAGAAAAGTGAGGGAATCATTCACAATACCTTCTCTCCCTTTGACTAAACTAAGAATTTGTAGAACTTATCCTCCTTTGGTTTAGTTTTTTTAAATAACGGATCATCGAAGAATTTAAAATATCACAGAAGGATTTCAAAGATTTACAATACAAACACAGACTAAAACATGATATTAAGTTGGTGGATCTCAGACAAATTAGTTGGTGGTACCGATATGATGTTATGCAACTCATCTGCTGAATCGGTACAACCGAGTCCTTTGTATCAGAAGCTTCGAGGGTAAAACAGAAACTTGGCAAAGTTTGAGAAACATGAGAATTTATTTGAAAAATTATAACAAAGTTTCAAAAATATTTTGTAAAGGAAATGCGAGGAATTTACAAAAGATATCAGCTAGAGAAGATTTGAATGGTTCCAAGAAATGTTGCCAAATAGAGAATGAACCAAACAAGATTCTTAACTAGATGATGGGCGGTGACTAGGTCACCTATGTTAGAGTATATTGACTTAGGAGCCAAGCAAGAATACTTGATCATAGGTCATACTCATCGTTAAGCTCAAAATCGGGTTACCCTTTTTTGATTAAGCATTTCAATGCCTTCATATCACTTGAGTCGCTTTTACTCATGACTTGAAGTAAAGCTATATCAAGGATATGAGTACATACCTTTGAGTGATGTTGTTGACGTAGCTTGTAGGTGAACTTGATGAGGATGCTCGAGGTTGATGAACATCATCTTGAGTTGGGAGCAATCCTTGTTGTTTTCGTTCACGTTTCACCTACATAGGTTGGTCACGCAAGGAAGAACATGATATATCCAAATGACAACATATAAATTGTGAGTTGATACTAATTGAGAAATATATGGAAATGATATGTTTTGTTGTCTTCTTCCTTTCATCATCAAAGCGAGGTTGTGGATACTTGGTCATGACAAGATTGCTTAATATATGAGTTGTTGGCAATCTTGCTTGTATTTTGCTAATTAATTATATATATGCCTCTTTGTGTTTCTCAAGTACATTATGTTGCATATTAAATCAACTTATGGTGCAGGTTCATAGACCGGGAGATGGCGAAGGACTGCTACGCCGTATTCATTGGGAGGGTTCCAGGAGTGTTTGACCACTGGCCAGACGCTCTGGCCCAGGTGGACAGGTACCCGGGCGCTAGCTACAGAGGGTTCGATAGTAGAGCCGAAGTGGGAAATAGTTACTTGAGGTGGACACTCCGGCAAGAAAGGGAGCGAAACCGGTGCCTCAAGGAGTACTACTTAGTCATGCTCTTGCTTACTGATCGCTCTTCTCTTCTACATCATGGTTCAGATAGAGATGATGAAACTTGTGTGTGTGCCATGACTATGCAGTTGCATTTATTCGAGACATGACTTGTGTATCTCTATTTTCGAGATGTGTGGTGATATTTGTGTTGGATAATATGATGATGGTGGTGGTGGTATATATGACGAGTCTCCTGTATGTGTATGATATGATGAGAATAATGTATGTTTATTATGATATGATGAAACTACCATATAAAGCATGCACAATAAAGTGAACAGAAAAGGAATGGAAAATAAAAAAATAAAACAAACTAAGCTTAGCAGTAGCACTGGTAATTTGTAGTAGTAGCGTTGGTTTAGCAGCAGCGCTTGTTGTAAACCAGCGCTACTGATAACAACATTTACCAGTAGCGCTAGTTATCCAGTGCTACTGCTAAACACTTAGCTATACCGCCTTAGCAGTAGCGATGGTCCCAGTGCTAATAGTAGAGGGAATACCAGCGCTACTAGTAGGCTTTCTCCTAGTAGTGTGTTGTTCTTCCAAGTACCTACAAAGGGTTAGATGCAAGACAAGGGAGCATAGAATTTGAAGATATCTGATGTTCAAGAAAATAGCATGAAATAGATAATAAAGTTCATCCCCTTGCATGCATCCGAGTGAGCTTAGCTCAAGTTTGAAGCATCAGTGATTTTCAACTCACACCTCAAATGAAAAAACACTTTTCAAGTGGCTTCATAAAGATATAGGCCAATTGCTTGTTAGTACGAACATGCTTAAGATTAATATCTCCTTTGGCAACATGATCACGAATAAAATGATGTCGAACTTGAATATGCTTGGTTCGAGTATGTTACACAGGATTATGTCCAATCTTAATAGCACTCTCATTGTCCCATAGTAATGGCACATTTTTAACATAGATACCATAATATTTAAGCATTTGTGTAATCCATAATACTTGCCCAAAACATGATCCAGCAGCAATATATTCAGCTTCGGAGGTAGATAGAGATACCGAATTTTGTTTCTTGGAGGACCAATACACAAGAGATATACCGAGAAATTGACATGTACCCGAGGTGGATTTTCTATCAACCTTGTCACCGGCATAGTCTGAGTTGGCGTAGCCAACAAGACTAAAAGAAGATCCATTGGGATACCAAATGCCAAAGTTTGGTGTATGAATCAAGTATCTCACAATGCATTTCACAGCCTTAAGATGACACTCTTTATGTGCATCTTGATATCGGGCACACAGGCAAACACTAAGCATAATATTGAGATGGGAGGCAAATAGATATAGCAATGAACCAATCATTGATCGATAAACCTTTTGAAAAACCGGTTCACCCTTCTTAGTGAGATCATCATGTCCGCTAGTGGGCATGGGAGTTTTCATACCTTTTCACTCTTGCATGTTGAACTTCTTGATCAAGTCCTTGGTGTACTTTGTTTGAGAGATGAAAGTAACTTCTCTCGTTTGCTTGATTTGTAGACCAAGGAAGAATTTAAGCTCACACATCAAAGACATCTCACACTTCTCTCACATGAACCTTCCAAATTTGTCACTAAACTGTGGGTTAGTAGATCCAAAGATAATATCATACACATAAATTTGGCACACAAATAATTCACAATTAACTCTCTTTGTGAATAAGTTTGTGTCAATTTTACCAATTTCAAATCCTTTTTCAATGAGAAACTTTGTTAAGCATTAATACCAAGCGCGAGGAGCTTGCTTAAGACCATATAAAGCTTTGCGAAGTTTGTAAACATGGTCAGGTTTCTTAGGATTCACAAAACCAGGTGGTGGATTAACATAGACCTCTTCTTCAATCTCACCATTTAAAAATGCACTTTTAATATCCATTTGATAAAGCATGATATCATGATGATTGGCATAAGCAAGAAGAATTTGAATAGCTTCTAGTCTAGCAACGGGGGCGTAGGTATCACCATAGTCCATACCTTCGACTTGCGTATATCCTTGGGCTACGAGGCGAGCCTTGTTGCAAACGACTTGACCGTCTTCATCTAGCTTGTTCCGAAATACCCATTTCGTGCCGATGATGTTTTGCTCGTCCTTGGGCTTCTCCACAAGGGTCCACACTTCGTTCCTCTCGAAGTTGTGAAGCTCTTCATGCATAGCGTTCACCCAATCCGCGTCTTCAAGAGCTTGTTCAACCTTCAAGGGTTAAATGCTAGAGATGAAAGAATAATGCTCACAAAAGTTAGCCAAGCGAGTTTTAGAGCGAGTGATCCTGCTGGTTCGTATATCACCAAAGATTTGGTTTAGGGGATGGTTCTTGGTCACTTGTGCTCGAACTCGGCGTATCTTTGTCTTGTTAGTTGGTGGAGCTTCTTCATCATCATCTTATTCATCTTCATTGTTGTCGAAGTGGTCATCTCCTTGAGATGTTGGTGAAGGAGGTTGTGGTGGATCATCGTGATGTACATGGGTCAAGAAAGAATACCCACGTGTTATTCCCCTCTTCATCTTGTCGTGTACCACTTGTGGATGCTTCCATGTCGTTTTGTCGATAGACTTGATCCGAAGTAGGAGCTTCCACATGGGTTGGTGAAGTACATTCCTTCATCTCTGTGGGAGGAATCTTGCCGATGGGCAAGTCTTGGGTAGCTTCTGAAGGATCTTTATCACCTACATCATTTGGCAATTGTTTGACTTGCGAACCATTAGACTCATCAAACTTCACATCTACCATCTCTTCAACTTTTCGAGTGAAGTTGTTGTAGACACGGTAGGTGTGAGAGTTCGATCCATACCCAAGTAGGAAACCTTCATGAGATTTAGGAGGAAATTTAGCACGACGATGCTTATCAAGACTGTAACACTTTGAGCCGAATACCTGAAAGTATCCAACTTGGGGTTTGTTGCCTGTGAGAAGCTCGTTTGTCGTTTTACCAAGACGCTTGTGCGAGTAGAGTTGGTTTGTGGCATGACATGTTGTTTACACGGCTTCTGCCCAAAAGTGTCTTGGCATCTTTGTCGGTGTACTAAAGTTTGGGTATTTAGTACCCCTTACTTGTGCACGGGTAGTTGTACCCACTCCAGCGGCAAGGCCTGCCAAGGGACTGTTAGATGCAAGTACAGAGATGTCAAGAAAACGTTCAATTCAATAATCAGAACATAGAAGACCAGAAGTTGGGACCCCGGCAAGATCTTTCCGGGATGGCTCACGGAGCCCCGGCAAGACCTTGCCAGCCCGTCACCGCTCCAACGCAATGACCAGCCTGTCAGACAACACTTGTCCTCCTGAGTACGTGTCAAGGTGTTAGTGATGAAGGGGTTAAGCGGTGCTGATGGGACGACTCCTTTTCTGTCCCCAAGAAGATTAGGGACAGCGAGATGGAGCATTTAATGTGTATGTCCTATACCGTCAGTGTTAGGTACGATAACACTGTAGCAACTATACACCCCGTGTATGTACTGTACGCCACTATTGGAGACCCCTTGGACATATAAAAGGAGGCCCAAGGCGTTACTATAGAGGGGAGGATCCTTCTGGTCGAGACGTACACGTAGCGGCTATGTATTGTTCACCACATAGCGCTCTTGCATCCAGAGCTGAAACACCGACAATACACTAAAGCAGGAGTAGGGTTTTATGTTTCTCAGCAGCCCGAACCTGGGTAAAAATCCCTCGCATTGCTCGTTAGATCTGCTCTTTGTGCACTCTCTCTCCCTGCCGAACCATAAAGGGATCCATGCGATCCCATAGGTGTCATCCATCGACAGTCTTGTATTCGTCAAGCATCGTTCTTGCCATCTCAATGAGGGTTCGGTTCTTTCTCACAACAACCCCATTTTGTTGAGGCGTTACATAGCCGAGAACTCATGTGAAATACCATCTTCGTCAAGAAAGGTATCCACATGGGTGTTCTTGAACACCGATCCGTTATCACTTCGAACCTTCTTGATCTTAACTTCAAATTGATTTTGAGCTTTGCTTGCAAAGTTCTTGAAAATCTTCTGTACCTGCCACTTATCATCAAGAAAGGATACCCACGTAAATCTAGAAAAATCACCAACTATAACTAGACCATAAGAGTTTTCACCGAGACTCTTGTAAGCACTGGGACCGAAAAGATCCAGATGAAGTAACTCTAGTGGTCTCCTAGTGGTCATGGTGTTCTTGACCGGATGACTTCCACCTACTTGCTTTCCTGCTTTACAAGCGCTACAAGTCCTATCTTTGTCAAAGATAACATCATTAACACCAAGAATGTGATCGCCCATGATAAGCTTATCTAGATTGCGCATGCCTACATGTCCTAGCCTTCTATGCCATAGCCAACCTTTAGATGATTTTGCGAGAAGACAACTCTGAGGTTGAGCCTTTTTAGTGAAATCTACAATGTATAGATCACCTCTACGAATACCGGTAAATACAATTTTATGATTTTCAAATCAAAACACTTGGCAATCTACTTTGGTAAATAGCACATTGAAACCGAAGTCTGCTAGTCTAGATACGGAAAGAAGATTGTAGCCAAGGGATTTAACAAGCATCACATTTTTAATAGAGCTATCATGAGATATGGCCACCTTACCAAAGCCAAGTATGTTACCCTTAGAGTTGTCTCCAAAGGTCACGTACCTTTGAGGACCTTGATTAGGCGTGATCTCTTGGAACATGTCTTTATCACCAGTCATGTGATCTGTGCATCCACAGTCGAGAATCCACTCTTTTCCAATGGACATGTAATCATTGAAGTTTGCCATTAGACTTATATTCTTCATGGTCTTTTCATGCTCGATGTCGAACAACTCATCTTCATCATAGTAGCCATATTCTTCATTGTCATCATTTTGTGGAATCTCCACGTCATAGAAACCAAGAGACTCGTTAGAATCGTAACCATGACAATGTTCAAGTTTATGAATGTGAATGGCTTCAATAATAATGTTGTTCATAGTTGTGATATCTCCTTTAGCACGCATAAGATCACGAAGCTCAAATAGGCATTTATCAAAGCTTGGATCACTAGGCTTCATTTTGTGAAAAGCAGCAGTTCTATGAAGAATTTCATCAAGATTACTTGATGTAAGATTTGGATATCGTTTATCCAAATCATTCCATAAAGTACAAGAACATGCAAAGTTATTCAATTCAGAAAGCACAAATCTTGGTAAACCTCTAACAATAAGATTGACAGTTCTTAGGTTACCAAGCATGTCAATTTCCTCTTCATGTGTGGGATGCAATTCATCAATCACTACAGGAATCATGATCTTTGCCATCAGCCACCTGTTTGCCTGGGGGGCACTGGGCTGGCCTATGTGGTTGCTTTGCCGTCCGCTGGCAGACGGTAAAGAACTTTTCATCTTTGCCGTCTGCCAGCGGATAGCATAGCGAGCCACGTGGCAGCTACCTAGGGGGGAACCTGGGCTGGCCTATTTGGCCACTTTGCCGTCTGCTAGCAGATGGCAAAGCACGCCGTTAACCCCTTATCGGACCTAAGCTGCCACGTGTGCCGTCTATGCCCAAAGACCTTTGCATCTTTGCCGTCTGCCAACAGACGGCAAAGTGCCCTTTACCGTAGCTTGTTCAGCAAGGCTGTGGTGCCGTCTGCTGGCTGACGGCAAAGACCTTTGCCGTCCGCCATGCATGCCTTTGCCGTCAGCCATGGTAGATGGCAAAGATCCTGATTCCAGTAGTGAATGGGGAGCACATAGGGATTTAAAATATGTTTTCTAAAATGGAATTTGTCGAATAGATCAATCATGGAACTCTTTAATCGACTATAGTACTCTCCATTAAGAATGTGCACTCTATAATACAAACTCTCCACACTAGACACATCCATCTTCCTCCACGGTGATGAAACCGAAGAATGGATACCAACACTCTGATACCAATTGTGGGATCACTAGAAGAGTATGTCTAGAGGGGGGGGGGTGAATAAACTTGGCAATGTACTTTCGTGTGAAACCGAAGTCGAAAAGTCTAGATACGGAAAGAAGATTGTAGCCAAGGGATTCAACAAGCATAACATTTTGAATAGAGCTATCATTGGATATGGCCACCTTACCAAGGCCAAGTACCTTACCCTTGGAGTTGTCTCCAAAGGTCACGTACCTTTGAGGACCTTGATTAGGGGAGATCTCTTGGAACATGTCTTTATCACCAGTCATATGATCTGTACATCCACTGTCGAGAATCCACTCTTTTCCTCCGGGCATATAATCCTTGAAGTTTACCATGAGGCTCACATTCTTCATGATCTTCTCATATTCGCTGTCGAACAACTCATCTTCGCCAAGTTTCATATTGTCATCATCAATTGGAAAATCCTAATCATAAAGAACAAGAGATTCGTTAGAATTGTGATCATGACAATGTTCAAGTTTATGAATGCGAATGGCTTCAAAGATAATGTTTTTGATAGTGGTGACATCTCATTTAGCACGCATAAGATCACAGAGCTCAAATAGGAATTTATCAAAGTTTGGATCACTAGGCTTCATTTTGTGAAAAGCAATGGTTTTTTGAAGAATTTCATCAAGATTTCCTAAGGAAAGATGGATATCGTTTCTCCAAATCAGTCCATAAGGTATAGGCACATGCAAAGTTCTTCAACTGAGAAAGCACGAATGTTGGTAAACCTCTAACAATAAGATTGACAGTTCTTAGGTTACCAAGCATGTTAATTTCCTCTTCGTGTGTGGGATGCAATTCATCAATGGGGAGCACATAGGGGTTTTCAATATATTTAGTCAAATGGAATCTATTAAATAGATCAATCATGGTATTTTTCCATTGTCTATAGTACTCTCCATCTAGAATGGGCACTCTACAACTCAAACTCTCTACTCTAGACACATCCATCTTCCTCCACGGTGATTAAGCCGAAGCAATGGAGACCAAAGCTTTGATACCAATTGTAGGATCGAGGGAGGTGTGTCTAGGGGGTGGGTGAATAGACTACTAGCAGGAATTTAAAACCTAACCTTTTCCCAAGTTAATTGGTTGGCAGATTTTAACAGTTCACTACTAGAAAAAGGGCTATAGCTAATATAGACCACACATGGGTGCGCCACTAATGTTTATATTACTAATGGCACACCTTATGTGTGGTGCGCCACTGCTAAGTTTCTCCTGGGCACACCCCCCTCCCTAGACTTACCAGTGGCTCACCTGGGTTTGGTGAGCCATTACTAGTTTTAACTAGTAATGGCGCACCTCACCCGCAGTGCGCCACTACTAACAATTTTTTTCCAATTTTTTTTCAAAACTAGTAATTGCGCACCACACACCAGGTGTGCCATTAGTAACCCTGGTTACTAGTGGCGCATTCTTAGGAGGTGCGCCATTGGTAACCTAAGAGCAGCTAGATATTTTTGACAGCCACCGACCACACTCACTTTCCCCACTTCATTCTCTCCACCTCTACCAAGCTTGGTCTCGACTGCCTCCTCCTCCTCACCTCATTTGCACCATAGATTCACCCAAATTAAGTGGTTAAATTTCCTTTTTTATAGGTAAGTAAGGGGAAAGCTTTCTTTATGTTCTAGATCTACTTTTTTCTCCCTCCAACGTACACACTTTTTATGGCCTAGATCTACACTTTTCTCATTGAGCTAGATCTATGTATGTTTGTGGTGTTGCATATGTTTGTGTTTGCAGGTACTGGTATTTGAAATGCGATAGTTGCCAATATTTTGCCGGAATGTTGATTCATTTCCGTTTCGGCTAGAATTTGGCACTATGCATTCTTTTTGGTCCTATTTTTAGGCAAAGTCATGCCAAATTTTTTTTGGTTCTAAAATATCATTTTGCTCTACCCCGCAGGAGACCATGGTCCGCACGATGACCGAAGGCACCGTGAATAGGTTTTTGAGCTCCGCGAAGGCCGAGATGCTTCAAAAGAATGAGGCGGAGATAAGATGTCCGTGTTGAAGATGCAAGCTGAAGAGCCTTATGGACCCGGATTCCAGACAGGTGCGGGACCACCTGCTCGTGCGTGGTTTCATGGATGGCTATCGGTGGCAAGGTGATGAAGATGATTATGAAGTCGTCCATGGGGGCCGGGCAAGAAATAAGGAAGGGCAGCAAGACAATAGCGGCGAGGGTGGGCGAGAAGACGAATAATCTCCAGGCGGACATGATCACGAAGTAGATGCAGGACACAGTCATCATGTAGAAGATGCCGGACATGATGATGAGGAAGATCAAGACGAAGGGCATGATCATGAAGATGAAGATGCCGGAGCAGACAATGATGGACCATCGATGTGCTGGGTGCAGGACCCTCATATTCAAGAGCTGCTTCTCAAGCAGACGGGTAACGCAAGAGCTGCCGCTCAAGAGAAAGCCAAGCTGGATCAACTGGAGATAGACGCGGTTACTCCATTGTATGAAGGATGCAGGACCGAGGATACCCGCCTGAAAGTAACGCTCATTGCTTTGGAGATGAAGGTAAAACACAAAATGACCGACGCATGAGAACATGTCATTCTGGCACGAACGTCTTCCCAAGGGGAACAAGTGCCCGACCAGTTTCGAGGAGGCGAAGAAAATCGTGTGTCCTCTGGATTTACCGCACGTGAAATACCATGTGTGCATGAATGATTGCATCATTTATCAGGACGAGCATGCGGAGTCTACCATATGTCCGGTGTGCAGAGTCACTTGATACAAGAAGAGGAAGAAAGCTCCTCGAAAAGTGGTGTGGTACTTTCCTATCACTCCTTATCTGCAGCGGTATTTCACGGACCCTAAGCTAGCAAAGCTCCTGCGTTGGCACGCGGATAGGGAGGAGTAGAAGCAAGAAGATGACGGAAATGATCAGAAGATAAATAAAAAAGACAAGATGCTGAGTCACCCTAAGGATGCGAGCCAGTGGCAAGCGTTGAACTTCAAACACCCAGAATTTGGGGACGATCCAAGGAACATCATGCTGGGCGCGAGCACCAATGGAGTCAATCCGTTTGGCAGCCAGAGAAGCACACATAGCACCTGGCCCGTGTTTGTGTGGATGTACAACCTTCCCCCTGGATGTGCATGAAGAGGAAGTACATTCACATGAGTATGCTAATTGAAGGGACGAAACAACCAGGGAACGACATCAATCTGTATCTGACGGAGCCTGACGCTGCTAGCTTCTAAGGGCATGTACAATGGTTGATAAGATAGTCTTATCTTAAGTCTTACATATAATTTAGAGATGACAAAAAAGAAAGTCTATAATGGGTCATCTCTTAGCCTTATCTTCAATAACTAGTTACTCCTAAAAACATGGTGAGACCATTGTGCTAAGAGATAACACCATTATACATGTCCTAATCACCACAGTGCTACTGAGAATTCTAGTGAAAAAGTGAATTATTTTACAACAAACTTTACCATTTTAAGAATGCTCTAAATCAAAGTTGTAAAGAGAATACAAGTCTGTATAGAAGAGAGATCACTACAAGCTAAACACCTCAATCTGTTAGTATTTGTCTGCATTTTTGCACATTGTTCTTGTATATCTGATCTACCATTGCTTGTACTGGTAGTCTGTCCAAAATACAGGTTTGTATAGGGTATAACAGAGATAGCACCACAAGCTAAACACCTTCTTTGCTGGGAACTCTCATCTGAATCCTTTTTTACAGTCCATTTGTTCTAATATATCTTATTTTGATTTATTTGATGCATTCTGGACCCTAGAGTTGAATGAGACTGCTGATTCCACGTTCCGAATTATGACTGTTGCATGATCTCTTGTTACATATGATGTTCATGTTGATGCATTGACACTCTTGTAGTCAACGATAGCCTTACCAGGTTGACACTCTTTAATGCCGGGATTCTGTCGTTTTGGTTTATGTTACTGTGATCCACCTATATTCGATTGGAATATAGGATCATCCTTTTTTATGTTTCATTGGTTGGCCTGTCAATCTGTTTGTTGCCATCACTGTATAGTAAAACTGGCTGATTAGGTTTCTGTTTAACCTCAGAATGATTTCAGTTCTGTTTTGTCAGGCTGATATGGACACTACTGTTTAAATTGCTAAGCACCCATGTGTCCTGGAATGTTGACGCCAGGACAAATAGTTACCCCTTTCTCCTGAAATGTTGATTAATTTCCGTTTCGGTTGAGAATGGGGCACTCCTAGGACAAGAAAATTAGCAAAGGTCATGCCCAATTTTCTTGACCTAGAAGGTGCCCGATTCTCAACCGAAACAAAAATTAATCAACATTTAGATACTACCCTGATCTCATCCAATAACTCTAGTAGCCTTTTTTCCTATTTAGAGCGAACATGGCCGACAACGATGAGGCCGGCAGTTCGGGCAAGCAAATTCTGGGAGCTATCCTAGGAGATGGAGGAAGAACCTCACCGCTATGAGGACGCTGCGGAAGACACCGATCCCGACTACACAACCCCTAGTGGCGTCGAGGATGACACCACTGATGGTGCCGCCGGGGATGCCACCACCGATGATGGCAGCGAACGCACAGATGGAAGCCAACCAAAGAGGTAACGGAAGGACCGGCGCCCGAACGTGCTCAACACCGTCAAGGAGGAATTTACTGAAGTGTCCTCCAGTGGGCATCCAACGACGCCCAAAGAATTAGTCCGTGGGTACGTGGGACAACTCGGGTGCATTCTTCGGAGCACCGTCTCGATCAACACCGAGAACCTAAGGCATCGTGACTGAGGGAATTTGCGCAACCTCCTCTTCACGAAGATGCACGAACGATACAAGTTCCCTGATGACTTCGCAAACACATGCCTCTCAGGGAATAAAGTGAACAGTGCCGCCCTCATGAATATGAGCACGGCCCTGGCTACTTGGAGAGCCGCGGTGAAGAGAAGGATTCTAAGTGGTGATAGTTATGAGAAGATCAAGGAGACAAATCCTTCGATCAGTGAAGCTAACTACCTGGAGTTCAAGATCAAGTGCGAGAGCAACGCATCCGCGGAATCAAGTCAGTGGGGGAAAGATATGCGAGACTTGAACTTAGGGGTCCACAAACTCGGTCCCGACGGTTACAGAGTGGCGGAATCTAAATGGGACAAGGAGGACGCGGAGCATGCCGAGCAAGGCCTACCGCCCCTCTTCGATTAATACCATGAAAAGCAGACCAAGAACTATGTCAGGGACCTGTACAAGGTGGACCCGGTAACAGGGGAGCTTACCACGGATCCGAAGGTGAAGGAGCTTGAGCGTGTTCTAGTAAGGAATACACCCCCGCGTAATTAGCTCCATATGGTTGCATTCTAATTAATGAAGCTAAATTTCTAAATGGTTCATGTTCCTTCTGCAGGAAACTGAAAGCAGTAGCGCGGGGTCTCAGAGCTCCCTGTCTGCCCCTTGGGACACCACTTTAAATAGGGCGTTGAATGTAATGAAACACAAGGATAAGTTTAGTAAGCCGTCATCAGCTGGTCGTGTGGCCGGCAAAGGCTTGTCCATGAAATGGTTGGAATACTATAAGGCTGGGCGAAAGGAGAGAAAGACCAGCTCGGAAAGCCAGGAGCGCGAGGTTAAAGAACTCAAGGCACAAGTGGCGCGGATTTCGGAGATAGTCCAAGAGCAAGTGCGAGACCAACTAGGAGCAACGATCACCGCCATTATGCCTTCCTTGGTTGAGGGGCTGCGGGGGTGGATTGCGGGCGGCCAACAAGGGCCGCCCCCGATTCCCAGCTTCACGGGCAGCAACTCGCACAACGCACCGGCATTGGTGTCTCCGGCGTCGGCGCCGGTATTGGAGCTTAATGCACCCGGGTGTGGGAAGAATACGCCGGACGACACCTCGGCAGCAAGCGGCCCCTCCATCACTTGCACGCCCGCCGTTGGTGGTGCCTCGACATTATCCAAGCTCGACGCCATCACGGTAACTAAGCCTCGGCCAATGACTTCATCTCCTTGCCTTTGACTGGGTATCCCTGACGCCCTACATGTTTTTGCAGGGCACCGCCAACGTTCCATGCACTCTCCTGCACTTCGTGGACAGCGAGTTGATCGATGTCGCCAAGGCCATAATCGTTGAACCGGGCAACCGCGTGTTCCACGGTAACCCGATGCCACCCACCATGTATAGGGTTCAACTGGTTCTGGTGCTGCGGGGCTGCGACGACTTGTTACCTCCGTATCGACCCCCTGGGTCCGACGAAGATGATGTGATGACCCTCAGCGCCTGCTTAAACTGGTCCATGCTTTGGCCGAAGAGCCAGATTCGTTTGGGGGCGTGGGACACCACCCCATAGACAGCACCGCCAGTCGTGCCGGCGCCAAGCCATGGCAAGACCGCCGCAATGCTACCGCCGTCAGCTGATCCGGACATGCATATGGCACGGGATCCGGACGACGATGACGGTACATTTTCCAACGTCGATAAGTACATCAATGAAGATGGGTACGGTGACGAATTCTTGGGGCCTCCTTCTCAAGAACCCAACCCTGCAAAAGACGATCGCGATCTAGCTGGTACCGCGGAGAAACCCAATTGCAATAGGCATCGTCTGTTCAGTTCTCAGGAGACGCCTCCAGCTGCCGCCTTCATCGAGACTCAAATAGCCGAGGTGCAAAATATTATCAGCCCCAGCACACTCAAGAAGGTGGTCTCTGAGCAGAACTCGATCCCATTACAACAGAAGAAGCAGAAGGGATGGAAAAGAAAAAATAACAAGGGTGCGAGCCAGCCGGCACCGAGTATGATCCGTGCTCAGGACGGGCCACCAATACCTAAGGATAACTTGAGGAGGGTGCATGTGACGGGTAGGCCGATGCTACCGACTAATCTGCTCAATGCTGCAACCGGTGCTATGCGGAGTTTGCATGACGGTGTTCTTTCTATGGAAAAGCGGCGTCTCTCCGAGAATGATGTGGCATACCCGGTTTTCGTGGCCAAGGTGCCAGAGGGCAAGGGCTTCGTCGATAGCACCATCGGGCGTATGATCGTCCTGCGGTTTGATGACATCTTTGCTATGTTTAACCTTTATCCGCTGCACTACACCTTCGTTCGGCTATTTTCGCTCAGTATGGAGATGCGGATCATTAGAGACAAGACCTTGGACATCATGATAGTCGACCCCTTCTACATGCGTGCCAAGATCTTGGGCAGCGCTGGGGACCGGCAAGTCGCGAGTTCATACCTCGAAGGCGTTATTCTGGCGATCCCAGATAAGGATAACTTCCTCGTGCCTTACTTTTCCAAGTAAGTCATCCCCTCACCGCCCCGTAACATGTGATTTCTTAGATTTCGATCGTTCTTTTTTTTCTAACATTCCGTGTTTTGTGCAGTGACACACATTGCACACTCATCCTCTTAAGCCCGAAATATTCCATGGCCACATATTTCGACTCGGACCGTCAGTCGAATAAAGACTACACAAATATCAAGAAAGTTCTTGATGATGCTCTCCCCGGCTACGCCAAATCTGGAGGCGCCTTCAGGAGGCAAATTTGTAGGTACGGCAAGCACGTGTTCACCCACGTAACGAAGTTCCTCTGTGTCAAGCAGCCGCCTGGCAGTCAGAAGGATGCCTACTACGCCCTCCATCACATGCGGGCGATCGTACGGGACCTTCATCACCTTATGCTACCAAATAATCTCAAAGAATGGGCCACACGCTTGTCGGCAATCCAGGACGCGGACATCAGACAAGAATTCTTTTGCATCCAGTCGGAGTTTGCGGAAATCATCTATCAAGATGTCCTTCGTACCTCGGGGCAGTTCTACCTCAAATATCAACCGTCCAACAGTGAAATAGAAACAACGCTACAAATGCAGGCTGACAACGACCGCACATTCATGGCCATCACGAAAGACGGCGGCTTCATCCACGCTTCGGTCCCTAAGTTGAGTCGAAAGTATTGATGCTATGTAGTTCTGAAATATCAATTAGCTCATGTTGTAATTAAACTTTAATGAACTTGTATGTCTCCTTAGTTTGGATAGTCGTTCAACTTATATGTAATCGATGCTATTTATTAGTAGGACCATGAATCGTGCTATTAATGTGTTGCTTTTCTCTTCCGATCCTTTTGTTGCATACTTATATATTGCTTATATATTATTTGTGAATTGCTACTAACGTTTTGTTTGTCTAGTGCATAGAGATGCCGTCATATGTCGTGTATAAGGGTGAGGTTCCCGGAGTCTATGACGACTGGGAGGAGTGTCGGAGACAGGTTCACCGTTTCAGCGGTAACAGTTACAAAGGGTACACCACTAGGGCGGAGGCGGAAGCTAGATGTGCGCGCTATCTAGCGGGAGAGAGGAGGGAGTGGAGGAGGAACCGGATGAAGACCAGTTTCATCGCGATGATGCTCATCGTGACCGCAGCTCTCTTCTATGTGATGGTAGTTTAGATGATCGATATCGACTTTGTAATGTGACGACAAACTCGGCTAATATGATGAAATTTGCTAATGTCTCAAGACCTACGTTTGAACTTTGTTCGCTATTTCGAATTTGGAGACTAATATGATGAATTATATTGTGTGATGTTTATATTCTGTGCTGTAACATATTTTGTAACCTGTGCAAATACCAAAAAAGCAAAAACTAAAAATTCCTAATATTCATAGTAGTGGAGCACCATATTGAGCATTAGTGGCGCACCAAGATAAATACCAGTGGCGCATTATCGGGCATAGTAATGGCGCACTTGGGGCATAGGTGAAGGCAAATATGGCCCCCAGTAGTGGCACACCATATTGAGCATTAGTGGCACACCAAGGCTAAATACCAGTGGCGCATTTTGGGGCATAGTAATGGCGCACTAGGGGGCATAGGTGAAGGTAAATATGCCCCCCTAGGAGGCATAGTAATGGCGCATTGTTGGACATAGTAACGACCCACTATGTGGTGCACCACTATTATATGGGATACTAATGGCGCACCAGAAGTGCGCCATTACTATTTGTTACTAGTGGCATGTTAATAGTGGCGCACCTATAGTGCGCCATTAATAGCAAAAACTGGTGCGCCACTAATACCCTTTTTTCTAGTAGTGGTTTTAGTAAGTCTAGCAAGTCTAACAGCCCTACACATGCATGTCTACAAATATGGCAGTGGAAAGTAAAGACATTGCACATGAAGTAAAGAGATGGAATAGGAAGATCAAACACAATAGGAGACGCAAGGATTTTTCCTATGGTTCCCATAGGTGGTGCTATCGTACGTCCATGTTCATGGAGTCTTCAATCCACGGAGGGTAACGGTCATGAGAGTCCACGGAGGGCTCCACCCATAAGGGTCCACGAAGTAGCAACCTTGACTATTGCATGTGGCTTCCATCCATGAAGGACTAGCCTCACTATGGGTAGATCTTCACGAAGTAGGCGATCTCCTTGCAATTACAAACTTCTTGGTTCACTCCACAACTCTAAGTAGGAGGCTCCCAAGCGACACCTAACCAATATAGGAGGCACCACCCTCCAAAAGGTAATAGGCTCGGTAGTGACGATGAAATCCTTGATCTTGTGCTTCAAGATGATAGACTCCTCAACACACAATCACTCTCTCACAGATTTGGCTTGGTAGAAGAGATGGGATTGGTGGAAAGCAACTTGGGGAGGCTAGAGATCAAGATCCATTTGGTTGGAGTGGATATCTTGATCTCAACACAAGGGTAGGTGGTTCTCTCCCAGAAAACTAAGTAGGATAGGTATGGAATAGTTCTGAGTGCTTCTACTTCGAGTAAGTGGTGGTGGAGGGGTATATGTAGGCATCTCCAAAAATCCAACCGTTACACACAATAAGTCAGACTCGGTGACACCGATGTGTAAATCTCAGTGGTACCAAAGTTACTTAAAGTTTGGAACTTTTGAATCTCGGTGAGACCGATATAGAAATCTCAGTGGTACCAATTAGATGACCCACGGTCAGATTGCACAACTCGGTGAGACCGATTCTCAATTTTTGGTGGTACCAATTCTTGTCAATGGCTAACCAGAAAGTTGGTCGAAAACTCGGTGAGACCAATTCACAAAACTCGGTGGTACCGATTCTTGAGAATGGCTAACTAGAATGTGGGTCCAAATCTCAGTGAGACCGATTGGCAAAACTCGATGGTACCGATGCTTGAAAATGGGATACCCGAAAGTTGGCAACTGATTTTGGTGGCACCGAATGGAATGATGGTAGTACCGAGATGGGTTTGGCTTAGGATCTCCCTAGGGTTTGAATCTGGGTGAGACCGAATAGGAATTGTTGGTCTTACATATTTGAGTGGTAGGGTTCTAGACAGAGTATTTGTGGAAGATATTTTGGGTGTTTTTGGTGACTATCACGTGTGCACGTATCAGCATCTTGTTCACCAACAATACCTTACCCCCTTTTGATAGTATTGGCTTTCCTATGGACTCAAAGTGATTTCTCACAAATGTAAAATGTAGAGTCCTCTTCCTTGAAGCTTGGCCAACCTATTTCCTTGCGTCGCGGGGTAATTCCACAATCTCCACATTCCTTTTGCCAACTCAACTCTCCATGGACTATTATATGAAATACACTAGATAGAGGTGTTAGTCCAAGAGACAATGTATGTTGTCATGAATTATCCAAACCACCAAGGGAGCATGTTGTGCTTTCAATCTCCCCCTTTTTGGTAATTGATGACAACATACAATCAAAGCTTCAAATAAAGATATGCATGAAAATAATGAAGAATTTGAGAAACACATAACTTAGATTTGCTCCCCCTAAATGTGTGCAGTCCTTTAAAAGATAGTTGCTTTGGAATGCATGGACACACATAAGGATGAAGGGATATGGGAAGTCATGTGTATCATGTCTATATGCATCAATATATGTGAATGAAATGTATATCCTTGATCAAGACATCACTCTTGCAAACAATATGTGCAAGAAGCAAGAGATCATATGGATCAAGACTATGATGCATATACTTACCTTGAGTTGTTGAGCAATCTAGTAGTATAGAGACACACTTGAGAAAACAATGTTAGGAAACACAAGAGTATTCTACTAAACAAAAGCAATAGAACTCAACGAGTACCAAGATGTGGAGAACATATAAAATATGATAACCATTAAGATTGGTATGTCTCCACCTTTAGCATAAATTCTTTAGAACTTTCTCCCCTTTAGATATGAAAATAGTATTTCATCCTCCCCCCTGAATCTCAGCATGTAGATATTGGAATTGGATAGGGTGAGAACAATTATCCTTTGTTCACTTTACACTTTTCTCCAAAATATAGTTTTCTCCCCTTACATTGTTATTCTCCCCTTGTTTATATAAGTGTGAACTTTTGATATTTTCCTCTCCCCTGAAATCATATCTCCCCCTTTGCATAAGCATGTAACTCTCCCTTTAGCATGAAGCTTTGATATTTTTCCCCTTTGGCATAAAATACCAAAAAGGTGTAACTTGGGAGTAGTGACAGGGATCATTGACAAGGAAGGGATCCTTGAGAACATGGGTCATTGAAAGTAGGGTTCATAGAAAAGGGAACTGAGGGAATCATGGAATGACATTCTCCCCCTTTTGCAAATTTGAGTTTTCTACTGCTTGGAGTTAGGGATCCTTGAATATAGAATTTCTCACCCGAAGTGCTGTCAGTTCTTCTCCCCTTAAAAATTATATATATATATATATATATATATATATATATATATGAAGGGGTGATCGAAGGAACAAGAATATCACAAGAACAGATACCAAAAAAACATTAAAGAGACATAGATTTAGAAAAGAAGAAAATTGGTGGCTCCGAGATAAATAAATCAGTGGTACCGAGATGGTGTAGTGCAGCTCATCTGCAATTTCGGTAGCACCGAGTTATTTAGATCGGTGGCTCAGAATGAGAGACCAAGTTTCTGTTTTCACAGAGACAAAAGAAAATAGCTTCAAAAAGAAAATGCGAAAGTTTTACAAAAGACATCAAATAGATAAGATTGGAGTGGTTACGAGAGATCATGCAAATAGAGAGCAAACCACGCAAGATTCTTAACTAAATGATGGGCGGTGACTAGCTCACCTATATTAGAGTATATTGACTTAGGAGCCAAGCAAGAATACTCGATCATAGGTCATACTCTACGTTAAGCTTACAATGGGGTTACCATTTTTGATTAAGCATTTTGATGTCTTCATATCACTTGAGTTGGTTTAGCCCATGACTTGAAGTAAAGCCTTATCTAGGATATGAGTACATACCTTTGAATAATCTTGATGAAGCTGCTCGTAGGTGAACTTGTTGAGGATGCTCGAGGTTGATGAAGATCATCTTGAATTTGGAGCAATCCTTCTCGTTCTAGTACACTCATCACCTACAAAGCTTAGTCATGCAAGGAAGAGCAATGGATATATCCAATTGACATGATACTACTTAAGATATTGCAGCTAAGTTCAAGTATATGTCAAGGATATGTTTTTGTTGTCTTGTTTCTTCCATCATCAAGAGGGGTTGTGGATACTTGGTAATGACAAGATTGCTTATGATTGGAGTTGATGGCAATATTGTGGAATGAAGTTCTTCCAAGTACCTACAAAAGGTTAGATACAATACAAGGGAGCATAGAATTCCATGGCATATTATAATGAGTTACGGGCTCATGGAAACAACAAGAAAGCTTACACCCTTGCTTTCAACCGGGTGAGTCTAGCTCAAGTTTGAAGCATCAATGATGTTTGACTCACTTGTGAGATGACAAAATGTTTTCTCATCAAGTGGCTTAGTAAAGATATCTGCCATTAGTACGAACATGCTTAAGATTAATATCTCCTTTGGCAACATGATCACGAATGAAATGATGCCGAACTTGAATATGCTTGGTTCGAGAATGTTGCACAGGATTATGTCCAATTTTAATAGCACTTTCATTGTTGAAAAGTAATGGAACATTTTTAACATTAATTCCATAATCCTTAAGCGTTTGTGTCATCCATAGTAATTGCACACAACAAGATCCAGCAGCAATATACTCAGCTTCGAAAGTAGATAGAGATACCGAGTTTTATTTCTTAGAGGATCAAGACACAAGAGATCTATGTAAAAATTGACAAGTACCCGAGGTTGATTTTCTATTAACCTTGTCACCAGCATAGTTCGAATCAGAATAGCCAACAAGATTAAAAGAATATCCCTTGGGATACCAAATGCCAAAGTTTGGTGTTTGTATCAACTACCTCACAATACGTATTACAGCCAAAAGATGACACTCTTTAGGTGCAGCTTGATATCTAGCACACATGCAAACACTAAGCATAATATCGGGACGATATGCACATAGATATAACAATGAACCTATCATAGATCGATAAACCTTTTGATCAACCGGTGCATCCTCCCTGGTAAGATCAACATGTCCACTAGTGGGCATAGGTGTTTTCATACCTTTGCAATCCTGCATGTTGAACTTCTTGATCAAGTCCTTGGTATATTTAGTTTGAGAGATGAAAGATACTTCTCTTGATTGCTTGATTTGCAATCCAAGAAAGAATTTCAGCTCACACATCATAGACATCTCATACTTCTTGGACATCAGCCTTCCAAACCTTTCACTAAATTGAGGGTTAGTGGAACTAAGGATAATATCATCCACATAGACTTGGCACACAAATAATTCTCCATTGACTCTCTTAGTGAACAAGGTAGCATCAATTTGACCAATTGCAAAGCCTTTTTCAATGAGGAACTTTGTTAAGCATTTGTACTAAGCACGAGGGGCTTGCTTAAGACCATAAAGGGCTTCACGAAGCTTATAAACATGATTAGGTTTCTTAGGATTCACAAAACTAGGTGGTTTATTAACATAAAGTTCTTCTTCAATTTCACCATTTAAAAATGCACTTTTGATGTCCATTTGATACAACATGATATCATGGTGATTAGCATAAGCAAGAAGAATATGGATAGCTTCAAGTCTAGTGACGGGGGCATAAGTCTCACCGTAGTCCATACCTTTGACTTGCGTAAATCCTTGGGCTATGAGGAGAGCCTTGTTGCGCACGACTTGACCATCTTAGTCTTGTTTGTTCCGAAACACCCATTTGGTTCCGATGATGTTATGCTCATCTTCGGGCTTCTCCATGAGTGTCCACACTTTGTTCCTCTCGAAGTTGTGTAGCTCTTCATGCATTGCATTCACCCAATCCACGTCTTCAAGAGCTTGTTCTACCTTTAAAGGCTCAATGCTAGAGATGAAAGAATAATGCTCACAAAAGATAGCTAGACGGGTTTTAGAGCGAGTGATTATCCATGTTTGTATATCACCAAAGATTTGGTTTCGGGAATGGTTCTTGGTCAATTGTGCTCGAACTCGGGTCAGCTTCTGATTGTTGGATGGTGGAGCTTGTTCTTCTTCATCATCATCTCCTTCATCTTTGTTGTTATTGAAGGTGTCGTTTGCTTGAGGTGGTGGTGAAGGTGGTTGTGGTGGCTCTTCATGATGCACTTCCTCCTCTTCATCATCTCGTCGTGTACCGCTTGTGGATGCCTCCATGTCGTGTTGAGGTTCACCTTGACGTGAAGTAGGGGCTTCCACTTGAGTTGATGAAGTACTTTCCTTCACCTCCATGGGACTAATCTTGCCGATGGGTAAATCTAGAATGGCTTCCGAAGGGTCCTTATCACCTACATCATTTGGCAATTGTTTGACTTGCAAACCATTAGATTCATCAAACTTCACATATACCATCTCTTCAACTTTTCGAGTGAAGTTGTTGTAGACACGGTAAGTGTGAGAGTTCGATCCGTAACCAAGTAGGAATCCTTCATGAGATTTAGGAGAAAATTTAGTACAACGATGCTTATCAAGAATGTAGCACTTTGAGCCAAATACCCGAAAGTATCCGACTTGGGGTTTCTTACCGGTGAGTAGCTCATATGCCGTTTTACCGAGAAGCTTGTGCAAGTAAAGTCGGTTTGTGGCATGACATGCTGTTTCAACGGCTTCTGCCGAAAAGTGTCTTGGCGTCTTTTATTCGTAAAGCATCGTTCTTGCCATCTCAATGAGCATCTGGTTTTTCCTCTTAACAACTCCATTTTGTTGAGGTGTGTACGTAGCCGACAACTCATGTGAGACACCTTCTTCGTCAAGAAAGGTATCCACATGGGTGTTCTTGAACTCCAAACCTTTATCACTCTGAATCTTCTTGATCTTCACTTCAAACTGATTTTGCGCTTTGCGAGCGAAGTTCTTGAAGATCTCTTGAACCTAAGACTTATCATCAAGAAAGAATACCCACGTAAATCTGGAAAAATCATCAACTATAACTAGACCATAGGAATTTCCACCGAGACTCTTGTAAGCATTGGGACCAAAAAGATCCATGTGAAGTAACTCGAGTGGTCTCCTAGTAGTCATGATATTCTTAACGGGGTGACTTCCACCTACTTGCTTTCCAGCTTGACAAGCACTACAAAGTCTATTTTTGTCAAACATAACATCTTTAACTCCAAGTATATGATCACCTTTGATTAGCTTATCTAAATTTTGCATGCCTACATGTCCTAATCTTCTATGCCAAAGCCAACCTTTAGAAGATTTAGCAATTAAACAAGTGCGAGGCTTGGATCTTTTAGTGAAATCAACAATGTATAGATCACCTCTATGGAAACTGGTAAAGACCATTTTATGATTATCTTGACGAAACACTTGGCAATCTACTTTCGTGAATAAAACATTGAAACTGAAGTCGGCAAGTCTAGATACGGAAAGAAGATTGTAGCCAAGGAATTCAACAAGCATAACATTTTGAATAGGGCTATCATTGGATATGGCCACCTTACCGAGGCCAAGTACCTTACCCTTAGAGTTGTCTCCAAAGGTCACGTACCATCGAGGACCTTGATTAGGCGAGATCTCTTGGAACATGCCTTTATCATCAGTCATATGATCCATACATCCACTGTTGAGAATACACTCTTTTCCTCCGGACATATAATCCTTGAAGTTTTCCATGAGGCTCAGATTCTTCATGATCTTCTCATATTTGATGTCGAACAACTCATCTTCGCCAAGTTTCATATTGTCATCATCAATTGGAAAATCCTAATCATAAAGAACAAGAGATTCGTTAGAATTGTGATCATGACAATGTTCAAGTTTATGAATGCGAATGGCTTCAAAGATAATGTTTTTGATAGTGGTGACATCTCATTTAGCACGCATAAGATCACAGAGCTCAAATAGGAATTTATCAAAGTTTGGATCACTAGGCTTCATTTTGTGAAAAGCAATGGTTTTATGAACAATTTCATCAAGGTTTCCTAAGGAAAGATTTGGATATCGTTTATCCAAATCAGTCCATAAGTTATAGGCACATGCAAAGTTCTTTAATTGAGAAAGCACGAATCTTGGTAAACCTCTAACAATAAGATTGACAGTTCTTAGGTTACCAAGCATGTTAATTTCCTCTTCGTGTGTGGGATGCAATTCATCAATGGGGAGCACATAGGGGTTTTCAATATATTTAGTCAAATGGAATCTATTAAATAGATCAATCATGGCATTTTTCCATTGACTATGGTAGTCTCCATCAAGAATGGGCACTCTACAACTCAAACTCTCTACTATAGACACATCCACCTTCCTCCATGGTGATTAAACCAAAGCAATGGAGACCAAAGCTCTGATACCACTTGTATGATCGAGAGAGGGGTGTCTAGAGGGGGGCGGTGAAAGACTACTAGCAGGAATTTAAAACCTAACCTTTTCCCATGTTAATTTGTTGGCAGATTTTAACAGTTTTAGTAAGTCTAGCAAGTCTAACATCCCTACACATGCATGTCTACAAATATGACAGCGGAAAGTAAAGACATTGAATGTGAAGCAAAGATATGGGATAGAAAGATCAAACTCAATAGGAGACGCAAGGATTTTTCCCGTGCTTCTGATAGGTGGCGCTACCGTACGTCCACGTTCATGGAGTCTTCAACCCACGGAGGGTAACAGTCGTGAGAGTCCACGGAGGGCTCCACCCATAAGGGTCCAATTCTTTTAAATCTATTGCTAGATGCATTAGCTCAACCACATCATATTGCCATGTCGTATTCATGCATCATAATGTTTCATTAGATGTGTATTGATTTGTCCCTCCTTCGATGGTTGTTCTCTGTGTTAGGCACTGTTCCGGAGGGTGGTTCGAGTATCCATCTGAGGAGCAGTAATGTGTTGATGTCTTATCAGGCAAGCAACTCCCTTGAACATCTCCGATACAATCCCACTCTCTCTCTCTTGCTCTCACTTATTGCATTAGGACAAA
Organism: Hordeum marinum; assembly: GCA_022496015.1. NCBI lineage: Eukaryota > Viridiplantae > Streptophyta > Magnoliopsida > Poales > Poaceae > Hordeum > Hordeum marinum. The sequence goes on from CM039677.1 coordinate 238,182,749, forward strand.
CCATTTCAACTTTTACATGTTCCGATAGTTGAACCCATTCCTTTGCATGACCTGTCATTTTCATAGTAAATAGCTGAACCAAGCAACCTAGCATACCATGTAGATGCTTCAGCCATGTTGTGTCTTTACCTGCTATGCTTGCTATGTTTAGAGTTGTGTCAGGTCTAATTCATCTAGGTGATGGACTAGAGTAAACTGGTTTTGTTCTGATGATGAGAGTTAAGTGGTGAACACGATTTGGTAAAGGTAGCGATGAGAGGCCATGTAGGAGTACATGGTGGATTGTCTCATTGGGACCGTCCTTAAGAACCGAATCATGTGTATGTTATCCAAGACTAGATACTACCGTGCATTGGGCCCCAAACCAATGGACTCTCTCGACTTATTAATCGACCTGATTTCTTTCCAGGAGTTGCAACTAGTTTCTGGTGATTTTAGGCCGTGCTAGTAGTCTACTGAGTGGCACCCCGTACAGGTGGGCTTGGGTCCGACTAGGCACCATGGCCCAGTGTACCAAGCGTAGTACCATCCATAGAGGTGGGCTTGGGAACCCTGCGCACATCGTTTGGGACCATGATGGAAACCCCAGCCGGACTTCCGTTGCGGGTTCAGTCTGAAATAGGCGATAAACCTGGGCTAGAGTCTTGTGTGGTTAACGGTTGTGGCTGACTCCCTTGCTAGGCTTCCGCTTGGAGCCTGTGTTGGTAAGTGGCGGGAGCGTGTGTGACGAAGTACACCCCTGCAGGGCAATAATCTATTCGAATAGCCGTGTCCGTGGCTATGGACTACTTGGAGACTTATATGGTTCATAGACAACTTAAATGGTTACTCATAAAAGCTTCAAGATAAGTGTGAGTACCGTGGATGGCACTCTCATAGGAAGACGGGAGCGGATCCATGGTGCTGTATTGTTGTGGTGTTCGTCGACTCATGTGCGTTTCACAAACTTTTCAAAGTACTGATAGTCGTACTACAGGATAGCCATCGAGTCAAAGCTGGCTTGCTACGTTGAACCCCACAACCCCATTGTTGATACCAATTTATATGTAGTTAGCTCAGATGTAAGTCTTGCTGAGTACTCAATACTCACTGTTGCTTAATTATGTTTTTGGAGAGCAGACTCTAGTCTCGCTAGCGGTTTCTATGATAAGATCGATGTTGGCCAAATAGCTTGGGAATCCTAGCCAGAGTTCTGCTTCCTATGGAGGGCTTTGTAGATAGACAGGCTCCCTCAGCCGTCTTCTTTTCTAGATGTCTGTACCCAGGCATGTTATTCTTCCGCTTGTTGCTTGTATGATTTGTGTGTTGGGTCATGTGACCCCTGCTTGTAATATCACACTATGTTGGCTCTTATGAGCCTTCTAAATAAATGTTGTGTTGTTGTATGGTTATGTTGTGATGCCATAGTTGTATCTATGCATATCGGGCACGTCGTGCGTACGTGTGATGTGCAACAGTAAGTATGGGATTAGACACCTAGTTGTGTGCCTTTAGTAGTACTCTTTACAGGGAACTGCTTCTAAGTGCTTCCACCGAGCCTTGGTAGCTTGCTACTACTTAGGACACATTGATTGACTGGCATATATCCTTATTTGCTGTAGTGTCTGTCCCTTTAGGGAAATGTCTCCCAGTGTAATGGTGTCCCTATAGCCTGCTACGACTCATCTATGTGTAGTGATGACATTAATGTCCCACAGTGTAATGGAGTCCTTGTAGCTTGCTATGACTCGTTTACACACGCTACAGGTCGACACCTGCATTGCTGGGTTATGGATGCTACAGATGTGCCATTAACTAGTCATGTCGACCTGGGTTCTTTGCCATTTGAATGCTAGCGACATATTCAAATAAGTGAGCCAAAAGGCGCAAACGGTCCCGGCCCAGGTAAGGTGACAGTCGTGGAGTTAACCGTGAGTGAGGCCGCAATGTGATGTGATGTGTTACATGCTAGATTATTATGGCTTAGGATCGGGGTCCCGACATAGTTGCACCTGCATTCCTCGCCAACCTCGAAGAAAATCCTACCTTGTTGGATGATATTAAGGAAGCTCAGAAGGGACACGATAGCATTGAAGGCATCAAAAGGAAGATCAAGGCAGGCAAGGCCCCAACATTCTTAGTGGATGAATATTTAGTTGTATGGTTCAGGAATCGCATCTGCGTACCCAACACAAAAGAGCTCAAGAACTTGATCTTGCAAGAATCTCATGATACTCCGTATTCTATTCACCCTCGAGGAACCAAGATGTACCAAGACCTCAAGGAAGTATTCTTGTGGCATGGCCTGAAACGGGAAATAGGCACCTTTGTTGCTAAGTGTGACATATGCGAGAGAGTCAAAGCTGAGCATCAACGATCCGCTGGACTATTGCACCTCTCAAAGTGCCTGAATGGAAGTGGGACAAAGTTGGCATGGACTTCATCACCAGATTACCAAGGTCAAGCAAGGGGCATATTCCATTTGGGTCATTGTTGATCACCTGACCAAGGTAGCCCACTGCATTCCCGTCAAGACGACCTACAATGGGAAGGAACTGGCCAACCTCTACATCAATCGGATCGTGAGCCTCCACGGAGTTCCTAAGGAGATTGTATCGGACCAAGGCACCTAGTTCACCTTATGGTTCTGGAATAGATTCAAAGAAGCCTTGGGAACCATGTTTTCCTTCAGCACTACTTTTCACCCTAGACTGGTGGGCAAATAGAGCGAGTAAATCAAATACTCGAAGATATGCTCCGTGCTTGTGTTTTGGCATATGGATCCAAGTGGGAAGATTTCCTACCATTTGCCGAGTTCTACTACAACAACAACTATCCGTCGAGTTCTTCAGATGGCACCATTTGAGGTGTTGTATGGACGCAAGTGTCGTACTCCCCTCAACTAGTTGGAGGTCGGAGAAGGACTAGTCTTTGGACTAGACATCCTCCACGAAGCAAAAGAACAAGTTCAACTCATCCGAGAACGTCTCAAGACTGCCAAGACCCGACAGAAGAGCTACGCCGACTCCCTCCGTAGGGACATGAGTTTCCGTGTTGGATACCATGTTTACCTCCGGGTCATGCCTCTCAAAAGAACCAAGCGTTTCCACGTCAAGGGAAAACTTGCCCCAAGATATATCGGCCCCTTCAAGATCACAGATAGACGAGGAGAAGTTGCATACTAGCTAGAGCTAGCTTCCGATCTATCAGATGTTCACAACCTGTTCCACGTGTCATAGCTCCGGAAGTGTCTCCAAGTTCCTAACCGCCACGACCTCTATAAGGACATAGACCATCAAGCTATCGATCTACAGTCAGACCTCACATATCATGAGAGGTCACTTCGTATTTGGATGAAGCTGAACGTTGCACCCAAAACTGTACCATCAAGTACTTCGAGGTCCAATGGAGCAACCACACTAAAGCAGAAGCAACCCGGGAGCATGAAGAATATCTTAGATCTGAGTTCCCTTTTCTTTTTGGTGCTTAACCTAGGAATCTCGGGGAAGAGATTCTTGTAAGGGGGTAAGTTTGTCACACCCTGTGTTTGTATCACTTTGCTATGCTATGGATTTACAAAATTTAGAACCAATTAAAAGTTTTGAGTACAAATGCCTGATTGATCTGTTTGATGATTGCTTATTGATTGTGTATGGCACTCCTAGGTTCTACTCCTCTCCATATTCATCTTCCTTGGTCCAAACCTGTTGCCCAATGATCATGCCATGTGTGTAGTACCTAAAACTATTTTTATCAAAAAAATTGGCCAAAAAGGATTTATTCAAATTAGGTTTTCAAAAACCCCTAAGTTGAGGTTGCACTGCAGGTCCTCAAATTGGGTGAATCCTTTTTCCCCAAAGGCTTTATTTTAAACCTACTGTATATACGACTTCCCAAAACCACCAAATAACAATTTTAAGGATTATTTTACTATTTTATTTAAAGTCTTTTTCTTAAGGCCAGAAATGGTCTTTTATAGGGAAAAATTTATTTAAATTCTTTAAACATATTGGAGAAAAATTAGGGAAACTCGGTGGACATATATTTTCCATATATATGAGTTTCAACACATGGGCATGTTCAAAATCATGGGAAAACCCCCTCAAAACCCATTGTGCTTAAATCAAGCTTTTGAAATATTTCTATAAGAAATATTCTCAATAAATTCCAAGAAAATTCTAGCAAGTCAGACAAGTGATATGTGATGATCTTGCGAAGTTTTATCTCAATCCCCCTTGCTTTGCTTCACCAAAATATTCCAAAACAATTCATGTCCAGAATAAAATTTGAGCAGCTGTACATTGTGAAGTTTCTTCCCTTGACCCCAAACTTTGTGGACATGTTCCATTACCCAAATGATGATGCCACACTAAGTGGTGCATCAAGGATAATGTAAATTCATCCATAGATCTTCAAGAAGCTGATTGTGTTGATTTCTAGGGTTTACAATGTCTACATTGTGGACATTCTTCAATAAATCTCAAACTTGGTGATCAACCCTATTTCTAACCACCATTTGACCTTGTTAAATCTCAAGTCAAGAAATATCCAATTGATTGACCAAATCCTCATCAAATATCTTCTAGTGATTTGGTACAAATCAAGTTTCTACCTCTTACACTATTCTGCTTTATCTCAAACTTTTACCACTATATCTAGGATGCCCCCACTACCCCCAGTAAGAATATCAACCCTCAGCTCCATGGTTAAGTGGGGTAAACCACCATTTTTACCCCCTGGACAGCACGAATCTCTCTCCCCTTCCCTCTTATTCTATCAATCTCCTAGAGCATCCTATGCCATTTCCTCATTGCGTATTCCCCCTGGACCCACTTGACATGATCGGCCGTGCCCAGGACACCATTGGCATGCCATGGCATGACAAACACGTGCTCCGGAGTAGGCTATAGTGCCCGACCGCACTGTAGCTACCGCCCACTGCATGGCCCCGACAGTCTCGGGCCTTCGCCTCTTGCCACTTGGCCCCTCGAAGTCTGGGACACACCTCCCTGTCGGCCCCCTCCTCTCTGCTCCTCCTTCTCCCTCCTACCACGTCTGCCGAGTGTCACTCGGCTTGGCCAGTGAGCTGCCTCACACGCGCGCGCCCCTCTTCCTCTCTCTTCTCTCCCCTGGACCTAGACCAGCCCAAGGAATGCCCTAGACTCATCCCTGTATCCTCCCGTGTCTTCTGGCCTGGGCCCCGCGTAGTCGGTGTGCCAGCGATATGGTGGACCACAACTCGCCTACATAAGGACTCACATGAGCCTCCACTCTGCTTTGATCTCTATCTCCACCCCAATCGGTCGACCCAAGCACCCATTTAAGCTCCCCAAGCACTAGTTCTCGAGATCGAACAACGCACCACCGCGCCGGAGCTCCGTTGATCTCAGTTTATCGGCCCTCTCTGGTCCTCCTTCCCTTCTCTCTAAGACCGTGGGGTACCCCCGACCCTTTTCCCCCTCCTCCCCGCTCGAATTGTGGCGAGAATCAATGCCGCCGACCTCCTCTCGAAGCTCCTACGTTGCGGGACCTCTTCGCTGACGACCGAGATCGCCGGGTCGACCATCTCCCCCAACTCCTGAGCGGTGACGATGCCCCGAGTCCATTCCTATCATCGATTGCCCTCACCATCCCCGGTGAGCCCCGCCTCCCTCTGTCTAGAGGAGGACGACGGACCTGACAGGCGGGCCTCGCCTATCAGCCTCCCACTCCTCTCTCCCGCTTCACTCTCTCTCTACTGACGGGCTCCGCCCGTCAGGTTTAAATCCTGACACACACAGGAGCACCAGGCTCGCCTGGGCCAGATGGCGTGACTGGGCCGGCTCGGCTGGCGGTTCTGTCCCATTTTTCCCTGTGACTTTTTCCTTTTTATCTGTGGTATTTAGTAAAAATTCCATAGATCCAAATAAAACTCCAATGACAAATATTTTTCCACCTGAAATGTTAGGATAATCTATAGTATTTTATGGTGCCACTAGTGAAAATATTTGAAAACATTTTTTGTACTATTTTATTTTAAAACCTCTTTTAGGAATTTTTAGCCTCTCTTATAAATAGTTTTGAAAACCTTTTTCACTCCAAAACCCTAGAAAAATATTCTTAGAATAGTTTGTAGTATTTATCAGAGTAGGGTAACATTTTAGAAGTAGAGTTTGTGCTCTGTTTCTGTGTGATGCTTATTATTAGAGTTATTTATCACGATGATAGATTGCGCTGTTGATAAGGGAGTTGAACCCGAAGACTTTGAAGATTTCGAAGACTTTGTTGAGCCAGGCAACCATCCATTTGAACATGTTAAGAAACTTTTTCATGCATGTCAGATAGCACTTTCTGTTTCGATGAATTGATCATGTTGATGTGGTGCCCCCTTCGGTTGGATGCCTCCGATACATTCTTGTTGATACTTGCATCGCGCATGACCCTACCTTCTTATGAGGGTTGTGACGGTGGGATTAGTTAGGTTGCTAGTAGTTTCTACGCAAGTGGGATGGGAATATGCATGGTGACGGAAACAAATTTGGATTCAATGACGTTTCAAAAACCTCGTCAGGTGCCACTAATGCCCGAGGGAGATGGTGTTGAGCCAGATAACCACTTGATAAGGAAGTGGTGCACCGGAGAAAGTGTGTGTGTGTGGTTTTTGAAAATGGATTGGTGTAAGTTGCGGCCGTTATTCCAGCCTTACATGTACAACCACTATACCCCTTATGGGACAGGGCTTTGTTGATTACCTTGGTGGTTACTAGTATAGAGCCCACATAACTAGTGGCGGGAGTGACGAGGTCACTCTCAATACGGGGGCACGCCTTGTAGGGCGACCATGCGCTATCTTTACAGGCACCGGGCACACCGTTGCATGCCCTCATGGATGATATGTGTGATGTATATCATGAGGGGTGGCACCAACGAGTGGACTTCTTTTTTTTACTACCGCTAGGGGAAAGACATTGTTTGGGTGCTTACCTCGGGTATGAAGTATACGACAAGTCATGGATGACATGGAAGTTCCCCGAGTCTCGTGAGTAAAGTGTGCAACCTCTGCAGAGTGTAAACTATTCGAATAGCCGTGTTCATGGTCAAGGACAGTTGGATGGCCATGCTTGTGCTACATCCAATGTTTACTTAACTTGGTGTGTGTGTGTCTTTGTGTGTGTGTGTGAGTTGGTGCCAAGATGATACTTGAGCTAACTCCGATGATTTGGCATGATGTTGAACAGGAGATGTTCAACCCCCTCTTATGATGATAACTGTGATGTGTTCACATCAACACCTGTCTATGGTTGATGCATGCTTACTTAAGTTTCTTGATCATGTCATTGCACTCAAAAATAGATTTCTATAGAACTTACCTACTTAGTGCTATATCATGCATTGTTATACCTTGTTCCACAACTTGGGTTGATTGCAAGTACTTTCAAAGTACTCATTGACTTGACACTAGTTATTTAATTGGCCATTCATGGAAGAGAAGGAATATGTTGAAGAATTCGTTGATGACGACCGTGCGGTCTAGGACGGTTCCCAGTCCGAATGTCTGTAGGTTTAAGGCAGATGGCATGGGTTCACGCTTTCGATCAAGATTTCCGCTGCTAGTTTGTGTTTACTTCTGGCCTTCATGGCCCTATCTATGTAAGACTTGACCTTCATGGTCTTTATTTGTGGAAGACATTAAGTATGGATGTAAAACTCTTGTTATTCAGCTTCTATGTGTTCAGTGAGCATTGATATCTGGGATCACTGTACACGTGCATTTGGTGATCACGACTTATGAGTCGGGGTCCCTACGGAGATGGTATGGGAGCCATCCTGACTGTAGAAGCCCTTAGTTATCATGGATGTTAGTTAGGATAAAAACATTTTCAAAATTGTGCCTAGTTGCTAGGTGCAACAAATTCTATGCCTCTCTTCTCTTCTAGTCTATTTCAAACTCTTGCTGACTCTCCTCCATTCAAAACCTTGTATCTAAAGCCCTCCTAGCATACGTCTTTCCCCTACTCCTTAGGGATAGCCTGGAGATGTGCCGGTTCTGCCAACTACATGTTTCCTCTACCACGAGCATTGGGCCGATGTCGTCATCAAGGAATATCACATTGAAGTGTTCATGAAGGTAAACGAGTCCCCGATCAGTTGGTTCTTTGAAGGACCACAGATGGAGACCCTGACACTCATAGTTCAGGCAGCAGCATGCAAGGCACTTGTCCACATTTGAGGCATCATTCGAGAGATGGCCGACGAACCTGCTACTCGTTACCTACCCATCAGAAAGGAGGACATTGGAGAAATTCAGACGTCGGATCCATCCAAGGAGGATGGCGTGCCCCTCAGATTTCAGACCTACTTCAGCCTCTTTGCCGATAGTCTGGTTCACAACCTGATTAAGGAGTCCTTGAAGCTCCGTTAGGAACTTCACCACATTAGAGAGCTATTCCGCCAAACCAACGTCCAACTCTTGCCAATATCATACCTCTTGAAGGGTAGATAGTGAGTAGCTGGCTCGTAAACCATCTCTAGGATGATGTCTCGAAGGTGAATAAGTGCCTTCTATGTAGTTGTCTCGACTGCTAACGCCAGGTTCTCCATCTGTGGTCCTTCAAAGAACCAACTGGTCGGGAAGTCATTTGCCTTCACGACCATATCAACGTGGTACTCCTTTGTGACGGCATCGACCCAATGCTCATGGTAGAGAAAAACGGGTGATCGGCAAAACTGGAACTTCTTCAGTCTATCCTCAAGGAGTAGGGGAAAACCAAATGCTAGGTGGTCTTCGGGTACGACGGCCATCTACAAGGTTTGAAGGGAGGAGAGTCAGTGAGGGTTTGAAATGGACTAGAAGAGGAGATAAACATAGAAACTGTTGCACTTAGCAACTAGGCATAGTTTTTGAAAAAGGTTTTTGTCCTAACTAACGTCCATGCTAACTAAGGCTTCCTACAGTCAGGATGGCTCTGATACCAGCTCTGTGGGTAACCCCGACTCATTAGTCGTGATCACCGAATGCACGTGTAAAGTGATCTAGAGATCAATGCTCACTTAACACACAGAAGCTGAATAACAAGAGTCTTACACTCATACATACAGTCTTGTACAAATAAAGACCATGAAGGTCAAGTCTTACATAGATAGGGCCATGAAGGCCAAATAACAAACATAGCTAGTAGCAGAAATCTTGATCGAAAGTGTACACCCATGCCATTTGTCTAAACCCTACAGGCATTCTGACTGGGAAGCCTCCTAGTTCACATGTTTGTCACCAACGAACTCTTCACCATATCGTACTCTTCCATGCCTGGACAATTAAATAACCAGTGGCAAGCCAATGAGTACTTTGAATGTACTCGCAAGCAACCCATGTTTTGGAACACGGTATAACAATGCATGATATAGCACTAAGTAGGTGAGTTTTACAGAAAGCTAATTTTGAGTGCAATGACATGATCAATTACTTGTGAAAGCATGTATCATGAGGTTGCAGATATCCATGTGCATATGTTACAAATAAAAATAAAAATAGGGGTTGAATATCTCATGTTCACGCACCATGCTAAGTCATCGGACTTAGATCAAGCATCATCTTTGCCACACGCGCACACACACACACACACCATGTTTGTAAACAATGGTTGTATACCAAGAGCGGTCATCCAACTATTCTTGACCATAGACATGGGTATTCGAATAGTTATACATTCTGCAGAAGTTGCACACTTTACCCACAAGACTCGGGGAACTTCTGTGTCAAGCCATGACTCACGGTATCGTTCATACCCGAGGTAAGTACCCGAACAATGCCTTTCCCCTGTCGATACTAAACAAAGAGTCCATTATTTGCTGCCATCCCTCATGATATACATCACACGTATTATCCATGAGGGCATGCAATAGTGTGCCCAATGTCTATAAAAAGAGTCCATGATGGTCCTATTTGGCATGACCCCGTATCGAGTGTGACCACATCATTCCCGCCACTAGTAATGCGGGCTCTCTGCTAGCATCGTCGAAAGTAATCAACAAAGCCCCTTCCCATATAGGGGTAGAGTGGTTGTACATGTAAGGTTGGAGTGGTGGTCGCCACTTAAAACAATCCCTTTTTGAAAACAACACACACACACACACTTGCCTTGGTACACCACTTCTTTCTCAAGTGGCTATCTAGCTCAACATCATCTCCCCCGGGCATTAGTGGCACCAGACAGTGTTTTTGAAAATTTATTGAAATCATTTCCTTTCCAACACCATGCATATTCCCATCTCATTTGCATAGCAATTTCTTAGCATTCTAACTACTTACCACTCGCAAAACCCTCATAGGAATGTTGGGTCATGCTCAGTACAAGTATCAACAAGGAAAGTATCTGAGGTAACCCACTACGGTGATCACCGCTTCATCATGATTCAATGCAATGGAAATAAGTGCCACATGCATAAAATGGTTTCTTATACATGTTCAACGGGCTGCTTGCTTTGCTCAACAAAGTCCTTGGGGTCTTCAAAGTCATTGGGTCCAACTCCCTCGTCACCAATGCAATCTATCGTCGCGATAATAATGGGCAAAACTAAGAACACAACAAAAAATGCACATAATCCACTTCTAAAATGTCACACTACTATGTTTTAAATAAAGACTAAAAATAAAGACTAAAATTATTTGTCTCTGGTTTTTAAGTGAAAAAGGTTTTGAAATCTATTTTAATAGAGGCTAAAAATATTTAAACTAGGTTTTAAATAAAACCACTACATAAAACATTAAAAAACACAAGTGGCATTAATAAATACTACAGAATATTCTAAGATTCAAGGTGCAAGAATATTTGTATTTGGATTATTATTTACTTCTGTGGATTTTTTGAAAAAATCCTTACAAAAAGAAAAGAGAAAGGGCCACTATGCCACGCGGGCCAAACCAGCTAGCCGAGCCGGCCCAACCAGCGCAGACGGACCGAGCGGCTCGGTAACCCCTCGCGCGTCAGGTTTAAACCTGACAGGACGGGCCAGTATGCGAGAGAGATAGAGGAGGCACAAGAGAGAGGTGGTGATGATAGGGGGCAGGGGCTCCATGACCAGAGGGGGGTAGGTCCTCACCGCTGCCGTTCCAGCCCACGGCGAAGTGTTCCAAGGGCACGGATTGACTCAGGATTGAACCTCCGTTTGAGTGGTGGTCGAAATGGTCATCGGAGGGTCAGACTTGCCAACGACGAAGGAGTGCGATGGAGGAGGCCTAGGGCGAGCTCGAACCCGACGATTATCTTTTGAATGAGCGCGAAAGATAGAGAGGGTCGAGTCAGGAAGGCAAGGGGAGAATGAGGGAAGAAAAACGGGCACCAGTGAGGGCTCCTACCTCGAGATCACCTGACGTCCGAGGCAGTGGAGCTCTGGTCCGATCCGAGCACTCGGAGCTTGGGGGAATGCTTGGGTGCTATAGGGGGTGATTGGGCAGCTGTGAGAGCGAGTGTAGGATCGAAAGTAGGTCTAGAGGGGGGGTTGATTAGACTACTTGACCAAATAAAACTATGCTTTTTCCTAATTTTAATTCTTGGCAAGTTTTAGCATTCATAGCACATCATGTACACCCTACACATGTATGTCTAAGAGTATAGCAGCGGAAAGTAAAGACATTGCACATGTAAGTAAAGAGTTGGTAAGGAAAGCAAACACAATAGATGACACGGAGATTTTTCCCGTGGTTTCAATAGGTGGTGCTATTGTATGTCCACGTTTATGGAGTCTTCAACCCACGGAGGGTAACGGTCGCGAGAGTCCACGGAGGGCTCCACCCATAAGGGTCCACGAAGTAGCAACCTTGACTATTCCATACGACTTCCGTCCACGAAGGACTAGCCTCACTATGGGTAGATCTTCACGAAGTAGGCGATCTCCTTGCCCTTACAAACTTCTTGGTTCACTCCACCATACAAAGTAGGAGGCTCCCAAGCGACACCTAACCAATCTAGGAGGCACCACCCTCCAAAAGGTAATAGGCTCGGTAATGACGATGAACTCCTTGCTCTTGTGCTTCAAGATGATAGACTCCTCAACACACAATCACTCTCTCACAGATTTGGCTTGGTAGCAGAGATGTGATTGGTGGAAAGCAACTTGGGAAGGCTAGAAATCAAGATCCATATGGTTGGAGTGGAATATCTTGATCTCAACACAAGGGTAGGTGTCTCTCTCTCAGAAAACCAAGTAGGATAGGTATGGAATAGTTCTGAGTGCTTCTCTTTCGAGTAGGTGGTGGTGGAGGGGTATATATAGGCATCTCCAAAAATCCAACCGTTACACACAATAAGTCAGACTCGGTGACACCGATGCGTAAATCTCGGTGGTACCGAAGTGACTAAAAGTTAGCAACTTTTGAATCTCGGTGAGACCGATATAAGATACTCGGTTGCACCGACAAGGTGACCAACGGTCAAATTTACCAAACTCGGCGACGCCGATTCGATATTCTCGGATGGACAGAAAATATGAACTTGCGTAACTAAAAGTTGGCAACCCGACTCGGTGGCACCGAAAGCAGTGTCGGCTGCACTGAACAGGTTAGGTTTTGGCTGAGTCTGTCTAGGGTTTGGAATCGGTGGCACCGGGATATGAAAGTTGGTTGCACTAACTTTGAATGTTTGCCTAGAGAGACTTTGGTGGGAGAGCTTGTGGATGTTTTTGGTGACTATCACTTGTGCACGTATGAGCCTTTGTTCACCAACAAAACATCACCCCGTTTTAATAGTATTGGCATTCCTATGGACTCAAAGTGATTTCTCACAAATGTAAAATGTAGAGTCCTCTTGCTTGAAGCTTGGCCAACCTATTTCCTTGAATCTTGGGTGATTCCACAATCTCCACAAACCTTTTGCCATCCCTATCATTGAACTTTTCCTGAAATATACTTGGTGGAAACATTAGTTCAATGACTTATATGTGGTTATTAATTACCAAAACCACCAAGGGAGCAAATGTGCTTTCAATCTCCCCCTTTTTGGTAATTGATGACAACATATGGATCAAAGCTTCGACAAAGATATAATCAATGAATATAATCGTCGCTTTGAGAAGTATGTGATAAGTAAGAGCTCCCCCTAAATTTGTGCATTATTTTAAATTTGCGTTTGAATGCAAATGCACAATAGATTAGGTACACGGGTCACTTCTTACATGTCACATACCACTTGGTGGTCTGCGAGAATAATTAGAACGAACATCATAGCACAACACAATCAAGAAAAGATGAATGATCATCACATAAGCATGAAGATGATAGGAAATAGTAGCATCACACATTAAAGCGTATGATCAAACATCATCAAACGAGTATCACAAGCAACCAAAAGCAATGATTGTTTTTGAAAAGCGCAACAAACACCAAACGCTCTCTCACTCGAAGCCTAAAGATCTATATACACTTCTCCCCTTTGCCAACAAGTTACCAAAAAGTTCAAAGGCATATGTCTAAGCGTTCTTGGACTGATCTCCTCCGGTTGTTGATGAAGGAGTCGAGAGAACAACATCGACAAAGATGTTTGCAGATGTCTTGGATGGAGCTGGAGTGGATGCTGGAGGAACTGGAACTGACGGAGCAGGAGCTGAGCTGACAGTAGCAGGAGCTGATGAAGAGGGCCTCGAATCTGGTGCAAGCACTATGGCTGATCTAGCCTGAGTAGTGAATTGTGTGCACGACTTGAGAGGTGATCCATCCTCCTCCTCCTCATCATCAGAATTAGTAGAAGAAACCCGAGGGATGTGCATAGAGTCAACTTCCTTCTAAAGCTCTATGACTGTCTTCGTGACCTTGTCCACCTTCTCATTAAGAGTCTTGATCCTTGATTCAAAGATCCTCACAAGACTATTTTGATTGTCCAGAATCCCCTTGATATCCTTCTGCATGCCCTGAACTGCTGAGATCCAAAGATCAATTTGCTCATTCCTGGATCTAGGGGCTTGAGGACTAGAGACTCTAACTACCTCTGCCTCTTCCTGAGCTGCAACTGAAGTGGGATGATCTGGGTTCATCACCACGACGTTGTCCTCGAGCTCTGGCTGAAGTGGCAAATGTGGACAATCTAGAGCAAATATGTGCTTCTCCAACTCAGAGTTGATGAGCATCTGGATGTAGGGTGCATAGCAGCAAGAGCGCTTCTGATCAGCAGCAACCCTCTTGACTGTCTCAACAATCAAGTCCACAACTCTAATCATGGTGTGTTGATCAAGATGGATCAGCATGTTGATGGAAGAGCCTCAGATCATCTTGCCATCTCCTGATTTGGGCATCAAGGTATGCCTCAAAATAGTGTTCATGGTATGGAGGCCAGCTTGGAGATAGTAGATGGTCCTAGCTCCTGGGATTGCACTTTGTTTGCAGGATAGGAGTGTAAATATATTTCATGGCATTGTGGGTTGCCTTGGATTCAGAGTATACATCCAAATCACCATCCCAAATCTCTGGAACTCCTAGCAGTGCAGCCCACTCATCAACAGTGGATTCATACCTTGCTCCTTTAGTCATCCATACAATTCTACCATCTCCGTAGAAATGTGCAGTGGAGTAGAATTACATGATCATCTCATCGTTCCATGTAGTAAGATCTTTGCTAATGAACTCATCCAGACCAATGCAGTGGAAGCTCTCTTGGACACCTGGGAAGTAGTCCTCATTCTCCTTAATGAACTTCCAATCAACGTATCTGATGTCACTAACTGTTGGGCTCTTGTCTAGCAGCACTGTCTCATAAAAGTCTTGCTGCTCTCTGGTGTAGAACCTGTAGTCAAAAATAGTCTTCTTCCTCTCGGCATATGGATCTACAACTCTCCATGCCCTCAAACCTAAGTCTTTCCTCTTCATCATATACTGGAAGATGTGGTCTGAGCTTCATCAAGGTAGTAAGATCATCATCATCCTCAACTCTGAAGGTTGTAGCCTTGTTCTTTTCTGAAGCAGGAATATCTCTGGTAGTCCTCTTGGGCTTTACATCAATAGTTTTCTTGGACTTGGTGCTCTTGGATATGCTCTTGGACGTGCCAGTCTTTGGCATAGCATCACTCATAAGCTTCTTGGCTTTCTTCTTGGGAGGGTCCTTCTCAACATGTTCTTCCTCCTCCTCAGCAGCAGCACCACCTAAAGTCTCCTCTGGAGCTTCATACATGGATGTAGGCCTGCTAGTCACATGGACAATCCTCTTTCTGGCTCTCTTCTTCTCTCTCGTCTTCTTAGGAGGTGACTCAAGAAGTAGAGTCATTTGAGATCTAGCACTCTCAGGTGCTCTCATAGCTTCAGGAGGTGCATATGTTTTGCTGACAACTCTCCTGGAAGAAGTGGCTTCAGTAGCAGACTTCTTAGCAGCCTTCTCTTGCTTCTTGGCAAGAGTCTACTCAGGAAAAAAATCTGAATCTTCCTCATCAGAATTTAGCTTCTTCCTGGTCCTTGTGGCAGCCTAGGGCAACCCATGGGAGCTCGGTATGCCTAGATCTGAAAAAGAACTGGACTTTGGGCTTGTGCCTGAACTCATGCCAACTCCCTGCTTTGGCAAATTATGACTATCTGACTCTGACATGCTGACCTTGTGAATAGAGTATAGAAGATCAAAAGAAGATGAGTCATCACAAAATGAGGCTGGTTTTTGAAAGTTTGTACAATAGATTTTCAAAGTTTTGCATACTATCAGATGAATATCGGTACAGCCGAAGCAACATTTTTGGTGCTACCGAGACTGACTATCTCTCTTAACAGAAACTTGCTCACCGAAAAGAGGTGCTCGGTTCCACCGAGACACTTCTTAGCAACACAAAAAAGGCTAGTCGGTGAGACCAACTTTTTTGCTTCAGTTCCATCGAGATGCATTGGGCAGACAACAAAACACTTAAATCCCACAATTCTCTAATCTACGGGATTCTTTTGTGGATAGGAAGCTTTCAAGCAGTGGAAAGATAATGTAGTAACCCTAATGCACAAGATTTGGAAGATGCAGCACAAGAGGGGGTCGAATCCGTACCCTAACTTGGTGCGAATCCGCTATGGCAGCGATGGCGGTGAAGATTCCGGCGATAGCGGTGATTCCCAGCGGTGGAGGAGCGCGGGAGGACAAAGGTGACGACCAGGGGTCTCGAAAATGGCAGCTTAGGGTTCTAAGGCACGATGGTTTGAGGATGAATTTCTAAGTGTCGGGGTCCATAGTATATATACCCACCACTGTCAGTGACACCGATTCTAAATTTTTGGTGTCATCGAGTGCCTCAACTGTCAGCTGGCAGGGACACTTGGTGTAACCGAGAATATGGAATCGGTTGTGCCGAGATTGAAAGCCAGATCAACCCTAGGCATTCGGCGGGACCGAGATTTCGTGGTTGGTTCCACCGAGATGCACTTGGGAGGTTTTAATGGTCAGTCCTTTATTGATACGAAACTCCGAGTGCCCCACACACAGAGGGATCGAAAAGCACTTGTTCAAATTTTGTGATGCAGCATGAATAGAGTATGAGGTGAGAAATCATACATAGCTAAAGAGGTAGTCCTAGGCATTCTTGTATATCCAATTGGCAAGAGATATATCAAAAGCCAAATAGCAACAATTGGATATCCTCGAATGATTGAATAAATACAGACCAACATGCTCACACAATAAGGTGTCAAATGAAATCATGGCAAACATGCACAAACATAATAGTATCTAACAAGCACTTTGGCGATGGTGGAGTCATCTATATATGAGTATATTGACTTAGGAGCCAAGTAAGAATACTTGATCATAGGTCATACTCATCATTTGAGCACAAGTGGGGTTACCACTTTTGCATAAATCATTTAATATTGTCACATACTAAGAGATGCTTTGACTCAAGTCTTAGAGCAAAGCTCCCCCTAGATGTGACATCCCCCATGGGAGGGATAAACTAACCTTGGGTTTTGTCGAAGAAGACTTCATGTTGGTGAGTTAGTGGTGGATGCTCAAGGTTGATGAAGATCACCAAGAGTTGGGAGCATCCTTGTTGGTTCATTTCTCTTCTCACCTACATGGGTTAGTCCCAACACACAAGAGACAAATACAAGGATATCTATGAAGATGGAGTGCAAATTATATGTTATGATGTCCATTGATTTGTTGATTACCTTGTCCATTGCTTACATTTGAGGGGATGTGTGACTCCTTGAGCTATTGCATCAAGTTGATGTTGATTGCAAATAGTCTTTGCCAATAATGAATATGAGTGAATTTCATTGGTGGAGTCACCCCTCAAGAACTCTCTAGTTCTTCTGTAACATCCCAAAATTCTAAATTTTGGAATGTTATATTAAATAAATAAGTAGGATTGTTTGCTTGAATGTTGTGTGATTGATTGTGTGAAATTGAGTGGAATTTTAAAACTTTTGAAATTTTAATGAGAGGGAATAAAATGACTTTTCCAAAATTTTCTATTTCGAATCCCTATTCAATTTTGAGTTCAAATATTTTCAAAACCCTCTTATAAAATCAAATGAGAGGAGGTAAATGACACTCAAAAATCAGATACAATGTTTTGACTCAAATTTTAAAATAAAAACTATTTGCCATTTATTTGAAATTCTAGTTTCTTTTCATTTTGGAGTTATTGCAAAAAAATACTATTTTTAAAGTATTTTATTCGGCCTTAAACAAATGTTCATGTTTTAGGAAATATTTTTCTTAAAATTTTGATATATAATATGCCTATATAAAATGTTTTTTTATTTTCGTTTATCTGTTTTTCTTTGCTGGTTTTTTTAAAAAAACCCCAGGAAACACTGTTCATTGCGGACACTGTTCATCCGGGACAATTTTTTTTCTGCAGCCACCGAAGCCCATGTGGCCCTCTTCTTCTCTCTTTTCCTCTTTGTCTATGATTTTAGTCCCACCTTGCTTAGCTTTAGACCTTTGCACCTCCCTTCCACCTATAAATATAGACCCATAGGTGAACCCAAAAGTCATCCACTTCGGGTTGAATCGAATCGTTTCGGTTTGGCTAGCTTCATAAAAAAAATCTTCTCTCCGGCGGGATTTCTGGAAGTCGTCTCCTCTTTGGATTTATATCTTCTCTGCATTCTAAAGGTATTCTCTTCGTATTTTTTTATACTCCTGTAGTTTAATATCCCTAGACTAGTATTTCTATAGTAGTATACGATAGAGTAATTAGATTATTAATTAGTCTCCATATTTACTCATTAGTCCTAGAATTCTTTTAGACATAGCATTTTCTTCCGTAAAACAGCTTGGCTCAAAATTTTCAAATAGCCATAACTTTCTACTCGTTTATCAGAATTAGATGAAACCAACGCCTAGTGTTTCGTCTTGACCTCACCTATCCAATCAACCTAGCACGTCAACTTTTTCAAAATTTCAAATTTCGAAATTTATTCAGATTTATATTCAAACTTCTTTTAATCATATCTTTTTATCCGTAGCTCCGTTTCCGATGAATCCAATTGCGTCGGATCCGTATCGAAGTAATCTTTTCGTTCACATCATTAGTGTTATCGTTTCAACATATAATTTTGATCTTGCTCATACTTCTCTATTAGTCCCCAAAATATGTTCACACATCGTACTAACCTAATTCAATGTCATATTGAATTGCTTATAACTTTTGATCCGTCATTTTGAACCTAGTAATTCTTTTTCTACACGTTCATATTGACTTCCCATATATAGTAACATCATTAGTTTCAATCTTTGAATCTTTCAAATTGGAGCGATTCAATTTGAATCCGAAACTTCATTTGATCATATCTTGTAAACTGTAACACCTTTTCAATTGATTCCTTTCTCCCCTAAATACTCGTGTCATATATTTCTATTCATAACCATCGTACTTCGGTTCAACTTCTTTTGACCTTTGTGAATTCAGATTCAATTCATACTTGAATTTACAATTTATTTCATACTTCAATTCGCTATAACTTGTGTTGTAGTGCTCCATTTCAATTAAATTCTTTCTACAAATAAATTCTTATGCCTTATACTATTTGTCAAACAACGTTCATGTTGTTCTCCCGTACTTTGGATCGTCTTTCGTAGTCTCTCCAACCTAAGCTTGTATAGCAATAGTTCATCATCCATTAACTCTTTTGAGTTGATTCCTCCACTTTCACTTTACAACACAGTTAGAACCTATCCTTTCTTATTTAACCCTAGTATGTTGTTATATTCGCTCCAAGACATGTTTTGTTCTTGCGTTCTTTCGGTTCTTTGTTGTGGCATGAATGTTTATTGAATGTTATTTACTTACGATAGATTTCTCGGAGTGTGACGAGTAGAATTATCCAGATTGTGAGAGCGACTATCTTCATCAAGTAATACCAGGCAAGTTCACTTTGACCATCTTTTTATACCTATGTTTTATTGCATGTAGTGACATCATTCAACAAATCCCTCCCGTAGTGTTATTGAAATTCTTGTAGTTGAGTAGAATGCATGAGGTAGGAACCCACCACTTGTTACTAAAGCCCCAGTAACGCTAGTTAGTGCAATGCTATGCTAAAGTAGACAGGGTCTGGTATGAGTGTTCATGAGTGGTGTGAGAAGGAGGACTCCACGTCAAAACGACGACTTCATGAAGACTTCTTCAAGACCTGCATATTCAAGACCTCAAGACTTCGAGACTCGAGAAACAAGTTTTTCAATACACACTACTGGGTGAGGGATGGTTGGAACGGCACCCTGGAGAAGCCAGTGGATTTGCCTAGGTGTTGCTGGAGATGTGCCAGTATTCACGCGGACAGCCTCACCCAGACTCAAAGGGAAGGATGAATACTTCATGCCCGGAAGCTTACCTGTGTATCCACAAGTCATTATGGGCTCTGGCTTGGTTGATCTTTGTTGTGACTCTGTCTAGGTAGTGCTACGAGATGTAGTCGACGTTAGGATTGGATGGGCACTGTCGGATAGTCAGGGAAGCACTCTGAAAGACCATGTTTTGTTCATCCTGTTCTCAAACACCATGTAGTGCGAGGACTTACCAGGAGGGAACAAATCTTGTGGGTAAAGTACACAACACTCTGCAGAGTTAAAACCTAATCGATTAGCCGTGTCCCCGGTTACGGACAATTTGAGCCTCTGGACTTGGATCTATCTCTGAACTCCCAACACTGGACTAATAACTAATTGTGGGCAACTTATGATACTTATGGGCATTGAGACACTGGTTGGCGGAACCATGTCATGATAGGTAACTCCATTGTGAAATTCCTGATATTCCTTTGTTGTAGGAAAATAAAATCAGCTTTTACGCAAAAACTCAGACACAGAGCCACAAAGGCTTTGCATATAGAATAGTCTTTATTCCTGTGTTCTACTATGGTGATCTTGCCAGTACATTCCATGTACTGACCTACACGGCTACAACGTCTTATGTTGCAGATACTCTTCTACGATGGGTAAGAGTATGATTCAGGGTTACGGTCTACACTCAACCTACCGTTGGTGTTATTGGGACTCCACTCCCGTTGACTGTATTCTGCTGCTATTTTAAGGTATATATCAGTTTTACGTTATTTACATGTGATTGCACTTTGATATATACATTGATGTACTGTGTGTGCCAGCATACTGATCCAGGGATGGCACAGAACACACAGAGGCTTGACTCGTTTTGAGTCGGGTCGCTACATCTTATTGGGGACCCACATCAAGTTGATGGGGTTCCTTGGTGTTGATGTAGCACTTGTAGAAGTTGAGCTTGTAGTAGCCTTGGGAACCCACTTCACCAAAGCTTGGGATCCATCTTCATATGAGTCAATGTCCTCTTGGAGCTTGTAGTCTTGTGGTGGAAGGTCATCTTGCAACTTTGTTCCCTTGGGAAGTGTATTTTCATACATCTCCTTTTGAGGACCAAACATGGGATTGGGATATCAACCTTCTTCCCATTCAACTCCATTAGCGTTGAAGTAGCCAACACCACGATTCTTCCGGTATCCTCCATGCTTGCGTACAATCTCATCAAATTGTTTGTACCCTTCAAGACTCTTGTAGATACCTTACTTTATAATTCCTTTCAATAAAGCACTTTCTTGCTCAAGTGTAACTTGGCTAAGAGAATCATTATTAGTGGAATCAATAGAACTACTAGAAGCAACATCATTGGATTTAGCATTTTTATTGTTTCTACTAGATGAAGAACCATTCTTGCCTTTGTTACTAGTTTGCTTAGATTTACTTTGTGGCATTAATGTAGACAAGAGTAGTCATCTGGCAAGATAAGAGGAAGTCTTCTTTTGAAGATCATCATTGATAGCTTTAAGGAAATCATGCTCTTGCTCTAAATTGAGATTCTCGAAGTGTAGCTTCTCATGTGTCCTTACAATCTCTCTATGATCTTCTAGAGTTGACTCGTAAGCTAACTTAAGAGTTTTTAGTTCTTTAGTTAGTCATTCTACTTCCAACTTATCATCATCACACGACTTATCTTGACTAGCATGAGAATTTTCAAATTCACTTTGACTATCGTTACTAGTTTTATCACATAGCAAGTCATCATCACAAAGCAAATCATCTTCATCACTATCGAAATCAAGATATTCGGGATGTGATACCTTGGGGCCTTTTGCCATGAAGCAACTTCCACTCCCTTCCTTTGGTGAATCAAATAGATCATAGGAGTTGGTTGTCACTAGTGCAATTCCGGCGACACCATCATCCTGACTATGGTCGGAGTTGGAGTGATAGCTTCTCTCGGAGTTGTTATCAGAGTCGGAGCCGGAAACCCATTCACAAACATGAGCTTGATGTTTCCTTCTTGAGTAGCTCTTTGTGTACTTGTCCTTCTTTTCCGAGTCCCTACTTCTCCTTGAGGGTCTACGTTCATAATGATTATCTCTACTCCTTCTCTCTCTTCGAGGTGATTCATCTCTTGAGCTTCGTCTTCTTGGTGACTCTTCTCTTCGTTTGTAAGAAGCCCTGCACTCATTGGAGTAGTGTCCGGCCATCCCACAATTTTAGCAGTTTTGGTCACGACTTGACGAACACTTCTCTTCATATCTTGAGTTGGAGCTTCGAACTTTGCTTCTATTCTTGTAGAACTTGTTGAATTTCTTGACCATGAGGCTTATCTCTTCATTTGTGACAAGGTTGTCACTTGAGGTAGCGGGAGCATCACTTGTTGCTTTGTAAGCACCGCTAGACTTGTGATGTAGTTCTTCCTCGTCTTTGAGTGCCATCTCATGAGCAACAATTCTACCAATCACTTCCGTTGGGTTGAGATCTTTGTAGTTGGGCATCATTTGGATCAAAGTGCACACGGTGTCATAGTGATCATCCAAAGCTCGAAGTATCTTCTTGATGATGAATTTGTCTGTCATTTCTTTGCTTCCTAAGCTGGCAATCTCATTGGTGATGAGAGCTAGCCTAGAGTACATCTCAGAGACTCCTTCACCATCCTTCATCTTGAACTTGTCAAGCTGACCTTGAAGAACATCTAACTTGGATTCTCTCACGGACTCAGTTCCGTCGTTCATATCAACCAAAGTATCCCAAATATCTTTTGCATATTCAAGACGGATGATTTTGTAGAATTCTTCGGGGCATATGCAGTTGAAGAGAATGTCACATGCTTGAGCATTGAGTTGCAACATCTTCAATTCATCCACGGTCGCTTCACAATCCGGCTCCTTTCCTTCTGCAAAGAATTCACCTTGCAAGCCAACACGAACAATAACCCAAATGGCGGGGTTATGACCAAGCAAATGCATTTTTATTTTGTGCTTCCAACTAGCAAAATTTGTGCTATCAAAGTACGGACCTCTACGATGATAATTTCCCTCACTAGATGCCATACTTCTCCAAGGTTGTGAAAATAATGCAATGTAGACCAAAGCTCTGATACCACTTGTAGGATCGAAAGTAGCTCTAGAGGGGGGTGATTAGACTACTTGACCAAATAAAACTCTGCTTTTTCCCAATTCTAATTCTTGGCAAGTTTTAGCTTTCATAGCATATCAAGTACACCCTACACATGCATGTCTAAGAGTATAGCAGCGGAAAGTAAACACATTGCATATGTAAGTAAAGAGTGGGTAAGGAAAGCAAACACAATAGATGACACGAAGATTTTTCCCTTGGTTCCGATAGGTGATGCTATCATACGTCCATGTTTATGGATTCTTCAACCCATGGAAGGTAACGGTCATGAGGTTTCATGGAGGGCTCCACCCATAAGGGCCATGAAGTAGGAACCTTGACTATTCCATACGGCTTCCATCCATGGAGGACTAGCCTCACTATGGGTAGATCTTCACGAAGTAGGCGATCTCCTTGCCCTTACAAACTTCTTGGTTCACTCCACAACACGAAGTAGGAGGCTCCCAAGCGACACCTAACTAATCTAGGAGGCACCACCCTCCAAAAGGTAATAGGCTCGGTAATGACGATGAACTCCTTGCTCTTGTGCTTCAAGATGATAGACTCCTCAACACACAATCACTCTCTCACAGATTTGGCTTGGTAGAAGAGATGGGATTGGTGGAAATCAACTTGGGGAGGCTAGAAATCAAGATCCATATGGTTGAGTGGTATATCTTGATCTCAACACAAGGGTAGGTGGCTCTCTCTCAGAAAACTGAGTAGGATAGGTATGGAATAGTTTTGAGTGCTTCTCTTTCGAGTAGGTGCTGGTGGAGGGGTATATATAGGCATCTCCAAAAATCCAACCGTTACACACAATAAGTCAGACTCGGTGACACCGATGTGTAAATCTCGGTAGTACCGAACTTAAAGTTGGCAACTTTTGATTCTAGGTGAGACTGATATAGGATACTCGATTGCACCAACAAGGTGACCAACGGTCAGATTTACCAAACTCGGTGACGCCGGTTAGATATTCTCGCATGGACCGAAAATATGAACTTGCGTAACAGAAAGTTGGCAACCCGACTCGATGGCATCGAAAGCAGTGTCAGCTGCACCGAAGAGGTTAGTGTTTGGCTGAGTCTATCTAGTGTTTGGAATCGGTGGCACCAGGATATGAAAGTTGGTTGCACCGATTTTGAATGTGTGGCTACAGAGACTTTGGTGGGAGAGCTTGTGGATGTTTTTGGTGACTATCACTTGTGCACGTATGAGCATTTTGTTCACCAACAAAACATCACCCCCTTTTAATAGTATTGGATTTCCTATGGACTCAAAGTGGTTTCTCACAAATGTAAAATGTACATTCCTCTTGCTTGAAGCTTGGCCAACCCATTTCCTTGAATCTTGGGTGATTCCAGTATCTCCACAATCCTTTTGCCATCCCTATCATTGAACTTTTCCTGAAATATACTTGGTGGAAACATTAGTTCAATGACTTATATGTTGTTACTAATTACCAAAACCACCAAGGGAGAAAATGTGCTTTCACCGAGAGGAGGGCAGGGGGTAGGCTAGGGGGCTTCAAATAGCTGGGGGTGCGGTGCACCATTGGCGGAGCTCACCGGCGTTGAGGAATCGGCTGTGGTAAGTGGTGTTGCTGGGACTCATCCATCACAAGTGGGGGCAAAAGGGGAAGCAGGGGTGAGCATGCATGCGAGGCCCATGGTTAGCCGAGAGGCACAGCTATGGAGCACGTGTGGGAGGCTGTTGGAGGGGGGAGAGGAGGGGGCGACAGGTTGCCATGCTGCGGACGTCAACTAGGGCTAGGGGGACAAGCTCCTATATCCCCAGGTGGTTGGGAGGTGGGGATGGGCTCTAGCTATAGTGCGGGTGCGCACTGAAGCATGCTCTGGAGTGTGTTTTTGGCATGCCACGACATGCCTTTGGCTGCTTCTGCACAGCCACCTGCGTCTAGGGGATCTAGGGGGAGAAAATAAGCTGGGAGGAAGCATTGGTTGCTCTACAGGTCGACTAGAACAGGAGGGAAGTGGATAGAGAGAGGGATTCTTGTTGTCTAGTGTGTAGAAATGTTTTTTTACCCCACTGTATGATTGAACCTGGGTTTTAAACTTTTACTGGAGGTAGTGGGTGCATACAGGGGACTGTGGTAAAAATCTTAGGTTAAGGAGAATAGTGGAAGGGGGTCAAAGAAGGTTTTTACTAAACTACCAGGAGGTGTTTCATGCTGATTTGGGAAAGTCAATGAATCCTACTTGCCTAGATAATTGACATGATGAAAGTGTAGGTAAAAATAAAGTGGATCACCAAGTCTGAGATTATTTGAGGAAAGTTGGTAGTGCAAACTTGGTAAACCCTAGAATTTAAAAGAATCAGAATCCTGCTGATCTATCCATGGAATTCTATCCCCCCAAAATGCACCACTTGGTGTAGTAGCATTATTTAGGGATTAGAACATTCCCATAAAGTTTGGGGTCAATAGGAGAAACTTCACAATGTAAAGTTGTTCAATTTTATTCTTGACTGAGAGGGTTTTGGGATAGTTTGGTGAATCAAACCAATGGGGATTGAGATAAAACTTTACAAGATCATCTCATAGAGCATGTGTGACTTGCTGGAATTTTTGTGTATTTATTTAGGATATTTCTTATGGAAATATTTCATATGATTTATTTAAGAAGAAAGGGTTTTGGAGGGTTTTGCCCTTTATTTTGAAGATGACCCTGTGTTGGAACTCATATATAGGGAAAATATATGTCCACTGAGTTTCCCTAAATTTTCTCAAATATTTTAAAAGCATTTAAATAATTTTTCCCTATGAAATACCATTTTTGGCCTTAAGAAAAAGCCCTTAAATAAAATAGTAAAATAATATTTGATTGTTTTGGGAAGTCATATATATAGTAGGTTCCAAATAAAGTCATTGGTGCAAAACATCCCACCCAATTTGAGGACTTGTAGTACAAAACCGAATTCAGGGGGTTTTGAAACCCTAATTTGAATAAATCCTTTTTGGCCAAAACTATATTTGACACAAATATTTTTAGGTACTATACACATAGTATGATCATTGGGCAGGAGGTTTGGGTCAAGGAATTGAGTTCTAGGTGGAAGAAGATCATTGAGTTCCAAAACACAATCAACCAAACAAGCAATCATCAAACAATTCAAACAACCAATCATCAAACAATTCAAACAAGAACATGCACTCAAGAAGTTTTAAATGGCTCCAAATTTTATAAATCGATAGCATAGCATAGTGATACAAACACAGGGTGTGACACCGCGAACGCTGGATATGAAGCGTGGCTTGGCCGCATCACCGAGTTCCTCACCGCCGCCGGGGAGGCTCTTGCGTCCTCTTGCTCGTTTCGCCTGAGGGAGTCTGGGAACAAGGGGTCCTCGGGCCGTCGGCTCATCCCTTGTGGGCCGACCTGTTGGGCTGATCTGCTAAAGACCCAGCTACGAATGATCATGTATCCAAGAAGGAAAGCTCTGTAGAATAGCCTGGCCTCCAAGTTCCGAAGATTGAATCTGCGTATCTATCCCTTGTAAAAGGTCGGTTGTGTGTAACCCTAGGGACCTCCTGTGTCTATATAAATAGGAGGACTCCTCTAGGGTTTAGGTGAACTCATCCATAGAGTTAGGTGAGCTCATCTAGGGTTTAGCTTAGACGATATCGAGGTAGGTGAACTCATCTAGGGTTTAGCTTAGACGATCTCGAGGTAGATCAAATTTGTAATCTACATACACATCAATACAATAAAGCAAGCTGTAGCGTTTTACCTCTTCATGAGGGCCCGAACCTGGGTAACTAATGTCCCCTTCGTTACCTGTTACCCATCGATCTAAGTCTCACAGCTCGGGACCCCCTACCTGACATCTGCCGGTTTTGACACCGACATTGGTGCTTTGATTGAGAGTTCAAAAGTGGAACTGCCAGAAAGGTTGATGGGACGTCCGATCCTCGGCGAAGAGATCTGCGGAGGAGGCATCCCACTCCCTGAGTAGGTCATCACGATCGTGGCATCGATCATTGCACCAATCCGACTGGCCCCTCGGCCGGGTCGAAGGTTTCACCCCGGGTCATGGATTCAAGTTCAGGAGCCTCGAGTTCACGACCGATCCATAGGGGAACCTAGTGCCCTCAAAACCCCTGGCTCTTTTGGCAGAGCCCCGATTCTAGGACTCTCAGACCCAATTCTAGGACACTCATCATCCTCGGTCCGACCCTCAAGCCCGGCCCAGCTGGCACACTCCAACCTGTCCCAGCCGAAGTTAACCTGGGAATGTCCTCGAACGATTCTAGGGGAGCAGCATCGCGGAGACCCGAAGTACTTTAATGATCCTATCGAGATCCCGCTTTTGCATGGGTTACTCGGTCAGATCCAAGATATGAACATGGCCGATGACCAGGCTACGATCTATGATCGGATCGGACTTAGATCCGATGACCAGGAAATCCACACCCTGCCCATCACGCATTTGGTTGCTATCGTCGAGTGTGCGGCTAAGGGCCATCCACTCCAGCCACCGGAGCTAAGAACGGTATACAGCCCGGTCAGCGATCACTCACACCCCTCTAGATATCCCAAAATCCATCCCGATCGAACGGCGCATAGATCGGAACCAATGCTGTGGAATCCTATTGAGGCCTTGGATCCCAAGCTAGCCGCGTTAGGCCCCACCGGAACACGGGGCGCGATTGTTGAAGTTGCCAATTCACACCCGGGAGGGAAATGAAGTTCTTCTCCGCCCACCACCCAACTTAGACACTCTTCGAGAGGTGCAGGAGAGCCTGGCGTAACGGGCCCGCAAGAGGTCAAAGCGGCAGGGGAATCAGTCCATCACTTCTAGGCCAGATTCCTTCTCGAGAAAAATATGGCAAGGGGATGGAGCGAACAGGACATGATCAACACCTTCCAACACAACTGTTGTCGGCGTTCTGGGAATAGGGTACCTAGACCTGCGTGCCTGTTGCCCAGGGCATCCACTTCATGAACTAAGCACAGCCAGGCGTGGACTCACTCAATACAAGGCCCTCACGAGGAGGAACGGCGTCAGGACCCACAAGGGATGGGCCTCCTCAGGACCCCTCGGAGCGGTGGAGATCTCTATGTAAGGCCTGGCCTCGAGAGTCAAGGGTGATGCAAGGAAGGACAGGTGGGAGCTAGTGCGCCAGGCAGCGCAGTTTCCCCTTTGGTCCAAAGGGAGCAAGGAAATACGCGGGTTCCCAAATCATCCCCCAAAGGTTCCCACTCTGGTGTAACAAGACCGCCACCACCCGCCCTGTAGGGCAAATGTCACCACTGAGCCCATCCCTAGACCGTTGACATCCACTTTGCAGACGAAGACCGCCTTTGGCAGGGTGAGCACGTACTCTTGTCCCCCTTCAAAATTGGCCGTTGTAGGATCCCGTCCTGCCATTATGATAAGGGAAGAGGACCCGAGCCACTGCTATATATAGAGGGTAGGCTGCACCATAGAGGGGGAGATGATCCCGAATCAATTCACCACCCACTCACCACCATGCCACAGAGGGCCTCTAATACACCGAAGGGAGCGCTCAGGAGGCTCAAGAACACAGTAATAGTTCATCCACTTCACCTCCTCGAAAGGCAATCCACCAAAGCAGGAGTAGGGTATTACGCTTCGCAGCGGCCTGAACCTGGGTAAACTATCGAGTTCATCCTGTTCCTCGTCATCATGCGAGTTAGCTGTTGTGTTCATTGTGTAGCGAGCTAGGTTGGGTGAGGCTGCATGGGATCTTTGCACACGCCCCTGTGTTCAAATCTTAAGGCTTTTGCGGAGCCCGAAATCCGACATTTGGCACGCCAGGTAGGGGGCGTGTCGAAGCTTCCCCACTTGCGACGATGGCCAGGCCCCAGCATGACGACTCCATGACGGGCAAGGCTGATGACGGCGGCCGGCCCCCGACACGGGACGACACACGGGCGCACGGGGCCACCCCCGCACTCGCCTGCATCGTTGGCGGGTCGCAGGCACCACCCTATGACCACCATGTCAAGCGTTTCCTACGCCATGTAGGAGGGGTACAACCGCGACCCGGGCCCCCGCAGCACCATGCGTGGCCATAAATCGACATCACCTTCGGCCCCAATGACCACCCCAAGATGACGGCAGCCTCTGGAACGCTTCCAATGATGTGCATGCCGACCATACGCGGCGTCGCCATCTCCAGGACCCTCATAGATCGTGGCGCTGCTCTCAACGTCATTTCTGTGGACGCATTCGACGCGCTGCAGCTACGCCATGACCAGCTCCTGCTCTCAAGGCCCTTCTCTAGGGTGGTCCACGGGTCCGTCTTCCCCATTGGGCGGGTACGTCTCGTCATCACCTTCGACACCCGCTCCAACTTCTGCACACATCCACCTCCCGTACAATGCGATACTCGGCTACCATGCTCTCGCTCAGTTCATGGCGGCAACGCACTCGGGCTACAACGTTGTCAAAATGCCCAGGAGTGGGGGCATCCTCACAGTCGTTGGGGATGTCAGGGAGGCATCCCACATGCTCAAGCTCTCCTACAAAGCCGCGGTCGTGGTCGCACACTTGTGTTGGGAGGACCGTGCAAGCCGCAGAGGACCCCAGGTACACCTTCCACGATGTCGCGCCCGTGAAGAAGAGGCAGCCGTTCTCCCAGAGTGGAGAGGAGACGAAACGGGTGCTGATGGACAAAGGAGACCCTGGCCCCACCTTCACCATCAGCGCCAACTTACCTCGAGATCAAGAGGAGGCGTTAGTGGCCTTCCTCCAGGTGAACAAAGATGTGTTCGCATGGAGAGCCTCCGACCTGGTGGGAGTCCCAAGAGACATGATCGAGCACCACCTCATGGTGTGCCCGAACGCGCGTCCAGTGAAGCAGAAGGCAAGAAGACAAGCTCCGGAGAAGGAGGCGTTCGTTGCTCATTAGGTCGGCAAGCTCAAGAAGGCGGGGGTCATCCAGGAGGTCGGCTACCCAGAATGGGTGACAAACCCGATGGTCGTCCCGAAGAAGTGAAGGAAGGAGCGTATGTGCGTCGATTTCACGAGCCTCAACAAGGCTTGCCCTCAGGACCCATTCCCATTGCCGCGCATCGACCAGATCGTGGACTCCACCGCGGAGTGTGACCTCCTATGCTTCCTGGATGCCTTCTTGGGTTACCACCGGATCAAGATGACAGTAGAGGATGTCAAGAAGACGGCCTTGCTTACTTCATGTGGGGTTTTCTGCTACACATGCATGCCCTTCAGGCTGTGGAATGCCGGGGTGACCCGGGGCCGTAGCTCGGGAGAAATGCAAAGGCTTACATCAACGACATCATGGTCAAGTCCAAGGCGACCAAGACCCTGGTCGAACACTTGGAGGAGACATTCGCCAGCCCGAGGGAAGTGAACCTGAAGCTCAACCCTAAAAAATGCGTCTTCGGGGTTCCCTCGGGCAAACTGCTCGGTTTCCTGGTGTTGCACAGGGGAATCGAGGCAAACTCGGAGAAGGTCAAGGCCATCTTCAAGATGAGCCTACCCCAGACCCTTAAGGAAATGCTGAAACTAGCACGATGTGTAACCTCCTTAGGGTGTGTCATCTCCAAGCTTGACGAGCGGGCCTTGCCATTCTTCAAGATCATGAAGAGGAAGGGCTCTTTCGAATGGACTCTTGAGGAAGACACGACCTTCGAGGAACTCAAGCGATACCTCACGAGCAGACCGGTGATGGTAGCTCCATGCCTTTGGGAGCCCTTGCTACTGTACCTGGCTGCCACCCCCACTCCGCCAACGCTACACTAGTGTCAGTCAGGGAGGAGTGGCACGTCACGCGCACAAAGATAACAGGCGATGGCAGGGCCCCGACTATGGAGCCAGGGGCTCGGAGGACCCTCACGAGCCTATTTTCCCCAAGATGAAGCACCGGAGCTCCAAGTTGTTCTGGCAGTCTCTGAAGCGCCTTCCTCTCTAGAGCCCCAAGCTGCTCCAGCGGTCCCTGAAGCACTCAGTCCTCGTGAGTTTCCCCCTGCAACAATGTCCCTCGGGGAGCCCAAGCATCTTGGGCCCTCAACGAGGTAGGACACCGTAGAGGCCTTACTCTTGTTGAGCACCCGGTATATTATGTCAGCACAATGTTGCAGGATGCGTGCTCGTGCTACCCCATGCAGCAGAAGCTCCTCCTAGTGCTCCACGTTGCTTCGAGGAAACTATGCCATTACTTCCAGGGGCATCCCATCAAGGTCGTCCCTGCTTACCCCTTGGAGAAAATCCTGCATAACTCCAACACGGCGGGAGGATTTGCCGAATGAAACATCGAACTACAGGTCTTCAACATCGAGTTCAGCACGACCAGGGTCATCAAAAGGGGAGCCCTAGCTGATTTTGTGGCAAAATGGATAGACGCCCCGGACAGGGGCCTTGATGGGAGCCAGTCCCTCATCCCTGGTGACGAGGCACCAAAAGGATGGACCATGCAATTCAACGGAGCCTTCACACACAAGGGGGCTCGAGCTGGGGTCGTGCTCACTTCCACGATGGGAGACAAGCTCAGTTATGCTGTGCAGCTCTGCTTATAGCATGGGGAGAAGGTCCCCAACAACATCGCGGAGTACGAGGGCCTCATCACCGGCCTCAAAGCGGCGACGGCCCTGGGGATTCAACGCCTTGCCGTCATGGGCAACTCCCAGCTCCTCGTCAACTTCTCCAACAAGGAAAATACGCCTAAGGACGAGCACATGGAGGCACATTTGGAAGAGGTACGTAAGATCGAAAAACATTTTCAAGGCTTGGAGTTGTAGCACATCCCGCGCAACGCAAACAAGGAAGCCGACGATATCGCCAAGAGGGCCTTGCACCACAAGCCACAGGAGCCAAGAGTCTTCAAGGACCGGCTCTTCAAACCCTCCGCGGCACCGCACAGTGACGACTTGGTGCCACGAGGAGAGGAGCTCCCCCTTGCACCAACCTTGGGGGATCTAGACTATGGCTAGGCCTCAGGAGCATGACTGCTCCTGGCCCTGGAGCCTCAGGGCGACAACTGGATGAAGGAGCTCGGGGCATATCTACTTCATGCCACGTTGCCAGAAAAGGAAGAAGACACGGAGCCTGTGGCCCAGTAGGCCATGGCTTACTGCCTCCGAGACGGCGACCTATACCACAGGCACCCGAACAACGTCACGCTGCGGTGCATCTCCAAGGAGCAGGGGCACGAGTTGCTGGCCGACATGCACGGAGGATACCATAGGCATCACTCTTCCTCGCGCATGCTTGCAGGGAAGTCGTTTCGATCGGGCTTCTACTATCCTTCGGCACTTGATGACACCATCAAGCTGGTGCGGTCTTGTGAGGCCTGCAAGTTCCACGCCAAGCAGATTCACCAACCCTCGCAGGGCCTCTAGACCATCCTGCTCTCCTGGCCCTTTGCGGTCTGGGGGCTGGACATTCTAGGGCCCTTCCCGTGAGCAGCGGGCGGATACCGCTACCTCTATGTAGTTGTCGACAAATTCACTAAATGGGCAGAGGTGGAGCCCGTCCGCACCCTCCTGCCCGGGTCGGCCATCAAGTTCATCAAGGGCCTCGTGAGCCGCTTCGGCGTCCCCAACCACATCATCGCCGACAACGGTTCGCAGTTCACAAGTAATCTCTTCAAGACTTATTGTGCTAACCTTGGAACGCAGATATGCTACGCTTCGGTGGCCCACCCACGGAGCAACGGCCAGGGAGAGCACGCCAACGCGAAGGTTCTACGTGGCCTCAGGCAAGGAGCTTCAAGAAGAAGCTTGAAGCTTGCGGCAAGGATTGGGTCGATGAGCTTCAGTCGGTGTTGTGGTCCATCCGCACCACCCCGACTAAGCCCACCGGCAAGACCCTGTTCTTCCTTGTCTATGGAGCAGAAGCTGTCCTCCCCCATGAGATCAAACACCGATCCCCGCGAGTCTTGGCGTTTGACGAGCAGCGTCAGGATGCCGAGCGGGGAACAAACCTCGTGCTCGAAGAGGAGGCGCGTCGTCGGGCCTCGCTCCGAGTTGTGCGGTACCAGCAAGCATTATGACACTATCACCGCCACAACATTCTCTCCAGGACCCTCGAAGTCAGAGACCTCGTCCTGACGCGGGTTCTCTCTAGGGAGGGATTGCATAAGCTCTCACCCATGTGGGATGGCCCGTTCAAGGTCGTTCATGTCTCCAGGCTAGGCTTCATGTGCTTGGAGACTCAGGACGGGGTCCCCATCTAGAACACCTGGAACATGCAGCACCTCCGGAAGTTCTGCCCATGACGCCTGACCTCCACCAACCCGTGACACTCTCACGTAATAATGAGCGGGCTGTATATGCCTGGAGCCCCCCGAGAATGTTGAGGGGTTCCTCCCATGCAATGTGGCAGCCACAACCTAGATATGGCGGAGAAGACAACACTGCCGATCAATGGCTATGACCATGCAACGTGGATGCCCTACGCTTAGCGCTGGGGGAAGACGAAGGACAATCTAAGTGCCGAACGTGACCATTATTTGCGTTTCTCTTGTTTGGATTTTCCATCCTTTATGAAATCAATCCAGGGGTCTTTCCAAACCACATTTTAGTCAGAAAGGTCAAAGATTTGTTTTCGTTGTCATCCCTTATGTTGCTTTCTCTTTCTCCGAGTAAAGCATTCGCCTGCTCCCCTCCCCCTCGTACCCTGCGAGCGGGTGCTCGGGGCACGGCGCTCACACCTCGCCAAGGCCTTGGCACCCAGATCCTCGCATGGCACTAACGAGTGGGTTAGTAGGCGCATGCCGCCTTGTACTCTCCCAGAGGCTCCATTCTCGGTCCGATGTGTCGTCTTGGAAAGGAAACAAACTTTTTTCTTCAGACAGCTTGAGCGTCTAAGGGGCTCCTAAGCATCACGCCTTAGGAGCCTTACCGGTCATAATGGCACCCAACCTCCTGGTGTCGTCCTTGGTTTCCGGTGGGCATCAGGAGTGTCGGGGCCTCGCCCCGTGAAGTGCATCCTCGGTTTCTGGTCGTACCTAACGATGGTGGGGAAATGCGTGGGACTAGGACCTGTCAATGTAGGGCTACTCGAATAACAACTCAAAACCTTAGGAAGCCGTAGGAAGCAGAATTTTTGGGAGCCGCTTGAGCGTCTAAGGGGGCTCCTGAGCATCGCGCCTCAGGAGCCTTACCGGTCATAATGCCACTCGACCTCCTTGTGTCGTCCTTGGTTTCTGGCCGGTGTCAGGAGTGTCCGGGCATCACCCCGTGAAGTGCGTCCTTGGTTTCCGATCATACCTAATGGTGGTGGGGAAATGCGCGGGACTAGGACCTGTCGACGTAGAGCTGCTTGAGTGTCGAAGGGGGATCCTGGGCATCGCGCCTCAGGAACCTTACCGGTCATAAGGCCCCTTGAGCGCCCTGGTGTCGTACTTGGTTTTTGGTCGGCATCAGGAGTGTCGGGGCCTCGCCTTGTGAGGGATGTCCAGGTAAGTGGCCGTACCTTGCAATGGTAGGTAAATGCGCGGGACTGGAACTTCGAGACACAAAGCGCCGGCAGAGCTACCAACCCACCTCAATCGCAAGAAGAAGAAGCCTACTGAGCGAACGGACCCTCCGAGCGCCATAGCCGCGCCCCCGCAACCCGAAAGCCTCCCGCGGTCCTATCAAGCTAAGTATTCTAATTACGATTGAAAGGCAATTCCAAATGATAGAATGCAGGAGGTACTAAAAAAGAGGGGCAGGCGCCCGAATGCGTTACACGTCCACAGGGCCTCCCTTATTCTTGCATCGCAGGTACAAAAGAAGAGGAGGGGAAAGAAAGTGAAAAGCCGCATGGGGCTGTCGCCTCGGGGACCCTGATGTTGGCACATCAACTCTTAGTCAGTGTCCTCCTCCTCCTTCACGGCACCATGGAAGCGCGCCGAGGCGGACATCCCCGGAGCGGAAGAGCGGCGCTGTGGTGGCTGGCGTGGCGACGCGTCATAGCTGTTGTCGCTGTTGTTGCTCGGTCTCTCCTTGGAGGGGGTGTCGCTATTGCTGGAGGTGCGGCGCCCATCATGAAGGGCAAGCTCATATCCAGGATCGCCGTGGCCAACATCCTCCGGGCAGCACCCCACGCGCTCGCCGTCTCCCCCGAAGATCTTGATGAAGAGCGTCGCCTCCCGTAATACTTGAAGTGGAAGCTGCGTGTCCCCTTCAGGCCATGGGCGCGGGCAAACACTTGCCACCCATAGTTCAAGTACATGCAGCCATCAGCGTTGACCCCAACCTCCACCCAGGACGCCCCGTTGCAGTAGCCGTCGGCCTGCAGCCATAAGCCTGTGGGCCATCCGACCCACAGGGCCCTCACGAAGAAGCTCGTAAGCTAGAACCAAGTAGCCTCCGGCATGTCTGCCCACGTTACAAACTCCACGGCGCGTCAGCCGAGTGGAGCAGCGGGTGTGGCGGTGGGGCGGCCACCGCCAACCTCCCACCTCGGCCGCCGCGCCGGACGACATTCTGCCGCGGCTGCCGTGACGTGCTGGAGTGCGGCCGTGCTCGCCAGGAACCCCCGACAATGTCATGACATACTTTTGGGGGCGACCTCGGCCCCTCCGGGGCAGCGCAGCGGCGGGATCTCCCCTGGAAGCCTTTCCCTTCTTGGCCACAAAAAACTTCCTCACCGACGCCAGTGCTGGGAAGCGACGATCCGAGGGATGTGGAGACGAAGAAGACGAAGATGAGTGAGGGTTTTCTCGCCCTCACCCATTTATATATAGCTAAAGGCTGCCCCGTGCCCCCTCGCGCCCCGAGGGTGCGTGGCCTCTAAAGGGTCACATCCGCGTGGCCCGAAGCAGCAGCAGCAGGATTCAATGGGAAGCGATTATGGCCACTGCTGCACCCGGGCGTCTCGCCATTGTGACTGGGAGCGGTTCAGGACGCCCTCGGGGAGTGGAGGCGCCGCCGCCGAGGTGTTCGACGCGTGCCAAGCCTGGCGCGCGGGTGTTTGGGGCCCACAGCGCTTTGGGCCGCCCTTGGGCCTTCGCCCAGAAGCCAGCACGAGTGCGTCTTTGGCCCGGGGGCTACTGTCAGCGTCCTGGGAACAAGGGTACCCAAACCTGCCTTCCTACGGCCCAGGGCATGGCCCAGTTCATCAACTAAGCACGGCCGAGCGTGGCCTGACTCAAGACAAGGCAATCGCGAGGGCAATGGCCTCGCGAGGAGGAACGACGTCAGGCCCCGTAAGGGATGGGCCTCCTCAGGACCCCTCCGAAGCGATGTAGATCTCTATCCAAGGCCCGGCCTCCGGAGTCAAGGGTGACACAAGGAAGGACATGCGGGTGGTGTTTGGGTCCCGTGGCGCTTCGGGCCGCCCTTGGGGCTTCACCCAGAAGCCAGCTCGAGTGCGCCTTGTGCCCCGGGGCTACTGTCAGCATACTGGGAACGAGGGTACCCAAACCTACCTTCCTGCGGCCCAGGGCATGGGCCACTTCATCAACTAAGCACGACCACGCATGGCCTCACTCAAGACAAGGCCCTCATGAGGGCACTGGCCTTGCGGGGAGTGCCAGGCGGGTGCCAGTGCGCTAGGCGGCACAATTTTCCCTTTGGTGCAAAGGGAGCAAGGACGTATGCGGGTTCCCAAAGAATCCCCAAAGGTTTCCACTCAGGTGTAACAAGACCGCAACCACCCGCCCTGCAGAGCGGATGTCACTGCTGAGCCCATCCCTACACCGTCGACAACCACTTTGCAGATGAAGAACGCCTTTGGGCAGGGTGAGCACGTACTCTTGTCCCCCTTCAAAATTGGCCATTGTGGGATCCCTTCCCGCCATTATGATAAGGGAAGAGGACTCAGGCCATTGCTATATATAGAGGGTAGTGTAACACCCCGTTACGCCTGGCGGGATCTAGACTGGCCCTAAAGACTAACACTAGTCTTTCCTGTGCACTTTGTCCTCACTCATGCGCACCTGGGAGCAACTTCCCGGTCGGTCACCCATCCTAGAATTGCTCCAAGCGAAGCACGCTTAATTTTGGAGTTCTTTTCGAATGAGCTCCCAGAAATGAAGGAATTCCTTGTTGATATGAGTAGTCTATCAAACCTATTAAGCCAGGCTCTCACATACACCCCCACTCGAAGGAACCGACGTCCTCGTCGGCCCATCAGGAATGTTCCCTTTTGGCACACGTATGCGCATCCAGTTCGGCACATGTGCCATGCTGTGTGCCACGACGAGCCACACACGCCATGCGCCACATGCCCGTGGCACTGACCTGTGCATGCCCGTGTAACCGCAAGGGTCGGCTTTGATACCAATTGTAACACCCCATTACGCCTCGCGGGATCTAGACTGACCCCACAGACTAACGCTAGTCTTTCCTGCGCACTTTGTCCTCAGTCATGCGCACCTGAGAGCAACTTCCCAGTCGGTCACCCATCCTAGAATCACTCCAAGCCAAGCACGCTTAACTTTGTAGTTCTTTTCGAATGAGCTCCCGAAAAAGAAGGAATTCGTTGTTGATATGAGTAGTCTATCATTCCTATTAAGCCACGCTCTCAGAGGTAGACTGCACCATAGAGGGGGAGATGATCCCGAATTCAGTCCACCACCCAGCCACGCTCTCAGAGGTAGACTGCACCATAGAGGGGGAGATGATCCTGAATTCAGTCCACCACCCACTCATCACCAAGCCATAGAGGGCCTCTAACACACCGAAGGGAGCCCTCAAGAGGCTCAAGAACAATTTAATAGTTCATCCACGTCACCTCCTCAAGAGGAAATCCACGAAAGCAGGAGTAAGGTATTACGCTTCACAGCGGCCTGAACCTGGGTAAACTGTTATGTTCATCCTCTTCCTCGTCATTGTGTGAGTTTGCTGTTGTGTTCATCATGTAACCAGCTAGGTTGGGCGAGACTGCACGGGATCCTCGCACACACCCTTGTGTTCGAATCTTAAAGGTATTGTGGAACCCTTAATCCGCAACTGTCATGATGAAGGAATCCGTAACGCTGTAGAATGGTGTCAAATTCATACCTTCACCGAGCTGTCAGACATGGTGGGAAAATATTGCGCCATGGAGAGCACCTGGCAAACACAAGGTTGAGCACACAGTCCTTCCAGTCCGAGCAGTATAAAGAAATCCAACGAAGACGTGGACCCTCATGACGGCCGGCCACCCCTAAGCCCGCTGAAAAAAGGAATAAAACCAGACACGCGTGAGAACCGTCCTCGGTGGATTACTGGAAAGACCATGCCCAGTACACTCGGTCCTGCTCAATACAGGCCTGACCCACAGCCTTCGGGAATGTTGGGTCCTCACACAAGTCGCAAAGAGTGGAGAAAACATACTTAAGACTCCAATTTTGGATAGTAGGTCGGCAGTGCCACCCGAGTATAGCACGACAAGTATAGCGTGAAGATCCTAATGATCTACGAAACATTTTCTTCGAAAAACTAACGAAAAAGGGCTCCGAGAGCTCCACCACATTCACCATGTGGCGGCCACAAACCCATGGACTGATACTCCAATTACCTTCGGGGAAGTAGGCCAACCGATATCCAGCACAGACCGAACACCAGCCGCCCTGGTTTTAAACCCCATAGTAGATGGATTTAGACTGAACAAAGAACTAATGGACGACGACAATGGCCCAGACCTCATCTACGAGGACACGTTGGATAAATTGCAGTTCGACAGATCGCGCATCGAAGTAGCAGCACCACCTCCCGAGGGATTGTTCCGGGGAGAGAAGCACACTATATCGGACGAGTTTCGCTCGATGTAGTGTTCGGCTCACCCAAAAACTACAGATCCGAAGAACTCCTTTTCCACATCATGCCCTTTCATAGTGGCTACCATGCCCTCCTAGGATGCAACGCCTTTACAAGATTTCAGGCAGTACCACATTACGGATATATGAAACTTAAAATGTCGAGACCAAGCGGAGTTCTCACAATCATCCGTGACCCCAATAGAGCTCTTCAGGCTGAGAATAAAATAGCATCCCTTGCCCTCGAGGTACTAGCCGAGACTCTCGCCGGAGAAGAGCTAACAATGCTCTGCTCCAGCATGGAGAAGGACGAGGTGGTCCTCGACAAGCGGTTGAAGTCTTCTTCCTTCAAGCCTGCAAAGGAGATCATAAAATTCTAGGTACATCCAATGGACCCCAACAAAAATACGTCCATTGGAGCCCACCTAGACCACGCGATCAACAAAGCACTACATGCATTCCTCCACGAAAATTGGGACATATTCGCCTGGCATCCCTCAGACATGCCGGGAATCCCACGGGAGTGGGACTAACATAGTTTTAATATAATAGATGGCTTCAAGCCTATCAAACAGGCCTTGCGCCGATTCTTCGAACCAAAGCATCAAGCTATGGGCGAAGAGCTCGCCAAATTACTCGAAGCCGGTTTCATCCAAGAAATCAAATATCTCGAGTGGTTGGCACACCTGGTCATGGTGCCCAAGAAGGACAAATCTTGGCATCTTTGCGTCGATTTCAAAGACCTGAATAAGGCTTGCCCCAAAGATCTCTTCCCTTTACCCCCACATAGATAAGATCATCGATGCAACCGCCAGACACAATTCACTCTGCTTTCTCGATGCCTACTTTTGATACCATCAGATTAAAATGAAGGAATCCGATCAGGCCACACCAGCATTCCTTACCCCCTACGGGTTGTTTTGCTTCAACACAATGCCTTTCGGGTTAAAGAACGCAGGCGGAACGTACCGGTGCATGATTCAAACATGCATGGCTAAGCAGATTGGCAAAACAGTTGAGGCCTATGTGAACAACATGGTCATCAAGACCAAACACGCTGGTCAATTGGTCGGCAACCTTCGACAAATATTCACCAGTCTGTGGGAATATAACATACGACTTAACCTGGACAAGCGCGTCTTCAGAGTCCCAGCCGAGAAATTAAACAGATTTATCGTCTCATGCAGGGGAATAGAGGCCAAAATTCAAGCCCTATCCCAACTCACTATTCCCACCGAGCTAAGACACGTCCAAAGACTAGCAAGCTGCATCGCGGCCTTGAGCCACTTCATCTCCCGACTTGGAGAAAAAGCCATGCCCATTTACAGGCTCCTTAAACAGAGCAAACACTTCGAATGGATAGACGAGGCAACAACCACCCTTGAGGAGATTAAAATATTGCTAGACAACAATCCCACTTTAGTAGCA
This sequence comes from Hordeum marinum, assembly GCA_022496015.1. Lineage (NCBI taxonomy): Eukaryota > Viridiplantae > Streptophyta > Magnoliopsida > Poales > Poaceae > Hordeum > Hordeum marinum. The sequence goes on from CM039677.1 coordinate 238,222,670, forward strand.
CCCTGCGCTGGGGAGACGATGCTATTATATATCTCGGCCACCAACCAAGTGGTCAGCGCAGTCCTCGTCGTAGAATGAGAAGTCGAGGGTCACAAAATCTGAATACATAAGCCGGTGTACTATGTCCGAGGTGGTCACTCCATGCAAATGCAGATAGCCGCACTACTAGAAGATAGCCTACACGGTATTCATGGCAACACACAAACTCTGCCACTATTTTCAAGACTGTGCGGTTACTATAGCATCCGAGGTACCCCTAAAGGATATAATCAACAACAGAGACGCCACCAGCCGCATAGAAAAATGGGCCATTTAACTCCTCCCGTTCGAGATTACATACAAAATGTGCCGAGCTATCAAGTCTCACGTGTTGGACGACTTACTTGCCGAGTGGACAGAAGTCGAACTCCCTAGAGAGTACAACACTTACGCCCATTGGATAATGTACTTCGACGGATCTAAAACCCTCGCCGGACTAGGGGACGGATTTATCCTCACATCCCCGACCGAAGAAAATGTCTGGTACGTGCTTCAAATCATGTACACGGACTCCAATGACACAACGGAGTACGAAGCACTGTTGCATGTATTACGAATGGCGACATCAATGGTCATACATCGTCTTAAAGTATGAGGAGAGTCGAACCTTGCTATATCGCAAATCAATGCCGTGTTCGGCGCCAAGAATCCCAAAATGCCGGCATATAGAAATGTCATGCTGAAAATTTCCATGCGATTCGATGGACTAGAGTTCCACCATGTCTCTAGAGATAGAAATCAAGCAGCCGATGTCCTCGCTCGTCTCGATGAGAAACACGACCCCATCCCCAAGAACACATTTTTAAAAGGCTCTTCAAGCCATCTATAGTATGGCTGGACGAGAAAACCAGTGCAGGAACAAATGGGGTGGAACAAGTTTCCCCTCACTACCGAATCGAATGAAAAGATAATAGGTGGGTCTACAGTCGAGGAAACACCTTCCGCTCATGAGGTCATGGGGGTGATCGCACCATGGACCGAGCCCTTCCTGGCCTACCTTCTCTACAAGGAGCTCCCCAGCGTCCAAACGAAGGCACGACACATAGTTCGTCGTTCAAAAGCCTACAAAGTACACAAGGGCGAGCTATATAAGAAAAGGAATACGGGAATACTTCAATGGTGCATCTCCGAAGAAGATGGGAAGGAGCTCCTGGTCGAGGTGCACGCCGGCATGGTGGCCACCTCGCGGTGGCTAGGGCCTTGGTTAGCAAGGCCTTTTGGGACGGGTTCTTCTGGCCCACCGCTCGAGGGGACGCCTGAACACTCATCCAACATTGCGTGGGATGCCATCTCTTCTCAAATCAAAGTCACATGCCCCCAATGGCTCATTAGAAAATTCCGATCACCTGGCTTTTTACGGCCTGGGGGCTGGGCATGGTCGGACAACTTAAAGGCGGGACCAAGAAGAAGAAGTACCTCCTAGTCATGGTGGACAAGTTCACCAAATGGATCGAAGCCAAACCTGTAAGCTCAGCTAAGTCCCGATTGTTCATGGATTTCATATCCCAAGTTGTACACCGATATGGTGTACCCCCAGCATAATAACAAACAACAGGTCCAACTTCACAGCCCAGGAGGTAAAGGACTGGTGCTCTAACATGGGCATGAAGCTTGACTACGTTTCGGTGTATCATCCATAGACCAATGGACAAGTCGAACGGGCCAACGGTCTCATCATGAGTGGTATCAAATCCCGTCTGGTCTGATCTCTTCAAGAATCTGACTGCCATTGTGTGGAGGAGCTGGACTCCGTACTATGGGGATTATGTACAACCCCGAACAGATCAATAAGTTACACGCCTCTCTTCATGGTATATGGTGCCGAAGCGGTCCTCCCGTGTGACATCATTCATGATGCTCCTAGGGTTTTTATCTACGAATAAAGGGAGGACGAACTAGATCAGCAGCGTGACTTAAACGCCTTGGAGGGGGAGTGGGACATAGCTCGGGCCAGGTCCGCCTTCCACCAGCAGCAAGCTCGACAGTATCAAAGCAGGGAAGTCTGTATGAAGGCATATAATATGGGCGAACTGGTGTTATGACTCCTCGAGAAAAAGAAGCATAAACTCAACCCCAAATGGGAGGGACCCTTTGTAATCGACAAAGTTTCGACAGGGAGGGCTTACCGCCTACACAACCCACGAGATAGTTGCCTCGAGCCAAAACCATGGAACAAAGCTCGTCTCCAATGATTCTATGGATATATCGTTATCACACCTGTCGGATTTCGGGCTCCGCAAAACCCAAAGAGATTCGTACGCAGGGGCGTGTGCGAAGATCCCCAACAGCCTTGCTACTTCTTGAGCTTGTGTTGGTTTTCCCTTGAACAGGAAAGGGTGATGAAACAAGGTAGATAAGTATTTTCCCTCAGTTTTTCAGAACCACGGTATCAATCTAGTAGGAGGTACAAGCAAGGCGCCAATTTATGCACCTACACAAACAATCAAACACTTGAACCCAACGATGTAAAGGGGTTGTCAATCCCTTCACGATTACTTGCAAGGATGAGATATGATAGAGATATATACAAAAGATTGCTAGAAGTAAAATTAAATAAAATTGCAGAAAGTTATTTTTGGTATTTTGGGTTTATAGATCTGAAAATATAATATGGAAAATAGACCCGCGGGCCATAGGTTTCACTAAATGCTTCTCTCTTGAAGGAAAATAATACGACGGGTGAAAAAAATAATGTCAAGCAATTGATAGAAAAGCGCGTAGTTATGACGATATCCAAGGCAATTATTATTCATATAGGCATCACGCCCATGTCAAGTAGGCCGAAATAATTCTGCATCTACTACTATTACTCCACACATCTACCGACTCCTGCCTGCATCTAGAGTATTAAGTTCATGAAGAACAGAGTAACACATTAAGTAAGATGACATGATGTAGAGGGATAACCATAAGCAATATGATGAAAACCCCATCTTTTTATCCTTGATGGCAACAATATAAATATGTGCCTTGCTAACCATACTATGTCACTGGGTGAGGACACCGCAAGACTGAACCCAAAACTTAGCACTTCTCCCATTGCAAGAATGACCAATCTAGTTGGCTAAACCAAACCAATAACTCGAAGAGACTTGAAAATATATGAAATCATGCATATACGAATTCAGAGAAGATTCAAATAATATTCATAGATATTCTGATCATAAACCCACAATTCATCGGATCTCGACAAACACACCGCAAAAGAATATTACATCGGATAGATCCCCATGAAGATCATGGAGAACATGGTATTGAAGAACATAGAGAGAGAAGAAGCCATCTAGCTATTAGTTATGGACCCGTAGGTCTGTGGTGAACTACTCACGCATCATCGGAAGGGCAATGGAGTTTATGTAGACGCCATCCGTGATCGAACCCCCTCAGACAGATTACCGGAAAAGGCTCCAAGATTGGATCTCTTGGGAACGGAGGCTTCCAGCGGCGGAAAAGTATTATCGTGTGTCTTTTTGGAATTCTGGGAATATTTCTGAATTTATTGGCAAAACATTACGGTTGGAGGAGCTACGGGGGGCCCACAAGCCAGGGTGCCCCCTAGACTGCGCCTGGGTGGCTTGTAGCCCTCCCGTAGACCTTTTGTCCTCTTCTCCAAGTCTCGTAGGTTCCTTCTGGTCCAAGAAAAATCATTGTAGAATTTTATGCCATTTGGACTCCATTTGGTATTCCTTTTCTGCAATACTCAATAACAAGGAAAAACCAGAAACTGGCACTAGGCACTAGGTTAATAGGTTAGTCCCAAAAATAATAGAAAATAGCATATTAATTCTTATAAATCATCCAAAGCAGATAACATAATATCATGGAACAATCAAAAATTATAGATACGTTGGAGACATATTAGCACCCCCAAGCTTAATTCCTGCTCGTCCTCGAGTAGGTAAATGATAAAAACAGATTTTTTGATGTGGAATGATACCAAACATATTTATCCATGTAATATTCTTTATTGTGGCATGAATGTTCAGATCCATAAGAGTCAAAAGAAAAGCTTAATGTTGACACAAAAACAGTAATACTTCAAGCATACTAGCAAAACAATTGTGTCTCTTCAAAATAACATGGCAAAAGAAAGTTATCCCTACAAAATCATATAGTCTGGCTATGCTCCATCTTCCCCACACAAAGTATTTATATCATGCACAACCCCGATGACATGTCAAGCAATTGTTTCACTCCTTCTATGTTCTCAAACCTTTTCAACTCCCACGCAATACATGAGTGTGATCCATGGATATAGCACTATAGGTGGAATAGAATGTGGTGGATGTTATGAAGAAAGGGAGAAGATAGTCTCACATCAACTAGGAGTATTAGCGGGCTATGGAGATGCCCATTAATAGATATCAACATGAGTGAGTAGGGATTGCCATGCAACGGATGCACTAGAGCTATAAGTGTATGAAATCTCAAAAAGAAATTAAGTTGGTGCGCATCCAACCAGCTTGCTCATAAAACCTAGGGCATTCTGAGGAAGCCCATCATTGGAATATACAAGCCAAGTGATATAATGAAAAATTCCCACTAGAATATGAAAGTGACAAAATAGGAGACTCTCTATCATGAAGATCATGGTGCTACTTTGAAGCACAAGTGTGGAAAAAGATAGTAGCATTGTCCCTTGTCTCTTTTCTCTCATTTTTTGGTGGGCATCTTTGGCCTCTTTTTTTCATAATGTCCGGAGTCACATACCAACATGTGAGGGAATCATAGCTTCCATCATCCTTTCCTCACATGGGACAATTCTCTAATAATGTTGATCACAACACTTTTATTTATTTACAACTCAAGAATTACAACTAGATACCAAGAAAAAAATATGACTCGCGGTGTACCAGGATGTGCAATGATCTAGCATAGCAAATGACATAAAAAAAATGGACAAGCCATAAAAAAATCATGCTAGCTATCTTACAATCATGCAAAGAAATATGAAAATGATGGTGCGTTTCATAATAAACGGAACAGTGGAAGTTGCATAGCAATATATCTCGGAATGGCTATGGAAATTCCATAATAGGTAGGTATGGTGGCTGTTTTGAGGAAGCGTATATGGTGATTTAGTGCGCCGATGAAAGTTGCGCAGTACTAGAGAGGCGAGCAAAGGTGGAAGGGTGAGAGTGCGTAGAATCCATGGACTCACATTAGTCAAGTTATTGAAGCAAAGTATTTGATGCATACCCCTAGGGGAAAGGTTGGTAGGAGTTAACCATCGCGCGCTCCTAACCTTCACACAAAGGATGACAATCAAGAAACAAATCATGCTCCGACTTCGTTATATACTGGTTCACCATACGTGCATGCTACGAGAATCACAAACCTTTAACACAGGTATTTTTACCAATTCACAATTACTCACTAGCATTACTCTAATATCATCATCTTTATATCTCAAAACTCTATGCAAGGAATCAAACTTCTCATAGTATTCAATGCACTTTATATGAAAGTTTTTATTATATGCCTCTTGGATGCCCATTAAAATAGGACTAAATGCATAACCTAAACCAATTACCATGCTGTTTAAATACTCTCAAAATAATATAAGTGAGGTATGAGAGTTCAATTATTTCTATAAAATAAAACACCACCGTGCTCTAAAAAGATATAAGTGAAGAACTAGAGCAAAATTGCCTAGATCAAAAGATATAAGTGAAGCACATAGAATATTCTAATAAATTCACGATTCATGCATGTCCATCTCAAAAGTTGTGTGCAGCAAGTATGATTGTGGAAAACTAAAAAGCAAAGACTCATATCATACAAGACGCTCCAAGCAAAACACGTATCATGTGGTGAATAAAAATATAGCCTCAAGTAAATTTACCAATCGATTGAAGATGAAAGAGGAGATGCCTTCCGGGGCATACCCAAGCTTAGGCTCTTTGGTATCCTTGCATATTCATTGGGGTGCATTGGTCATCCCCAATCTTAGGCTCTTTCCACTCCTTATTCCATAGTCCATTAAATGTTTACCCAAAACTTGAAAACTTCACAGCACAAAACTAACCAGAAAACTTGTGAGATCCGTTAGTATAAGAAAAATAAATCACCACTTTAGGTACTATTATAAACTCATTCTTTATTTATATTGGTGTAATATCTACTGTATTCCAACTTGTACATGGTTCATACCCCCCCGGTACAACCCATAGATACATCAAAATATGTAAACAACACAAAGAAAACATAATCTGTCTAAAACATAACAATGTGTAGCAATCTGTAAACTTCGAATACTTCTGTAACTCCAAAAATTCTGAAAACTTAATACAACCTAGGAAATTTGTATATCAATCATGTGTAAAATTTTAGACTCATTCATCGCTCTTGTAAATTTATAAAATTCCCTGACTGGCCACAAAAGTTTCTGTTTTTCAGCAAGATCAAGTCAACAATCACCGTAGACCATCCCAAAGGTCTTACTTCGCTCAAACACTAATTGGAACACCAAAAAATAATTATTGCAGATGTAATAATGTGTGCAACACACAATAACAGAAGGGAAAAGAAAAAAATTATTTATTCATTGGGTTGCCTCCCAACAAGCGCTTTTCTTTAAAGCCTTTTAGCTAGGCATGATGATTTCAATGATGCGCACATGAAAAGTAGTAATTGAAACATGTAAGAGAGCATCATGAATCTCATGACGAGCACATTTAAGCCTAACGCACTTCCTATGCATAGGTGTTTAGTGAGCAAACAATTTATGGGAGCAAGAATCAACTAGCATAGGAAGGCAAAACAAGCATAACTTCAAAACTTTGGACACATAGAGAGGAAACTTGATATTATTGCAATTCTTACAAGCATATGTTTTTCCCTGATAACAATTTTCAGTAGCATCATGAAGGAATTTCAGAATATATCTATCATAAACAATAATCTCTATATGATCAACATGCATAAAGTTTTGATCATATTCCAAAATAGTGGGATTATCATAAACTAAAGTTATGACCTCTCCAAACCCACTTTTATCAAAAAAAATCATAAGATTGAACACTCTCCGAATATGTGGGATTCTGTTTACCTAAAGTTGCCACTCTTACAAACCCACTTTGGATACTATTGCAAACATTATTATCAATAACATATTCAACATGAGGCTAACATAAATTTTCAACATCATAAGAAGCATTATCACCCTAATCATGATCATTGCAATAACAAGTGGACATGACAAAATTATCATCCCCAAGCTTGTAGATTTGCATATCATTAACATGATTGACATTAATAGCATTTATAGTAACATCATTGCACTCATGCTTTTCAAAGGAGCTATCATGAATCACCTTATAAATTTCTTCCTTTAACACTTCATCAAAAATTTCAGATTCATGATTTTAAAATAAAACTTCATAGAGATAATCAAGTGCACTCAACTCACTAGCAATTGGTTCATTATAATTTGGTCTTTTGAAAAGGTTATAAAGTGGATGAGGATCCACATCAATAGATCTTTAGCAAGCGAAGATGCAAGCAAATAGAAGGCACATAGCAACCCAAGCAAACATAGCAAACAAGAGATCTGACGAGAAAAAGGAAAACGAAAAAGAGAGGGCGAATAAAACAGCAATTTTGTGAAGTGGGGGAGAGGAAAACGAGAGGCAAAAGGGAAATGATGTAAATGCAAGAGATGAGTTTGTGATGGGTACTTGGTAGGCTTGATGTGTATCCTCCCCGGCAACGGCGCGAGATATCCTTCTTGCTGCTTCTTGATCTTGCATTGGTTTTCACTTGAAGAGGAAAGGGTGATGCAACAAAGTAGATAAGTATTTCCCTCAGTTGTTGAGAACCAAGGTATCAATCCAGTAGGAGGTATAAGCAAGGCCCCAATTTATGCACCTACACAAACAATCAAACACTTGCCACTATAAAGGGGTTGTCAATCCCTTCATGGTTACTTGCAAGGATGATATCTGATAGAGATAGATATATAAGATTGCTAGAAGTAAAAGCAAATAAAATTGTAGCAAGCTATTTTTGGTATTTTTGGTTTGTAGATCTGAAAATATAATATGAAAATAGACGCGGAGGCCATAAGTTTCGCTAGAGGCTTCTCTATTGAAGGAAAATAATACGATGGCTGCACAAATTACTGTCGAGCAATTGATGAAAAGCGCATAGTTATGATGATATCCAAGCCAATGATTATGCATATAGGCATCACATCCGTGTCAAGTTGACCGAAACGATTCTGCATCTACTAATATTACTCCACACGTCGACCGACTCCTACCTGCATCTAGAGTATTAAGTTCATGAAGAACAGAGTAACGCATTAAGTAAGATGACATGATGTAGAGGGATAAACTCAAGCTATATGATGAAAACCGCATCTTTTTATCCTTGATAGAAACAATACAAATACGTGCCTCGCTACCCCTACTATGTCACTGGGTGAGGACACCGCAAGATTGAACCCAAAACTAAGCACTTCTCCCATGGCAAGAATTACCAATCTAGTTGGCCAAACCAAACCAATAACTTGAAGAGACTTGCAATGATATGAAATCATGCATATAAGAATTCAGAGAATATTCAACTAACACTCATAGATAATCTTATCATAAACCCACGATTCATCAGATCATGAAAAACATACCGCAAAAGAGTATTACATCAGATAGATCCCCATGAAGATCATGGAGAACATGGTATTGAAGAACATAGAGAGAGGAGAAGCCATCTAGCTACTAGCTATGGACCCGTACTTCTGTGGTGAACTACTCATGAATCGTCGGAAGGGCAATGGATTTGGTGTAGATACTCTCTGTGATCAAATCCCCTCCGGTAGATTACTGGAAACGGATCCAAGATTGGATCTCTCGGGAACAGAGGCTTTCGGGGGGCGGAAAAGTATTATCGTTGCTCTCTTTGGTATTGGGGGAATATTTCTGAATTTATAGGCAGAAGATTAGGGTTGGATGAGCTACGGGGAGCCCACAAGCTAGGGGGTGCCCCCCCACCCAGGCCGCGCCTGGGTGGCTTGTGGCCCACCTGTAGACCTTTTGGCCTCTTCTCCAATTCTCGTAGGTTCCTTCTGGTCCAACAAATATCATTGTATAATTGTATTCCATTTGGACTCTGTTTGATATTCCTTTTTTGAAATAATCAAAAACAAGGAAAAAACAGAAACTCGCACTAGGCACTAGGTTAATAGGTTAGTCCCAAAAATAATATAAAATGGCATATTAATGCATATAAAACATTCAAAACGGAAAATATAATAGCATGGAATAATCACGAATTATAGATACGTTGGAGAGGTATCAAGCCTCACCCCACCTAGCTCACTCCTTGATGATTTCTACGACGAACCAGCATGATGACGAGGAAGAAGATGCACACGGTGATTTAACCAGGTTCGGGCCGCTGTGAAGCGTAAAACCCTACTCCTGCTTTGGTGGATTGCCTCACGAAGAGGTTTGTGGATGAACTAGTACAGTGGTGAGTTGCCTTGTGAGGGCGCTCGGGTGGTGTTGCCTCTCTTCTGTTGTCTCTCTATTTTGTTGCCCCTCTCTACGATGCAGCTTAGCCTCTATTTATCGTGCACCTGGTCCTCTTCCCTCATCGCTTTGTTAGGAAGGGATCCCACAATGGACAAATTCGAAGGGGGACATGAGTACATCTTTATCCTAATGAAAGGTGGTCTTCGCCTGCAAAGTAGTTGTTGATGATGCAGAGGTGGGCTCGACGATGACATTCTTCCTGATAGGCTCGTTGTCGTGGTCTTGTTCCACCAGAATGGAAACCTTTGGGGGCGCTTTGGGAACTCGCGTATGTCCTTGCCCCCTTTGCACCAAAGGGGAAACTGTACCGCCTGGCACGATGGCGCCCGCATGTCCCACCTGGCGTCATCCTTGTCCTCCCGAAGCCAGGTGCTGCATAGAGATTTCCGCTGCTCTAGAGGGGCCTAAGGAGGCCCATTCTTTGCTGGTCTTGATGGTGCTTCCCTCGCGAGCCAGGCTCTCTCAAGGGCCTTCTCTTGAGCACGTTCGCACTAACCTTGCTTGACTGACATGGTGGGCCATGCCCTGGGCCGCAAGAAGGCAAGTACGGGTACCCCCGTTCCCAGAATGTTGACGGTAGCCCATGGGCCCAAGGCACGCTCGAGCTGGCTTCCGGGCAGAGCTATTGAGGACGTCCCGAAGCAACGTGGGCCCAAAACGCCTACAGGTAAGGCTCTACATGCGTCGCGCACCCAATGGATGTTGTATCCACTCTCGAGGTCGTCAGGGACCTCCCAGGTCAAACTGATGCGACGCCTACGCACTGCGCCGGCCATCATTACCTTTTCTTTAATGCGGCTGCTCCCTCGGCCTTCTCCCTAGGGGCCATGCGGATGTGACCGTTCAGGAGCTGATGAATTGACATGGGGCATAGCTGCATGCCACCTTGGCCTATCACGCGGCGCCCGAGGAGCGCATGATGCCCGCACTCCCCAGGACGCCCGGCTAACAAGGGATGGGGCGTGCAGCGGCGCCATCAATGCCCGGGATGCGAGGGGTCGCCGGTTTCCCCTAGGTCATATATAAGTAGGCGAGGGCAAGAAAACCTTGAGCATATCTTCATTTTCTCTGCCTCGAAGTCTTCAAGCCGCCGCTATTCCAGCCATGGCTCCAGTGAGGAACTTCTCTGCCGCTGAGAAAGGGAAGGCCTTCAAGGAGAGCCCTGCCTCGCCACCGCCCAGGAGGGGCTATCGTCGTCCTTGAAATATACCACGACACCGGTGGTGGTTCCCCGTGGGCGTGGGCATGCTGCAAGATGACAAGGGGTCACGCTTGGCAGCCGCAGGGAGGCTCCGCCCAGCGCAGGCGGCCGTAGTAGTTGCGGCGGTAGCGCCCGTGGAGGGAGGTTGGTGGTAGCCACATGGCCACCCCGCCCGCGGCTTCATTCAGCCGACACGGCCCAGGAGTTTGTGGTGTGGGTGGAGACGCCGGCGACCGCTTGGTTTCAGCTCCCGTGCTTCTTTGCGGAGGCACTGCCGGCCTGGGGCCCTGCTGGCCTATGGCTGTAGGCTGACAGCTGCTACAGCATGGCTTCATGGGTGGAGTACGAGGTCCGCGGGTGGCAGACGTTTGCACCCACCCATGACTTGGAGGGGAGCTGCACCCTTCACTTCAAGTACGACGAGGCGGCGATGCTCTTCATCAAGATCTTTGGGGAGAGGGCGAGCGCTTGGGGTACTTCCGGAAGACGAGGGCCACGGCGGTCTTTGAGGTGAGATTGCCCTTGACGACGGGTGTCGTGTCTCCTCCGAGAAGAGGCCGAGTGATAGCAGCGACAGCAACTACTGCGCCACTATGCCGGCATGCCCGGACCTCTGGATGTAGCCAGCCGCCGCGACGTCGCTCCTTTTCTCAAGAAGTAGCCACACCGGCATGTCTTCATGGGCCCGTCAAGGACAAGGAGGACTCCGAGTGAGCGCCGGTGCACCAGAGACAGGGCTCTCGGAGTGGCAGCCACCGAGGGGGCTTCCTCACTTTCTTTCTCCTCCTCCTCTCCCTTTCCTGCAAACAAAGAACAAAGGGGAGCCCTATGGGCGTGTAATGAATTCGGCGCTTGTGCCCTTGCTAGCACTCTTATCATGTGTCCTGGTCCTTGTGTCATCGTTAATTGAAACTTCCTTCTGGTGGCGGTTAGAGTACTTAGCTTGACATTCTCGCAGTAGGCTTCTGCGTCAGGGAGGTTTGTCTGTGGTGCTTGGGGAGCCCGGCTGCCCTGGGGGCTTCTTCTTATTATGAGTGAGGCGGGTTGGGAGCCCTTTCAGCACTCTCCGTCTACATGCCGCAGTCCCGCACATTCCTCGACCACCGTAAGGGGCGTCCGGATCACCAGGAGGCGACTACGAGGTGAGGCTCCGACACCCTTGCTGCTGACCAGGTCACCATGATGGCGTCAAGGGGCAAGGGGCTATATGACCAGTAAGGCTCCTGAGGCGCGCTGCTCAGGAGCCCCCTTTGACACTCAAGCAGCTCTATGTCGGCAGGTCCCATCCCCACACATTCCTCGACCACTGTATGGGGCATCCGGATCACTAGGACGCGACTACGGGGTGAGGCCTCAACACCCTTGATGTCGACTAGATCGCTAGGACAACATCAAGGGGCGAGGGGCTATATGATCGGTGATGCTCCTAAGGCATGTTGCTCAGGAGCCCCCTTTGACTATCAAGCGACTCCCCAAAAAATTCATTTCCTATCCCAGGAGGCGCGAGCCTACCGAGGCTCCGAGATGCAATGTCAGGCCATGAGCGGAGCCCCCGAGTGAGTATAAAGCGACACGTGCTTCCTAAGTCACACGGGAGCGCCACCTAAGGATCTGAGCGCCAAGGCCTTGGCGAGGTGCGAGCATCGTGCCCCCAGCCCCCGCTCGCGGGGTGCAAGGGGGAGGGAAGCAGGCGAGAGATCCACTCGAAGAGAGAAAACTCAGGATAGGAGATGGCAATGCGAAGTAATCCCTCATACTTTTCTTTAAAACATGATTGGAGAAAACCCCGAGTTTTGTTCCAGAAAAGTTGGCAAATTCAAACACTAGTAAAGCAAATAACATCCGCGTCTGGCACCTAGGATATTCTGCATCTTTGTCTTCCCCCTAGCGTGGAGCATAGGGCATCCACATTGGATGGACATAGCCATTGGGGGGCAGTGTTGCCCTCCGGTGCAGAGCATGGGGCTTCCACCTGGGCATGGGTGGGAAACCCTTTGCGTATCGAGGGGGGCTCCGGGCGTATACAGCGCATTCATTATTACGTGAGAGTGTCACGGGTAGAACTTGTGAAGCTCCTGGATGTTCCAGGCATTCTGGATGGGGACCCCGTCCTGACTCTCTAGGCACAGGACGCTAGGCCTAGAGACGTGGGCGACCTTGAACGGGCCGTCCCACATGGGAGAGAGCTTGTGCAAGCCCTCCTTGGAAAGGACCCGCCTCAGTATGAGGTCTTCGACCTCGAGGGTCCTAGGGAGGATGTTACGACAATGGTAACGCCACAACGCCTGCTGGTACCTCGCAGCTCAGAGAGAGGCTCGGTGACGGGCCTCCTCCCCAAGCACGAGGTATGTTACTCGTGCGGCATCCTGATGCTCCTCGTCAAATGCCAAGACTCGTGGGGACCGGTGCTTGACCTCGTGCAGGAGGACGGCCTCAGCTCCGTAGAGAGGAAGAACAGGGTCTTGCCGGTGGGCTTAGTCGTGGTGGTGAGAATGGACCATAGCACGAACTGAAGCTCATCGACCCAAACCCTTCTGCAAGCTTCAAGGTTCTTCTTGAAGCACCTCGCCTTGAGGCCCCGACGGGCCTCCACGTTGGCGCACTCCGCCTGGCCATTGCTCCATGGGTGGTCGACCGAGGCATAGCATATCTGCATTCCAAGGTTAGCGCAATAGTTCCTAAAGAGGTTACTTGTGAACTGCGAACCATTATCGATGATGATGTGGTTGGGGACACCGAACCGGCTCACGAGGCCCTTGATGAACTTGACGGCTGATCTGGCAGGGATGGTGCGGACGGGATCCACCTCTACCCACTTGGTGAATTTGTCGATGGCAACGTAGAGGTAGCGGCGCCCACCTACCGCCCACGGGAAGGGCCGAAGTATGTCCAGCCCCCATACCGTGAAGGGCCAGGAGAGCGGGATGGTTTGGACACCCTACGCGGTCTGGTGAATCTGCTTGGCATGGAACTGGCAGGCCTCACAAGACTGGACCAGTTCGATGGCATTGTTAAGCGCCATGGGCCAGTAGATGCCGGATCGGAATACCTTTCCTGCAAGGGTGCGCGATGAGGAGTGGTGCCCGCAGTCTCCTCTGTGAATGTCGGCGAGCAGCCCACACCCCTATTCTTTGGAAATGCACCACAGCACGACGTCATTTGGGCGCCTGCGCTACAGGTTGTCATCTTGCAGATAGTAGGCTGTGACTTGTCATGCCATGCGCTCCGCGTCTTCCTCCTTTTCCGGTAGCGTGCCGTGAAGCAGGTGTGCCCTGAACTCCTACATCCAGTCATCGGCCTGAGGCTCCAGCGCCAACAGCAGACGAGCTCCTGAGGCCGGACTACAGTCTGGAGCCCCCGAGGGCGGTGCTAGGGGATCCCCTCACTCCGTGATGCCAGATCCTTGGTTGGTGGCATTGCGGAGGGCTTGAAGAGCCATTCCTCAAAGACGCTCGGCTCCTGGGGCTTGTGACGCGATGCCCTCTTGGCAATGTCATCGGCTTCCTTGTTCGCACCGCGCGGGATGTGCTGCAATCCTAAGCCCTGAAAAAGTTTTTCAATCTTACGTACTTCTTCCAATACGCTCCCATGTGATCGTCCCTGGGTGTATACCCATTGTTGGAGAAGTTGACGAGGAGTTGGGAGTCGCCCTGAGCTGCATAGCGTAGCAGAGCTTGTCCCTCGTGGGGGAGATGAGCACGACTCCGCCCCCTGCTCCCATGGGTGCGAAGGCTCCATCAAAATGCGTGGTCCAGCCTTCGGGTGCCTCGTCGCCAGGGGTGGGGGACTAGCTCCCGTCTAGCCCCCGGTCGGGAGCGTCTGTCCACTCCGCCATGAAGTCTGCTAGGGTCGCTTCATTGATGACCCTGATCGTGCTGAACTCAATATTGAAGGCCTACAGCTCCATATTCCACTCAGCAACTCTCCCTACTACGTTGGGGTTGCACAATACCTTGTCCAAGGGGTATGCGGAGACGACCTTGATGGGATGCCCCTGGAAGTAGTGGTGCAGCTTCCTCGAAGCAACAAGGAGTGAGAGCAGGAGCTTCTATTGCATGGGGTAGCATGAGCGCGCATCCCGCAGCACTGGACTGGCGTAGTACAATGGGTCTTCAAGGATGGCAAAGCCCCTCGTGGTGCCCCGCTTTGTGGCGGGCCCATGAGGCTGGAGGGCCTCAGGGGCCTCTTGAAAGCACAACATGCTCCCTTGGTGGTTTTGATAATTCACGGCAACATACCTTGTCTCTTGGACTAATACTTTTCTCTAGTATATTTCAGATAATAGTCCATGGAGAGTTGGGTTGGCAAAAGGATTGTGGAGATACCCCAAGATGCAAGGAAATGGATTCACTAAGCCTCAAGCAAGAGGACTCTACATTTTATATTTGTGAGAAATCACTTTGAGTCCATAGGAAAGCCAATACTATTAAAAGGGGTAAAGTTTTGTTGGTGAACAAAATGCTCATACGTGCACAAGTGATAGTCACAAAAGACACCCACAAACTCTCCCACCAAAGTCTGTCCAAACCCAAACACTCAAAATTGGTGCAACCAACATCTAAATTCGGTGCCACTGATTCCAAACCCTAGATAGACTCGGCCAAACCCTAACTTTTTTTGTGCAGCCGATACTGCATTCGGTGCCACTAAGTTGGGCAGCCAACTTTTTGGTACACAAGTTCATAGTTTCGGTCCCTCCGACATTGTCGAATCGACATCACCGAGATTGGGCATTCTGACCATTGGTCACCTTCTCTGTGCAACCGAGATTCCTATATCGGTCTCACCGTGATTCAAAAGTTGCCACCTTTAGGTCACTTCGGTACCACCAAGATTAACATATCAGTGTCTCCGAGTCTGACTTATTGTGTGTAACGGTTGGATTTTTGGAGATACCTATATATACTCCTTCACCACCACCTACTCAAAAGAGAAGCACTCAGAACTATTCCATACTTATCCTATTAGTTTTCTGAGAGAGAACCACCTACCCTTGTCTTGTGGTCAAGATCTTCCACTCCAACCATATGGATCTAGATTTCTAGCCTCCCCAAGTTGTTTTCCACCAATCCCATCTCTTCTACCAAGCCATATCTATGAGAGAGTGATTGTGTGTTGAGGAGTCTATCATCTTGAAGTACAAGAGCAAGGAGTTTATCGTCATTACCGAGCCAATAACCTTTTGGAGGGTGGTGCCTCCTAGATTGGTTAGGTGTCGCTTGGGAGCCTCCTACTTCGTGTTGTGGAGTTTAACCAAGAAGTTTGTACAGGCAAAGAGATTGCCTACTTCGTGAAGATCTACCCATAGTGAGGCTACTCCTTCGTGGACGGAAGCCGTTATGGAATAGTCAAGGTTGCTACTTCGTGGACCCTTATGGGTGGATTCCTTCATGGACTCTCGCGACCGTTACCCTCCGTGGGTTCAAGACTCCATAAACATGGACGTACGATAGCACCACCTATCGGAACCACGGGAAAAATCCTTGCATCCCCAATTGTGTTTGATCTCCATGACTCAACTCTTTACTTCATGTGCAATGTCTTTACTTTCCGCTGCCATACTTGTTGACATGCATGTGTAGGGTATATAGACTTGCTAGTCTAACTAATACTATTAAAATATGCCAACCAATTAACTTGGGAAAAGGTCAGGTTTTAATTTGCTGCTAGTAGTCTATTCACCCCCCTCTAGACACTCTTCTAGGGATCCCTCAATTGGTATCAGAGCTTTGGTATCAATTGCTTCGATTTAATCACTGAGGAGGAAGATGTATGTGTCTAGTATAGAGAGTCTAAGTTGTAGAGTGCCTATTCTTGATGGAGAGTACTATAGTCAATAGAAGAATGCCATGATTGATCTATTTGATAAATTCCATTTGAGAAAATATATTGAAAACCCCTATGTGCTCCCTATTGATGAATTGCATCCCACACACGAAGAGGAAATTAACATGCTCAGTAACCTAAGAACTGTCAATCTTATTGTTAGAAGTTTACCAAGATTTGTGCTTTCTCAATTTAAGAACTTTGCATGTGCCTATACCTTGTGGACTGATTTGGAGAAATGATATCCGAATCTTTCATTAGGAAATCTTGATGAAATTCTTCATAAAATTGTTGCTTTTCACAAAATGAAGCCTAGTGATCCAAACTTTGATAAATGCCTATTTGAGCTTCGTGATCTTATACGTGCTAAAGGAGATGTTACCACTATCAACAACATTATCTTTGAATCCATTTGCATTAATAAACTTGAACATTGTCATGATCACAATTCTAACAAATCTCTTGTTCTTTATGATGAGGATTTCCCACTTGATGGTGACAATGTGGAACATGACTACTTTGGTGAAGATGAGTTTTTCGACATCGACCATGAAAAGATCATGAAGAATCTAAGTCTAATGGAAAACTTCAAGCATTACATGTCTGGCATAAAAGAGTGGATTGTCGACAGTGGATGCACAAATCACATGACTGATGATAAACACATGTTCCAAGAGATCACGCCTAATCAAGGTCCTCGGAGGTACGTGACCTTTGGAGACAACTCTAAGGGTAAGGTACTTGGCCTTGGTAAGGTGGCCATATATAATGGTAGCTCAATTCAAAATGTGATGCTTGTTGAATCCCTTGGCTACAATCTTCTTTCCGTATCTAGACTAGTAGACTTCGGTTTCAATGTGCTATTCACTAAAGTAGATTTCCAAGTGTTTCGATTTGATAATCATAAAATTTTCTTCACCGGTATTCGTAGAGGTGATCTATACATTGTTGATTTCACTAAAAAGGCCCAACCTTGTACTTGTTTAATTGCAAAATCATCTAAAGGTTGGCTATGGCATAGAAGGCTTGGACATGTAGGCATGCGCAATCTGGATAAGCTAATCAAGGGCGATCACATTCTTGGTGTTAAAGATATTATCTTTGACAAAGATAGACTTTGTAGTGCTTGTCAAGCTGTAAAGCAAGCAGGCGGAAGTCATCCCGTTAAGAATATCATGACTATTAATAGACCACTCGAGTTACTTCACATGGATCTTTTCGGTCCCAATGCTTACAAGAGTCTTGGTGGAAATTCCTATGGTCTAGTTATAGTTGATGATTTTTCCAGATTTATGTGGGTATTTTTCCTTGATGATAAGTCGCAGGTTCAAAAGATCTTCAAGAACTTCATTCTCAAAGCGCAAAATCAGTTTGAAGTGAAGATCAAGAAAGTTCGGAGCGATAACTGATCAGAGTTCAAGAACACCCATGTGGATACCTTTCTTGACAAAGAAGGTGTCTCACATGAGTTATCGGCTATGTACACACCTCAACAAAATGGAGTTGTTGAAAGGAAGAGCCATATGCTTATTGAGATGGCTAGAATGATGCTTGACGAATACAAGATGCCTAGACACTTTTGGGCAGAAGTCATGTAAACAACATGTCATGCCACAAACCGACTTCACTTGCACAAGCTTCTCGGTAACACGACATATGAGCTACTCACCGGTAACAAACCCCAAGTTGGATACTTTCTGGTATTCAGCTGCAAGTGCCACATTCTTGACAAGCATCGTCGTACTAAATTTGCTCCTAAATCTCATGAAGGATTCCCACTTGGTTATGGATCGAACTCTCACACTTATCGTGTCTACAACAACTTCACTCGAGAAGTTGAAGAGACGATAGATGTGAAGTTTGATGAATCTAATGGTTCACAAGTCGAACAATTGCCAAATGATGTAGGTGATAAGGACCCCTCGGAAGCTATCCTATACTTGTCTATTGGCAAGATTTGTCCCATGGAGGTGAAGGAAAGCACTTCATCAACCCAAGTGGAAGCTCCTACTTCGGATCAAGGCTACCGACAATATGACATGGAAGCATCCACAAGTGGTACACAACAAGATGAAGAGGAGGAGGAAGTTCATCACGAAGATCCACCACAACCTCCTTCACCACCACCTCAAGGAGATGATCATGTTGACAACAATGAAGACGAAGGAGATGATGATGAAGAGGAAGCTCCACCATCCAATAATCGGAAGCTGACCCAAGTTCGAGCACAAGTGACGAACAACCATCCCCTAAACCAAATCTTTGGTGACATCCAAACCGGGAGAATCACTTGCTCTAAAACTCGTCTAGCTAAATTTTGTGAGCATTATTATTTCATATCTAGCATTGAGCCTTTGAAGGTAAAACAAGCTCTTGAAGACGTGGATTGGGTGAACGCTATGCATGAAGAGCTTCACAACTTCGAAAGGAACAAAGTGTGGACACTCATGGAGAAGCCCGAGGATGAGAACAACATCATTGGAACCAAATGGGTGTTTCGGAACAAGAAAGATGAAGACGGTCAAGTCATATGCAACAAGGCACGTCTCGTGGCCCAAGGATATACTCAAGTCGAAGGTATAGACTATGGTGAGACTTATGCCCCCGTTGCTAGACTAGAAGCTATTCGAATTCTTCTTGCCAATGCTAATCACCATGATATCGCGCTGCATCAAATGGACATTAAAAGTCCTTTTTTAAATGGTGAAATTGAAGAAGAGGTTTATTTTAAGCAACCACCTGGTTTTGTGAATCCTAAGAAACCTAATCATGTTTACAAGCTTCGTAAAGCCCTTTATGGTCTTAAGCAAGCCCCTCGTGCTTGGTACAAATGCTTAACGAAGTTTCTCATTGAAAAAGGTTTTCAAATTGGTAAAATTGATGAAACCTATTTCACTAAGAGAGTTAATGGTGAATTATTTGTGTGCCAAATATATGTGGATGATATTATCTTTGGTTCCACTAACCCTCAATTTAGTGAAAGATTTGGAAGGTTGATGTCTGAGAAGTATGAGATGTATATGATGTGTGAGCTGAAATTCTTTCTTGGATTGCAAATCAAGCAATAAAGAGAAGGAACTTTCATCTCTCAAACTAAGTATACCAAGGACTTGATCAAGAACTTCAACATGCAGGAGTGCAAAGGTATGAAAACTCCCATGCCAACTAGTGGACATGTTGATCTTACCAAGGAGGATGAACTGGTTGATCAAAAGGTTTATCGATCTATTATTGGTTCATTCTACATCTATGTGCATCTCGTCCCGATATTATGCTTAGTGTTTGCATGTGTGCTAGATATCAAGCTGCACGTAAGGAGTGTCATGTTTTCGCCGTGAAACGTATTGTGAGATACTTGATACAAACGCCAAACTTTGGCATTTGGTATCCCAAGGGATCTTGTTTTAACCTTGTTGGCTATTCTGATTCGGACTTGACAAGGTTGATAAAAATCCACCTCAGGTACCTGCCAATTTTGGGTAGATCTCTTGTGTCTTTTTCCTCCAAGAAACAAAACTCAGTATCTCTATCTACTGCCGAAGCTGAGTATATTGCTGTTGGATCTTGTTGCGCGCAATTACTATGGATGACACAAATTCTTAAGGATTGTGGAATCCGTGCTAAAAATGTTCCATTACTATGTGACAATGAAAGTGCTATTAAGATTGGTCATAATCATGTGCAACATTCTTGAATTAAGCATATTCAAGTTCGACATCATTTCATTCGTGATCATGTTACCAAAGGAGATATTAATCTTAAGCATGTCCGCACTAACAAGCAATTGGCCGATATCTTTACTGAGCCACTTGATGAGAAATTTTTTTGTCACTTGAGGAGTGAGTTGGACTTCATTGATGCTTCAAACTTGAGCTAGACTCACTCGGATGCTTGCAAGGGCATGAGCCTTCTTGATACTTCCATGATATTCCTAACATGTTATCTTATGCCATGGAATTATATGCTCCCTTGTATTGCAACTAACCATTTGTAGGTATTGTGAAAATCTCCATTCCGCGAGATTGCAACCAACCCCAATCATAAGCAATCTTGTCTTGACCGGGTATCCACAATCTCTCTTGATGATGCAAGGAAGAAGACAACAAAAACATATCCATGACATATACTTGATCATTATTGCAAAATCTGAATTGGTATCATATCAAATGGATATACCTATTGTTCTTCCTTGCATGACTAACATTTGTAGGTAACAAGTGTACTAGAATGAGAAGCAATGCTCCCAACTCAAGATGTTCTTCATCAACCTCGAGCATCCTCATCAAGTTCACCTACAAGCAACGTCGTCAACATCACTCAAAGGTATGATATAATATCCTTGAAAAGGCTTTACTCCAAGTCATGAGCTAAAGCAACTCAAGTGATATGAAGACATTAAAATGCTTAATCGAAAAATGGTAACCTCGTTTTGAGCTTAACGTAGAGTATGACCTATAATTAAGTATTCTTGCTTGGCTCCTAAGTCAATAAACTCTAATATAGGTGACCTAGTCACTGCCCATCACTAGTTAAGAATCTTGTGTGATTTGTTCTCTATTTGCATGATCTCTCGTAACCACTCAAATCTTCTCTAGATGATGTCCTTCACTTTTCCCTGGAAAATATTTGGTCCCCTATTCCTTTCTTTTTGTTTTAGCCTCGGAGCCGCTGACTCAGATATCTCGGTTCTACCGAAATGGCAGACAAGTTGCACTACAAAATCTCGGTACCACCAATCTATTTGTCTCGGAGTCACCGATTTGTTTTTCTTCTCTTATCTGTCTTTCTACTGTTACTTCGATGATCCCTTCATAAAAAATTAGGGGAGAATAACAAGACTTACCAGGGAGAGAAGTTACATTCAATGATTCCCTTAGTTCTTTTCTATGAACCCTACTCTCAATGACCCTTGTTCTTGAGGATCCCTTCCTTGTCAATGATCCCTTTACCTACTCCTAAATTTGACCTTTTTGGAAATTAATGCAAAAGGGGGAGAATAACAAAGCTTCATGCTAAAGGCAGAGTTACATGCTTATGAAAAGGGGGAGACATGATTTAGGGGGAGATGAGAATATCGAAAGTTTATACTTATAAACAAGGGGAGAATACCGATGTAGGGGGAGAAAAATTTGTTTTGGAGAAAGATGTATTTATTTTATTTTATTTCTCATGTTAGAATTTTCTCACGCTATCCAATCCCAATATCTACATGCTGAGATTCAGGGGGAGAGGACAAACTACTACTTTCATATCTAAGGGGAGAAAGCTCTAAAGGATTCATGCCAAAGGGGAGAAAGATCTAAATGATCTTGGAGACTTATAAATTCTAAGGAATACTATTTTGTATATGTTCTCCATATCTAAAAGTACCAAGATATAGTGTTTACTTTTGAGTTCTATTGTCTTCATATTAGTAGAATACTGTTGCGTTTCCTAACATTGTTTTCTCAAGTGTGTTTCTACTACTAGAATGCTCAAGAACTCAAGGTAAGTATATGCATCATATCTTTGATCAAGATGATCTCTTGCTTCTTGCACATAATGTTTCCAAAAGTGAAGTCTTGAACGAGGATACATCGCTTTCATATATATTTTGATGCATATAGCCAACATACACATGACTCCTTATATCCCTTCATCCATATGCGTGTCCATGCATTCCAAAGCAACTATCCTTTAACAGACTGCACAGATTTAGGGGGAGCAAATCTAAGTCATGTGTCTCTCAAAGTCTTCATTATATCCATGCATATCTTTATTTGAAGCTTTGATTGTATGTTGTCATCAATTACCAAAAAAGGGGAGATTGAAAGCACAACATGCTCCCTTGGTGGTTTTGATAATTCATGGCAACATACATTGTCTCTTCAACTAATACTTTTATCTAGTATATTTCATATAATAGTCCATGGAGAGTTGGGTTGGCAAAAGGATCGTGGAGATACCCCAAGATGCAAGAAAATGGATTGGCTACGCTTCAAGCAAGAGGACTCTACATTTTATATTTGTGAGAAATCACTTTGAGTCCATAGAAAGCCAATATTATGAAAAGGGGGTAATGTTTTGTTGGTGAACAAAATGCTCATACGTGCACAAGTGATAGTTACCAAAGACACCCACAAACTCTCCCACCAAAGTCTGTCCAAAGCCAAACACTCAAATTCGATGCAACCAACATCTCCATTCGGTGCAACCGATTCTAAACCCTAGACAGACTCAGCCTAATCCTAACTTTTTAGTGGAGCCGATACTACATTCAGTGCCACCGAGTTGGGCTGCCAACTTTATGTTACCCAAGTTCATAGTTTCGGTCCCTCCAAGATTGTTCAATCAGCATCACCAAGATTGGGCATTTTGACCGTTGGTCGCCTTATTGGTGCAACCGAGATTCCTATATCGGTCTCATCGAGATTCAAAAGTTGCCACCTTTAGGTCACTTCGATACCACCGATATTAACATTCGGTGTCATCGAGTCTGACTTATTGTGTGTAATGGTTGTATTTTTGGAGATGCCTATATATACCCCTTCACCACCACCTACTCGAAAGAGAAACACTCAGAACTATTCCATACCTATCCTGTCAGTTTTCTAAGAGAGAACCACCAACCCTTGTGTTGAGGTCAAGACCTTCCACTCCAATGATATGGATCTTGTTTTCTAGCCTCCCCAAGTTGCTTTCCACCAATCCCATCTCTTCTACCAAGTCATATCTGTGAGAGAGTGATTGTGTGTTGAGGAGTCTATCATCTTGAAGCACAAGAGCAAGGAGGTCATCGTCATTACTGAGCCTATTACCTTTTGGAGGGTGGTGCCTCCTAGATTGGTTAGGTGTCGATTGGGAGCCTCCTGCTCCGTGTTATGGAGTTCAACCAAGAAGTTTGTATGGGCAAGGAGATCGCCTACTTCATGAAGATCTACCCATAGTGAGGCTACTCCTTCTTGGACGGAAGCCGTTATGGAATATTCAAGGTTGCTACTTCGTGGATCCTTATGGGTGGAGACCTTAGTGGACTCTCACCACCGTTAACCTCCATGGGTTGAACACTCCATAAATGTGGATTTACGATAGCACCACCGATCGGAACCACGGGAAAAATCCTTGCATCTCCAATTGCGTTTGATCTCCATATCTCAACTTTTTTACATCATCTGCAATGTCTTTACTTTCCACTACCATACTTGTTGACATGCATGTGTAGGTTATATAAACTTGCCAGTCTTGCTAAAACTGTTAAAATCTGCCAACCAATTAACTTGGGAAAAGGTTAGGTTTTAATTTTCTGCTAGTAGTCTATTAACCCCCCTCTATACACTCTTCTAGTGATCCCTCATTACGGGAGCGGCCGAGGCCTCATGGCGAGTGAGCGCCTTCGGAGCCGTCGGAGCATCCGGGGCCTCATGAGGATTGGGCGCCTCAAGGGCCGTCGGAGCGGTCGGGGCCTCAGGAGAACCATCTTGGGGAGGAGCGGGCTCCTTGGCATCCTGCAAACCCCCTTGCTCCATGTCAGGGGACCTGCATGCACCTGTCAATGTGGTGCGTGTACCTCCCTGACCGCCACCAACGCAGCGCTGGCGGAGTGGGGGTGGCAAGGTATAGCAACAGGGGCTCCCGAGGACGAGGCGCCACCATTACTGGCAGGCTCGTGAGGTACCGCTTGAGTTACTCGAACACCGCGTATGCCTCCAGAGTCCATTCGAAGGGGCCCTTCCTTTTCATGATCTTGAAGAACGGCAGGGCCCGTTCACCGAGTTTGGAGATGAAGCACCCCAAGGAGGTCACACAACCTGCCAGTTTCTGCATTTCCTTGAGGGTTTGGGGTGTGCTCATCTTGTTTATAGCCTTGGTCTTCTCCGGGTTTGCCTCGATTCCCCGGTTCGACACCAGGAAACCGAGCAGCTTGCCCAACGGGACCCCGAAGATGCACTTCTCGGGGTTGATCTTTAGGTTCACCTCCCTCAGGCTGGCAAACCTCTCTTCTAGGTCCTCGATCAGGGTCTTGGCTTTTCATGACTTGACCACGATATCGTCGACGTAGGCTTCCACGTTCCTCCCGAGCTGCGGCCCCAGGGCGATGTGCATCAGCCGCTGGAAGGTTGCCCCGTCGTTCTATAGCCCAAAGGGCATGCATCTGTAGCAGAACACACCACACAAAGTGAGGAAGGACGTCTTCTCGACGTCCTCCACCGCCATTTTTGATCTGATGGTAGCCCGAGAAAGCGTCCAGGAAGCACAGGAGGTCACACTCGGCAGTGGAGTCTACGATCTGATTAATGCATGGCAGCGGGAATGGGTCTTGGGGACAGGCTTTGTTGAGGCTCGTGAAGTCAACGCACATACGCTCCTTCCCACACTTCTTTGGGATGGCCCCTGGGTTGGCGAGCCACTCAGGGTAATGCACCTCACGTACGACTCCGGCCTCCTTTAGCTTGCTGACCTCCTGGCGATGAACGCTTGTTTCTCCTGAGCCTACCTCCTTGCCTTTTGCTTCACCGGACATGCATTTGGGAAAACCATGCTGTGGTGCTTGATCACGTCCCTCGGGACCCCACTAGGTCAGAGGCGCTCCACGCGAATGTGTCCTTGTTTGCATGGAGGAAGGGCATTGCTACCTCTTGAGCTTGCATTGGTTTTCCCTTGAAGAGGAAAGGGCGATGCAGCGCAGTAGATAAGTATTTCCCTCAGTTTTTTAGAAACAAGATATCAATCCAGTAGGAGGAACGAGAAAGTCACCAATGGATGCACCTACACAAACAATCAAACTCTTGCACCCAACGCTATAAAGGGGTTGTCAATCCCTTCACAAATATTTGCAAGGATTAGATCCGATAGAGATAGATGTAAACAAGAACGGAAATTAAAAGGTAAATAAATTGCAGAAAAGTATTTTTGGTATTTTTGGTTTATAGATCTGAAAGTATAATATGGAAAGTAGACTCGGAGGTCATATGTTTCACTAGAGACTTCTCTCGCAAAGGAAAATATCATGTTGGGTAAACAAATTACTGTCAAGCAACTGATACAAAAGCGAATAATCATGTAGTAATCCAAGGCAATGATCATGCATATAGACATCACGTCCGTATCAAGTAGACCAAAACGATTATGCATCTACTACTATTGCTCCACACATCGACCGACTCCTGCCTGCATCTAGAGTATTAAGTTCATGAAGAACAGAGTAAGACATTAAGAAAGATGACATGATGTAGAGGGATAAACTCCAGCAATATGATGAAAACCCCGTCTTGTTATCTTTGATGGCAACAATACAATACGTGCCTTGCTACCCCTACTATGTTACTGGGTGAGAACACCACAGGATTGAAGCCAAAACCAAGCACTTCTCCCATTGCAAGAATTACCAATCTAGTTGGCCAAACCAAACCAATAACTCAAGGAGACTTCAAGGATATGAAATCATGCAAATAAGAATTCAAAGAAGATTCAAATAAGATTCATGGATAATATGAACACAAACCCACAATTAATTGGATCTTGACAAACACAACACAAAAGAGTATTACATCGGATAGATCTCCATGAAGATCATGAAGAACATGGTATAGAAGATCAAAGAGAGAGAAGAAGCTATCTAGCTACTAGATATGGACCCATAGGTCTGTGGTGGACTACTCACGCATCATCAGAGGGGCAATGGAGTTGGTGTATATGCACTCCGTGATCGAAAAACCC
Organism: Hordeum marinum; assembly: GCA_022496015.1. Classification (NCBI taxonomy): domain Eukaryota; kingdom Viridiplantae; phylum Streptophyta; class Magnoliopsida; order Poales; family Poaceae; genus Hordeum; species Hordeum marinum. The sequence continues at coordinate 238,248,968 of CM039677.1, forward strand.
TCCGTTAGATTACCGGAAAAGGCTCCAAGATTGGATCTCTCGGGAACGGAGGCTTCTGGCGTCGGAAAAGTATTTGCATGGCTCTTTTTGATGTTGGGGGGAATATTGGGGAATTTATAGGGCAAAGATTAGGGTTAGGAGACCTGTCGGGAGACGACAAACCTGATAGGCGCGACGAGGGGGCCGTGCCTAGCAGGCTTGTGACTCCCTGGCAGGTTTCCTGTTCCGCATTCCAAGCCTGGTTGATTTGTTTCCTTCCAAAAAAATTCCTTCTGAAGGTTTTATTCTATTTGGACTCCATTTAATATTCCATATCTGCAAAACTCAAAAACAAGGAAAAAAACAGAAACTTGCACAAGGCTATAGATTAATAGGTTTGTCCCAAAAATAATATAAAATAGCATATTAATGCATATAAAACATCCGAAAAAGATAATATAATAGCATGCCATCATCAAAAATTATAGCTACATTGGAGATGTATCAGCACCCCAAGCTTAATTCCCGCTCGTCCTCGAGTAGGTAAATGATAAAAACATAATTTTTTATGTGGAGTGCTACCAAACATATTTATCCATGTAATATTCTTTATTGTGGCATGAATATTCAGATTCGTAAGACTCAAAACAAAAGCTTAATATTGATATGAAAACAATAAATTTTAAAGCATACTAGCAAAGCAATTGTATCTCTTCAAAATATAATGGCAAAAGAAAGTTATCCCTATGATATCATATGGTCTGGCTATGCTCCATCTTCTCCACACAAAGTATGTATATCATGCACAACCCCGATGAAAAGTCAAGCAATTTTTTTCACACCTTTATTTTCTCAAAAAATTCAACTCTCACGCAATACATGAGCGTGAGCCATGGATATAGCACTATAGGTGGAATAGAATATGGTGGAGGTTGTCAAGGAAAGGGAGAAGATAGTGTCACATAAACTAGGCATATCAACGGGCTATGGAGATGCCCATTAATAGATATCAATGTGAGTGAGTAGGGATTTGCATGCAATGGATGCACTAGAGCTATAAGTGTCTGAAAGCTCAAAGAGGAACTAAGTGGACATCCATCATGATGAAAAATTCCACTAGTTATATGAAAGTGACAAAATAAGAGACTCTCTATTATGAAGATCATGGTGCTACTTTGAAGCACAAGTGTGGAAAAAGTTAGTAGCATTGTCCCTTCTCTCTTTTCTCTCATTTTTTTATTGGTGGGCATCTAAGGCCTCTTGTATCATTATTATTTTATTTGGGCTTTGCTGGCCTCTTTTATTTTTTTCATAAAGTCTGGAATATCATCACCACTTGTGGGGGAATCATAGCTTCCATCATGCTTTCCTCACATGGGACACGCTCTAATAATGATAATCATCACACTTTAATTTACTTACAACTCAAAAGAAAATTACAACTCAATACCTATGACAAAATATGACTATATATGCAATATGGAAGTGATGGTGCATGTCATAAAAGGAAACGGTGGATGTTGCATGGCAATATACGTCGGAATGTCTATGGAAATGACATAATAGGTACGTATGGTGGCTGTATTGAGGAAAGATATAAGGTGGGTGTTTTGAGGAAGGTATATGGTGGCTGTTTTGAGGAAGGTGTTTGTTGTATTGGCGAAAGTTGCACGGTACTAGAGAGGCTTGCGAAGGTAGAAGGGTGAGAGTGCGTATAATCCATGGACTCAACATTAGTCATAAAGAACTCACATACTTATTGCAAAAATCTATTAGTAATTCAAGCAAAGTATTAAATGCACGCTCCTAGGGGAGAGGTTGGTAGGATTTAACCATCGCACGCTCCCGACCCTCACACAAAGGTCGACAATCTACAAACAAGTCATGCTCTGACTTTCTTACATAACGGTTCACCATACGCGCATGCTACGGGAATCACAAAACTTTACACAAGTATTTTTACCAAATCACAATTACTTCTTAACATGACACTTAACATTACCATCTTTATATCTCAAAACTTTATGCAAGGAATTAAACTTCTCATAAATACTCAATGCACTTAATATGGAAGTTTTTATTATATCCCTCTTGGATGCCTATCATATTAGGACTAAATTCAAAACCTAGACCAATTACCATGCTGTTTAGAGACTCTCAAAATAATATAACTGAGGTACAAGAGTTCAAGTATTTCTATAAAACGCAAACACCATCGTGCTCTAAAATATATAGGTGAAGCACATAGAGCAAAATTGCCTAACTCAAAAGATATAAGTGAAGCACATAGAGCATTATAACAAATTCATGATTCAGCGTGTCCTTCTCAAAACAATGTGTGCAGCAAGGATGATTGTGGCAAACTAACAAGAAAAGACTCATATCATACAAGACGCTCCAAGTAGAACACATATCATGTGGTGAATAAAAATATAGCCTCAAGTAAATTTACCGATGGATTGAAGACAAAACAGGGGATGCCATCCATGGAATCCCCAGGCTTAGGATCTTTGGTATCCTTGAATTTGACTTGGGCTTCCTTGGGCATCCCCAAGCTTAGGATCTTGCCACTCCTTATTCCACAGTCCACCAAATCTTTACCCAAAACTTGAAAACTTCACAACACAAAACATAACGAAAAACTTGTGAGATCAGTTAGTATAAGTAAACAAATCACCACTTTAGGTACTGTTGTGAACTCATTATTTACTTAAATTGGTGTTATACCTATTATATTCCAACTTCTCCATGGTTCATACCCTATGATACAACCCAAAGATTCATCAAAATAGGCAAAGAACTCAAAGGAAACAGAATCTATCAAAAACATAACAATTTGTAGCAATCTGAAAAACTTTGTATACTTCTGTATATCAAACAATTCTGAAAATTTTGGTAAACCTGATAAATTTATATATAAATCATTTGTAAAACTTTCAGACTCATTCGATGCTGTAAAAAATTTAGAAAATTCCTGGACTTAGCGCAAAATTTTCTGTTTTTCAGCAAGATCAAATCAGTAACTACCATAGATCACCCCAAAGGTTTTACTTGGATCAAACACTAATTAAAACCCAAAAACACAATTAGTAAAAAATTAATAATGTGGTAAACACTAAAAAACATAAGCAAAAACAGAACACAAAAATAAAGTTGGGTTGCCTCCCAACAAGCACTATTGTTTAACCCCCCTAGCTAGGCATAATGAGTTGAATGATGCTCACATAAAAAGTAGTATATGAAACATGCAAGAGAGCATCATGAATCTCATTCCAAGAACATTTAAGTGTAACCCACTTCCTATGAATAGGGATTTTATGAGCAAACAATTTATGGAAGCAAGAATCGACTAGCATAGGAAGGCAAAACAAGCATAACTTCAAAACTTTGAACACATAGAGAGGGAACTTGATATTATTGCAATTCCTACAAGCATATGTTCCTGCCTCATAATAATTTTCAGTAGCATCATGAAGGAATCTCACTAGATAAATATCACACAAAGCATTATTTTCATGATCAATTATAGTATATGTGTCATCACAAAAACTTGGGGCACAAAAAATATCATCTTCATCAAGCATAGCATCCCCAAGCTTGTGGTTTTGCATATCATTAGCATCATGGATATTCAGATAATTCATACTAACAACATGGAAATCATGCTTTTCATTCAAGGAGATATCATGAATCATGTTATAATTTTCTTCTTTCAACACTTCATCAAAATTTTCATGCTTTCAAGCAAAACTTCATAAAGACAATCAACTGCACTCAACTCACTAGTAATTGGTTCATCATAAGTTGGTCTTTTGAAAAGATTAGCAAGTGGATGGGGATACATATCAATAGATTTTTAGCAAGCAAAGATGCAAGCAGATAGAAGGCACATGGCAACACAAGCAAGCATAGAAAAATGGAGAACTGGCGAGAAAAATGCAAACGAAAAAAAGACGTCGGATAAAACGGCAAATTGGGAAGTGGTGGAGAGGAAAACGAGAGGCAAAAGGAAAATAATGTAAATGCAAGAGATGAGTTTGTGATGGGTACTTGGTAGGCTTGATGTGTATCCTCCCCGGCAACGGCGCCAGAAATTGGCTATGTATCCTCCCCGGCAACGGCGCTAGAAATCATTCTTGCTACCTCTTGAGCTTGCGTTGGTTTTCCTTTGAAGAGGAAAGGGTGATGCAACAAATTTTATAAGTATTTCCCTTAGTTGTTGAGAACCAAGGTATCCCTCCAGTAGGAGGAACAAGCAAGTCACCAATGGATGCACCTAGACAAACAATCAAACTCTTGCACGCAATGCTATACAAGGGTTGTCAATCCCTTCATGATTATTTGCAAGGATTAGATCCGATAGAGATAGATGTAAACGAGAACGGAAAGTAAAAGGTAAATAAATTGCAGCAAAGTATTTTTGGTATTTTTGGTTTATACATATGAAAGTATATTATGGAAAGTACACACGGGGGCCATAGTTTTCACTATAGGCTTCTCTCTCGAAGGAAAATATCATGGTGGTAAATAAATTACTGTCAAGCAATTGATTGAAAAGTGAATAATCATGTATTTGTCCAAGGCAATGATCATGCATGTAGGCATTACATCCGTATCAAGTAGACCGAAACGATTCTGCATCTACTACTATTACTCCACACATCGACCGACTCCTGCCTACATCTAGAGTATTAAGTTAATGAAGAACAGAGTAACACGGTAAGAAAGATGACATGATGTAGAGGGATAAACTCAAGCAATATGATGAAAAGCCCATCTTGTTACCCTTGATGGCAACAATACAATACGTGCCTCAGTACCCCTACTATGTCACTGGGTGAGGACACCGCAAGATTGAACCCAAAACCAAGCACTTCTCCCATTGCAAGAATGACCAATCTAGTTGGCCAAACCAAACCAATAACTCGAAGAGACTTACAAGGACATGAAATAATGCAAATAAGAATTCAGAGAAGATTCAAATAAGATTCATGGATAATCTCAACATAAACCCACAATTCATCAGATCTTGACAAAGACACCACAAAAGAGTATTACATCGGATAGATATCCATGAAGATCATGAATAACATGGTATTGAAGCTCGAAGACAAAGAGGAAGCCATCTACCCACTAGCTATGGACTCGTAGGTATGTGGTGGAATACTCACGCATCATTGGAGGGGCAATGGAGTTGATGTAGATCCCTCCGTGATCCAAACCCCCTCCGGTAGATTATCGGAAAAGGCTCCAAGATTGGATCTCTCGGAAACGGAGGCTTCTGGCGGCAGAAAAGTATTTGCGTGGATCTTTTTGATGTTGGGGGAATATTTGGGAATTTATATGCCAAAGATTAGGGTTAGGAGACCAGTCGAGAGAGGACAACCCTACTAGGCGCGGCAAGGGAGCCCGTGCCTAGCAGGCTTGTGACTCCCTAGCAGGTTTCCAGCCATGCACTCAAAGCCTGGTTGATTTGTTTCCTTCGAGAAAAATTCCTTCTGAAGGTTTTATTGCATTTGGACTCCATTTAATATTATCCCTATCTCAAAACTCAAAAACAAGGAAAAAACAGAAACTGACACTAGGCTCTAGATTAATAGGTTAGTCCCAAAAATAATACAAAATAGCATATTAATGCATATAAAACATCCAGAACAAATAATATAATAGCATGCCATCATAAAAAATTATAGATACATTGGAGACGTATCAGCCACCAATGCCTCCTCCTACTCCTGAGGTAGGTCGGCAGCGATGGTGAAGGTAGGGCCAGGTTTCCTTCATCTACATGCACCTGCTTCGTCTCCCCCCGATCCTAAGAGAACAACTGCTTCTTCTTCACTGGCGCAACATCGAGGACACCCCTAGATTCCTTTGTGGCCTGCACGGCGTCCCTAGCATGGGGGCGCACCATGGCCGCCGCTTTGTAGGCGAGCTTGAGTTTGTGGGAAGCGTCCTTAGCATTCCCCATGACGGTGAGGATGCCGCCGCTCCCGGGAAGCTTGACGATGTTGTAGCCCGAGTGCGTTGCTGCCATGAACTGGGCGAGGGCGGGGTATCCAAGTATTGCGTTGTATGGGAGGTGGATGTAGGCGACGTCGAAGTCGATCTGCTCGGTGCGGAAGTTGGAGCGGGTGCCGAAGGTGACGGGGAGGTGCACCCGCCCCATGGGAACGATGGATCGCCCTACCACCCTAGGCAAAGGCCTTGAGGGCGCGAGTTGGTCATGGGGCAACTTCAACATGTCAAAGGCCTCCATGAAGATGATGTTGAAGCCAAAGCCACCATCTATGAGGGTCCTGGAGACGGCCATGCCCCTTATGGTTGGTGTGCATAAAATGGGGAGCGTTCCGACGGCCGTCGTTGTCTTGCGGTGGTCGTTAGGGTGGAAGGTGATGTTGGTCTCCGGCCAAGTCCGGGGCGGCATGGGCTCGGGCCGTGACCGAATCGTGCCTGCGCAGTGGAAGAACCGCTTGACCTGGAGGTTGGAGGTGGGTGCTTGTGATCCGCCAAGGATGCACGCGACTACGGGGCCGGCCTCACGTGCGATGGCGCCACCGCGCACCAAGGGCCACCCGGCTTCGAGGATCTCGCCTGCCATGGGATCGCTGAACCGGGGCTGAACTGTCGCAGCGAGCGGGGGAACTTCGAAACCCCCCTACCTAGCGTGCCAAATGTCGGATTTCGGGCTCTACAAGACCCAAAGACATTCGAACACAGGGGCATGTGCGAAGATCCCTAGCAGGCTCACGCCACTTAGCTCACTACTCGATGATTTCTATGACGAACCCGCACGATGACGAGGAAGAAGATGCACACGGTGATTTACCCAAGTTTGGCTCACTATGAAGCATAAAACCCTACTCCTGCTTTGGTGGATTGCCTCACGAGGTGGTTTGTGGATGAACTAGTATAGTGGTGAGTTGCCTTGTGAGGGCGCTCTAGTGGTGTTACCTCTCTTCTGCTGTCTCTCTGTTTTGTTGCCCCTCTCTACGGTGCAGCCTAGCCTCTATTTACAGTGCCCCGGGCCCTCTTCCCTCATTGCTTTGGCGGGAAGGGATCCCAAAACGGCCAAATTCGAAGGGGGACATGAGTACATCCTTATCCTCACAAAAGGTGGTCTTCGCCTGCAAAGTATCTGTAGATGATGCAACGGTGGGCTCGGCGATAAGATCCTTCCTGCTGGGCTCGGGGTCATGGTCTTGTTGCACCAGAATGGAAACCTTTGGGGGGTTCTTTGGGAACCCCCATACTTCCTTGCCCCCTTTGCACAAAAGGGGAAACTGTACCGCCTGGCGCGCTGGCGCCCGCCTATCCCACCTGGCGTCATCCATTGCCTCCTGAGGCCAACTGTTGTACAGAGATCTCCGCCACTCCGGCGGGGGCCTGAGGAGGCCCATTCTTCGCTGGTCTTGATGCTGCTTCCCTCACGATCCCAAGCTCTCGCGATGGCCTTGTCTTGAGCATGGTCACACCAACCGTGCTTGGCTGACATGGTGGGCCATGCCCTGGGCCGCAGGCAGGCAGGTCTGGGTACCCCTGTTCCCAGAACATCGACAACACCCCCTGCCCCTTCTGGAAAACTAATGTATCTCTGCTGTTATAAGTTTCTCTGTTCTCTTCTCGTAGGATTACCTAGATTCTCACAAGTTATGTTGGGCTTAACTGAATTATAACTAATTCTCTGTTGACACATGATTATCATACTCGGGAATACCTGGTGGCTTCTTTAAAGCTAATTCAGTTATATTTTTACACCATGTGCATCCTTCCATAGTCTTTTTCGCCACTATATGCATCAATTGTACTTAAGTTTATTGTCAAAATGGGTTGCCTTGCTCCTGTGGTTACCCTCTATGTTCCCGAATGTTCGGCTAGAGGGTAAAGGGAGCACCTCCGCGATGGTTACGATTGGGTCATCTGGGCTCGTACCTCAGACGGGTGAAGCCAAAGGTTAGCACTCTTAAGATGCAAATTGAGCGGCCACAACAAGGAAAGTTTTCATAAGCGGTCGCCACCGCCAACTTTGATTTGTCTCATGACATAGCTCCTACTTGACCGGTTTCGGGCACACAGCTAGGATATCTGCATTCAATCTGGAAGCCCAAAGAAAGGAACCCATTAAGGAACTATTTTCTCCAAAAGATGTTTCTTACGTCAAATAGTAATATAGCATACCCCTCTAGTGTGCGTTTAGTCTGTTAAGACCACATGGCCGGATTGCCTAGTTCCTTACAAAATGATTTCCTACTGCTCCAGGCCACATAACACGGAACACTCCCCAGTCATTGACAGGGGAGGCAGAAGCCGATGGCCATCTCAAGACAACGTCTTTAAAACGGATGGAACTAATAAGGTGCTAAGTACATAGTGACATAAAACCAAAAAAATTAGGCAGATTGGTCGAGGCCATCTATAAGGACATCCAAGGAGTAGTCCTGTTGAGAGAGATGAGTGGCTGGCATGACTTGATCATAGAACAGGTGAAGGGGTATCTCCCGCCCATAGGGCCCTGCGGTTTTGGGTTGAGCTTGGTGAAACGGGGCTCGCCATGGCCAACGCCTCCCAAGCTCCCTCCCGACATGTGAACGTCTTCCATAGCTCAAAACGGCTCCGGGCTCCGCTAAACTACTCCACGAGTTCTGCCATCCTTTGTGGACGTGTCTGTGCCAGCCAGAGTGCCCTTATCATGCACCTCACGGCCTTCCTAGCTCATCCGTGCACTACGACCAGCTCCTTCAACAGATCCCCACCAAATGACCCGATCTCTTCTTCTGACCAGTCAATAGGCCTACATATGACAACGAGCACATTACTTACATGCTACAGAAAAGGCTAATCTCTGGCACTCCAGGATGGAAATTGTGCTTACAGACCATGCCGCCTTTCAATCCCTGGTTTTCCATTTGGGTCTGATCTAGTTGATTCTTAAAATTTTGAATATCTTAGGCTTGACATTGGTTTTCCCCTCTAAGCTGGTGTGTGTCCTCATGACAGCGCTCCAACATGTGGACATGAGCCTCCAGTTGGGATTCGACATAGTGCTTAGTTTCACGGGATGCGTTTAGACCCCTTTGCATCTGGCTTATCGATTCAGCTGCTACACAAAAACATATCGTTAGAGATGGCGTTCCCAATTTTTTACAAGAACCTAACAAAGTACGATTTTTTCTTACAATGTGTTTCTCTAATGAACTTTTCCACCTCCTACAGTTCGGCTTTAGCGGCCTTCACATTCGTCTGGCTGGATTCAAGATCATTGGAAAAATTCTCGTTTTGCTGTCTTAAAGCCTCCACGAGAACAACGCGATGTTCAGACCCTTACCTCGGCCGTCCCGACAAAATCAAGGGCTAGGGGATATAGGGTTAGGACCTAAGTTTGGTTGTCCAAACCAACTACTTACCTCCATATTGAGAGACATTATTCGGGCAGCTCATTCAAGGCCTGCCCGAACGGCTCCAAGGTGAGCTTCCATAGAACTGAGAGCGTTAAACGCCTAGTTAGAAAACGCCACATGGCGTAAGGACTCTTTCTGGTGACGATGATTCATCGTGCTCTCGACCTCGGAATTGTTTACCGGGACTCCCCCGAAGTCCTCGAGAAGTTGATCTGCTACGGCAATTTTCGCTTTAGCTCCCACAGGAACCGAGGACTCGGGGGGCTTATGGTTGTCTGCCGCCGCAACGACATCTTCGGGCTGCTCCCCTCATCTCCTAAGTATCCAGATCAAAAAGATTATGAATAAATGTGACCGTGATATTGAAAGGGTGGAGTTGGATCAAAGACCTTTTGGTGCGAGGTACGGGTGACGTATTTTCCAACATCGTTCCTCATTTTGGTCTCTCGCCTGTGCCTGGCATGGGCCCTACAGGAGTGGTCTAGGGAGGTGTCTGGCACGTGGTCTGATGAACCTTGGGGGTATTGCTTGGCACGCTTGGAGCAGCGGGAGGCTTATGCCCCTTACGGTATGAGGGTTTCTTCTTGCTCGTAGTTGATGGAGCAAGGGCCCAGGGATAATCGGCCATGAGGGCCACTTTGTGTTCGTCAACACTCTCCTTATAATAGACCCCATCTTCGAAGATCACTAAAGTGTCCGGGTCATCATGGAATCCGGGATCACCATTCCGGTCGCAATTCTCTAGTTGGGGAGTAGGGCAATTGACTGTCTCGCCCCAACTAATCCACTCCTGTTAAATAAACGTGGAAGGTTTCTGATGTTAGATCCAAGAATAAGCACCATGAATTCAGAGGTTTAAGTTCAACTTACCCATTCGATGGGGTTGTAGTTGGAAAATCCCTCCTTTGGCTGTCAGGCACGTGAATTCTTCCTTCTCCCACTTGAAGCGATCCACCAGGATGACAGCTAGCGCGTCCTGATTATTCGTCCCTTGCCGGCAGGAACTGGTAGTATCTCTCCTTCCGTTTTAGCGCCACATGGGGTGCGTGCGTTGTTGGAGTGGCTGGACGCATCAGGAAATCGACATGGCCATCACATCAATGATGGTCAGTTTGTTGTGCGCTAGCAGCTTCACCTTGGCTGGCTGGTGCTTTACCTCGGAGCTCTCCTCTTGGGAAGAACTCTTTGGTCGCTAGTTGAATCGTTTCTTCAAAGAAGGCTGGGAGTACTCGGTTAAACCCCTCCGAGCTGGATCGAATAAAGGAACGTCTTCGATACAAAACCACTCTGATGACCACTCGTTGGACTCTTTCTTTGGGGTCCCGATAGGATACCCCGTCTGGCTATGTGCCATACCTCGGCTCCACCCACCTCCCGAATAGTCCCTCCCCTAGTTCGGGGAACGAGGCAGATTTTTTTTGCCACAAATCAAAGTGAGGCTCACAGCCTAGGAACACCTCACAGAGGGCCATGAAACCTGAGATGTGAAGGATTGAACCAGGGGTGAGATTGTGGAGCTGAAGGCCATAGAATTCCAGTAGACCTCTCAAGAAGGGATGGATGGGGAATCCAAGACCTCGCGAAAGGCAGGAGATGAAACAACCCCTCTTGCCCCCTTGAGTGGCGGGGAAATTCTCTGCGAAGGCCTCGCCGTTTGCAGAAGTTAATCCTGCATGGGTTGGTATCCGAACCGGGGGGAGATATCCTTGCACCTCAAGGTCATGCGGATGAAGGCTAGAGATGGAGCAGCTTTTGCAGTCTTCTGGAAGGGGACCAAATAGGTGCGAGGATGAGCTTGGGGCGCTTGACATCTCTCTGAGCTTGTGTTCTTTAGGTCTTTGAGGTGGAGGTGCGAGAAAGGATGTTTCCTATGAAGGATATGGTCTATTTAAATAAAGGCCTTTCTAATCTGCCCTAAGCGGTTTCGCAAAGAACTATTGGGTCATCTTTCTTTATTCTTCGCGGGAATTGAGGGCAGCCATTGGACTTCATGTAGGGAAATTAATGTCGTGGGCCCCGGGACGCTTCGACGGTTAGGGGGCTGTCAGTGGCCATGCTATTTTCTTATAATGCGGAGGAGCCGAGTTGAGTTCTACCGAACATAGTAGGAACTCCCCTTTCAAGCCGAATACCATGGACACTTGAAGCTGTCTAAGAATACATTCCTCGGTGTTGAAGGCTAGTTCGGGGGGCTACTGAGGGAGTCTGGGACTAAGGGGTCCTCGGGCCGTCGGCTCATGCCTCGTGGGCCAACCTGTTTAGCTGATCTGCTGAAGACAGAACTACGAATGATCATGTATCCAAGAAGGATGGTTTTGTAGAATAGTGTGGATCCAAGTTCGAAATATTGGATCCGCGTATTTGTCCCTTGTAAAATGCGGTTGTGTGTAACCCTAGGGGCCTCCGGTGTCTATATAAACATGAGGATCCTCATTTGTAGAGGTAGATGAACTCATCTAGGGTTTAGCTTAGACGATCTTGAGAAAGATCAACTCTGTAATCTCCATACACATCAATACAATCAAGAGGGAAGTAGGGTTTTACCTCCTCACGAGGGTCCAAACCTGGGTAAATATTGTCCCGTCCGTTCCCTGGCAACCATCGATCTAAGGCTCACAGCTCGAGACCCCCTACCTGAGATCTGCTGGTTTTTACACCAACACCGCCCTCCACCATCTCCCATGGGGGACGTGGCTCACGGCCTGCCTCCGACCCTCCCCTGCAACACGGTCTCGTCGATTCCCGACGCGATGTGCGCCCGCACGACCAGCCTCATGAAGCGCCCCCGCTGGCCCAGGACGAGGTCAGCTGCCAGATCGTCCATCACACGCAGTCTGACGCCCATGGGGTCCACAAGGAGCAGCACCAGCGTCAGGACTGGGTCATTCAGGATGTGGCCGCGGCTGGGCGCCAGAACCGGGCCACCCTCACGCGCGGTGTCCCTTCAAGCTCTATGGGCTGTCGGGCCTTCACGCGCAAGTTGTGCATGGTTGTTTGGCCTGCCAAGTTCAAGCCCGAATTGTCGTAGCCCTATGATTGCTCCCTCAACCCAAGACAGTTCCTCCAGCTTTATGCATTGAGCATCGAGGTGATGGGTGGCGATGACAAGGTTCTGGCAAACTGGCTCCCAATGGACGTCAAGGACGGCACGCGGTCTTAGCTCCCGAACCTGCCCGAGAACTCGGTCTCTTCATGGCAACCTCTTCGAGCTGTTCGTTGCCAACTTCATGGGTATGCATGACCGCCCCCTCACCATCAACGACCTATGGCGCATGAAGCAGCATCTTAGGGAGACCCTGCGGAAGTACATCCAACAATTTAGCCAGGTGCGCAACAAGATCCCACGCGCTACGAACGAAGCCGTCATCACGGCATTCTCCAACAGCGTCAAGGACCTCAATATATGCGGGAAGTTTGCCATCAACAACAACCTGAGCTCGGCCCTGGAGCTATTTAGCATCGCCGACAAATGTGCCAAGGCTGAGGAGGGCCGCATGCTCGTCCATGACGAACCCGATGATGCGCTAGATGACAGCAAGACCAAAGGCAAGGTGTCAAGCACAAGGGCCCGACCGTGCTCGCGATGGAGGCCAAGCAGAAGCGCGGTCACGACCATGGCTTGCCCGAGAAAGACCACCGCCCGTTCTGCATCTACCACGATATGCGCAACCACAACACTGAAGACTGCTAGGAACTCAAGATCCTCCGAGACGAGCGCGTTGGCCAACGCCCAGAATGCAATGACCGTGGCACTAGCCGCAGAGGTCGTGGCGGCCACAACGGCGGTACACGGGATAGCCGTGGTGGCAACCCTCACTAGGGCTGGCGCGAGCAGCCCCGGGACGACGGCTGGCGCCACCAGCCGCGTGAGGTGAGCCCTTGGGACAACATTCTGCTCCTACTACTGCCACCGCCACCAAGGAGGAACGACGACAACTAGAACGATGACGGGCCCGAGGGCTACCAAGATCCCCGTGCAGTGGTCTATCTTCTTGGCGGAGCTCATGCCCCTTCGTCGAACCGCCGGTTCAAGCAATTCGCTCGTGAGGTGAACGTTGTCCTCCCGAGGCTGGAGGCTGCGAAACCCCTCAAGTGGTCCTAGTATGCCATCTCTTTCGACACTAGGGACAACCTCAAGTCCACGGCTGTCGTGGGCACGCTGCCCATGATGTGCACCAAAACCATCAGCAACATCCTGGTAACCAAGACTCTCATCGCCGAAAGCGCGGGCCTCAATGTGGTCTCTATGGAGACCTTCGAGAGGCTCTAGATGCCCTATGACCTGCTGATGGCGACCAGGCCATTCTATGTGGTGACTAATCGCTCCACAACTCCGCTGGGACAGATTCGTGTCCTGGTCACCTTCGAGAAGCTCGACAACTACCACATCGAGCTCATCGACTTCGACATGGCACACATCAGCCTCCCGTACAATGCGATATTGGGCTTCCCCACGCTTGCCAAGTTCATGGCGGCAACGCACCATGGCTACAATGTCCTCAACATGCCGGGATGCAGCGGCGTCATCACCATTGCCTGTGATGAGAAGGACACTGTCTATTCCCTCGAGAGGTCCTACACAAGGATGTCGGGGCGGACTATTCCGATGACGTAGAGGATGCTGTGCCTTGCGAGGCATCCCCAAAGAAGAAGCAATTTTTGCCCGTCCCAGACATCACCAAGGTGAAGGGTGTGACGCCTGACACCAGCGACGCGAGCCCCGCACCCATTGTTAGGGCCAGCCTCTTCCTAGCATAGGAATGCACGCCCGGCACCAAGGCGAAGGGTGTGGCACCAGACACCTGGAAGGTGTCTGACTTGGTCGGCGTGACGAGGGAGGTGCTCAGGCACCACTTGGAGGCCTGCCTCAACATGCACCCTCACGAGCAAGGAGTGTGGTGCCTGACGCCGGGATCATGAAAGTTCATCGACCGAGGGATCGGCAAGTTGTAGGAGGAGCGTAGTCCGAAGTGCTTCAATAGCCATATTGTTGCCCCAGGAGGAGTGGCATGGCTTGCTTGTGCATCGACATCGTGGGCCTTAATAGGGTCGGGTCCCACGGCTTCTTTCAGCCCTTGCGCCTATCCACCAACCGCATCTGAATGCCTTTTGTCCTAGTGAGCGCCAGTGTCACATTCCAAAGGCTAGCATAGCTCGCGATGGCGCCTCACAAGGCACCAAGGATTCGTAGGCCTCTAAGGCCTCAGGAGCCAGATGACCCTTAAGGGGCGAGCCTTTGTAGCGTGCCTCACCAGACGACTTGACGCTTTTGCAAAAGCACGATTGCTAGGTGACTTTTTGATTTCTTCAAGTCAAGGCTGCCCTTTGGGCCATGGTATCCTCAGGATGGCATGATCCACCCTTGCAGCATTTTCACTTTTTGGTTGCGTAGCGAACCTCATCATTATTCCTTTCAGAGTTTATGTTATCTTCTTAATCCTTCTATTCGATGCCTCGCCTCTATTTCAAATCGCTGCGCTCCCACGACCCATCTTTCGATTGTCCTTGGTTGGTGCTTGACATGGTGTCTGTCCTCGGTTTCGTCGTTGCAACGTTTTTTAAATCCAAACGATCGAGCTCGGTCTCACGGGATTTCTCCTGTGTACGTTAGCTCATAGGGTCCTTAGTTTCTCGCCCCTTCAAGGGATTGCCGAGAGTAGGTGAGTAGGGGGCAGCTCAACATGCACAACTGCCAAGGGGTGCTTTGTCACCCCAGGCGCTATGCATTGAGTGGCTTTCCCCTATTCATTCCATGAAGGAATCCGACACGGCTTCTATGCTCGAGTACGTCCATGCAGCGTTGCTAAATACGAGTGACTAAGCTCTGTCTAATGGACCAACCCCATACACATCACCTCCTGGGTCCTCGGTGTCAATCCTCTTCGTGTGGTGGCCTCAGGACGGTCACCCGACGTGCGTCGCCCCTGCCCCATGGGGTTCATGCGCAAACGGTTGCATAAAAAGTGAGGTGCAACCCGCTTGAAGACTAAGGAAGGAGCACCTGAGCCTTGCGCTTGGGGCATCCTACACAACAAAAATCGCCGCCCATGACCCTCTCACGTAATAATGAGGTTGGGGTTGTACATGCCCAGAGCCTCCTGTAGAGCAGCCCCTGGGACTTCGGAGGACTCCCGCCCATGCCCAAGTTGAAGCCCCATCCTCCATGCTAGCGGAATGACTACCAAACCGCAACTAGGCCCATGCCCAAGTGGAAGCCCCATGCTCCGCGCTGGTGGAGGATCGACTGTGCTCCGTACCAGCCAATTTCCCATTGTACCTCGCGTGAGCGGGGGCTGGACACGGTGCCTGTGGTCGGTAACCCCTGCAGCACTAATAAATCCACGTGATCGAGCTATGTCTCGTGGGCTTGACCCTTGCATGTCACCTCCTGAGGTCCTTGGTGTCTAGTTTCCTCGCGAGACACCCAAGTGTAAATTGACGAGTGTGCGACGCTCCCAATGAAATTCCTCTTCACATGAGCCTCTTCTGCATCAAATGGGGCCTCTTGAGAATCGCGCCTCAGGAGCCTTCACTACTTCATGTAGCAACTCATTTCCTGGGTCTGCACAGGCATCGTGACTTGGCGTTCCAGTGAACTTGAGGTATCTGTGGGGCTGGGCCTGTCGACACAGAGCTGGGGGGTTGTCGGGCAAGCCGCTAGCGCGTTAAAGGGGGGCTCTTAAGCATCGCGTCTCATGAGCCGGCACTAGCGCCTGTAGCCCCTCACTTCCTGGTTCTGCTCAGGCATCGCGACCTGGCATCCCCATGATGGTTGAGGTATGTGCGGGGATGGGCCTTGTTGATGCAGAGCACAAAGACAAGCAAGAGAGAAACCAAGAATGGGAAGGGAAAATCACAGATTGCAAGCAGTTCTTACAAAGTTCAAAGTACTCCCCACGATTAAACTGTCATCTCAGTCCTTCTCGAGGCAGAACTAATTTATTATAGGACAATGAAAGAGGGCTCGCCGCCAGACTCCTCACCATCGTCAATGAAGAAGAAATATTTGAGAAGCGCGTTCATGTGGCCTTCCACAGCTGCCGCCAGGTTGGCACGAGATACTTTGGGCACAAGACCAGCCACCTCGTTGAAGTTGAAGCTGGTATCACGAAGGAGAAGATGGCTGGAGAAGCCGGTCGCCGCCACAGAGAAGATACCGCGTCTTTCCTCCACCAAAAGGTCGTCCACCTTCTAGGCCGCGCCCTCGAGCTTCCCCACGAGCTCGGAGGAGAACTCAGCGTAACTAACTCCCTAAGGGGCGAGAGGGGCCTTGAAACTCAATCTACAAATAGAGCCTAGGGCTTTGCGGGCCCTAAGCCCGAGGGAGGAAAGCACGTCGTGGTCTTCTGCTGCCCTCGCATCAGCGGCGGTATGAACCTCCTTTTGACGGGCATTTAGCTTGGTGTTGGCATCAGACACTTGCTTGGCTTAAGCCTCTTGGGCCTCGGCCATCTCACGTTGCAGCATCTCCAGGCGACCGTGCTCCATGGCCTTCTTAGCCGCCACCTTTGTAAGCTTAGAAAAGTGGTCTGCGAGCCTCGCCTCGTAGGCCTTGAGGTCCTTTGTCTATAGCTGGAGTTGCTGCGACTGTGTGACCTATTCCCAAAGTGCCTTCAAGCCAGCCTCTGCTTCTTCACAGCGCTTGGCAAGTGCTGTCTTCTCGGTGAGAGCGCTCTCATAGGCGGCCTTCGCCACAGCGGCCTCCTTCTTGCCTTGCACAAGGGCGGCCTTGGTCTTGCCGAGAGTCTCTATGATGGAGGCGCCAAGTGGGTACCATCCTACAGCAAGCCTCGAGCGCTCTGCGGTGAGACGCACCTGGGCGCCCTAGAAGTCTGCCCTGAGCAAGTCAAGCACGTCCTAGAAGCCTGCCCCGAGCCAGTTAAGCGGCTTGGGCATCGGACATGGCAGCATACCTAAGCAAGGCGCCCTGGTCCATCAAGGTGAGAGCTTGTCGAGGAACTGGCATCCTGACACTGGGCAATGCTGTAACCAGAGGGCCCTTGTTGTCCTTTGTTTGAGGCGCCAGGGGATCCGGGTCCCCCTACGTGCTTGGTTCCCGTGGCCCGTCTGGAGGAAGTAGTCCCATCGACCTCTGGGGCCCTGGAGGTGACCATAGTGTGAGGGTGGCCCAGGTCAGACTTCGTGCCGTGGCTAGTCGCGGGGATCAGGATGTCTGGCGGAGGTTGAGAGACCCCTCCCCCCGCAGGCTGGGAAGTAGTGGCCTTGGCAGGAGCCGCCAGAGGCTAGACCACCGCTGCCTGGGCAGGTGGCGCTAGCGGCTTCTTGACCGCGTCCTTGGTGCTCGGGCTACCTCACCAGGTAGGGGAGGTGATCGGCGCCGCCATGGCTCCTGCGCGGCCGAGCACTGCGCCAGGGTGACGCAAACCGCCCCGTCGCCCTCTAAGGCCTAGGCCGAGGGCTATAGTTGCCTTCAGGATGGGCGTCACTTTCGCCCCGAGTGATGCCTTATTCTTCTTCTCCCCGCCGACACCGAGACACCTGCCGGTAAAGGGTTAACTTGTGCAAACCATTCACGCACACGTGGATTGGAAATGGATTAAGGTACTTACTCATCCCCGGTGGCCCACTTCATGTTCCTCTCAGTGGTGGGGGTTGCGCTCTCACTACTCCCGCGCGTCACCTCGATGTCGCCCGAAGGGCGCTTGGCGTGGCCCCTAGCGAGTTCGTCCTAGCTCCTCTCCTCTCGGGGGGCTTGGGAGGTCCCATAAGGACGCGCAACCACCAATGGGGTCATCGTCATGTCTCTTGTGCGGGCCCCCTTTTCTGGCACAGCAGGGGTTGTGGGCCTCGACCCTACTCCCCCTCACAGGGCTAAAGCTGGGGGGGGGGGGAGAAGACCGGTATTAATAATTCGCAGTGTCACCATCGTCCCCAAGGCCGTGCAGGTACGTTTGGAGGCTGGGCGACGACATCTGGTCGGCGCCCTCTTCCTCTTCAGTCGCCTCTGAGTCCCTCTCGCTGTGCCCCTTGCTGGAGGACGCCACTTCGATGGAGGAATTCGGGTGCGGCCCAACGGGCGCGTACTCCTTAAAGGCAGACATCTAATGACCATCTCCTCCATGTCGGCACAACCGTACAACTGCAGCACGGCCTTCGAGAGATCCCCGGGGTGACAGCCGAGCAAAGCTCCTAGGACCCCATACAGCTCGTCGTGTGTCAAGCCCCTAACGTGCAGCCTTATCGAGTCCGCTGTGCCGAAGAGCTCCCACAGGCGCAACAAGTGTGCCTGGAGCGACGCGATGCTCTGTCGGAGGAACTCCTTGATAACCATCACCCCCATCAGTACGCGTCCCCATGCGAGGTGATGCGCTCCAGGACGGGCTCTACCCTCAGGTCGGTGAGCTTCTCGTGGCTCCACCTGGCGGTCTTCGCGGGCCGACCCTTAGGGGCCTTTGATGTGGCTTGAGACTACATCGGTAGTTCCCCCAAAGAGGAAGGGATGATGCAACACAGAGACGGTAAGTATTTCCCTTAGTTATGAAACCAATATATCAATCCATAGAGGAAGATCACGCACCCACATAAACATCACATGCACAAAAAAACAAATACTTGTGACCCGACATGAAAGAGAGGTTGTCACGCTCTCTACGATAATAAGATATATTAGGTAATGATACTTTTGGAAAACATATCTCGCAAGAACACAAAATAGTATAAGTAAACAAAAAGTGCAACAAGACATTTTTGGTTTTTGGATTAATATATCGGAAAAGAAAAGATGCAAATACCAGATCAGAAAGCAATATGCTGGAAAAGTAGACCCGGGGGGCGTAGGTTTCACTAGTGTCTTCTCTCATGAGTATAGCGCACGGTGGGTGAACAAATTACTATTGGGGAATTGATAGAAGATCATATAATCATGACGATATCCAAACAATGATCCTTACATAGGCATCACGTCCAAGAGAAGTAGACCAAAACGATTCTGCATCTACTTCTATTACTCCACACATCGACTGCTATCCAACATGCATCTAGTTCATGGGAAAATGGAGTAATGCAAAAAGAATGGTGACATGATGTAGACAAGATATATTCAAGTAGGAATAGACCCCATCTTGTTATCCTTAATGGCAATGATACATGCGTGTCTTGCTGCCCCTTCGGGCACTAGGAAAGAACACCACAAGATCGAACACATCACAAAGCACCTCTTCCCATGGCAAGAAAACTTGATCTAGTTGGCCTAACTAAACCGAAGATTCTAGGAAGAAATACAAGGCTATAAGTAATCATGCATATAAGATATGAAAGAAGATTCAAATCATATTCATGGATAGAAACTGATCATGGACTCAAAATTCCTCAGATTCAAACAAACACACCGCAAAAGCCATTACATCTGATAGATCTCCAAGAGACCATTGTATTGAGAAACACATAGAGAGAGGAAGCCATCTAGTTACTGCCTACAAACCCTTAGGTCTATGGTGGACTACTCACGCATCATCATAGAGGCACCTATGAAGAAGATGAACCTCTCTTTGATGGTGTTAGATTGGATCTTGAGGTTCTAGAACTTGCGGCGGCTGGAATTTTGTTTCGTCATCTCCCCTAGGGTTTTATTAATATTTGGGAATTTATAGGATCGATAGTCGGTTGAGGGTTCGCCGAGGTGCCCACCTTCTGTTGGAAATATGCCCTAGAGGCAATAATAAATTAGTTATTATAATATTTCCTTGTTAATGATAATCGTTTATTATCCATGCTAGAATTGTATTGATCGTTAACTCTGATACATGTGTGGATACATAGACACCACCATGTCCCTAATATGCCTCTAATAGACTAGCTCGTTGATCAAATATGGTCAAGGTTGTCTGGCCATAGACATGAGATGTCATTTGATAATGGGGTCACATCATTAGAAGAATGATGTGATGGACAAGACCCAATCTATAAACATAGGATATGGTCGTGTTAGTTTATAACTATAGTTTTCTGCATGTCAAGTATCTGTTCCTATGACCATGAGATCATGCAAGTCATTGACACCAAAGGAATACCTTGTGTGTATCAAACATCGCAATGTAACTGAGTGACTATAAAGATGCTCTACAGGTATCTTCAAAGGTGTCTGTTTAGTGGGCATGGATAAAGACTGGGATTTGTTACTCCGTGTGATGGAGAGGTATCTCAGGGCCAACTCGGCAATACAACATCACAACAAGCCTTGCAAGAAAAGTGACTAAAGTGTTAGCCATAGGATCTTGTATTACGAAATGAGTAAATAGACTTGCCAGTAACGAGATTGAACTAGGTATGGAGACATCGACGATCGAATCTCGGGCAAGTAACATACCGATAAACTAAGGGAACAACGTACAGGATTAACTGAATCCTTGACCTAGAGGTTCAACCGATAAAGATCTTCGTAGAATATGTAGGAGCCAATATGGGCATCGAGGTCCTGCTATTGGTTATTCAACGTAGAGGTGTCTTGGCCGTGTCTACATAGTTCTCGAACCCGCAGGGTGTACACACTTAACATTTGGTGACGATATAAGTATCGTTGATTTGTTATATTGGTCACCGAAGGTTTTCAGAGTCCCGAAAAAGATCACGTACATGACGATGAGCTCCGGAATGGTCCATAGGTAAAGATTGATATAGGGGATAATAGCGTTTGGTCTCCGGAAGGGGTTTCATATGTTTTCCCGAAATGTTCGGCCATGAGAACACTTTATTTGGGCCAAGGGGTAAAGCCCACGAGGTTTTAGGAAGGTTCAAAAGGAGTTTGTGGAGGCCAAGGGCTAGAGGCCAAGAACCCTAGCGTTTGGGGCTAGACGCCGAGGACCCTGGCGTCTGGTCCTGGAGTCCGAGTAGGACTCTTGCCTTGTAGGCCAAACAAACTTTGAGGAGGCTCTTTCTCCAAGTTTCGACCCCACGGGTCAACATATAAATAGAGGGAAAGGTCTAGCACCCGGAACACATCAAGAATTCCCCAAGCCGTGTGTCGACAACCCCGTCCCCTCTAATTTATCCTCCGTCATAGTTTCTATTGTGCTTGGCGAAGCCCTACGGAGATTCTTCTTCACCACCACCGTCACCATGCCATCGTGCTGCCGGAACTGATCTGGTACTTAACCATCGCTCACTGGATCGAGGAGGAGAATGTTTCATCAATCTGTACGTGCGTTGAACGTGGAGGTGCCGTCTGTTCGGCACTAGATCGTGATTGGATCGTGGGACCACATGCGATTTGGATTATGAAGACGTTTGACTACAACAACCTCGTTTCTTAATGCTTTCGCTTAGCGATCTACAAGGGTATGTGGATCCGATATCTCCTGTCGTAGATGCTCATCTCTGAGATTGATCTTGGTGAAGCGTAGGAAATTTTTTGTTTCCCATGCAACGTTCCCCAATAGTGGCATCATGAGCTAGGTCTATGCGTAGATGAGATCATGAGTAGAACACAAAGGAGTTTGTGGAAGTTGATGCACAGATTGCTTCCTCCCTTGGTCTTTTCTTAATTCAGCGGTATTGTGGGATGAAGCGGCCCGGACCAACCTTACTCGTCCACTTATGAGAGACCTGTTCTATCGACTGACATGTGACTTTTTTGCATAAAGATGGCTGGCGAGTGTCTGTCTCTCCTACTCTAGTTGGATCAGATTCGACAAAGGCGGTCCTTGAGAAGTTTGAATAGCAATTTGTGTAGCACCGTTGTGGTTTTTTCGTAAGTAAGAATCGTTTTTTCAAGATACCCATACCAGCCACATAAAACATGCAACAACAATTAGAGGACGTCCAACTTGTTTTTGCAGGGTATGTTGTGATGTGATATGGCCAGTTACATGATGAGATATATCTGATGTATGAGATGACCATGTTTTTATAGAATATCACGACTTCCATATCAATGAGTACGACAACCGGTAGGAGCCATAGGGTTGTCTTTAATTATTGTATGACCTGCGTGTCAATCATTCATCGCTATGTAATGCTTTAATTTATCGCTAAGTGGTAGCAATAGCAGTAGAAGCATGGTGAGCACGACAACCGTGATGGCGACACAATGATGGAGAGAAAGGTGTTATGCCGGTGACGATGGATATGGATATCAAAAGCACAAGTTCATGGCCATATCATGTCACTTATGATTTGCATATGATTTTAATACTTTTATGCATATTATTTTGGTTAGGAAAACGGTAGCATTATAAGGTTATCCCTCACTAAAATTTCTACTTCCAGGCAAACCGCATCACCTGGTCACCCGATTCTCATTGCAACGTATCCTAAGGAATCCGGAAGCAATCGACAGGATCGTTGAGTGGGTCCTGGAGATGGCTAGTTTTGATCTGAGCTTTGAAAGCATGTCGACCATCAAGTGCAGAGCACTAGTAGAGTTCAGTGCAGAATGGACGCCCCAGACAAGAAGACCCCAGAAACAACCCTCCACGGCAAGGAAACACCTGAGACGTGGATCGTGTACTTTCATGGAGATATTTCGCTGCAAGGCGTCGGTGCCAGAGTGTTGCTCATCGCACGAACCGGAGAGCACCTCAACTATGCGGTCCAAATGCACATTTCCTAGGATGTGTCAACCAACAACACAGCAAAGTACGAGGGTTTACTTGTCGGGTTGCGGATAGCAACTGAATTGGGAATCAGGAAGTTAATAATCCAGGGGGAATCCCAGTTGGTTGTCCACCAGGTTAATAAGGACTACTAGAGCCCCCTGGTGGAATCATATATTGATGAAGTGAGGAATATGGAGGAATGTTTCGACGATGTACAGATGGAACACGTCCCCAGGACGAAGAATGACATCGTTGATGACTTGTCAAAGCAGACATCCCCGAAGTCGCTTGTGGAACCAGTCACCTTTGCGCTCCGACTCACTCAGCCACCGTCACCATATCAGGGCAGCAGGCCAAGAAGATAAAAATGACCTCTGGCGACTATTTCCCGACAGAGCCGCCCATGGTTGCCAAGAAGGTTGTCGGAGGTGACAGAAAGCCTGGTGGTGAGCGCCAAGCTCCGACAAACTAGGCGGTGTTTGCCATCGAAGCTAGCACTCTCATGGGAGAAGAGACACCTTTGGTCTTTGTCATCGTACCACGGGCTCCGACATGGGCACAACAGATCGTCTGGTACCTCCAGTGAGGAGACTTCCCCGAGGAGCAAGAAGAAGCTGAAAGAATAGCCTGACAGTTGTGCATGTACTAATTCGTGGATAACGATCTATACAGAAGGAGACCAAATGGGGTGAGATTAAGGTGCATTGCTTGGGAGGAAGGACACCAGCTGTTGGCAGAGATACACGAAGGGATCTACGGCTCCCATATCGGGTCATGAGCCCTTGTTGGAAAGGTGTTTCGGCAAGGCCTCTACTGACCGACAACCCTTCAAGACCCCTTGGTGGTGGTGACTACGTGCGAACCATGCCAATACCATGCCAAGCAAATACATCAGCCAGCACAAGCCCTTCAAACCATACCCCTCTCCTGGCCTTTCTTTGTCTAGGGGTTCGACATTGTCGGACCCTTCCCCCGTGCTACTGGGGGGATTCGAGTTCTTGTTCGTTGCTATCAAGAAGTTCACAAAGTGGACTGAGGTGGATCCAGTGAGAAAGGTAACAACGCTAGCAGCAGTCAAGTTCCTCAAAGGGTAGTTTCTCGATTCTACGTGCCCAACAGAATTATCACCTACAATGGCACATAGTTAATCAGCAACAGCTTCACGCAATTTTGCCAAGACATTGACACCAAGGTCTTCTTGGCGTCTATTTTTCACCCAAGTATCAAGTAGAGAGGGCAAAGCAGAAGTGTTCTGGGGCCTCAAGCAAAGAGATGTTGACAAGCTGCACAAGCATGGAAGGCGCTGGATTGATGAGCTCCTAGTGGTTCTTTGGTCAATCAGAATGACACCAAATCGAGGCACTGGCGATACACCCTTCTCCTAGTCTATGGGGCAGAAGTTATGCTCGCCACGTTAAC
The DNA here is from genome assembly GCA_022496015.1 of Hordeum marinum. Taxonomy (NCBI): domain Eukaryota; kingdom Viridiplantae; phylum Streptophyta; class Magnoliopsida; order Poales; family Poaceae; genus Hordeum; species Hordeum marinum. Next base: position 238,273,317 of record CM039677.1, read on the forward strand.
TCACGTATGGGTCACCTCGCAGCAGGACTTTGACGAGGACCAGGAAGAGCAGTTGTGGCATGACGATGCCACACTCCTCGAGGAAGATTGACGCCAGCACGCATTACGTGCCGCGAGGTACAAGCAAACCTTGCACTACTATCATAGCCACAAGGTGCGCTCCAGGAGTTTTGAGGAAGGTGACATTTTCCTCTGATGAATTCAGTCCGTGAAGGGACCCGACAAGTTGACACCAAAGTGGGAAGGCCCTTACCGGGTAGTACGAGTCACCTGGCTTGGCGCAGTTCACTTGGAGACCGAGGATGGCACTCTGGTACAGAACTCGTGGAATATCAATCATCTTTGGAAGTTCTACCCATGAGGCATTGTTGTCGTCCCCCCCAGCAACCACTTTTGTACAAGTCTCGCAGCAGTGCGTGTAATCCTTTGTACAAACACAGGTGATGACCCTATGCGTAGCTAATAAAACTAAGTCTTTTGCAACTTTTTGCCAAAGTACATATTTACGTTATGAACGTTGTGCGAATTATTGCGGTAGCTCATTGCCCGTGTAAGGCCACTATTGAACCGTTATGGCTCCTAGTCCGTCCTATTTTCTCTTCTTTCTTTTCTTAAAAGGAAGTAGGGACCCCCGCACACAAGTCATTCCGGGGAGAGGAGGAGCGGTAGGGACAAACGCGTTCGAGGAAATCACATTGCGACGAGGAGACTGGCTAGAAAAAATAATTAAATTATTTCCTTGCTAAAAAGTTTCTACACGTGTGAAAGACTTGCACGCGGGTAGGACCTTGTCAGAATAGTTGCGCGCTAGGGTTGGAAGCATGCCCAACACCACAGATAGTAGAGCGAGGACGACATGGTAACCTTGTCAGGAGTGGCGCTGTCGGGAGGGCGCTTACGATCTATCCTTAGAAGCGTCCTGCGGCAAAATGCACAGCGGCAAGTATTCGCAAAAAGCATTGAGATCGGAAAGGCACCCGGGCGTAGCTTCCGCTTAGAAGAAGAAACCGATGCACATAAACACAAGAGAAATCATTGACGTAGTAAAGAAACCAAACAATTTTATTAGATTTTCTTTAAGGATTACATTGGGTAATATTTAAATATGCAAGGAGAACGCCGAGATCGGCGGAGACGGTGACGAGGTCAAGTCGGAGTACAATTTTCTCTAACGTCATCGTCAGCGTCCGAATGGAGATCTTCCACTATGATGTGGCAATTGATCCAGAAACGAGGCCCCACAGGCGAGGCTGTGCCTTCTGAATCCCTCCAGGGCGTCGGATGCATTACTCGTAGTCATCTCCCTCAAGCTTCACACCGAGGACGATGAAACGAGGCCCCACAGGCGAGGCTGTGCCTTCTGAATCCCTCCAGGGCGTCGGATGCATTACTCGTAGTCATCTCCCTCAAGCTTCACACCGAGAACGATGTTGTCATCTTTGCTGTCACTTGAGGAGTCGAAGTCACTGCTGCTCGAACTCTCGGCGCGGCACTCCAGGCGGACGCCAGTCACTCTGAAGAACTTCATGGAGAGGGTAGCGGAGTCGTTGAATCTGAAGTGGAGAAGATGCCCAAGGCCGAACTCCCAGGAGCGGGCAAACGACTTCCACCCCCACGTCAAGAGCATGGCGCTTCCAGTGGAAAGGTCGACTACCGCCCACACATGCACATTGCAGCAGTCGTCTGCCCGGAGACACAACACCCAGGGCAGGTTGCCTTCTGGAGCCCTCGCAAAAGGGTTGGGAAGACGGAGCCGGCTGTGGTGCCACCAGTGGACCACCATGATGAACTCCTGCACTTCCTCCCCCACGTGTATTCCTGCATGGGGGTGCGAGAGAGGAGCGCCGTCGTGGCCCGATGGGGTTGCCCTTGTACGACCCATGGATGTCGTCCTTCCGCGGGAGCTGGAGCCGGCCCTCACCGCCATCACCATGATGCACATCAGACTCTAGGGGCTGCCCCTCCCGACGCCCCTAGAACCTCGAGTGTGTCCACAACCCCTCGCGATCGTGGGGACGGCGCACTGGAGAAGTAGCCGGGAGAAGAAGAAGGAGATGATGGGCAGCTAAGAGGAGTAGGGAGTCATGGATGAGTGGTGCCTCCTTTCGTCCCCTCCCTATTTATATGTCCCGAGCGCGGTGGGAAGTACAGGGGCTGGCTCTTCGTGCCCTAAGGCGAGTGCATATTGGCGCACCCATGGCTCCAACGACCGCCTTCCTCGACAAGTAGCGAGCCTCGGATGTGACACACATCACCCGAGGTGTTAGATTTAGGGATCCGCAAAACCCTCAAGGTTCGAACACAGGGGTGTGTGCGAAGATCCCCCGCAGCTTCGCCCTACCTAGCTCGCTACTTGATGGTTACTATGGAGAACTCACACGATGACGAGGAAGAAGGTGAACACAGTGTGTCATTGTTTTGTCATGATAGATGTCCTCGTGAAAGGACTTAGGTTAGAGGCCATCGCTAAGGCGGTGAGCTCGAAGGGGTTGGTCGAAATCGAGAGACAAGGGTTACCCATGTTCGGCCCCTCGGAAAGAGGTAAAAGCCTACATCCTGCTCTGTGTTGTATTAATTGGGTATCGATTACAAGGGAGTGAGTTTGCTTGACCTAGATATCCATGAGTTATTTCATGGCCTAAGCTACCCAGGTAACCCGCCCTTATATACATGGGTCTAGGTCCTGAGCTTACAAGAGTCCGACTGGGTTATACTTGACAACCGACCTCGCCTCTGACTATACATGCCTTATCTAACAAGTCGCCCCCGGCGGCTCAAGCCCGCCGAGTTACATCATGTCTTCTGGCTCTGGGCCTTCTGGACCACTAATTATGTTTACTCCTGAAGTAGTCGTAAGCCGCCAACCGCATGACCCGGACCACCTAGGCGGGTCTCACCCTGGGGTTATATCCCCAACATTAGGCACCAGATTGATTTGAATCAGTTCATGTCAATCTTCAAGTCTTCTGGTTGGCGAGTCTCACCTTCTCTTATAATCGTCATGACCCGCCGGAAAACGGGCAATCATTGCTTCTGACAAGCTTTCATGACCCACCGTGACATCCTAAGAAATATCAAAAAAGATTCCTCTGACGTCAGAACGGATCTTTCGTAATTAGAAATCGCACAGAGAGCCGCCACCAATTGCCCTTCCTGGTCAGGTATAGCCAAGTCCTCCTTCAATGGTAGCTTGACCGACAGGTGATATAACATGTCCAAGAACACATTAGGCGGCACCGGCTTACGGTGAGACCCCAGCCTAGATAACGCATTAGCTTCCTCGTTCTTGTGCCCATCCATGTGATCTACCTGATAACCTTTGAGATGGCCAGCAATAACGTCAATCGCCTGGAGGTAAGCCGCCATATGAGGGTCCCTTGAGTCCCATGTGCCAGAGACTTGCTTACCTACCAGGTCTGAGTTGCCAAGATATCTGAGCCAGCTCAAGTTCATCTCCTTGGCCACTAGGAGCCCATGAAGCAAAGCTTCATATTCTACTACATTATTAGTGTAAAAAAACATTAGCCTCAAAACATAATAGAATTGTCACCTTGTGGGGAAGTTAAAACAACTCCAGCCCCGAGCCTTCCAATTGCGTGGATCCGTCAAAGTGAATCGTCCAGTATGTGTTGTTTGGCTTCTCCTCGGGTGATTGAATTTTTCTCCAATTGTTTATGAAATCCACCAAGTCTTGAGACTTGATAGCCATACGAGGAACCTACTTCAAATTAAGGTGCCCAAGCTCTAGTGCCCACTTAGCAATCCTGCTAGTAGCTTCTCTATTTTGGATGACATCTCCCAACGGGGCAGAGCTAACCACTGTGATCTGGTGTCCAAGGAAATAATGCTTCAACTTGTGGTTTGCCATGAACACCCCATAGATCAATTTCTGCCAATATGGGTATCTTTGCTTGGATTCTATCAAGACCTCACTGGCGTAGTAAACCGACCGTTGGACAGGATACTCTTTCCCTGCCTCCTTACGTTCCACAACAATCGTGGCACTGACTTCCCTGTTGTTAGTTGCCACGTATAAGAGCGAAGGTTCTTTCTCAGCCAGAGCAGCCAATATCGGTGGCTTAGCTAACTGCCTCTTGAGTGCCTCAAGCGCCTCGTCCGCTGCCTTGCTCCAGACAAAGTCATACGTCTTTTTCATCATCTGATATAGAGGAATAGTTTTCTCGCCCAGGCAGCTTATGAACCGTCTTAGCACAGCAATATGACCCGCCAGGCGTTGAACATCATTGATGCATGCCGGCTTAGATAAAGAGTAATATCCTTTATCTTGTCTGGGTTAGCTTCAATGCCACGCTTAGAGACTAAAAACCCCAAGAGCTTGCCTGCAGGTACATTGAAAACACACTTTGTCAGGTTAAGCATCATCTTGTAGACCCGCAAATCTTCAAAGGTTTCCTTAGAATCATCCAGCAGAGTTTCCGTCTTCCTTGACTTGACCACAATATCATCTACAAAAGCATGAACATTGTGCCCAATTTGACCATGAAGACAGTTATGCACACAATGTTAGTAAGTCGCATGAGCCCTCTTGAGCCCAAAAGGCATAGACACATAGTAGAAACCACCAAAAGGAGTAATAAAAGTCATCTTCTCTTGGTCCTTAACTGCCATGTTGATCTGATGATAACCTGAATAAGCATCTAGAAAACACAGACTCTCACAACCTGTTATCGCATCAGTAATTTGATCAATGCGGGGGAGAGCAAACGGGTCAATCGGAGATGCCTTGTTAAGATCCATGTAATCCATGCACATATGCCACGTGTCATTCTTCTTGAGTACCAACACCGGGTTAGCGAGCCACTCTGAGTGAAAAACTTCAAAGATAAACCCTGCTACCAAGAGTCGGGCCACCTCTTCTCCAATTTCTTTCCGCCTCTCCTCATTGAATCGGCATAGGAACTGCTTGACCGGCTTAAACTTAGGATCCACATTAAGGTGGTGCTTAGAGAATTCTCTCAATATACCCAGCATGTCAGAAGGTTTCCATGCAAAGATGTTGTCGAGACCCCGATCTCAAGCCATAAGAATCCAGCATGGAACACATCACATCACTTTGCGGCCTCACGCACGGTTATCTCCATGGCTACCACCTTACCTGGGCTGGAACTGTTTGCGTCTTTTGGCTCACGTATGCGAATGTGTTGCTAGCATTCAAATGTCAAAGAACCTGGGCCGACATGACTAGTCGTAGAAGCCAAGTGGCACATCCATACAGGAACAGACTTACGTAACCCAGCAATGTAGGTGTCAATCATCAGCGTGTGTATACGAGTCGTAGAAAGCTACAAGGACTCCAATACACCGTGAGACATTTCCCCGAAGGGACAGACACAACAGCAAAGAAGGATACATGCCGGTCAATCAATGTGTCCAGAGCAGTAGCAAGCTACCAAGGCTCGGTGGAAGCACAAAGAGGCAGTTTCCCGTAAAGAAGGCTACTAAAGGCACACAACTAGGTGTCGAATCCCGCACATACCAATGCATTCCAATCATACACGCACTATGCACGATATGCGTAGATACAACATGGCATCACAACAAAACTCTACAACATAACATTTATCCAGGAGCCTCCGAGGAGCCACCATAGCATAATGTTACAAACAGAAAGGGGTCGCATGACTCAACATACAGAGAATACAAACAACAAGCAGAAGTAACATGTCTAGGTACAAACATCTAAAAAATGGCTGGAAGAGCTTGAAAGGCTACAACGACCCTACCATAGGGGCCAGACCTCCGTCTCGGTTACTAAGCTAAGCAGTCGATGTCAACGTCAGAAGAAATGTAACTAAACAGTGTCTATCTCTGCAAAAATGTAAATAAGCAACAGTGAGTATGAAGGTACTCAGCAAGTCTTACATGAAAACTATCTACATATGCATCATGTATCAATGAACGGAATTGTGGGGTTTAGTGCAGAATGCCAGCTCTGACCTTTGGCTATCCTAGACTACGACAATGTAATCAACGTATCCACTACTCTCTTGTCTCCATACGAGAGAGCACACACGAGTCCTCATGCTCAACATCTCAATACACCACTATGCATCCTCTCTCGTCTTCCTACGAGAAGCCATCCATAGCACTCACACTTGTTTGGTGCATTTTAGAGTATCCACTTAAGTTGTCTATGAACAATGCAAGTATCCAAGTAGTCCATATCCGCGAACACGGTTATTCGAATAAATAATTTGCCTTGCAGGGGTGTACTTCGTCAGACATGCTCCCGCCACTTATCACCATGTGCACGTAAAAAGGCACCTGAGCAACCTTCAAGCGGAAGACCGGCGAGGGAGTCGGCCACGGACATTAACCTTCAACAACTCACGTCCGAAACAGTCGCCTATCTGAGTTGGAACCCATAATGGAAGTCCGGCCAAGGTTTCCAACATGGCCTCAAATATTGTGAGCAGGGCCCCAAGCCGGTCCCAATTGGGATGTTCATCCACTTTGTAGGCCGTGCCACACCTATAACCGTTTGAACTACTGCGACTCCTAGACTGAGAATAGGGTAGGTTAATAGGCCAAGAGCTCAATGTGCGGTAGTAGCTAGTCTTGGAACACAAACATGAAACTCAGCTGCTATGAGCGGCTTCAATGAGACAACCCACCATGTACTCCTACATGGCCTTTCATCGCTAGCTTTACCAAAACGGGTTCAACACTTAACCTTCAACATTAGGACACATTCATTTCAGACCGGTTCATCTCCTAGATGAATTAGACCTGATACAACTCTAAGCATAGCAAGCATAACAGAGTTATGGCTCAAACATCTACCAAGTATGCTAAGTTGCTTGGCTTAGCTATTTACTGTGACAATGACAAGTCATGCAAAGGAGTGGGTTCATATATCGCAACATAAGTAGCAGTTGAAAAGCATGGTACTAATGCATTGAAATGAGAGCAAGAGCGAGAGATGGGATTGTATCGAATATGCTCAAGGGAGGGGGGGTTGCTTGCCTATTTATCAGAAGAAATCAGTTGTTCTTCGATGTCGTTGATAACTACGTCTCGCAAGTCTATCGAGAAGATCAAACAAGGTACAATTTAAACAAGGCAAATGCTTCACAATGACACATGGCAGTATGTTGCTGGTTTGATCTAATGCATCTATCAACATGTTAAATGAAGATGGTTTGAACACAAGGTTGAAATTCAACTCCATATGAGAAGTGGCCTATCGTGTTTTGAACAGAATGTCCAAGTTTGCCTATTTAGATTGCTTTAACATGTATGAAAATGCCACCATTAGATTCATTGGATTTTTATGATAAATTTTCAAATATAAATTATTTTAATCTGACTTGAGGATTATTATCTATGAATTTTTGAAGTTTATATTATTTTTTGGAATTTTTTGATTTATTTAAATCAAGAAATTCCTTATTGCGTCACCATGACGTCATCACAACGTCAGCAGGTCAACAGTCCTGGTCCAGGTCAAACCTGATGACCCGGACCCACACGTTAGCGACACGGGGCTAATCCCTACGCTGACCGGGGTTTGACGAAAAGTGGGGCCCTCTGTCAGTGGCTGGGGGCAAGGTTAACGACTAATTAGCCGGTCTAATGACGGCCACGTCGACGCCCGCTGGAGCGGGGCCGGTGGCGACCAAATCCGCGGCGGAGGACCTCCGGAGATGGCCGGAGATGCGCTAGGGGGCTCGGTTTCACACGAGGAGGGCATCGGGGAAGAGCCCATGCTTGTGCGCGTCCACCGGAGGGGGCAGGAGGGCGCAGGGCAGCCGGACGGCTTGCCGGCGAGCTCCCTCGCGGCGGCGCCCATACGGTCACGTCAAAGGGGACGGCTGGAGGGTGAAGGAGACCACAGGGAGAGGGGCAGAGAGACAGCAAGCTGACAAGGAGGCTGCAGGGGGGCTCGGCGGGCTCGGGGAGGACAAAGCGGTGACGAATCGACGGGGTGAGCTCCAGCGACCGAGGTGAGGAAGACGACGACGAATCGGCGTAGAGGGGCTCCCGGCGATTTCTAGCTCCACGGGGAGGACGAGGGGGTCACGGCGGAGCTCTGGGGCGTGGCAGGGGGCTCTAGCTAGGCGGGCAGCGACGGAGCTCGAGTCATGGCGAGGGGAGGAGAGGGAGAAAGCGGGGCAAGGAAAGGAGAGGGGCACGGGATCAGCACGTCCTTGGCGGGTCATCCCGCTCGCCAGCACGACGGGAGGCCAGGCAGGCAAGTGCCATGGCACCATCACCACGAGCGCCGTCCCCTGCTTCTCCTCTACCTTCTGCAAGAGGTAGAAGACAGGGATGCCCCTGTGGGCTGGGCCTCCTGGTGGGCTGCATGCCAGGTAAGCCTTTTTTCCTTTTCTTTTTATTATTTGGTTTTTATTTTTTTATTTCTGACATTTCTTTTAGCTCCAAATAAACATCAAACTATTTTATAAAATCCTGAAAATTATTATGTAACCTTGATATAAATGAATAGTGCCACATAATTAATTTTAGAATTATTGAACTTATCAATTATATATAGTAAATATAATTCCAATGCAAATAGGGCTAAATCAATTCAAAAGCTCAATATAAAATATTTTTGTGATCCCAAAATATTAGTTGACAATTTTAACTCAATCCAATATTTTATTAGAGAACGAGGAACATTTTCTTGGAATTGTTAGAAGCAATTTTGATAATGCTTATTTGGCAAATTTTTGAATTATGAGGCTTGATCATTCCTCATTTTATCTTCATTTGAAAATTAAAAATACATGCATGAATGCACTTGCAATCATAAAGAAACTAGGGATGTGACAACTCACCCCCACTAAACAAGAATCTCGTCCCGAGATTTAGGAGTAGTCGGGAAGAGTGCAGGGTACTCAACCCGAAGACGATCTTCGCGCTCCCAGGTTGCTTCATCCTCAGAATGGTGCGACCACTGAACCTTCAAAAACTTGATGCTACTACATCGAGTGCTGCGCTCGGTTTCTTCAAGAATACGGACAGGATATTCTCGATATGAGAGATCATCTTGAAGATCAAGCGTTTCGTGGTCTACTTCGCGGATAGGATCCTTGAAGCAATGCCTGAGTTGAGAAACGTGGAACCATCATGAACTTTGGAAAGCTATGGAGGTAGTTGCAATTGGTAGGCAACCTCTCCTCATTTGGCGAGAATGCGAAAAGGACCAATGTAATGAGGAGCCAATTTGCCTTTGATACCGAAACGATGGGTACCCTTAAGAGGTGAAACCCGAAGGTAAGCCTTCTCATCAACTTCACAACTTACATCCTTATGATGATGGTCATATTGACTCTTTTGACGAGATTGGGCAGTTTTCAAATTCTCACGAATGATGCGAACTTGCTCTTCTGCATCCTGGATCATATCTGGTCCACAGAATTGTCTTTCATCGGTTTCTGACCAGTTTAACGGCATTCGACATCTTCGTCCATTCAGAACTTCAAAAGGAGCTTTGCCCAAACTAGATTGGAAGTTGTTGTTATAAGAAAATTCGGCGAGTGGAAGACATTCCTCCCAATTCATTCCAAACGAGATGACATAGGCTCTGAGCATATCTTCAAGAATTTGATTGACTCTTTCTACTTGACCACTTGACTAAGGGTGATAAGAGGTGCTAAAGGAGAGATGGGTTCCCATAGCATTCTAGAGACTTTCCCAAAATCGAGAAGTAAAAAGACTTCCACGATCAAAATTTATCTCTAAAGGAACACCATGAGGGGACACTATTCGGGAAATATACAAGTCTGCTAACTGACTAGCAGTTATACTTTCTCGAACTGGAAGGAAATGAGCAACTTTTGAAAGGCGATCGATGACCATGAAGATGGCATCATTCCCTCTCTTGGTCCTTGGAAAGCCGGTGATGAAATCCATACCGACCTTGTTCCATTTCCACTCGGGAATATCCAAGGGCTGAAGGGTACCAGCAGGTTGATGCTCTGCTTTAACGCGACGACAAACATCAAAGTTAGCAATGAATTGAGCGATTTCCCTCTTCACCCGGGTCCACCAAAACCTGTAGCATAGGTCCTGATACATCTTAGTACTACCAGGATGAATTGTGAGAGGAGAATCATGAGCATCCTTGAGAATCAGTTCCCGAAGTTGTTGCTTCTTGGGAACCACCAAGCGGTCCTCAAAGAAAATAACACCTTCATCATTTACCGAGAAAGAGCGAGCAACTCCCTTGACAATGTTGCTCTTGATATGAGAAATTCCCGTATCCTGCTTCTGGGTAGCTATGATCTGATCCTCAAGAGTTGGTTTCACCACCAAGGTAGAAAGGAATCCTCGAGGAACAATGTGAAGATTTAACTTACGAAATTCCTCGTGGAGAAGTGGTTGACTTTGTAACAACATGAGGTTGTTACAATAGGATTTACGACTTAGTGCATCATCCATGACATTGGCTTTGCCTGGGGTGTAAGATATTCCTAAGTCATAGTCCATAATCAACTCAATCCACCGTCTTTGCCTGAGATTCAAATCTAGTTGGGTGAATATATATTTGAGACTCTGGTGATCACTAAATATTTCACAACGATTACACAGAAGGTAATGTCGCCAAGTGACTAGTGCATGGACTATTGCGGCAAGTTCCAGATCATGTGTTGGATAATTTTCCTCATGTGGATGCAACTGTCGGGATGCGTAGCTAATCACATGACGATCTTGCATAAGAATGCAACCTAGACCTTGTCGCGAAGCATCATAGTGGATAAGAAAGTCCTTTGTGACATCTGCGGGTACATGTACCAGGGCAGTAGTTAGTCGTCTTTTCAACTCCTGAAAACTTTCCTCACATTTTCGAGTCCACTCGAACTTCTTATCTTTCTCGAGGAGTTCAGTTAGTGGTTTGGCAACTTTGGAGAAGTTCTCAACAAAGCGGCAACAATAGCTCGCTAAGCCAAGGAAACTCCTAACTTGCTACACCAATTCAGGTTGAGTCCAATCAAGGACAGCTTGAACTCTCTCAGGATTGACAACAATACCTTTCGTAGAGATTACGTGACCCAGATAGGTCACTTCTGGCAACCAGAACCCACACTTGGATAATTTGGCATAAAGGCGGTGCTCTCTGAGTTTCACCAATACCAGCCTAAGATGCTCAACATGTTCTTCTTCGTTCTTCGAGTAGATGAGGATATCATCAAGGTAAACCATGACAATTTTTTGCAAATACTCCATGAAGATCGAATTCATTATGCGGGAGAAAGTGGCTAGGGCATTGGTTAGACCGAAGGACATGACGGTGTACTCGTATTGGCCATAACAAGTGACAAAAGCCGTCTTTGGAATGTCCCCGTTCCTGATTTTGATTTGATGATAACCTAGTCTCAAATCCGTTTTGGAAAAGACTGCGGATCCAGCGAGCTGATCAAATAGATCGTTGATCCCGGGGAGCAGATATTTATTCTTTAGCGTGACCAGATTAACCAGCCGATAATCGACAACCATCTCGTCTGTACCATCCTTCTTATTGACGAAGAGGACGGGACAAGCCCATGGAGAAGAACTGGGACGGATGAAACCTTTCTTCAAAGATTCATTGAGTTGGATCTTAAGCTCAGCTAGCTCTTGGGGAGACATCTTGTAGGGCACTCTAGCAATTGGAGCGGTTCCTGGAAGAAGTTCTATGACAAACTTTACTTCTCTACCAGGTGGGACACCTGGCAATTCTTCTGGAAACACATCCGTAAAGTCACGGACTACCGGAATATTTTCAAGGTTTGGAAGAGGATTGGCATTGAGGGAATAAATCATGCCCTCTAGAATGCGGTTTTGGATATTGACTATCTAACCAACAGGATGGGTAAGCTAAACAGACCTATAGAAACAATCAATTTTGGCATGATGAGTTGTCATCCAGGCCATCCCCAAAATGATATTGATGTTTGATGTTTTAAGGGCTATCAGAGACGCAAGAAACACTAAACCATCAACAAGAATTTGGTTCCTATGGCTTACTGCATTAGTTTGCCATTTGGAACCTGGACTTTGAATTACTAGAGGAGAGGGCATAACATGGAAAGCAATGTTATGCAAAGAGGCATAACGTTCAGAGATGAAGGAGTGGGATGCTCCTGAGTCAAACAAAACTCAGGCTGGATGAGAATTGACTAGAAGCGTCTTAAGCATGACATTAGCATCATCTTCAGCTTCTTCTGCAGTTGCACGATGCACACATCCACGAGTATAAACAACTAACCTGACATTGGGCTTCTTGGTTGGCGGCTTACAACGAACATCACCACTTATTGAAGAGGGTGAAACATTTGCTCACAAAGGGCAATTCTTCGAATAATGTCCAGGCTGACTGCACTTGAAGCATGCCCCATGAATAGGACGGGGATCTGGGTTGAGCACTCGATTGATGAGGTTCTTTTGGGGAGCACCTGACATCGGCAGACGAGGCGCCACATAGGATGTCCTCGGTGCATATCTTGGAGGAAGAGTAGCATTTGGGATCCATATCCTATGCTTCTGGGATGTAGATGTTGAAGATAATTCAACATTCTGGCTGTGCTTGCGAGATTCCTCGTAGGTCATCCTGCTCGTTTTTGCTTGGATTGTTTTGTTCACAAGAACTTGGAAGCTAACGATCTCATGAAGACTGAGATCATGATGAAGCTTCGGGGTAAGGCCTTTCCTGAACCTTGCTTGCTTCTTAGCATCTGTGGATACTTTTTCCGGGGCATAGCGCGCGAGCCGTTCAAATTCACGGCTATAGGAATCCACATCCATCTTGCCTTGGGCCAGGTTGCAAAACTCCTCTTGCTTACGATCCATCAGGGCATGTGGAATATGATGCTCACGAAAAACATCACGGAATTCCTTCCATGAAGTAGCTTGGCCTGCAGATCGCATGGCCACGAAATTCTCCCACCATAAACTAGCAGAACCTTCAAGGTGATATACGGCATAAGTGACCTTGTCTCCTTCAGCCACGTTTGCATAACGCAGCTTTTTGTTGATACTTCAGAGCCAATCATCTGCGTGTAGTGGCTCAATGGAGTGATGGAAGGTGGGTGGTTGCACCTTGATGAAGTCTCTGATGGATACTAGCTCATTGCGCTGATGGGCTGTATTCTACTCTATGTGCTTCAATAGACGATTGGTGGCACACTTGTTCCCCTCAACTTCTAGCATAACCCATGCCAACGAGGGTTGGTCAGGAGGATCTTCTTCATCCCTACCATCTCCGTGGTTCTGACTATGACCAATAGATCTCCGATTAATTGGTGACATCCTAAAGCAAACAACCAGGGTTCAGAATCAAGGGAGAATACTAACTCACAAAGAATCCTAGGTGAACTCGGACAACATAACGGCTATATGGGCATGAAATATGAGGTGACCTTTACAAGATTTGGCAGCATAACCACTTAAAATCATGGTTCAAGGCACACATAGAACATGAACATCACTTCTCATAACTCTGATGGGTTAAAACTTATCAAACAACCATTCTATGAGTCTATGTTCTAGTAACTCGTCATCCTAGCAGATAGGTAGAGAAGCCTAGTTCTTAGTCCCCGTGGAAAAAGAAGGGGTGACCCAGAATAGAGTAACTTGAGGAAAGGAGTAAAAAAAGCCTTACTTTCCCTTCCACAATCAATTCCCTTATATAACTAAAGCATTACTAGACTCAACATCGACCAGTTTGGCCCCATAATCCTACAGGCAGTTCAGCTCTGATACTAACGCTGTCGGGACCCCGATCCCAAGCCATAAGAATCCAGCATGTAACACATCACATCACTTTGCGGCCTCACGCACGGTTATCTCCACGGCTGCCAACTTACCAGGGCCTGGACCGTTTACGTCTTTTGGATCACATATGCAAATGTGTCGTTAGCATTCAAATGTCAAAGAACCCGGGATGACATGACTAGTCGTAGAACCCAAGTGGCACATCCATATAGGAACAGACATACGTAACCCAGCAATGTAGGTGTCAATCATCAGCGTGTGTAGACGAGTCGTAGCAAGCTACAAGGATTCCAGTACACAGCGAGACATTTCCTCGAAGAGACAGACACAACAGCAAAGAAGGATACATGTCGGTCAATCAATGTGTCCAGAGCAGTAGCAAGCTACCAAGGCTCGGTGGAAGCACAAAGAGGCAGTTTCCCGTAAACAAGGCAACTAAAGGCACACAACTAGGTGTCGAATACCACGCATACCAATGCATTCCAATCATACATGCACTATGCACGATATGCGTAGATACAACATGGCATCACAACAAAACTCTACAACATAACATTTATTTAGGAGGCTCCGAGGAGCCATCATAGCATAATGTTACAAACAGAAAGGGGTCACATGACCCAACATTCAGAGCATATAAACAACAAGCGGAAGTTACATGTCTGGGTACAGACATCTACAAAATGGCTGGAAGAGCCTGAAAGGCTACAACGACCCTACCATAGGAGCCAGACCTCTGTCTAGGTTACTAAGCTAAGCAGTCGATGTCAATGTCAGAAGAAACGTAACTGAACAACGTCTATCTCTGCAAAAATGTAAATAAGCAATAGTGAGTACGATGGTACTCAGCAAGTCTTATATCAAAACTATCTACATATGCATCATGTATCAATGAACAGAATTGTGGGGTTTAGTGCCGAATGCCAGCTTTAACCTTTGGCTATCCTAGACTACGACAATGTAATCAACGTATCCACTACTCTCTCGTCTCCCTACGAGAGAGCACACACGAGTCCACATGCTCACCATCTCAATACACCACTATGGATCCTCTCTCGTCTTCCTACGAGAAGCCATCCATAGCACTCACACTTGTTTGGTGCATTTTAGAGTATCCACTTAAGTTGTCTATGAACAATGCAAGTATCCAAGTAGTCCATATCCGTGGACGCGGATATTCGAATAGATAATTGACCCTGTAGGGGTGTACTTCATCACACATGCTCCAGCCACTTATCGCCATGTGCACGTAAAAAGGCACCTCGGCAACCTTCAAGCGGAAGCCTAGCAAGGGAGTCGACCACGGACGTTAACATTCAATGACTCATGTCCAAAACAGTCGCCTATCTAAGTTGGAACCCACAATGGAAGTCCGGACGAGGTCTCCAACATGGCCTCAAACATTGCGAACAGGGCCCCAAGCCGGTCCCGATTGGGCCATTCATCCACTTCACAAGCCGTGCCACACCTATCAACATTTCGAACTACTGCGACTCCAAGACTGAGAACAGGGTAGGTTAATAGGCCGAGAGATCTCAAGTTACTGGAGCTCAATGTGTAGTAGTACCTAGTCTTGGAACACAAACACGGAACTCAGCTCCTTTGAGCGGCTTCAATGGGACAACCCACCATGTACTCCTAGATGGCGTCTCATCGCTACCTTTACCAAAACGGGTTCAACACTTAACCTTCAACATCAGGACACATTCATTTCACTCCGGTTCATCTACCAGATGAAGCAGACCTGACACAACTCTAAGCATAGCAAGCATAACAGAGTTATAGCAAAACATGGCTCAAGCATCTACCAGGTATGCTAGGTTTCTTGGTTTAGCTATTTACTGTGACAATGACAGGTCATGCAAAGGAGTGGGTTCATCTATCGCAACAGAAGTAGTAGTTGAAAAGCATTGTCGTAATGCATTGAAATGAGAGCAAGAGCGAGAGATGGGATTGTATCGAATATGCTCAAGGGGGGGTTGCTTGCCTGTTTATCAGAAGAACTCAGCTATTCTTTGATGTCGTCGATAACTACGTCTCGCAAATCTATTGACAAGATCAAACAAGGTACAATTTAAACAAGGCAAATGCTTCACAATGATGCATGATAATATCATGGAAATATGTTGCTGGTTTGATCTAATGCATCTATCAACATGTTAAATGAAGATGGTTTGAACACAAGGTTCAAATTCAACTCCATATGAGAAGTGGCGTATTGTGTTTTGAACAGAATGTCCAAGTTTGCCTATTTATATTGCTCTAACATGTATGAAAATGCCACCATTAGATTCATTAGATTTTTCTGATAAATTTTCATATATAAATTATTTTAATCTGACTTGCAGATTATTTTCTATGAATTTTTGAAGTTTATATTATTTTTTGTAATTTTCTGATTTATTTAAATCTAGAAATTCCTTATTGTGTCAGCATGACGTCATCACAATGTCAGCAGGTCAATAGTCCTGGTCCAGGTCAAACCTGACAACCCGGACCCACAGGTCAGCGACACAGGGCTAATCCCCACGCTGACCCGAAGTGGGGCCCTCTGTCAATGGCTGGGGGCTAGGTTAGTGGCTAATTAGCTAGGCTAATGACGGCCACGTCAACGCCCGCTAGAGCGGGGCCGGCGGTGACCAAATCCGTGGTGGAGGAACGCCGGAGATGGCCGGAGACGCGCTAGGGGGCTCGGTTTCGCGCGAGGAGGGCAGCGGGGAGGAGCCCGTGCTTGCGCACGTCCACCGGAGGGGGCAGGAGGGCGCGGGGCTGCCGGACGGCTCGCCGGTGAGCTCTCTCGCGGCGGCACCCGTATCGTCACGTCGAAGGGGACGACTAGAGGGCGGAGGAGACCACGGGGAGAGGGGGAGAGAGATGGCGAGCTCACAGGGAGGCTACAGGGGCCCCAGCGGGCTCGGGGAGGACGGAGCGGTGGCGAATCGACAGGGCGACCTCCGGCGGGCGAGGTGGGGAAGACGGTGATGGCTCGGCGTAGAGGGGCTTCCGGCGGCTTCTAGTTCCACGGGGAGGACGAGGGGGTCGCGGCGGAGCTCTAGGGCGCGGTAGGGGGCTCTAGCTAGGCGAGCAACAACGGCGAGCTCGAGCAGAGCTCGGCCATGGCAAGGAGGAGGAGAGGGAGAAAGCGGGGGAAGGAAAGGAGAGGGGCACGGGATCAGCACGTCCCTAGCGGGTCATCCCGCTTGCCAGCGTGATGGGAGGCCAGGCAGGAAGGTGGCATGGCACCACCGCCGCGAGCACCATCCCCTGCTTCTCCTCTGCCTTCTGGCAAAAGGTAGAAGACAGGGATGCCCCTGTGGGCTGGGCCTCCTGGTGGGCTGCAGGCCAGGTAAGCCTTTTTGCCTTTTCTTTTTATTATCTGTTTTTTTTATTTCTCACATTTGTTTTGGCTCAAAATAAACATCAAACTATTTTATAAAATCCTGAAAATTATTATGTGACCTTGATATAAATGAATAGTGCCACATAATTAATTTCAGAATTATTGAACTTATCAGTTATATATAATAAATCTAATTCCAATGCAAATAGGGTTAAATTAATTCAAAATCACAACATAAAATATTTCTGTGATCCCAAAATATTAGTTGACAATTTTAACTCGATCCAATATTTTATTAGAGAACCAGGAACATTTTCTTGGAATTGTTAGAAGCAATTTTTATAATGCTTATTTGACAAAATTTTGAATTATGAGGCTTGATCATTCCTCATTTCATCTTCATTTTAAAATTAAAAATGCATGCATGAATAGACTTGCAATCATAAAGAAACTAGGGCTATGACAGATGTCCCGATTCTCACGGATGAATTCGATGAGCGCGCTTTCCTATTTGGGATCCATATTAGCCCCGATGGTGAACTGTTGTGATGAGTCGCCAGGCACAAAGTCCACTAACTTGGTATCTTCTGCCACAAACTCGAGGGGCGGCTCAGATTCCGTGTGAGGCTTATTTAGTGCGGTCATATCTTTCGGGTCAACATTTTCCTTGTAAAACTTGAGATCTGCCTTCGCACTACTTGATTCTGCATATGCTTCATCACCTTCCTCACACTCAGCAGCTGTCTTCCGATCACCATGCACAGTGATCGTCCCATTTAATACGGGCATCTTGAACTGTAAGTAGACATATCAGGGCCTAGCCATGAACTTGGCGTAAGTTGGTCGTCCAAACAGAGCGTGGTATGGGCTCTTAATCTTGACCACTTCAAACCACGAAGATTCCACCCTATAATTGAATTCATCACCAAAAGCTACCTCCAAAGAAACTTTTCCCACTGGATAAGCCAACTTCCCAGGCACCACGCCATGAAAAACCATTGAAGAAGGTTTAAGATCCTTGTCAAGCAAATTCATCGAGAAGAAAGTGTCATAATACAGGATGTTGATGCTACTACCACCATCCATAAGTACTTTTGTGAATACATATCCTGCCACTTGGGGGTGGCTACCAAAGCCAATTGCCCTGGGTTATCCACACGCGACGGGTGATCCTCCTTGCTCCAAGTTATGTCATACTCAGACCACTTCCAATATTCAAGAAGAGTCGGCATGGCTGCATTAACCGCCTGCTTGTGCAACTTCCGGTCCCGTTTATCAAGGCTAGTTGTAAAAATGTGGTACTGCCCTCCATTAAGCTACTTAGGGTTACTCTCATATCAGGACTTGTTATTTTTTGCTGACCTCCACCGCCAAACCTTTGGTTATTACCTCCATGGTTTCCTTGGCCCTGATGGCCTGAGTCTGAGCCGCCCGGACTAAAGCCAGACCCAGAAGGACCAGATCCTGACTCGCCAGATGGTCCGCCGCCACCGCCTTGATGCTGGTTACCGCTATAATTTTGATGCTCGCACATGATCCAACAATCCCTCCAAGCATGAGTAGACGTTTTCTCCGGGCGGGATGTTTCGGGCAATGAGCACTCAATATCGCCTCCATGTCGAAAGGCTTGTGTTTAAAAGGCGGCCTACCATTACCCTTACCACGGTTATTCCCAGTATTGTGCTTGCCACTAGATCTAACCCGATGTCTAGGTGTTTCTGTTTTCCGCTATTGCCATTATTGTTGTTTCCGCCCCATTCTGCGATTGACCCTTGCCATTGCTATTCTTCTTGCCCTTGGCCGACTTCTCATCATCAAAGCCTAGGTACTTCGTGTTATCAGAGTCTGCATACTTTGTGAGAGCCGCCATGAGTTCCCCCATGTCTTGGCATGTTCGTTTGAGCCGGCCAAGCTTCTGCTTCAAAGGCGTGAAGTGGCAATTTTTCTCCAGAATTAAGACCGCTTGCGACACCGTAATGTTATCTGAAGAGTGGATGATGGTTGAGACCCGCTAGACCCAATGATGAGCCGACTCGTCCTCACACTGCACGCGATGATCCAAATCCACAATCGTCATAGGCTGCTTGCATGTTCCCTGATTTTTTATGAACTTCGCTTTTAACTCGGACTAGGAGTTAATGGTGTTGGGTGGCAAACCCTTCAACCATGTGCGAGCCGGCCCTTCCAGCATCATGATGAAATACATGGCACATACCGCATCGCTAACATCCAACATCTCCATGGCCAATTCATAACTCTCAATCCAAGCTTCTAGAGGCAGGTCAACAGTATAATTGGGCACCTTGCGAGGACCCTTGAAGTCTTTCGGCAAGTGCTCGTTTCACAAAGCCGACGCTAAGCATGGCACTCCCATAGCCCTATAAGATAATCCGGCTCCTACCGAAATAGAAGGTGCAACTGTGGGTTCCTAATAAGCCGCCAAAACTGCGAGAGACGCCATCTCTCGCTGGGCTCTTGGCCGATCTACCAATGCCTGAGCATCAAGAGCCGACCGACCATCTCTCAGCGGTTTTCAATGTCGATCACTACTAGAAACCGCCGACAACTCGTAACGCTGGCTGTAGCTATGGCTTGGGATGTGGGTTGAGTGCACGCGACTCCGTCTATAGGTATATTTCTCCTACCGGGCCACCGCCGTCTGCAGGTATCCAATGGTGTTCCACACTTCCTCTATGAAAGGCGCCTCATCGGGGATGCGGATTGTACCGAGCATGGTTGCCGCTGCCACTATGTTCTCCACCGGGTTAGAATAATGACCTGGCGGCATCGGAAAAGACTGTGCTGGGGCTTGGCTCCGACAGGGCGGGTCTGGCTGCTAACGCTAAACCACCGCCCGACTTCCAGGTACTTCTGCCATTCGGGTTACGGTCAAAGGTATATTCCATCCCGTCCTTGGTGTGTTTAAAAGATTTCTGGCTTCATATTGATCCGGCAAACGGGACTGATGCCTCATCCGGTGAACCACCAGCGTAGACTGCTGCTCTAACTCTAAGGCGAAAAGCATGTGCCCTAAGGCGCTCTGACTCAGCATCCATCTGATCTTTCAACGCATTTATTTCCTGTTGGACTCCGGCCATCTCGTCCTTCAACCTTGTGATATCCGTGTTACGGGCCACTTGGTTTTCAGCAGTAACCTCGGTTTCCATCAGATTTGTAAGCTTGTTCATCAGATCTAGAAGAACATGAGTCGGCGGTCTGTTGGCTCCAGATCCGGTCGCACCGTCGACTTTGCTACCACGGGGCAGCACTGATCCTACCATGAAAATGGCAGCACGATTCAACGACTCTTAATCCTCCGGCTCATGGTATTCCAACTAGAGGTAATGCTCGACGTAGCCCCCAAGACCGCTGTTGTGAAGCCGATAAATTGATTCCGTCTCTCTGCTCGAGGAAGCATCCTCTAATCAGATGATAGTTTCCCCCCACGACATGGGACCTTCAAGCTCCGTGCCTTGGGTAAAGCCGACGAAGACATGCTTTCTGCCCGGGTTAACACGGGCGGGTTGCGCGCACCGAGCTGGCTCAGCGGGGTCAGTGAAGATGTCCGACCCGGGTTTACATCCACCGATCTTGCTGATGAAGACGTGAATTCTGCCAAAGGGGACCCAGTGCCCGTACTTGATTGAGTCGGCCTCGGGACCCCAGCCGGCATCATCGATGTAGAGCATGCTGCAGCGACTCTTGGTCATCCTGCCACCGGCATAGCCCTCGATCCCTGGGAGAGAGCCCTTCGAGAACTCCGCACCACCGAGCGCTAGCCCCATGGTGTGCACCAAATGTCATGGTTTTGTCACAGCAGATTTCCTCATGAAAGGACTTAGGTTCGAGGCCATCGCTAAGGCGGTGAGCTCGAAGGTGCTGGTCGAAATTGAGAGACAAGGGGTACCCAGGTTCGACTCCTCGAAAAGAGGTAAAAGCCTATGTCCTGCTTTGTGTTGTATTGACTAGGTATCATTTACAACGGGGCGAGTTCACTTGACCTAGCTATCGATGAGTTGTTTCGTGGCCTAAACCGCCCAGGTAACCCGCCCTTATATACATGGGTCCAGGCCCTGAGCTTACAAGAGTCCGACCGGGTTATACTTAACAATCGACTTCGCCTCTGACTATACATGCCTTATCTAACAAGTCGCCCCTGGTGGCTCAAGCCTGCCGGGTTACATCATGTCTTCTAGCTCTAGGCCTTCTGGCCCACTGATTACGTTCACTCCTAAAGTTCTTGTAAGCCACCAACCGCATGACCTGACCCACCTGGGCGGGTCTCACCCTGAGGTTATATCCCCAACATGGTGCTTTACCCAGGTTTGGGCCGCTGGGAAGCGTAATACCCTAATCCTGCTTTGCTGGAGTGCCTCTCGGGGAGGTGAGGTGGATGAACTAGTATAGTGGTTTTGAGCCTCGCGAGGGAGCTCTAGTGGTGTTCTTGGCTCTCTGCCTTGTCTTGTGGTTCGTCGAGTGGTTCCGTCGGATAGTGTCGGTGTATCCCCCCTCTACGGCGTGGCCTTGCCTCTATATATAGTAGTGACCTGGGTCCTCTTCCCTTATCACAACGCCGGGAAGGGATCCGACAATGAACAAATTTGAAGGGTGAGAGGAGTACACTGTCGGTGTCAAAACCAGCGGATCCTGGGTAGGGGGTCCCGAACTGTGAGACTAGAATCAATGGTAACAGGAGATGAAGGGGACAAGGTTTTACCTAGGTTCGGGCCCTCCTATGGAGGTAATACCGTGCATCCTGCTTGATTGTATTGATGATATGGGGGTTATAGAGTTACACGCCGGCTTATATAGATGCCGAGGGTACCTAGGGTTTACACAAGGTCGGTTACATGCCGAAGAGATAAACATGCCTATTCACTACATTAAATGTGGAGGACAAGGCACGATTCCCGAATCTTCCTTCCCAAAGACAGGGCCCTCAATCGATCTAATGCTTGGCAAGCAGCCCATACAGTCCAGCCCATAAGAAACAGGTCGGCAACCTGAGGACCCCTTAATCCAGGACTCCCTCAGTAGCCCCCGAACTTGCGTCCAATCCAAGGGTCTTAGCTTTAGTCGCTTCATATATTTAGATTCTTCGGCTTGGGAGTTGAGTTCTTTCTGTGGAGTTTAGTTCGGCCTCCGATGACATGTCGTTTTCTGAATAGTGGCGCGTCCAACATAGTGAATAGGTCAGCCCTGAAGACCAAACGTCAAGGGGTAAACTAGCGTCCCGTGATGACTTTTCTAACGAAAGGTGACGGCCAGCACGACCGCTAGGCTAGTTGCAAAAACTCGATTTGCGGTACGAGGCCATTTTCATCAACACTATCTATCAATCCACAGATCATGCCCCGTTTTATACAGGATACGTTTAATCATGCGCGTGCAAGGACACACGCGTCTCGGGAAGTGGAGGGATTCACAGGGCAGCAAGGGTTGGCCGAACAGCGGTAAGCCTCGTAAAAGGGAAAAAACCAAGTCTTAACCACGCTCCCCATTTGCACCCTCCGCTTCCCCATCCTTCTGAGCTTCCACATCACAAATCTAGGTCTTCCACCACACCTTCTCCGAGCTAATCCATGTTTGGCTCTGGCTCCAATGGCAAGGAGGCCTCCACGGTCACGGACCAAGACATCCTGGACCTTAAGGCCGTTGGCTACCTCCCCGCCAACATCTTCCACCTCGCGTCGGAGGATGACCAGGTGATCCCCACTCCCAAGCCAAGCGAAAGGGTGGTCTTTGTTCCCAGTTAATCCGGGGATTGAGCTTCCCACTCCACCCCTTCTTTAGGGGGCTCCTGTTCTTCTACGGTCTCGACATCCACAACCTCCCGCCGAACTCCTTTATGCACATATTGGCTTTCATCCTTGTATGCGAGGCTTTTCTGTTGGTCAAGGCACACTTAGGTATTTGGCTCAAGGTGTTCAATATCAAGCCAAAGTGTGTTGCAGGCGAACACGCAGACTTCGGCAGGGTTGTCGTCACCAAGCTCACCCGCATCTTATGGCCCTCCGGCACCTTCATCGACACCATCAAATTATGATAGAAGGAGTGGTTTTACATCACCGAGCCAATCAAGGAAGGCCAAGCTACCCCCGCCGGATTCAGATCCGGTCCCCCTACCAGATTAACCTCGTGGCTCCGAAAGGGCCTCAACTTGGGGTCGAGCAAGGAGGTGAGCGACCTGCAGAAGCGCATCGGCTCCATGGTCGAGAACAATATCACGCTAACCAACATGGTCCAGGTCATGCTCCGGCAACGCATCCTCCTCTGCCAGCGCGGGGATACTCTCTTGTGGGCTCGTCAGCTCGATGATGAACCCATGATTTGATGCCTCTTCCGCACCACTCAAGAGAAGCTATGGAAGGCGCTTTTCAAGTCGCATAAGGATTGGCCAACCGAAGAGGAGGATCGGGGTCTACACGCCACCAAGCCCGCTTCAAAGGTATAGTGTAGTTTTATTTGATTGGCTATATTTCTCTTAAAGAAGTTTATAAAACATCTTTCCAATAATTCCTTGCAGAAATGGCTAAACAAAGCCACGGGCATCAACTGCTCGGCACCTCAGCCCGACGACATCAGGTCAGGGCTTTTAGTGGAGATGCTCTTTGAGGCGCCTTACAAGGCGCCGATGAAGAAGGAGAAGAAGAAAACATGCCGAGAAGGCCTCCGCATCAGGGACCAGCCAAGGGCTGTGTCCGAGGAAACACATGCCTCCTCAAATCGAGAGGAACATGAGGATGAGGACGAGAACAAGGGGAAAGGGTGATTCCCCCTCGCAAGAAAGAGGGCAGCAGCGTCGGACGCTATGGATAAAGTGCCTCCTCCTGCCCGGAAGAAAACGCATCGGGCATAGGTAATCTTGTTCGATGACAGTTTGGACTCGGACACCAAGTCCGATGACTTCAAGAGGGTTCTGTGAAGGAATCTATGGGTCAAGCCCCCTACTCGAAGGTAAGGATCCGAAGACTCCTTTGGTTGTCATTGATTAGTTTAAAGTCTACTAACATGTGGGCATTTATTGACTTTGCAGCCCACCGCGCGCCCTCCACACCGACCAAGTTTCAGGCAGGGAGACCCCGCCTGCCAAGCTAGCGGAGAGTGGGAATGCGTCGCATCCCACCCCTTCGGGCATCGTGAAGGACACCACGGAGGAGTCATCCCAGCATGCGCCTATGGAGATGGGCATCGGCGGCGGGGGAGATGACGTCATGGCCGAGGCTAACGCCTCGGTCACTAAATACCAAGGGATGGTTCCCCACCCGAATACTGAGGATGCCGAATGAGCAGATGCGCAGTCCCCTCTAAGGACATGTTCAGAGCATCCCACGCCTTTGGAGGTACTGGTTCAGTGCCCGGTTGGTGATCGGGTTGTCCGATCACCGCCGGTACCACCAACCAATATGTGGCCGGTCATGAGGGACGCTCTATCAAGCGCCTCCATCTCTAAAGAGCACCACGCCCTTATGGGTGCGGTATTGAGAGCATTCAATCCGTTGACAACGGACTGAAGGAGGCCATCAAGGGTCTCCTGATGGGCTTTCAGGTAAGCCACACAACACTCTTATTTGCAAAATGTTTATTTATTTTTATGATTATATACATGGCAGCCCCAAAGCCCTAGGTGAGTTTGAAAAACTCACCTAGGGGTCAATCATGGACCCGTTTCCGAGCTATATACAAAATTGTATGTTCAGAACGTTTGAATAGCCCCTAAGAGGACCGGACATATGATCAGATTGACGACAGTTCAGAAGTATTGAATCCATGTAACATGACCAGGATTTGTGTGTTACGGGCTTCGGCATCGGCGACGGCTTTGAATGGCACCGAGCTGGACGAGCTGGATCAAAAGCAGTATTTCATAGTGTTAATGATCATACAACCTCGGTGAAGGAGGTGGAGAAGCTCAAGGCCAAGTTGCGGCAGGCAAAGGATGAATCGACGATTGAGAGGGCGGCGGGCGAACGAGTGGCTAGCGCACTTTCCTCCCTATGAGCCACCAGCGGAAAGCATGAGGCTAGGGTGGAGGAGATCCAACAGGAGCTCAAGGATGCCGGCCAAAAGTGCGAGGTCCTTGAGCACAAAAACAAGGAGCACACAACCGAACTATCCAACCTAAGGGCCAATCTCCAAAAGGAGCGGGTGGATAGGCGATTCTTTGAGGAGCAAGTTCGCCAGGCGAAGGATATCACGGATGGTAAGCCGTACTTATTGCAGTATGTCTTCATGGATAACAAGTTTGAGTTACTTACACAAGTGTGGTGTTCCTCAGGCGCCTGCTTCGACCTCCAGAAGAGCATAGCGGACGCCAATCGGCTTTATGCTTCGCGGGAAGAAGGAGACGAAGCTCGTCTGCTCTGGGCACAATTTGAAGCCCCCGAGTGCCCTCCTCTTCTTGCTGAGAAGCTAAAGGAGATGATGGAGCTACACCAGATGGCGGAGCCGGCCATAACGAATCTCTGCATCCGGCTATGGCCCGATGAGCCACTGCTAGGTAGCTACTTTGGCCTGGAACAGAACTTGATCAGTGCTCCACCCCGTCTTGACGTGCCGAGGCGCTCCTCCTGCATCGAGGGAGCCCGCATGGCCTTTGTGTAACACCCAAGATGCGCACTTATCCTTATTAAGACACGGGGGTCTCGATAGGGATAGAGGCGCATCTCGTCATTTCGCAAGTGCGGCAATTCATTGCATACATTTATGAAAAGTGCGTATATGAGTTGGCCCACACTCACCACAAGCTAAATTACAATACACTCAAATATTCAATCATCACACAGAAGGTAGGGTCCGTCTACGGACGAAATCAAACGAAGAAAAGAAGCAATGAAAAGCACCTTGCTATCCCACGGATCACGACCATGGCCACTCTACTCATCGGGATACGTGACATACATCCTGCCACACTCTTCATCGTACTCCCACTAGAGCTGGGTCACATCATCTGGCACGAACTCATCAACACCTGCACCTGGATTGTTGTAGTAATCTGTGAGCTATGGAGGACTCAACAATCATGTAACCCGGGTACCGAAACTATGTAAGCCTATGGGTAGGATAGGGGGTGGTAAGTGTTGAGTTTGCAGCAGCCCTAAGCATTGTATGGTGGCTAACTTACGAGTACAAGAATAGAAGTATGGTGGTCTACGAAGACGGTCGAATACTACCATGATCACTAAGTGATCCTGAACACCTACTTACGTCAAACATAACCCCACCATGTTCTCTCTCGGTTCATTTTCACGAGCAAAGACGATCACAATTACGCACACATTCGGTGTATTTTATTGGATTTTACTTCAAGTTCACAATAACCGGGTGTTAAACAAAATATCCAAGTTGCCACATAAGAGCGGGCATGACTTTCCGAAAGATTTAATCCTACAGGGGTGCTCCTACTAATCCATCACAAATTAACCATACTCCGTGGTAATAACCTCAACCACGGTTCTCGTGATCATCCTAGGCAGCTCCAAAGGAAACCAGACACCTCGAGATAGCCCGAAGAAGATGAGAGTTCCTCACGCAAGCCATTCGAAAAAGGTAAAACAAGTCCAGCAAGACCGCTCGACGTGTCGACGAACCCAATAAGAGCCGCGTATCTTGTTCTCAGGACATGATAGATAAGCAAAGCGTATGATGGCCTGATAGAAATCTCCCGAGTTGCCCCGGGTTGGCCCCACACGATGCTCTAGTTTGGACCAACACTCATGAGGAGCACTGGCCCGGGTTGTTTATTAATTATCCACAGGCTTGCAAAGCCCTATGCATTTTATTAAGTTGTTTAAGCAAATAGTACCAATGTTGGGTCTTGCCAGACAAGCTTTAATCCCAACCGAATAATCAAGGGGGTCTCCATAACAACCTCGAGCATGTTAGGAGCACAAAATATGGAACCATAACACTGGTACCAAGAACTATGGCGGTAAAAGTGGAACAAAACACCGAGCAAAAGGTCAAGCCTTCCACCATACAAGATATATATGCGCATTAAATTAAATAGCAGAAAATATTGTGATATCTCCACATATCCATGTTATCACATGGAAACCACCTGTACCTGCAACTAAGAATGCTATAAGAGGGGCTGAGCAGTAGTAACATAGCCAAAACAGGTTTGCTAGGTAGTGGAGGGGTGAGAGGCTATCATGGCAATGTAGGAGGCTTGGAATTCAAGTGGTAGGTAACGCGAATGTAACGAAATAGCAAGACATCTAGCAAAGCAAAAATAGTGCCGGGATCCGGGTACGATCATCTTGCATGTTGGTTCTTCAGAGGGACAAAGAGTTGGGTCCTCGTAGTGGTACTCTCCTTGATCCTCGTATTCAGGTTCAACACTTGCGTCTACCCAAGATAAACAGCAACAAATAAACAAACAACCAAGGTGCAATGAACAAACAAGATGATGCATGATCCATTTGAAGTATTTAACATGGCAATCCTAAGCTAGTCCAGTTTCTCATGCTATAGTTAAGTTATTTAGAATTCTGGACAGAACCTCATGTTAAGTGGTATGAACATGCATGATCATGGAAAATATGGATGCTTCATGCAAAATTGATGCGAATGCATATGAAGAACGTAAGAAACGGAGTAACGGTTCTCACGATACGCTCCCAACAAGGTACGAAAGCAAAACACGAGACATGGAAGGCTAAGGGCTATTCCTTGGTAGTCCAAGGTAGCCACAGGTTAGAAAATGAAAAACCAACCACAATAGAGCCAAATATCAAGAAAACAATGGAGCATAGCTCCCACAAGTAACAAAACACTAACACACACAATCTGCCCAAAACAGCAACATAGGAACTTACACAACCAATATCTAGAGCTACATGATGATTCCAACCTCAAACAAAGTATGTACAACAACTACATACCATGCTTATCAAATCATCCAACTAGACAATCTGGAAAGGAAGCATGGATCACTAAGCATGCAGCTCACAAGATGGCATAATGAAAACAGATTCTAGGGACTTAGTGAAAATCAAAGTTTTCTGGAATCTGAGTTAAGCTGATAGCAAGTTGACAGCAGAAAATAATGGTTCTATAGACCACCTCATGGCATGAAAATTAACAGGAAGGTAGAGGACAACATCTATTTCAAAACACCAGCACTAAGCTTGATCTAAAACACAACAAAGCACTTGGTAGCATCCACTCATCTTCGCATAAAAATAACAGCAGATTCTCAGACTTAGAAATATTTAGCATGTTGAAAACAGCAACATTTTTTTAGCTACTTAGAAGAAAGATTCCCACTTATATGCAAGTCTAACATGTCAAAATAAAATACCATGATATTCTACTCATGAAACATACCACTTACATGTTGACACATTTCTCAAAGCATGCATGGATTAATTCTAACTAAAATGACAAAATGGCATATTGTGAGAAAATGATATTTTATCGAACTTGCTCAAATGACAAAAACAATTGCACCAATGGATTCCTTGGACTTTTCTACCCCAATTCCATATATCACACTCATATATTCCATTGGATAAAGTGCCCACAACTTCAAGTCCCAAATTACTTCACAAACATCATATGCTCATAAGTCAAAACTTGCCATATATGCTCTTAGCCAATAATACTCATGCACAGAAATGGTAATTTACCCAAAATGGAATAATCTAATTGAAATACAATAAAACAATTAAAAAACAAAAGATAGGAGGGGTCCCACCTAGCATGACACCAGGGCCCCTCTATGTGGATGACAAATGGCCATGGGCCCACTGTCACACACACACACACAAGCACATACACACACAGACACACACAAACCCACATGGGCTCTGCCTGCCACACTAGATCCTGCCCAAACACACACGCATGCTCATACAGACACGCACACATGCAAACCAGATCCACACGTGGTCACCCAAGATCCCACGTGCACACACACACACCGCAAAATCAACAAAAAAGGGGGGTTGCGCCCGCGGGGGATCGAACCCATGATTAGTTGGTCATTCTCCTTGCCACCACTGCTCTACTTCGCGGCCACTGACCGAAGGGCGGATCTTGCTCCTTAACTACTAACCTCTCTATGCTTCAACTGATGAAACTGAATAAAAGCAACAGCGGCGACAGGCATGGCGGCGACGCGATTCCGGCAACAACGGGGGAGCTCCGGCGACGCGGACCACCTGCGGGGGAAGTGGAGACCTAGGGGAACCTGTTCCCCTACTCTTCTTGCAACAAGGGGGACGGAGGCGAGGCCCTCAAGGCCATGCCTTGTCTTGCCAACGGCGACGCGAGCAACTAAGGCGACACACGCTACCTACGCTACGAACCGGAGTGGTCTGCGGTGGTTCTGCTCACCGAGGGGTCAAAGACATCTCGCGCAACAACAGGGAAGAAGAGGTGAAGCAGGGTGGCGCAGCCTAACGGAGCGGAGGACGGCGACGAGGTGACAACACCGATGGTGCGGAGGCTCTCCGGGCCTCCTAGCTCCGGGAACCGAACGCGGGTAGCTCCGCGAACCACCCCGACATCTTGGACGTGAGGAAGCCTCACCGGAGGCGAAGACGACGACGAGGATGATGCGATGCGCTCACCTGAACTCTCTGAACCCAAAGACCTCTCTGAATTTCTAACACGGGGAGGAAGAAGAAGGAGGGGAAAGAGGGATGGCGGCGGCTGGAGGGGTAGCAGAAACCGAGGGGAAGGGCACGCACGCCGAGGGGGGTTTAAATAGGCTCCGGGGAAATAGCCCACGACGTCTGAATCTCACGGCGGTGCTCTCTCCCTCTGCTCTCGCTCGCTCAGACTGACGGAGGAGAGGGACGGAGCAGGTAGCCGTCCGCGAGGTGGGCCGAGGCCGCTCGAGGGCAAGCTGTGTCGTGCGGGGAAAAGGAGGTCCAGGCGGCGCCCTCACTCGTAGGAAAAACAACCGGGTGGTTTCCCCTTTTTAAAATAAAAATCCCACAACAAAATAATTCCACAACAGGAAAGGAAGGGGTCTCTACCAAAAAAATTACTTTTGAGCTCACAAAATTGCAAGCCATTTAATAAAAATGGTCAGGGCATTTTTAGATCAAGCAAATATTTTACCTAGTATTTAACTAGGCATGGTTTCAAGATTATTTGAAAGAAAGAAAACCCCAACCATGGAAGAAGTACTACCCTAGAAATCTTAGAATAATATTTAGAAGATGACCAACATTTTAAACAAGGGAAAACAACAAGAAATTATTAACATGCTGCATTATTGGAAAGAAACAAGAGGAGATAGCTTTGGAATGGGAGGAATTAGAGTAACACTCCAACAAGCACACATGCATTTACCACATACACACGTCACATCACACACTTCACAAGCACAAGCAAAGCAACAATAGATATGCATTGATTTGATGAGCATGATGGCATGATGCATGAGATGGAACTAACAAGGAGGAAATAGTAATTCATACAAGGCACATGACTTAACATAGAGGTTCATATGAGGTACATGACCATAAATGGCAAGGGTAGCACTTGGGCTATTACAACTCTCCCACACTACAAGAGGATCTCGACCCGAGATCTAAGAACGAAAGAACTCGGGATATTCGGAACAGAGAAGATCCTCGCATTCCCAAGTAGCATCTTTGTAGGAATGATGATACCACTTCACCTTGAGAAACTTGATTGATTTGTTGCGAGTCTTATGCTCAGTTTCTTCGAGAATAGCGACTGGATGCTCACGATAAGATAGGTTTTCTTGGAGATCAATGTCTTGGAGGTCAATGGTACGCTCAGGAGTCTTGAAGCACCTTCGGAGCTGAGAGACATGGAAGACATCATGCACAAAATCTGGAGGAAGCTCTAGTTGATAGGCAAGTTCACCTCTCTTGCCCACAACTCTGAAAGGACCCACAAAGCGAGGAGCTAGCTTCCCTTTGATTCCAAACCACTAAGTGCCCTTCATGGGAGAAACTCTAAGATATACAAGGTCATCAACTTGGAAGGAGACATCCAAATGTTTGTTGTCGTAATAACTCTTCTGTCGGGATTGAGCTGCTTTGAGGTTCTCACGAATGACACGGCACATCTCTTCTGCTTCGGTGATCAGGTCATTGCCCAAAATTTGACGCTCACCGATTCCAGACCAATTGAGCGGTGTCCGATACTTCCAGCCGTAGAGAACCTCGAAAGGGTCCTTGCCTGAGCTAGCATGAAAGCTGTTGTTGTATGAAAATTCAGCGTATGGAAGGCAATCTTACCATTTCATGCCAAAAGAGATCACACATGCACTGAGCTTGTCTTTGAGGATTGATTGACTCTCTCAACTTGACCACTAGTCTGCGGGTGAAATGTCGTGCTGAAACGGATCTTTGTACCCATAGGAGTCTGGAAGGACTCCCAAAACTTGGAAGTGAAGAGGCTTCCACGGTCAAATGAAATGAGCTGAGGAATTTCAGGAAAAGAAACAATCCTTGACGTATATAGATCTACCAGCTGAGCTGCCGAGACGGATTCTTTGACCGGAAGGAAATGGGCCACTTTGGTCAGCTTGTCGATAACCACAAAGATGACATTGTTTCCCTTCTTGGACTTAGGAAAGCCAATGATGAAATCCATCTCCATGTGATCAAATTTCCACTACGGAATCGGCAAAGGCTGAAGGAGACTTGCTTGACGTTGATGTTCCACCTTCACTCTGCGACAAGCATCGTACTCGTTCACGAACTGAGCAATTTCAGGCTTCATGCGAGTCCACCAAAATGTTGTCTTGAGGTCCTGATACATCTTGGAAGTGCCTGGATGAATGGATAGGAGAGAATTGTGCACTTCTTCCATGATAACCTTCCTGAGATCACCTTTAGGAACCACTAGACGGTCCTCAAAGAGCAAGGTATCTTTGTCATCCATGCGAAAGCACCTGTACTTAGGAATGGCTTTGGCCACACCTTTCTTCACTTTCTTCACCATCGCGTCAACAAGTTGAGCTTGGTGAACCTGATCTTCCAGAGTCAGAGAGACTTGAAGATTGGCCAGAAATCCTTGCGGAATCATTTGAAGATTGAGCTTGCGGAAGGCTTCACAAAGCTCAGGTTGAAGAGGCTTCAGGATAGGACTGTTGCAGTACGCCTTTCGGTTGGGCGCGTTTGCAATGATTTGCTTTCCCAGGAGTATACTCAATACTTGGGATGAAGTCCTTAAGCATTTCCACCCAACGAGACTGCCGAAGATTGAGATTGGGTTGAGTGAAAATGTACTTCAAGCTCTTATGATCGGTGTACACCTCAACTGGGCTACCCAACAACAAATGCCTCCAAGTCATCAGAGCATGCACAAATGCAACCAACTCAAGATCATGAGTGGGGTATTTCTTCTCGGGAGGCCTCCACTGACGCGTGGTATAAACAACAATCTACTTATCTTGCATGAGAACACCACAAAGGCCTTGGAGAGAAGCATCACAGAAAACTTGGAAAGGCTTTGATTGCTCTGGAGGAACAAGAACTAGAGCTAAAGTCAGTTTCTGCTTGAGCGTATTGAACACCACATCACACTCCGGAGATAAAGCATACTTGACGTTCTTCTGGAGGAGATTAAACAGAGGCTTAGCAATTTGAGAGAAGTTCTCCACGAATCTTCTGTAATAACTTGCAAGCCCGAGGAAGCTACGAAGCTGCTTGACATTTTGAGGAGGCTCCCACTACAAGATTGCCTCAACTTTCTCAGGGTGCACTTTAATGACCTCGGCAGAGATCACATGCCCCACCTACACCACTTCATTGAGCCAAAACTCACACTTGGAAAAGTTATCATAGAATCAATGCTCTCTTAGCTTGTCAAGCACAAGCCTGAGATGCTCTGCATGCTCTTCTTCGGTCTCCAAGAACAAAACAATATCATCCAGATAGACCAAAACAAACTCATTCTTGAAAGGAGAGAATATGTAGTTCATCATTCTAGAGAAGGTTGGAGGAGCATTGGTGAGACCAAAATACATGATGGTGTACTCATAAGATCCAAAAATTGTCCTGAAAGCAGTCTTTGGAATATCCTCTTCGCTAATGCGAATCAGATGGTAGCCCATGTGAAGATCCAGCTTCGAGAAAACCTTGGCACCTTTCAGTTGTTCAAACAACTCATTGATGTTGGGAAGTGGGTACTTGTTTCTGATTGTCTTTTTATTCAATGGACGGTAATCGACACAAAGTCGGTCCATGCCATCCTTCTTCTTGACAAACAAAACACCACAAACCCATGGAGAAGAACTTGGTCTGATCATACCCAGGCATTCTTGTTCATCTAGCTGCTTCTTCAACTCTTTCAGCTCTTCGGCACCAAAGTTTATAAGGACGCTTGCAAACCGGTTCAGTTCCAAGCTCGAGATCTATCACAAACTCGACTGGCTGGTGCCGAGGCATTCCTGTCAATTCTTCGGGAAAGACATCTTCATACTCACAAACCACCGGAATCTGAGAAATAGTCGAGATTTCACCCTTCTCATTAAGAGCAAAGAGACCAATCGTGTCATCACGAGCAGCAAAAATTATCACATATTCTGAAGGATGAGTCAATTTGATTTCTTTGGCTTGACAATCAACATGCGCCTGGTTCATAGACAGAAAGTCCATGCCAATAATGAGATCATTATCGGAATTACCGAGAACATATGGAGAAGCCAAGAAAGAATACTTGCCCATCTTGTTAGAAACATCTGGAACCACTAAATTGGTTCTCATCGAAGAGCCCGGAGAAAAATACCCAATGGTCTATCCAATGATGCTGAAGAGAAATCATGCTTCATGAAAATGGCTTTGACAAGAAACAATGCGATGCACCAGTATCAACGAAGAGATTACCCATGATCACTTCAGAAGTATCCTCTGCCTCGGTTGCGTTCACCATGTTCACCCTAGCGGACTTGGGATTATGCTTCACCATGGCATTGCCTGGAGGTGTGACTGGAGGAGGAGGCGGAAGACGCTGCTAGTTGTTGCACTTGTTTGAGTAGTGACCCTTCTGACCACACTTATGACAAGTAACCTCTGAGAGCGGACGGAAGTTGCCTGGAGGAGGAACATTAGCTGACTTGGGTGCCTAGGATCTCTACTGATAACCTGGGTTGGGTGGGTGGGAAGAACCACGACAACCAAACTGTCTCTACTGCTGAGGAGGACGAAACAGCGGCGGAGGAGGAACCCAAAACTTCTGCTACTCAAGAACTATCTGAGAGCTGGAAGAAGAAGAAGAATAGGAATCCCTAGAATGGTTCCTTGAGTTCTCCAACTTAAGCTGAGTTGCCTCGACATTCAGAGCCATGTTGTAGAACTGATCAAACTCACGAGGCTCTTGGAGGACAAGACCCGGCAGAAGTTCATCCTTGAGACCACCTCTGAACTGATAAATCATGGACTTGTCATCTGGAACATCTTGTTT
Source organism: Hordeum marinum (assembly GCA_022496015.1). NCBI lineage: Eukaryota > Viridiplantae > Streptophyta > Magnoliopsida > Poales > Poaceae > Hordeum > Hordeum marinum. Next base: position 238,307,779 of record CM039677.1, read on the forward strand.
AGCATCCTTGAGCTGAAACGACCCGAACCTGACATAGTCCTCTGGTCTGACATTACTGCACTCAAAATGCTTACTCATGTCACGGAGCCAATCACCTGCATCAAAAGTCTTCTCATAACAGGTGAAAGACTTGGGCTGGTTGGCAAGGAACTGCTTGAGCGTCGCAAACTGAGGCTGATTCTGAAAATTCCCTTGAAAACCTTGCTGACCCTGCTCTCTCTCTCTTGCAACAACCTAAGCAACATCTGAGTATTTGCATTGGTCGCGGCCATCACAGCTTGCCAAGCTTCTGGAGGCAGAGGAGGTGGGGGTGGTGGAGGATCAAACTGCTCCTCACCCTGACCCGGATTCCCGCGAGTTGGAGGAGCCATCCTGGAGATGGAAAAGAACATCAGCACACCATTGACAAAGATGATTGCAGTAAGCTGAATTAAATGCCTTGAAAGACGTTGAACAGAACAACATTAATTGCCTTACTACTGAAAAATTAGTAAGAACGCCTTCTTCAGGTTTGCGATAACATCCTCAGATAATAGAAGCAACTTGCAAAAACACAAAAGTATTGAGCTAATGTTGCTCAGAACAAATGTATATGCCCTCATACATCTGAAGAAGATAATCCTCGGTAGCTACTTGAATTACCACCTAAGAACTTCCAAAAACTTTCTGGTTATGCAATCCGGTGTAGGGGATACAAGGAGGAAATATCTCACACAACTAACAATCCTACAACCCAACTGTATCCATCCTTCAACACATAACCAGAGGCTTCCGGAACTCCATCTATATCAGATTCTCGAAAGAACAAGGATACCAACCATGGCGGTACCCCGGACGCCTCCCCATTACTAGGTCACTCCGACCTTGTGTCACCACGATAAGTATTGAATCAATTTAGAACATCCTTCGTCTTGCGATACTAAGAAAACTGAATGATAACGATGTGCCAAGAATCCCCTGGAGCTCAACTCCCCGGAAGAAATCAAGTCAGGCAGGAGGCACCAAGACAGAACTCCATCACATCGGTATCATATAGTTTCCAAAATACCCGCATGATCCTAAAAGATTTTTTGAGCGAGAAGAGGAGTAGAATCAAAATTCCTAAGTCGAATACCTCACCAGAGTATCGAAGAGGAGTAAAAGAAACCTACTCTCCGATATAACTAGACTGAAAAGAGTTTTTTTTCTAGACTAGACTCGTCCAAGTTCGATCAAGCAAAGGGACCCTATGGTCGTATGGCTCTCATAGCAACTTGTAATTCCCAAGATGTGCGCCTATCCTTATTAAGACATGGGGGTCTCGACAGGGATAGAGGCGCATCTCGTTGTTTTGCAAGTGCGGCAATTCATTGCATACATTTATGAAAAGAGCGTATATGAGTTGGCTTACACTCGACACAAGCTAAATTACAATTCACTCAAATATTCAATCATCATACAAAAGGAAGGGTCCGTCTACGGATGAAATCAAACAAAGAAAAGAAGCAATGAAAAGCTCCTTGCTATCCCACGGATCACGACCATGGCCACTCTACTCATCGGGGTGCGTGACATACATCCTGCCACACTCTTCATCAAACTCCCACTAGAGCTGGGTCACATCATCTGGCACGAACTCATCAACACCTGCACCTGGATTGTTGCAGTAATCTGTGAGCCACGGAGGACTCAGCAATCATGTAACCCGGGTACCGATACTATGTAAGCTTATGGGTAGGATAGGGGGGTAAGTGTTGAGTTTGCAGCATCCCTAAGCATTGTATGGTGGCTAACTTACGAGTACAAGAATAGAAGTATGGTGTTCTATGAAGACGGTCGAATACTACCATGATCACTAAGTGATCCTAAACACCTACTTATGTCAAACATAACCCCACCATGTTCTCTCTCGATTCAAGTTCATGAGCATACATGATTACGGTTACGCACACAATTGGTGTATTTTATTGGAGTTTACTTCAATTTTACTATAACCGGGTGTTAAATAAAATATCCAAGTTACCACATAGAGGGCACGGCTTTCCGAAAGATTTAACCCTGCAGGGGTGCTCCAACTAATCCATCACAAATAAACCATACTCCACAGGAATAACCTCGACCATGGTTCTCGTGATTATCCTAGGCAACTCCAAAGGAAAACCGACACCTCGAGATAGCCCGAAGAATATTAGAGTTCCTCACGCAAGCTATTCGAAAAAGGTAAAACAAGTCTAGCAAGACCGCCCGACGTGTCGAGGAACCCGATAAGAGCCGCGTACCTTGTTCTCAGGACATGATAGATAAGCGAAGCATACATTGGCCTGATAGAAATCTACCGAGTTTCCCCGAGTTAGCCCCGGACGGTGCTCTACTTTGGACCAACACCCATGAGGAGAACTGGCCCGGGTTGTTGATTAATTATCCACGGGCTTGCGAAGCCCTATGCATTTTATTAAGTTGTTTAAGCAAATAGTACCAATGTTGGGTCTTGCCAGATAAGCTTTAATCTCAATCGAATAATCAAGGGGGTCTCCATAACAACTGTGAGCATGTTAGGAGCGCAAAATATGGAACCATAACACCGGTACCAAGAACTATGGCGGTAAAAGTGGAACAAAACACCGAGCAGAAGGCTAAGCCTTCCACCATACTAGATATATATATATATGTGTGTGCATTAAATTAAATAGCAGAAAATATTGTGATATCTCCAGATATCAATGTTATCACATGGAAACCACCTGCACATGTAACTAAGAACGCTATAAGAGGGACTAAGCAGCGGTAACTTAGCAAAACAAGGTTTGCTAGGTAGTGGAGGGGTTAGAGGCTATCATGCAATGTAGGAGGCTTGAAATTCAAGTGGTAGATAACACGAATGTAACAAAATAGTGAGACATCTAGCAAAGTAAAAATAGTTTCGGGATCCGGGTACGATCATCTTGCCAGTTGGTTCTTAAGAGGGACAAAGAGCTGGGTCCTCGTAGTGGTACTCTGTAGGATCCTCGTACTCAGGTTCAACACTCGCATCTACCCAAGAGAACCAGCAAAAAATAAACAAACAACCAAGGTGCAATGCACAAACAAGATGATGCATGATCAAGTTGAAGTCTTTAACATGGCAATCCTAAGCTAGTCAAGTTTCTCATGCTATAGTTAAGTTATTTAGAATTCTGGACAGAACCTCATGTTAAGTTGTATGAACATGCATTATCATGGAAAATATGGATGCTTCATGCAAAATCGATGCAAAACGGAGTAACGGTTCTCACGATACGCTCCCGGCAAGGTACGAAGGCAAAACACGAGACATGGAAGGCTAAGGGCTATTCCTTGGAAGTCCAAGGTAGCCACAGGTTAGGAAATGAAAAACTAACCACAATAGAGCCAAATATCAAGAAAACAATGGAGCATAGCTCCCACAAGTAACAAAACACTAACACACACAATCTGCCCAAAACAGCAACATAACAACCTACACAGCCAATATCTAGAGCTACAGGATGTTTCCAACCTCAAACAAAGTATGTACGGCAACTACATACCATGCTTGTCAAATCATCCAACTACACAAACTAGAAAGGAAGCATGGATCACTAAGCATGCAGCTCACAAGATGTCATAATGAAAACAGATTCTAGGGACTTAGTGAAAATCACAGTTTTCTAGAATCTTAGTTAAGTTGATAGCAAGTTGACAGCAAAAAATAATGGTGCTATAGACCACCTCATGGCATGAAAATTAACAGGAGTGTAGAGGACAACATCTACCCCAAAATACCAGCACTGAGTTTGAGCCAAAACACAACAGAGCACTTGGTAGCATCCACTCATCATGGCATAAAAATAACAGCAGATTCTCAGACTTAGAAATATTTAGCATGTGGAAAACAACAACATTTTGTTAGCTACTTAGAAGCCAGATTCCCACTTATATGCAAGTCTAACAAGTCAAAATAAAATACCATGACATTCTACTCATGAAACACTACCACTTACATGTTGACACATTTATGATAGCATGCATCGATTAATTCTAACTAAAATGACAAAATGGCATATTGTGAGAAAATGACATTTTCCAAACTTGTGCAAATGATAAAAACAATTGCACCAATGGATTCCTTGGACTTTTCTACCCCAATTCCATATATCACACTCATATATTCCATTGGATAAAATTCCCACAACCTCAAGTCCCAAATTACTTCACAAACATCATATACTCATAAGTCAAAACTTGCCATATATGCTCTTAGGCAATAATGCTCATGCACAGAAAGGGTAATTTACCCGAAATAGAATAATCTAATTTAAATACAATTAAACAATTAAACACTTAAAAAACAAAAGATATGAGGGGTCCCATCTGGCATGACACTAGGGCCCCTCTATGTGCATGACAAGTGGGCCATGGGCCCACTGTCATACACACAGGCACACACAAACCCACACGGGATTTGCCTGCCACAGCAGATCCTTCTCAAACACACATACACACAAGTTCACACCGATACGGACACATGCACACCAGATCCACACGTGGTCACACCAGATCCCACACGCACACACATCGCAAAATCAACAAAAAAGGGGGTTGTGCCCGCGGGGGATCAAACCCATGACCCGCTGGTCGTTCTCCTCAGTCGCCACCACTTCATTACTTCACGGCCACTGACCAAAGGGGGGATCTCGCTCCTTAACTACTAACCTCTCTACACATCAACTAATGAAACTGAATAAAAGCAACAACGGCGACAGGCATGGCGACGACGCGATTCCGGCGACAGCAGGGGAGCTCAGGCGACACGGACCACCTGCGGGGGAAGCGGAGACCTAGGGGAATCCATTCCCCTTCTTGTCTTGCAACAAGGGGGGCAGAGGCGAGGCCCTCAAGGCCACGCCTTGTCCTGCCAGCGGTGACGCAAGCAACTACGGCGACACACGCTACCTATGTTATGAACCAAAGAGGGTTGTGGTGGTTCTACTCACCGAGGGGTCCAAGACAGCTCACGCAACGATGGGGAAGAAGAGGCGAAGCAGGGCAGCGCAACATGATGGAGTGGAGGACGGCGCGAGGCGACGACACCAACGATGTGAAGGCTCTTCGGCCCTCCTAGCTCCGGCAACCGAACTCGGGCAGCTCCACGAACCACCCCGACATCTTCGATGCGAGGAAGCCCCACCGGAGGTGAAGACGATGACGACGGCGTGGCGCGCTTACCTGAACTCTCTGAACCCGAAGACCTCTCTGAATTTCTATCGTGGGGATGAAGAAAGAGGGGAAAGAGGGATGGCGTCGGCTAGAGGTGTCGCGGAACCCTAGGGGAAGGGCACGCATGCCGAGGGGGGATTTAAAATGGCTTCGAGGAAACGACCCTCAACATCTGAATCTCATGGCAGCGCTCTCTCTCTCTCTACTCTCGCTCGCTTAGACAAACGGAGGAGAGGGACAGAGCAGGTCGCCGTTCACGAGGTGGGCCAAGGCTGCTCGGGGGCTAGCTTGGCTGCGCGGGGAAAAGGAGGTCTAGGCGGCGCCCTCACTCGCAGGAAAAACAACAGGGAGGTTTTCCCTTTTTAAAATAAAAAGACCACAACAAAATAATTCCACAACAGAAAAGTAAGGGGTCGCTCCCAAAAAAAATACTTTTAAGCTCACAAAAATGCAAGCCATTTAATAAAAATGGTTAGGGCATTTTTAGATCAAGCAAATATTTTACCTAGTATTTAACTTGGCATGGTTTCAAGATTATTTGAAAGAAGGAAAACCCCAACCATGGCAGAAGGACTACCCTAGAAATCTTAGAATAATATTTAGAAGATGACCAACATTTTAAACAAGGGAAAACAACAAGCAATTATTAACATGTTGCAATATTGGAAAGAAAGAAGCTTTGGAATGGGAGGAATTAGAGTAACACTCCAACAAGCACACATGCATTTACCACATACACACCTCACATCACACACTTCACAAGCACAAGCAAAGCAACAATAGATATACGTTGATATGATGAGCATGATGCATGAGATGGAAATGGCAAGGAGCAAAATAGTAATTCATACAAGGCACATGACTTAACATAGAGGTTCATATGAGGTACATGACCATAGATAGCTAGGGTAGCACTTGCGCTGTTACACTTTGCAAAGCCTAAGGTGCACTGAGCGGGGCCTAATCCAATGAAGATAGCCACCTCCCCTGTGCCACCTGGAAAGGAACATAAGCGCCCTGAGCTATACTTCGCCGGACTGTTGGAAGGTGCTTGGGCGGTAGAGGCGCAATATTCAAAGGGGAACATGTATGAATTGTTTGTAATGTGTCTAATGACATTTTCATGTTTTAATGTTATAATTTATCATGCTTTCAATGTTTTGCGTTCCTTTATAACTCCTATGTGCCCGTTGAAACTAAACACTACAAGTCGTCGGCTTCAACCCCCATGTAGATGCTAGATGGGGTGTCTTTGCCAATGCACTATGTCCCTTAGCCGAGTTATTGAAACCCGAAGGCGGTAGAGTGCGGCGGACCAGGCAATCATACCATAGTGCTTTATCGCTTTCATTTAGCCGTACGGGCGCGAAAAGGACTGTGGGGGTCTGATGACTAGCCCTCGGAATGTTGTGATGTTCAGATGAACCACGGCGAAGGCCAGCATGACATGGTTTGCATGAAGAACTAAGCCCTCATATAACACAGAATATCCTCTGATGAGGGTTTAAGTATAACACGTTTAAGCTCAGATTCACAGCTCGGCTCTTGCATCATATGACAGTCAGTTTTCGGCTTTCTCCCCTGAGGTGTTTGACCAGACTATCCGGAAACACAATCGCAGTGGTTCTCCCTTTGCCCTTTTAGCCGAACGAGCGGAACGTAAAGAGGCAAGCATAGGAGCCGGGCAACCCAACTACTGACCCAAGGCATAGTTCGGAACCAACGCATATAAAGTGAATTCCAAGACGCCAAACGTATAAGCAAATGGTCGTAAGGCGGTTTTATTTTTTAAACTCGAGCCCCCGGTCTATTAGCCGGTTGCATCGCAACATACCAAACAGTTTCACGAGAAGAGGGAGAAAGAAAATATGTGCCAAAATGGACAACGAGACAAATGTGTATAATTATGTTGTATTTTTCTCAAAAACTCTTATTGCTAGGATTGCCGAAGCAACTCCTTACATATATGTAAAAAGAAGAAATTCTAAAGGAGTAGTTGTACCAAGGGTCTTCGATTGGTGACCTAAAGTCCTCGATGTGCCCCGTCGCTTGTGTTCTCCTACGTCTTGGTGCCCCTCAATGGGTGGTACTGTTCGGCGAACGGATCTTGCAGACAAGGTATTGAGAAGTTGCCGAAGCATGGATGAGCTTTACACCTTGGGCAAGCCCTTTGATAGTGCTTGCATTGTGTCCGAAGACATTGTAATGGTGATAGTTCGGTCCAGCCGAACACTTACCCCTTTTTCCGCACCACCTCTCGTGGAATTTTTAGTGCGAAGTTGTGCCTCCTTGGCACGTACTTTGCTGGTCCTAGGGTCGTGCGATGGGGGATGAATCCCTATTTAAGGGGAGGGGAAGGTTCTGAGAGTTCGGACTGAGAACGTGCTTGCTTCCCCACCTTGCATGCCTTTATGGTAGATGTTGGAGTTTGTCGATCATCGTTGTAATTGAATTCAGACGCTAGGGCCTACGCATGTTCCTCAGTTCGGAGGGAGCGCTCTGTATCGCCGTTGACAGTAATGACCCCCTTGGGGCCGGGCATCTTGAGCTTGAGGTATGTGTAATGTGGAACGACGTTGAAGCGAGCGAACGCTGTCCACCCGAGCAGGGCACGAAAGCCGCTGCGGAAGGGTACAATGTCGAAGATCAAGTCTTCATTGTGAAAGTTATCGGGCGAGCCGAACACTACTTCTAGGCTGACAGAGCCCGTGCACCGGGCCTCGACACCTGGGATCACTCCTTTGAAGGTAGTGCTGCTGGGTTTGATTTTTGATGGATCTATCCCTATCTTTTTCACCGTGTCTGAATAAATCAGGTTAAGTCTACTCCTGCCGTCCATTAGGACTTTTGTTAGGTGGTACCCATCTATAATGGGTGTCTAGGATGAGTGCGGCCGAACCCCGGTGTCTATAATGGGTGATTACGTCGATGAAAGGTGATTGGATATGCCAACCATGGTTATATTTTGGGCTACAGGCTCTACAGCATAGACCTCTCGAAGGGCACGCTTCCTATCCTTCTTGGGTAATTATCCGCCACCAATGGGTGGCGTATATCATGTTTACTTTTTGACCTTTGGATGGAATTTCTTTTATCCGCCACCAATCAGACCCAGAGGCTCATCCTCATCCTCACTGCGCGGGCTCTTGCCTAGGTCCTCGGGTGTTAGTTTGCTGGCCTGCTTGAACACCCAACATTGCGGTGTGTGTGATTGGCGGGCTTCTCTTGAGTCCCATGGATTTGGCAAGGCCTTTCCATGATCTTCTCCAACGGGGTCGGTCCATCTCGATTGCATTTAGGAGGCTTCTTCCGCATCCTAGGTTAGGAGTTGCGGAAGCCGACGTTAACGGCCGTGTCATCAGCATCACTATTGTGCTGACGGTTGTTCTTGTTGTGCTTTGGTTTCCCATTGCCGTCCCGAACTTTGGAGGTTATGGGGTCTTAGGAGTTGTGGCTGCGTCTTGCTAGCCAGTTATCTTTGCTCGCACAAAATAGGGTCATGAGGGATGTATGGGCAGACATAGTCCAAGGTGTATCCTGGCCGAGCTGGCAAGCCAGACATTCATCGCGAATATTATGCCTGAAGGAGGCAATTGCCTCGGCGTCCGGGCAATCGACAATCTGTTTTTTCTTGGTCAAAAACCTATTCCAGAATTGCCGCACAGACTCTTTGGGCTTCTGAACGATGTTACTTAGGTCGAAGAAATCCGGCGGCCAAACATAAGTGCCCTGGAAGTTAGATCGTAATGCTTCCTCTAAGTCTGCCCAACATCCAATGGAGTTTTCGGGGAGGCTGTTTAACCAGTGCCGAGCTGGCCCCTTGAGCTTTAGGGGGAGATATTTGATGGCGTGGAGATCATCTCCTCGAGCCATGTGGATGTGGAGGAGGAAGTCCTCAATCCATACAGTTGGGACAGTTGTCAGGTCGTACTGCTCTATTTTCACGGGTTTAAACCCTTCTGGGAACCAGTGCTGCATCACCTCGTCCGTGAAACACAATGGGTGAGCGGCGCCTCTGAGCCGAGCTATGTCGTGCCGGTATTCGGCGTATGTTCTAGCTCGGTTTCGTTCCCGGTGTTTGTTATTGTGGTTAAGCCATGGTCTGTACCCTTCCCATCTATCGGGTGTGTAACCTCTATATCTATAAATGGATCTTGTGCGGCCTCCTCTGTAGTCTAGGTCGTCCCGCAGGTCAAACCTGTCATTGGGCTCTAGTGGATCCTTTCCCCGTCTTCGGGGCATTGTCGGTCTATAACCAGTGTCGTTAGTCGTCCCATCACATCCGCGAGGAGGGCGGTCCGGCTTGTCATATGGGGTATGTTTGGGGGACGGAGTATCAGTGAGCTCATCGTCAAATTGTGGCAGGAGCCTTCTGCGTGGGTAGCTTTTGGGTTGGTCCGACAGACCAGTACCATACCCTTCCTCATCTAAGAGGACTCTCGTCCATCGATCATTGAGGTCATCTTGTTTGGCTTTAAGTTGTCGTTCTTTTGCTTTCAGGCTGCGTGCCGTAGCTATAAGCTGTTGCCTGAACAATTCCTGATCCTCGAGATTGTCAGGGATGTCGAGGTCATCGGCTTCCGGGATGTCCTCCTCCTCTACGGGAGGGACATAGTTACCGTCCTCGTAATTGTTGAAGTCATCAGGGTTGCATTGGTCTTGAGGCTTCTCCTGACCCTGTAGTGGGTGTTCAGGGATATCGGGATTGCCTAGGTCCTTCGGGGTATCTTTGTCCCCGGTGCCAATGATGGCTTTCCTTCCCTTTTTTCCTTTTGACCGCATATGCGGCTTCCACCACCTTGACGACGCGTCACAAGATTTGTCGCCATTATTCTTAGGCTTGTTTTCACCATTAGCGACAGGAGTGTCTACCATGTAGACATCGTATATGTATGTGGTGGCCCATCACCCGGTGTTAACGGGGGTGCGAGTGCAGTCCTCTTCATCCAGGTATTCTGCCTCCTTAGAGGCGTAGTCCAACATGTCGGTTAAGTCTTTGACTATGTCTACGAAGTGGGTGGTGGGTGGGTCAAAAAATTCGTCCTGACCCGCTTTGTAGCCAATCTGAGCACATATCAGGGTTGGATCGTCGGTAATTATCATTGACAAGATCTGATCTAGGGCCTCATTCAATGCCGAGAGCCTGATCGGGTCAAACTGCGCGGAGCGGTCAGAGTTGATCTCCGACATGTCCACATGAGTGGAGTGTTCGACAAGAACAAGTATCCGGTCTTCTGGCACTATGACTGGATCCGGATCAAGAGTGAAGCCATCGCCAGGGTTGACCTCGTGGGCATGACTGAAAAAGGAGTTGAGGTTAAAGCCTCAGTGTGTTCGGCCGTGGCAGGCGATACTATGAGCCCGATTAGTGATAAGTCACCCCTAGTGTCTACGGAGAACTCCAGGTTCCCGAATCTGACCTCTTGACCAGGGGCGAAGCTTTTGACACGGCCTAGATGGCCAGTCTGCACGGCGTGCAGCACAAAGCTGCCAAAGGCAAAGATCTGTCCGGGGATGAAAGTGTCCATGCTGTGGACCTCTCCATTGATGACAAGGCGAGGCATTGATTCCTTGGGTAATCACAGCGGAACTCTCAATAAAAGCACCAATGTCGGTATCAAAACCGGCGGATCTCGGGTAGGGGGTCCCGAACTGTGAGACTAGAATCAATGGTAAAAGGAGACGAAGGGGACAAGGTTTTACCTAGGTTCAGGCCCTCCTATGGAGGTACTACCCTACGTCCTGCTTGATTGTATTAATGATATGGGGGTTAGAGAGTTGATCTACCTAGAGATCGAATAGATAACCCTAGATGAGTTGTCCCCTCCCTACAACCTAAAACCCTTCGGCTTATATAGGTGCCAAGGGTACCTAAGGTTTCCACATGGTCGGTTACATGCCGAAGAGATAAACATGCCAATTCGCTACATTAAACGTGGAGGACTAGCCACGATTCCCGAAGCTTCCTTCCCAGAGACAGGGCCTTCAATCGTTCCAATACTCAGCAAGCATCCATACAATCTGGCCTATCATAAACAGGTCGGCCTCCCGAGGACCCCTTAATCCAGGACTCCCTCATACACCTCGCCCTGTCCAAAGGTGGTCTTCGCCTACCAAGTAGTTGCCGATGATGCAGAGGTGAGCTCGGCGATGACATCCGCCCTGCGGGGTTCGCGGTCATGGTCTTGTTGCACTGGAATGGAAACCTTTGGGAGGTGCTTTGGGAACCTATGTATGTCCCTACTCCCTTTGCACCAAAGGGGAAACCGCACCGCCTAGCATGCTGGCGCCCGCCTGTCCTTCCCTATGTCTTCTTTGACTCCTGAGGCCAGGTTTTGCATAGAGATCTCCACTGCTCCGGAGGGGGCCTAAGCAAGCCCATCCTTGCTGGTCTTGGTGTCATTATTCCTAGCAAGCCTGGGGTCCTCGCGAGGGCCTTGTCTTGGGCAGAGCCACGCCAAGTCGTGTCTGGCTGATGAGGTGGGCCATGTCCTGGGACGCAGGCAGGTAGGTCTGGGTACCCCCGGGCCCAAGGCACGCTCGAGTTGGCTTCTAGGTGAAGCCTTCGATGGTGGCCCTAAACGCCACGGGCCCGATTGGCTGCGAGCCAGGCTTAACACGTGGCAGATTCTGTGGGGCCATGGCCCCCCTCTTCTCTATGCCATCTCAGCCATCGTCAGGTCTGTTAAATTGCCTGATGCACACCACCAAGCCGCCTTTGCTCCCCGTCGATCTCGCCATCTGTTTTCCCCTCCTCTGCGACTTTTGCCCTTTCTATCAAATCCTTGTGCGCGCCACCCCGCCCCCTTGCCATGGTTTCCAAGAAGGGAGAGGGCGAGGGCCTGAGGGTGCCGACCAACGCATCGGTGCCTATGCCCGCGCTAGGACGCTCTATGGTGGTGAACCTGGAGGGATTGGAGAAGGTTTAGCTGGTGGTCACCGCTGGCTCCAATGAATGGGGGGCAACCAAGGCCGGGATCGCAGCCCCGGGGCGGGCTTGTAGCCTCCACCATTCCCCTCCATATCCATGCCCTTCTTTCGGGCTTGTTGTCGCCATTCTCGGACTTCCTCTCTGCCATGCTGTCGCACTATCAGATCCACGTGCTCCACCTTGAACCTGGCACCCTTGTCCTCCTCTCAGTCTTCGTGTCCCTGTGTGAGGCCCTCGTGGGTGTCTTCCCCTTTGTGGCCCTGTTGCACCACTTCTTGTCCCCCGAGTTGATCTCGGGGGAGTAGTGCTCTGGGTGCGTGCCCCTGAGAGCAGCTGACGTACCGGTCGGAGGGGCCCTTGATGTCGGACTCTCTCCGGAGGCAGATGGGTTCCGGTGGTAGTGGGTGTATGTCAATGCAGTTGAGGCCGGCCGCCTGTTTTAACCCCTGCTGTCCCCCACGGTGCCGCATCATGGGTGGATGCGCGAGGATCTCACCGACCCATGGCGCGCGCGGGTTCTAGCCAGGCTAGCGAGGTTGAAGGAGGCGGGCATGACGATGGCCATGGTGGTGCATGAGTTTGTACATCGACGAATCTCCCCCCTTCTGCGGCATCCCCGCCAAATGTGGGCCTTCAAAGGTGCTCGCGATCCCATGAGGATCCAGGTCCCGTCCCTTTCTCCCAACATGTTGCGCGAGCTGCTCTGCCGTCTGACCAGTGGTGAGCCTAGTGAGCTCCCTTAGGGTGGCCTCCCATTGTATAACTATGAGGACCGGGACGCCCTTGTCCTGAAGATGCCATGTTTCAACAAGTGGGGGCTCCTTCCTCCTGAGGGGTCGTGTCCTCAGGGTGTCCCCTTATCGGGGGCCCTGACCCCCGGGGGGTCCTGAGGACACTGCTCTTCCCATAGTCGAGATGGGACGCCCCTCGCCACCTGCTTCCCTAGTGCCCGCCTCGGGTCGCCCAGGATCGAGGGTGCCACCCCATCGATGATAAGGGTTGCCACCTTCGCTCCTGAGTGGAAGGTGCCGGTTGTTGACTCGTCGTCCCCCGGCCTCCGCTCCGGGTCAAAGACGAAGGTGCCCGGGGGCGGCCGCTCTTCGGCACCTTGGCCGCCCGTGAAGAGGAAGTGGATCGCCTTGGATGAGTAAGTCTCTGCGTCCCCTCGACCTCCCCTTCGGTTCCCTCCTTCTAAGCTTGTGTTTCGCAGGCTTCCCCACAGTGAAGGAGGAGCCGAGTCGACGTCATCTGCTTCCACGACCGCCGAGCTTCTTGCACCCTCACCTTCCGTCGGTCGCGGGGCCCTGTTCGCGAGGTCGCCCATGGCCAAGCCTGCTCATCCGTCAGGGGGCCTTGAGCGTGAGCCCCCTGTGATCTTCTTCACCCACGGTCTTCGACTCCCTAGGATGGCGCAACACCACTCACTGATGTCCTTTCCTGAAGATACGCTGCGTGGTGACCTTGGGCCCCCTTCGCTTGATGACGTGGGGCCCCAGGAGGTGCGTCATCCTTACGTGGCGGTTACGAGGGAGCCCCCAGCCTCGGGGAATGTGTCCAGGCTAGGCGGTCATTTGCATAACTCCCCGTCCATCATGGGGAAGGTGGAGACCCCGGCTGGTCCATAAAGGTCGTGAGTAACCGGGGTTGTCGGCGTTCTGGGAACGGGGGTACCCAGTCCTGCCTGCCTGCAGCCCCAGGCATGGCCCACTTCTTCAGCCAGGCATGGCCTGACGTGGCCCTGCACAAGACAAGGCCCTCGCGAGGACCCTGGGCTCACGAGGAAGGATGACATCAAGACCAGCAAGGATGGGCCTCCCCAGGCCCCCTCCTGAGCGGTAGAGATCTCTATGCAGAGCCCGGCTTCAGGAGATAAAGTTGACGCAAGGAAGGGCAGGCGAGCGCCAGTGCGCCAGGCGGCGCAGTTTCCTCTTTGATGCAAAGGGATCAAGGACGTACACGGGTTACAAAAGCGCCGCCCAAATGTTTCCCTTCGAGTGCAACAAAACCATGACCATGAGCCCCGCAGGATGGATGTCATCGCCGAGACCACCACTGCATCACCAATAGCTACTTTGCAGGCGAAGACCGCCTTTGGAAGGGTGCGGATGTACTCGTGTCCCCCTTAAAAATTGGCCGTTGTGGGATCCCTTCCCGCCATTGTGATAAGGGAAGAGGACCCGGGCCATCGCTATATATATAGAAGGTAGGTCACACCATAGGGGGGATCCACCACTTAGCCACTCAACACATCATCACAAGGTAGCAAGCCAAGAACACATCTTGAGCGCCCTTACGAGGCTCAAGCCCACTGTACTATTTCATCCACCCAAACCTCCATGAGAGGCAATCCACCAAAGCAGGTGTAGAGTATTACGCTTCACAGTGGCCCGAACCTAGGTAAACTGTCGTGTTCGCCTTCTTCCCCGCCATCGAGTGAGTTCGCCATAGTAACCATCGAGTAGCAAGCTAGGTTGGGTGAGGCCGCAGGGAACCTTCGCACACGCCCCTGTGTTCGAACCTTAAGGGTTTTGCAAAGCTAGAAATCCGACATTTGGCGCACCAGGTAGGGGGCGTGTCAACGTGGTCCTCAAGCCAAGCTCTTTTGCCACCTCGCCGCTCCGATGGCTGATGCCTGCTAAGCCTGCGCCGAGCGCCGAGCTGCCCGCGTTGCCCAGACCGCCCCCGTGGGCCGTGCCGGCACGTGCCTGTCCCCTTTGCCTGCGACCAACGCCGCCATGGGCCAGGACGCCCACGAGCAGCAAGATTCCTCCCAGCCTCCCACCGCGCAGCACGACGACCGCACCGCGACTCTGTCGATCATCCCAGTGACCGGGTCGTCCTCCCACGTCCGACTTGGGCCGCTGCGCGGTTCGAGGGCGCTTGCCATGGCAAAAGAGCTGCTCCGATACCGTCCCGCCCTAGACCGCCACAACGACTGGCTACGATGCTTCACACAGCTCATCAGAGCCACCGCTGACGCCTCGGTCCTCTGATACTCGCTCTGACCCCCGCCCTCACTGGCGGATGACGGGGCCCATGATGCGCCATCACCTCCTCCGTGTCGCAACGTCGACCCCGAGCTCGGGCGCAAAGCACGCCCAAATGACCAACCCCGCGGGCCACAAGCAAGGGCAAGGGATGAAGTGAGCTGTCAGGTGGTGCCCCAACCACGAGTAGACGCGCGCGCTCCCCACGCTACCGAACCAGCACCACGATCGGGCACTGCTCGAGGTGGCCCCTCAACAGAATCAAGATCAGGTCCCACCCGCACGTGCAGCAGCACCCGTCAAGCCGATGGGCTGCCTTGCCATCGTGCCGGAGCTCCATCCAACTACATGGCCCTGCAAGTTCAAACCCGATCTACCCCCATGCTATGATGGTACTGCGGACCTTGGCGAGTTCCTACAACTCTACTCGCAAAGCGTCCGGGCTGCCAGTGGAGACAACAAGGTCATGGCATGTTGGTTCCCCATGGCGCTCAAGGATGGTGCTCTCTCCTGGTTCATCAACCTCCCGGTGGGATCCATCACCTCCTGGGAACACATGCGCACACGCTTTATCTCCAACTTCCAAGGCACCCGCGACCACACGCTCCATTGAACGACCTGTGGCGCGTGAAGCAACATGATAGGGACAGCCTGCACAAGTACATAGAACGCTTCACCACCATGCGCCTCAAGAACCCGAAGGCATCGAACAAGGCCATCATCTCTGCTTTCGCTGACGGCATCACGGACACCAAGACGAAGGAAGAGCTTGTCATGAACGACGAGTTGTGCTCAGCCCTGGAGATGTTCAACCTAGCGAACATGTGCGCCAAGGCCGAAGAAGGCCACCTGTCTCTCCATGAGCTTCCGACATTAGAGCCCGAGGAGAAGAAGACCAAGGCCAAGGAGGCGAAGCGCAAGGCCCAGCAGTACTCGAAGTCGAGCCTGAGTCGAAGCGCGGACAAGGTGAGGAGCACCCTGCAGTGGGGAGGACAACCTGCATCTTCCATGACACCAACAACCATGACACAGTCGACTACCAGGAGCTCAGGCTGGTCCATGCCGAAAACTTAGGCCGACGGCCCGGACGCACCGATCGCAGCTTTGGACACGACGGAGGCTGCATCGGAGGCTGTGGTGGAGGCCATTGGGACAACAGGCACTAGCGCAACAGGTGGCGCGATCAGCCTCAAGAGGATCGCTAGCGCGACCAGGCTCGGGAGGACCGCTGGCGTGATGACCCTCCGGAGGGGTCGCGATGCGGCCAGCCTCGTGAGGCCCACCCTCATGAGGCTGTCCTGCCACCACTACTGCCTCCACCTAGAAGGAACAAAGAGAACATGTAGGACGATGGGACTAGGGGCTTCCAAGAGATTAGGGCCATAGCCTGCATCCTCGACGGCGCTCAGGCCCCAGCCTCCAACCGCGTCTTCAAGCAGTTCGTGTGGGAGGTGAACGCGGCACTCCCAAAGCCCGAGGCCATGCGCCCCCCTCAAGTGGTCCCATATTGCCATCACTTTCAACTCAAGGGATCAGCTCAAATGCTCCGCCATGGCCGGAAAGCAACCCATGTTTCGCACCCCGACCATCAGCAACATCCTCGTCACCAAGACCCTCATCAACAGTGGAGCCGGGCTCAATGTCCTATCCATAGAGACCTTCGAGACACTCCAAGTACCATACGACCAACTTATGCCGACCAAACCCTTCTCAGGAGTCACTGACGACTCCACAGTGCCCAT
Organism: Hordeum marinum; assembly: GCA_022496015.1. Lineage (NCBI taxonomy): Eukaryota > Viridiplantae > Streptophyta > Magnoliopsida > Poales > Poaceae > Hordeum > Hordeum marinum. Next base: position 238,324,632 of record CM039677.1, read on the forward strand.
TGGGCAAGCATGCCTGCTCATCACTTTCGATGGGTGCAAGAACTACCGCACCGAGACCATGGTCTTCGACGTCGCCCACATCCACCTCCCGTACAATGCCATCCTCGGATACCCTGTGCTCACCAATTCATGGCAGTGACCGATCACAACTACAACATCCTCAAGATGCCGGGGAGTGGCGACATCATCACCATCACCTGCAATGAGATGGATGTCGTCTCCTCCCTCGACTGTGCTTACCACGCAGCTATAGTCGAGTGCTCGGTCGATGAGGAGAATGCCCGGCACGCGAAGACAAATGCAGGGCGAAGAAGCAGCTCACCCTCGCAGAGCACCAGGGGGCTGGAACATCCAAGGGAGCAGCCTCGCGCTCTGCATATGAAGTGGGGACCACCCCTTCAGTCCATAGGAAGGTGCACTCGACGCCCCCTTGGGTCAAGCTCGGGGGCTTCCGCCCGGGAGGCACCCATCTTGGCCGGTCAGATAAGGGAGGTGTTCGGGCACAACCTCAAGGCGCTTCCAGGCGCGCGACTACCAGAACCAGGGGCACAGCACGAGGTGCCAAGCTAACGAGAGTCGGTCATCGAGGCGATCAAGGAACTTCAAGAGGTACAGACCAGGCGAGGGAGGGGTTGCCCTGCACCACCAATCGCAATCCCCATCATCGGCTCGGTTGATCGATCGCGCGCTTGCATCAACACACTCGCCATCAATAGAGCCCCGTCCCAATATAGTTTTTGGTCGGCACGTGCCGACCACGGGTAGGCTTACCCGAATGACTACATCTGCATGCCCTTCGTCCTGGCAAACGCAGGAGTCACATTCCAGCGCCTTGCCCGGGCCATGCTCGTGCCCCGCCTGCCGAGGCGTGACAGGGAGTTGGGGGAGATGCCCAGGCCAAGCGTGGGTTCCAGGCCTAGGGAGACGATGGGCCCATGAGGGCCCCAGTCGTGGAGGCACAAGATCAGGCTACAACGGCAACTTCGGCTCTTCAGCGGCATGGCCGCTATGTGACATTTTTTTGATTTGTGCCAGGTAACTTTTTGGCTTGTTTCATTTAAGGGCGCCCTTTGGGCCGTGTCGTCCTCGGGCAACCAGGGCGTACCCCTGCAGCCGCCGTATCTGCTCATATTTCAGTATTTTTTCCATGCATGCAACCTGTTTCCTAATGTTTCCCCTTTGTCGGCACGACATTTTGCCAGCTTGAATGTCGTCACTCCCAAGCGGGCCCACCCTTGCCCGCCTCACGAGATGGTAGGCACGACGATTGTGCTTGGGTGCATCCCTGTAGCGTCGAAAAATCTAGTGAGTGAGCTCTGTTTGGTCGGGTCAGTCCTGCTCACTTCATCTCCTAGGGTCACTAGTGCTTGACCCTCCCATGGCCTTAGGGAGGACGCTTGTTGCAGGCTGCAACAAAGACACCAAGACCTTAGATGAAGCCATCAACAAGAAGACCCAGGCACAACCCGCCTTGAAATAGGGACCTCACAAGGCCAAATCGCCCTCGTGAGCTCCCAGATACAGCTCCCAGTTCTACCGTGCAAGCCATGAGTACAAACTCAATGGGCTATACACGCTCGGAGCCCCCCAAGGATGTGGAGGGGTTCCCTCCCATGCAATGTGGAAGCCACAGCTCCGTGCTGGCGGAGAATTCAACACTGCCCACCAATGGCCATTCCCACACAATGTGAAAGCCACAACTTCGTGCTGGCAGAGAAGTCAACACTGCCCACCAATAGCTATGCCCACACAATGTGGAAGCCCTACACCCAGTGCCGAGGATAAGCAACCGAGGGCACCCGAATGGTCACATCCAACCTCAGGAAGGCTCCTAGCAGCCTCATATTGCTGCATTCCCTAGGATGTATGCATGAGGTGGCTGAATGGGGACTACTACCGGGTCGGGCCTGGTACTCGCCACCTTTCCAGGTCTGCCAAACCTGGTCTTCACGCGCTGCTCCCAGGAAAAGCCGATGAGGTAAGGTATGGGAGCCCCTCGTACGTCAAGGGGGACTCCTGAGCATCATGACTCAGGAACCTCACTAGCTCCGTAGCCCCTCACCCCTTGGGGCCGTCCTAGGTGATCCGGTCGGTCTCAACAGCGGCTGAGGTATGCGCGGGGCCGGGCCCTACCGATGCAGAGCTTAGTGCGCTCAAGCTCAAAACATTAGGGAGGAAGCTGGCACTCGTACACCAAGGGGGACTCTTGAGCATCGCGACTCAGGAGCCTCACTTGCTCCGTAGCTCCTTACTCCTTGGGACCGTCTATGGTGATCCGGTCGGCCCCAATGGCGGCTGAGGTATGCGCGGGGCTGGGCCCTACCGACGCAGAGCAGAAGGTGTTCAAAATTTCCAAGCCAAACCTATCTTTACCATGTTCCCTTCATGAGGGATGCTCGTACGTCAAGGGGGACCCCTGAGCATTGTGACTCAAGGGCCTCACTGGCCCCGTAGCCCGTCACCCCTTGGAACCGCCCTTGCGTACCCGGTAGGCCCCAACGGTGGCTGAGGTATGCTCGTGGCCGGGCCCTGCCGATGCAGAGCAACACAGCAAGCAAGAAGGAAACAAGCCGAAGAGGGCAATCATGCAGTTCAACATTTGTTACAAACATGAAAAGTTTTTGCGAATACAATCAGTTTAATGCCTCCAAGAGGCATACCGAATGGTGCAGGAAAGATACATGGAAGAGGAATCATGAGGAGACTTGCCATCGTGCGCCCCATCTGCAGAGAACTCGTCGTCGGCATCGTCAGCATCGTCCTCCTCCCCACTAACTTCTATAGTTTTAGGGGGCAGTTGAACGGTGATGCGGGTGAACCTCTTCATCAGCATCTCCACGACGGCCTTCACTGCTTCTCCAGCGCTGTTGCGAACCTCGGGGGCGACTGGGTGGATCACGGAGTCGAAGTCGAACCCTGGCTCATGGAGATGAAGATGGCTAAAGACGCTCGTCACCGCTTTAGAAAAGAGGTCGCGACACTCACTGTCCAAGACTCCTTCCACCTTGGGGACGGCGCCCTCCAGCGCCTCGACGAACCTTGAAGCGAGCTCAGCCAAGCTGCTCTCCGGAGTCACCAAGGGTTCCTCAAACCCTTCCCGGCAGAGCAAATGGAGAGCTCGGCGAATCCAGAGCTCGATCGGGGGAAGGGCACTGAGCTCCGCGGCCTTCCTCCTTCGGGCCTCAGCCTAAGCCTTTTCTAGAGTTTCGAGTCGGACCTTCTCCAGGACTGCCTCCTTCTCTTGTGCATCCAGGCGCCCCCATGTCATGTCACCATCGGGCTTCGCCTGGGAGTCCCTATCAGCGAGCTGAGCCTTATAGGTCTCGAGGGCCTCCCGCTGCCCATGCAGTTCTTCCTCAAGGCAGACTTATCTTCCTCAAAGATCTTCAAGCTGGACTCCGCCTCATTGTGATGCCCTTCAGCAGACGCCGTGCCAGCTAGCGCCACCTCGAGGGCCGCTTTGGTGGACGCGGCCTCCTTCTCACTTCTTGTCACGGTGGCCTTGGCTTGGAAAGAGGATGCCATGATAGAGGCGTTGGCCCGAAGCCACCCGGAGAGGAGCCCCAGAAGCCCGCTTGCGAGGCGATCGTCAGCGCCAGCAAGGGCAACCCAAACTTCGTCTAGGATGTCAAGACCATGCGACAGGGGCGCCAAGGCCCCCTTCAGAGGAGTTTCTTGCATGGCCGTAGGTGGCGCCTCCTAGGAGACGGCAACACGAGGGGCAGGTGGCCGCGGATGTTGCTCAACAACCAAGGGCAAGACGGTCGCGAACGGATCGATGGGCGACTGGCCCTCGGGGCTAGCCCTCCGAACAGCAGCAGCAGCAAGCCCTCAGAAGCAGGAGCGACAACACCAACAGGCATCAGGGATCCGAAGGCTCCGTGACGGTGGCTAGGAGGGTTTCCCTGCGAGCCTTCGCCCCCTCGCCCGCAGGCACCTTGTTAGGCGACGTCGACACAACATGTCACGCCCAAGATGCGCGCCTATCCATATTAAGGCACGTGGGCCTCAACAGGGATAGAGGTGCATCTTGTCGTTCGCAAGCATAGTATCATTACATCATACATGTAGGAATAGGGGAGTATACGAGTTGGCTTACACTTGCCAAATGCTAAATTACAAATCCACACAATTTATTCAAAACATCAATACAAAGGCAGGGTCCGGCTACGAACGAAAGCAAACGATAAAATGAAGTAATGACACTGGCTAGCTAGCCCCGAAGATCACGACCACAGCCGCTTCACTCATCTGGATATGTGACGTACATTCGGCCATGCTCCTCGTCGAACTCCCACTGGAGCTGCGTCACGTCGTCTGGCACGAACTCGTCTGCACCTGCACCTGTAGTGGTTGTAGTAATCTGTGGGCCATGAGGACTCAGCAATCTCGCGCCCGGGTACCGAGTTTATTAAAGCTCATAGGTTGGGAAGGGGTATGTGTTTAGTTTGCAGCAGCACTAAGCATGTATGATGGCTAATCTTATGGAAACATAAAATAAATATGTGGTCTACGATATACGATCGGGAACTAGAATGACCTCTAAGAGATCCTGATCGCCTACCTATGTCAAACATTACCCCACCGTGTTCTCTCTTGGATCATGTTCACAAGCAGAGACGATCATGGTTACTCACACAGTTGGTGTATTTTATTAGAGTTTAGTTCAAGTTAACTATAACCGGGTGTTAAACAAATATCCAAGTTGCCACATACACGCGGGCAGGACTTTCCGAAATATTTAACCCTGCAGGGGTGCTCCAACTAGTCCATCATAAATTAACCACACTTCGCGGGAATAAACTCGATCACGGATCTACGATTATCATAGGAAACTCCAATGGAATACCAACACCTCGAGATAGCCCTAAGAAGATCGGTGTTCCACATGCAAGCCACTCGAGAAAGGTAAAACAAGTCCAGCAAGACCGCCCGACGTGTCGACGAACCCGATAAGAGTCGCGTATCTCCTTCTCAGGACACGATGGATAAGCAATGCATACGAAGGCCTGATAGAAATCTCCCGAGTTGCCCCGGGTTGGCCCCGCACAGTGCTCTAGTTTGGACCAACAATCATGAGGAGCACTGGCCCGGGTTGTTGATTAATTATCCTCAGGGTTGCCAAGCCCTATGCAAATTTTATTAAGTTTTTAAGCAAATAGTACCAATGTTGGGTCTTTCTAGACAAGTCTTAATCTCACCCGAATAATCGAGGGGGTCCCCATAACAACCCCGAGGATGTTAGGAGCGCAAAGTATGGAAACATAACACAGGTAACATGTAACTATGGCTGTAAAAGTGGAACCAATCACCAAGCAAAAGGCCAAGCCTTCCACCATACCAAGATATGTTGGTGCTTTAAATTAAATAACAGATGATAATATTGTGATATGCCAGCAATCCATGTTATCACATGGGAACAACCTGCACTTGCAACTAAGAACGCTATAAGAGGGCTGAGCAGCCGTAACTTAGCCAAACAAAGGTTACTAGGATGTGGAGGGGTTATAGGTTGTCATGGCAATGTAGGAGGCTTGACAATCAAGTGGTAGGTAACACAACTGTAACGATAAGAGCGAGACATGTAGCAAAGCAAAAGTAGTGTCGGGATCCGGGTACGGTCATCTTGCCTGTAGGTCTTTAGAGGGACAAGTAGCAGGATCCTCATAGTGGTACTCTCGTGGATCCTCGTACTCAGGTTCAATACTCGCGTCTACCCAAGAGAAACAAAAAGGCATAAACAAACAACAAAGGTGCAATGCACAAACAAGATGATGCATGATTCATTAAAGTATTTAACATGGCAATCCTAAACTAGTCATGAAACACATGCAATAGATTAGTTATTTATGATTCTGGACCGTACCTCATGTTAAGTTGTTTGAACATGCATGACCATTTCAAATATGAATGCTCCATGCAAAATCGTTGCAAATGCATATGTGGAACGTCAGAAACGGAGTAATGGTTCGCACGATACGAAGGTAAAACGTCAAAATCGTTGCAAGTAACGAAGGTAAAACACAAGACAAAGAAGCACATGGGATATTCCTTGGCATTCCAAGGTAGCCACTGGTTAGGCAATGAAAAACCAATCACATTAGAGCCAAAGATCAATCAATTCCATGGAAAATAGCTCCCATAAGTCACAAAACACTAAAACAACAATCTGCCACAAAACAGCAACATAGCAGCTTTCATAGCCAATAACATAAGCTACAAGAAGCCTACAACCCCAAACAAGACATTGCTAGAAAATACATAGCATGGTTATCAACTTATCCAACTACACAATCTACAATGGAGGCACACATCAATAAGCATGAATCCCTCAAGTTGGCATGATGAAACAGATTTTTGGGACTTAGTGAAAATAACAGTTTTTCTAGAATCTGAGTTAAGTTGATGGCAAGTTGATAGAATAAATTAATGATACTAGAGACAACCTTATGGCATGAAAATTAATAAGGTGGTAGAGGACAACATCTACTTCAAAACACTAGCACTGAGCTTGAGCTAATTCACAACATAGCACTTGGTAGCATCCACTTTTCATGCCATAAAGATATTACCAGATTGTCAGACTTGGAAATATTTAGTATGTTGAAACAGCACCATTATGTTAGTTACTTTGCAGAAATTTTCCTAGTTACATGGGTGACTAACATAACCAACAAAATTACCATGTCATAGAATACATAAAACAATAACACTTCCATGTTGGCACATTCCCCAAAGCAAGCATGGATAAATTCATGCAAAAATGACAAGGTTGCATCACAGCAGAAAATAAGATTTTTATGAACTTGCTCAAAAGTGAAATCCAATTGCACCAATGAATTCCTTGGACTTTTTTACCCCAAAACATATATAATACCCCTATGGTTACATGAAACAACATGACAAAATTGGGTAGCAAAACATCATATACAAGTTATAAGTGATATATTACTAAAAATGTTCATGTCCAAAATTGACTATTACAAGAATTCGATTATTACTACAAATAGAAATAATCTATATATATCAATTAAAACAAAAACAATAAAAGAAACAAAAAAACACAAATGACAGGGGGGCCCACCTGGCATTCTCTCCAAGGCCCCCTAGTGTATGACATGTGGGGCCAGGCCCACTGTCGTACACACACACACTACCACATACACACACACAGCACACCCCGGCACACACAGGCACACCTAGATCTGGTGTAGCCACACCAGATCCCCCCCCCACACACTCACACCCACAGAACACACACACCGCACGCGATCCAGCGCCACACCGGATCCGCACACGCAACACGCACGCGCACCAATCAAAAAAAGGGAAAAGGGGGGGAGCCAGGATCGAACCCGTGACCTCATGATCGATTCCCCCACGGGATACCACTGCGCCACTCGACGATTCTCGACAGAAAGGGGGAGTTGCACTTCTAGTACTAACATACCGAGCATCTCTGACGAAACTGAACCTTAGAACAGCCCGGCGACGACAGCGGCAAGGCGACGGTGAATCCCGGCGACCACTGGCCTCAATGGCGACGCGGAGTACTGGCGGCGGCTACGGCACCTACGGGGTGTCCATTCCCCCATTCATCTCCCGACGAGGGGGATGGAGGCGAGCCCTCAAGGCCACACCTTGGGCTACCGATGGCGACGAGCACTACGCGATAGCACTAGCTGCATGGGGAAGAAGGATGTGGCGTCGACTGCTCACCGAGGGGAGGGTGACGACATCCGGGACGCGTCTAAGAGGAAGGAGAGGTGGAGACGGACAACGACGAAGAGGAAGAAGTTCGACGATGATGAAGCGGCAAGGAAGAAGAAGACGTAACCCTGGAGCCTCCTAGCACCGGGAATGGATCGAGGACGACGGCGCCGTGCTCCATGCCATCTCCGCCGATGACGAGGGCCACCGGAGGCGCAAAGACGATGACGAGGACGAACAGAGCACTCTTTGAACTTACCTGACGAAGCTTTGAACGTCACCGAGGGGGAAGAATACGGGGAGGAGGAGGAGGCTGGAGAGGGAGATGGGGGCGGCGGCGGTAGGAAGGGAGGAGAGGAAGCCTAGGGATCCGCGCTTTAAAAAGGGGGGCCGCCTCTCACGGCATCGATGCGAGCTCCCTCTGACGCTCTCTGCTCTCTCTCTCTCGCGCGCGACACTAACGGATAAGGGACCGGGCAGGTGGCCGGTAGGTCCTGGGCTGGGCTGCGCAACGCAACAATCCCAGTTCCTGTGGCTACTCACACGGAAAACAAGGGTTTTACTTTACAATTAAATAAAAAAAATAGCCACACATAAAAAAACAACCGAGGAATATATAAAGGATTTTGATGAAACAAAAATACATTTGGCTAAGAGGGAATGAGACCTAATTTATCAAATTACCAGGGGTATTTTAAAAACAAGTATTATTTTTGCTAATATAAAAACGGCACCCTGTTATTTACTACCCCAAAAATCCTAAAGCTGAAAAAACCAAAAGCACAACACACATAAGCTCAAAATAATATTGGCTAACTCATGAACATTTTTAAACAAATTTATCAGTAAGTTAATTCTGTTAAAGAATAATAATGGAATAAAAGGCTATGGTTGTTTTGTTCAAAAATAAGAGAGGGGGGGAAGGAGTGATACCACTCAAGCACACACATCCACAAGACCACTCACAACCCCACAAGGTCAAGAAGCAACCACATACAAAGCATGACATGATGATGAATGACATGATGCAAGAATGCATGAGACAAGACATGGCAAAAGAGCAAATTCATAACATCACGACATGACAACATGGGTCCACAAGGTTACAATGCCATAAAAGGTAGGGATAGCACTTGGGCTGTCACACGACAGGAGTAGGCAGAGCGTTGGAGGATGCCATCGACTTGACCCCGCCTTCTTCTTCCTCATCTTCAGCGCAGTGACGTTCCTAGTTGCCAGGCCCGGGAAGAATCCTTAGCACCCAAGATACCGAAGGCCAGGCAAGGTCAAACCAGATGCTTACACTTCAACATTGACCCACTTCCTCTCCCCCTCTGCTCCGACGATGGCGACGCCCTCGCCCCCTCAGTGAGGGCACCGCCACAATGAGGTACAGGGGCAACACGCGCCAGCACCACCACCGGAGGGATCACCGCGGCCGCGGCTTCGTGGCACATAGGCTGCAACCCAGACGGGGGTGAGGCCAGCACCTCGGCCACCATGCCTGCTGAGGCAGGGCACACCGATGGAGACTCGACCCCTCGCTTACTTAGGGTTGTCAGGCATGCAGATCGTGTGGCACGAGGGGATGGCACGAGCCCCCTGGGAATGATGGCGGGAAGAATCATTAGCACCCAAGCTGCCAGGTCGCCGTTCGACGTCTTCTCTGAATACTCCCCGCCTAAGGTGTCACCAGAGGACACCGTCACCTGGGAGCAAGGCCCTTGACCGGGGAGAGCCCCCGTTCATCGAAGGCAGGTAGTTGGCAACTAAAGCGGCCACGTCATCGTGATGATACAACTAGGTGTAGGCCTCGGGGAGATCTCCAAGGTCGCCATTGAGCAGGGTCTCCACAGCCCTGCTTAGCTCCTCAGGAGTTATGCATGCGGACCGAAGCATGAGGTTGTCGCCGCTGCCCTGATAGTTGCACACGGGCCTAGAGTGAGACTGGAGGGGGCCAGGTGCTCCGCCAAGAACTCCTTCACAATCATCCCCCACTCAGCTTCCTGGCACTAATGTCGCAGGAGATCCACTCCAAGATGGGCTTGGACCGTGGGTCAGAAAGCTTCACAGAGCTCCAAGAAGTAGTCTTCTTCGGTAGCCCCTTCAAGAGCTGCAAGCAGGAGTTGGGACTCCCAGGACCCAGCGGTGCTAGCAGTTCTCCACCTTCTTCCCGGCCTTTAAGAGCATGTTGCCGCTCTGGACCGCGACGAGGGAGACGCACGCTAACCATTGAGCACCGTCGTGCACGCGCAAACTAAAGAAATGCTGAAAGAGGGCCATCGATGGCTTCACGCCCATGAGTGCCTCACAATAAAAGGCAAAGATGGACAAGAGCAGGATGGATTTGGCTGAAGGTGAAGGGCATGGATCTCGTAGAGATCGAAGATGGCGGTGAAGAATACGGAGAAAGGCGGGACAAGCCCGGCAAAGACGCTATGGAGGAAGAAGGGGTAGGCTGACCTGGATAAGGACCGCCTCTTTGAGGAGCCGGCCCATATCAGGGTCCGCCCATACTCGTTGGTCCCGTCCGCCATCGACAAAAGCACCGGGACTAGGTCGCCATCCTTGGTGATGGTGGACTCAGAGAGCGCTCGCGAGATGGAGTGGAGGGCGAATCTTGTGCCTCCGGCTTCGACTTGCCGGTGGGAGCCATTCGGAGGGAGGACGGAGCGACGCCAAATCTGGAAGGGCCTTAGCTAAGACCGGGATCTAGGAGCAAGAGCAAGTGCGCAGAAGAGGAAAGCAATAATGGCCCGACCCTGGAAGTCAGGCTTTTGTCGACTCGGACGGTGGCCACGAGGATGCTCCACGTTAGATGAATGACACGCACCAGCCTTGGCCCCGCAGGCATTTGGGGCCTGCGACGCTCTGGGCCATCCTCAAGGCTTCGCCCTGAGGCCAGCTCGAGCATGCCTTGGGCCCGAGGGCTACCGTCGGCGTTCTGAGAACAGGGGTACCCAGTCCTGCCTGCCTACAGCCCATGGCATGCCCCACTTCGTCAAGCAGGCATATGGCCTGACGCGGCCCCTTCACAAGAAAAGGCCCTCACGAGGACCCTAGGATCGCGAGGAAGGACGGCATCAAGACCAGCAAGGATGGGCCTCCCTAGTCCCCCTCCTGAGCGGCGGAGATCTCTATGCAGAGCCTGGCCTCAGGAGTCAAAGGTGACGCAAGGAAGGGCAGGCGGGCGCCAGCGCGCCAGGCGGCATAGTTTCCTCATTGGTGCAAAGAGAGCATGGACATATGCGGGTTCCCAAAGCACCGCCCAAAGGTTTCCCTTTTGTTGCAACAAGACCATGACCATGAGTGCCACAGGATGGATAGGGCACGGATGTAATCCTGCCCCCTTTCAAAATTGGCCGTTGTGGGATCCCTTCCTGCCATTGTGATAAGGGAAGAGGACCCGGGTCACCGCCATATATATAGAAGCTAGGTCACACTTTAGGGGGGATCCAACACTTAGCCACTCAACACATCATCACAAGGCAGCAAGCCAAGAACACATCTTGAGCGCCCTCGTGAGGCTCAAGCCCAATGTGCTAGTGCATCCACCCAAGCCTCCATGAGAGGCAATCCACCAAAGCAGGAGTAGGGTATTACGCTTCACAGCGGCCTGAACCAGGGTAAACTACCGTGTTCGTCTTCTTCCTCGCCATTGAGCGAGTTCACCGTAGTAACCATCGAGTACCTAGCTAGGTTGGGTGAGGCCGCAGGGAATCTTTGCACACGCCCCTGTGTTTGAACCTTAAGGGTTTTGCGGAGCCCGAAATCCGATAGGAGCGCCGTGCGGTTGGGTTAGCTCCAAACTGTGGGGGAAGCGCTAGCATGTCTATGGGTGGAGCTTGCCAACAACGATGCACGCTTGGAGAGGGAGCGTCAATGCCTTGTGCGGTAATGTCATCATCTTGAAGTTGCCATGAATTTCGTGCGCCTGCACAGCGAGCGCGTCCGTGTAGAGGTTGGGGAGTCCCTTGCCATGACAGTGGATGCCCGCGAGTGCGCCTTTACTGAAGCTCAGGAAGCCGTCTATCGGCGCAGTGCCTCGGACGAACGCCTCGAGGAGCTTCAAGCCTTCAATACCGCCCTTTAAAGGCAGATCCAGGTGCGGAAGGCCAGACTTGATGGTCCGGCTCCCGAGTTCCTCCTCGTTGATGCGAACCCTCGCGTGCCCTTGGATACGTTGGCGATGGAGGCGCTGGAGCAGAGCCTGGAGCAGAAGAGGCTGGAGGTGAGGGAGTGCTAGGCTTCGCTTGCCGAGGAATCCCGCGCCTCCCGCAAGGTGAGGTTCGAAGAGGAGTTCGACAACAAGGTGGAAGAAGGTTGGCGCTCCCTTCTCTAGGACTATCACGCGAAGCTGAAGCTCCAGGAGTCCCGCTTCTGCCAGCGAATTGACCACCTCAAAGGGGACGTTGACACCCTCTAGAAAAGATTAGACCAAGAGGAGGGACACCGGCGAGCCGCGATGGACGCCCAGGCCACTGTCGAGGCTGAGCTAGCTTTTCTTTATATACAAGTAAAGGGTGTTGCTTCCCTAGCGGAGAAGGCTTTGGACGAGGCGGACAATGCTCGCGGCCTCCAGTACATGTGTTCCCAGATGTTCCGGTCCCTCGAGGGGAGGGCCCACCGGGCCTTGAGCGACATCTGCGGCGCGAGCGTCTCGAGCCCCTTGGTTCCGGACGATTCTGGGTACCTGGGCTCCTTTTCCAGGGTCGTGGAGTGCCTTGAGGGGACTGCAGAGAACATCTGCACGCCTGTGGAGGAGAAACGCCACGACCTCCTTGCGCGGGCAGCTTCAGACATCTTCACCCACCTCCTTCGCCATGACACGCTCTTTGATTTCGGGGCGGTGCTTGGTCCCGTGCCTGAAATGACTCGCGCCGCCCTCACCGAGCGGGTCAAGGGCCGGGCTGGAGCCGGGGAGCACAAGGCTGCCGGCGGTGGCGATGGCGAGAGTGGCGGCGATTATGTGTTCCTTTGAGCAGCCTCCTTGTTTTCCTGGCAAGGTTATGCATGTCTCCCAATGGCAACCTTAATGTATTTTCTAGAATACCCTTGAATGTGCTTCCAAATGATGGGTTCTGTTGCGGCATGCTCCCTTTTGCCCGGGATTGCTACCAGTCCGATTGGCGTGCTTACGATCGTCTTCTGCGTTAGGGAGGTTTGCGGTGGCGCCTGGGAGGGGGCCCGGCCGCCCTGAGGGCTTCTCTTTCTTATGAATGCGGCAGGTTGGGAGCCCTTTCGGCATTCTGCATCTGCAGCCCCCAGTTCCCCACATTTCCCTACCACTGTACTGTACGGCCGGATCACGAGGACGTAACTATGAGGTGAGACCTCGACTCCCTCGATGCTGACTGGATGACCAAGGACGACAATGTGGGGTGAGTGGCTATATGGCTGGTAAGGCTCCTGAGGCGTGTTGCTCAGGAGCCCTCTTTGATGCTCAAGATCCTCTACGCCGGCAAGTCCCAGTCCCGCACATTTCCCGACCATCGTAGTGTATGACCGGATCACCAAGGACGCAACTACGGGGCGAGGCATCGACACCCTCGATGCCGACCGGATCACTAAGGATGACATCGAGGGGCGAGTAGATATATGGCCGATAAGGCTCCCAAGGCGCATTGCTTAGGAGACCCCCTTGACGCTCGTGCAGCCCCCATTCCGCCCAGCCGGGTTCTGCCTCAGGAGACCCAGGCACTGGGGTCTCCTGAGACTCCATGTTGTGCTCCCGTGTTGCGGTTGGAGCCCCTGAGGCGACAGGACCTTGCTATCCAGCTCTGAGCTGCCCCGGGGAGGACCATAGCGCACGGCCTCTTGCGAAACACCGATCAAGAAAAAGGAGAACTCAAGATCAGTAAAAAAGAGAGAGAAATGAGAGAAAAGTGCCCGCCCCTTTTTATTTTAAATATAGAGTTCAGAACTCTTCAAACTTCATTCCAAAAAGTGGCAATTTGAACACAAAAAGAAGCAAGCAAAACGCTGCGTCCGACACGTAGGCTAGTCTTTGTCTTCGTCTTCCCCCAACGCTAAGTGTAGGGCGTCCACATTGCATGGGCATAGCCATCGATGGGCAGTGTTGAGTTGTTCGCCAGCGCAGAGTTGTGTTTTCCACGTTGCGTGGGAAGGAACCCTCCGCGTCCTCGGGGGCCTCTGGGCGTATACATCCCACTCATTATTACGTGAGAGTGTCACGGTGTCACAGCCCTAGATTATTGCTTGTAAATAGTGCATTGGCATTCATGGCATCTTGTCCTTTTCCTGGAAACTTGAAATGGGGTTGATCAAAACCCTAACACAAATAAAAATCAAATATGTTAAACTTAAAAATAATTTCAATGTTTCTCAAAATGCTCTTCAAAAATGTTCCCCCTCTTTGATAACTGTTGGAAACAATATATCAGGGGTGAACTATATTATAACAACTATTTTGGCAAATCTAATAAATAAGAAAAATTTCTGAAAATCACTATTAAAGCACTATAAATATTTTAGTTCCTTAAAATTTTCTGAAACTTTTTATGGAGCTTGGAAATATTCCAAATATACCCCACAAATATTTTCAGGAATTTTGGCTTTATAGTTTATGCCCAAACAAAATTATAACAGAGAGCAGAAATTAGAAGTAGAAAACACAAATAACAAAAAGGAAAGAAACTTACCTCGCACTGTTGGCCCAACCATGTAGCAAGGCCTAGCCCACTAGCGAGGTTGTCGTCTTCAACCTCTGCCAGTAGGCAGAGGCGTGTCGACACGCCCGCGGTCGCCATGGCCACCTCCTTGCCTACTTCCTCCCCTTGCCTTGCTTATCTCCTTGTGCTAGAGAGACGTCGTGGAGCTCCCTCTCTCCCCCCGAGCTCATTCTCCCCCTCCCTCTACTCTCTGCTCTCTCCCTCACCACCCGAAAGATGTCTCTGCCGTGGCCTCCGGCCACCTGAAGCCTTCCCGACGAGCCCACCAGAATCGCCATCAACCGCAGCCTCTCTACGCTGGAGGAGTCGTTCCCGGACGCACTGCATCGCCAATGCCACGGCCTTCTTCAACCTTCGGTCATCAGAGCGCCACCGTCGATTTGCCGCGCTCTGCCCATCCCCGACCCCCTGACCATTCCGTCCGCCTCCCAGTGAGCTCCTCTCCATTCCCCCTCTTCTCCCGTTGCCCGAGCGCCCCCTAGCTAGCTCCTGCTCATGCCCGAACTCCGGCCACCACCGCGAGCTCACTTCCAGCAAGCTCAGGCCACCCTGCGACCCCCTGGAGCCTCCCCTAGATGCGGAGGAGTAGGTGCTGCCTCCTGGTGGTCTCCTCTCGTCGAACGGCCTCCAGTAGCGCAACTCCGGCAGGACCCCGCCGCGTTTTTGGGTCGTCAGCGGTGAAACCCTGGCGAGATGATGTGGCACGGTTAATTAGGTGTTAATTAACCTGTTAGCTTAACCTATGACGCTAACATTGGGCCCCAAGGTGGGTCAAACCTCTGGTCAGCGCGGGGATTAACCCGTGACAATGACGTGTGGGTCCCGGTCGTCAGGTTTGACCTGGACCCGGGGCTGTTGAGCCGCTGACGTAATGTCGGCGTAATGATGACGCATTAATTGATTTTCTGGTAATAAAATAATTTAGTAAATACCAAAAAAATGTTGAAAACTTCTAAAATCATAGAAATTAATCTATAACTCGGATGAAAATAATTTATATATGAAAAATGATCAAGTTAACATCCCCAAGTAGGACATTTCATGATTAGGATAAGATAATAAATAGTGTTGAAGTTGGAATTTAGCATATAATTGAATTCCACTTCACTTAATATGAGTACCTATTGCACTAGGTTAATTTTGTACCTTAACTTGTCATATCATACATCATGTTTGTTGCATCACATTGAATATGTTCCTTCTTCTGTTTGCCGGTGTTTCTTCCTTCTCGGTAGACGTGGTTCCGACGCTGAGATCATGGTCACCGATGAAGTTCATTGTTATCTTCAGAAGTGTCAGGCAAGCAAACCCCCTTGAGCATATTGATATGAACCCACTCTCTCGCTCCTACTCTCTTTTATTGCATTAGGACAATCACGATTCAACTGTTACATCTTCTCGGTAGTTGAACCCATTCCTTTGCATGACCTATCTTTGCCACAGTAAATAGTTGAAACCACTTAGCATGAGTAGCAATTGTGCTTACTCATCCATGTTTGCTTACTATGCCTGCTATGCTTAGAGTCATGTCTTTTCGGGATTGATCCATCTGGGCAATGAATCAGAATGGCAATGTTATTGTCCTACTGTGTGAGAGCTGAGTGTGTGAACATGATTTGGTAAAGGTAGCGATGAGAGGCCATGTACGAGTACATGGCGGGTTGTCTCGTTGGGACCATCTTTAAGAACTGAGTTCTGTGTATGTTATCCAAGACAAGATACTACCGCACAATGGGATACTTAATTGACCCTCCCGGCTTATTAATCGCCTAGATCTCTATCCAGGAGTTGTAACTAGTTTCTGGTGTTTGTAGGAAAAGTGTTAGCGGCCATGCATAGGACTGCCCGATGGGGTGGGCTGTGATGCGGTATAGGCACAGTGTCACGGTGTACCAAGTGGCACCCGAACGGTGGGCTTGGGAACCCTGCGCACATCGTTTGAGGCCGTAGCGGAAACTTTGGCCGGACTTCCGTGCGGGTTCAGTCTGAAATAGGCGATAAACTTGGACTAGGGTCTTGTGTGATTGACTGTCGTGGCCGACTCCCTCGCAGGGCTTCCGCTTGAAGGTTGCCGAGGTGCCTTTTATGTGCACATGGCGATAAGTGGCGGGAGCATGTGTGAAGAAGTACACCCCTGCAGGGTTATGAATCTATTCGAATAGCCACGACCTCGGATATGGACTACTTGGAGAACCTATGTGGTTCATAGATAAGTGGAATGGATACCTCTAAAATGCGCAAGATAAGCATGAGTGCTATGGATGGCCTTCTCGTAGGGAGACGGGAGTGGAGCCATAGTGATGTATTGATATGGTGAATATGTGGACTCGTGTGCGCTATCCACCTCAAAAGAATGTACTTGTAGTCATAGTATAGGTTAGCCAAGAGTCAAAGCTGGCTTGCTGCAATAAAATCCACAACCCCCTTCATTGATACTGATGCATATGTAGTTAGTTCTGATGTAAGTCTTGCTGAGTACCCTTATACTCACGTTTGCTTAAATTATGTATTTGCAGAGGAGACGTCAGTCTCATTAGTGGTACTTATGACGTGAAGTTCGATGTTGACCACATTATCTTGGGAATTCCAGACAGAGGTATGGTTCCTTTGGTTGGGTCATTGTAACTTTTCAGGCTCCTCTAGCCACTTTTGTAGATGTCTGTACCCAGACATGTTTAACTTCCGCTTGGTTGTTTGAATGCTCTAAATGTTGGGTCTTGTGAACCCTGCTTGTAATATCTTATTGTGTTGGCTCTTCCAAGCCTTCTAAATAAATGTTGTAATGTTGTATGGTTATGTTGTGATGCCATAGTTGTATCTATGCATATCGGGCATGTCATGCGTACGTGTGACGTGCAATGGTATGTATGGGATTAGACACCTAGTTGTGTGCCTTTAGTAGTAATTTTTATGGGGAAATGCCTCTTTGTGCTTCCACCAAGCCCTGGTAGCTTGCTACTTCTCCGGACACATTGATTGACCAGCTTGTATCCTTCTTTGCTGCTATGTCTGTCCCTTCGGGGAAATGTCTCACAGTGTAATGGAGTTCCTGTAGCCTACTACGACTCGTCTACATGGAGTGATGACATTTATGTCCCACGACGTAATGGAGTCCTTGTAGCTTGCTATGACTCGTCTACACATGATGGAGATCGACACCTGCATTGCTGGGTTACGTATGCCTGTCCCTATATGGATGTGCCACTTGGGTTCTACGACTAGTCATGTCCGCCTAGGTTCTTTGACATTTGAATGCTAGCGACACATTCACAAACATAAGTCAGAAGACGCAAACAGTCCCGGCCCAGGTAAGGTGGCAGCCGTGGAGATAACCGTGTGTGAGACCGCAAAGTGCTCTAATGTGTTACAGGCTAGATTCTTATGGCTTAGGATCAGGGTCCTGACAACCTTGGTATCAGAGCATGACTGCCTGTAGGACTACCAAGCCAAACTGGTCGATGTTGAGTCTAGAACTGCTTTAGTTATATAAGGGAATTGATTGTGGAAGAGAACGTAAGTCTCTTTTTACTCCTTTACTTGTGTCATTCTAATTGTGAGTCACCCTCTTCTTTTCTACGGGGCTTAAGAACTAGGCCTTCTCGTCTATCTATCAGGATGATGAGTTACTATGCCGGAGACCTATAGGAAAGTTGTTGTCTTCCAAGATCAGTGTCTCCATAAGAATTCAATATCATGTTGTCGGTTTTCTTGTGCAGGTTGCCTCATATTTCATGCCCGTACAGCCGTTATGCTATCCGAGTTATCCAAGGTTTCTAAATTATCTAACACAATTGCAAAACTCTTTCATCTTGAGTCAATGTCTTTCAGGCCAGACAAAGCACACTAATTGTTGAGTTGAGGTACTCTATTACCTCGACGTATTTGATGAAGGTGTTTAGGAAACCGTGTTATTCAAGTGAACCACCCAATAGTTTAGTTGTGTCTTCTGTTCCTAGTGTGATAATTCTGGCCATCGTCATCAAAAGCATGTTGTGATGCTACTTAGTCAATAGGTATTCTGTATTTGGGTTCTTGAACCCAAGAATCTTTCTACTCCCTCCCGTTGATAGTATTTTCCTCGATCCTTTAGGATATTACTAACCTTGTTCTAGTCTTCAAGGTTTGTGGTATGTCATTCTTCCAATACCATGAACCAACCCCGGCAGAAGTTCTTCGTGAACGAAAGATTGCAACATGAGTGCTCTCGATGATACCTCCATTCCATCGCTGTGACTCTGACAATCCTACCTTTCTACATGGGCTATCCAGAAGATTCTTGTTGAACTCGTTCGACAAGCCAACCTATGTATCTACAACTCAGAAAAATTAGGCGCTCTTGAGTTGTCCTTCTTCAATTGTAGTCTAACCTTTATCTATCAATGGATAGTCAAGAGTATATCATGCATTGTGTTATCGATGTTGACTATTCTTGTGGTCTGTCAAGCCATTCTATTTTAGAATGACTTGGAGGAGCAAACTACAGTACCTCATCCATTTCTAGGATTGGGTCAAAGCAGTTGGATTCCGCAGATCAAAATGCCAATCCAACTTTTGCTCTGTTTTACCTTGAGGTATTACCCTCTTCATGTCAAGATTATCATGAGAACTGCACTCCATCTTATGAAATCTTGATGTAGTGATACTTCTCACCATAATCATTCATTCCCCGGTCTCTGTGTTGTCTGTAGTCAGAACACCGACAAGTGAATCCTGATGTGCGTAATCAATACTCCTAGCAACTTTGTTGCTTGGTAGTTAATGGACAATAATCTCACTCTTGGTGTGATGGTCATTGAGTTGTCATACTATGATTGATCGTGCTACCTAGTCCATTTTCCATGGTGCGCTTTTCGATCAATGAGTTAGGATTGTGTCAATCCTTCGCTCTGTTGAACGTATCATCTTGCCTTGAAAAGCAAGATTGTTCTCGAGCGTGAGAGCATATCGGTGGATCGTGATTTTCCTAATATCTTCTCGGAAGTATTACCAAGGTGTTCCTTGACCGTTATGTTGAGCTCGTGATCAAGATGGCTTTTCTATAAACCATCCATTCTCCAAAAATCTGTGTTGGAAACCCCTAAACTAGCTGGTCAAGCTAAACAACAACTTGGAGAGTTGGAAGATAAAAGCTTTTCCCGACTTAACTATTTACAAAGGGATATCTTGTATGGGTGTCGAAGAAAGATGATATCTTCATCAATCGATCCTTGTGATCAATTGTTGCACCTATTGTCTTGTTAAACGTTTGATTTGAGTATGGGCTATCGTCAAATCAAAATCAGAACCAAAGATATTCCTAATGTTGTTTTACCCATGGATGTATCCTCGAGCATACACCGTTATATCTTGTGGTCTGACCAATGTTATCACCTTGTTTCCATAGTTGTGGAATTCCATCTATATGGATATCTCGATGAATTGTTGTTAAGCCAATCGACAACATTTTCATCTATTCCATAACTCATGATGAACATGAAGCTAGTGTTGGAAACTTTTGTAGGCAATATCTTTGTGTTCCGTACATGAAGTATATGTTTGGTGTAAGAAGTGACTTACTCAAGGTTCACACGCATTTAGTGCAAGTTGCCGCTGTGACCTAGGGAAAAGTTATTTTGCTTCCTACGGAATCATCTCAAGTCAATCATGCATGTGGGAAGTATGCTATGCTTTGATAGCCTTGCAACCTACAACCCATATGCATTCCCTAGCACCTAAGCCACTGATCGAGTTGTTCAAGGAAAAGGAGTTCTTCTTAAGATAATGAATTGTGCAAGGATTTCGCTATCTTTCAATGATGGTTACAACCAAACTCAGTAGTGTTTTGTTGTAAGACCATGTAGTCATGCTTGTTCTAGACATCGTGTTCACATGTGTCTTGCAATCCAGCTCATGTTTTGGAGTTGGCATCCACAATTCATTTTCCAAGAATCTCGCAGCATCATCTCTTCGATTTGTGTTGCAACCTTTCACTTTCAGACATGCTGAGTCTGGAATATCCGAACACCAACCATATCTAGATCTCGGGCAAATACGATGGTTGGCACGTTTCCCATGAATTATAATATTGGTCTCTTTGTAACCCGGTAAAGTGATGTTGTGGCTAACGCACCTAGCCGGAAGACCTATTGTTATAATATCTTGTATCGGCAACTTGGCCACCTTCACATAAGGACCTTGTATGACTTGCTCTAGAAGTTATTCCTCATGGACCCTTGGAATCCCCGAAGTCTGACCTTTTACTTGATGTGCTGGATATGAAGCATTATCTATAATCAGGATATGCTAGTACACCAAGGAGAACATTAGAAGCGGAGTGCTAAATGTCTCGCAGTCGATCATCTAGATTTCGCTCCCTTGGCATCGCTACGGTGAAATCTGAGAAAGTGTTGTCTTCCTTTGCATCTGCATCCTCCATCATTATTCATCATGGTAGTATGAGATGTTGCCAGGATCCTTGGCACGGATGTTGGTAAAACCCCTGATGAATATGGAAAAGCTCAAGTTCTTGAGAGCATGCTCAGACACTGGGTCATACCTCGGTATCAATTGGAAAGTGCCTTCCGTTTACCGAGTTGTTCTATAACTCTAGTTTCCTTTCCGATCTGAGTATGCCATTCTTTCAATTCCTTCCAACGATCATTTTTGAATTGCCTTAGGTTGTCATAAAGAGTTTCAGTGATCTTTGGATCAAAAGTAATTCTTTTTGTCACTTAAAGTATAATCCTACGAGTCACCTTCCCTAGGGTGCCCGTTATGGTATGAAGGGCAACTAACTCCTCGCTACTTTGAAACCTCGTCCCCATCTGCTTAAGTGTGGAATTGTTGCCTACCAAATTGATCATTGTCATCTATCTCATTCCATCCCTCTTGATATGTTTGGTGTCTCAGCTCAAGAGACATTCTTACGTCTCATTCATGAGTTGATCATGAGTCGCTCAATCTTCATGAAGATCAAATCTTGTAGAGTTCTCCACCCCTCTGTCGTCTTGTTAAGTGAAGGTCCCGAAGGCAAGGATGTCAAGATAAACATGATGCAGTGAATCAACATCTTCGAGAAGGACAATTGGATCATGAGGCTTGTGTTAGTTTTGCGTCCCCTTCTGTCCTCTTACCCTACGCCTGAATCTCGGGACGAGATTCTTGTTTAGTAGGGGTGAGTTGTCACAGCCCTAGATTAATGCTTGTAAATAGTGCATTGGCATTCATGGCATCTTGTTCTTTTCCTAGAAACTTGAAATGGGGATGATCAAAACCCTAACATAAATAAAATTCAAATAGGTTAAACTTAAAAATAATTTCAATGTTTCCCAAAATGCTCTTCAAAAATGTTCCTCCTCTTTGATAACTGTTGGAAACAACATATGAGGGGTGAACTATATTATCACAACTATTTTGGAAAATCTAACAAATTAGAAAAATTTCTTAAAATCACTATTAAAGCACTATAAATATTTTAGTTGCTTAAAATTTTCTAAAACTTTTTGTGGAGCTTGGTAATATTCCAAATATACCGCACAAATATTTTCAGGAATTTTGGCTTTATAGTTTATGCCCAAAAAATAATTATAACAAAGAGCAGAAATTAGAAATTGAAAACATAAATAACAAAAAGGAAAGAAACTTACCTGGCACTATTGGCCCAACCCTTTAGCAAGGTCCAGACCACCAGTGAGGCGGTCGTCTTCAACCTCTCCCAGTAGGCAGAGACGTGTCGACACGCCCACGGTCGCCGTGGCCACCTCCCTGCCAGCTTCCTCCCCTCCCCTTGCTTATCTCCTTGTGCTAGAGAGACGTCGTGGAGCTCCCTCTCTTCCCCCAAGCTCATTCTCCCCGTCCGTCTGCTCTCTGCTATCTCTCCCTCGCCACCCCAAAGCCACCGCTGCCGTGACCTTTGGCCACCTCAAGCCTTCCCGACCAGCCCACCGGAATCGCCATCAACCGCAGCCTCTTTGCGCTAGAGGAGTCGAGCCTAGACGAACTGCATCGCCGAAGTTGCCGCCTTCTTCAACCTTCGGTCGCCGGAGCACCACTGTCGATTTGCCGCGCCCCGCCTGTCCCCGAACCCGCTGACCATTCCGTCCGCCTCCCAGTGAGCTCCTCTCCATTCCCCCTCTTCTCTTGTTGCCCCAGCGCCCCCTAGCTAGCTCACGCTCGTGCCTGAACTCCGGCCACCATCGCGATCTCGCTTCCGACAATCTCAGGCCACCCTGTGACCCCCGGGGAGCCTCCCCTAGATGCGGACGAGCAGGTGCTGCCTCCTGGTGGTCTCCTCTCGTCGAACGACTTCCTGTAGCGCAACTCCAGCGGGACCCCGCCGCGTTTTTGGGTCGCCGATGGTGAAACCCCAGTGGGATGATGTGGCGCGGTTAATTAGGTGTTAATTAACCTGTTAGCTTAACCTAAGACGCTGACAGTGGGCCCCAAGGTGGGTCAAACCTCTGGTCAGCGCGGGGATTAACCCATGACACTGACATGTGTGTCCCGGTCGTCAGGTTTGACCTGGACCCGGGGCTGTTGACTCGCTCACATAATGTCGGCGTAATGATGACTCATTAATTGATTTTCTAGTAATAAAATAATTCTGTAAATACCAAAAAAGGTTGAAAACTTCTAAAAATCATAGAAATTAATCTATAACTCGGATGAAAATAATTTATATATGAAAAATGATCAGAAAATTCCAATGAATCTATTTATGCCATGTTAATGCATGTTTGAGAAATTTAACATCCCCAAGTAGGACATTTCATGAGTAGGGTGAAATAATAAATAGTGTTCAAGTTGGAATTTACCATATAATTGAATTCCACTTCACTTAATATGACTACCTATTGCACTAGGTCAATTCTGTACCTTAACTTGTCATATCATACATCATGTTTGTTGCATCACATTGAATGTGTTCCTTCTTCTGTTTGTCGGTGTTTCTTCCTTCTCGGTAGACGTGGTTCCGGCGCTGAGATTGTTGTCACCAATGAAAACGCATTGTTATCTTCAGAAGTGTCAGGCAAGCAAACCCCCTTGAGCATACTGATATGAACCCACTCTCTCGCTCTTGCTCTCTTTTATTGCTTAGGACAAGCACGATTCAACTGCTACATGTTCTCGTTAGTTGAACCCATTCCTTTGCATGACCTGTCTTTGCCACAGTAAATAGTTGAAACCACTTAGAATGAGTAGAAACTGCTTGAGCCTTGTTATGCTTACTCATCCATGTTTGCTTATTGTGCCTGCTATGCTTAGAGTCATGTCGTGTTGGGATTGATCCATCTGGGCGATGAATCAGAATGGCAGTGTTCATTTCCTACTTGTGAGAGCTATGTGCGTGAACACGATTTGGTAAAGGTAGCGATGAGAGGCCATGTAGGAGTACATGGCGGGTTGTCTCATTGGGACCATCTTTAAGAAATGAGTTTTGTGTATGTTATCCAAGATAAGATACTAGCGCACTTTGGGATACTGAATTGACCCTCCCGGCTTATTAATCACCTAGATCTCTGTCCAGGAGGTGCAACCAGTTTCTGGTGTTTGTAGGAAAAGTGTTGGCGGCCGTGCATAGCACTACCCGACGGGGTGGGCTGTGATGTGGTATAGGCACAATGGCACGGTGTACCAAGTGGCACCCAAATGGTGGGCTTGGGAACCCTGCACACATCGTTTGAGGCCGTAGCGGAAACTTTGTCCAGACTTCCATGCGGGTTCAGTCTCAAATAGGCAATAAACCTGGACTAGGGTCTTGTGTTATTAACGGTCATGGCCGACTCCCTTGTTGGGCTTCTGCTTGAAGGTTGCCGAGGTGCCTTTTATGTGCACATGGCGATAAGTGGTGGGAGAATGTGTGAAGAAGTACACCCCTGCAGGGTTATGAATCTATTCGAATAGCCGCGTCCTTGGATATGGACTACTTGGAGAACTTATGTGGTTCATAGATAAGTGGAATGGATACCTCTAAAATGCACAAGATCATCGTCAGTGCTATGGATGGCCTTCTCGTAGGGAGACGGGAGTGGAGCCATAGTGATGTATTCATATGGTGAATATGTGGACACGTGTGCGCTATCCCACCTCAAAAGAAAGTACGTGTAGTCGTAGTATAGGTTAGCCAAGAGTCAAAGCTGGTTTGCTGCAATAAAATCCACAACCTCCTTCATTGATACTGATGCATATGTAGTTAGTTCTGATGTAAGTCTTGCTGAGTACCCTTGTACTCACATTTGCTTAAATTATGTTTTTGCATAGAAGGCATCAGTCTCATTAGTGGTACTTATGACGTGAAGTTCGATGTTGACCGGATTAGCTTGGGAATCCCAGACAGAGGTCTGGTTCCTTTGGTAGGGTCATTGTAGCTTTTCAAGCTCCTCTAGCCACTTTTGTAGATGTTTGTACCCATACATGTTTAACTTCCACTTGTTTGTTTGAATGATCTGAATGTTGGGTCTTGTGAGCCCTGCTTAACATCTTATTGTGTTGGATCTTCCGAGCCTTTTAAATAAATGTTGTAATGTTGTATGGTTATGTTGTGATGCCATAGTTGTATCTATGCATATCGGGCATGTCGTGCGTACGTGTGACGTGCGATGGTATGTATGGGATTCGTCACCTAGTTATGTGCCTTTCATAGTACTTTTTATGTGGAAATGCCTCTTTGTGCTTCCACCGAGCCTTGGTAGCTTGCTACTACTCCGGACACATTGATTGACCGACTTGTATCCTTCATTGCTGCTATGTCTGTCCCTTCGGGGAAATGTCTTGCAGTCTAATGGAGTCCATGTAGCCTGCTACGACTCGTCTACATGGAGTGATGAAATTTTTGTCCACGGCGTAATGGAGTCCTTGTAGCTTGCTATGACTCGTGTACACATGCTAGAGATCGACACCTGCATTGCTGGGTTACGTATGCCTGTCCCTGTACGGATGTGTCACTTGGGTTCTACGACTAGTCATGTCGGCCCGGGTTCTTTGACATTTGAATGCTAGCAACAGGTTCACATACGTAAGTCAAAAGACGCAAACGGTCCCGGCCTAGGTAAGGTGGCAGCCGTGGAGATAACCGTGCGTGAGACCGCAAAGTGATGTGATGTGTTAAAGGTTGGATTCTTAAGGCCTAGGATCGGGGTCCCGACACACGGGATGGTCCTGGGGGTGCTCAAGGAGCTCCATCCCTAGCGGGCATGGAGCCCACTCTAGCCCCTAGGCTTGGCATGGTGAAGTAGGGTCGCTTCGGGACGGGCCCTCGGGCGTAGGGGGACCCCCCCACACACACACCTCAAAGCCCACGACTGGGTACTGTCGTCGTAGTGAAGATGCAACCCCCCACACCGCGGGTTGGGCCCAACGAGGCTCTTCCGTTGCACGTGAGGCTAGCACCTCGGGCGGTGCCCCAGCATGCCTCACAGGGGTGCCCCGGGTCCTCATGCAGGTAATCGAGGCCCTGCCCCCATGCTGGACGAGTTGGGCCTGGGGACCTAGGCGCTTACAGGATCGCCCGCTGGTGATCGAGAGAAACCTAACCCGGAGACATGGGCGTATGTTCCACCCTCCGTCTCCAAGGGGGCATTGCACGCCCTGGAGATAGGGTCATGTGTTTGACCCTCCGTCTCCAGGTTGGGATCATCGAGCTTGAAGACATGGGCGTGTGTTACACCCTCCGTCTCCAAGCAAGGGCCACATGACCCGGGGACATTGGTGCATGATCCACCCTCCATTCCTAGGCTAGTGCTGGTCCCTAGACCCAGATGCCTGCTCAAGGCAGCTCCCTACCAGCGGGTGCACTGAATGTTGGATTTCGGGCTCCGCAAAACCCTCAAGGTTCGAACAGAGGGGCATGTGCGAAGATCCCCTGCAGATTCGCCCTACCTAGCTCGCTACTCGATGGTTACTATGGCAAACTCGCACGATGATGAGGAAGAAGATGAAAACAGTGGTTTACCGAGGTTCGGGCCACTGGGAAGAGTGATACCCTACTCCTGCTTTGGTGGATTGCCTCTCGGGGAGGCGAGATGGATGAACTAGTACAGTGATTTCGAGCCTCGCGAGGGATCTCTAGTGGTGTTCTTGTCTCTCTGCCTTGTCTTGTGGTTCGTCGAGTGGTTTCGTCGGATGGTGTCGGTGTATCCCCCCTTTACGGCACGGCCTCACCTCTATATATAGCAGTGGCCCATGTCCTCTTCCCTTATCACAATGGTGGGAAGGGATCCCACAACAGCCAAATATGAAGGGGACAGGAGTACACCCCCGCCCTGTCCAAAGGTGGTCTTCGCTTGCAAAGTAGTGTTCGATGATGCAAAGGTGGGCTCGGAGATGACATTCGCCCTGTGGGGCTCGCGGTCGTGGTCTTGTTGCACTAGAATGGAAACCTTTGGGAGGCTCTTTTGGAACCCACGTACATCCCTGCTCCCTTTGCACCAAAGGGGGAAACTACACCGCCTGTCACGCTGGTGCCTGCCTGTCCTTTCCTGCGTCATCTTTGACTCCCAAGGTAGGGTTCTTCATAGAGATCTCCAATGCTCTGGAGGCGGCCTGAGGAGGCCCATCCTTTCTGGTCTTGGTGTCATTCTTCCTAGCGAGCCTGGGGTCCTCGCAAGGGCCTTGTATTGGGCCGAGCCGCGCTAGGCCTTGTTTGGCTGACAAGGTGGGCCCTGTCCTGGGCCACAGGAAGGCAGGTCTGGGTACCCCCATTCCGAAAACGCCAACACAAGGCACATGCAATACGACAGGGGGAGCGACACCACTTAATGGTGAAAGTCGGATGGGCGCCACATCGCTCCCTAGTGCTTCCCCCGAGGAAGACTAGGGGTTGACTGCCAGTGGTCCAACGTGATTGTTCACTGCCAAGTGTGCTGCTTGGGAGACCGCCCCTCTCCACCAATGATGTTCCTCGCGCGAGATTGCTTGTCATGGAAAGGTCAGTAAGAGTCATCATAACCGCGGGGGACTGCGGACGCGCATGCCCGTGAATGATTTAGGTCTAGCCCAACAAGCGTCGCGCGCATATGTGTGGCCGAGGCCCGAGGGCTCCTGTCAGTGTACTAAGAACTAGGGTCCTTAGTACCCTGACTTGTGCATGGGAAGCCTCAGGCCCCATACCGGCATGCCATTGTCGGGCTCACATCAACCTCTGGACAACCAGGAATGAACACTAAAGCGGGCGGCAAGTTGATAACCCACAAGTTTTAGGGATCGTTTGTAGGCTTTTTCGATAAGTAAGAGTGTTGAATCCAATGAGGAGATAAAGCTAAAATTTATATTCTCTCAAGTTCTATCGACCATCGATACAACTCTACGCACGCTAACACTTACTTACCTAGAATAAGTATGATACTACTTTGGAGGACTAGAACTAGAAGTACTTTCTAGATAGTTTTGCAAGACAATAAATAACATGGAAATAAAAGTTAGGTGATTTTTTAATAAAGAACCATAAAGTAAACTATTTCGTAGAAAGCTTTTGTGTAACGCAAGAGAATGATTTGTCCCTAGGCAATCGATAACTAGACCAGTATCATTGTTGCAGTTTTATATGAGGGAGAGGCATACGCTAACATACTTTCCGTAGTTGGATCATATACACTTATGATTGGAATTCTAGCGAGAGTCCGCAACTACTAGAAATTAATTAAGGTAAACCCAACAATAGCATTAACACATCAAGTCCCCTTTATCACATATGTAAACAATCCCATTACTCAGATGTAAGCTTCTGTCGCTCTAGCCACCCACTATAAGTGAATCATAAACATACTGAAAACCCTCCAGCGGGGTTCCTACACGTGTGCGCCTCATGGAAGGCACCTTAGGACAGCATTAAAATATAACATACAATTCAAACCAATCACAATCATCAATCAACCCATAGGACAAAAGAAATGTACTCAAACACCATAGGATAGCCACACATTATTGGATAATATTATATAGCATTAAGCACTATATGTAAGTAGAGACTACAACGGGGAAGATAGGTTTTACATCGTTGAATAGAGGGAGAGAGTTGGTGGTGATGGCGGATGAGGGATTCCTGGATTAAGGGGTCCTCGAGAGGCCGACCTATTTCTATGGGCCAGACTATATGGGCCATTTACCAAACACAGGATTCACGGAAGACCCTATCTCTAGGATGGAAGCTTTAGGAAGCATGGCTTGTACTCCACTTTTGATGTAGCGAATAGGCATATTTATCTCTTTGGTGTGTAACCGACCATGTGTAAACCCTAGATACCCTCGACGTTTATATAAGCCCAAGGGTTTTAGGTTGTAGACATAGAATAACTCATCTGGGGTTAGCTATTCGATCTCGAGGTAGATCAACTCTGTAACCCCACACATCATCAATACAACCAAGTAGTACGTAGGGTATTACCTCCAAAGGAGGGCCCAAACCTGAGTAAATCCATGTCCCCTTTGTCTCATGTTCCATCGGTTCAAGTCTCACAATTCGGGACACCCTACCCGAGATCCGCCGGTTTGACAACGACATTGGTGCTTTCATTGAAAGTTCCTCTGTGAGCACCCAAGGAATTGACGTCTCGCCTTGTCATCAGCGAAGAGGTCCTCAACATGGACACTTTCGTCCCCGAACAAAACATCGCATTCGGCAACGTTGTGCTGCACGCCGACCCGACCGGCCATCTAGGCCATGTCGAGAGCATCTCCCCTGATCAAGAGGTTAGATTCATGAACCTAGAGTTCTCCGTGGACTCTCGAGGCGACTTTTCATTATCCGGGCTTGCGAATTTGCTTGTCACGCCCGAAGGTTCTGAGGCTTTAACCTCGAGTTCCTTCTTTGGTCACGCCAACGGGGTTAACCACATAGGTGTTCATGCTCCTAGTCCGGATTAGACCATAGAGTCGAAAGTCTGGATACTCATTCTTGCTGAACATCCCTCTCGTTCAGACACATCGGAGGTCATCTTCGAAAGTTCTAAATAGTATGACCTGATCGAGCTCTCGGTGTTTGACGAAGCCCTAGATCGGATCTCATCGATGGAAACTTCTGACAATTCAGCCCCGATCTATGCTCAGATCGCTTACGGTGCGGGTTGGGACAATTTTTCTGACCCACCCACCACCCACTTTATAGCCACAGCCAAAGATTTAACTGACATGTTGGACTATGCCTCCGAGGAAGCAAAATACATGGATGCAGAGGAATGCGCTCCCACACCTTTTAACACTAGGCGATGGGCCACCACTTGTACATATGACGTCTACATGGTGGACACTCCTAATGGAGACCAAATGCTTAATAATGATGGTGACAAGTTGAGCGACATACCGTCAAGGCGTCGGAAACCGTACAAGTGGTCCAAAGGCAAAAAGGGAAGGAAAGCTATTATCGGCACAGGGGATGGAGATACCCCGAGGACCGTGGCGACCCCGATATCCCTGAACACCCGTCAAATGGTCAGGAAAGGCTTGAGGACTAGAGCAACCTCGAAGACTTCAATGATTTTGAGGACGATAACTACCTCCCCCCTGTCGAGGAGGACATCCCAGAAGCCAATGACTTGGACATCCCTCATAACCATGAAGATCAGGAACTGTTCAGACAACAACTCATAGCGACGGCTTGCAGCCTGAAAGCTGAGGAACGACAGCTCAAAGCCAAACAAGATGACCTCAATGATCAATGGACAAGAGTCCTCTCAGTTGAGGAAGGAAATGGTACCGGTCTATTGGACCAGCCCAAGAGCTAACCACTAAGAAGGCTGCTACCGCAATTTGACGACGAGCTCACTGATACTCCATCTCCAAAACATACTCCATACGACAA
Organism: Hordeum marinum; assembly: GCA_022496015.1. Classification (NCBI taxonomy): domain Eukaryota; kingdom Viridiplantae; phylum Streptophyta; class Magnoliopsida; order Poales; family Poaceae; genus Hordeum; species Hordeum marinum. The sequence goes on from CM039677.1 coordinate 238,354,806, forward strand.
GCCAGACTGCCCTCCTCACGGGCATCATCGGATGGCTGTGACGACGAGCTCACTGATACTCCGTCTCCAAAACATACTCCATACGACAAGCTAGACCTCCCTCCTCACGGACATGATCGGATGGCTCACGACACCGGTTATAGACCAGCGATACCCCGAAGACACGGAAAGGAGCAACTAGAGCCCAATGACATGTTCGTCCTACGAGATGACCTAGATCACCGAGCAGGCCATACAAGATTCATCTATGGATCCAGAGGCTACTGACCCGATAGACGGGATGGGTAGAAACCATGGCTCGACCAAAGTAATAATAGAGACCGTGAACATAACCGAGCTAGAACAGATGCCGATTACAGGCACGACATAGCTCGGGTTCGAGGCGCCGCCCAGCCACTGTGTTTCACAGATGAGGTGATGCGGCATCAGTTCCCGGAAGGGTTTAAAACCATGAACGTCGAACAGTATGATGGGACAACTGACCCAACCGTATGGATCGAGGACTTCCTCCTCCACATTCACATGGCTGGAGGAGATGTTATCCACGCCATCAAATACCTCCCCCTTAAACTTAAGGGGCCATCTCGGCACTTGCTAAACAGCCTCCCCGAAAACTCGATCGGATGCTGGGAAGTCCTGGAGGATGCATTCCTCTCTAACTTCCAGGGAACCTATGTTCGGCCACCGGATTCCTCTGACCTAAGTAACATCGTTTAGAAGCCCGGAGAGTCTACTCGGCAATTCTGGAATCAGTTTTGACCAAGAAGAACCAGATTGTCGACAGCCCGGACGCCGAGGCAATAACCTCCTTCCGGCACAATATTCGGGATGAATGGTTGGCCCGCCAGCTCGGCTAGGATAAACCATGGACTATGTCTGCCCTTACTTCCCTGATGACCCTCTTTTGCGCGGGCAAAGACAATTGGCTAGCAAGACGCAACCACAACTCCGAAGATCCTGGAACCTCCGAAGCTCAGGATGGCAATGGGAAACCAAAGCGCAATAAGAACAAATGTCGGCACAATAATAGTGATGCCGACGACACGACTGTTAATGACGGCTTCCGCAACTCCCGACCTGGATAGCAGAAGAAGCCTCCTAAAGGCAATCACGACGAACCCACTCCTCTAGAAAAAATCATGGAAATGCCTTGCCAAATCCACGGGACTCAAGAGAAGCCTGCCAACCACACACACCGCAATTGTTGGGTGTTTAAACAGGTTGGCAAACTCGCACCCAAGGATCAACGCAAGAGCCCTCGCAGCAAGGATGAGGATGAGCCTTAGGGTCCGATTGGTGGCGGCCAAATGAATTCCCTCCGGAAGTCAAAACGGTAAACATGATATACGCCACCCATATACCTAAGAAGGAGAGGAAGTGCGCCCTTAGAGAGGTCTACGCTATAGAGCCCGTGGCCCCGAAGTATAACCCATGATTGGTATATCCGATCACTTTTGACCGGCGCGATCACCCGACCAGTATCCATCATGGGTTTCGGCGGCCCACGTCCTAGACCCCATTATAGATGCATATAACCTCACAAAAGTCCTAATGGACAGAGGAAGTAGCCTTAACCTGATTTACTCAGACACGGTGAAAAAGATGGGCACAGATCCATCATGGATCAAAACCAGTAACACTAACTTTAAAGGAGTGATTCCATGTGTCGAGGCTCGATGCATGGGCTCCGTAACCCTGGAAGTTTTGTTCGGCTCGCCCAGTAACTTCCATAGCAAAGACTTGATCTTCGACATTGTGCCCTTCTGCAGTGGCTATCACGCCCTACTCAACCGGACATCGTTCGCTCGTTTCAACGTCGTCCCGCATTACGCATACATCAAGCTCAAGATGGCTAGACCCAAAGGGTCATCATTGTTAAAGACAACATAGAGCACTCTCTATGAACTAAGGAACATGCGCTGGCCCTGCGGCCGAATTTAGTTACAAAGATGATCGGCAAGTTCCGGCATCTACCGTAAAGGCACGTAAGGTTGGGAAGGGAGCTTGGTTTTAGGTCGAACTATCAGAGACTTCCTCTCCCCTAAATACGGACTCGCCCCCCATCGCGCGCCCCATAGTACTAGCAAATCACGTGCCAAGAAGGCACAATTTTGAACTAAAGATTCCATGGGTAGCGGTGGGGAGACACGGGTGGGAGTGAGGTTGGACCGAACTACTACCATTAAACATGTCTTCGGACACAATGCAGGGACCATTGAAGGGCCTGCCACTGGCGTAACGCTCATTCACAATTAGGCAACTTCTCAAGACCTTGTTCGCAAGGTCCGTTCGCCGGACAGTACCACCCATCAAGGTGCACCAAAGAGCAGGAGTAAACTAGCAGCAGGGCACATCGAGGACGTAAGGCCACCAATTGAAGGCCCCTCGTACAACAACTCCTGCGTAATTTCTTTCTTTCAAATACCTGTAAGCAGTTGCCTCGGCAATCCGAGTCATAAGAATTGGTGAGAAAAGAATAAACAGCGTTGCACATGTTTATCTTGTTTGTCCTTTTCGGCATATATTTTCCTTTTTCTCCACCTTCTCATGATACAGTTTGGTATAATGTGATGCAACCGGCTAATAGACCGGGGGCTCGAGTTTATAAAAAAATCGCCTTATGTACAACTTATTATGCGTTCGGCGTCTTGGAATTCACTTTATATGCATTGGTTCCGAACTATGTCTTGGGTCAATAGTTGGGTTGCCTGGCTCATGTGCTTGCCCCTTTACCTTCCGCTCATTCATCTAAAAGGGCAAAGGGAGCACCCCTGCAATTGTGTTTCCGAATAGTCTGGTCAAGCACCTCAAGGGCGAAAGCCGAAAACTAACTGTCATAGTATGCGAGAGCCAGTCTGTGAATCTGAGCTCAAAGTGTTATACTTAAATCCTCATCAGAGGATATTCCGTGTTATACGAAGGGTTTGTTCCTCATACAAACCATGTGATGCTGGCCTTAGTCATGATTCGTCTGAACATCACAACACTCCGGTGGCTTGTCATCAACCCCCCGCAGTACTTTTCACGCCCTATGGCTAAGTGAAAGAAATAAAGCACTATAGTCTGATTGCCTTGTCCACCGCACTACTGCCTTGGGGTTCCGATAACTCGCCTAAGGGACATAGTGCATTGGTAGAGACACCTCATGTAGTATCTACATGGGGGCTGAAGCTGAGACCCTTGGCGTTGGAGGCAAGTTAGGGGGATACTGAAGGAGTCCTGGATTAAGGTGTCCTCAGGAGGCCGACCTATTTGTATGGGCCAGACTATATGGGCCATTTACCGAAGACATGATTCATTAAAGATGCTATCTCCAAAATGGAAGCTTCAAGAAGCACGGCTTGTACTCCACATTTGGTGTAGCGAATATGCATGTTTATATCTTCGGCGTGTAACCGACCATGTGTAAACCCTAGATACCCTCGGCGTCTATATAAGATGGAGGGTTTTACGTTGTAGATATAGAACAACTCATCTAGGGTTAGCTATTCAATCTCGAGGTAGATCAATTCTGTAACCCCCCATATCATTAATACTACCAAGCATGACGTAGGGTATTTCCTCCATAGGAGGGCCCAAACCTGGGTAAATTTGTGTCACCTTCGTCCCCTGTTACCATCGGTTCTAGTCTCACAATTCACGACCCCCTACCCGAGATTAGCTCGTTTTGACACCGACAACGGCAAAGTTGTTGGTGTAGATTGCCGTCATGATGGATGCCCTGGCGGTGCTCCGGCACCAAAGGGAGAGAGGGGGAGAGAGCCCCCCTCCTTCTTATTCTTATTCTTCTTCCGTGGCCTCCTCCCTAGGTGGGAGGAGGGTTTCCCCTTTGGTACATGGCCGCCATGGCTCCCGGAGGGCAGGAGCCCCTCCGAGATTGGACCTCTCTCTCTATTTCTCTTCTGTTTTCGCGACTATTTTCTGAAACCTTCACCATTTCTTAAATATATGGAGATCTGTAACTCCGATCGGGCTGAAATTTTGAGGGGATTTTTATTGCGAAAATATATTTATTGCACCGGGAGGAGAGACCCCACTGACCTAAGGGCTGACCACCAGCCATCAGGGCGTCCCCAGGCCACACCCTGTTGGCTTGTGGGGCCCTCGGACATCGTTTTGCGTTGATTCCGACTCTCAAAATTCACATATGTTACAAAAAATTTCTCCTTGATTTTTTTTATCTCGTTTGGACTTCGTTTGATATGGAATTTCTGCAAAAAAATAACACAAAAATATAGGAACTGGCACTGGGCACTGGGATAGTAAGTTAGTCCCAAAAGAAATGTTGCCAAAAGTATATCGAAGTTTTAGAATATTGGCATGAAGCAATTACAAAATATAGATATGACAGAGACGCATCACAAGCCTCCTTGATAGACAAAGCAACCCAACCGCCAAGACCATCCGACAAGATTCCAGCCCACCAAGTCGCCGCTCCACCTCACCGGGTTGATTATGTACTTCGGCCGAGTTATCGAGTGGGCATGCGGTTAGGTGAGGCAAGTCGGGATGCTGGCAGAAGTGGTGGGTCTGCAACAACTTTAATGACACTCGTCCCATAGCATGGCAAAGAAATAATAGGAAGTTGGGTGAACGACATAGAAGGAGAGGTGGTCCTTGCCAGGGAATGTCGCTAGCGTGCCACCTCACGGTACCTTCAATGTGCATGTCCTAATCCGTCAGCGATAGGTGTTTCCCACTACCACTCCTGACAGCAGCCAGTAACTGCAATGTGCACTATGCATGCATGAAATGACCATATTACCCATTGTGGTAACCCCTTGGACAATAAGAGGAGGTCCAAGGCTACCTTTCGAAAGGTCGACTCTCTGTCCATTCTACACGCGTAGCTGCATCCCCGTGCATCCTTGCCGGGCAAGTACTCTTCCACTATAAACGCAAATACAATCCATTAAACACATGAGATGTAGGGTATTACGCTTCCGAGCAGGCCAAACCTATCTAACTCACCATGCATGCAATATCATTGGTGCTCTTTGTGTACCTGAACTCGCCACAGAACTACGGAAGGGGCATTTCCAGTCCCATAGATCGTCGCATCCCCGACAATAGCCTTCGGTCCGATAGGCCTTGCTTGGGAGATACTACACTCAAGAAAATAACAAGCAAAGACAAAGCATCTGACAAGCTTTGTTGCTAGTGAGGAAGACCCATCAATATGTCTACCTGGCAAGATCCCACTAACAAGCCACTGCTCCACCTCATCGGGCTGATTTTCTCCATTAGTTAGGTGTCGAGCGGGCAGGTGGTTAGGTAGAGCTTGTCGAGACGTGTGGCGGTTCTGAAGGATGACAACATCTTTAATGACAACCATCCTAATGTTTTGGTCGAGGAATAAGTGGTAGTTGGAAAAAAATTGCATAGAAGGAGAAACGATCCTTGCAGGGGAGAGACACCACTGCGTCACCTCATGGAGCATTTAATGTGCATGCCCTAATCCGTTAGGTTAGGTATTTCACACTATAGCTAGCGTCAGCACTTTGACCACTATCACATACACTATTTAACCTTGTGTAATTACCTTTTTAGCCACTCTGGTAGCCCCTTGAGATTATAAAAGGAGATCCATGGCTACCTTTACAAAGGTCGAAACCCTATCCATTTGCATGTGTAGCAGCACCCCCAAGCACTCTTGTCGGGTCATCGCGCTCCATGTACTCTGGATATAAATCATACAAACAACCACACATGACGTAGGCTATCACACCTCTGGGTGGCCTGAACTTGTCTAAGCCCTTGTGTGTGCTTTGGTTGGTGCTACTCTTTGTGTACGTAAATCCCCACAGTCGCAAAGGGGCCTTGCTGGTCCCATAGATAGTCTTACCGCGACATCTTTGGCACGCTCAGTAGGGGATTTGCGTACATGAATCTTCACCGATTGTTGTGCATCGTTATCAACATTTTCACCATAACCCATGGTTCCCAATAAGGCCAAGGGAGCATCGGTAGTCACCCCGTCCATGTCGAAGCTGCCTTCAAAAGTGGCTACAGGAGACCGCGATGGAGGTGCACACCGCACTCACCATACTTGTGAGAGTGGCCACAACACTGCATAGAGTTTCGTGAGCCGCGACCCGGACCACGCCATTGTGACCTCCAAGGATGCACCGGTGGTGTCCGGGGACGATGTTGTAGTGACATCATTAGCAGTTGTAGCAGCGACGGCGTCGATGATACCTCTGTGACCAGCATCCGTAGAACAACACTGATCCTGGACGACTTGAAGACAAGACCCTTGTGCGCCATTCTCAGGAGGCGCATGGCCAAACTAGTCATCAACCTCCTGGCGAGAATAGTGTGCATGTGTCGGGGCGGTACAATGCTCTTCCTCACTCTGTCACAAGCAAGAACGCTACCCACACCTTACACCACGCCATGCCTAAGACCATGAAGAAAGCACAGGTGCAAGCCCAACTCTTGCTGGACAGTCCTCCCATGTCAAAGATGATGGAAGACTGGAGGGACACTATCCAGAGCCTACTGAGCTTCACCAACTGTGACAAGCCAGAGGTGGGAAGGCTCTCTCGAACGCACCATGCTGAACCTACAATGCTTACTGCTAGGCATAGCACTGGCGGGACACCTATGGTGTAGTCACCCCCGTAGCAGCAACGACGACAGGGAGGTGGCGAGCGTCAGGCTGTCTCTCTTCTTCGAGAAGCTTGTCGGGGCACTGGCTAAGTACAAAGAAGACCGGGTCGACAAGTTCCTCATGGGGTCCCGTGAGCTTTGTTGTGGCACTCTCCACAAGGTCATGGTGAAAGTAGCCTACCACAACCCTAACATGGACCTAAGCAGATCCTTCTCCATGCTACCGAAGGACTTCAACACCACGAGCTCGACGTCCTCGTCACTCCAATATTTGACATGGTCGGTTATGTTACCTTGAAGAAGTAATTTCCTCGGTTTTGTGGTGGTTCCTGTATAAAAAACATTTGTCTTGAATTAACACTTCAACCTTGTATTTTGAATGTAATATATTTGTTTGCTAAAATGTAATATACTTGTATGTTATCAATCCCTACGCTTGATGAAAATGCTTGCTGGTGCGCACACCTTTGCCACGAGCGTTTAGGAACAATTATAAGTCCTAGCAGCCCGCTGGTGATGCCGCTGCTAGCGAGACCACCTTGTCGTCCTTGCCACATCTACTTTTGTTGTCGAGCAAACTCGAAATAACTCAAGAGCGGGAACAATTATAACAAGGTTCCTTCGCTTGCAGGTTATCTCATACAAATGTTGAAATCGTTCAAGGAAAAATAGCTTACAACAAAGAACTTTTAAAAGCTTTTGAAACTTAGCTTTTCTTTGTTGTAATTATTTCCTAAAAATATCATCCTCGCATGCATTTGGGTATCCATACCAGCAGGAACTAAACCGCAACCTTACCAATTATGAGTTGCGTGATTAAACCATTCACCCATTCATGCTTAACAAGGCTAAAAGAAAGGGATCTAGTGTATAGAGAGGGCCTCACGGTTTAAAAGGGAACCATAGAAACGAGCGATAGAGAGACAGTCCCATTAGACTTATGGAATGTTCCCGTTTGTCTTCATCTAGTTGGAATTGAACCTACTCTAGGGATTTCATATCAAACCTCCCGTTTGTCTTCATCCAGTTGGAGCTATAATGAATACTCTAGGGATTGTACTAGTGGGGCATTTCATGGTTCAAATTCAAATTTGAATTTGAAACCTACAGAAAAGTTTTCTCGAAAAATGTGCAATGCACATAATTGGTTAGGCCATAATTTTTGGAATCTGTAGAAATTTTAATCAATTGATTTGGAGCTCAAATGATTTTTATATGATTTATTTGCCTCTCTAAGAAAAAGAAAAAGGGTAAATAAAATAAATTATCAAAAGGGTTAGACCGCGCCCTGGGCGTGAGATAGCACTGGGCTGGCCCAGTAGCCGCAGCCGAATGGGGGCTGGGGTGACGTCGAAGGCATACTCCTACCTAACTCATCATCATATCCCTTGGGCATTAGTGGCACCCGACGGGTTTTCGATAAGTCCTTGAAATCATTTGTTTACATCACCATGCATATTTCCATCCTACTTGCATAGCAACTACTAGCAACCTAACTACTCCCACCCACACAACCCTCATAAGCAGGTAGGGTCATGCCTGATGCAATTATCAACAAGAAAGTATCGGAGGCATCCCTCTAAAGGGCAATACTGCACCAACATGATCAGTTCATTGGAACAACAAGTGCTATTTGACATGCACGAAAAAATTATTAACATGGTCAAAGGGCTGCTTGCTTGGCTTTGCAAAGACTCTGATGTCTTCACACACTTTTCGTCCAACTCCGAGCACTCTGTCTAGTCCGTCAACTACCATCAGAAACAAGCATAATAAGTAAGACCACAAGTAGAGAAATAAAAGTGGTGTATAAAGAGGAGTTTTATTTTTCTTGGACACGTCTGGTCATGAGAAAAATAACCAATGAGGTTTTATTGGATATGGGTCTAGGGGGAGTTTTGAATGGTGGAAATAGGGGAATTGGTGGTCCTACAAGAACTCTACCTAAGACCTTTATATGAAAATGGGTGGATGTACCAAATAATTATGGCATGATTTTAGAAGATTTTAGAAATTGGTTTCACTAGATTTGGAGTTGGGATGAGTTTCCTAGGATTTTCCTCAGATGAAATTAATGGAAAATGGGCCATTTATTGGATCCAATAGAATAGGTCCACGGTAAAAATGTTCACCATGGCTTCATAACAATGAATAATTTTTGGGAGTCTTGGAAACTTGAAACACTCCTTTTGGAGCTATAATGAATACTCTAGAGATTTTACTAGTGGGGCATTTCATGGTTCAAATTTAAATTTGAATTTGAAACCTACAGACAATTTTTCTATAAAAATGTGCAATGCACATAATTAGTTAGGCCATAATTTTTGGAATCTATAGCAATTTGAATCAATTGATTTGGAGCTCAAATGATTTTTCTATGATTTATTTGCCTCTCTAAGAAAAAGAAAAAGGGCAAATAAAAGAAATTACCAAAAGAGCTAAACCGCGCCCTGGGCGCGAGATAGCACTAGGACGTCCCAGCAGCCGCAGTCGAACAGAGGCCGGGGTGACGTCGAAGGCGTACTCCTACCTAACTCATCATCATCTCCCTCGGGCATTAGTGGCACCCAACGGGGTTTTTGATAAGTCCTTGAAATCATGTCTTTACATAACCATGCATATTCCCATCCCACTTGCGTAGCAACTACTAGCAACCTAACTACGCCCACTCGCACAACCCTCATAATAGATAGGGTCATGCATGATGCAAGAATCAACAAGAAAGAATCAGAGGCATCCCTCCGAAGGGGAATTCTGCACCAACATGATCAATTCGTCGGAACAACAAGTGCTATATGACATGCATGCAAATTTCTTAACATGGTCAAAGGGCTGCTTGCCTGGCTTCGCAAAGTCTATGAGGTCTTCACACACTTCTCGTCCAACTCCGAGCCCTTTGTCTATATCGTCAAATATCGTCGGAAATGACCATAATAAGCAACACGACAAGTAGTAAAATAAAAGTGATGTATAAATAGGAGTTTTATTTTTCTTGGACACCTCTGGCCATGAGAAAAAAATCCAAGGAGGTTTTATTTGATGTGGGTCAAGAGGGAGTTTTGAATGGTGGAAATAAGGGAATTGGTGGTCCTACAAGAAGTCTACAGAAAACCTATTTTATGAAAATGGGTGGATGCACTAAACAATTAGGGCATGATTTTAGAAGATTTTAGAAATTGGTTTCATTGGATTTGGAGTTGGGATGAGTTTCCTACGATTTTCCTAAGATGAAATGAATGGAAAATGGGCCATTTATTGGATCCAATAGAATAGGTGCATGGTAAAAAAGTTCACCATGGCTACACAACAAGGAATGATTTTTGGGAGTCTGTGGAAACTTGAAACACTCCATTTGGAGCTATAATGAATGCTCTAGGGATTTTACTAGTGGGGCATTTCATGGTTCAAATTCAAATTTGAATTTGAAACCTATAGAAAAGTTTTATGGAAAAATGTGCAATGCACATAATTGGTTAGGCTATAATTTTTGGAATCTGTAGCAATATGAATCAATTGATTTGGAGCTCAAATGATTTTTCTATGATTTTTCTGCCTCTCTAAGAAAAAGAAAAAGGTCAAATAAAAGAAATTACCAAAAGAGCTAAACCGCACCCTGGGCTCGAGATAGCACTGGGCCAGCCCAGTAGCCACAGTCGAACGAGGGTCAGGGTGACGTCGAAGGCGTACTCCTCGGCAGTACGCCTCCAGTGCAGAGAGGCGGAACCCTTGGAGGGCATCTACACTTAAACAAGGGGGGCCGGCTCTGGCTCACCGACAAGCGGGGCCTGCCTATTGGGTTCTTCCCTCTCCTTCCGCCAGGTGGTACATCTCCGTCGTATCTATAATTTTTGACTGTTTCATGCCAATATTCTACAACTTTCATATACTGTTGGCAACTTTTTATACTATTTTTCGGACTAACATATTGATCTAGTGCCCGGTGCCAGTTCCTGTTTGTTGCATGTTTTTTGTTTGGCGGAATATCCATACCAAACGAATTCCAAATGCAATAAAAATTACGAAGATTTTTTTGGGAATATATGTTATTTTTGGGAAAAAGAATCAACGCGAGACGATGCCCGAGGAGGTGGCAAACCTGCTAGGCGTGGTCCACCCCCTAGACGCGCCTAGCAGGCTTGTGGTCACCCCTTAGGTCGGTTGGAGATATCCTTTGGCCACAAGGAATAAATTTTATAATAAAAATCCCCTCAAAATGTCAGCCCGATCGGAGTTATGGATCTTTGGATATTTAAGAAACGGTGAAAGACCAGAATCTACGAGCGCAGAAACAGAAGGAAATAGAGAGAGATATCCAATCTCGGAGGGGCTGTCGCCCCTCCACCGCCATGGAGGCCATGGACCAGAGGGGAAACCCTCATCACATCTAGGGGGAAGGTCAAGGAAGAAGAAGAAGGAGGTGGGCTCTCTTCCCCTCTCTCCCGATGGCGCCGGAATGCCGCCGGGGCCATCATCATGACGGCGATCTACTCCAACAACTCGGTCATCTTAACCAACACCTCCATTACCTCCCCCCATATTTCTACAATAGTACACTCTCTCGCAACCCTATGTACCCTCTACTTGAACATGGTGATTTATGCTTCATATTATTATCCAATGATGTGTTGCCATCCTATGATGTCTGAGTAGATTTTTGTTGTCCTATTTAATGGTTCATGATCATGATTGGTTTGAGTTGCATGTTTCATTATTGGTGTTGTCCTATGGTGCTCTCCATGTCACGCAAGCATTAGGGATCCTCATTTTAGCAGTGTTGCAATGTGTTCATGATTCTCCTATGGTGGGTTGCTTGACTGACAGAAGCATAAACCCGAGTAGCTGGGTTGTTGCATATGGGAGTAAAGAGGACTTGATACCTTATAATGCTATGGTTGGGTTTTACCTTAATGATCCTTAGTAGTTGCAGATGCTTGCTAGACTTCCAATCATAAATGCATATGATCCAAGTAGAGGAACTATGTTAGCTTATGCCTCTCCCTCATATAAAATTGCAATAATGATTACCGGTATAGTTATCGATTGCCTAGGGACAATTCCGCAACTCCTACCACCACTTTTCCACACTCTTTAAACTAACTTAGTTGTTTATTTATCTAATCAGCCCCTAGTTTTTATTTACGTGTTCTTTATTATCTTGCCAACCTATCCTATCAGACCTACAAAGTACTTCTAGTTTCATACTTGTTGTAGGTAAACCGAACGTTAAGCATGCGTAGAGTTGTATTGATGGTCGATAGAACTTGAGGAAATATTTGTTCTACTTTTAGCTCCTTGTTGGGTTCAACACTCTTACTTATCGAAAGAGACTACAATTGATCCCCTATACTTGTGGGTTATCAAGACCTTTTTCTGGCGCCGTTGCCAGGGAGCAATAGCGTGGGGGTGAATATTATCATGTGTGCTTGTTTGCTTTATCACTATGTAGATTTTATTTGTTGTTATAACTTGTTTTATATATTTAGATATGGGTAGGAAACACAAAATACCAAAAAAATAGATGTACTTGCTGCTCCAAAAGTTGAGGAACCACTAGTGTTCAGTACCACCGAAGAATATTACTTGGCTCATTTTGGATCCACTTGTGCTCGTGCTGAAAACCCCACTATCTTAGTTGAGGGAAAATCATTAAATGAGCATGCCCATTATGTGCGACACCGCATGTCTCAAAAAGATAAACACTTGTGGCATCAAATTAATACTTTGTGTTGCTATGCTTGGAATCTATGTGAAATTTAAGATTTTACTTGTTGTTCTAAAGATGCTAAAAAACACCTTCCCTACCAATGTGTGTTTAATGATAATGAAATATTATCCTCTTATGCCAAGGAGGCCTATTGCTATAATGATGTTGAACAAATTGAAGAATTTGTTGTTTTTAAGGGTGCCTATGAAATTGCTTCTTTCATTGAAAAGTATGATGCTACTCTTTACAATTCTGAAAATTTTGACACACTTAAATATGCTATGAAAACTATGCTTCTAATGCTTATGTTAAAGAGTTTATTGAAAGAATGAACACTGCCTTGGAAGAGACTAAAATTTTGTAGGAATCTATGGAAGAATAAATTGCTGAAACTGTGAGTTCATTAGATGAAAAAGATGAGGAGGAGAGCAAAGGACAAAAGGAGGAAGAGCGGATTAGCTACCCGTGCCCACCTTGTAATAAGAGTAACTCTTCAACTCATACATTGTTTAATTTCCCTTCGTGCTTATCGAAGGATGAATGCTATGTTGATTGCTATGATCGCTTGGATTCGTTTGCAATACCCCTTTTTAATGACTTGATGCTTGCTATTCTTGTGGCCATGATGCCAATATGAATTATGCTTATCAAGCTAAACTTGCTATAGTACCTTATGTTAAGCATGAAATTGTTGCTATTGCACCCACACATGATAGTCCTATTATCCTTTTGTATTCTCCGAACTACATTATATCGGAGAAGTTTTCACTTATTGAGGATTATATTGATGGGTTGCATTTTCCTATTCCCCATGATGATTTTAATGAATATAATATGCATGTGCTTGCTGCTCCTACTTTCAATTATTATGAGAGAGGAACTACATCTTCACCTCTCTATGTTCCCGATACAATAAAATTGCAAGAAACTACGTATGCTATGCATTGGCCTTTACTTGGTGTGAATGAATTGTTCTTGTATGATATGCTAATGCATAGGAAGAGAGTTAGACTTCGTTGTTGAATGATATATGTTACTTTGTGCTCACTACTAAATAATAAATCATTTTTAATTAAAATTGGCTTTGATATACCTTGGGATCCGAGTGGATCCATTACTTGAGCACTATATGCCTAGCTTAATGGCTTTAAAGAAAGCGCTACCAGGGAGACAACCCGGAAGTTTTAGCGAGTAATTTTATTTTCTTGTGTGCTTTTATATAGTTAAAAAACAAAAAACAAAAATAAATTGGGGAACTTAAAACTTTTTCAAAAACAAAAGTGAAAGTGAGAAAGACAAGCAATGTTGAAGTGGGGGCTAGCCTTGAACTTTGTTCATGCCCATGGAAACTTTGTGAATCTTGATTACAGAAACTTTTAAACAAAAATAATTATCCCCTTGTATAAATCCATTGTATTATAAAAATAATGTGCCAAGATTTGCCTTTAGGATGATTAGATTGCTTATTTGGTGTGTGTGCAGTGCAAAAATGGAAACTTTGTATGTAGTGCGTGAATTTACATTTTTTTACTGGAATGTCAAAAGCTTCTGGAATTTTTACACAGTAATGCTCTGAAATTCTTTTAGTTTTCCTAATTTTGCAGAATCTTTAGAGTTACAGAAGTATGGTGAATGTTCAGATTACTACAGACTGTCCTGTTTTTGACAGATTCTGTTTTTGATGGATTGTTTTGCTCGTTTTGATGAAACTCTCGATTGTATCAGTGGTATAAGCCATGGAAAAGTTATATTACAGTAGCTACAATGCAAAAACAAAATATGAATTGGTTGGGAACAGCACTCAAAGTGGTGATTTGTTTTATTATAGTAACGTATCTCACGAGGGTTTTGGTAAGGTTTGTGTGATTGAAGTTTTCAAGTTTTGGGTGAGATCACGATGGATGAAGGAATAAGGAGTGGACAGAGACTAATCTTGGGGATGCCCGAGGCACCCCAAGGTAATACTCAAGGACTCCCAAGAAATTAAGCTTGGGGATGCCCTAGAAGGCGTCCCCTCTTTCTTCTAACAACCATCGTAATTTTACTTGCAGCTATATTTTTATTCGTCACATGATATGCATAAATCTTGGAGCATCGTGTGCTTTTTATTTTTCGTTTAATAATGCACAATGCTGGTATGATAAAGTCCTTGGTTGATTTATATAAGGCTCTGTGCACCTCTCTTATATCTTTTGAGTGTGGCTTTATAGAATGCTTCATGTGCTTCACTTATATCAGTTGAAGTTTGGATTGCCTGTTTCTCACACATAGAAAACCGTCATTTGTAGAACGCTCTTTTGCTTCTTATATTTGTTAGAGAGTAGGCATATCTTTTTTAGAAAGAACTAAAGTCTCATGCTTCACTTATATATATTTAGAGAGTTAACAGGAGTTGGTCATTCACATGGTTAGTCATAAAATCCTACATAAAACATGTAGATCACTGAATATGATGTGTTTGATTCCTTGCAATAGTTTTGAGATATAAAGATGGTGATATTAGAGTTATGCTAGTGAGTAATTGTGGATTGGTATAAATACTTGTGTAAAGGTTTGTGATTCACGTAGCATGCACGTATGGTGAACCGTTATGTAAGGAAGTCGGAGCATGATTTGTTTAATGATTGTCAACCTTTGTGTGAGGGTTGGGAGCATGCGATGGTTAGCTCCTACCAACGTCTCCCCTAGGAGGGTGCGTCTAATACTTTAATTCAATGAAGAATAGACTTTTGCAACAATTATGTGAGTTCTTTATGACTAATGTTCAGTCCATGGATTATACGCACTCTAACCCTTCCACCTTTGCTAGCCTCTCTTGTACCGCGCAACTTTCGCCAGTGCATTACACCCACCATATATCCTTCCTAAAAATAGCCACGATACCTACCTATTATGCCATTTCCATAGACATTCCAAGATATATTGCCATGCAACTTCCACCGTTCCGTTTATTATGACATGCACCATCATTTTCATATTGCTTTGCATGATCGTAAGATAGCTAGCATGATTTTTTCATGGCCTATCTGTTTTTTGATGTCATTTGGTATGCTAGATAATTGCATATCCCAGTGCACCACCGGAGGCATTCATATAGAGTCATATTTTGTTCTACATATCGAGTTGTAATTCTTCAGTTGTAAGTAAATAGAAGTGTGATGACCATCATTATTAGAGCATTGTCCCATGTGAGGAAAGGATGATGGAAGCTATGATTTCCTCACAAGTCAGGATGAGACTCTAGACTTTATGAAAAAAATAGGCCAGCCAAGCCCAAATAAAAAAAAGAGGCCTGAGACGCCCACCAAAAATATAAAAAATAAAAAAGAGAGAAAAGAGAGAAGGTACAATGCTACTATCCTTTTGCCACACTTGTGCTTCAAAGTAGCACCATGATCTTCATGATAGAGAGTCTCCTATTTTTTCACTTTCATATACTAGTGGGAATTTTTCATTATATAACTTGGCTTGTGTATTCCAATGATGGGTTTCCTCAAATTGCCCTAGGTCTTCATGAGCAAGCAAGTTGGATGCACACCCACTTAGTTTCTTTTTGAGCTTTCATACACTTATAGCTCTAGTGCATCCGTTGCATGGCAATCCCTACTCACTCACATTAATATCTATTAATGGGTATCTCCATAGCCCATTGATACGCCTAGTTGATGTGATACTATCTTCTCCTTTATCTTCACAACTTCCACCATATTCTATTCCACCTATAGTGATATACCCATGGCTCACGCTCATGTATTGGGTGAGAGTTGCTTGACATGTCATCGGGGTTGTGCATGATATAACTACTTTGTGTGGGGAATATGGAGCATAGCCAGACTATATGATATTGTAGGGATGACTTTATTTTGCCATTATATTTTTAAGAGATACAATTGCTTTATTGGTATGCTTGAAGTATTATTATCTTAATGTAAAAAGATAGACTATTGCTTTGAGTCACTCGTGTCTTAATATTCATGCCATGATTAGATTATATGAACAAGATTAGGCTTGGGGATGCTGATACGTCTCCATCGTATCTATAATTTTTGATTGTTTCATGCCAATATTATACAACTTTCATATACTTTTGGCAACTTTTTATACTATTTTTGGGACTAACATATTGATCCAGTGCCCAGTGCCAGTTCCTGTTTGTTGCATATTTTTTGTTTCGGCAAATATCCATACCAAACGAAGTCCAAACAAGATAAAAATTTATGGAGATTTTTTTGGAATATATGTGATATTTTGGGAAAATGAATCAACACGAGATGATGCCCGAGGAGCTGGCAAGCCTGCTAGGTGCGGCCCACCCCCCTGGCTGCACCTGGCAGGCTTGTGGTCACCCCTTAGGTAAGTTGGGGGTGTCCTTTGGCCGCAAGGAATATATTTTTATAATAAAAATCCTCTCAAAATTTCAGCCCGATCAGAGTTATGGATCTTTGGATATTTAAGAAACGGTGAAAGGCCAGAATCTGGGAGCATAGAAACAGAAGGAAATAGAGAGAGTGATCCAATCTCGAAGGGGCTATCGCCCCTCCGCCGCCATGGAGGCCATGGACCAGAGGGGAAACCCTTCTCCATCTAGGGTAAGGTCAAGGAAGAATAAGAATAAGGAGGGGGCTCTCTCCCCCTCTCTCCCGGTGGCGCCGGAACGTCACCGGGGCCATCATCGTGATGGTGATATACTCCAACAACTCCGTCATCTTCACCAACACCTCTATCACCTTCCCCCATCTATCTATAGCAGTCTACTCTCCTGCAACCCGTTGTACCCTCTACATGAACATGGTGCTTTATGCTTCATATTATTATTCAATGATGTGTTGCCATCCTATGATGTCTGAGTAGATTTTTGTTGTCCTATTGGTTGATTGATGATCATGATTGGTTTGAGTTGCATGTTTTATTATTGGTGTTGTCCTATGGTTTTATCCATGTCGTGCAAGCATTGATGGATCCTCGCTATAGGGTGTTGCAATGTCTTCATTATTCGCCTATGGTGGGTTGCTTGAGTGAAAGAAGCATAAACCCTAGTAGGTGGGTTGTTGCATATGGGAGTAAAGAGGACTTGATACCTTATAATGCTATGTTTGGGTTTTACCTTAATAATCTTTAGTACTTTCGGATGCTTGCTAGAGTTCCAATCATAAGTGCATATGATCCAAGAAGAGAAAGTATGTTAGCTTATCCTTCTCCCTCATCTAAAATTGCAATAATGATTACCGGTCTAGTTATCGATTGCCTAGGGACAATTACGCAACTCCTACCACCACTTTTCCACACTCGTTAAACTATCTTAGTTGTTTACTTATCTAAGCATCCCCTAGTTTTTATTTACGTGTTCTTTATTATCTTCCAAACCTATCCTATCACCCCTGCAAAGTACTTCTAGTTTCATACTTATTCTAGTTAAAGCGAACGTTAAGCGTGAGTAGAGTTGTATCAGTGGTCGATAGAACTTCAGGGAATATTTGCTCTACCTTTAGCTCCTTGTTGGGTTTGACACTCTTACTTATTGAAAGAGGCTACGACTGATCACCTATACTTGTGTGTTATCACCAAGCAGCAGAGAAATAGGGAAGACGGGGCCGTGCGCTCGCCGGCGACGCTCCGGCGGCTCGGGCCACCTCCGGTGGAGCTCCAACTGCTGGCGTGATCAGGGCGGCGCGCCGAATCACCCTGGGTGCTTCACGTCCACCAGGGAGAGACACAACATCGAGGGTTCAGATGGCCACAGGGGGACGATGTCGGCTGAGATGGGCAAGGCGCCATAGGCTCGACAAGGAGGAAATGGAGTGCGGGGAAGAAGATGAGGTGCCGCTAGCTCCTTGGGGGGCTTTGAAGAGCAGGGGAGCGACCATAGTGCTCGAATTTGAGCAGGGGCCGGCAGGAGAGCTTCGTCCATACGGGTAGAAGGAGGGCATGGGAGGATGAGGAACCGGTCCAGAGGGGTTGTGAGATAGTTAGGGAGCGAAGGTAATGCAGAGGGGGCTTGCGGAGGCTTCTTATAGCCGAGGTGCCGGAGCACCGTAGGCCACGTCTATGGCCATGCCCCGGACCATGCCAGAGACCACAAGGGTGAGCTGGAGCGTGTCTACAGGCACTGTGGGTGTGAAGTGGAGAGGGAGAGCCGAGGTCGCCCATTGGCGCTTCTCGAGTGGTCGGCGTGCGTGCGAGGGACGGTAAACAAGGGGAGAGAGAGGAGGACGACACGCCCATGGCTTGTCCTGGATGTTGAGGGCCTCGACGGGCGCGATGGGGAGGCCCGAGGTGGCCAGAGGGCGCAGGTCAGCGCTTGAGTGCGCTATAACACGCTCCAGAGCGAGCTTTTGGCCGGCATGGACATGCTTGCACGCACTCTGGCACGGCCACTTGCATCTAACACCTGCAGAAGAATAAAATAGGTGGGAGGGGCATTGGATGCTTTGGAAATGGTCATGACTGAGAGAGAGAGGTGGAAATGGAGTTGTCCAGGGGGCGTATATGGGGTTTCCACCCCCTCAATAATGGATCCAGCCATTGGGGTTGCTACTAGAGGTAAAGGGGGCTAGTAGGAGCTGTGGTAAAATTTTGGAGAGCAGAAGAACAACGGAAGGGGTCAAAATAGCAGTTTTACCAAACAACCAGAAGGTGTTTGATGCTGGTTTGGGCCTCCAAAAAGATTCTACCTGCCATGATATTTTTTGGATCAAATGATGGGTAAAACTAGGGTTGTTCACCAAGTTTTAGCCCAATTGAATAAAGTTGCCAATGGAAACTTTATAAACTATAGAAATGGGCAGAAATGGATTTATTTAGATCTACCTATGCAATTCATTCTCCTTGATGCACCACTTGGAGTGGTGGCATAATTTGGTTATTAGAGAATGCTCAGAAAGTTTGGGACCAAATGGGAAAACTTGATAATGCAATCATTTCCAATTCTTGTAATCAGTGGAAAGGGATTTGAGGGGATTTGGACAAGTAAATATGTTCTCCTTGATGCACCACTTGGTGCGGATGCATTATTAGAGGATTTGAACATGTCCACAAAGTTTGAGCATAAATGGAGTCAGTTGGCAGTGTAGAGTTGCTCACATTTGGATCTGTACAGAGAGAGTTTTGGAATATTTTGGTGTATCAAATCAATTGGGATTGATATGGAATTCGGCAGGATTATCACATATGTCATATATGTGATGCTAGAATTTTCTTGGATTTATTTGAGAATATTTCCTATAGAAATATTTCAAATGCTTGAAGTAGGCAGAAATGGTTTTGAAGGGTTTTGTCCAATATTTTGAACATGACCATGTGTTGAAACTCATATATATGGAAAATATATGTCCACTGAGTTTCCCAAAATTTTCTCAAATATTCTAAAAGCATAAAAATAATTTTTCTGTATGCAAAAACATTTCTAGCCTTAAGAAAAAGCCTTTAAATAAAATAGTAAAATAATCTTTAAAAATAATATTTGCTGGTTTTGGGAAGTCATATATAGTGGGTTCCAAATAAATCTTTTGGGGGCAAAACAATCCACCCAATTTGAGGACTTGTAGTACAAACCTCAATTCAGGGGGGGTTGAAAACCTAAATTGAACGAATGGTTTTTGGCCAAAATAATACTTGATAAAAATAGTTTTAGGTACTATACACATGGTATGATCATCGGACAAGAGTTTATATCAAGGAAAGGAGTTCTTAGATTAGGAGGGAGTGTTATGAATATAGAGCAGCAACAAGCAATCGAACAAACAAGCAATTTGCACACATGTCAAGCATTCATAGGCACTCAAAAAGTTTTAATTGGTCCAAATTTTTGAGTCATGTTGTGAAGCAAAACACATGGTGTGATAGTGTGCGAGGTCAAGGAGGGTTCTCAGATGCGCATACGTACCCTATCGTTGTAGGCCATGAGCTACAAAACGACTTCTGTCAGCCGAGCGCCATTACCTCATGCCAGTAGCATGGTCACCATGTAAATGCATGTTCGGCACATATTTTTGGTCCCCAAGATTGTCTAACGTGTGAGGCACGCATGTAGGAGAGCATTGGCAAAGTTTCAAGGTAAAAGGAGCTGGTTGGGTTAGGTTGTCACTCAGGTTAAGTTTGCAACATCAAACTTGGGGGCTACTTGAGGGGATTTTACTAAAGGTCTCAACAGGTAAAATGTTTTCCGGGTGGCTTAGGTATGGAAGGACAGTCACACCAAATTTTAGCTCAAGGAGATGAGTTTACTGGGTACTTGTAATTCAAAGCTGCATTTGCTGCCATAATCTAACTTTTGATGAACTGCTCATATTTTCCACATGAGCTTGCCATATTTGGATTTGGACTGGTGTAAAAGCTTGCAAATGACGTTTTGGAAAAGTTTGGGGCATTTGCATGAATATAATAATGGGAGAGGGTAAATAGAGGTATTGTCATGGTAAAAATAGAGGGAAAATGAGGGAGTTACCCCCCACCAAAAATTGAGCAAAGTCCATGGCAAAATTATTGGAGGTAAATTAGGGTTAGAACATACTCTGGTAAAGAGCTGGAGGCAAGGGGAATCATTTTGGGCCAACTTTTTTTGTCCATGAGCTTATAGTTGAAGGTGTTTGATGTTGTCCTAGTGCATCTAGGGTATCCAAATGCCCTTATAAATAACAAGGATTAACTATAATACCAATTGGTCCTTATCACCAATTATGAGATTATTTGATTAAAGTTGGCAATACATACGTTGTAAACCCTAGAACTCAACAAAAACAGATTTCTATAGATCTGGTCATGCAAAGCTAATCTCCTAGATTCTCCACTTGGTGTGGTGGCATCATTTGAATTTTTGAGTATTACCACAAAATTTGAGACCAATTGGATAAACTTTATAATGCGAAGTTTCTCAAATTTGGTTTTGTACAGAAAGGGTTTGGGGATATTTTGGTGAACCAAAATAATTGGGATTGAGATGAAACTTTTCAAGATCATCACATATGCCGAATGTGACTTGTTAGAATTTTACTGGATTTATTTGAGAATATTTATTATAGAAATGTTCAAATACATGAAATATGTAGAAAGGGTCCATGTGTTGAAACACTTATATATGAAAATATATGTCCTGTGAAATTCCCTAATTTTTCACAAATAATTTGAAAGCCTAAAAATAATTTTCTCTGTAAAAGACCATTTTGGTCCTTAAAAAACCTTTGAATAAAATAGTAAAATGATCCTTAAAATAATAATTTCTTGGTTTTAGGAAGTCTTTTTGATAATAGGATCCAAATAAAATATTTGGGGAAAACATACTCCCTAATTTGAGGACTTGTAGTACAAATCTCTGTTCAAGGGGTTTTGAAAACTTAAATTGAATAAATGCTATTTTGTAAAAATAAATTTTTGTAAAAGTAGTTTTAAGTCCTATACACTTGGTATGGTCATTGGATAAATATTGGGAGCAAGAAGATGAGTCTTGAGAGAAGGAGAATTTTTTTGATTTAAAACACAACAAAGCACAGAAGCAAATAACAATCAAGTCAAGGATCCCAAGCACACAGAAGTGTTAGTTGGTCCTGGTTTTTTAGCTATGTTAACTTGCGCATGAGGCAAAATATAGGGTGTGACAGACCTACCCCTTACAAGAATCTCGTCCCCATGATTCCTACGCTAGGCGTTGAAGAGATATAGAAATTCGGGTCTGAGGTAGTGTTCATGTTCCCATGTTGCTTCTTCTTCGATGCGATTGCTCCCTTGGGTCTCAAAGTGCTTTATGATACATCCTCAGGTGCATCATTGACTCTACCTAAGGGTGAACGGGGTTCTCATGATAGATTAGGTTTTACTAAAGGTTAAGGTCTCGATGAACGAGATCCGGGTAAGGGTTTGGCTTGCCTGTGTATGTCAAAGTCGGAATACGTGACAAGGTGGTGTGTCTGTGTGTTGGTCATGGGTTTACTCAAGTTGGTTTGTGAAATATGGATGTCTCGTGTTAGAATAGAAGGGTCAATGTTTTGGTGTTGCTCGTCGTCGACAGGGAACTCCTTGACGGCCTTGAAGTAGATGATCTTAGGTCGCAGTTGGTCTTCATCCTGAAGCGTGTCATTGCAGGCTTCTCATCGAGATCTTCTGCTTGAGTAAGTTTCCCAGGTATGTTCTTCATTCATCTTTAGCCATTTGTCTTTGTCTCTTCGTGGGTCCTTGATTGTTTGGTCTTCTTGTCTCTTCGTGGCCACTTGGGGAAGGTTTGGTTGAGTCTCGTCCCTAATACTAGCTTAGAGATTTGGTGGCAAAATGGTCCCTTCCATCAAAGAGGGTCTCTAAGGGGTTCTAAATAAGCTAACTATCCAGAAGTATAGAACAACAATCTAGCCTTCATAGTCTGAGGCTTGTCAAATGGAGGGGGAACTACCATTATCCAGTCAGGCTCACGCTCATGATTGGACCAAAAAGGGGCTAGTAATGAAGTCATGAAGTCGTTCCACTCCGTTCGAGGCATTTGAACGGAGTAGGGACATCATGCTCATCTTACACCGTCAAGTAGTGGAGCGAGGGGTGATATCAACTTCTTAGTTCTTTCCTAGTTAGGAACTGATAGGTTACCATTAAACAAGGGGCTATTTAATCCCCTTGATATCCAAGGGCTTGATCGTGTTTGAGCGTCAGTGCTTATTGACAGAGTCTAGCTGATGTAGCTGGCAGAGGGGTGGCGGTTGACTTATCTTGCTTCTTCTTCTTCTTCTTGTTCTTGTTCTTGTTCTTCTTATTATTATTATTATTCTTCCTCTTCTTCATGTCTTCCTACCACATTGGTTCTTCATCCTACTTGGGTAAGATTGTATTCTGTTGCAAGGATGGTGCTTCGAGGAGTCCCACTCCTTTAAGGTATAACCTTACACTTTGAGAGGCAAGGCACTTGGTGTTCTGGGGCATATCCAAATAGGGCGAAGGTGTTCCTTTCTCTCATTGGGTAAATAAGTGTGCCATCCTTGAGGACAACAACAAATTTCCCCAAGTATCATACAAGCACATTGTTTGTGGGATATGTGAGAGGAGCGGGCATTTGCTCCAGATGGTCACTTGTCTAGGGGTTTGTTGTCCAATGTAATTTAGTTCTTCGTGTCCACATCCCTCATGGACAAGATTGGGGGTGGTCGAGGTGGAGTATTGTCTATAGTCTAATGATCTAGATCCAAGACCTAAGGTCATAATCCGACCATGTTGTGGCTCCGTAAAGCTTCGGCATTTCAAGGATCTTAGGACGTGAGTGATCGTCTACCATCTTATCCTTGAGCATAACCCTTAGATGTTAGTAGTCCTACCTATTTCTCTAGACAAAAATCATCCTATATCATCGAAGGCAGCGTCTCATATAAGTCGACTCCAACATCACTCATGCTGGCTTTTAGAGAAAGGCCTAAAAAATCTAATATGTAGACTATAGCTAACTCTTATATATCCCGATGTAAAAATCCTAGGGAAAGCATACAAGCTACTAAGCTTGATTGTGACACTACAAATCCAAGTGATCGGCTAACCTATGCAAGGTCTAAGGTGTTGCATTTCTATGAACCCAACTTAATCGATCCACAAATACCATCCAATATCACATGATCCATTACTGCTACAAATCCAATACTAGTGATTATTCCACGTATCTCCTTGGGTTCCTATAACCCACAAATCATTGAAATGATTATTATCACAGTATACCAATGAACTTTTGATACCATGACTAGTAAACCCCAAGGTCAAGCTTATATAGATCCTTAAATTCAATTATGATAACCTCAATTCCCCACCTTAACATCCACTGAGAAATATGATATCATGATTGATATATTTGGTCCAAATCCAATTTACTCCAAACCATGTGAACTTTCTTGCAATTGACACTTTGTTAGGGTCACCTATTCAAATCCAAATATAAAGTCCTATGAGAATTCCTACTTGATCTCCCAAGTCACCAATGTAGCATCGTCAATCCCTAACTATTACTTGACAAAATCAAACTATCATACCACCAAGAATTTCAACTTGTGATCCCAATTATCCTACTAAATCCAATTTACTCAAGGGAGAAGTAGGTTATGTTACTCTATCAACTTGGTACACCAAGTTCACCTATCACCTTGAAGTCTCATGATCCACCAAATGATCTTAGATGTCTCTCCAAGATATCTATGATAACCACATCAAATCAATTCCCCACTAATAACATATCCTTAGAATGATCTTTCCTATGGCATCAAGGCTCTGGTGCTAGCTTAAGGATGAAAGGTGTTTGTTCACTATGATCGCTAGCTCCATAATGAACCCAGTGCTAAGCAGGTGTTATTGAAGCTCAACAGCTACTCTGGCAAATCCGTGTATTAAACACGTCATAAGTGACTTGAGCTTGGGGAGCTTAAGTGGTCTAGGTTTGTCTAGGGAGAGGTTTCCAATCTTGAGGGAAAAGCATAACTCTATGGGGTTGCGTCTGGTTGAGTATGTTGTAGTCAAAGTTCTTAGTGCTAGTCGTCTATCAAGGAGGATACTTGGTGCATCTTGTCTTGTTGGTCTCCAGTTGACGAGAGGGAGAGGAGATGAAGTAGCATAGAGGGGAAGTGCCTAAGGGGTGGTATAGTGCAAGTGCAATCAAACAAGTGCCAAAAAGGCTAAACACAATCATTAAGGTAAGGTAGGTGATATAGTTGCGTACTTATTGCCTAGGGCAAAAGTGCGACTTATACCAAAACAGAAACAAGCAAAAACAAGCAACACACAACATGGTTCCATTCGAAGCACCACACGGACTCAACTTCGCTTAAGGGATAAATGACCTATCCTACCCTAGGGGTTCTCGGACTCATTAGTTAGGCTAGCTTTGTGTCCTGGAGAGGAAACCGCTCATCCTTCTAGGTCTTCTTCACGTGTCACTATATCTCTTGTTCTTGCTTGTCGAAATGATCCGGGTAGTGCCTGGAGGGTTGTTGGATACTTCGCTTTTCGTGAGTTGACGACGAAGGTGATTCCTCATGGTTGTCATTGATAGGGCCTTCTGGTGTCTTAGTAATCTTGACAATCCTTCTTGTGCTCTAGGACGTCGAGGGTTCCAGATAGGCAATCCTTTATGCAATGATATTAACAAGGCATGGTATAGTTCCAATCCTGACGGTTACATTAATGACAATACCTACACCAAGAGCGGGGGATGAAGAGAACCATTTTTCCTACACATTATGGTGAGGAATGGTGAGGTTCTTATCCACCGATGGTTGTCGATATAACAATAGTAAGGATAGAGTGAGGGTGTCACCATATTCCAAGTCTTGACATCCTCATTCCTCAAGAAGGTATCTTCTGTTGGTATCGTCTTGTCGTGGTGTCGCCAACTTGATCCAAGATATGTGGACAAATGCCTGGCAAGGTGGTTTCCTTCTAGGTTACCCACGAGGATTTTAGGGAATCCAGTGGTCAGGGGCATAAGTGTTCTATCGACCATTTGCAAGGTTTTGAGAAAGCAGATTAGGAGAGCAAAGAGAAAAGGGGTGGAGGTGCTAAGGCAAAATCCTCCACTTTCTGTGAAAACTTAGAAGAGGTGAGAAACATAGAGATCTTGTAAGAGGTTTGAAGGGTCTCGAAAAATATTTTGTCCTAAGAAACATCCATGCTAACTAAGGCTTCCTACAGTCAGGATGGCTCTGATACCAACTCTGTGGGTACCCCGACTCATAAGTCGTGATCACCGAATGTACGCGCACAGTGATTCCAGAGATCAATGCTCACTGAACACACATAAACTAAATAATAAGAGTCTTACATCTATTACGTGCCATTTTACTCAAATATTGTCTTTATGGCCAAGTCTTCATAAACTCGCAGCAGAAATCTTCAACAGTAGTGTGAACGCATGCCATATGCCCTAATCCTATAGGCATTCTGATTGGGAAGCATCCTAAATCATGTATGTAACCAAGGTACCCTTCATTATATCTTGTTCTTTCACACCTGGCCAATAAAATAACCAGGGGCAAGCCAATGAGTAGTTTGAATGTACTCGCAAGCAACCCATGTTTGGAACGAGGCAATAACAATGCAGGATATAACACTCAGTAGGTAAGTTGCATAAATCTAATTTTTGGTGCAATGACATGATCAATTAAATTGTAAAAGCATGCATCAATAGCTTGTGGATATCCATATGAACTAGTTACCGACATCATCATAAGCAATGGTTGAACACCTCATGTTCAGTCATCATGTCAAGTCATCCGACTTAGCTCAAATATCATCTTTCCCACTCACACACATAGCATATTTGGAAACCATGTATGTAGCTCAAGAGCGATCATCCAACTATCCATGACCCTAGACACGACTATTCGTATAGTTTTACACTCTATAGAGGTTGCATACTTTACCCAAGAGACTTGAGAAACTTCCTTGTCAAGGCACGACTCGCAGTATTGTTCATACCTGAGGTAAGTACCCGAAGAATGCCTTTCCCCTAACGACACTAAACAAAGAGTCCACTCGTTGTTACACGTCTTCATGATGTACAAAACACGAGCATTGCTCAACATAATATCATCCATGAAGGGACACAATAGTGTGGCCGGTGTCTGTAAACACAGTACATGGTCGCTCTATGTGTCACGACCCCGTATCGAGAGTGACCACGTCACTCCCACCACTAGTCATGCAGGCTCTCTTCTAGCTTTGAC
This sequence comes from Hordeum marinum, assembly GCA_022496015.1. NCBI lineage: Eukaryota > Viridiplantae > Streptophyta > Magnoliopsida > Poales > Poaceae > Hordeum > Hordeum marinum. The sequence continues at coordinate 238,381,791 of CM039677.1, forward strand.
CAAAGTAATCAACAAAGCCCCGTCCCATACAGCCCCCCCCCTAGCGCGGCCAGGTGGGTGGTGCTCACCTTGTGGGGCCCCTGGCCCTAATTCCAGCGCTATAAAATCCTATTTTTTCCAAAAAACAGGGAGAAAGTTTCATCCCGTTTCACAATACGGAGCCGCTGCTACCTCATGTTCTTCATCGAGAGGCCAGATCTAGAGCCCGTTTGGGGCTCCGAAGAGGGGAATCTTCGGTCTTCGTCATCATCAACCCTCCTTCATTGCTAATTCCATGATGCTCCCCACCGGGAGAGAGTAATTCGTTCGTAGACTTGTGGTCGGTGAGGAGTTGGATTATATTCATCATGTAATCGAGTTAGTTTTGTTAGGGCTTGATCCCTATTGTCCACTATGTTCTAGGATTGATGTTGTTATGACTTTGCCATGCTTAATGCTTGTCATTAGGGCCCGAGTGCCATGATTTCATATCTGAACCATTTATATTAGCATCATTATATCTATGTTCTTGATCTAATCTTGCCTATTCATATGCACCTATTACGTGTTATGATCCGTCAATGCCAAAGTGATAATATTTTGGATACTTCACATAGTATCCCTTAGTTTTCTTATGGACCCCGCTTCCACGGGAGGGTAGGACAAAAGATGCCATGCAAGTTCTTTTCCATAAGCACGTATGGCTATTTACGGAATACATGCCTACATTACATTGACGAACTGGAGCTAGTTTTGTGTCGCCCTAGGTTATGACTGTTATATGATGAATATCATCCAACGAATACACCGGTCCAGTGCTTATGAGTTTTCCACTTATTTCTCTTTCTAAGTTACTACTGCTGATGTAACTATTGCACATGCTACAAAACTATTACTGCTACTGTTACCGCCAATGTTACTGTTACTAGTGCTATCAACCTATCATATTATTGGGCTACTAATCACTTTGCTGCAGATATTTATCTCCGGGTGTGGTTGAATTCACAACTCAACTGCTAATACTCTCAAATATTCTTTTGATCCCCTTGTGTCGAATCTATAAATTTGGTTGGGTACTCTACCCTCGAAAACGGTTGTGATCCCCTATACTTGTGGGTTATCACAAACCTCACATAGTTTGACCAAGTATGCAGAGAAAATCATTTAAACTTAGTCAAACATATTACATTAGATTCATCACAATATGTAGTTTCATATTATATATCTTTGGTATTGTAGATATAAATATTTTTCTCTATATACTTAGTGAAAGTTTCCATAGTTGGACTTCTCAAAAAATTATACGCACCACATTATCGAATAGAGGGATATATATCTATATATATATATATATATATATATATATATACTCACACGATCTCTTTTTACCGATGGATTATACGGTCACTAGCTTAGTGTATACTCTGTATATTGTTTAGTTGACCGGTAAACAAGTCTACATGGTACCTTGTCAGCTCGTCTTCTCTATCTGAGTGTGCGGGCCTCGGTGGAAGTGCGTGAAAATAAATAAACTAGAGGCCCATATTCCAAGGGGTAAAAAAATAAACTAGAAACTACTCGTGGTAGTACCCGCCACGGAGCAATGCTAGACCTACGTACAACTTCTAAAAACTAAACTTACGTGAGGATTACCGGGTAGCCCCTCACTTACCGCGGTTGAATTCAGGGGGGAGAGGATTTAGGATGGTTACGCAAGTTGACTACGTAGGTTTACCTGGGTGTATAATTTTCGCCTAACATGTATGTTGTGGGAATTGCACGATGTATTGCTCAGGTGCAAACGCGCGTATATATGAAGTACAATGGTGGGCCACGACCTCAACTATACAGGAAACTAGGTGGTGGTCCCAATACACAAATATGAACAACACATATACTCAACATGCCCCTCCCGTAGTCGAAGCAGATGATGTCGTAGGCAAGCCCTTGGTCATGATATCTGCAAATTGTTGGGAAGTAGGAACGTGTAGAACACGAATATGGTCATGTGCCACCTATTCCCGAACAAAATGGATATCTAACTCAATATGCTTGGTCCGACGATGATGAACCGGGTTAGCAGAGAGGTAGACTGCCAAGACGTTGTCGCAGTAGACCACCATGGCATGATCGATAGGACAAGATAGCTCCTGAAGCAGTTGGTGAAGCCATGAACACTCGGCGACGACGTTGGCCACAGCACGGTATTCAACCTCAGCACTGGAACGAGAGACCATAGGCTACCGCTTGGACGACCATGAGATGAGCGAGGGTCCAAGGAAGACACAGTAGCCCGAGGTAGAGCGATGAGTGTCAGGGAATCCCACCTAGTTGGTATCGGAGTAGGCGGTGAGGGCGGTGTCGGTGGAGGCGTGGAGTGATGCCGAGGTCCATAGTGCCACAAACATAACGGAGAATCCGCTTGACAGCAGCCCAGTGAACATCCCGAGGAGCGTGGATATGGAGACACACCTGCTAGATGGCATACTGAATCTCTGGTCGAGTCAGAGTAAGGTACTGAAGGGCACCAACTATAGACCGGTAGAAAGCAGCATCCGAAAAATGAGAACCATCCATTGTAGAGAGCTTGGCCTTCGTATCAACAGGCGTAGCGGGGGTCTTGCAATTGAGCATGCCAGCACGATCCAGGAGCTCATGAGCGTACTTCCATTGATGAAGGAAGAGCGAGGCATCCGAGAGGGCAGAGCGAAACCCGAGTTGGTGCAGAAATGCCACGATGCGCTGGTACCAAACGTGAGGGGCCTGCTTGAGTCCGTACAAGGACCACGAGAGCAGGCACACGTGATCGAGAAGTGCTGGATCAACAAACCACGTGCGTCTGACAGAAGACCTGCTCCTCAAGGTGACCATGAAGCAAGGCGTTGGAGACGTCCATCTAGTGCACCGGCCAAGCACGGGAGACCGCAAGGTGGAGAACCATGCGAATCGAGTCGGGCTTAACAACCGGAGCGAAGGTGTTGGTGAAGCTGATGTCGGCATGTTGTCAGAAGCCACGAACAATCCAGCGCGCTTTATAGCGGTCGAGGGTACCATCCGGATGGAGCTTGAGTTTGAAGACCCACTTCCCGGTGATGACGTTGGCGAGCCGGGGACGGGGAACAAGCTGCCACGTCCGGTTGTGCAGCAGGGCATCAAACTCCTCTAGCATCGTAACCATCTAGAGCGGGTCACGAAGAGCGGCTCGTATGGAGGATGGTAGTGGCGAAGGCGAAGAGGTGGATGCCATGTGGACGTACTCATCCGAGGCATAGCACGAGCTCAGACGGAAAACACTCGTATGGGCGCGAGTGATCGGACCGACCGCGGGCTCGGTCGTAGTCGCTGGTGAAGAGGGCGCCGGGGGCGCTGGGCCGCGGACGCATGGTCACGAGTGAAGAGGCGGTAGACGGAGGGAGCGCTAGGGGCGCCACAGGCACTGGAATTGCGGGTGCGGGAGCCGCAGGAGCCACAGGCAGAGGGGGCGCCGCAGGCACCAGAGCCACGGTCGAAGGAGGCATCGTAGGTGGGGGCGCCAAACCGAAGGATGCCGGCGAGTTACACACCTCAAAGCCAGGGGCGGACCAAGAGCGGTGCGCGAGCGCCCTGGGAGAGGCGTCGAGGCTCCCACGTCAGCAGTAGCGGGAGGAACAGCCGGGGGTACCTGGGAAACGGAAACACATGCTCATCAAAGTAAACGTGCCGGGAGGTGAACACACGATGGGAGATGGGATCATAGCACTGATAGCCCTTGGAGTTAGAAGGGTAGCCAATAAAGATGCATGCAACAAAACGGGCTGCAAGTTTGTGAGGAGCAGTGTCGGTAGTGCTAGGATAACAAAGGCACCCAAAGATACGCAAAGCATCATAAGACGGTGGCGTACCAAAGAGAAGGTGGTGAGGTGTAAAATTCCACCGTGGGCGGCAGGGTCGAAGGTTAAGGAGAAGTGAGGCGATAGCAAGTGCGTCAGGCCAGAAGCGAGGCGGAACATTAGCGTCGAACAGGAGCGTGCGAACGCAGTCGTTCAGAGTGCGAAGGACGCGTTCGGCTCGACCGTTCTGCTATGAAGTATACGGGCATGTGAGACAAAAAAAATTGTGCCATGATGCGACAAGAAGGTGCAGAAAGCAAGGTTGTCGAACTCTTATCCATTGTCAGTCTGAAGAGCAAGAATGGGATGCCCAAACTGCATGCGGACATAGGAGTAAAAAGCCGTCAAAGTGGAGAGTGCATCCGACTTTCATCGCAAAGGAAAAGTCCACACATAATGAGAATAGTCATCAAGGATAACCAGATAATAGAAGTATACCCAATTACTAGGAACTAGAGAGGTCCACACATCGCTATGAATCAACTGAAAAGGAAAAGAAGCAATGGTGGTGGAGTTATTAAATGGAAGGTGAACATGTTTGCCAACACGACAGGCATGACAAGTGTGATCCTCTATCTTATTACAACTGAAACTGAAACTCCTAAGAATATGACGAAGTGTGACGGGGTTGGGATGACCCAAGCAAGCGTGCCAGAGATCGATGCGAACGGAGAGAGCAACCGGTGCGGTGGTGGTGGAGGAAGGTGGAAGAACTGGATAAAGATCGTCGGGGTTGTCACATCGGTGAAGTACCATCCTGGTTCGAGCGTCCTTGACACAAAAACCGAACCCATGAAATTCAACAGTAATAGGATTTTCACGAGCAAGAAATTTAACAGAGACAAGGTTCTTAATAAGATTAGGAGACACAGCTATGTTAGACATAGATATAGTCATGAAGTTAGAAGGAAAAGAAGTGTGCCCAACGTGTGTGATGGGAAGTGTGGAACCGTCACCGATAATGATGCGGTGATCGGTGTTGACTGGAGTGAAAGAGGCAAGATTACCAGGATGAGCAAACATGTGAGCCATGGCTCTGGTGTCCATGTACCAATCGCCACCTCCAGTGTAGTTGGTCGGCGTAGGGACGGTGTGCAGCGTTGCGAGGCGCGCCCGATCCCAAGGCACCGGTGACAGCACCGGCGAGGGGGGCGGAGACGCCATCGGGGAGTCGTAACCGCCGCTCAGCTGTGGCGGTGGGTACCCTCCAGAGGGCTATGGGGCCACGTAGTACGCCTGATGTGCCCGCGGGCGCGGCACAGGAAGGGACGGTGCAGGGGGCCATGGGACCGGCATGGTGTACGCATGATCGACACTAGTCCATGAGTTATAACCGGAGGCCCACGAGGGAGGCACCTGGAACTACTGCTGCTACTGCTGATGCGACGCACCCGCACCCTGCTGCTGCTGTTGCTGGCCACCGTGTCGGCCTCCACTACGCCGGTCGACAGGAGGCGCGAGAGGGACAGGAGGCATGTACGGGAGAGGCAGCAGCCCCCGCTGCGGCTGCGGCGCCGGGAATGGGTGTGGCAACGCCGGGTGGCACAGTTGAGGAGGTGCGGCCAAGGCAGCGGGGGCCCACCACGGATGGTGTCGGCGGCAAGAGCAGTGTGGATGGCCCGTGCCTTCACCTGCTTCCTTCGCCGCTCCTCCAGCTAGAGGTACGCAACGAACTTCCTGAAGGACGGCTCGGGGATGAGGGAGAGGTTCGCCGCGGCATTGCCGAAGTCCTCGTTGAGCCCGGTAGTGAGCGTGTTGAGGAGGGTGTCATCATCGATCTTTGCGCCAACATCACGGAGCTCGTCAGTGAGAATCTTGAGGCGGCGACAATAGTCCTCGACGGAGGAGTTGTCCTGGTGGCACCCAAAAAACTCTTGCTGCAAAAAAACACGACGTTGAAGGCGATTGTCGGTGAAGAGCCCGTTCAGCTTAGTCCACACGGCATGGGCGTCATCACCGTCCTGCACGGCCGTCTGAAACAGGACTGGCGAGATGGTGAGGAAGAACCACCGGATGATCATGGTGTCGATGGTGGACCAGTCATGGAAGTCGGGGACGAGGCTAGAGTCGACGGAGCCGTCCACATGATCAACGAGATGGTACTCCCGGAGCATGAGGGAGAAGTAGGTCTTCCACGTGTAGTAGGAGGAGTCTGTCTGGGAAAGACGAACCGAAACCCGCTCGTGGATGTTGACATTACGGATGTCGTTGACGTCGGGCGGGTTGGCGTTGGCGAATGGGTTGGAGTTGGTGGAGGCGCCCGAAGTGACGGATGACATGGTGGCGAGTGGCGTAGGCGTCGGGTGTGTCTAGGGTTAGGGTTGGGTGAGCAGCGGCTGTGAGAGGAGTAGCAACTATGGCTACGGGTGGGGAGGAGGAGGTCACGGTGGCGGGAGAGCAGCTGTGACAGGAGGTAAGGCGGCGGCGGCGCACGGGGTACGGCGGCGGCTGCAGTGTCATGGTGACGGCGATCGGGTCGGCTGGGGCGAGCGGGGAGAGCAGCGGCGCAGGGGAAGGGTAGCACGGCGGCTGCGTAAGGGGAGAGGCGCGTCAGTGGCAGCGGAAGCTAGGGTTGAAACCTAGGAAACTAATACCATGTATGTTGTGGGAATTGCACGATGTATTGCTCAGGTGCAAACGCACGTATATATGAAGTACAATGGTGGGCCACGACCTCAACTATACACGCAACTAGGAGGTGGGCCCAATACACAAATATGCACAACACATATACTCAACACAACACATTACTAAATGAAATGCACACTTCTTTCACATTAAAATAGTAGTACTAGATTAACACCTTCTTATACATACCACCATAGGGACACACTACGACAAGGCACATACACCACTATGCAACATGCACGCAAGGACACACCCATCACATAGTACACACCAACACACGTGTGCACCAGTGCTGCGGCCGGCTGAGATGGAGGATGAGGCGGTCAACAAGAGGAGGTGGCTCGAGCCACAACTACATCCGGCGAGCCTAGACATCATCAGGAACCTCCATGATGACCTGCTGCTTGTCATCATCACCCTCCTCCCCAGAAAATCTGGCATGTGGACCACCCTGCTCTCACGGTTGTGGCGTCCCCTCTGATGCCACATCCCTATCAACCTCACTGTCGACAATGGTCTCCGCGATGGGTATTGCAAACGCTTTGTCGCGTTCTCCAAGATCCTTGCATCGCACTAAAAGGCAGCCAGACGTGTTGACATCGACATGTTAATTACCAACCGCAAGGTCCAAGCCAAGTTTGAAGAGTGGATATTATCCCCCATCCTATATCATCTTGAGGAGCTCAGTTTTGCAGGTGGACGACGTCGCTCTCTGTCGTCGGTTGCACTCTACCTTGTGTCCAGGTGGTGCCACACCAAGTTAAGGTCGTGCTATTTTCCCCAAATTAATGCCACGCTTGCTCTTCTTCTCCCTCAACTCAAGGAGCTCGAGCTCTTCGACTTTGCAATCTCGAAGGAGGCTATTGAGCGCGTGATCCCAGATTGTATTACGCTCGAGTATCTTCATCTCACGGGATCCATGGATTCATTAGACTCCACTTTGCCTTGACGAATCTCCAAACAATTTATGTGTATCTCATGCCATGTAAAGGAAATCACTTGACGGGTCAGTTGAGCTATTTCATGATATGGTCATTGAGGATGCACCTTTCCTTAAGGGTTTGCTTGTATCTGATGTAGAAGGTCCAACAAAAATCAGGGTCAATCACACGTTGAAATTGACACTATTGGCCTAATCCTCCTGCAATTTCTCCAAACTTCTTATTGGATCCATAATCGTTAAGGTACAACACTCTTCTTATCCTCCTCCAACTTCTTATTCTTGAAATTTACTTTTAAAAAAAATTCTTGATATATGTTCAGTTTCATCCAGAAAATGATTGTCACGAGCTTGACCCCATATCTATGCACAGTGAAGATTAGAGCACTAGAATCTATCGGCCCCATTCTGATGAGGACATCAATACTATTGTTACACCCACAACCCCTGCTACTATACATATTGGACCAATTACTAGACCTCGTGCATGCTAACTGAATTACCAAGTACTTTTGTTTCTTGGAAATCCTTCCAATGTGCATGAACATATGATGTTGCCTAAATTAGATACTTTTATTTTACCTATTAATGAAGGACCTACCATGGACAAGAAGGATGGCCATTGGGGCGGGAGCAAGCATGGATAAGAAGGTGTGCGCGCGAAAGAGAACAATGGAGATTCAAGTGATGATTTTTGCACTTTGAAGCAACCAAAATGAGAGCATGAATGCTTGGACGAAATATTCAATATGCCACTTTATAAATTTCGTCCATAGGCTATTATAGGTGTTGCGCCACCTTAATTTTGGACCAGGACCATGTAATTTCAAAATACAATATTATAGGCTGTTTTTAGAGTCCGTATGTGTGGGGAAACTGAGTTAGGGTTCGTTTCGGACCCCTCCTACAAGGGGTCACAAAATTCCTCTCTATTCTCCCATATATACAGCCCTTAGGGTGTCGTTTAGACTTGGGTTTTGTTTAGATTAAAAGTTGTCCATAGATGCAACTTTGCGTTCTTCGTTTGTGTTCCACAACCAGACCAAGGCGTCACAGAACCCACCTTGATCAATAAAGCTTTCTTTCTATATTCGCAATGTCTAGATTGCAATCTCAGTTTCTTGCTTGTTCTTCGTTTGCATGCAGGAAACAGAGCCTCGTGGTAAAGGTTGATCATGCTCCGGCATGGTCACTAACCTCTTAGAGTTGGTTTAGCGATTGATAAGGAGCGACGTCCTTGCACGTTCGTAGTCGGATCGTCAAAGTCGACTCTACCAAAACGATAGCCACATCTCATCGAAACACAAGGACACCTTTCTATGCTTTGTTGTGAAAAGTGGTATTATTTCCATTCGTGGACATGCCTCCCTCTTTGCCTCCGGTTCTCACTAAACTTTTGTAGGAGTTCCCTAACATCTTTCCACAAGATGTGCCACTGGGATTACCACCTATTCAAGGGATTGAGCATCATATTGACTTAATTCCCAGTGCATCGCTACCCAACCGTGTGCCATACCGTAGCAATACCGAGGAGACAAAGGAGATTATGATTCAAGTATAGGATTTGCTTGAAAAAGGTTATATACATGAATCCCTTAGTCCTTGTGTTGTTGCTATTACTCTAGTGCCAGAAAAGGATGGTACATCACGTATGTGTGTTGATTGTAGAGGCATTGATAATATTACTATTCGTTATCGCCAACATATTCCTAGGCTAGTGGATATGCTTGATGCATTAAGTGGCTCTACAATTTTATCCAAAGTTGATTTGCATAGTGGATACCATCAAATTCGTATGAAATTGGGAGATGAATGGAAAACAACATTTAAAACTAAGTTTCGATTATATGAGTGGTTAGTCATGCCTTTTCGGTTAACTAACGCACCTAGTACTTTCATGAGATTAATGAATGAGGTTTTACGTGCTTTCATTGGATGATTTGTGGTAGTCTATTTTGATGATATACTGATTTATAGTAGATCCTTAGAGAAACACATGGAACATTTACATGTTGTTTTTATTGCTCTACGTGATGCATGTTTGTTTGGTAAGCTTGGGAAGTGCACCTTTTGCACCGACCGAGTATCTTTTATTGGCTATGTTGTTACTCCATAGGGAATTGAAGTTTATAAAGCCAACACTGAAGCTATTGAGAGTTGGCCGCAGCCCAATACGGTCACAAGTGATGAGTTTTCTTGGCCTCACTGGTTTCTATAGGCGTTTTGTGAGAGATTTCAGCACCATTTCTGCACCTCGCACTAATCTTACAAAGAAGGATGTGCCTTTTGTTTGGGGTACCACACAGGAAGAAGCCTTCACGGTATTGAAAGATAAGTTAACACATGCTCCTTTACTCCAACTTCCTGATTTTAATAGGACTTTCGAGCTTGAATGAGATGCTAGTGGAATTGGATTAGGAGGTGTGTTATTACGAGATGGTAAACTCGTTGCATCCTTTTCTAAAATTTGAGTGGGCCTAGTCAGAATTATTCTACTTATGATGAGGAATTATATGTTCTTGTTTGGACTTTGGAAACATGGCAACATTATTTATGGCCCAAAGAATTTGCTATACATTCTGATCATGAATCTTGGAAACATAGTAAAAGTCAAGCAAAACTGAAATGTAGACATGCTACATGGATTGGATTCATTGAAACTTCTCCATATGTCATTAAACACAATAAGGGAAAAGAAAATGTTATTGCTGATGCGTTGTCTCGTCGCTATACTATGCTATCACAACTTGACTTTAAAATATTTGGTTTGGAGACATGATGTTGAATTTAAAGATGTGTTGCGGAATTGTAAAGAAGGGATAACATGGAACAAGTTCATCATTAATGATGGATTTGTGTTCTGTGCTAACAAGATATGCATTCCAGCTAACGGGAGAGGCGCGTGGAGGAAAATTAATAGGACACTTGGCCGTGAAAAAGATGCAAGATGTACTTTCTACACATTTCTTTTGTCCAAAGATGAGACGGGATGTTGAGCATTTTGTTGCTTGTTGCACTACATGTCAGAAAGCTAAGTCACGACTCAATCATCATGGTTTGAATATGCCTTTGGCTGTAGCTAGTGTTCCTTGGGAGGATATATGTATGGATTTTGTTTAGGTTTTACCTCGAACAAAGAAGGGGAGGGATAACATATTTGTTGTTGTGGATAGATTTTCAAAAATGGCACACTTTATACCATGTCATAAAAGTGATGATGCTGCTAATGTTGGCGATTTGTTCTTTCGTGAAATTACTCGCTTGCATGGTGTGCCAAATACAATTGTTTCAAATTGTGATGCTAAATTTTTTAGCAACTTTTGGAGATGTTTATGGGCTAAGTTGGGTACTAAACTGCTTCCTGGTACTACATGTCACCCCCAAATTGATGGACGAACTAAAGTAGTCAATAGATCATTGCCTACTTTTCTTAGGATTGTTTTGAAGAGTGACTTGAAAATGTGGGAAGAATGCTTTCCTCTTATTGAATTTTCATATAATCGTTCATTGCATTCTACTACTAAGATGTGCCTTTTTGAAATTGTGTAAGGTTTCATACCTCATGCACCTATTGATTTGTTGCATCTTCCATCTTTGGACAAGGTAAATTTTGATGCTAACCAACGTGCTAAACTGATCTTAAAATTTCATGAGGTAACTAAGGAAAACATTAAGCGTATGAATGCTAAATACAAACTTGTTGTAGATAAGGGTAGAAAACATGTTGTATTTGCACCTAGAGATCTTGTTTGGTTACATTTGTGTAGGGATAGATTTCCTTATTTGCGCAAGTCAAAGCTAATGCCACGTGCTAATGGTCCTTTTAAGGTGTTAGAGAAAATAAATGATAATGCATATAAACTTGAGCTGCCTGCAGAGTTTGGGGTTAGTCCCACTTTTAACATTGCATATTTGAAGCCTTGTTTGGGTGAGGGAGATCAGTTTTCGTCGAGGATGAATTCACTTCAAGAAGGGAAGGATGATGAGGACATCAATAATATTGTTACACCCACATCCCCTGATGTTATACATACTGGGCCAATTACTAGAGCTCGGGCATGCCAATTGAATTACTATGTACTTTCGTTTCTCGGAAATCCTTCCAATCTTCATGAACATAAGATGGTGCCTAAATTAGATACTTTTGTTTTACTTACGAAAGAAGGACCTACCATGGACAAGAAATATGTTCATTGGAGCAGTAGCAAGCATGGAGTAGAAGGTGTGCACGTGGAAGAGAACAATGGAGATGCCAGTGATGATTTTCGCACTTTGAAGCCACCATAATAATAGCATGAATGCTTGGATGAAATATTAAAGATGCCACTTTGTAAATTTTGTCTATAGACTATTATAGGTGTTGCGCCACCTTAATTTTGGGCAAGGATCGTGTAATTTCAAAATACAAAAATTTAGGCTGTTTTTAGAGTCTGTATGTGTGGGGAAACTGAGTTAGGGTTCGTTTCGGACCCCTCCTCCAAGGTGCCATGAAATTCCCCTCTATTCCTGTCACACCCTGTCTTTTGCCTCATGACTAAGTTAACATGACTCAAAAACTAGGGCCAATTAAAAAATTTTGAGTGCATGTGAATGCTTGACTCGTGTGTTATTTGCTTGCTTGTTTTATTGCTTGCTGGTGCTCCTCATAAAACTCCATCCAACTCTCAAAACTCTTTTCCTTGATCTAAACTCTTGTGCAATGACCATACCATGTGTATAGGATCTAAACCTATTTTTATAAAAAATTATTTTGACCAAAAAGTGTTTATTCAAAGTAGGTTTTCAAAAAACATAGAGTTGAGGTTTGCACTGAAAGTCGTCAAATTGGGTGGACCTTTTTCCCCAAAGGCTTAATTTGAAACCTACTATATATATGACTTCCCAAAAACACCAAATATTATTTTTAAAGATTATTTTCCTATTTTATTTAAAGGCCTTTCTTAAGGCTAGAAATGGTCTTCCCAAAAACACCAAAGGCGGATCTCGAGTAGGGGGTCCCGAGCTGTGAGACTAGGATCGATGGTAACAGGAGACCAAGGAGGCGATGTTTACCCAGGTTCGGGCCCTCCTATGGAGGTAATACCCTACGTCATGCTTGATTGTATTGATGATATGTGGGTTACAGAGTTGATCTACCTCGAGATTGAATAGCTAAACCCTAGATGAGTTGTTCTTTCTCCTACAACTTAAAACCCTCCGGCTATATAGACACCGAGGGTACCTAGGGTTTACACATGGTCGGTTACACGTCGAAGGGATAAACATGCCTATTCACTACTCCAAACATGGAGGATACGCCACGATTCCTGAAGCTTCCTTCCTGGAGACAGGGCCTTCGATCAATCCAATGCTCGGTAAGCCTTTGATCAGTCCGGCCCATAAAAATGGGTCGGCCACATGAGGACCCCTTAAACCAGGACTCCCTCGGGCGTACATGCGAGCTAGGACTTTCCCCAGTCAGAATGCCTGCAGAGTTAAGGCAGATGGCATGGGTTCATGCTATCGTTGAAGATTTCCACTACAAGTTTATGAAGACTTGGTCATAAAGGCCATTTTTGAGTACAAACCATATGTAATGGATGTACGACTTGACAAGGCTAGTGGAATTTACAAGGTATTTGTACCATTATGTTGCATCCACATAAAGTAACGAAACTTCTTACGTAGGTGTAGCATTACTCTTTTAATATCAGTTTGAACCTTGTTTTTTATGCATAGTTTGAACCTTGTAATATTATGACACGCCAACATGTGGTACTATGTTACAATTAATGTTTGTGTGCATAAGTGCAACAACGAGGTAACCAATATACCCTTACAATATTTATTAGAACACATGGCAATGCATGGGAAATTATCTAGAACATGGCTAGGGGTAAGTATGGTAGCTCTGCAGCCTTGATGACAATGATTGCACACGGTGAGGCTGACTTCGGTAACCCGAAAACACTGCCTCCACTCTGGTGTCATCTCCGGTGCAGGGTATTGTCACTTCATTGTGAGGATTAGCATATAATAATTTGACCAATGGCTGCATTTAGTGGTACTACCACCTCCGTCTGAACTTAGTATTTGACTAGCAATATGTAGTAATGCATGTCACGAAAGATAAACTCTCTCCATAAATAGATATAAGAGTGTTTAGTTCAGTATTTTTAGCAACTAGCACTAGTAGCTTCATAAATAAACATGGAGTAGTGTTTTATACGTATTATAATGTAGTTTCCAAATATATTATGGACTCTCCCTTCCAGTTGAATTGATGGGCACTCGAAGCTGATAAGATTTGAATGAGGGTAAAAAGGCGAGGAGAAGCGGTTCCCGATATGTAGAAAGGCCAATGATGCATCCTGAGACTACCCATGGTGGGAGTAACTTCATTAGTACCATAGGGTCTAAATCAACAATTTTGCTTATGTGGCAATGCTTTAATGTGGACAGGAATGATCTGAGTAACATACTAGTAGCTTGTTACTCATACTATGTAACATAACACATACCAAGACAAGATGAGTCTACAACCTAATAAATGAAGTGGTGCATGACACCACAAATATGTTACTTCCCACTATAGAGGTGATAAAATATAACTACTAGTAACATGTTATGTACTAGTCTAAGTTACTCCCCACTATGTGTAGTCTGAGGGAAGTAATAATGGTAGAACCAGCATGCAGCCAGATGAGGCATATAGAGTATTTAGTACTACTACCTTCGTCCTGGTTTATTGGTCACGTTCATATTTTGTCCAAAATTTTGACCATAGATCTAACTAATAAAATGTTAATCCCTCCGTCTTGGTGCATAGGGAACCTAAGAGAACTTAGATTTTCCAAGAATTTTAGTCACCCTTCCTTAATTAGCACCAATCAATCAACTATGTTTCTCATCATAGAAAGTGTTTTTAGTTTTCCTTTTTCCATTCCCATGTACAAGTCAACCAACAATCTCCAAAATAATTTACATTTGCATGCATGCATGGTGGAAGAGGTAAACAAGAAGGAAGTGGTGATAACCCACAAGTATAGGGGATCGCAATAGTCTTCGTGGGTAGTATTACACCTTGATTATTGATTCGACACAAGGGGGGCCAAAGAATATTTATTGGTCTTAAAAGCTGAGTGTCAATTCAACCACACTTGGGATATCTCGCTGTAACAAAGATTTTACTAGAACATCAAAATAGTAGTAGTAATAGTAATAACAGCAGTTTTGTAGTGATTGTAACAGTAGCAGCAACAATAGTAACTTAGCAAGATTCAGTATATGGAAAGCGTAGACACGTGGACCAATGATGGATAATGATTTAGATGACATCAATCATGTAACAGTTACACACTAGAGCGACATAGAACTAGCTCCTATTCGTCAATATAATGTAGGCATGTATTCCAGATATAGTCATACGTGCTTGCGATAAGAACTCGCATGACATCTTTCGTCCTACCCTCCCATGGCAACGGGATCCATAAGGAAACTAAGGGATATTAAGTCCTCCTTATAATAGAGAACCGGAACAAAGCATTAACACATGGTGATAACATGTACTCCAACTACGGCAATCACCGGAAAGAATCCCATTTATTGTCACCTTGGGGTATGCGGATCATAACATGTAATAGGTGCATACGAGCTGCAAGATAGGATCTAAGCACTTTCATATTTAGAGTAAACATAATATGTTCAAATCTGAAATCATAGCACTCGGGCCCTAGTGAGAAGTGTTAAGCATAGCAAAGTCATAGCAACATCAATCTTAGAACATAGTGGATACTAGGGATCAAGCCCTATCAAAATAACTCAATTACATGATCAATCTCATCCAATCCAATCACCATTCAGCAAGCCTACAAGGGTATTATTCACTCCTAGCTGTGAGCATCATGGCATTGTTGATGGAGAAGGGTTCGTGATGACGACGGCGACGAATCCCCCTCTCCGGAGCCCCAAATGGACTCTAGATCAGCCCTCCCGAGGAAGAACAGGAGGTGGCGATGGCTCCATCTTGTAAAACATGATGAAAACTTCTCTCTTATTTTTTCTCCGTAACTGTGAATTTGTAGGACTGGAATTAGGGTCGAGGGAGAGACATGGGCCCCACAAGCTAATAGGATGCGCCAAGGGGTGGGTGCCCCCTGTTGGCTTATGGCCCACGGTGAGCCCCCTCCGGTAGGCCTTTGCTCCATTATTCTTCATATATTCCATAAAAATCAACAAAAAGTTTCATTCGATTCCAAGAACTTCTATTTCTGCACAAAAATAACACCAAGGTAGTTTTGTGGAAAGCAACGTCATTCCAGGTTAGTTTCATCCAAATCATGCAACTTAGAGTCTAAAACAAGAGCAAAAGTGTTTGGAAAAGTAGATACGTTTTAGACGTATCAACTCCCCCAAGCTTACCTCATTGCTTGTCCTCAACAAATTCAGTTGATAAACTGAAAGTGATAAAGAAAACTTTTACGAACTCTTTTGTTCTTGTTGATATACATATGCTTAGATAGTGTTAAGGTTTTTAGGACAAATCATAAATAACCATATTCATGATAACACTAAGCTATCATACTCAGTCATGACAATAACATAACCAGCTAGCGAGCAATTTCTAAAAATAATCATGATATAATATGATGACACGGTATTTCGCTAGCCCTTTCTAAGGCCGCAAAACATAAATGCAGGGCTTTGAGATCCAAGCAACGACTAAACATTGTAATTTAGAGTAGAAAAGATCCGGTCATGCTCACATCCAACATTAACTATACTCAATGCACAAGAATGACAGTAGTGCTCTTAGGTATGGTGCTTTAGTAAGAAGGTGATGACTCAAGAATAAAAATAGAAAAATGAAAGTAAATGGAAGGGCCATGCGTAGAGGGAAGCATTAAATTGCAAAGTTGCGAGAGCTCAAGGTTTTAAAACAAAGATGAAATTGTAATTTTGGGTGGTGTACTTTTCCTGTTAACGACATGATAGATTTTTTGATATCTTCCATGCTAAACACATTATTGGTGGTTCCCAAAGGGAAATGTAAAATTTGCTCATTTCCACCATCCATACACAAACCATGGCTCACTAAATCCACGGGTGCCTTCTAACATATCAACTATCCCACGAGTTTTGTTTAATTTATTTTTGATTATGCAGGACTGGGTATCCTTTTTACCAGCCTCTCTCGGGTAATGACAGGCGAATAAGCACCCATCTTGAGAATAACCCGCCTAGCATGGAAGATACCTATCGCCCGATCGCCCCATGAGCGGTACGAGCACACAAAACGGATGTTTATTTGAATGTTTAGAGGTGGCACGCGCAAATTTAGTTGGAATGGCAGGGTGATACAGCATATAGGTAGGTATGGTGGACTCATTTGGCATAACTTGGGTTTAGCAGTTTGGATGCACAAGCAGTATTCCCGCTTAGTATAGCTGAAGTCTAGCAATAGATTGAGAACCGGCCAGCTGTAGAGCGAAAACAGTCATAATCATGCATTAAGAATAATTTACTTTTAACAATAGCCTGAGTAGGATATTGACACTTCAATTTTAACATTATGAAGTCTGCATTGGTTTTGAATCAACTACATCTTTGCACATTGGCCAAGTCAAGCCGCTCGAATTACTCAGAGGGAAATACCATACCACATCATAACCATTTTAATGAATGTTGACACATAAGATAAATCATTATCCACTCTTAGCTATTTAAGCATGGAATGAGTAACTATAATCTCTAATTGTCATCATAAACATGTTTACTCATAATATGTTAAATCAAGATCGAACGAGCTAAACATATTTACAAAAACGGAAAACGATATGAGTTCATACCATCTTTCTATACCATGGTCACTTCATAAATTACACGACCAAATGATGTGAAAATAATAATAGTGCAAGTGCATCATGGACTAAGCTGGAATCTACGAAACAATTTATGCAAAGGAGAAGACATGGTAATATTGGCTCTTTGTTAGATAAACATTCATACATATGAGAGCCACTCAACATTTTCGTTGTGGTCTTCTCCTTTCAATGACTCAACAAAAGAAAAATAAATTAAGAGAAACACACTGAAATATTTTTGGAGTTTTTGGTTTCTATGAAGGACGCAAATAAACAAAGGAAAAATAGGAACGAGAAAAATTATTTACACGGGAAAGCTCCTAACATGCAAAGGAAATATTTTTGTGTTTTCTTTTAATATTGCAAACTAATGAAACAAGAAAAGAACAACAAGAAATATTTTGGGTTTCCAATCTTTTCAAACACATAAGAAGAAGGCGGAAAATAAAGCTAACATGGATATACAATGAAAGAGCATGAACACCAACAATTGATATGAAGTGTGTGAACATGAATATAATGTCGGTGAGAAATACATAGCCCCCAAGCTTAGGCTTTTGCCTAGCTTGGTGATCACCATCCATAGTAGCCATCTGGTCCAGGAGGGAAGCAGTTGGGCTTAGGTACTTAAGCATCGCAAGCATAAGTCGCAACCTTCGACTAAGCGAACTCGTTCCGGTAAGCAATTATATCTAATTGCATGATGACCTATCCATTCCCAGCATGATAATCAAACAAAGAACATGTAGGTAATAGAATAACATCAAGAGTGTTCTTGCTATATACCACATTATAACGAATGTGGTGCATAGGTTGAGGTTCATCAATGAACTGGTGATCTAACATAGACTGATGATCAAGATAAACCTTAGCCAACAAGTAATCAATGGGGCATATGTCGACATTAAAACATTTTGCTAAGTGAGTGGAATAAATACCACCATCAACCCAACCCTTGGTTTGGTCACTATGCAAGCGGTGCATGACAATAGCTCCCAAGTTGTAAGTGTTATCTCCATATAGTGTGTGACTCAATAGCAAGGATGGGGGCACTGAGACCGCCACCCTGACCCATCCCAGTTAAACATTTCCCTATGAATAAAGCAAAGTAGTGCACAAAAGGAAAATGTAAAATGGTGGCCCTGGCATTTGATGCGCCCCTAGTTTCTCCCACGGTTAAAGTAAGGAGGAAGTCCTGGAACTCCTACGGTTTAGGCTCATGTGTTCCCTCGTCAGAAGGAATCAAGCATATTTCACAAAATTCAGAGAGTGGTAATTCATAATGTTCTGTATATAAATCAAAGCGCACTATAGGAACATTGAGCCTATTTATGAAATAGAAATTTTTCACAAAGGATTTTGTAAGGGGATAATATTTATCACACTCATCAGCGAGGAAGTTGGTCAGCTCGGCATTTGCAATGAATCGCATAAACTCTTGGTGGAAACCCGCTTTACTCATGAATGGTATATGTGTCCATTCACATGGCCTAACCTCTATGTTGTGAAAGATATTGATGTCCTGGTCCTGGATCCTCCCAACAACTCCTTTTGGGACTTCGGCTTGAAGAACCCCTCCTAAGGATATTCATTTTCCTATGACAAATTTCTGAAATTTTTGGGCCACAAAATTATGTCAATAGAACTTTGCAAGATTGGTTGTAACTACCCATACAGATGCCTAGAGGCCATATAAAGCATTCACACTAGTTAGGACTCAAAGAATTCAACATGCATGCTCATTTTCAGTAGCGAAAAGTGAAACAAAATATGCAAAATATAAACCACTAAAGAAAAAACTATTTGGAGGAATGGAGGAGTCACATACCAAGGAGCAATTCCTCAAGACACTTTCGGGAACGGAGTTTTGAGGAAAGAGATCGAAAATCTCAGGTTTGGGAGCAAGTACACAAGACAGAGAGAGGGTGACTACAATTTTTTGCTGGAGGTAGGAGAAGGCATGGGCTAAATAGATAAGGCAGGAGGACCCTGTGGGCCCCATAAGCTATCAAGGCACGCCATGTTGACTTGTGGCCCACAGGTGCACCTCCCTAATGTGTTTTTAGTACCATTGTTTTTTAAATTTTCCAGAAAAAATCATGTTAAAATTTTGTGGCATTCTGAGACATTTTATTTCCGGGCCATTTTCATTGCACGGGAAACTCAGAAAACAAGATAATCATGGCATTTTATTTGGTTTAACTAAAAATAACATATAGTAAACTAATGGTATAGAAAGTTGTGCTTACTAAATTCGTCAGCCACATGTCTTTCAAAAAGGATCCATTAATAAGGTTGATCAAGCCTTATTAATAACCGTATTTGATTGACATGAAACCGAAGAATTTTCGTGAAACACTAAGTTACCTCAATGGGGATTTGCATATCCCCAACAATAAGAATATCATATTTCTTCTTGGCAGTGGGAAGAGGGAATTTGAACCCTCCAATAGTGATTGTGGCAATTGGCTTGATGACATTGATATTATTTACCGAAGCTTGTTTCTTTGGAAAATGTGTCGTATGTTGTTTGCCATTGACATGAAAAGTAACCTTATTCTTGTTGCAATCAATAACAGCCCCTGCATTATTTAAAAAGGGTCTACTAAGGATAATCGACATATTGTCGTCCTCGGGCATCTCTAGAATAACAAAGTATGTTAAGATAGTAACATTTGCAACCACAACAAGAACATCCTCACAAATCCCAATAGGTATAGTAGTGCAGTTATCACCCATTTGCAAGGATATCTCAGTAGGTGTAAGCTCATTCAAATCAAGTCTTTTTTATAGAGAGGAAGGTATAACGCTAACACCATCTCCTAAATCACGTAAAGGAGTTTTAACATTACTTTGTTTAATGGAGCAAGGTATTGTGGGTATACATGGATCTCCCAACTTCTTCGGAAATCCACCATCAAAATAATATAGCAATCATGGTAGAAATTTACGTTTTAGGTATCTTCTTTTGTTCATAATAATGCCATTCATATACTTATCATACGGAGGCATTTCCAAACTATCAGTCAAGTGAGTGCGCAAAAATACAGGTCTAATCATTTCAGCAAAGCATTCAAACTCCTCCGCATTCCTACTCTTGGAAGGCTTATGACGGAATGGCATGCGTTTTTGGACCCATGGCTCTCTTTCCTGACCAAGTTTTCTAGCAAGAAAGTCTTTCTTCTCATAACATTTATTTCTAGGATGTGGGTTATCCATATCTTCAGCAGGTTCTGTTCCCACATCATTATCAGGTTCTTTATTATTATCAGGTTGAGCATCTATGTGAACATTATTGTTATCATTTTCAGTTTCAGTTTCACTATGTGAATGCTCACTACCAAATTGTGTCTCAACATCAGAAATAAACACATCATTATGTTTTTCAGTAGGCTTATCTATAACAAGTTCACTACAAGACTGAACAGTCCTATCATTTTTCTTTTTCTTTTTCGTCTTAAATGGACTAGGTGTGCCATCACTAATTATTTGAGAGTCTTATTCAATTCTTTTATGATGACCCTCGGGATAAAGAGGTTCCTAGGTCATTCTACCTCCTCTAGTCATCACTCTAACTGCATGGTCATTCATATTTTCATTTAATTCAGCAAGCAAATCGTTTTGTGCCTTAGCAACTTGGTCTAGTTTAGTGTGAACCATAGAAGCATGTTATCCTAGACCTTTAACATCATTAGCAATTCTATACATCAAGTCACTTAAGCGATATATCATCATGGAATTGCGTCTCAATTGATCTTTGATATAGTATTGAAATGTTCTTGCTTAACAATGTAATTATCGAATTCATCCATGGATTGACCAGGAGTCTTTTTATAAGGTATATCACTTTCATTAAAGGCACGGGGAGAATTTACATCTACTACTTATGTCGGGGTGCCAAGTCCATGTATTTCTTCAATAGGTGGTAAATTCTTGACATCTTCAGATTTAATACCTTTCTCCCTCATAGTTCTCTTAGCTTCTTGCATATCTTCTGGACTGACGGATAGAATGCCTCTCTTCTTTTTAATAGTTACTGGTGGTGGTTCAGGAAGTATCCAATTATCTACATTTTGCAATATATTATTCAATAATTCGTCAGCTTGTCCAACAGTTCGTTCCCTGAAAACACAACCAGCACAACTATCTAGGTAGTCCCTAGAAGCATCAGTTAGTCCATTATAAAGGATATCAAGTATTTAAATTTTTCTAAAGAGGATGGTCAGGCAAAGCTCTTAGTAGCTGGAGAAGCCTCCCCCAAGCTTCAGGGAGATTATCTTTTCAAGTTCCACAAAGTTAAATATTTCATGTAAAGCAGCTTGTTTTTTATGAGTGGGAAAATATTCTTCAAAGAAGTAATATATCATGTATTGGGGGCTACGCACACAATCAGGAGCAGGAGTGAGAAACCGTTTCTTAGCATCGCCTTTTAGCGAGAAAGGAAAAGGCTTAAGGATATAATAGTAGCGCATCTTTTCCTCATGCGCAAACAAAGTGGCAATATCATTCAATCTAGTGAGGTGTCCCATAAAAGTTTCAGTTTCATAACCATGGAAAGGATCAGATTCTACTATAGTGAGTAACTCTGGATCAATAGATAATTCATAATCCTTATTAGTAACACATATAGGAGAAGTAGCAAAGGATCATGTTTCATTATCTCCATCATAGATTTTTCTTTCAGTTTTGCATAGAAGTTTCTTCAAATCATCTCTATCATCACAACCAAGAAAGTCTCTAGCTATCTCCCCATCCATAATATAAACCTCAGGTACATCAGGTAATTCATATCTAGAGAGCTAGGCATAATAGGTGAATCATAGTCTTCTTTAGTTTCACCATTTTCAGTTTCTAAGGATGTAGCAATATGAGCATCAAGCAATTCACCAAGTGGCATGGATTTATATTTATCAAGCATAACAGTAGCATCATCGTAAGTTTCGTGAATTTCAAAGGTTGCATCATCAAGTAATTGCGACATATCAGAACGAGCAACAAGTGGTGGTGTCATAAGTTGATTGAAAACAGTAGGTGAATCAAAAGTAGAGCTAGATGGAAGTTCCTTACCTCCCCATGTCTTAGAGGGTATAATCTTGGTTCTCGTGTCCTTCAGATTCTTCATAGTGGCAATTTGATATCTTCAAGTGAACACGATAAATAGAGCTATGCTCCCCGGCAACGGCGCCAAAAAAATGTCTTGATAACCCCCAAGTATAGGGGATCGCAACAGTCTTCGCGGGTAGTATTACACCCTGATTTATTGCTTCGACACAAGCGGAGCCAAAGAATATTTATTGGTCTTAGCAGCTGAGTTGTCAATTCAACCAAACCTGGGATATCTTGTTGCAGCAAAGATTTTAGTAGCACGGCAAAATAGTAGTAGTAACGGTAACAACAGCAGTTTTTTAGTGATTACAAGAGTAGTAGCAGCAATAGTAACTTAGCAAGATTATGTACATGAAGAGTGTAGGCACGTGGACCGATCATGGATAATGATTTAGATGACCTCAATCATGTAACATTTGCACACTAGAACAACACAGAACTAGCTCCAATTCGTCAATATAATGTAGGCATGTATTCCGCCTATAGCTATACATGCTTGTGCTAAGAACTTGCATGAAATCTTTTGTCCTACCCTCCCATGGCAGTGGGGTCCATAAGGAAACTAAGGCATATTAAGGCCTCCTTTTAGTAGAGAACCGGAACAAAGCATTAACACATGGTGAATACATGAACTCCTCAAACTACGGCAATCACTGAAAAGAATCCCAATTATTGTCACCTTGGGGTATGCGGATCATAACACGTAATAGGTGCATACAACTTGTAATATAGGTTCTAAACACCTTCATATTCAGAGAAAACATAATAGGTTCAGATCTGAATCATGGCACTAGGGCTCTATTAACAAGCATTAAGCATAGCAAAGTCATAGCAGCATCAATCTCACAACATAGTGGATACTAGGGATCAAGCCCCATCAAAATAACTCGATTACATGATCAATCTCATCCAATCCCATCACCGTCCAGCAAGCCTACAAAGGAATTACTCACTCCCAGCGGATAGCATCATTGAATTGTTGATGAATAAGGGTTGGTGATGACAGCGATGAATCCCCCTCTCTGGAGCCCCAAATGGACTCCAAATCAGCCCTCCAAGGGAAGATCGGGAGGTAGTGGAAGCTCCATCTCGTAAAATGTGATAAAAACTTCTCTCTTATTTTTTATCCGCAGTTATCAATTTATAGGACTGGAATTAGGGTCGAGCGATCCACATGGGCCCCACAAGCTAACACGGTGCGCCCAGGGGGGATGGCGCGCCCTATTGGCTTATGGACCATGGGTGACCCCCCCCCCCCACCGGCAGGTATTCGCTCCATAATTCTTCATATATTCCGGAAAAAATCCACAAAAAGTTTCATCTGATTTTGATAACTTCTATTTTTGCACAAAAATAACACCAAGGAAGTTATGCGGAAAACAACGTCGGTCCGGGTTAGTTTCATGCAAATCATGCAAATTAGAGTCTAGAACAAGAGCAAAAGTGTTTGGAAAACTAAATATGTTTGAGACATATCAGTGGGTTGTGTATTCAACTCAGGCAATTAAAAGCTTAGTTAATGGGATGCATTGATTGGTTATTTGGCACTGTCAATTTTTTGCCTCGCCCACTCCTTGCGCACTAATATCTACTACGTAACTTTATTCTTGTAGACTCTGTTTAGCCTTCAACCGCAGAGTTTATGTACTGCCAAGACAAGTTGCATAATAATTTTCAAACATTAACTATTGTATACTATTATTTTCACAATTTATGTCTACCAATATAAGTGTGACGCCCCCATTTTGCTCGTATGATAATCATACACGCAAATGCATACGACCAAGATTAGGGACTCACGGGAAATATCATAACACAACTCTAGACACAAATAAAAGTCATAGAAGCTTCATATTACAATCCAGGGGCCTCGAATACATAATGTCAAATACATACGAGTTAGTGGAAGCAAATAATATCTGAGTACAGACATAAGTTACACAAGTTCTGCCTTAAGAAGGCAAGCACAAACATAACACGGATCGAAAGAGGCAAGGCCTCCTACCTGGGAACCTCCTATCCTACTGTTGTTCGGCGGCAGCCGCCACATAGTAGTAGGCACCGTCGGTGTAGTGGTAGTCGTCGGCGGGATCCACTGTCTCTTGGGCTCCGTCATCTAGTCACGGCAATTGTATCAAGAGGAGAGGGGGAACAAAGTAACTGTGAGTACTCATCCAAAGTACTCGCAAAACTGACATCAGAACTATGCTAAGTATGCAACATTATCAAAGGAATGGGGCTATATCTTTAGACTGACTATAGACATGCTAGAATAGAAAGAAAACCTAGTCAAGACTAGCATCTTCAGTGTCTTGCAGCATTAAAAGAGTGCAAATTAGCATATTTATAATGTAGCAAGTGTATTAGCAATGCCCGGAGATTCTTCCTCGACACCCTGCGAGGAGGCAATCTCGGAGCCAAACAGTTCATCTCAATTTTAAGTCACTGTCGGTGTTCTGGTAACGGGGGTACCCAGACCTGCCTGCCTGTGGCCCAGGGCATGGCCCACCTCATCAGCCAAACACGGCCTAGCGCGGCCCCTCTCAAGACAAGGCCCTTGCGAGGATCTCGGGCTCGCAAGGAGGAACGACACCAATACCAGCAAGGATGGGCCTCCTCGGGCCCCCTCCGGATCAGCGGAGATCTCTATGAAGAACCTGGCCTCGGGAGTCAAAGATGACACGACGAAGGACAGGTGGGCGCCAGCGCGCCAGGCAGTGCAGTTTCCCCTTTCGTGCAAAGGGAGCAAGGACATATGCTGGTTCCCGAAGCGCCTCCCAAAGGTTTCCATTCCAATGCCACAAGACCAGAACCATGAACCCCGCAGGGCCGATGTCATCGCCGAGCTCACCACATCGTCATTGATAGCTACTTTGCAAACGAAGACCACCTTTGGATAGGGTGGGGACGTACTCCTGTCCCCCTTCAAATTTGGCCGTTGTGGGATCACTTCCTGCCATTGTGATAAGGGAAGAGGACCCGGACCACCGCTATATATAGAGGCTACGCCGCACCATAGAGGGGATCCACGCTGACACCATCCCACGACAGAACCACTCGACGAACCACGAGACAAGGCAGAGAGCCAAGAACACCACTAGAGCTCCCTCGCGAGGCTCAAAATCATTATACTAGTTCATCGACCACACCTCCTCAAGAGGTAATCCACCAAAGCAGGAGTAGGGTATTACGCTTCCCAGCGGCCCGAACCTGGGTAAACCACCGTGTTCATCTTCTTCCTTGTCATCTTGCGAGTTCACCATAGTAACCATCGAGTAGCAAGCTGGCTAGGGCAAAGCTGCAGGGGATCTTCACACACGCCCCTGTGTTCGAACCTTGAGGGTTTTACGGAGCCCGAAATCCGATAGTCACAATTCTAGTTGTATTAGATCAAGCTACAACTCTAAGTTGACCAGTTACCGAGGAAAAGGCTATTCGAATAGTTGAAATCATCCCTGCAGGGGTGCACCACATTTCCCAACATGCTTGATAACCTCTGGCTGGACACACTTTCCTGGGTCATCCCCGGCCTCGAGACATCAACACGTCATCGCCCTACCTAGGCTCGACAGAGAGGCCAGCCCGTCGGTCTAAATCCTAAGCATGCAAGGGTCATGGGCCCAATCACCCTTTGCACTCCAGCACGATGCGAGGGCAACCGAGATTAGTCCTAGCACCTCTTATACAAGATCAATGTCGTCACTGACCACTCGGGCGCGCGCCGCTCCATTGCTGGCATCCGAAGAGGTTCGGCTGATACAATGACGCCGAGTGCCCATAACTTCTCCCACGTGAAGGTTAGTGTGAAAAGGTCAATCGACCAACTCAGATCAAATACCCAACCCATTAGCATTTTGTTAATTGCAGTGATGAGCGTGATACACGATATGCGGTCATGTCGCCTCGTCTCGAGTACTTGTGGCAAGGGGCAAGAATGCTCGGCCATGCCTCATCGTATTACACCAACACCCTCCAACCATCCTGACCTCAACATGTAACAATAGTGAAGTTAATGTATCTGTGTGTCCAAACATCAAGGGGAAACCCAAGGAATCAACCTTGGAGAATTCCACCCGATGTAACCATCAAGGTGACCAGAGAGGATTCACCCTTGATGGTCTATGCTTGAGGGGTTGCCGAAAGCACATTTGCTCCCTTCGTGGTTTTGGTAATTAATAACAACATATATGTCCTTGAACTAATGTTTCCACCAAGTATATTTCAGGAAAAGTTCAATGATAGGGATGGCAAAAGGATTGTGGAATCACCCCAAGAATCAAGGAATAGGTTGGCCAAACTTCAAGGAAGAGGACTCTACATTTTACATTTGTGATAAATCACTTTGAGTCCATAGGAAAGCCAATACTATTAAAAAGGGGTAAAGTACGATGGTGGACAACATGCTCAAAGTGCACAAAGTGACAAGTCACCAAAACATCCACAAACTCTCCCACCAAAGTTTGTCCAAATCCATATATGCAAAATCAGTGCAACCAACATTCCTATACCGGTGCCACCGATTCCCAAACCAGACAGACCCAGCCAAACCCTAACACTTCGGTGCAACCGACACTTCACTCGGTGCCACCGAGTTGGGTTGCCAAGTTACTGGTATGCAGATTCCTCATTTTCGGTCCCACCAAAAATGGTGAATCGGCGTCACCGAGTTTGGCAAATCTGACCGTTGGTCACCTTGTTGGTGCAACTGAGATTTGTATATCGGACTCATCGAGATTCAAAAGTTACTAACTTTAAGTCACTTCGGTAACACCGAGATTTACACATGAGCATCACCGACTCTGACTTATTGTGTGTAATGGTTGGATTTTTGGAGATGGCTATATATACCTCTCCACCACCACCTACTCGAAAGAGAAGCACTCAGAACTATTCCATGTCTATCCTACTCAGTTTTCATAGAGAGAACCGCCTACCCTTGTGTTGAGATCAAGATATTCTACTCCAACCATATGGATCTTGATTTCTAGCCTCCACAACTTGCTTTCCACAAATCCCATCTCTTCTACCAATCCAAATCTATGAGAGAGTGATTGTGTGTTGAGGAGTCTATCATCTTGAAGCACAAGAGCAAGGAGTTCATCGTCACTACCGAGCCTATTACCTTTTAGAGGGTGGTGCCTCCTAGATTGGTTAGGTGTCGCTTGGGAGACTCCTACTTCGTGTTGTGGAGTGAACCAAGAAGTTTTTAAGGGCAACGAGATCGCCTACTTCGTGAAGATCTA
This sequence comes from Hordeum marinum, assembly GCA_022496015.1. Lineage (NCBI taxonomy): Eukaryota > Viridiplantae > Streptophyta > Magnoliopsida > Poales > Poaceae > Hordeum > Hordeum marinum. The sequence continues at coordinate 238,409,398 of CM039677.1, forward strand.
CCCATAGTGAGGCTAGTCCTTTGTGGACGGAAGTCGCTTGGAATAGTCAAGGTTGCTTCTTCGTGGAACCCTCCATGGGTAGAGCCCTTCATGGAGTCTCGCGATCGTTACCCTCCGTGGGTTGAAGACTCCATGAACGTGGACATACGATAGCACCACCTATCGTAACCATGGGAAAAAATCATCATGTCATCACTTGTGTTTGCATTCCTACCTCTCTATTTACTTACATGTGCATTGTCTTTACTTTCCGCTGCTATACTCTTAGACATGCATGTGTCGGGTGTTACTTGATATGCTATGAATGCTAAAACTTGCCAAGACTTAAAATTAAGAAAAAGGCAAAACTTTTATTTGGTGAAGCAGTCTAATCACACCCCCCTTTCTAGACCTACTTTCGATCCTACAAGTGGTATCAAAGATTTTGTCTCCATTGCATTGGTTTCACAACCTAGGATAAGTATGGCATCTAGTGAGGGAAATTATCACCGTAGAGGTCCGTACTTTGATGGCACAAATTTTGCTAGTTGGAAGAACAAAATGAAAATGCATTTGCTTGGTCATAACCCCGTCGTTCGGGATGTTGTTCGTGTTGGCTTGCAAGGTGAATTATTTGCGGAAGGAAAGGAACCGGATCGTGAAGCGACCGTGGATGAATTGAAGATGATGCAACTCAATGCTCAAGAATGTGACATTCTCTTCAACTACCTATGCCCCGAAGAATTCAACAAAATCAGCCTTCTTGAACACGCAAAAGAGATTTGGGATACCTTGGTTGATATGCACGAAGGAACTGAATCCGTGAGAGAATCGAAGTTAGATGTTATTCAAGGTCAACTTGACAAGTTCAAGATGAAGGATGGTGAAGGAGTCACTGAGATGTACTCTAGACTAGCTCTCCTCACCAATGAGATTGCCGGCTTAGGAAGCGAAGAAATGACAGAGAAATTCATCATCAAGAAGATACTTCGAGCTTTGGATGATCGATATGACACCGTGCGCACTTTGATCCAAATGATTCCGAACTACAAAGATCTCAAACCAATGGAAGTGATTGGTAGAATTGTTGCTCGTGAGATGACACACAAAGAGAAGGAAGAATTACATCTCAAGTCTAGCGGCGCTTACAAAGCCACAAGTGATGTTCCCACTACCTCAAGCGACAACCTTGTCACAAATGAAGAGATAAGCCTCATGGTCAAGAAATTCAACAAATTCTACAGGAATAGAAGCAAAGATTGAAGCTCCAACTCAAGATATGAAGAGGCGCGTTCGTCAAGTCGTGACCGAAACTACTACAATTGTGGGAAGCCTGGACACTACTCCAATGAGTGCTCGGCATCCTACAAATGAAGAGAAGAGTCACAAAGAAGACGAAGCTCAAGAGATGAATCACCTCGTAGAGAGAGAGAAGGAGTAGAAATAATCCTTATAAACGAAGACCCTCAAGGGGAAGTAGGGACTCGGAGAAGAAGGACAAGCACACCAAGAGCTACTCAAGATGGAAGCATCAAACTCATATTGGTTAATGGGTTTTCGGCTCCGACACCGACAACCATTCCGAGAGAAGCTATCACTCCAACTTCGATTATAGTCAAGATGATGGTGTTGCCGGAATTGCACTAGTGACAACCAACTCCTATGATCCATTTGATTCACCAATTGAAGGAGGTGGAAGTTGCTTCATGGCTAAAGGCCCCAAGGTATCACACCCCGAATATCTTGATTTCGATAGTGATGAAGATGATTTTCTTTACGACGATGACTTGTTATGTGATAAAACTAGTGATATTAATCATAATGAACTTGATAATTCTCATGCTAGTCAAGATAAGTCAATTGATGATGATAACATGAAAATATAATGACTAACTCAAGAACTAAACACTCTTAAGTTAGCTCATGAATCTACTCTTGAAGATCATAGAGAGCTTATAAGAACTCATGAGAAGCTACTCTTCGAGAAGCTCAATTTGGAGCAAGAACATGAATTTCTTAAAGCTATCAATGATGATCTTCAAAAGAAGACTTCATCTTATCTTGCCAAACGACTACTCTTATCTACATACATGCCACAAGTTAAATCCAAGCAAACTAGTAACAAAGGCAAGAAAGATTCTTCATCTAGTAACAACAATAAAAATGTTAAATCCAATGATGTTGTTTCTAGTAGTTCTATTGATTCCACTAATGATGATTCTCTTAGCCAAGTTACACTTGAGTAAGAAAATGCTTTACTGAAAGGAATTATAGAGAAAGGTATCTACAAGAGTCTTGAAGGGTACAAACAATTTGATGAGATTGTACACAAGCATGGAGGATACAGGAAGAATCCTGGTGTTGGCTACTTCAATGCTAATGGAGTTTAATGGGAAGAAGGTCAATATCCCAATCCCAAGTTTCTTCCTCAAAAGGAGAAGTATGAAAATACTCTTCCCAAGGGAACAAAGTTGCAAGATGACCTTCCACCACAAGACCACAAGCTCAAGGGCAAGAACAAGCTTCAAGAGGACATTGACTCATATGAAGATGAAACCCAAGCTTTGGTGAAGTGGGTTCCCAAGGCTACTACAAGCTCAACTTCTACAAGTGCTACTTCAACACCAAGAATCCCCATCAACTTGATGTGGGTTCCCAAGAAGAAGAACTAGAGAGTTCTTGAGGGGTGACTCCGCCAATGAAATTCACTCATATTCACTATTGGCGAGGACTATTTGCAATCAACGTCAACTTCATGCAATAGTTCAAGGAGTCACACATTCCCTCAAAGGTAATCAAGGGACGAGGTAATAAACAAATCAATGGACATCATAACATATACTTTGCACTCCATGTCCATAGATATCCTTGTATTTGTCTCTTGTGTGTTGGGACTAACCCATGTAGGTGAGAAGAATAAGGAAACAACAAGGATGCTCCCTACTCTTGGTGATCTTCATCAACTTTGAGCATCCACCACTACCTCACCAACATGAAGTCTTCATCGACAAAACCCAAGGTTAGTTTATCCCTCTTATGAGGGGATGTCACATCAAGGGGGAGCTTTACTCTAAGACTTGAGTCAAAGCATCTCTTAGTATGTGACAACATTAAATGCTTTATGTAAAAGTGGTAATCCCACTCGTTCATAAACGATGGGTATGACCTATGATCAAGTATTCTTACTTGGCTCCTAAGTCAATATACTCATATATTGATGACTTCGTCATCGCCAAAGTGCTTGTTAGATGCTAGAGTATTTGTGCATGTTTTCCATGGTTTCATTTGACATCTTATTCTGTGAGCATGTTGGTCGGCATTTATTTACTCATTCGAGGATATCCAATTGTTGCTATTTGGCTTTTGATTTATCTTTTGCCAATTGGGTATACAAGAATGCCTAGGACCACTTGTTTAGCTATCTATGCTTTCTCACCTCATACTCTATTCATGTTGCATCACAAAATTTGAACAAGTGCTTTTTGATCCCTTTGTGTGTGGAGCACTCGGAGTTCCGTATCGACAAGGACTGACCATTAAAACCTCCCAAGTGCATCTCGATGGAACCAACCACAAATTCTCGGTCTCACCAAATGCCTAGGGTTGATCTGGTTTTCAATCTCGGTACCACCGATTCCATCTTCTTGGTTACATCAAGTTTCCCTGTCAACTGACAGTTGAGGAACTCGGAGACACCAAAAAGTTAGAATCGGTGTCACCGACAGTGGTGGGTATATAATCTCTGGACACGATGGTTCAAAAATTCATTCGTCGAATCATCGCGCCTCAATCCCTAAGCTGCTGTAGAAGGACCCCCTGGTCGTCGCATTTGTCCTCCCGCACTCCTCCGCCACTGGGAATTGCCGTCACCGACGAAATCATCTCCCTCGTTGCCATCGTAGAGGATCCGTGCCAAACTAGGGTATGGATTCAACCTCTTTCACAAGAATGTAAAGTGAGTGGTCTACGACAATCAGTCGATCTCTAACATGACCTCTAAGAGATCCTGAACACCTGCTTACGTCAGTCATAACCCCACCATTTTCTCTCCCGGATCATGTTCACGAGCAGAGATAGTCACGGTTACTCACACAGTTGGTGCATTTTATCTTGAGTTTACTTCAAGTTTGCTAGAACCGGGTGTTAAACAAATATCCAAGTTGCCACATAACTGCGGGCACGGCTTTCCCAAAGATTTAACCCTGCAGGGGTGCTCCAACTAGTCCATGACAAATAACCACACTCCGTGGGAATAGCCTCGAACGCGGATCTCGCGGTCATCATAGGCAACTCCAACTGAATTCCCACACCTCGAGAGAACCCGAAGAAAGTCAGAATCCACAAGCAAGACATTCGGTAAAGGTAAAACAAATCCAGCAAGACCACCCGCCGTGTCGACGAACCCGATAAGAGACGCGTATCTCGTTCTCAGGACACGACAGATGGGACTAGCTACAGGGGAAAAAAACAATCCTCAAGTTGCCTCGAGGTGGCCCCGCAGGCAGCCCATTTTGGACCAACACTCATGAGGAGCACTGGCCCGGGGGGTTGATTAAGTTATCCACGGGTTTGCAAGACCCTATGCAATTAATTAAGTTGTTAAGCAAATGTAGTACCAATGTTGGGTCTTGCCGGACAAGTTTTAATCTCAACCGAATAAACAAGGGGGTCCCCATAACAACCCCAAGCGTGTTAGGAGCGCAAAATATGGAAACATAACACTGGTAACGAGGAACTAATGAGGGTACGAGCGGAACAAATCACTTAGCAAAGGCCAAGCCTTCCACCAATACGAGATATATATGTGCATTAATTTAAATAACATAATTTATTGTGATGTCCAATCCATGTTATCACATGGAACAACATGCAACTAAGAACGCTATACGAGGGCTGAGCAACGGTAACTTAGCCAAACAACGTTTTGCTGGGATGTGGAGGTTAGAGGCTGTCATGGTAACATGGGGGCTGATATCATATGGTAGGTAGCGCAATTGTAACGATAAGAACGAGAAACTAGCAAGCAAAGATAGTATTGGGATCCGGGTACGATCATCTTGCATGTTGGTTCTTCAGCGGAACAAGTAGCGGGATCCTCGTAGTGGTACTCTCCAGGTTCCTCGAACTCAGATTCGACATCGCTTCTACCCAAGAGAAACAGCAAATAAATAACCAACCAAGGTGCAATGCATAAGCAAGATGATGCATCAACATTTTAATGAGGAATTTAACATGCAATCCAACTCCGGTCAAGTTTCACATGCAAAGGTGGTAGATTAATGAATCTGGATAGAACCTCATGTTAAGTTATTTATACATGCATGAACATGGCAAATATGGATGCATCATGAAAAATCGATGGAAATGCATATAAAGAACGTGGGAAACGGAGCTACGGTTCTCGAGATACGTTCACGACAAGGTACGAAGGCAAAAACACAAGACCACCTAATACCTGGTCTAATTCTTGGCATTACAAGGTAACCAATGGATAGGTGATGAAAAACCAATCCCAATAGACTCAAGAATCACTCACTTCCATGGAGTATAGCTCCCACAACACCCAAAACAAAATAGCACTCAATCTGCCACAAAACAGCAACAAAGCAATTTGAAAAGCTCACAACTATTGCTACAGGAACTCTACAGCCACAAACAAGACATGAACAGGTTCTACTCAACACCCACATAAATTCATCCAACTATACAATCAACAAAATAGCAACACATCACTATGCATGGAGCTGACAAGTAGGCATGATGAAACGGATTTTTAGGGACTTGGTGAAACTTCTAGTTTTCTGGAATCTGGGTTAATAAAGTAGCAAGTTCACAGCACTGGTTAAATATGCTAGGAAGCTCCAAATGGCATAAAAACTAACAGGATGGTATATGGCAATATCTACTACAAATTCCTAACACTGAGCATTGTAAACAACCCAACACAACACTAGCTACACCCTGATCTTCAAGACAAAACAATAACAGCAGATCCCCAGACAGCCATTTCTAGAGCAGGTTGGCAGAAACAGAAAGTAGCTAGATAAACAGTATGGTTCCCACTGATCTGGAGACTTAGATCAAATAAAACAAATACATGGATGCTCAAAGCAACTTTTTCTAGCAATATAATGTTGACAAGAACTCCAAAGCATGCATGGATTAATTCATATGAAAATGACAAAAGGGCATCACAGCATAAAAATGCACTTTTTTCAAGTTGCCCCAAAGTCAAATATGACTTCACAGGTGCATAGAGGGGTTTAAAACACCCCCAAAATCATTATTCATACCTATATGCTTGCATGGAACACCAAGGAGAAAAGCTAGATCGAAATTCTACCCTCACTAGGCATAGGTGACTTATGTCACTTATGAAACTTGTTGCAAATGCCCCAAATGGACATGTGCTCCATATATACAAGTTAGAAGTGATTAATTAACAGGTTAGGGACATGATAACATAGTCTAGCATCAAAAACAAGAAAGGAACTAGCTAGAGTAGAAACCATGCTCATATGATCATATAGGGAGAAACCTACACATGGAGCTACAATGCACATGAATGGGTGTATGTAGATCATACACACACCACTCAAACTCATATAATCTCACTCATAAATAACACATACCACACAAGCATCCAAACACACTCACAAGCACACATACACACACAAGCATGGGTGCACATGCACATAGTGCATACACACTCACACCCACATTGCTCTCACCACAAGAGCATGTGCACACATGCACACACCCCTCTCTACACTATTCCAAACACACACATGCATGGGGGTGTATGCAAATGGGGCATACACACGCACACACCTACACTCTCATGCATCAATCAACACACACATTTATGGGTGTGTATGCACATGATGCATACACACACATACACCTACACAAGCACACATGTGTGTATATGCACATAGTGCATATGCACTCACATACACAACACACCTCTCATGTATGTATATGCACATAGTGCATATACACACCAACACACACACTCACATGTGTATGTGCACATAGCACACACACTTCTGCACACACACACAAAACACACATAAGGTACACATACACTCTGTTTTGCAAAAGAAAGAAAACAAAAAGAAAAACAGGAAAAAGGAAAAGGGGGGAAGAAGGGGATCGAACCCACAACCTCCCTGCCCAGCCCATCGAACTAGGCCACTGGGCTACGAACGCGGTCGACAACAGAAGGGGCACGCTAGCGCTCTAATACACACACAGCATGGCTTAACTGACGAAACTGAAGACAAACAGAGCAGCGGCGACACGCGAACGGCGACACGATTCCAGCGACACAGGGCAACTCCAGCGACTCTAGCTGCACCTACGCGCGCGGGAACGAATGGCAGATCCATTCCCGCACTCATCTTGCGACGAGCGGGATGGAGGAGTGCGGCAGGTGCTCGCCTATCTACCGGCGGCGACAACGACTACGGCGACGGCTACTCTGGAGGAGAAAACAAAATATTTTTGGTGAATGAAATAATGAGACCTATTTTATAAAAATATTAAGTTGATTTATAGAGCATGTTATTTTATTAGTAAATTAATAAAACAGCCCCTGATTTTAAAAGAATGTAAACCAAAATATTTCAAACATCCAAAACACCAAGCCCATCATTCATAGCAATAATAGGGCCACCACATGAACATTTTAAAAAGGATTTAAACACAACTTGAAACTGATTATAAAAATTAAATAGGAAGAAGGGGTTTTGGGGAGGAAACTTGCAAAGGGAAAAGAGAGAGGGAATGAAGATGTTGCCACATGCTTCACCCACATACAAACACCACACTCCAAGCATCACATACAACACACTCACCACCATACATCAAAGCAAGCACAAGAACCAACATGACACAAAGAATGAAATGAGAATGATGCATGATGATGATGGATGAAATGATGCATGAATGCCACCAACACATGAATGACAAGGTTCACTCCGAACATAGCTCATGTTAACAAGGTCATACAATGGGTTACATGCCATAAAAGGTAGGGACATCACTTGGGATGTCAAAACTCTCCCACACTACATGAGGATCTCGACCCGAGATCTAGGAACGAAAGAAGTCTGGAAATTCGGAACGGAGCAGGTCCTCGCGTTCCCAAGTAGCTTCTTTGTCGGAATGATTAGACCACTTCACCTTGAGGAACTTGATAGACTTGTTGCGAGTCTTACGCTCAGTTTCTTCAAGAATTGCAACTGGGTGCTCACGATAAGAAAGATCAGCTTGAAGATCGATGTCTTGAAGGTCAATGCTTCGCTCGGGAGACTTGAAGCATTTTCGGAGCTGAGAAACATGGAAGACCTCGTGCACGTTCGCGAAATTTGGAGGAAGCTCAAGTTGATATGCAAGACCACCTCTCTTGTCAACAACTTTGAATGGGGCAACGAAACGAGGAGCCAACTTCCCTTTGATTCCAAATCACTGCGTGCCTCTCATGGGAGAAACTTTGAGATAGACAAGATCATCCACTTGGAAGGAAACATCCCGATGTTTGCTATCATAATAGCTCTTCTGATGGGATTGAGCTACTTTGAGGTTCTCACAAATGACATGGCACATCTCTTCTGCTTCAGTGATCATGTCATTGCCCAATATCTGACGCTCACCGGTTTCAGACCAGTTAAGCGGGGTACGACACTTTCTGTCTTAGAGAATCTCGAACGGGGCCTTGCCTGAACTAGCTTTGAAGCTATTGTTGTATGAGAATTCAGCATATGGAAGACAGTCTTCCCACTTCATGCCGAACGGTATCACACAAGCTCTGAGCATATCTTCAAGGATTTTATTGACCCTCTCAACTTGACCACTTGTCTGCGGATGGAACGCCGTGCTGAAACGGATCTTAGTACCCATAGCAGTCTGGAAGGACTCCCAAAACATGGAAGTGAAGAGACTTCCACGGTCAGAAGAGATGAGTTGAGGAATGCCATGCAAATACACTATTCTTGACGTATACAACTCTGCAAGCTGAGCTGCAGAAATAGGCTCCTTGACTGGCAGGAAATGAGCAACTTTTGACAACTTGTCGATAACCACAAAGATGGCATCGTTGCCCTTCTTGGACTTAGGAAACCCAGTTACGAAATCCATCTCCACATGATCGAATTTCCACTCTGGGATAAGCAAAGGCTGAAGAAGACCTGCTGGACGTTGATGCTCCGCCTTCACTCTGCGACAAACATCACACTCACTCACGAACTGAGCAATTTCACATTTCATACGAGTCCACCAGAAGGTTTGCTTGAGGTCCTGATACATCTTGGAACTGCCTGGATGAATGGATAGAAGAGAATTATGTGCTTCGTCCATGATAACCTTTCTGAGATCACCTTTTGGAACAAGACGGTCCTCAAAGAAACAAGGTATCTTTGTCATCGACACGAAAGCACTTATACTTCGGAATGCTCTTGGCCACACCTTTCTTCACTTTCCTCACCATAGCGTCTAGCAGCTGCGCTTGGCGAACCTGATCTTCCAGAGTCAGAGAGACTTGAAGATTTGCAAGAAATCCTTGCGGAATCATCTGAAGGTTGAGCTTGCGGAAGGCTTCACAAAGCTCGGGTTGAAGAGGCTTCAAGATCATACTATTGCAATACGCCTTACGGCTGAGCGCGTCTGCAATGACATTAGCTTTCCCCGGAGTATACTCAATGCTTGGGTTGAAGTCTTCAAGCATTTCCACCCAACGAGATTGCCGAAGATTGAGATTTGGTTGAGTGAAAATGTACTTCAGGATCTTGTGATCAGTGTACACCTCAACTGGTCTACCCAACAACAAATGCCTCCAAGTCATAAGAGCATGCACAACTGCCGCCAACTCAAGATCATGAGTGGGGTAGTTCTTCTCGGCAGGCTTCAACTGACGCGAGGTATAGGCCACAATCTTCTTGTCTTGCATAAGAACACCACCAAGGCCTTCGAGAGAAGCATCACAGAAAACTTGGAAATGCTTGGACTGCTCTGGAGGAACAAGAACTGGAGCTAAAGTCAATCTCTGCTTGAGCGTATTGAAAGCTGCATCACACTCACGAGACCAAACATACTTGACACTCTTCTGGAGGAGATTGGACAGAGGCTTAGCAATTTGAGAGAAGTTCTCCACGAATCTTCTGCAATAACTGGCAAGCCCAAGGAAACTTCGAAGCTGCTTGACGTTCTGCGGAGGTTCCCACTTCAATATAGCTTCAACTTTCTTAGGGTGCACTTTAATTCCCTCGGTAGAGATGACATGCCCGAGGTACACCACTTCATTAAGCCAGAACTCACACTTGGAAAACTTGGCATAGAACCGATGTTCCCTTAACTTGTTGAGCACGAGGCGGAGATGCTCTGCATGATCTTCTTCTGTCTCGGAGAACACAAGGATATCATCCAGATAGACCAACATAAACTCATTCTTGAAAGGAGAGAAGATGAAATTCATCATCCTTGAGAAGGTTGGAGGAGCATTCGCAAGACCAAACAACATAACAGTGTACTCATACGAGCCAAAGCTCGTTCTGAACGCGGTCTTGGGAATGTCTTCTTCATGAATGCGGATTTGATGATAACCCATTCGAAGATCCAACTTGGAGAAAACTTTGGCACCTTTCAGTTGTTCAAACAACTCATTGATGTTGGGAAGTGGGTACTTGTTTCTGATTGTCTTCTTGTTCAATGGCCGGTAGTCCACACAAAGACGATCCGTGCCATCCTTCTTTTTGACAAACAAAACTCCACAACCCCACGGAGAAGAACTTGATCTGATCAGACCCAGACGTTCTTGCTCATCTAGCTGCTTCTTCAACTCTTTCAGCTCTTCGGGGCCAAGTTTGTACGGGCGCTTGCAGACCGGTTCAGTTCCGGGCTCGAGATCAATCACGAACTCAACTGGCCGGTGCGGAGGCATTCCTAGCAATTCTTCTGGAAAGACATCTTCATAGTCACAAACCACCGGAATTTGAGAAATCGCCGAGATTTCACCCTTCTCATTAAGAGCAAAGAGACGGATTGTGTCATCGCGAGCTGCGAAAATAATCACGTCTTCTGAAGGATGAGTCAGCTTGACTTCTTTTGCTTTGCAATCAATGTGAGCCTTGTTCATAGCCAGGAAGTCCATGCCCAGAATGAGATCAATATCAGAATTCCCAAGAACAATTGGAGAAGCCAAAAAAGAATAATTGCCCATCTTGATAGAAGCATCCCGAACCATCATCTTTGAACTGAGACGCTTATCGGGAGACACCACTTGCAATGCATTTGGCAAAAACTCCGTGGAAAAACAATGTTTTGCCGCAAAAGGATAAGACATGAAACAATGCGATGCACCAGAATCAAACAAAACTTTTGCAGGGAATTCATTAACTGAGAGATTACCCATAATCACATCATTGGACTGCTCTGCTTCTGCTGCATTCACCATATTCACCCTTGCGGTCTTGGGATTATGCTTCACCATAGCATTGATTGGAGGCTTGACAGGAGGAGGAGGCGGAAGACGTCGCTGGTTGCACTTGTTTGCATAGTGGCCCTTCTGACCACACTTGTGACAAGTCACCTCAGAAAGCGGACGAACATTGCCTGGAGGAGGAACAAGAACAGCCTTGGACGAATGATTCTTCTGCTGGAACCCTGGGTTGGGTGGGTGGGAAGAGCCACGACCACCAAACTGCTTCTGCTGCTAAGGAGGACGAAACAGAAGAGGATTTGGCGCCCAATACTTCTGCTGCTTAGGAACACTCTGAGAGCCGAAAGAAGAAGAATATGAATCCCTTGAACGCTTCTTGGAGTTCTCCAACTTGAGCTGAGCTGCTTCAATCTTCAAAGCCATGTTGTAGAACTGATCAAACTCACGAGGCTCTTGCAGAACTAGACCTGGCAGAAGCTCATCCTTGAGACCACCTCTGAACTGATAGATCATAGCCTTATCATCTAGAACATCTTGCTTGGCATAACGAGCTAGATTCTGGAACTCAATGTTGTACTGGTAGACTGACTTGGTTCCCTGCTTCAGGCGCCTAAACTTCTCACGCATCTCCTCGACAAAGCTTGTCGGAAGGTAATGAGCCCTGAAGTCATGACGGAAATCGTCCCAAGTAACAACACGATCACCCCTGGAATCCTTGTACTGTTGCCACCAATTAGCTACCTGACCTTTTAGCTGGAACGATGCAAACCTGACAAAGTCCTCTAGCCTGACATTGCTGCACTCAAAATGCTTGCTCATATCACGAAGCCAATCATCAGCATCTAGAGGCTGCTCACAACAGGTGAATGTCTTAGGTTGGTTGGCAAGGAACTGATTGAGAGTTGCAAACTGCAATTGATTCTGAAAACTGCCTTGAAACCCTTGCTGACCCTGCTCCCTTTCTTGCAATAGCCTAAGCAACATCTGAGTGTTCGCATTGGTTGCGGCCATCACAGCTTGCCAAGCTTCTGGAGGAGGAGGCGGAGGAGGCGGTGGCGGGGGTGGTGGTGGAACATCAGTCTGCTCCTCACCACGACCCGGATTGCTGCGAGTTGGTGGAGCCATCCTGAAGATGGACAAAACGCCTTAGCCTCATTGATAAGATGAAACCTAAGCTGAATGAAATGCTTGAAAGAATTGAACAACACACATAGCCTTCCTACTGAAAAATTAGTAAGAATGCTTCTTCAGATCATGATAACATCATTAGACATAATAAGCTACTTGCAATAACACCACAAGTATTGAGCTAAGCGCTCGGAACAAATGTACATACCCAATACATCTGGAGAAGATGATCCTAGATGACTACAAGATTTCCCACCTATGAACTTCTGAAAACTTTCTTGTTTATGCGATTCGGGTTGCAGAATCAGGAACCTTCCCTAGGCAATCAGCTGCGACTGCATCCGCAACCTTCCACACCATAATTCAAGACATTTAGCAAACTCATCTAATCTCAAATCCTCGAACTCACGATGATACTAAACCATGGTGGTACCCCGGACGCCTCCCCAGTACTGGGTGACTCCGACCTTATCTCACCACAATAAGTATTGAAGCAATTTCGAACATTCTCCATCCTGAGATATCAAGGAAGCAGAATGATAACGATGTGCCAACGTTCCTCGGAGCTCAACTCCCCGGAAGAAATCAAGTCAGACAGGAGGCACCAAGACAGAACCCTGTCACATCGGCATCATATAGATTCCAAAATACCCGCGTGATCCTAAAAAAAATTTTGAGCGAGGAGAGGAGTAGAATTAAAATTCCTAAGTCGGAAACCTCACCAGAGCAAAGAAGAGGAGTACAAAGAATCCTACTCTCCGATATAACTAGACTCAAAATAGTTTTACTAGACACAACTCGGCCAAGTTCGAACAAGCAAAGGCTCCTATGGTGGTATGGCTCTGATACCAACTTGTCACGCCCAAGATGCGTGCCTATCCGTTTAAGGCACGAGGGCCTGGAAAGGGATAGAGGCGCATCTTGCCGTTAGCAAGAATAGTATCATTACAACATACAATACTGAATGAGAAGAGTATACCAGTTGGCTTACACTCGCCACATGCTAACTTACAAAGTCACTCAAATCATAGCATCAAGTTGAACACAGGGTCCGACTACGGACGAAATCAAACGATAAAAGAAGTTGCAAATGATACTATCAAGTTGTTCCAAAGATCACGACCAGGTCCCCTACTCATCTGGATACGTCACGTACATCCTGCCTCTCTCCTCATCATACTCCCACTGGAGCTGAGTAAGATCATCCTGCACGAACTCATCTTAACCTGCACCTGGATTGTTGTAGTAAACTATGAGCCACAGAGGACTCAGCAATCAAGAAACCCGGGTGCCAACACTATATAAGCTTTAGGAAGGAATGGGTGATGTTTAAGTCTGCAGCAGCCTAAGCATTTATAGTGGCTAACTTACGTAGCAAGAATGTAAAGTGAGTGGTCTACGACAATCGGTCGATCTCTAACATGACCTCTAAGAGATCCTGAACACCTGCTTACGTCAGTCATAACCCCACCATGTTCTCTCTCGAATCATGTTCACGAGCAGAGACAGACACGGTTACTCACACAGTTGGTGCATTTTATCTTGAGTTTACTTCAAGTTTGCTAGAATCGGGTGTTAAACAAATATCCAAGTTGCCACATAACCGCGGGCACGGCTTTCCGAAAGATTTAACCCTGCAGGGGTGCTCCAACTAGTCCATGAAAAATAACCACACTCCGTGGGAATAGCCTCGAACGCGGATCTCGCGGTCATCATAGGCTACTCCAACTGAATTCCCACACCTCGAGAGAACCCGAAGAAAGTCAGAATCCACAAGCAAGACATTCGATAAAGGTAAAACAAATCCAGCAAGACCACCCGCCATGTCGACGAACCCGATAAGAGCCGCGTATCTCGTTCTCAGGACACGACAGATGGGACTAGCTACAGGGGAAAAAAACAATCCTCAAGTTGCCTCGAGGCGGCCCTGCAGGCAGCCCATTTTGGACCAACACTCATGAGGAGCACTGGCCCGGGGGGTTGATTAAGTTATCCACGGGTTTGCAAGACCCTATGCAATTAATTAAGTTGTTAAGCAAATGTAGTACCAATGTTGGGTCTTGCCGGACAAGTTTTAATCTCAACCGAATAAACAAGGGGGTCCCCATAACAACCCCAAGCGTGTTAGGAGCGCAAAATATGGAAACATAACACTGGTAACGAGGAACTAATGAGGGTACGAGCGGAACAAATCACTTAGCAAAGGCCAAGCCTTCCACCAATACGAGATATATATGTGCATTAATTTAAATAACAGAATTTGTTGTGATGTCCAATCCATGTTATCACATGGAACAACATGCAACTAAGAACGCTATATGAGGGCTGAGCAGCGGTAACTTAGCCAAACAACGGTTTGCTGGGATGTGGAGGTTAGAGGTTGTCATGGTAACATGGGGGCTGATATCATATGGTAGGTAGCGCAATTGTAACGATAAGAACGAGAAACTATCAAGCAAAGATAGTATTGGGATCCGGGTACGATCATCTTGCATGTTGGTTCTTCAGCGGAACAAGTAGCGGGATCCTCATAGTGGTACTCTCCAGGTTCCTCGAACTCAGATTCGACACTCGCTTCTACCCAAGAGAAACAGAAAATAAATAACCAACCAAGGTGCAATGCACAAGCAAGATGATGCATGAACATTTTAATGAGGAATTTAGCATGCAATCCAACTCCGGTCAAGTTTCACATGCAAAGGTAGTAGATTAATGAATCTGGATAGAACCATATGTTAAGTTATTTAGACATGCATGAACATGGCAAATATGGATGCATCATGAAAAATCGATGGAAATGCATATAAAGAACGCGGGAAACGGAGCTACGGTTCTCGAGATACATTCACGACAAGGTACGAAGGCAGAAACACAAGACCACCTAATACCTGGGCTAATTCTTGGCATTACAAGGTAACCAATGGATAGGTGATGAAAAACCAATCCCAATAGACTCAAGAATCACTCACTTCCATGGAGTATAGCTCCCACAACACCCAAAACAAAATAGCACTCAATCTGCCACAAAACAGCAACAAAGCAATTTGAAAAGCTCACAACTATTGCTACAGGAACTCTACAGCCACAAACAAGACATGAACAGGTTCTACTCAACACCCACATAAATTCATCCAACTATACAATCAACAAAATAGCAACACATCACTATGCATGGAGCTGACAAGTAGGCATGATGAAACAGATATTTAGGGACTTGGTGAAACTTCCAGTTTTCTGGAATCTGGGTTAATAAAGTAGCAAGTTCACAGCACTGGTTAAATATGCTAGGAAGCTCCAAATGGCATAAAAACTAACAGGATGGTATATGGAAATATCTACTACAAATTCCTAACACTGAGCATTGTAAACAACCCAACACAACACTAGCTACACCCTGATCTTCAAGACAAAACAATAACAGCAGATCCCCCAGACTTAGCCATTTCTAGAGAAGGTTGGCAGAAACAGAAAGTAACTTGATAAACAGCATGGTTCCCACTGATCTGGAGACTTAGATCAAATAAAAAAATACATGGATGTTCACAGCAACTTTGTCTAGCAATATAATGTTGACAAGAACTCCAAAGCATGCATGGATTAATTCATATGAAAATGACAAAAGGGCATCACAGCATAAAAATGCACTTTTGTCAAGTTGCCCCAAAGTCAAATCTGACTTCACAGGTGCATAGAGGGGTTTAAAACACCCCAAAATCATTACTCATACATATATGCTTGCATGGAACACCAAGGAGAAAAGCTAGATCGAAATTCTACCCTCACTAGGCATGGATGACTTATGTCACTTATGAAACTTGTTGCAAATGCCCCAAATGGACATGTGCTCCATATATACAAGTTAGAAGTGATTAATTAACAGGTTAGGGACATGATAACATAGTCTAGCATCAAAAACAAGAAAGGAACTAGCTAGAGTAGAAACCATGCTCATATGATCATATAGGGAGAAACCTACACATGGAGCTACAATGCACATGAATGGGTGTATGTAGATCATACACACACCACTCAAACTCATATACTCTCACTCATATATAACACATACCACACAAGCATCCAAACACACTCACAAGCACACATACACACACAAGCATGGGTGCACATGCACATAGTGCATACACACTCACACCCACATTGCTCTCACCACAAGAGCATGTGCACACATGCACACACCCCTCTCTACACTATTCCAAACACACACATGCATGGGGGTGTATGCACATGGGGCATACACACACACACCTGCACTCTCATGCATCAATCAACACACACATCTATGGGTGTGTATGCACATGATGCATGCACACACATACACCTACACAAGCACACATGTGTGTATATGCACATAGTGCATATGCACTCACATACACAACACACCTCTCATGTATGTATATGCACATAGTGCATATACACACCAACACACACACTCACATGTGTATGTGCACATAGCACACACACACTTCTGCACACACACACACAAAACACACATAAGGCACACATACACTCTGTTTTGCAAAAGAAAGAAAACAAAAAGAAAAACAGGAAAAAGGAAAAGGGGGGAAGAAGGGGATCGAACCCACAACCTCCCTGCCCAGCCCATCGAACCAGGCCACTGGGCTACGAACGCGATCGACAACAGAAGGGGCACGCTAGCGCTCTAATACACACACAACATGGCTTAACTGACGAAACTGAAGACAAACAGAGCAGCGGCGACAGGCGAACGGCGACGCGATTCCGGCGACACAGGGCAACTCCGGCGACTCTAGCTGCACCTACGCGCGCGGGAACGAACGGCAGATCCATTCCCGCACTCATCTTGCGACGAGCGGGACGGAGGAGTGCGGCAGGTGCTCGCCTATCTACCGGCGGCGACAACGACTACGGCGACGGCTACTCTGGAGGAGAAAACAAAATATTTTTGGTGAATGAAATAATGAGACCTATTTTATAAAAATATTAAGTTGATTTATAGAGCATGTTATTTTATTAGTAAATTAATAAAACAGCCCCTGATTTTAAAAGAATGTAAACCAAAATATTTCAAACATCCAAAACACCAAGCCCATCATTCATAGCAATAATAGGGCCACCACATGAACATTTTAAAAAGGATTTAAACACAAGTTGAAATTGATGATAAAAATTAAATAGGAAGAAGGGGTTTTTGGGAGGAAACTTGCAAAGGGAAAAGAGAGAGGGAATGAAGATGTTGCCACATGCTTCACCCACATACAAACACCACACTCCAAGCATCACATACAACACACTCACCACCATACATCAAAGCAAGCACAAGAACCAACATGACACAAAGAATGAAATGAGAATGATGCATGATCATGGATGAAATGATGCATGAATGCCACCAACACATGAATGACAAGGTTCACTCCAAACATAGCTCATGTTAACAAGGTCATACAATGGGTTTCATGCCATAAAAGGTAGGGACATCACTTGGGATGTCACATTGATGCCCAAGTCAGGAGATGATAAGATGATCTGAGGCTATTCCATTAACATGTTGATTCATCTAGATCAACTACCAGGATCAGAGTCATGGATTTGATTGTTGAGACAATCAAGAGGGTTGCTGTTGACCAAAAGCGCTCTTGCTGCTATGCAGCCTACATCCAGTTGCTTATCAACTCTCAGTTGGAGAAGCACATTTTTGCTCTAGATTGTCCATACCTGCCCCTATAGCTAGAGTTCAAGGATAATGTTGTGGTGATGAACCCAAATCATCCCATATCTGCTACAGCACAGGCAGAGGAAGAAGTTGTTCGAGCCGCTAGTGCTCAAGCCCCCAGATCCTGGAACGAGCAAATGGATCGTCTAATCTCAGCCGTTCAGGGCATGCAGAAGGATGTCAAAGGGATTCTGGACAACCAGAACAGTCTTTTGAGGATCTTTGAATCAAGGATCAAGACTCTGAATGACAAGGTGGACAGGATAACTAAGATTGTGATTGAGCTTCAGAAGGAAGTTGACTCCATGGACATCCCTCGGGTTTGTTCTACCAATTCTGATGAGGAGGAGGACGGATCACCTCTCAGGTCGTGCACTCAGTTCACTACTCAGGCTAGATCAGCCACAGTGCCTGCACCACATTCGAGGCCCTCTTCATCAGCTCCTGCTCCATCAGCTCCAGTTCCTCCAGCATCCACTCCAGCTCCATCCACGACATCTGCAGACATCTTCATCGACGCCGTTCTCTCGACTCCTTCATCAACAACCGAAGGAAATCAGCCCAAGAACGTTTAGATATATGCCTTTGAACTTTTTGGTAACTTGTTTCCAAAGGGGTAGAAGTGTATATAGATCTATAGGCTTCGAGTGAGAGAGCGTTTGGTGTTTTCTCGCTGTTTTCAAAACAATCATTGATCTTTTGAGTTGCTTGTGATACTTGCTTGATGATGTTTGATCATATGCTTTGATGTGTGATGCTACTATTTCCTATCATCTTAAAGCTTATGTGACGATCATTCATCTTTGCTTAATTGTGTTGTGCAATGATCACCAAGTGGTATGTGACATGTAAGAAGTGACCCATGTACCTAATCGATTATGCATTTGCATTCAAACGCAAATCTAAAATAATGCACAAATTTAGGGGGAGCTCTTACTTTTCACACACTTCTCAAAGCGATGATTATATTCATTGATTATATCTTTGTCGAAGCTTTGATCTATATGTTGTCATCAATTACCAAAAAGGGGGAGATTGAAAGCACATTTGCTCCCTTGGTGGTTTTGGTAATTAATAACAACATATATGTCATTGAACTAATGTTTCCACCAAGTATATTTCAGGAAAAGTTCAACGATAGGGATGGCAAAAGGATTGTGGAATCACCCCAAGATTCAAGGAAATAGGTTGGCCAAACTTCAAGGAAGAGGACTCTACATTTTACATTTGTGAGAAATCACTTTGAGTCCATAGGAAAGCCAATACTATTAAAAGGGGGTAAAGTTTTGATGATGGACAATATGCTCAAAGTGCACAATGTGACAAGTCACCAAAACATCCACAAACTCTCCCACCAAAGTCTGTCCAAAGCCATATATGCAAAATCGGTGCAACCAACATTCCTATACTGGTGCCACCGATTCCAAAACCTAGACAAACCCAGCCATACCCTAACACTTCGGTGCAACCGACACTACACTCGGTGCCGCCGAGTTGGGTTGCCAAGTTACTGGTATGCAGATTCCTCATTTTCGGTCCCACCGAAAATAGTGAATCAGCGTCACCGAGTTTGGCAAATCTGACCGTTGGTCACCTTGTCGGTGCAACTGAGATTTGTACATCGGTCTCATCGAGATTCAAAAGTTACTAACTTTAAATCACTCCGGTACCACCGAGATTTACACATCGGTGTCACCGAGTCTGACTTATTGTGTGTAACATTTGGATTTTTGAAGATGGCTATATATACCTCTCGACCACCACCTACTCAAAAGAGAAGCACTCAGAACTATTCCATGTCTATTGTACTCAGTTTTCTGAGAGAGAACCACCTACCCTTGTGTTGAGATCAAGATATTCCACTCCAACCATATGGATCTTGATTTCTAGCCTCCCCAACTTGCTTTCCACCAATCCCATCTCTTCTACCAAGCCAAATCGGTGAGAGAGTGATTGTGTGTTGAGGAGTCTATCATCTTGAAGCACAAGAGCAAGGAGTTCATCGTCATTACCGAGCCTATTACCTTTTGGAGGGTGGTGCCTCCTAGATTGGTTAGGTATCGCTTGGGATCCTCCTACTTCATGTTGTGGAGTGAACCAAGAAGTTTGTAAGGGCAAGGAGATCGCCTACTTCGTGAAGATCTACCCATAGTGAGGCTAGTCCTTCATGGACGGAAGTCGCATGGAATAGTCAAGGTTGCTTCTTTGTGGAACCCTCCGTGGGTAGATCCCTCCAAGGACTCTCGCGACCGTTACCCTTTGTGGGTTGAAGACTCCATGAACATGGACGTACGATAGCACACCACCTATCGGAACCACGGGAAAAAAGCATCATGTCATCACTTATGAACTTGGAGGTGGTTGCAGTATGACTTGCGGCTCAAGGCATCAGCCATTGCATTAGCCTTGCCAAGTGTATAAGAAATACCCAAGTTGTAATCTGCTATGCACTCCATCCATCTCTATTAACGAGGTTCAGATCCAGCTGAGTAAACAAGTTCTTAAGACTTTAGTGACCGGTGTACATCTCACAACGATTTCCAATAAGGTAATGTTGCCACTCTTTCATTGCATGTATTGCTGCAGCCAGTTCGAGGTCATGAACTGGGTAGTTCTCTTCATGAGGACACAATTTATGAGAAGCATAAGCAATCACTATGCGCTCTTGCATTAGGACGCAGGCTATTCCTTGACGTGAAGCATCACAATAATGACAAAGTCCTTACGAGTATCTGGAGGAGCAAGAACTGGAGCAGATGTTAGTTTGTCCTTAAGTGCCTGAAATCTCTCCTGGCATTTTCCTGTCCACTCATATTTAACACCTTTGTATAGAACATTGGTTAAGGGCTTTGCAATCTTGGAGAAGTTCTCGACAAAAGAATGGCAATAGCTGGCGAGTCCAAGAAAACTTCTGACTTGCTTGACATTCTTCACGGGAGTCCAGTCAAAAATAGCCTAGACTCATTCAGGGTTGACTGCAATACCATCCTTGGAGATCACATGAACAAGGTAGGTTACTTCGTCCAACCAGAACTCACACTTGGAATACTTTTCATAAAGTTGATGCTCCTCAAGCTTTTCCAATACAAGACGAAGATGTTCACCATGCTTTTCTTTATTCTTGGAGAACACCAGACTATCATCGAGATAAACCACGATGAATTTGTCGAGGTAGTCCATGAATATATAGTTCATCAGACGAGAGAAGGTTGATTGAGCATTTGTTAAGCCGAAGGACATGACGGTGTACTCGTATGAACCACAGCGAGTAACAAATGCAGTCTTCAGAATATCCTCTTCATGAACCCGGATCTAATGGTATCCCAACCTCAAGTCGAGATTAGAGAATACTAAGGAACCATCAAACTGATCATATAGATCGTTGACCTGAGGAAGAGGATAGTTGTTCTGAATAGTTGCATGGTTGATAGGGCAGTAATCTTGAACCAAACGATTTGTTCCATCCTTCTTCTTACCAAAGAGAGAAGGTGCTCCCCAAGTAGAGGAACTTGGATGAATGAAACCTAGGCGAACCGAATTGTGAATTTCTTGCTTAAGTTCAAGGAGATCATGAGGAGGAACCTTATAAGGACGCTTGGCAATAGGAGTGGTACCAGGTACCAAGTCGATGAAAAACTCGACAGCTCTAGCAGGGGAATCCCTAGAAGTTCTTCTAGAAAGACATCTTGGAAATTCGGACAACTGGGATGTTTTCAATCCCCTCAAGAGGTGACGCATTTAATGCATTTAAGGCATATAGTCGGGCTTCAGCATGTCGAACAAGATGAGCATGGTAGCTTACTATCTCGTTTGAAGGGTGCAGGAGATGGACGGTTTTGGTGGCACAAACGATTGGAAGACTTTGATATAATGGGAGAAGCACGGAACTCCAGCCCTTCTATTTCAATGGGGACAATGTGGCTAACCATGGAGGTTCGACATTGGCCCGTGGGGGTGTTTACCACTATTGGAATGTCCATCTCTCCATAATTAATGCCTATGCAAAATCTTCAGACATAAAAGAATGTAATGCTCTTGTATCAAACAATACAGAACCTGGTACTGAGTTAATAAGAAGAGTACCCATCATAGTCGCAGGCTGGTCTTGAGCTTTAGTCATTTCAATGTTGTTAGCCTGACCACGACCATGAGCAGGTCTGTCATTGTTGTTGTGGGGCTAGTTGGAAGGCAGTGCAAGCTGATTCTGATTCTACCTACATTCTCTGGCATGATGTCCTAGATGACCACACTTGAAGCACAACCCATCCTGAGGACAGGAAGGGGAACAGGAGCTCATGGTGCCGGAGCTGGAAGCCTTGGCTGCCTTGGTGATGGAGGAGGAAGACGAGGTGCAGCATAGGACAGCCTTGGAGCAGGAGCAGATGCATGGTACATGTTGTGGGGAATCCAAATCTTCTACTTCTGTGTGGATAAGCCCGAAGATGAGCCCGTGTCATGGTTGCGCCTGTTGTTGTCCTTGTAGTCCTGCAGACCAGTTTCAACTTGAATGGACTTGTTCACCAAGGTGGCAAAATCAGCAAAGTCCCGAACAAGGAGTGCGAGCTTGATATTAGGGTGAAGGCCTTCGTGGAACTTTTCCTGCCTACGAGCATCAGTTGCGACGTCCTCCTCGGCATAGCGAGACAAGTCCAGAAACTCCCGCTAATAAGCATCCATAGTCTTGTTCCCCTGGGCGAGGTTGCGGAACTCACGCTTCTTCCTGTCCATAATTCCTTGAGGAATGTGACGGGCATGGAAAGCGGCTTGGAACTCCAGCCAGGTGATGATGGTTCCAACAGGTTGTGGGCGCATGTGTCTGTCCCACCATTGAGAAGCAGGACCCATCAAGAAGTACGAGGCAAAAGTGACATAGCTAGCCATTGGAGCGCCTGCAAACTCCAGCTCATAGGTGATGTCACGAAGCCAGTCATCAGCGTCCACAGGCTGAGTTGAGCTGCGGTAGACAGTGGGATTCAGGCGCATAAAGTCCTGCAAGGTCATTGGGGTTGGCTGCTAATTCATGTTCGGCCTCGGGAACTGATCCATAAGCCCTTGCATAAACTAGTGGTTCAGCTCAAATTGTTGCATCATTCCAGCCATGTATTCATGTGGTGGTGGGTGATCGACACCATCACGATGTCCAGCTAGCCTAACCATTCAGTCAAAAATTAAATAGTGGCAGTTTAGCGTTGAGTAATGGCAAAGACAATGAATCATTCATGAAGTAACATGCAAAAATAAAGGAAGTGCAATAAATATGTCATACAAGTCGAATACGACATACAGATCCATACATAGGTCTATTACAAACCAGCGGTACAAGTTTGGAAAGGTAAAACCTTAGACAGCTAGACGACACGTAGGCATGAGATAGAGAGATACAATAATGAGGCATAGTGATACGCTACATCAATGTTGGGGACAACCACTTAAGCCAGGTAACTATTTATGATCATATATGGCAAACCCAGGGGCAGGATTCTGCAATCCATGAACACTCTGATGCTGGTTCTATGCCGGTCCGGGGAGCAAAGGTCCACGTGCAGTAGTACGACTTCCAATAGCATGCCACTCAAGACCTGGGGGTAGCTCTTCCTGCGTGGGTAAAGTATGTACTCTGGGTGAATCCTCGCACGGACTGTTGGTATCAACTAAGTGATAGCGTCATAAAGACGAGTGGGAGTGGTGTACAACTCAATAGTCAAAGCTCGGACATCACGATCTAGCGGCTCGGTGTACTGAACCAGAATCTGTGGGTCGTAATGACGACTCACATAAGCGGTACAGACTGCATTGTAGGATCGAGCGTTGCGCTACCGCACATTAGGGGTGAAGGCAGCGGTGTTCGATCCAGTCTCGTCCCCAGCGGGGACATGCGTAATGTATCTAAATCCAATCTCCTGAAAGCAGGAGTACTCTCTACAGAGGCGGGTGATAGCAGTATAGACAGCATCATGGATTGCCATGTCAATGGTCACTCCAACACCACAATGTGTTCGCTACTTTGATAATTTGATATGTGGGTGGACCGATGCTAAGGTGTTGTTCTTACTTGAACTAACAACCTACTTATGATTAACCCCCTCGCAAGCATCCGCAACTACGATAAAATTATTAAGACAAAGTCTAACCATAGCATTAAACATGTGGACCCAAATCAGCCCCTTACGAAGAAGCGCATAAACTACGGTTTAAGTTTATGTCACTCTCGCAACCCATCATCTAATAACTACTCCACAATGCATTCCCTTAGGCCCAAGGATGGTGAAGTGTCATGTAGTCGACGTTCACATGACACCACTAAGGGAATCACAACATACATATCATCAAAATATCGTACACATATCAAATTCACATGACTACTTGCAACATGACTTCTCTCGTGACCTCAAGAACAAAGGTAACTACTCACAAATAATATTCATGCTCAAGATCAGAGGTGTATTGAATATCATAATGGATCTGAACATATAATCTTCCACCAAATAAACCATATAGTAATCAACTACGCAAGGTAATCAACACTACTAGTCACCCACAGGTACCAATCTGAGGTTCTGGTACAAAGATTGAACACAAGAGATGAACTAGGGTTTGAGAGGAGATTGTGTTGTTGAAGATGTTGATGAACAATGCCCCCCCCCCAAGATGAGAGGGTTATTGGTGATGACGATGGCTTCGATTTCCCCCTCCGAGAGGTAAGTTCCCCCAATGGAATCGTTTGGCTAGAGGGCAAAAGTGCTCCTGCCCAAGTTCCGCCTCGAGGCGGCGGTGCTACGTCCCGAAAGCCCTCCTCCATTTTTTTCTAGGTTTTTTGGAATTAAATACCAGAAGATGGGCTCCAGAGGTGGGCCTGGGTGCCCACCCTCCACCAGGGCGCGGAAAGGGGGGCTGGCACACCTTGGTGGAGGGTGGCCACCTGGTGGCCCCCCTCCGGCAGTTCTCTGCTCCAAAAATTCTTATTTAATATAAAAATATACCCCATGAGTTTTTAGCTTCATTGGAGTTGTGCAGAATAGGTATCTCTGACGTGCTTTTTCGGGTGCTAAATTCCAGTTGCCGATATTCTCCCTCTTGATGTAAACCTGGCAAATTATGAGAGAAAAAGGCATTAGAATTACTCCCCAAAGCATTATTATGCATAAAAACATTATAAATAATAGTAGTAAAACATGATGCTGAATGGACATATCAACTCCCCCAAGCTTTGACCTTGCTTGTCCTCAAGCGAAAGCCAATATCGAAGAACATGCCCACGTGGTTTGAGAGGGAGGTGTCGATAAAAACAAAATACGAACATCGAAGCATCATGCTTATTATTATAACAGCAACAAAACTAACAAAAACTTTCTCATAAAACTTTTATTTCATAGCAGCATCATATAACTTTCTATGAGCAAGTAACAATTCATCACAATGTGGAAGTATAAAGCATAAACCTTATTGGAAACCAACAAACTATGTTCTCAGTCAACTCTTGCAACTAAAATTCATCATATTTTCATGAAGGGTCTCATGTAGGAGCCTTTTGGCAAGTCCACATACTCAACCATCATTTAGTCTTCTATGATTGCTAACGCTCACAGCATACCCATGGACAAAAAGTTTCTACCACACACATAGAAAGATAGGGGCTTATATTTTTCCTCCCAACATATTCACCTAAAGGGTCGTGTCAACAATAATAACTCATGCTCACTCATATCCAACTGGACATATGTGCCTAGATGTTTCCTCACCACATGATGCTTGCCAAAGGAGAAAAATAAAAAAAGGAATAGGGAATAATACTTTGCCTCTTGCATAAAAGTAAGTACATAAAAGTAAAAGATGGGCCCTTCGTAGAAGGAAGCAGAGGTTGTCATGTGCTTTTTAGTTTGTATGCCAAATCCCTTAGTGCAAAAAAACATCATGTTGCATTGCCTCTTGTGATAGCAATATTTATTATGAAGTTTGTCGCTTTTATTACTTTGCTATCACAAGTTCGTGCACCGCTCAATTTCCTCTTACACTAATTGATCCAATGCTTTTTAGAACCAATTTTTATTGCCTTGATGCACTTATGACAACTTACTTGAAGGATCTTATTCAATCCATAGGTAGGTATGGTGGACTCTCAAACATGAGTTTCGGTTTTGGGTTTTTGGATGCACAATTAGTATCTCTACTTAGTGTGGAGTTTTTGGCTAGCAAAGATATTGGGCAGGCACCACATGTTAAAGGATCTATGACAATATAACTTCTATGTGAATATGAACTAGCATAAATCATTACGTTGTCTTCCTTGTCCAATGTCAACAATTTTGGCATATAATATTTAATGGGGGCTCACAATCACAAAAGATGTCCATGATAGTATGTTTGCATGTGAATCTTCTCTTTCCTAATTAGTTCTTTCATGAGTTGTATCATTGACTAATGTTATGTTTTTCAATCTCCAATAAATTTTACCACTTATACTTCTTTGCCAATTTATACTTGAGGATGAAGTTTTCTTCCCTCAAATTGCCATTCTCTTGCTCAAGTTTCAATATCCTTTTGCATAGAGCTGCCTTGCTCTCCTGTAGAAAACGAGAAAGGATAAAAGGACTATTGGGTATGCTCCTACCATTAGGAAGGCTTGACGTCTTGAACTTCATGTGCATATCTCCAAGTTGAGGTAGTAGAGGTTCATCATCATTTGAGCCACCATCTGGTCCAGCATCTTCTATTTCCTCCAGATCAGTGCCTTGTTCTTCCTACAAAGTCCACAAGTAGGGGTGAATTTCCCCAAAGATCTTTGGATCAGCAACATAATTGGACACATAACTCTCTCCCTCAAAATCTTAGGACGACATATTTTTAGATCTAGCAGAAAAACAACACGAAACAAGAACAGAAGAAAATCTCTCGATGCGGTGGTCAAAATAGTCGGGAGTATATATAGAGAATTTTTATTCTTGGAAACCAAGCAAACGAAAGGAAAACAGAGTTGGGAAGGTTCCCGAGGTGGGCACGCTCCACCAGGGCACGCCAGGGATGGCAGTCGCACCCTGGTACTCTGTGTCCTCCTAGGTTACCTTCCGGTTTATTTTTATTTCCTAAAATTCATAAATATTCCAAAACTACTAAAAAATATGTTTGTGGATTTTTCGAGGACTGTTTACTCACCATATCACATACCTCTTTATTTTCACGATTTTGGAGCGTTCCGGGAGGTTACTTTCATGTGTTCCTCCGGTGTTATTGGTTGGATAACAATGTTTTCAACATTAATAGGCGTACCTGAGATAGAGTGTTTAATTCTTTGTCCATTGACCACTTCGGGTTGGTACCTTTAGCATTATTAATCTTAATAGCTCCAGAGCGATAAACTTCTTCGATAACATAGGGTCCTTCCCATTTGGAGAGAAGTTTTCCAATAAAAAATCTGAAACAAGAATTGTACAATAGAACATATTCTCCAACTTTGAATTCTCACTTTTGGATTTGTTGTCATGCCATCTTTTAACTTTTTCTTTAAATAACTTGGCATTTTCATAAGCTTGGATTCTCCATTCATCTAATGAGCTAATATAAAATAACCTCTTTTCACCCGCAAGTTTGAAATCATAGTTTAGTTCTTTGATTGCCCAAAATGCTTTATGTTCAAATTCTAGAGGCAAATGACAAGCTTTCTCATAGACCATCTTGTATGGAGACATACCCATAGGATTTTTATACGATGTTCTATAGGCCCAAAGTGTATCATCTAATTTCTAAGACCAATTCTTCGGGGTCTATTAACAGTTTTTTGTAATATCAAATTTATTTCCCTATTGCTAAGTTCAACTTGACCAATAGATTGAGGGTGATAGGGTGATGAAATTATATGCTTAACATCATATTTAGCAAGCATCTTACGGCAAGCACCATGAATAAATTGTGAACCACCATCCGTCATTAGGTATCTAGGGACTCCAAACCTCGGGAAAATAACTTCTTTAAGCATTTTAATGGAAGTATGATGATTAGCACTACTAGTTGGAATAGCTTCTACCCAGTTAGTGACATAATCAAAAACAACCAAAATATGAGTGTACCCATTAGAGGAAGGAAAAGGTTCCATAAAATCAAAAACTCAAACATCAAATGGTTCAACAACAATTGAATAGTTCATAGGCTTTTCTTGACGCCTACCGATTACCAATTCTTTGACATTCATCACAGGATGATACAAACTTACGAGCATCCTTGAAGAGAGTAGGCCAATAAAAACCAGATTGTAATACCTTATGAGCAGTTCTATCTCCAGCATGATGTCCTCCATAAGCTTCGGAATGACATTTCCGTAAGATTTGTTCATGTTCATGCTTAGGTACACAACGTCTAATAATACGATCTACTCCTTCTTTATAAAGATGTGGGTCATCCCAAAAGTAATGTCTTAAGTCATAGAAGAATTATTTATTCTTTTGTTGGTATGTGAAACTAGGTGGAATATATTTAGCAACAATGAGAGACATTTATTGCAGTTAGTTATTCATTAGGAAACCTATCATCAATAGGTAGTGGGTCATTAGGAATATTTTCTAACCTAGACAAGTTATCAGCTACGGGGTTCTTAGCTCCCTTCCTATCAACCATATGTCAATGAAATTCCTGAAGCAAGAGAACCCACCTAATGAGTCTAGGTTTAGCATCTTTCTTTTCCGTAAGATATTTTATAGCAGCATCATCAATGTGGATAGTAACTTTGGAATCAACAATGTAAGGTCTAAATTTATCACAACCAAACACGACTGCTAAAAATTCCTTTTTAGTAGTGGCATAATTTCTTTGGGCACTGTCTAGAGTTTTGCTAGCATAATAGATAACATTTAATTTCTTAGCAATTATTTGTCCTAAAATAGCACCAACAGCATAATCACTAGCATCACACATAATTTCAAAAGGCAAGTTCCAATCAGGTGGTTGAACAATAGGTGCAGTCGTTAAGGCTTTCTTCAGTGTTTCAAAGGCTTCCATGTAATCATCATCAAAAACAAAGGGAATATCATTTTGTAAAATATTAGTAAGAGGCCTAGAAGTCTTTAATAGACCTCCTACAGAAACCATCATGACCAAGGAAACTTCGAATACCTTTGATATCTTTAGGACACGGCATTTTCTCAATTGCATCAACTTTAGCTTGATGCACCTCAATACCTCGTACGGAGAACCTATGCCCCAAGACAATACCTTCATTAACCATAAAGTGGCACTTCTCCCAATTCAAGATGAGATTAGTTTGTTCACATCTCTGCAAAACTCGGTCAAGGTTGCTTAAGCAATCATCAAAAGAAGTTCCGTAAATAGAAAATTCATCCATGAAAACCTCCACAATCTTTTCACAAAAATCAGAGAATATAGCAGTCATACATCTTTGAAAGGTAGCAGGTGCATTGCATAAACCAAAAGATATATGTCTATAAGCATAGGTTCCAAAAGGAAAAGTAAAGGCGGTTGTCTCTTGATCAGATTGTGACACGGGTATTTGAGAGAAACCAGAATATCCATCTAGGAAGCACAAGTGTGTGTGCTTAGATAATCTTTCAAGCATTTGATCAATAAAAGGCAAGGGATAAAGATCCTTTCTAGTAGCTTTATTTAATTTTCTAAAATCAATTACCAGCCTATAGCCAGTAACAATTCTTTGCGGAATAAGCTCATTTTTATCATTAGGAACAATAGTGATACCTCATTTCGTCGGGACACGGTGAAAGGGACTCACCCATCTACTATCAGCTATAGGATAGATTATACCTACTTCTAGAAGCTTTAATATTTCAGTTCTTACAACTTCTTTCATCTTGGCATTCAATCGTCGCTGATGATCAACAATGTACGGGTTTAGCATTAGGTTCCGTATTAATCTTGTGCTAACATAGAGTGGGACTAATGCCCTTAGGATCATCAAGAGTATATCCAATAGCATCCCGGTGCTTCCTCAGAATTTTCAATAGTCATTCTTCTTCATGCTATGAAAGGTTAGCACTAATAATAACAGGATATATCTTTTTCTCATCGAGGTAAGCATATTTTAGAGTGTCAGACAATTGTTTTAGTTCAAACATAGGATCGCCTTTAGGTGGAGGAGGACCTCCAAGAGTTTCAATAGGCAAATTGTGTTTCAGTAGAGTTTGTTGTTCAAAGAAAATTTTGTCTATTTCATTTCTTTCATGCAAGTGCATATCATTTTCATGGTCTAGCAAATATTGTTCTAGTGGATCGATAGGAGGAATGGCAATAGAATCAAGACCAATTATATCATCCTTATTAGGTAATTCTCTATCACGAGGTTGTATACTAAACTTGGAAAAATTAAACTCATGAGACACATCCCCAAACTCAACACTGACAGTTTCCTTTTTGCAATCTATCTTAGCATTAACGATGATCAAGAAAGGTCTACCAAAGATAATGGGACAAAAGTCATCTTGCGGGGAACCAAAAACTAGAAAATCCGTAGGATATTTTATTTTCCCACACAAGACTTCATCATCTCTAACAATCCCAAGTGGTGTGATGGTGTCTCTATGAGCAAGTTTAATACTAACATCAATATCTTCTATTTCGGTAGGTGCTAGTTCATTCATAATTTCTTGATATAAGGAAAAAGGAATAACACTCACACTAGCACCTAAATAACATAAGCCATGATAACAATGATCTCCTATTTTGACTGAGACAATAGGCAAGCCAACTATGGGTCTATATTTGCCTTTTTCATCAGGTTTAGCAATTCTAGCAGCTTCATCACATAAGTAAATGACAGGCCCATCAACATTTTGTACCAAGAGATCTTTAACCATAGCAACGCTAGGTTCTAATATTGCTTTTGGAACCATAGTTGGTACCATAGCATGTTCCATTATCCTAACAGTAAAAGGTGGTTTCTCAATATAAGCAGTAGGCATGACTGGATCAACATTGTAAACGACGGTTTCTTCTTTAGTTATGACCGGTTCTTTAATTTCTTATTTAATAGGGGGATGATATTTAAACCACTTATATTTAGGGAGATCAACATGAGCAGCAAAATATTCACAAAAGAAGGCTACTATCTCAGAGACAAGTCCATATTTAGTGCTAAACTTGTGAAAAGCATTTGTATTCATAAAAGATTTAACACAATCAAATTCAAGCTTAATACTTGAGTCATTATCTTCGTCGAGTTCCCAATCTTCAGAGTTGCATTTAATTATTTCCAGGAGATCCCACTTGAATTCAATAGTCCTCTTCATAAAAGAACCAGTACATGAAGTATCGAGCATGATTTGATCATTATGAGAAAGCCGAGCATAAAATTTTTGAATGATAACTTCTCTCAGGATGTCATGCTTGGGGAATGAGTATAACATTGACTTCAGCCTCCCCCAAGATATAGCGATACTTTCTCCTTCACGAGGCTAGAAATTATATATATAATTCCGATCACGATGAACTAGATGCATAGGATAAGACTTTTGGTGGAATTCCAATTTCAAACGATTCCAGTTCCATGATCCAATATCATCACATAGCCTATACCAAGTCAATACTTTTCCCTTCAAAGATAAAGGGAAAACCTTCTTCTTAACTTCATCTCCGGATAAACCTGCAAAATGAAATAGTCCACAAATTTCTTCCACATGGATTAGGTGCATATCAGGATGTTCAGTTCCATCTCCTGCATAAGGACTAGCTAGCAGTTGTTCTAACATACCCGAAGGAATTTCATAACCAATATTTTCAGTAGGTGTTTTAGGTTGAGGGGCAACTAATTGTGGTTCCGGTCGAGGTGAAGATACCCCAAACAACCCCCCCCCCCAAAGGATTACTTTCCATAGTAACAAGTGACAGTAAATTTCAGCACGTAGTATAAGTTTTTCCCTAGCAATTTCCACTTACCAAGAGCGCTTCACTCCCCGGCAACGGCGCCAGAAAAGAGTCTTGATGACCCACAAGTATAGAGGATCAATCGTAGTCCTTTTGATAAGTAAGAGTGTAGAACCCAACGAGGAGCAGAAGGATATGATAAGCGGTTTTCAGCAAGGTACTTTCTGCATGCACTGAAATTGTAAGTAGCAAGTAGTTTTATAGCAAGGTAATTTGTAATGAGTAAGTAACGGTAACAATAGGTAAGATGCAACAAGATAGCCCAATCCTTTTGTGGAAAAGGACAGGCCAAAAGTATTTCTTATGATGAGCAAAGTGTTCTTGCGGGTACACGGGAATTTCATCTAGACACTTTTGTCATGTTGGTTTGATTTGTGTTCGCTAGTTTGATAATTTGATATGTGGGTGGACCAATGCTAAGGTGTTGTTCTTACTTGAACTAACAACCTACTTATGATTAACCCCCTCGCAAGCATCCGCAACTACGAGAAAAGTATTAACACAAATCTAACCATAGCATTAACATGTGGACCCAAATCAGCCCCTTACGAAGTAGCGCATAAACTAGGTTTGAAGTTTCTGTCACTCTCGCAACCCATCATCTAATAACTACTCCACAGTGCATTCCCTTAGTCCCAAGGATGGTGAAGCGTCATGTAGTCAACGTTCACATGACACCACTAAGGGAATCGCAACATACATATCATCAAAATATCGAACACATTTCAAATTCGCATGAGTACTTGCAACATGATTTCTCCCGTGACCTCAAGAACAAAGGTACTACTCACAAATAATATTCATGCTCAAGATCAGAGGTGTATTGAATATCATAATGGATCTGAACATATAATCTTCCACCAAATAAACCATATAGTAATCAACTACACAAGATAACCAACACTACTAGTCACCCACAGGTACCAATCTGAGGTTCCGGTACAAAGATTGAACACAAGAGATGAACTAGGGTTTGAGAGGAGATGGTGTTGTTGAAGATGTTGATGAAGAATGGCCTCCCCAAGATGAGAGGGTTGTTGGTGATAATGATGGCTTCGATTTCCCCCTCTGGAAGGGAAGTTCCCCCGGCGGAATCGCTCCGCCTGAGGGCAAAAGTGCTCCTGCCCAAGTTCCACCTCGAGGTAGCGGCGCTTCGTCCCGAAAGTCCTCCTCTGATTTTTTTTTCTAGGTTTTTTGGGATTAAATACCAGAACATGGGCTCTAGAGGTGGGCATGGGTGCCCACCCTGCACCAAGGCGCGAGTAGGGGCAGGCGTGCCCTTGTGGAGGGTGGCCACCTGGTGGCCCCCCTCCAGTAGTTATTTGCTCCAGAAATTATTATTTAATATAAAAATATTCCCCATGAATTTTTAGCTTCATTGGAGTTGTGCAGAATAGGTATCTCTAACGTGCTTTTTCGGGGTGCTGAATTCCAGTTGTCAGCATTCTCCCTCTTGATGTAAACCTTGCAAATTACGAGAGAAAAGGCATTATAATTACTCACCAAAGCATTATTATGCATAAAACAATTATAAATAACAGTAGTAAAACATGATGCAAAATGGACGTATCATGCATCATAACTTCAAAGGAAACATTTGTCGATAAAAACAACTCTCTAGTGGATGTGATCACGAGAACCTAATGATAGAGTTAGCAAAATCTTTAACCCGAAAGAGAGGAGAGAACATAACCCAGAGTATATAAAAGGAATAAAAGATCCTAATACAACCCGATTGAGATGTGGGCCCGTAAGCCACACAACAATGTTAGTAAAAGTTTTTCAAGTACTAGACTCAACCTCGACCAACGAGTTTGAAAGGGGGCTACCTATAGGCAGTTGGCTCTCATACCAACTTGTGACGCCCCCATTTTGATCGTACGCTAATAATACATGCAACTGCGTACGACCAAGATTAGGGACTCATGGGAAGATATCACAACACAACTCTAGACACAAATAAAAGTCATACAAGCTTCATATTACAAGCCAGGGGCCTCAAGGGCTCGAATACATACGAGTCAGCGGAAGCAAATAATATCTGAGTCCAGACATAAGTTAAACAATTTTTGCCTTAAGAAGGCTAGCACAAACATAGCACGGATCGAAAGAGGCAAGGCCTCCTTCTAGGGAACCGCTGCTCAGGGGCAACCTCCACGTAGTAGTAGGCATCCTCTGTGTAGTAGTATTCATGAGCGGGATCCACTTTCTCTTGGGCTTCGTCATCTCGTCGCGGAAATTGTATCAAGAGGAAAAGGGGCGAAAAGCAACGACGAGTACTCATCCAAAGTACTCGCAAGACTGACATCAGAACTATGCTAAGTATGCATCATTATCAAAGGAATGGGGCTATATCTTTGGACTGACTGCACAAATGCCAGAATAGAAACAAAATCTAGTCCTATCGAAGACTAACATATTGAGTGTCTTGCAGCATTAGAAAAGTGTTGATTAGCATAATTATAATGTAGCAAGTTTATTAGCAACACCCAGAGATTCTTCCTCGACTCCCTACGAGAAAGCAATCTTGGAACCAAATATTTCATCTCAATTTTAAGTCACAATTCTAGTTTTATTCGATCGGGATACAACTCCAAGCCGTCCTGTTACCATGGACACGGCTATTCGAATAGTTGAAATCATCACTGCAGGGGTGCACCACATTTCCAAACACGCTTGATAACCTCTGGCTGGACACACTTTCTTAGGTCATACCCTACCTAGGCTCAACAGAGAGGCCAGCCCGACGGTCTAAATCCTAAGCACATAGGGGTCATGGACCCAATCTCCCTTTGCACTCCTGCACGATGCGAGGGCGGACGATATTAGTCCTAGCACCTCTTATACAAGATTAATGCCATCGCACACCACTCGGGCGCGCACCACTCCATTGTTGGTGTCCAAGAGCTTCGGCTGATACAACGATGTTGAATACCCATAACTTCTCCCACATGAAGGTTAGTGTGAAAAAGGTCAATCGACCAACTCAGATCAAATACCCAACCCATTAGCATTTTGTTAACTATGGTGACGAGCGTGATATACGATATGTGGTCCCGTCGTCCCGTCTAGAGGACTTGCGGCATGGGCCAAGAATGCCCGACCACGCCTTGTCGTATTACACCAACACCCTATGGTCATCATGACCTCAACATGTAACAGTAGTAAAGTTAATGTATCCGTGTGTCCAAACATCAAGGGGAAACCCGAGGAATCAACCTCGGAGGATCCCACCAAATGTTACCGTCAAGGTGACCAGAGAGGATTCACTCTCGATGGTCTACACTTGAGGGTTGCACGACAGAGTCATCGTCGGGAGTGGTGAAGAAGGAACCACCCTTGATAACCATGACCGACTAGCTACACTCCAGAGTTAGTATC
Organism: Hordeum marinum; assembly: GCA_022496015.1. NCBI lineage: Eukaryota > Viridiplantae > Streptophyta > Magnoliopsida > Poales > Poaceae > Hordeum > Hordeum marinum. The sequence goes on from CM039677.1 coordinate 238,444,914, forward strand.
ATGAGTACTTCACGAGGTGTCACCCTCGGTACTCGATAGTAGCTCTATAGAGTCATACAACTAAGGGGTGTGAAGTGGATGTGACCGGCATGACTTGTCGATCCGGTTTATTGAGTCTTCGAGTCTTTGGGTTGTCGATGATGAAGCAGGGGCAACTGGGACTAAAGGGTCACAGGGGATCACTAGCCAACCTATACTAAGCAGGTGATATAACAGTAGGTACAATAGCAGTTTAACAAAACAAGCTATGCATCAGAATAGGAGATATCTACAACAGTAGCAAAACTAATGCAAGCACGAGAGGGAAACAATGGGCGATATTGGAATGATCAAGGGGGGTTGCTTGCCTTGCTACTCTGCTGTAAAAGGCTGGTTATCAGTGGCATAGTCGTACCCGGAAGTAGCGTCAGTCTCAGGGTCTACCAGAGCGAAGAGGGGGCGGAACAATAAATATAAAGCAAACAAATGCATCACGATGCATGACATGGCAATATCCAGAGCTTGGGATGAGCTAACGCAGTACTACACATCACAGACAGAGCGGGATAATATCTGACGATATTTCTCGGTTCTCGGGCTACTACCAGACAGATGATCCTAACGCAAAATGTCCATGTTCATCATTCTAGGAGCATGTGACATATGAACGGACACCGCATTCAGATTCGTTGGATTTTTTTGAGCAACTTTCATGTATAAAACTTTTTCTCCGAGCTACGGATTATTTTATAGTATTAATTTTCAAAGTTTTAATCATTTTCTAAAATGATTATTTATGAATTTTAATTCGAAAATAAATAGTAAATACAATTTATACCCACTATGGGCTAGCCACAATGGATGGCAGGTGGGTCCCAGTTGACCAGTCAAAGTTGACTGGTCAACAGGGGGTGAGGCCCCCCTATCATTGACTGCTAACTAATTAACATAATTAATTAGACTAATTAGGTTTAAGTTAAATAAGTTAACTAATTAACTTATTAATTAATTGTTTAAAAATCTATTTTTTATAGGGGCGTGGGCCCCTTTGGGCAGAGGGGGGTGAGGGGGGCTACGTGGGGATTAGCCACCTAAACAGTGAGCAGGCCAGCTGGACAAGCACGGGCACAAGGGCCGGCGGCCAGGGCCAACAGCACACAGCGGCGGGTGTGGCCGGCAGCGGGCGATGGCCAGCGAGCAGCCAAGACAGAGGTGAGGCCAGGGTCCTGCTATAGCCGGAGCCAGCGGCGTCAATGGCGACCGGCCAGGGCGAGGCCACGCGCAGGAGAGCCAGAGCTCCGGTTAGCGCGGGCACGGGCGTGACCCGAGGCAGGCACGGGCGCGGGCGAGCCAGACGTGGCCAGCAGGCACGGGCGAGCCAAACGCGGACAGCAGGCATGGGCATGCTCGAGGCACGGTTGGGGTGCGCACGGGGGGTGGCGCGAGCTGGGGCATGGCGACCACGAGCGGGAAGTAGCGATGGGGAGTGGGCGCGAACATGCGGGGCAGAGAGAGGGAGGTCAGGCCTTACTAGTGGTTGTAGGGGGTTGACGAGGCGTGATGGAGGCCGACAAGGGGAAGGATGGGGACACGACGACGGGGATCGACGACGGGGCGACTCGGCTGCGTCGAGACTGAGCTCGAGCTTGGGCAGAGGGGAGGGGAACGACAGGGGCGTGAGGGAGGAGAAACGGCCTAGGTTTTCCTAGGGGGGTCGCCAACGTTATAAGGGGGAAGTGCGGCCGGTGCATAGCAGGCAGGTGGCCGGGGGCGTGGAGGCCATCCCCTTCCCCTCACTCCTGTAGCGGGAGGTTAGGGAGACGGAGGTATTTTTTTAGCCATTGGAGGGCATGGCCCAGGGAAAAACAGAGTGGGGGCTTCTCTTTTTATTTATTTCTATTCCATTTTCTGCCTCTATTTGTATTTATTTTTAATACCAAAAGCTTCTGCAAAAAATTGTAAATTGACCCACAAATCCTATAACAATATTAAGAAGGGCCACAAAAAGTTTGGGGGCATTTGAAACTGTTTAGGGATTTTCATAATTCAAAAGGCATTTATTTTGTTTTCGTTGTTGTTATTAATTGTTTAGAGGCACTTCAAAAATTGATAAAATGTTGCTTGTAATTTTATAAATACCACGGGATTACTTCCAACCCCAATACGATTTTTGTTCTCGGGTTTGTAAAACTATTTTATCCACTTATTATTTGAAATGCAAAAGAATTGGAGTTGAGAATTGATAGTGATCAAACTTGGATTAGCAAAATGGATTAGCTTAATTGTCGTGTTACTGTAGCTTAATTACATTGATCATTATAGCATGATTTCAAGTGTGTCACAATAAGACATAAAAACAGTAGGACAAGTAGTTAACAAAACTATGACAACATTATGTCTGAACACGACAGTCTCTAGTAATCGATTTCAAAGGTACACTTTTGTACCTCAAAAGACTGAAAATTTAGGACATAACAAATAATTTGTATGAAAATGATGTTTAAAATTTTTACAAAATTTCCAGATTCGAGTAAAATATCAAAATTCAAACACTACAACAAAAATTTATGTTTTTCCACAACACACATCAAACAAGCAATTCAAGAATTCTAAAGGAAATTCTTGATACTTTTTATAGAAAAACATGATTATAAATAATAGCAAGCCAAGACCAGAAAAATAAAATGATGCTCCAAAAAAACACATATTATGTGACAAATAAAAATATAGCTCTAAGTAAGATATACCAATAGTGTTGAAAACGAAAGTGGGGATTCCTTTTGAGGCATCCCAAGCTTAGAAGCTTAAGTCTTCCTTGAATATTACATTGGGGTGCCTTGGGCATCCCCAAGCTTAGTGTCTTAACGAAAAAGCAAGCAAACTAACAAGCAAACAAGAAAATAGAATTTTTTGTGTTTTTTATTTTTATGAAAGCTGATATAAAGAATAATAAAAAAGGCAAGTAAAAAGTAGAAGAGGTCAATGATAGTTTGTATGAAGGTATCTCGTGAGAAGTTGATGTCTCCCTAGCAACGGTGTCAAAAGTTCCTTTTGCTACTTGTGAGCCGCATTGGGTTTTTTCTCAAAGTAGAAGAGTGAAGCAATATAGTTCCTTTTGCTACTTGTGAGCCGCATTGGGTTTTTTCTCAAAGTAGAAGAGTGAAGCAATATAGTAACGATAAGTATTTCCTTTAGTGAGAACCAAAGTTTTCTAACCAATAGAAGAACCAAAGCAAACTCGCATCGTCGTTAGCACCTACACACACAAAACCGAACACTTGCAAGGATTTATTATGATAGAGATAGATATATAAAAATAAATAAATAAATAAAAGGTAAATAATTACGGGAAGGTATTTAGGGTTTTTTCAATATGATTAAAATAAACCTGGGGGCCATAGTTTATACTGGAGGCTTCTCTCTCGAACGCATAGCACACAGTAGGTAAACAAATTACTGTTGGGCAATTAATTGAAAAGCGCATAGTTATGATATTATTCATGGAAATGATCATGTATATAAGCATCACGTCTTTGCTAAGTAGACCGAAACGATTATGCATCTACTACTATTACTCAACCAATCGACCAACTCATGCCTGCATCCGTGGTATTAAGTTCATGACAATCAGAGTGATGCATTAAAAAAGATGACCTGATGTAGAAAAGTAAGCCAGGCAATATGTTCAGACCTCATCGTTTTATCTTTAATGGTAACAATACAATATGTGTCTTGTCCCTTTCTGTCACTAGGATATAGGGCACCGCAAGATTGAACCCATTACAATGCACTCCTCTCGCTGAACATAAATCAATCTAGTTGGCCAAACCAAACGAATAGATCAGAAAGAATTACAAAGCTATAATAATGATGCCTAATAAACTTTACAAAAGACTCAACTACTTTAAATGAATAATCTGATCATAAACCCACAATTCATCGGATCCCAACAAACACACCGCAAAAGAAGATTACATCTGATAGATCTTTGCAAGAATTGTGAAGAACACGGTATTGAAGATCAAAGAGAGAGGAAAAGTCATTTCGATATTAGCTATGGACCCGCAAGTCTGTGGTGAACTACTCACACATCATCATGGAGGCAGCAAGGTTGATGTAGATGGCCTCCATGATCGATTCCCCCTTCGACGAAGTGCCGAAAAAGGCCTCTAGATGGGATAGCGGAAGAACAAAGGCTTGCGGCGATGAAAAAAGCATTTCAAGTGTCTCTATTAGTTTTGACGTAATTGAAGATATATAGAAGTGGAATTAGGTCAGGAGGTGCTATGAGGGGCCCACGAGCTCGAGGGTGCACCCTACCCCCCCCCTCACTCCTGGGCATGCCCTTCATGCTCATGGGGCCCTCATGGGTCTTCTGGCCTCCCTCCAAAGCTTCTATGGTCTCTTTATGTCCAAAACTAACTCCCGTAAAGTTTCATCCAATTTGAACTTTGTTTGGTACTGATTTTCTGAAAACCCCAAGAATAGAAAAAAATCACGAACTGGCATTGGGCAGTGGGTTAACTAGATGACACCCCGCGCGTTGCTATGGAAATTCTAGCAATAATAATTAGATAATTGGAAAAATGAAATGACAATGTGAAGATACTTGTGAACTGCCTTATCTCGACCAAATTAAACTCATTTGATGAGATCGAACAATATACATGAAATCATCTATTCATCCAAAACGTCTCACAAAAAGAGAAAATATAATACAACTAATCAAGTAGGCATCAATGATTAACTTAGTAGGTGGTAATGATTATTAGTTCCCCGGATCATACCCACTTCTTATCTTCATCTTATCTTCAGTCGATGACAATAGCACGGTGTTGGCAATTGAAAAATGTAAAGGAAATAACATGTAAAAAGATGTGTACGATGAGACGAACATAAGCATACAAATTTTGGTTGTGCATTAAATCTGCAAAGTAATTCAACCTCTCCTACCTTTAGTAAAGGAAATAAACAACAATTAGCAAGAATACTTGGTAAAGCAAGACCAGTCAAGGGAACAAGCTCTTAAACATACACAACGATGGACTTTGCTTGAAGTATTTAACATGGTATTCCATCACCATATTGTGCATCTTTTTCTATTCTATTCCAATTATTGTAATAGTTAAGATTTGGGACGTCAAGATAACATGTTCCAAAAACAATGGCATGAATTTTGTGTCACAACTATGAGAATGAAGAGACATAAGTAAAGTGAATCATAACTGGACTAAAGGAGTAAAACTGAAACGATTTTGTAGCAATCAAAGAATAACAATCTGTAAAGATATTTAAAAGAGGACATTTTCATGAAGACTAATGAAAAAGGATGGAAAAAATATGTTCACCTTCCTTCAACTACTGAAACATATGAAGTAACTAATGGCATTAACACGTGGGAATGATTGTAAGACAGATGAAGAATCCAAACAAACGAACCTAGTAACATGCAAATGTCAGGTGATTTTTATTATTTAGAGATACATTCATTACACAAAACTAATTATAAATAGAAGATGTGTGGGCCGACAAAGAAGATTATCGATGTCGTACCATCAAAGGAGATTTGAGCATTTTTGGAAGGTAATTTCTTCAGAAGTCTTCTTTAGCAAGTTATGATACTGCAATCCATGCAAAAAATTATGCAATCCCGCTAACAAAATGGTGGAGTATGAGTTTTCCTCCGACGGATAGTAAGATGTCACGTAGATGAGTTAGGCATCAGTATTATGCCTCAGCCACGTAATATGAACTCTGTCTATTTGCACAACATTATAAATTAGAATCAATGTACGGTACATTTATCTCTAGAAATTAAGAAGAATTATAAATGCCGTGCACCATAAAGACTTAACTCTCATCTAACAGTTCAGAAAATTCAGAGAATTTAGTCCTCCATCTCAACTTGAAACTGCAATGCAATTTTGACAGGAATGTTAACTGAAAGGGGGATGAGAATTAATACAATCCGTGAAACATGTAATGACATTAATATATAAAAAATATATGCATCTTGATGCTTAGGTAGAAGATTAAAAGGGGTTACATTGCCTCTGTTTATGATAAAAGAAGGACCTCAAACGCTACACAGAAGGTATATAGTAGAGCCAAGAACAAATCATGTGAGTTATGTTTGGGATAACCTGCCTGAGTTCGGCGAGCGAAAAACCTGAAGGGTGTCCAGGATTGCGAAGTATTGCATCACCAGTCTGCTACAGTGCCTCCAATGGGTGGCTGCATCAAAGACGGCGGCCGTCCGATTCGCTTAAAATTGATGTAGACAACTTAGATTGCTGGCTGCCGCACACATAAATGTTGAGAAGATTCGTAAGGCCTGTGATACATGAACTCGTGGTTGGAGCATGGCGTGTTTGTGGATAGAATGCAGCGTCCATGCAAGTTTTGAACGAAGCTGTCTTTATAAGAGCAACTTTGTATTTTTTGACATTTATGTAAGAGGATGATCGTGTGTGAAAATAGTAACCATTTGTAAGGAAGAACAACACAGTCAATCAGAAAATTGTATCACTCGGGTATTATATCAAACCCATGACATTTGCAATGGAATAATACTGCCAGGAAACAACGTATATACCTGAAAATGAACTGGACTATGTCTTCAAACTGAATACCAATAAAAATTGTACTCTACTAATCATACATGAGAGAGAGAGAGAGAGACTGTAGTTGAGCTTAGTACGTACTAATCATATACTAATCTAACATGACACAAAGAGATAGAGACTGCCCGGACTTGCTACCACAGAGGAGGCGATTGTGACAGAAAAGAGCTTCCTAGCGCGCACAAATCAGAACGTCCAACCAAGCTAACTAAAATAACCACAGATCTGAGGAGACTGAGAAGGAGGAGAGCCCCAACCTCTGATCCAGGTGATGTAGGAAGAGGACGGTCGCTCCCGGCGGCAGAAAATCTGGTTAAACGGGCATCCGGGTCGATACCTGGGCGTGAGATTTGAGCCAGCTGAGCCGACGACAGTGGCGACCATGGGCATCAGGGTTGGCAGCAACACACAAATCTCTAGGGGCGGCATCCCTAGAAGGCTTGGCCGGCAGCTGACTATGTAGAGAGATCGATAGAGGCAATGAGAGAAGAAGAACGCTCCGCTCGGAAGACGACCTTCCGCCACCATGGGATGCGTTTTGATTTTTTGGTGCGAGTGGAACCGAGGAGCCCGGAAGAGAGAGGGCAATAACAGAGGAGATCGACCGTGTTGTGGGTAAAATAACTTGAGGAGATCAAGAGTGTCGTGGAGCTGATTATTTCTTAGGGAGAAGATGAAAATAACAGTTCTTTTCTAGCGAAAAAGAAGTTTAATTTGCTGATGTGGCGGGCTGCTTAGGTGGACATGCTGCATGTTTAGATAAATATGTTAGTGGGTATGAATCTCTTAGTTATATAGGAAATGTTAGTCTCAAAAATGCATATAAAATTACATATAATTACATATAAAGTATCCAAGATTGATAATATAATAGCATGAAACAATCAAAAATTCAGCATCCTCAAAGTTAATTCTTTCTCATCATCGAGTAGGTAAATGTTAAAAACAGAATTTTTGATATGACATGCTACCCAACATATAATATCTTTAAGGTGTAGATATTGAGAAATGATGAAGTAATTGATATCAATATAATAATATCCATGAACATAAGAAGTATAATCATTATTGTTTCAAAATATATGATCATTAAATAATGTTATCCCTACTCATTTTATCATATTAAGCATGGTGTCGTGGGAATGAGCCTGACAGTAGATGATAGGGGTACGAATGGAAAGGGCAGAGTCCTAGCTACGGCGAGGGTGTACACATAGATGTATGAGTTCAGACCCCTCTCGTGGAGGTAACAACCCTACGTTTTAGTGCTCGGGAGCTTTATGTCGAGTGGAATGTAGAGATTACAATAGTTTTCTTAACCCTTGTGCAGGAGGGGAGGGGCGGCTTATATAGAGTTCGCTGCCCCTCATAATGGCCCCACATCAATGGGTCTGGTCGTGGGGTGTAAAGTCTGTCGCTACAGGTAACGTATGTTGTCAAAGCTATTAAGGGCCATTAAGCCAGCGTCTGCCCGTTGGGCTCTTGATGATGGCTCCTGGTCTTCTGGCGTCGAGTGAAGCGAGGTCCGTCGAGTGACACGCGACTACCGAGTGAGAGCGGGAGTCTCCGAGTGGATTACTGTCGAGTGACTTTGAACGTCTCCAGGGATCCACTCGGAAGTTCATGCTTGACCTTCAAGTCCTCCCATGTGGTGTCCTTAGGTAGGGTATGTGGGCCTTGCCTAGGACCCTACCCTAGGTACATATCCTCGTCATTAGCCCCCGAATGGATCGGGGTTTGAGTGGTGGAAGGAGGTATCAACGTAGATATTGAGTTAGTATATCAAATCCTCCGAATGATATTTGGGATTTCCATGGAACTTGCGTCGATTGAACTCTGAGCCTTAGCGTTCATTCAGGATCAACACGTAAAATCTTCCGAATGATATTCGAGTCTTCAATGAAATTTTCGTCGATTGAATTCTTCTCCGCTCGCCTGGATCCGTTTAGTCTCAAAAGTGTCCGAGTGAATTGAGCGCATCTTGGGGAGGTGACGAGTCGGTCTGACAGGCCCGGATTCTCCGAGATACGAAAATTTGGGAAGCGCGCTCACGCGCGGAGATGGCGCCACGATCAGGGCAAGTGGAGGCGCGATGCCTCGATTCTCGCGCCACTCATCTCGCCACGCACTGGGCACCGTCAGCGGTTGGCGTGTGCGGTTATCTCGCAGGCCCACCGGTCGGTGAGACACTCGGCAGCATATAAAGCACTCTGAGCCGCGGATTGCACAGTACCTTTCGCCGATTCTCCCTCTCTTCCTCCGCCTCCTCTGCTCCCCAACACAGCACACCACTCCCCTCCGACCAGAGCCGCCGCTCCAATGACGAAGAATGCGACGAAAAAGCTGGAGCGCGCAAAGAAGGGGACGTCGAAGCTCAAGGGCAAGAAGCCCTCGACCGCTCGGTTCATCGCGCCCGCGGGGTGGATGCAGGGGGATTTTCTCCCCTCTGTTGTCACCCGCGCCGACCTCGAGGGCCTCGTCTCTGACGGGCTAGTGGCGGACGGCGCCTAGAGGCTGCCGGGGAAGGGCGCGAGCCGGAGCCGCGCGACGGAGAGCGGATTCTTCTCCTCTCCCATGTAGAAAGAGGTTTCTCCATGCCACCCCACCCATTCTTCCGGGGATTTCTGAATTTCTTAGGTGCGCAGCTGCATCACTTTCCGCCGAACACCATGGCATACTTGTCTGCATTCTTCACCTTGTGCGAGTGTTTCCTAGGGTGCTCTCCCCATTGGGGGTTGTTTAAGCATCTCTTCACGGTCAGATCACAGACTATGAAAAAAATCCTTGCCGCCGACGGGAAGACCCACGTGCTCCAGTTGTGTGGAGGCTTAGGGGTCTAGAAAAGGCAACGTAGTTCCTTTCCTACCATTACTCTTCCCGAGTCTGTCCGAGGCTGGCAGTCGACCTGGTTCTACTACAAAGATGTAGCGCCACCCAACATGTCGACTGGTCTTCCCCCGTTTTCACCTGACCGACCCGTTGCCCCCAAGTCCCTGAAGGTGACCGACGAGGAGCATGTCCAAGTAGGTATCCTAGTCGAGGTCGTGGTTCAACTGATCCGGGGCGGGGTGACAGGCATGGATCTGCTTGAAACGTTCCTCGGTCGATGTATACAGCCACTCCAGGCCAGAGACCACACCATGTGGCACTACTCAGGCCTAGGGGACTCGACCAGGATGCATCCAGAAGAAGTTACACAGGAGACTGTCGAGCAGTGGCTTCGGAGCATCACTGGGGCTTGTGACAACCCCTCGGGAGCCAAGAGGATCCGGCCTTACTCGGCTGAAAACCCACCAAAGAACCTGGTGAGATGTGTAATGTCGACTGATACATTTATACTGTCGAGTGATGTATTGACTTGTGGTCTGACTCTCTTGTTTGAATTATGCAAGAATGGACGAACATGCACTCGCCCGTTCCCAACGGGAACCATGTGCATGACGACGTGGTGAGCGAGGGCGGCAGCGTGGACGGTGATGGACTTTCCGACTCTGAGGATGAATATGAAGATTCCGACGAAGAGGAAGGAGTCGAGTCGCCCCCTCGTCGCGAAGGCCGCACTAAGGCCCTCCATGACCCGGCAGCTGCTGAGGACAAGGCCCCGGGCCCAAGTGAGAAGAACCCAAAGCGGAGCCGCCCCTCAACTGTCGAGTCGAACGAAAGACTGGCCAAGCAACCCAAGCAAGCCACCTCCAAACCTCGCAAAACACTGCCCCGTATGAGGGTGGCCATACCTATCGTCTCCACGTAAGTGTTCATTTCCGAATTGTTCTGTCGACTGAAGTCTTGAGTTATATATGAGTGAAAGCTGTCTAATCCATCAGAGCTGCAACATCTGTGACCTCGCCTCGTCGAGATGAAGAGGACGCAATGGATGTTGATACCGCTGACGCTGCCACTTCTCATAGAGGTAAGAAAGTTGTTAGTTTTTCCAAATAGGACTCGACACATGCAGATGTTGATCTTGTCGATTGTTGTAGAGGTCATTCAAGTGGAGGACGACGAGGGGCTGCTGGACACTTCGCGCGCTCGCACCCGAAGGGCGTCATCGTCGCAAGCACCTCAGCGCTCAACTGTGGAGTCTTCCCAGAGGAGAGGTGACTCGACACAACCCAGGGTTGAGCCTGCAACGCCTCCGTCGCATGCTCCTCCAACCGTCTCGACCGTCGTGACGTCGGCTCCGACCAGACCTCTTCAGGCTGCCCTAGCTGCTCCAGCGATCGTGCCAACCCCACTTGTGACGGCCTTCCCTCTGCATCGCACCCCGGAAGACCAAACCGGAGCTGTAAAGGAAGCCATGATCCAGGCGGAGCAGCTCATGCTGAGGACTAAGGAGGCGTACGAGGCCAGCAAACTGGCTTTTGACGTCAGTGCAGCCCTCCGCACCAATGTCCGAGTAAGTTCGATTGTAAGTCCATTGTCGATTGAATTATTGTCTTTACTTGGCTGCCGAACACCCACTGGGTGATTGCCGTAGAATGTTTGAACTTCCTCCAGTCGAATAGATCGGATCGTAGTCGAGTAGGACTAGGATTGATAGTACACACAGTACTGTTGTCGCTCGACATGTCGAGTGTGGTTTTTGACAAGTTACTCGACGGATCGAGAGTTAACCGTCTTAGTGGGGGCGCTCTTAGCGCACCCACTGGGTGTAGTCCCCGAGACCGCTGTCGATCACTTGCATCGACAGGGGTCTTAGAGTCTATTGTATACAGGATACACTTTGTCTTCGAATCACACCACTCCATAGATACATTATACGTTTCATGGATATTATTATGAAACCATTATATGACGCTACATAGGGATCGACTACACTTCATAGAGTGGGGGAGGTGTGTCGCTCAACGGGTTGAGTGTCACGACAGGGCCGACCTTGTCGAGTGTTTTTTTTACGAGTTACTCGACGAATCAAGAGTTAACCGTCTCAGTGGGGGCGCACTTAGCGCACCCACTGAGTGTAGTCCCCGAGACCGCTGTCGATTGCTTGCATCGGCAGGGGTCTTAGAGTCTATTGTATACAGGATACACTTCGCCTTGAATCACACCATTCCGCATCTTCCTTGTAGGTTTCATGGATATTAATTACAAACCATGATATGATGCTGCATAAGGGTAGGCTGCACTCCATAGAGTAGGGTGGGTGCGTCACTCAACGGGTTGAGTGTCACGACATGGCTAACCTTGTCGAGTGTGTTTTTTGACGAGTTACTCGACGGATCTAGAGTTAACCGTCTCAGTGGGGGCGCTCTTAGCGCACCCACTGGGTGTAGGCCCCGAGACCTCTGTCGAGTGCTTGCGTCGGCAGGGGTCTTAATAGAGATAGCTTTCTGTTTGAATTTGTTTACGGCGTGCGGAGCGCCAGAGCCACTCGATGTGTCGAGTGGACTTTCTTTTTGAATTCTTCCAACATGGGCATTCGCCGGTCTTAATAACTTAGTCGACTGTCCAAGAACTTCTTGCTGATTGAACTCATGTCTTTTGTTGGTTCCAGACGGCTTGCAAACTTGGGACACAGTACAAGGAGATGGAGGAGGAGAAGAACCAATTGCAGGTGGACTTGGCGGTTGCCAACAACGCCCTGGAATGAGCACGTGCTGAGCTGAAGTCTCTGGGAGGTAATAAGTGCCGATTGTCAGCATTCACATCTTCCTCGTTTCATGTTTTGAACCGAGTGCTCTCGCTCAAACAGACGTGCGCAATAAAAATTGTCGACTCCAAGCGCGACTCAACAATGTTGTTTCTTTAGATTCCATGAAAAGGGCACTGGAGGAGAAGGACAAAGCACTTGCTGACGCCCAACAAGTCACCAAGGACAAAACTGAAGCTGCAGAGCAGAAGTTGGCTGTCATCCAGAAACTAGAAGAGGAGAACGCCAAGCTGAAGCAAGAACGTGAGGATCTTGTCAAGAAGGCCGAGCAACTAACCAAGAGGAGCAATGTCCTGGAGAGGCATCTGGGCGAATTCTTGCGGAAGATGTATCTTCTACTCGACGGTGAGTATTTCTTGTCGACTGGCATTTGCAATAAATTTTTGAGGGTTGCAGCTCACCAATTCCCCTTCTTCAATCAGAATTCTGCCAGGACTTCAAAAAGGAAACAGAGGAGATTGAGCCCATGCTTGACCCCACCAAGTCGCCAGTTGCTGATGCGGTGGCGATGAACATGCTGCGGCTTAACTTTCGGCTCTAGGGTGCCCAGGCCTATATCGCTCGACTGAAACTAGTCATGGAAAGAATCGACAAGGAGCTATGGCCTGAGGACACTCTTCAGCTCGACATCAACTCCATGATGGCTCGCCTGAACGAACTTCCCAGTCGAGTGCAAGCTTGGAAAAAATCTGCTGCTCGTTGCGAGGCTGACGTGGCGTTGTCTTTGGTCAGGGTCCATTGTAGGGATGTGAGGGAGGAGAAGCTGAAGGAGCTCCAAGTGGTAAACACGAAGAAACTCCAGTTCGAGGACTTCATGGAAACCTTCATCGAGGCGGCCACCAAAATCGCCGACGGCATCGACCTGGATACTTTTTTCGAGCCCGCAAGTCCATCGCCTGCCTAGAAACTTGAGTCTTTGGAAAAAACAATTAAATTTGCCTCGGATGCCGAGTGGAATTGTATCCCTTAAAACTTTATTCAGGCCTTAGGCCTGAGCACATTTGCTTGTGCACAAGACATTTATTTGCGGTTTTATCCTTTGGATTTTGCCCGCGCTTTGGCTTTCAGTCGTCTATTCGACTGCTTTTGTTTTTTACTTAGGCGAAATGTATTCGCAGCTAAGCCCCCGAGCGTGAGGATCGATCATCACTCGGAGTATTTTGAACTTAGGCGAATGTCGATTCGCATCTAAGTTGTCGAGTGAATGGATTACCATCGCCTCGACGAGTTTTTTAACTTAGGCGAATTGTATTCGCAACTAAGCCCCCGAGCGTGAGGATCGCTCACCACTCGGAGTATTTTGATTTAGGCGAATATCGATTCGCATCTAAGCTGTCGAGTGAATGGATTACCATCGTCTCGACGAATTTTTTAACTTAGGCAAATTGTATTCGCAGCTAAGCCCCCGAGCGTGAGGATCGCTCATCACTCGGAGTATTTTTGAACTTAGGCGAATGTCGATTCGCATCTAAGCTGTCGAGTGAATGGATTACCATCGTCTCGACGAATTTTTTAACTTAGGCGAATTGTATTCGCAGCTAAGCCCTCGAGCGTGAGGATCGCTCATCACTCGGAGTATTTTGAACTTAGGCGAATGTCGATTCGCATCTAAGTTGTCGAGTGAATGGATTACCATCGTCTCGACGAATTTTTTAACATAGGCGAATTGCATTCGCAGCTAAGCCCCCGAGCGTGAGGATTGCTCATCACTCGGAGTATTTTGAACTTAGGCGAATGTCGATTCGCATCTAAGCTGTCGAGTGAACAGATTACCATCGTCTCGACGAATTTTTTAACTTAGGCGAATTGTATTCGCAGCTAAGCCCCCGAGCGCGAGGATCGCTCATCACTCGGAGTATTTTGAACTTAGGCGAATGTCGACTCGCATCTAAGCTGTCGAGTGAACGGATTACCATCGTCTCAATGATTTTTTTTAACTTAGGCGAATTGTATTCGCAGCTAAGCCCCGAGCGTGAGGATCGCTCATCACTCGGAGTATTTTGAACTTAGGCGAATGTCGATTCGTATCTAAGTTGTCGAGTGATCGGATTACCATCGTCTCGACGATTTTTTTAAACTTAGGCGAATTGTATTCGCAACTAAGCCCCCGAGCGTGAGGATCGCTCATCACTCGGAGTATTTTGAACTTAGGCGAATGTCGATTCGCATCTAAGCTGTCGAGTGAACGGATTACCATCCTCTCAACGAATTTTTTAACTTAGGCGAATTGTATTCACAGCTAAGCCCCCGAGCGCGAGGATCGCTCATCACTCAGAGTAGTTTGAACTTAGGCGAATGTCGACTCGCATCTAAGCTGTCGAGTGAACGGATTACCATCGTCTCGATGAATTTTTTAACTTAGACGAATTGTATTCGTAGCTAAGCCCCCGAGCGTGAGGATTGCTCACCACTCGGAGTATTTTGAACTTAGGCGAATGTCGATTCGCATCTAAGCTGTCGAGTGAACGGATTACCATCGTCTCGACGAGTTTTTTTAACTTAGGCGAATTGTATTCGCAGCCAAGCCCCCCGAGCGTGAGGATCGCTCATCACTCGGAGTATTTTGAATTTAGGCAAATGTTGATTCGCATCTAAGTTGTCGAATGAATGGATTACCATCGTCTCGACGAGTTTTTTAACTTAGGCGAATTGTATTCGCAGCTAAGCCCCCGAGCATGAGGATCGCTCATCACTCGGAGTATTTTGAACTTAGGTGGATGTCGATTCGCATCTAAGCTGTCGAATGAATGGATTACAATCGTCTCGACGAGTTATATATATGTTTTTTTATTTTGAACCTAAGCGAAGATGGATTCGCGAATAGGCCGTCGAGTGAATGGACTGCTACCCACCCGACATGGTTTTTAACTTAGGCGAAACATGTTTCGCAACTAAGCCCCCGAGTGCAAGGATTGCTCGTCGCTCGAAGTATCCCCAAGTAAATAACCGCATGGTTGGAATTTATGAGGTATTAATTGCAGAGACACAAATTGCATTGATGAAGAACTCTTATTACATCAGAAAACTAATGTCTCAAGTGTAAAAACGTCGAAGCAGGTCTGCATTCCAAGCTCATGGCTCATACATCTGCTTCATAAGATTATATAAGTGATAGGCTCCATTGTTTGGCACCTTGGTGACTACAAAAGGGTCTTCCCATGCAGGGGCTAGCTTGTGAGGTCGGTGCTGATTCACTCGGAGCACCAAATCTCCTTCATGGAACACTCGGCTTCTGACATTTCTTGCGTGGAAGCGCCGCAAGTCTTGCTGATAGGCTGTGGTCCGGATCAGAGCCATCTCACGCTCTTCTTCCAGAAGATCTACCCCATCTTGCCTGGCCTGCTCGGCTTCAGCTTCAGAATACAGCTCCACTCGAGGAGAATTGTGGGCCAAGTCACTCGGCAGTATAGCTTCAGCACCATAGACAAGGAAGAAAGGAGTTCGTCCAGTCGACCGATTAGGTGTTGTCCTCAACCCCCACAAAACAGACAACAGCTCAGTTACCCACGCACCAGCGGCATGATCCAAATCGCGCATGAGACGAGGCTTCAGATCTTGCAGAATGAGACCGTTAGCCTGCTCAACTTGCCCATTGGTTTGAGGATGTGCAACAGAAGCATAATCCACTCGGGTGCCTTGGGAGTTACAGAATCTCCTGAATTCTTCCGAGTCAAAATTAGTGCCATTGTCCGTGATGATGTTGTGGGGAATGCCAAACCGGATAATGATCTCCCTCATGAACGTGACCGCCGTGCGGGAATTCAGCTTCTTGATGGGCTTGGCTTCAATCCACTTGGTGAACTTGTCGACTGCTACCAACAGGTGGGTGAATCCTCCTTTTCCAGGTCGGAAAGGACCAACCACGTCGAGCCCCCAAACCGCAAATGGCCAGGCGAGTGGAATTGTCTTCAGAGCTGACGCTGGCTTGTGTGACAGGTTTGCATAGAACTGACAGCCTTCGCAATGATCAACAATGTACTTAGCCATTTCATTAGCCCGTGGCCAATAAAAACCCACTCGGTATGCTTTAGCGACGATCGCCCTTGAAGACGCATGGTGTATGCAAGTTCCCGAGTGGATTTCATCTAGAATCATTCGACCTTCCTCGGGCGAAATGCAGTGTTGGGTGACACCAGACACACTTTCTCTGAAAAGCTGATCACCCATCAAAGTGAAAGCTTTGGACCTGCGCATAATCTGTCGAGCCTCTGCTTCATCTTCAGGAAGCTCCTGTCTGAGGATATATGCTATGTACGGTACAGTCCAGTCGGGAATGATAACTAGCACCTCCATGACCAGGTCAATCACAGCAGGAACATCGACTTCAGTCGAGTCAGAGGAGCTTAAGGTTTGCGAGGGCTCTTCGGTGAAGGGATCCTCTTGAATCGAAGGAGTGTGCAAATGCTCTAGGAACACTCCGCTGGGGACATGCCGTCGAGTGGAACGAATCTTGGATAGCTCATCAGCTGCCTGATTTTTCAGTCGAGGAACGTGGTGAAGTTCCAGACCTTCAAATTTCTTCTCCAGCTTCCGGACTGCATTGCAGTATCCAGTCATAGCAGGGTTTCTAACATCCCACTCTTTCATCACTTGATTCACCACCAAATCTGAGTCGCCATAAACCATCAAGTGCTTGACGCCGAGCGAAATAGCCATGCACAACCCGTACAAAAGTGCTTCATACTCTGCTTCATTGTTGGAGGAATCAAAGTGAATTTGCAAGACATAGTTGAGCTTGTTGCCTCTGGGGGATATCAGAACAACGCCAGCACCGGACCCATTCAACATTTTGGAGCCGTCGAAGAACATTGTCCAATGCGCCGAGTGAACTTGGATAGGTTGTTGCTGTTCGATCCACTCGGCCATGAAATCTGCCAATGCTTGGGACTTGATTGCCTTCTTGGCCTCGAATCTGATGTCGAAGTGTCCCAGCTCAATTGCCCATTTAGCCACTCGACCTGACGCATCGCGATTATTGAAAATCTGTGATAAAGGTGCATCACTGACGACTAAGATTGAATGGTCTTGGAAATAATGTGCCACCTTCTTCGCTGATAAGTAAATACCATACACCAGCTTCTAATAATGAGGATATCTCTGCTTTGAGGGGGACAAAACTTCCGAGACATAATAGACCGGCCACTGAACCTTATAGGCTTTGCCTTCCTCTTCTCGCTCGATAGTCAGCACTGTACTAACGACCTGATTTGTGGCCGCGATGTACAGGAGCAAGGGCTCTTTGCTGGCAGGAGCGGCAAGCACCGACTGGGTGGACAACAGGGCTTTGAGCTCAACAAATGCTGCTTCGGCTTCAGGAGTCCAGTCGAATGTGTCTGATTTCTTCATCAACTGATACAAGGGCAGAGCCTTCTCACCAAGACGAGAAATGAATTGACTCAATGCTGCCAAGCAACCTGTGAGCTTCTGAACATCGTGCACTCGCACGGGAGTCTTCATACGAGTAATGGCGCTGATCTTCTCGGGATTGACATCAATTCCTCGTTCGGAAATGAGAAAACCGAGTAACTTGCCGCCAGGGACACCGAAGGTACATTTGGCCGGATTCAGCTTTATGTCGAATCGCCTCAGATTGGCAAATGTCTCAGCCAAGTCAGCCAGCAGGTCGGACCCTTTGCGGTACTTGACCACTATATCGTCCATGTACGCCTCGACATTCCAAGGGATCTGGTCGAGTAAACATTTCTGAATCATGCGCATAAAAGTAGCGCCGGCATTCTTGAGACCAAAAGGCATGGTGATGTAGCAGAAACACCCAAACGGGATGATGAAGTCTGTCTTTATTTCATCTGGGCCAAACAGACGGATCTGATGGTACCCACAATAGACATCCAAAAACGATAATCGTTCGCACCCCGCTGTCGAGTCAACAATCTGATCTATGCGGGGGAGCGGAAAATGGTCTTTCGAACACACCTTATTAAGATGTTTGAAGTCAATGCACATGCGCAACGACTTATCTTTCTTGGGCACCATCACAACATTCGAGAGCCACTCGGAGTGGTAAATCTCCCGAATGAACTTGGCTTGCAAGAGACGGGCCACTTCTTGTCCGATTGCCTTGCGCTTCTCAGCCACGGATCGACGCAAATGCTCCCTGACGGGCTTGGCCTTCGGATCCACTCACAGACGGTGCTTAGCCAGCTCCCTGGGAATTCTCGGCATGTCAACAGGCTTCCATGCAAAGATATCCCAGTTCTCACGGAGGAAATGGATGAGCTCGACTTCCTATTTGCTGTCGAGTGTTGTCGAGATATTTGTCGGGTCAGTGGTCTTCTTGTACTCCTCCAGCTCGACCATGGCCATCTGTTGATCGGCGATCTTGGATCCTTGCTGGAGACACTCTTCGGCTCGCTATCTATTGCCAGTGACCGTGATCATGTACTTAGGGCTCGACATTTTCAGCTTGAGATACATGTAACATGGTCAGGCCATGAAACGTGCATAAGCGGGTCGACCCAAAATGGCATGGTAAGCGCTCTTGAAATCCACGACTTCAAACGTCAACTTTTCTTTTCGGAAATTTTTGCTATCTCCGAATGCCACATCCAATGCTATCTGGCCGAGTGACTTGGCCTTCTTTCCTGGGATGACCCCATGGAAATGCATGTTGCTTTCGCTGAGACGGGACATAGGAATGCCCATTCCCTTCAGGGTATCTGCATACCAAATGTTCTGGCTGCTGCCGCCGTCCATGAGGACCTTTTTGAGTCGAGTCCCCTACACCACTGGATCAACTACCAGAGCATGTCGACCGGGTGTGGCCACACGGGCAGGATGGTCAGTCTGGTCGAATGTGACAGCATACTGAGACCATTTGAGGTAGGTGGGGGTGTCTGGCATAGCCATATTGATCTCTCTATTTATGACTTTCAGACAACTCTTGCTCTCGACGTCAGCAAAGGTCACCAGGGTAGCAGTGACATTCGGGAATGTTTCCTTCTCTTCATCTTCATCTTCTATTTCAGGAGATTTCCCACTCGACTGGTCTCCCTTGAACTGTTGGATGAGGGTCCAACACTGTCGAGTGGTGTGCTTGGGCAAAATCAGGTTGCCTTCTGCATCTTTCTTCGTGTGAATCACACATGGCTGATCCAAGATATCGGTTCCTGGCTGACCCTTCCCCTTCTTGGGGGCATATTGAGCTTTGGCCTTGCCCTTGTTCTTCAACTGAGTTGCTAGTGTTGTTGCCTCTGCCGGAACTGGGTCTTCAGCCTTTCGCTTTTGTGTCCTATTGTTACCGCCGCCAGACTCGTTGGCGACCGCTTTTCCTTTGCCGCTACGGAGGCGGTCTTCTTCCTCGCCATTGGCATAGTGAGTGGCAATTTCCATCATCTTGCCGAGTGAAATGTCACCAGTGTGCCCGAACTTCAAATACAGCTCTCTGTATCTCACACCAGCCTTGAAGGCACAAACAGCCTGGTGTTCCGACACATTTTCCACCATATGATGCAGGGTGGACCATCGCTGAATATAGTCTCTTAAGGTTTCGCTGGGCTTCTGGACGCAGTGTTGTAAGTTGACCAGACCTGCGGAGCGTTTGCCAGTGCCCTCGAAGGTCCGGACAAACACTCGGGCAAGATCTTCCCAACAATGAATGCTGGAAGGATCCAAACGATTCAACCAAGCTCGAGCTGGTCCATCCAACATAAGAGGCAGGTGCTTCATTGCGACATTGTCATTCCCGCCGCCAATCTGCACAGCCACTCGGTAATCATCAAGACAAGTCTCTGGTTTTGTTTCACCAGAAAACTTCCGATCCCCGCCGCCATTCTGAAGTTGGGGGGAATCTCCATAGAGTGTATAGCTCTGCTAAAACACTCTGGACCGGACACTACAACTGAGCTACCACTCGGGACATCTCTGTCATGTCCTTCTTTGTAGGCTCTGCTCTTGTCGATCCGCTTCTGAAGAAGGTACGCGCGGGTATCAAAGTTCGCGTCCCGCTCGTCACCGAAGGAGTGCCTGTCGTCCTAGCGTCGGGGCGCATACGGACCACTCCGCGGAGGAGTGGGCACTCGATGGTGGTCTTCGCGGTGGTTTTGATATCTTGTGACAGCCCAAGTGTTGTCCCTACCTTAATTGGCATGTTACCATATGTATGAACCTTGTGTCATGAGCTATGTGATGATGTGCACCTTGTCCCATGTGATTGTTTGCATTCATGCATCATGGCATCCATCATTTCTTCATCATGCCTTCTTTCATAATTGCCATGTTGGGTTCATGTGTCCTTGTGTGATTGTTTGTGACTTGTGTTGTGATATGCTTGTGTTGTGAGGTGGTTTGTGTATGGTTGAGTCCATGTGTGCAAACCCTCTTCCTTCCCCCTCTCTTCCATCTTTCAACATCACCCCATCTTCCCCTCTCTTCTTTTAACAAATATATGACCAGATTTAAGTTGTTTTAAAAATCTTTTAAAAAATGTTCATGAGGTGGCCCTATTGTTCTCATGAATATTGGAAGTGATACTTTTGATAGTTGAATATGTTTGGGTTTTGAAAACTATTTAAACAGGGGATGTTTTATTAATATATTAATAAAACAACTTGTTCATAAGACAAACCTAATATTTTATTTAATATGAGCATATTTTCTTCTTCTCAAAAGTATTTTTGTTTTGGCTAAAACCTTTTTTAAATGGCATGGGGATTATTTTGAGATGGCTGTTTTA
The DNA here is from genome assembly GCA_022496015.1 of Hordeum marinum. Lineage (NCBI taxonomy): Eukaryota > Viridiplantae > Streptophyta > Magnoliopsida > Poales > Poaceae > Hordeum > Hordeum marinum. Next base: position 238,465,858 of record CM039677.1, read on the forward strand.
TTTTAATAAAGGAATGCCTTTTTCCTTTTTTCCCCTGAGAGAGAGAGCCAGCAGATCAGTGGGCTCACCTCCAGTGGCCCACGAGGCCCAGCAGGTAGCTAACAGCTACCTGCCCCCATCCTCCTCCGTCGGGCGCGCAGAGAGAGAGCAGAGCAGCGAGGAGCGCGTCGCGTCGCCGTCCGTCGCCGTTAGCGCGCACGTCGAGGGCCTATTTAAGCCTTGGCGTCCGTGCCCCGCGCTAGGGTTCCCTCTTCCTTCTCCCTCGCCGCCGCCATCTCCTCCTTCTTCCTCCTCCTTCTTCCCCTCTGTTCTTCCTCTGTCGTGGGTTCAGAGAGAGCGTCAGGTAAGTCAGTGAGAGGAAGCTCGCCGTCGCCGCGCCTCCGGTGGTGCTCGTCACCGTCGGAGATGGTGGGGAGGAGCCTGGTGCCGTCGCCGTTCCGTTCCCGCTGCTAGGGGGAAGCCTAGCTCCTCCGCAGCGACGCCCCGTCGTCGCCGTCGTCCGCAGCAGTGAGGTGTCGCCGTCGTCTTCTTCCCCTGCGTCCCCTCCGTCGCCGTCGCGTCCCCGAGCTCTTCCTCCCCTCCGTCAAGCCCGTGTCGTCGTCGTCCGCCCTCGGTGAGCCTCCGGTAGCCCTGTCGCGTGCCCTCCATCTCGTCGTAGTGTCGTCGCCGCCGCTAGAAAGCTCCCTGCTTGGGCTTGCCTCCGGTCCCCCTCATCGCGAGGCAAGGTGCGGGATGGAGCGCCCGTAAGTCCCTCTTTCGATTCCGCCCATCCGCGTCGCCGGAGACCCCGTGTGTTCGCCGGATTCGCGTCGCCGTTAGCTCTGTCGCCGCCGTTGTGCTTTGTTTCGTCAGTTTCGTCAATGGTAGCGTGTGCGCGTGTGTATTAGAGGTCTGCTGTCCTCCTTCTGGTAGGAATCGGCGCCGTAGCGCAGTGGCATGTAGTGTGCGCTGAGTGCAGGGGGGTTTGGGGTTCGATCCCCTTCTCCCCCCTTTTTTCCTTTTGCTTCCTTTTTTTGTTTTTCCTTTCTTTCCTTCTTTTCTTAAATTGTGTGTATGTATGTATGCATGTATGGTAGATTCAGGGTAGTGTTTTGATTTTTGTCATGTATATATGGTGGTGTGTGAGTGCCCTTGCATGTATACATGGATATGTGTGTGTATACACCTAGTGTATACATACACATATGTGTATGTGTTAGTGTTATGGAGTGTGTGTGTGTGTGCATGTTTGCACATGCACTTGTGGTGTGTTGGTGTGGTGTATATGGGTGTATGCACCCATGTGCATATACACCCATGTATGTGTATGTATGTAATGTATACATGTGTGTGCTTGTGAGTGCGTGTGTGGGTCATATGTGTGTATGTGCCCTTGCACATACCCACATATGAGTGTAGTGGGTGAGTGCAAGCATAGTGTGGTGCTATGTGTGTGTATGTGTGTGTTACACACACATACATGTGTAGGTGTGCTAGTGAGTGGTGTGTGTAAGGTGTGTAGTGCCCCATGTAGTGTGTGCTTGGCACATGGGGTGTGCCATGTGATGTATGTGAGTGTGAGTGGTGTGTGTATGTCTACATACACTCATCATGTGCATGTGTAGCTCCATGTGTAGGTTTTACCTTAATTGAGCTATGAGCATGGATCCTTCTCTAGCTAGTTTCATCCTTGTATTTGATGCTATGCCATGTTAACATGTTACTAGGATGCTATTTAACCACTTCCAACATGTACCAATAGCCTACAAGTCATTTTGGGTCCATTTCCTTGCATATGCATAAGTGACACAAGTCACCCATAACTTATAGGTCAAATTTCGACCTAGGTTTACTCCTACTTGCCGCATACAAGTATAGGGGTATGAGTAATGCATTTTGGGTAGTTTCAACCCAGGAATGCACCTGTGAAGTCAGATTTGACTTCGGGGCAACTTGACAAAACTGCATTTTTGTGCTGTGATGCCCTTTTGTCTTTTTCATATGAATTAATCTATGCATGCTTTCAAGATCTTGCCAACATGAAGTTGTTAGTCAAAGTTGTTGGAAATCCCCCAGTATTTTATGTTGTTCATGTCAAGTCACTAGATAAGTGGGAACCATGTTGTTTAGTTGGCTACTTTCTGTTTCTGCCAACCTGCTCTATAAATGGCTAAGTCTGGAGAATCTGTTGTTACTGTTTTACCATGAAGAGTGGGGGGTAGCAAGTGTTGTGGTGGGTTTTTGATCATGCTCAGTATTAGTTAATTGTAGTGTATGTTGCCATCTACCATCCTGTTAATTTTCATGTCATTTGGAGCTTTCTAGCATGTTTAACCAGTGCTGTCAACTTGCTACTTTGTTAACCCAGATTCCAGAAAACTGGAATTTTCACCAAGTCCCTAAAAACCTGTTTCATCATGCCTACTTGACAGCTCCATGCATAGTGATGTGTAGCTCTTTTGCTGATTGCATAGTTAGATTAATTGGTGTGTGTGGTCTAGTTTATGTACATGTCTTGTTTGTGGCTATAGAGTTCCTGTAGCAATAGTTGTGAGTTTTTCAAATTGCTATGTTGCTGTTTTGTGGCAGGTTGAGTGCTATGTTGTTTTGTGTGTTGTGGGAGCTATACTCCATGGAATTGAGCGATTCTTAGTCTATTGTGATTGGTTTTTCATCACCTATCCAGTGGCTACCTTGAAATGCCAAGAATTAGCCCGGGTATTTGGTGATCTTGTGTTTTGCCTCCGTACCTTGTTGTGAGCGTATCTCGAGAACCGTGGCTCCGTTTCTTGCGATCCTTATATGCATTTTCATCGGTTTTGCATGCTGCATCCATATTTGTCATGTTCATGCATGTCTAAATAATTTGACATGAGGTTCTGTCCAGATCCATTAATAAACAACTTTGCACGTGAAACATGACTAGTTTCGGATTGCCATATTGTAATTCTTCTTAAATGAATCATGCATCATCTTGGTTGTGCATTGTATCTTGGTTGGTTATTTATTTGTTGTTTCTCTTGGGTAGACGCGAGTGTCGATACTGAGTTCGAGGACCCTGAAGAGTACCACTACGAGGATCCCGCTACTTGTTCCGCCGAAGAACCAACAGGCAAGATGATCATACCCGGATCCCAATGCTATCTTTGCTTGCTAGTTTCCCGATCTTATCGTTACAATTGCCCTACCTACCACATGATATCAGCCCCCATGTTGCCATTCAGCCTCTAACCTCCACATCTCAGCAAACCGTTGATTGGCTAAGTTACCGTTGCTCAGCCCCTCTTATAGCGTTCTTAGTTGCAGGTGCAGGTTGTTCCATGTGATAACATGGGTTGAATAACACAAATAAATTCTGTTATTTAATTTAATGCACATATATATCTGGTATTGGTGGAAGGCTTGGCCTTTTGCTAAGTGATTTGTTCCGCTCGTACCGCCATTAGTTCCTTGTTACCGGTGTTACTGGTTCAGGTTAAACTTGATAAATGCAATTTAACTTTTTGTTCCATCTCACAGTTCAGTTATATTATTGATTATGACAGTTTTCAGGAATTTTAAGCCATCTTTGGATTTTAGCTTCTTCAATCATTCTGAATTATTTAATGTTAGTATGAGTAACATGTGTTCCCAAGATTAAACCTGGGATATGTGTAGTTGACCATTTGGGTATGTTTTATTTCTTTAGTAGATGCAGCGACAACCACCATTGTTCATGATATATTCCAAAGAGAGATTATTAGCACTGCAACATCTTTGTTAGTTTAATTGAATACTTCAGCCGGGACGGTTCTTACTAATATTTAAGACAACTTCAATTTTTATTTTAGAATATATTTTTAAGTAAAATTTGTGAATAAACTGCATGATGTTTCAAGTGTCTGGATTGTACTTTTGCTAAAAAACGAGACAACAATGCAGAGGATATGAATGGTTGTGGCTTGTGGGGTCGGCCGGGGGCGGGGAGCAGTGACACAATTGCGACACCAACCCATGTGTAGCGCACAATGGCAGCGGTTGCACGGCCACGACGGACGAGCAACAACGCGAAGCAGGTGCAGGTGGGGGTAAGAGTACGTATCACTTGTCATGTTTAACTCATGACCAACAAAGTGTATCACTTGACACTCACTACAGGAAGAATACTGTTGTGATGATTATATACGTACATGTTCCACTTGGTTGCTCAGTTAGTATTAATGTCTTATCACTTTCTTTTTCTTGCAGTCAAGTTTTGAAACTGGGCTTTCATGAGAAGTTCATCCGTATATGGGAATTCTACCTTTTATACTCTGCCGCTGGTTTCAAGTCACGAGCAGTTAGAGATTACCAGGTTCGGATGTATATACGTGTGCTCTTTGTATAGGTTTACCTGCATTATTCGTAGACAAATGGAAGTCATATCCCCCCTCTGGTCTTCAAAAATCATCCTGCTAGAATTGTTTGGTGGTTTCCAATGCGGACTAAAATTTGAGTTGATGTTGCTCTCTGTAATTATGTTAATCTGAACCATACGATTGCTAGAGATCCATAGACAACATGTCATGTCTTTGAGTAAAAAGTACTCCTCCGTCCTAATGTAAGACGCTTTTTGACGCTACTGTAGTGTTAAAAAGCGTCTTACATTATGTGATGAAAGGAATAGTAAATTAGAAACTTTGACGAACTTAAGAAAGCAAGCTTTCATCGTTGAGATTGCAAATAACCTGGGATAGAGACTTGACGGCCACATAATTATTTTACACCGAGCTTCAAGATTTCGGTAAAACATCACATGGAAAATTAGCTACAATCGACTAGATTGTTAAATCCTGATGTGTTTTATGCTGAACTCAAGAAAAGTGAATAAGCAAGAAAGCTTCTGAAGAGATATAAGTGCATAATCTCTTACGCAACTGCTACTCTAATTGACTCCTTTCCAAGCACTGGTAAGGTCTTTCTAGAGATCTTGGCGACGTCTCTCTTTTTAAATTTACCGGGATTTTATGTACTTGCTTTTCCTCTAATAAGGTGCACCTATATATACTCAGCACATCTTATATCAACTGATAACTTGGAATCTTTTTTTCTTTCATCAGATCATGCTTACTGTTGGATTTGCACATGAATAACTAAAAGCACCATAACATTACACATTTCCATCATTTTAGCCATTGAACTTACTTTAATTTAGTATGATTTCTTGTCCTGAGTGTATATTCATCTTAGTTAGAAAGGACTTTGAGTGGCTTTGGTCATCCTAAATTTTGTGTGGATTCTTTTTGCAGTCCTGGTTAGCTCTGCGAAACAATAATTATCATAGCCCTTTTCTGCACATACCCAATTTCCTTATATTGTATAGTTTTCCATTCTAGAATAGTAGCCTCCTTTTCTGCACATACCCAATTTTCTTATATTGTATAGTTTTCCATTCTAAAATAGTAGCCTTTCTGCACTGCTAAGATGTTGAAATGCGGCGACATGTTTAAGTCATGTTTAATATTGTCAGAACTAAGCATAGGGTAGAGAAAGGGTTGCTTGCATGCCATCCATCTCATAGAGAAAATGTTAAATTCCCTCTCTCCATTTCCTTACCATGAATCTAACGCTTTATTGATCTGTTTTTAGTTTCTAGATGTTCTGCAACTATAGACACAAATAGATACTGTTTGTCTGAATTGTACTTTCACTCCATGAGAAGTTGAGATAAACTGAGGATGGGGCAAAAAAAATCCGACTATTCCTGCTCGCAGGCGGTGCCTACTATGGCTCCCATGGGTGGCTTTACCACAGTTGTCGAACCTTCAATTTCTGAAGATAACAAGCAGCCCAAATCCAAGAAGAAAACTAATTTAGTTATGCCAAGACTGCCATTTTTGTGTATCTTTGTTCTAACTTTGCATTGACACCATGTCCGCTTGGACAATGTTTATATGTTTCCTTGATTTTCGTCCAAGAAAATAAAAACTCTGAAATCTTCATAGGGTATTTGATTCCATTTTTACTATACAATAGGCCATGTCCTTACATTATCTGTGAAGTTGTTCAGCCACTTGATTGCCATTTATTTATAATATTTTCTATACAATTATGATTTCTCCATGGCCTTCTTGGCATCATCAAAAGATAATTGATGGGTTTTTGTACATCTCCTTTTGGATACAGGGATGGCATTATTCTATAGTATGAATTTAAAATATTATACTCGCATGAATTTGACATGGTTTGATTGAGACGTGCGTTGCACGTATACGAGCTTTACTAGTTACGTTAAAATTTCCACTGCCTAGTCCCGCATCAGAAACACGAACAGAGGAGGCTGGCACTCGATCCCCTCCCTCCCGCACTCGACCACAGGCCTCTCGCTCCCGCGTTCCAACAGCGAACACCCCCCCCCCCCCCCCGCTGCCAGGCCTCTGCTCCTCGCTCCTCGACGTCCCCATCTCCAGCAACATGGCCGGAGGGTACGCCTGCATCTCCCGTCCCAGCTCCCTGGGGCGCTTTCCCTCCCTGCCCCGGTGTCCAGCAGCAGCTCCTGGCCCGGTCCAGCCAGGACTCCACTCCGATGGACAGCGCCCACTCCGGCCGACGTGCTGCTCCGTCGAAGGACCCCCTGCTCCCCTCCCCTCCTCCCCGGTCGTGAGCCCAAGCATCAGCTACGAGCTCCTCTTATTTTGATTTTGCAAATTTTTCATTTAATCCGAACAACAATATAGTCCAGGGCAGACTTTTCACTGACCTTGCTCCAGACAGGCCCGGCCCTAAGGGGGGGCGGGAGGGGCGGCCGCCCCGGGCCCCCGGAACCAGAGGGGCCCCCAACTCAGGTACGTGCGAGCACCCAACGCCCAATCTGCCGGATGCGTCATTAGAGCAGTTACAGAATAGCTGCTATATCTTCAGGAAGAAGAAAGCCAAAGCAGTATTCCTTCATGTAAATGGGCTTTGGGCCTTTGTTTCTGTAGCACCAAATCGTGGTTTTAAGTGGTGGTGGGCTTCCCCCAAAAAAGTAGTTGTGGGCTATGTGCAAGGAAAAAATGGGAGGGGAGCACCCTGGTAGAGAACTTATAAAAGAAAGAAAAAAGAAGATTGACGATCAATTACAACCTTGGCAAACTAATATGTCGTTTCCCCTAAAAAAACTAATATGTCTTTCTTATTGTAAAATAAATCTAACTTTTCTCCAAGGGTAGCAAACTAATATTGTATCTTGTAAGAAAAAAAACATATCAAATTTAGTATATGTGCAGAGTCCCTAAAGAAATGTATAGTAGCGGAGAGCCAAGAGTAGCATGCACGATGACGGCGGACTGATGACATGGGCGTGAACTGTGGTGATACCGTGATAGCGAAGCAAGGATGACTCGATGGGTACTGTCGTCTTCATTACTTTGTATCAATAAATACCAATTCGATAAATTTAAAAGGTTGATATTCCATATTATAGATTGACAGTCGATTGTTCTACTTTGGTCTTAATACTCATATGTGTGATTCTAGTTGTTATTTTGCTTCTATATTTTTTTGTATAGGTGAAAAAGTTTCTTCACCCATCACCAATTCAGTTTCTTCATACATAAAATTTAGTGTGTGCTCCGCCACCATACTTGCGCACAATTTTCCGACAAATGGGTAAATGCAATTCGGATGATCTTCTATATTCTGGTGCCTCGCGACGGCGACGAACTCTTGTGTGTGCCTCGATAAAAAATGATTTGTTTTTAACTTAGTGCGGACTATGGGTTTATTTCACGAAAACCGAATGGGGTTTCTGCAAAAAAAAAATTATTTATGACACTTAATCTGGAATGCAAGTTGATTTTTGAAAAACACAGGGGCTTGTTTATAAAATGACTGACGATCAATCAGAAGCATTATTTGCTTCATTATTAGGTAGAGATATGACGTTTGTACCAGGGCCCCCGAGGTTTGGTTTCGCCCCGGGTCCCTAAAATTACAAGACCGGCCCTGGCTCCAGATAAGCTGATAAAACAAACATGAAAAAAACTGGTTAACTTATTATCTGAAGCTTATTCTCACGGGAGCTTATCTAGAATTTATTTTTACATGAGCTTATTTCCATAGCATAGGTCAGAACTGGTCCTTAACGCGACTTGAAAAAAGTCTAAGCGTGCGTGTAACGCGCAGTATAGGTATCAGTAACAGCTGTACTGCAAGAATGTAGAGCAACTAGTCCGTGAATTACGAATATGTAACATCTGCCTTTGATTACTATAACGGCTTCATTGCAAAATTTGAGTATAAACCTAATCCGAACAGTGTAGGCCACCAAAAATAGCTTGCTGACTGACTCATGGTATCTCTCGTCATATAATAGTCATTATCAAACAAGCCGAAGCAACAGCCAGGTTTTCTATCTGAAACTCATGCTTGCAGAATGAAATGATCCAATAGCGTTATCCTTCCAGGGGACCTAGTTCTTGTTGTTCTTCTTCGAAATTTTTGGGTTCTTGGACATGCGGATGCTCTCAGGTGTAACCTCGACTAGCTCATCTTCTTGAATATACTCTATGCAGTCATCCAGACTGTAGCTTAAAGGTTCATCAAGAACAACTGCAAAAAAGAGAATAAATTATTTGAATTAACCACAGTTGATACAAATAAGTTTTCAGTTAATGTGAATCTAAGTGCGCAAGGATCGTCGCTCCTAGGGCGACGCCGGGGAGCCTCCAACCCTAGCCGCCACAGACCCCCACCACCATAACCACGCCGCCGCCGCCGGCGAAGACGGCTCCTGAAAGCAGGGACGCGTCTCTCGTCCAAATCCAAGTCCGTTCTCGCGAGCTTCTCCGCCCCTCGACGCCGCCATCTTCGCCTTTGCTCATGGTGGCCGTCAGGTGGCCTCCCGCCGGCGGCCGGCTTGATCTGCGCGGTTCTTAGCTGCCCGCACGGACCACCTCCTCCCCATCGCCTCTTCGAGCCTTGGTGGCCACTGTTGGGCATGCTTGCCGCGCTCAGATCGAGTCGCGCCCAACGGCTGCACCATCGCCGGATCTGCCCATCCACCCGACAGCGACCCCAACTCCAACCCCGGCGCCCTCCTCCACCGCCCGCTTCCCCCACTCCTGCTTCGCTCCACAGGGGGGCGCCGGCTGCGACACTCTGCCCGGAGTGCCGCGGATCTGCGTCTGCCGGCACGTTTGGTCCTCCTTCTGCTGTGCTCTGTCAGCCCTGGTCCACGCCGGGGTGGCCCTCGACTCGTCACCAGGCTCCTGTGCGGCTTGCTCTAGCACGCCCAGATGTGCCATCGCCAGGTTCCCTGCTGCCCCTCAAATCCAAAAAATGCATCCGCCCCTCGCATCCATTGGCTCGGGTACGTGATGGATTTGGTGTGGTGACTGTGCAAGACCTTCTGCTGCTCTGTCTCCGGGAGAAATCCCTTCGCTAGCTCCTTGCTAGCGGTAGCAAGGGCGACGCCTTCATCGCCGTTTACCTTGAGGCGCTGCTGTGGAGCCCCAGTGCAGCAGTGGGTTTGGGCGAAAGCCCTGCCACGATGGCGCCCGCGGGTGTCATTCAACCTTCCTGAGGTCGTCGCAAGAATCCACGTGTCTATCCACCCATCTCCGCCCCGTCCATCCCGCATCACCGGCGACTTTGCCTCTTCGTCAAGCCCTTCACCATCATCCCTTCGCCTCCTGCCCAATGTCTGGTGGGTCGTCCATGTTGTTGTGCTTGCTCAAGTCCCTTCCATGGCTGCCGTTGTGTCGCGGCGAGCTGCATGCTCTTGGTGTTGTCTCGGTTTTTCTTTGCTCAAAGATGATGCAAGTCACCTCCCCAACTTGTTAATCGTTCTGAACTCCTGTGGCGGAGCTCGCAGTCAAGGTTTGTGTTCATGTAGCACTTGTTAATTGTGAATGCTCCTGTGTGGTGCCTACACGTTCGGTACAGCTCGCTGATGTTGTGAGTTAGAATGCTTGCAAAGTCTTGGTATCGTGATCCTCGACGATACCCCACATCTATTTGTGTCTCTCATGGTGACGGTCCTTCGGTATGCTAGCTAGGTCGGGCCATGTTCTAGGCGTTCATTTCTCTCATCTTCACTTGTACAGTTTTCGCCCTGGTTTCCCTTATAAGCGGGTTAACTTGTTAAGGTTTTCGATCTGGTTTTCTTTATAAACTGGATCAAAAAAATTGAATGAGATCAAATTCAGGTGGGGAGCTCTCCCCCCGGTGACTGTTCAAAAAAAAGTGTAAGGATATATCACTGCCATAGGGTATTGGACCACTTATCACTTCTCTTAAAGCATAATCAAGTTTTGAGTATGCCCAAGGACATGTCAACATTTTCAATATACTAAGGCCCTGATTGGTTCAACGGATTGGGGCCAAATACCCCCGTATTTTATGGAGACGGAAGAAAAAACAACCCGTCCCCCCCCCCCCCCCCCCCAAAAAAAACTTGGTACGTCATTTCTGTTTCATTTTCCACCCGTTTTGATTTCGTTACGCCCGGAAAGAGTGTCTGAGCCCATTACGCCCGGAAAGAGTGTCTGAGCCCATTACGCCCGGAAAGAGTTTCGGAGCCCAGGAGACCCGATAGGAATAGCAGGGAGCAAAACGATGGGCAACTCCGCGCGCCCAGGACAGGAGTAGTATCCTAAAACTCGGCTCCATGATCTACGGATCTACGGACACCGTTGATCTACGGACATTCTCTTGCTGCCGAGTATTTTTTGCCGCCAGCTTCTTGTGCGACATGCTTCTCTATCCCTCTTTGGCTTGACTCAACATGTTTTCGAAGACCCCATGGTATGACGACACTCTCAAGACGCAGATTTTGGATTTTCACTACTTTTTGGTTTAGTGTTATACTTCTTCAAATGTAATGTTATTGCATATGCTTCGCATTTGAGGGTTGTTAAGGAGTATTAATTTAGGTCCCCTCACATATTCATATTAGTTCAGATGTCCTTACTTGTATGCCCAGTCATTTGTACCATATATTTGCCCCTTGGGATATGGAATACATCCAAGTTGCTCATCTAAAACATTGCTGTTTTCCCTCGTTTCAACTCGAGGACGTGCTGTTTATGGAGGGATTGAGAGCTGTTATGCGTGGAGCCACATATGGTTGGAGGGCCCCAGCTCTGGCCACACGACCCCCTGATACAGCCCAAAGTGACTAGGATTCCTATACTATTACAGGCTACTCCCTCTGTCCCAAAATAAATGTCGTTAATCTAGTATAAAATTTATACTAATTTGTACTAAATCTGCGACACTTATTTTGGGACGGAAGGATTATTTCATTAGGTTCAGATTCGTATTAGGTGCAGAGTCCAGATTAGAATCTGTTTCAGAGTCGGATCGTATTTCCTCTAAGTCATCTTCACAGCCCAAGGTATTCCACTGGTCCGGAAGGAGTATTTCATTAGGTTCAGATTCGTATTAGGTTCCTCTAAGTCATCTTCACAGCCCAAGGTATTCCATTGGTCCGGTGACGATGATAGGCTACGGATAATCCATTTTGGAAGGATGCGCTGGACACGTCGAATGTTCTTGGAAGTGTTTATGACGGCTGCATGGAGCATATGGAAGGAACGTAACGGAAAAAAAAATCAGGAGGATCCAGCCATCGTATCAGTCCTGGCGCGAGAGGTTCAAGACAGATTTGGCCTCCTGGTTCGTAGAGGTAAACCTCCTCTCGTAGGGTTTATTACCCACTTTGTAAACACATTGGCCTAAAAACCCTTGGCCTAGAACTCTTGTAATACTAGCTTCATAGTGTGCTGCTGCCTGCCTCCACAAACTACCTTTCAAGTGTCCCAAAAAGGGCAGCGTGTGAGGGATGTAATGACATGTAACTACATGCACTGAGTGCTGAAACTAATATAAAGTGTCAGGCGGCGAAAATTCGTTTCAGAGCTCGAGCTCAGATGCTCCAGTTGATGAAAAAAATAAAAAAAAATAGTAGAAAAAATCAAAAAAATCCAATTTTTTTTGTGTGGTAGATATTTTTATGCGTGAGGTTCGCTCCAAATTTTAGCTTATTTGGACATTCGAGCAGCTCTCGGCAAAAAGCAAAAGTTCGTGAACAGTAAACCTTTTTTACAGACCCCGATTTGTCTTTTTCGCCGAGAGCTGCTCAGATGTCCAAATACGTTCAAATTTGGAGCGAACCTCACGCACAAAAATATCTATCACCCAAAAAAAAATTGGATTTTTTTGAATTTTTTTACTATTTATTTTGATTTTTTTCGTCGGGCGGAGCCAAAGAGCCGCTCTCGTCAGGCGGAGCCTTTCCTACTGTCTTGACCTTTCAAAAAAAAATGTATCCCCCCCCCCCCATATAATGGGATTCTCCCACGATCAATAAAGCATGAGAATTCAGAATATTTACTTTCTGTTAGGGCTAGGGTAATTAAAGTTTGTTCCAGGTTCTTTCTAGAAAATACTCCCTCCGTCCCACAATATAAGACGTTTTTTAACACTACACTAATGTTAAAAAACGTCTTACATTATGGGACGGAGGAGTAATATCATCAAAGCATTGAATGCTTATGAAATTTCACCTGTAGTTTCCTTGTTGGAACGAACATTTGTTGCAGCCTTTTTCTTGCACACATTAAGTGCTAAATCACCTGGTCGCTGATGGATACCAACTATCTGGCCTTTGTAAATATCCTGCCCTGGTTTGACAAATAGTATACCTCTTTCTTGTGCATTAACACAAGCATAAGAAGTAGTACTTCCACCTTCGAATGCCACCTGGATCATTCCCACTATGTTAGATGTTGAAGAAAACTGTAAGCCAAATTAGGTGAATAAGTTCCGCGCAATAGGTAGGCAGATAAGTTTTTAAGAAGTCAGTTAGTAAAATTAGTTGGCGTTCCCTAAAAGAATCATGTTTAAGATATAACTGATGTGTTGACAATTTCCTAATTTTCAGTTTTGGGAAGGACCAAACGAAAATGACACATGTAATTAACCATGCAAGTTCTAGAGCATGTTTGGCCTATGCAGAGATATGTTGTATTGAGATGGGCTTCACATGCACCTGGTTATGTTATGCATAAAATTTGAAATGATACGCTATAGGATTTCAAAGTTGTCAGTGCAAACTCTGTAGTCTAATTTTACTATGTACTCCATGTGTCGCAAAATAAGTGTCGTTGATCTAGTACAAACTTTGTACTAATTTAGTACTAAATCTCCGAAACTTATTTTGGGACGGAGGGAGTATATAATTGCTAAAATGTAAATGTCTTTCATACAAGATACAATATATACAGATCTTGTGAGATGGATTATTCTTAGGGTCCCTTAGCTCCAGCCAGTGAAGGTGGGCTCGTGTGTGCATGTCGCATGTCATGTGGGTGTTCATGTGTACATCATCTCTGTAATAAAAGAAGGGCAACCCGGTGCACGTAGCTCCCGCTTGCGCAGGGTCTAGGGAAGGGTCCAACCACTTCTAGGTATTTTGTACACAGGCTTTCCCTACATTTCTGCAAAAGGTTGTTTCCTGCGTGACCTCATGGTCATAAGGCAACAGCTTTACCGCTGCGTCAAGGCCAGCCCGGTGTACGTCATCTCTGTAGTAGCACAAAAGAAATTCATAGTCTACGTGAAACACCTTCAACTCTATGTCAGTGCATTACCTTTAGTATTGCATAATGTAGTAGTCTATTGGCAGATTTTCAATTGTATTGATCTTCAAACTAGGAGGCTGCTATCTGAATTATCATTCCAGGCCATAAGAATTATCATTCCATGTCATACAGAATTGTTATTCCAAGTCATAAAGAGTTATCATTCTTTATCACTCTTATCCATGCGTTGGATCAAAGTAAATTCCCGTGGTAATCTTTTTTGTTAACCAAGTGGTACCAAATCGTTAATATTGGCCTATATGCCTACTATAGCCTCCTTTAATTTAAATGAAATGGTTCAAAGAGAAGTTTAGCTTGTTTGATTTTGAAGGATAGGAAGCTTATAAATTTTCCTACGGCCACTTTCTACTCTGTTTTAAAAGAAAATATCTTCAAGAAAAATCTTCATGCTTACGTCAACTATGACAAACAAACAATCACTTAAGAACTCTTTTGTGTTTCCTGTGGTGCATTCACGTGTTTTTAATTACTGTAGGATATAATGCGCCTTGACATCAAATATGTTTTCCATATTACTATATGTTTTGCGGCATTCCAGATTGCCAGTAGGTTAACAAAAATATATTTACTTCTCGAGTTGCTACCAGGATGAACGTTGAGCTTACCTTATGTTCGTCAATATGTACCTAAATGAAATTATAGAGCATCAACGTGAAGGCATGTATATATGGCCTACATGATTTATTTATTTTTGGGTACTCCAATCTGGTAAGGAAATTTGAAATAGATTACTATGCTATTCCTCCCTGCATTCACAAATATAAGATGTTTTGGATATTTCAATATGGACTAAATACGGACTGAAATGGGTAACAAACACACTAAAACATGTCTATATACATCCGATTCAGAAAAAAGTTAGAACATCTTACATTTGTGAACTGAGGGAGTATTTTCACATCTTCTCCATCATATCTATAGGTGAATTTCCTGTACTACAAATGCATTCCGTACTTGCAAGTAAATATTAATAATTCCCTCCAATAGGATTGGCCAGAGTGGAAGGTAATTAAGTGATTAACTATTGTTTCTCTTTCGATATACATCCGCTGTTGTGGCGTCACGTTGTTGAATGTATCTTACCTACTTATTTGTCTATCAAATTATTTGCTTGAATGAATCTTGGCTACCATACACTATTAGTCTGTCACATTATTTACTTGATCAAACTGGATGTACATAAATGTCGCCTAGTTCATATTTGGCATTTATACGTACCAATGAGCCTTGATCACGTGAGCTAATATCTCCAGCCCACGGACCATAGCTGTCAAAGATTGTGTTAAGTATAGCTCTGCCCCTAGAAGCTGTTAGAATTGCATTCCGAAGCCCAATGAGGCCTCTGGTTGGAACCTTGTATTTCAGCAATGAAGTTCCCTCTGGCCTGCCATTTGAAATCTCTCATTATGGCAACAACTCAATATCAGGAACAAGCAATTTGTATTAGACTGGCACCGATGCATGCAATAGAGTTAAGTTGGAACAGAAGTAATTCTGTTGGCAACAAGCCTTAGTTTCTTTCTATTCTGTATCAAAGAAAAATGCAAAAGATTTTTCGAGTGTGGATAATCTAGAGTACAGCACGAACCCACTAGCTTCCATGTCAAGCATTTGTCCACGCCTTTTCCCCAATAACTCGACAACTGATCCCATATATTCCTCTGGAACCTCTATAGCAGCAATCTGTATTGTAGTAATAACAACAGGTTAGTAACATGAAAACTAAGAATAAAGGAGTTCCAGGGTACCCAGAGCAATTTCAATGTCACAGAAGTCCTTTTTAGAAATCAAAAGAGGTAAATACGTGCAAATGCCCTTCCTGTCTATAGCCCTCAACCTCTGCCTACGTAGCGCATGTATATATTTTACCACACCTTCCCATACGCCGCTCAATCACGTTAATTTACTTAGCATGCATGACCTGAGGTACCAAATTATAATGGCGCCAAAGTCAAAATTCTAATCCTTGGTTCTTCCTGCGAGCCCCATGCTATGTAAGGTGGAATTACGTCCCCTTCCACCTTAACACAGACCTAGCATTTATACATTAAGAACTTAACCTAGCTTTTATACATTAAGAACTTTCGGCTCCCGTGGCAACGCATGGGAACATACCTATCAAATAAAAAATATACAAAAATTCAGTTCTGCCATTTAGGGAGGGAAATACCTCATATGGCTCCAATAGCTTTCCATTTACTGTCTTGTTTATGACCTTTGGAGGTCCAATCATAAACTCATATCCTTCCCTCCGCCTGTAAGCAATTATTTTGTTTTAAAGACAATACCAAAATTAGAGAACATACCTAGTGGCTGATAATGTCGAGAGGTTAGCAGTTCTTACATGTTCTCTATCAAGATGGTGAGGTGCAGTGTGCCTCTGCCACTAACAAGAAATGTATCAGCAGTTTCCCCATCTTCTACTTTCATAGCCAAGTTCCTTTCAAGCTCACGATATAGCCTATCACGAAGATTTCGGCTAGTGACGAATTTCCCCTGGGATAAAGACAAAGGGAAAGACATAGTTTCAGCATTAAGAAAGAAGAAACTCAACTACTGTACTTTACTGTAAAGTATTGAATGAGAATAGGTCATTCAACTCGACAAAAAGTTATACTCCCTCCGTTCCTAAATATAAGTCTTTTTAGAGATTCCAATAAGGGGCTACCTACGGAGCAAAACAAGTGCTCCGTAGGTAGCCCCTTATTGGAATCTCTAAAAAGACTTGTATTTAGGAACGGAGGGAGTAATAATTAATAGATCATTTTCCACCACATTGGAACACAATGGAGTAAAGCTTTACATCTGTGCAATACACTGACTTCAACTTCCTAAGCATTTCAGTTTCAGGAAAGCATAGTACTACTTCTATTTAGCTCACCTACATGGTCATACAATGTGCGGTACAAGCATTACTCTCATTTGGACCAAAAGCGCTATAATTAAGATTCTCTTGGCTAGTTTTCAAATCTCTTTTTATTCCAGCAGAAGATCCTAAAAGTAGGGATCCAACTTGTAAGTTAAAGTTAACTTTTGAGACACCTCTTTTCCAACAAAAGGAGAAGTGTTGATGGAGAAAGACATTCTAACTGTTGGTTCCTCAATTTTGATAGTGGGCAATGCTGTTCCAGAAACTTTATCAGCTATAGTTTCCCCAATCTGCAAGCTCAAACAAAACTTTTTCAGAACATGTTATAAGGGTAAATATATACTAAATATATGAATGAACATGAAGAGCACCAACCATGATATCATTGATTCCACATACAGCACAAATGTCACCAGCACTAACAGATTCAACTGGAACGCGTCCGAAGTTCTCGTAAACAAAAAGCTCACCTATTTTGCCAATCCTACAAGCATCATCTGGTGTACACACCTGCCCAATATCTTAATCAGTAGAAGCCATATATTGATTTGCTTTTTTTCTCAAACAAAGCCTAGCAAGATATGCAGCAGTTACGGGCCAACAAAGAAAACAAATGAGATAACATTTCTAGGTATGAAGATTACTATGACGGTTTCTGATTATTAAGATAACAATCACCTTTGGCAGAGAAAAATAAATTTCAAGTACCGCCAATAGCTAGTCAACCGTCATTATTAAGGGTCTCTTTGATTATAAGGATTTCCATAGGTATTTTGAAGGATTGGAATCCTTAGGAATTTTTCCTATACATAGGATTGAATTGAATCCTATATTATTTTTTCTTAAGGATTCCTTTGTACTACATTCCATAGGAATTTTAGCATCCACTCAAAGCTCTTGGAAAGAATTGTTTGTTTTTCCTGTGATGCAATCAAACAAACAAAAATCATGTAGGATTCAAATGGGCATGATATTGCAATCCTATGCTTTTCCTATTCCTATGGTATTAAAATCCTGGAAATCAAAGAGGCCCTAACATATTTAGTTTAAAAAAGTATAGACTGGAATGTGTTTTCATTAACCGAGATTTGTAATAGTTGCTCACATATACGCACCATATGGGGAGCGAATGAGAAAGGGGTGCACTAATTGAGCTTCCAAAGAGATCTAGAGCTTACTCAGAACTGGAAATACTAAAGTGGTTGCATGATCTTATATAGTTGATGTACTCTCTCAATACCTCCACAAACCTTAGTATGGATAAAAGGAAGGTAACCTTAAATGTAAGACTAGAGACATGTTGGTACTGATAAAGGCTGCTCTATATTCCAGTCATGAAAGGGAAATTCATCTACTTTGAGGCATCAATTAGGTAACATTTTTCCATAAAATACATCTACTGAGACACCATATACCACCTTATTATAATTTATTTATTTTCCACAAATTCACTCAGTGCCATCACAATTGGCTTGAGTTGGAACATAGCATGACAAAGAAGGTTGATTTCCCAATGCTATTTGAAAGCCCAATTTTCGAGAATATGGCATCGCCGACGCCATCCATTTTTCAACTAGTTGAATGTAAAATGACCCTCTCCAATAAGCTCCACTCTTCATTTTTTTAACTCTGGTGGTCACATGTGTAGCCTATGCATATCAGTTAGAGCTCAAATTATATATTTTTCTCACCCAATAGCACACTTTTCTTGGATGTGTGCTCAGTTGTGCTAGTTAGCAACCAACCTTAAACATTCTTGGTTTGGTGTTTGGTGCACCCGCCTTTTGTTTTACGTAATACGCCGCACATCTACAGATCCAAGTTTGACTAATATTCATAGCAATAATATGCACCTTATGTGTGAAACAAAAAGTGATATCACCGGAAAATGCTTATAACTATAAATCCAATGATATCACTTCCACTCACATACCCCACATATTATTTCACTGATTGTCAATCAAATTTGATTCTTGAAATGTGTGAATTACTTACATGTAGGGGCGGGCCTGTGAGGGCCTGGCTTAATAGGAATGATAGACTACTCATATCAACAAGGAATTCCTTTTTTCCCAGGAGCCCATTCGAAAAGAACTCCAAGGTTAAGTGTGCTTGGCTTGGAGTAATTTTAGGATGGGTGACGGACCAGGAAGTTGGTCCCGGGTGCGCACGAGTGAGGACAAAGTGCGCAACCAAGACTAGTGTTGGTCTATGGGGCCAGTCTTGATCCCGCAAGGCGTAACGGGGTGTTACAATTGGTATCAAGGCCGACCCTTGCGGTTACACGGGCATGCGTGGGTCAGGTGTGCGGTCATGTGGCGCATGGCGCGTGTGGCCCGTTGTGGCACATGGCATGGCACATGTATCGGACTGGACGCGCATACCTGTGTCAAGAGGGAACGTTCCTGATGGGCCGACGAGGACGTCGGTTCCTTTGAGTGGGGGCGTATGTGAGAACCTGACTTCATAGGAACTCATATCAACAAGGAATTCCTTGTTTTTCGGGAGCCCATCGAAAAGAACTCCAAAGTTAAGCATGCTTGGCTTGGAGTAATCCTAGGATGGGTGACCGACCGGGAAGTTGATCCCGGGTGCGTACGAGTGAGGACAAAGTGCGCAGGAAAGACTAGTGTTGGTTTATGGGGACAGTCTTGACCCGACAGGCGTAACGGGGTATTACAGGTTTAGAGTGACGGATCTGATTGTTGAAACAATCAAGAGGACAACTGCTGATCAGAAGAGATCTTATGGATGTGCTCCCTACATCCAGATGCTCATCAATTCCAAAGTTAGAAAGAGCTTATATCTACTTGATCGACCACACCTACCCCTCCAGCCAGATTATGAGGACAATGTCGTGGTGATGGACCCATCTCATACCACTTCATCTACTGCTTGGGCAGATATAGAGGTTGAGGCCCAGGCAAAGGCAGCTAGAGCCACTAGTGCTCATGTGTTAAAGACAAAAGATAATCAAATGGCCTATCTTATCACCACTATTCAGGATATGGGAAGAACATCAACGGGCTTTTGCTAAACCAAAAGAGTCTCGAAAGGATTGTGGAGACCAAGTTTCATGACCTTGATGTCAAGGTGACTGAGCTGACCACCATGGTCAACCAGTTGAAGCAGGAGGTAGATACAGTGCCCCTACCCATCTCAGATGATGATGACGAGAGCCCCACATTGCCGGTCCAGACTTAGTTCAGGACTCATGCTTGATCTGTTGCTATGCCTGCTTAGGATGTGCGACCCTCAGTGTCTGCACCAGCTGGTACGTCTATCGTGCCTCCATCAGCATCTATAGTGCCAACTCCACCAGCCCAGGGGACTTCTGCTGAAGCATTTGCCGACGCTCTCTTATCGACACCTTTCACGGGCCCATAGAAGAGACCACGCCCACAGTGACGATTAGCTTTATACCTTCGAGATTTTTGGTAACTTGTTGCCAAGGGGGGAGAAGTGTTAGAGATCATATGCTTCGAGAGAGTGTGTGTTGCATTTTGGTTGTTCTTCTCATTTTAAAACATTTGTCCTATCTTTTGTTTGCCTTAAACTTCATGATGTTCTATCATATACTCTGTGTTTAACTCCGCCTATGTTGTCTCAACATAGCCGGTCCCAAGCCCGGGTAAAGGAGGAGGGTTGTGATAGGCTTGGCGAGCCAACGTGAAAACCCAGCCACTCTTATGGAGATGAAACCCAAAAGATTTTCGTTGGGACGTAACCCTCTCAGCGACGCGCCACATCGGAACCCGGGTGTGGTGGAAAATGGGCAAGGGCCGGGCCGTCACCCCCCAGGTGGCGCACCGTATCGTGATCTGGATACGGTCGCAAGTGAGCGAGGATCGGGTCGTCGCATCCTTAGTGGCGCGCTACATCGGCGCCCGGGTGTAGTGGAAAATGAGCGAGGGTCTTCGCATTTGACTCGACGAGTGCGAAGGGTAAGGAAGCTAGCCGAGCCTAGGAGGATTCGATTAGGTAGCTGGAACGTAGGGTCTCTGACAGGTAAGCTTCGGGAGGTAGTTGATTCAGCGGTGAGGAGAGGCATTGGTATCCTTTGCGTCCAAGAGACCAAATGGAGGGGACAGAAGGCGAAGGAGGTGGAGGGTACCGGCTTCAAGCTGTGGTACACGGGGACGGTTGCAAACAGAAATGGAGTAGGCATCTTGATCAGCAAGAGCCTCAAGGATGGAGTGGTAGACGTCAAGAGACGTGGGGACCGGATTATCCTGGTCAAGCTGGTAGTTGGGGACTTAGTCCTCAACGTTATCAGCGCTTATACCCCACAAGTAGGCCACAATGAGAACACCAAGAGGGAGTTCTGGGAAGGCCTGGAGGACTTGGTTAGGAGTGTACCGATCGGCGAGAGGCTCTTCATAGGAGGAGACCTCAATGGCCACGTGGGCACATCTAACACATGTTTTGAAGGGGTGCATGGAGGATTTGGCTATGGCATCAGGAATCAAGAAGGAGAAGATGTCTTAAGCTTTGCGTTAGCCTATGACATGATCGTAGCTAACACCTTCTTTAAGAAGAGAGAATCACATCTAGTGACTTACAGTAGTGGGCAGCACTCTAGCCAGATTGATTTCATCCTCTTGAGAAGAGAAGACAGGCGTGCATGCCTAGACTGTAAGGTGATACCTGGAGAGAGTGTTGTCCCACAGCATAAGCTTGTGGTTGCTGACCTCCGTTTTTGGATTCGTGTCCAGCGGGACAAGCGTGCCAAAGTCGCTAGAACGAAGTGGTGGAAGCTCAAGGGGGAGGTAGCTCAGGTGTTCAAGGAGAGGGTCATTAAGGAGGGCCCTTGGGAGGAAGGAGGTGATGCAGACAACATGTGGATGAAGATGGCGACTTGCATTCGTAAGGTGGCCTCAGAGGAGTTTGGAGTGTCCAGGGGAAGTAGAAGAGAAGCTAAAGATACCTGGTGGTGGAATGATGTTGTCCAGAAGGCAATCAAGGAGAAGAAAGATTGTTTCAGACGCCTATATCTGGATAGGAGTGCAGACAACATAGAGAAGTACCAGATGGCAAAGAAGGCCGCAAAGCGAGCTGTGAGTGAAGCAAGGGGTCGGGCGTATGAGGACCTCTACCAAAGGTTAGACACGAAGGAAGGCGAAAGGGACATCTATAAGATGGCCAAGAGCCGAGAGAGGAAGACGAGGGATGTTGACCAAATCAAGTGCATCAAGGACGAAGCAGATCAACTCCTGGTGAAGAACGAGGAGATTAAGCATAGATGGCGGGAGTACTTTGACAAGTTGTTCAATGGGGAGAGTGAGAGCTCTACCATTGATCTGGATGACTCCTTTGATGATACTAGCAGG
Source organism: Hordeum marinum (assembly GCA_022496015.1). Taxonomy (NCBI): domain Eukaryota; kingdom Viridiplantae; phylum Streptophyta; class Magnoliopsida; order Poales; family Poaceae; genus Hordeum; species Hordeum marinum. The sequence goes on from CM039677.1 coordinate 238,487,643, forward strand.
CGTTTTGTGAGGCGAATCCAGGAGTCGGAGGTCAAGGAGGCTTTAAAGAGGATGAAAGGAGGCAAGGCGATGGGCCCCGATTGTATCCCCATTGAGGTGTGGAGAGGCCTCGGGGACATAGCGGTAGTATGGCTAACCAAACTTTTCAACCTCATTTTTCGGGCAAACAAGATGCCAGAAGAATGGAGACGGAGTATATTAGTACCAATCTTCAAGAACAAGGGGAATGTTCAGAGTTGTACTAATTACCGTGGAATTAAGCTGATGAGCCATACAATGAAGCTATGGGAGAGAGTCATTGAGCACCGTGTAAGAAGATTGACAAGCGTGACCAAAAATCAGTTTGATTTCATGCCTGGGAGATCAACCATGGAAGCCATTTTCTTGGTACGACAACTTATGGAGAGATATAGGGAGCAAAAGAAGGACTTGCATATGGTGTTCATTGACTTGGAGAAGGCCTATGATAAGATTCCGCGGAATGTTATGTGGTGGGCCTTGGAGAAACACAAAGTCCCAACAAAGTACATTACCCTCATCAAGGACATGTATGATAATGTTGTGACAAGTGTTCGAACAAGTGAGGGCGACACTAACGACTTCCCAATTAAGATAGGACTGCATCAAGGGTCAGCTTTGAGCCCTTACCTTTTTGCCTTGGTGATGGATGAGGTCACAAGGGATATACAAGGAGATATCCCATGGTGTATGCTCTTTGCGGACGATGTGGTGCTAGTCGATGAGAGTCGGACGGGGGTTAACAGGAAGTTGGAGTTGTGGAGGCAAACCTTGGAATCGAAAGGTTTTAGACTTAGTAGGACTAAAACCGAGTACATGAGGTGCGCTTTCAGTACTACTAGGAACGAGGAGGGGGAGGATGTTAGCCTTGATGGGCAAGTGGTGCCTCAGAAGGACACCTTTCGATATTTGGGGTCAATGTTGCAGAAGGATGGGGATATCGATGAAGATGTGAACCATCGAATTAAAGCCGGATGGATGAAGTGGCGCCAAGCTTCTGGCATTCTTTGTGACAAGAGGGTGCCACAAAAGCTAAAAGGCAAGTTCTATAGGACGGCAGTTCGACCCGCAATGTTGTATGGCGCTGAGTGTTGGCCGACTAAAAGGCGACATGTGCAACAGTTAGGTGTGACGGAGATGCGCATGTTGAGATGGATGTGTGGTCACACAAGGAAGGACCGCATCCGGAATGATGATATACGAGATAAAGTTGGGGTAGCGCCAATTGAAGAGAAGCTTGTCCAACATCGTCTGAGATGGTTTGGGCATATTCAGCGCAGGCCTCCAGAAGCCCCAGTACACAGCGGACGGCTTAAGCATGCTGATAATGTCAAAAGAGGCCGGGGTAGACCGAACTTGACATGGGAAGAGTCTGTAAAGAGAGATCTGAAGGACTGGAGCATCACCAAAGAACTAGCCATGGACAGGGGTGCGTGGAAGCTTGCTATCCATGTGCCAGAACCATGAGTTGGTCGCGAGATCTTATGGGTTTCACCTCTAGCCTACCCCAACTTGTTTGGGACTAAAGGCTTTGTTGTTGTTGTTGTTGTTGTGATATTCATGTGATGATCATTCATTCATGTTTGGTGTTATGTGCATTGTAATCTATTCATATCATTTATACGCACCACCAAGATGTATGTGACATGGAAGATGTATGTGACACAAATTTAAAATAATGCACAAATTTACGGGAGCTCTTGCTTTATCACATACTTATCAAAACGACGACGCTATACATTGATTATATTCTATGTCAAAACTTTCGTCTATATGTTGTCATCAATTACCAAAAAGGATGAGATTGAAAGCATAACTTCTTACTAGGTGAGTTAGCCACCAAAAACCCTCATCATTTCTCCCACAAATATATTATGCCCAAGTCCCAAAGTCCAAATTCGTTGCCACCAAGTTTCCAAAATCGGCCCTACCGAGTTTAATTCTAGACAGAATCCAAAGCCAAACCTAACTTCTCGATGACACCAAGTCCCTTTTCGGTGCAGTGACCAACTTGCTGCATTTGCTAAAAAACGGAATTTCTGATTTTGCAAATCGGTGCCACCGAGTTTGGGTAACTGCCTAGGCTAGCCAAATCAGACACACCGAGATTTATATACGAAACACCAAAAGTTGCCACATCTTTACCTAATAATAAAGCACGGAGTATTTCTGCCCGCTCACCGTTAATTAAATTACCTCTAAAGTTTGCCACTAATTATCCACTATACCACCCAGTCACAAAAGCGATTCGGTTTTTCTTTTACAAGTCGCACCGCACTGCGTTTATTAATTAGCAGACCCCAAGTTTGCTACTAGCATACAAGTAGCCTAATGGTTAGAGCACAACACCTCCACCCTGTAGTCCTGGGTTTGATCCCTGCCTAGCACATTTTTCTGTTTTTTTTTTGAGACACTGATATGTGCGTTGTCTAGCAGCAGCCGGCACTGTACGAGCCTTTGGGCCATGGGCATTAAGCGGCACAACGACGTGAGTTTGACGATGACAGCGGCTGTGCGTGTGTGCCGCGTGTGTGTGGTAGCTGTGTTCGGCGAGCGTGATGTGCGACCCGCACGCATGTGCACCATGCCGGCAGCAAAGCATGCTGGCCAGCTGCATGCGTCTTCGCCGTCATGTGCGTGGCGTGTGTGTCCAGCGTGCTGGACTTGGTGTGCGTACTTATCTGATGGTCTGATCTCTGCTGCACTAGCTACGGTCCTTGGGCATCAAGAACAACATGCATCAGGAAGGAACCATCCCTGGTTTTTTTTTGTTCACCTAAGTGTTTTGGTACGCATCTGTAATTGTGTGGTTGCATAGTAGGAGATGAGGGGTGGGCTGTGACTTGAACATACGGTCTGGTCATCTTGGTATCATTTGTAAACTGAATTTCCTTTATATCTTTGAGTTAAAAGAAGCACGGATTAGATATAGATAATAAACATAGGAAGTAACATGAGAGAGAATTCAGATTCGTAGATTCAGTTAAGAGTATAGACTATCGAGCATACATTACAGATTCTTTTTATTGATGGAGTATATTTACAGATTCAGTTCAAACCCAGGAAGCATCAAACATGTTGATATGAATCCCTCCAAGAAAAGAAACGTGTCTATATATTTTCTTGATAAAATAAGTTTTGATATAAGCTACACACAAAAAGCTTTTTTTAAAACTAAAAACTAAAAATATGAGCAGGTTATGCTTGCTGCAACCTTTTGTTTTTTGAGTGGATGCTTGCTGCAACTATTACACTCAGATTGGTTAGCTTGCTGCTCCAATTGTTAGTCTGGGCTGGTTTGTTTCCTGCTACCCTTACTTCAGATTTGTTAATATTGTGATTTTTTCATGTTCTACTTTTAAATTTCAAAATGTACCAATCACAATCTAAGGAATGTATTAACAATAAAGTTAATGTTGTCCAGTCATATTTATTTACTGGTAATCATACCCCATGTCCTGATCAAATGACCCATCTATTTTTGTCATCAGCCATGATTGTCTCATGACATAGTTCCTCGACCCGGACGATTCATAGGAACCGTTGTTGTTTTTCCGTCGCAACGCACGGGCATTTTTGTTAGTTTTGCACTAGTCGGTGCAATCGAGTTTTTACTTCGATCTCATCGAGTTGGGCAATAATGTTGTAACAGTTGGATTTTTTAAGATGCCTATATATACCCATCCACCTCCCTCTCATTCGTAGAGAGAGCACTCAGAACAAGTCAACACTTGCCTCATCCATTTTCTGAGAGAGAATCACCTACTCATGTGTTGAGATCAAGATCTTCCACTCAAACCATATGAACCTTGATCTCTAGCCTCCCAAGTTGCTTTCCACCCAATCAATCTTTTCTACCAAGCCAAATATGTGAGAGAGTGATTGAGTGTTGAGGAGACTATCTTTTGAAGCACAAGAGCAAGGAATCCATCATTTATACCACATCTATTACCTTTTGGAGAGTGGTGTCTCCTAGATTGGTTAGGTGTGGATTGGGAGCCTCCGACTTCCTCTCGAGTTGAACCAAGAAGTTTGTAAGGACAAGGAGATCGCCTACTTCGTGAAGATCTACCCCGAGTAAGGCTAGTCCTTCATGGACGTAAGCCATGATGGAATAGACGAGGTTGCTATTTTATGGATCCTTGAATGAAGTGGAGCCCTCCGTGGACTCTCGCGACCGTTATCCTCCGTGGGTTGTGTTGAAATATATTGCCTGCCTCTCTCCATCAGTTCAGACTTTTGGATGAGTTGGTTGAAGCATGAATTCAATATGGTATTAGAGCGGTTAGTCTCACGACGTTGATCCTAGGACTTCCACCACTATCGCATCGCGGGCCGCCCCCAGGGAGATGAATCTCCTCTCCTCGGGGGCGCGACACACGGTCTCGATCAAAGATCAGATCGATTCTTTAGACTAGATTAGATCACAATTTTGACATTTTTTTCAATTCATAGATTAGATCCAATTAGCCACAAATAAAAACCCTAGATTAGATCCTCACGATCCTCAACATCTGGTGAAAATAGAGAGCCGTTACGGCAGTGCTACATCGACTTTGATCGTCATGACGGAGAGTCGCCTTCTGCTTCGACCACCGCACGCAAGGCAGCACACCCATGCGGCCACATGAACATGTAGACAAATCTACAAGCTGAACAAGCGGTCATCTTCTCCAGCATCACGCTGGCCGGCACGGCGGCGACAACCCAACAGTATGTGTACGTTGTTGGAATTGCAACTTAATATATTGAGAGGCCAAAGCCAAAATATATACAGGAACAAGAGGATGCCAAAAGTCTAGAATACAGAAGGCCAAGAGACATCATCAATATAGCTCTAACACCCCCCCCCCCCTCAAACTCATGGTGGATCCACAACATTGAGTTTGGAGAGGTAAAATCTATGTTGCGCTCTAGTCTGGGCCTTCGTGAAGAACTCTGCTAGCTGTAACTCAGAAGGCACATACTGAACAGCAATAACATGATCCTGCACAGCGCGGACAAAAGAAGCATCAACACCAATATGCTTGGTAAGCTCATGCTTCATGGGGTCCCGTGCAATACTGATAGCACCTGTCTGACAAAAGGGTGGTAGGTGTAGTAACAGAAACACCAAAATCCTCTAGCAACCATCGTAACCAAGTCACCTCTGTCGTCAAAAGAGCCATAGCTCGCAACTTGGCCTCTGCACTCGAAAGGGCAACTGCAATCTGTTTCTTTGTCTTCCAGGCAATGAGAGAACCACCAAGAAAAACACAGTAAGTAGAAAGTGAACGGCGATTCGTAGGATCACTAGCCCACGTAGCATCAGAATAGGTCTGGAGCTGTAACGAGCTAGAACGAGGAAAGAAGAGACAGTGAGAGATCGTGCCATGAAGATATCGTAGAACACGAAGAAGGTGACTATAGTGAACTGAAGTGGGAGAAGAGACAAACTGACTCAGGATATGGACAGGATAGGAGATATCTGGACGAGTGACAGCAAGATAGACAAGACTCCCAACAAGATGACGATAACGCGTCGGATCAGACAAGGGCCCACCATCAGAAGCACGAAGGTGAACATTGAGCTCCATAGGAGTTTCAACAATGCGCTCATCACTAAGAGTCGCGCGAGCAAGAAGATCCTGGAAATACTTTTCCTGGGAAATAAAAAACCCATCGAAGGTGGAGGAAACCTCAATCCCAAGAAAGTAACAAAGAGGATCAAGATCAGACATAAGGAACTGCTCATTGAGACGGGCCTTGACAAAGGCAATGTCCTTCGAATCGTCACCAGTGATGATCATGTCATCAACATATAGAAGAAGAGTGTGACCACGAGCAGAAAGGTGAACAAACAACGTTGGATCTTGAGAACTGGACGAAAAACCAGCTGCAGTGACCACAGAGGCAAAATGCTCAAACCAAGCACGAAGGGCTTCCTTAAGACCATAGAGAGAGCGACGAAGACGACAAACCATGCCATCAGGAACTGAATACCCATGTGGTGGTCGCATATAAACCTCCTCACGCAACTCACCATTAAGGAAGGCATTCTTAACATCAAGCTGAGACACAGACCAATGGCAAGCAGAGGCCACGGCGAGAAGTGTGTGAACAGTGGTCATATGAGCCACAGGAGCAAAAGTCTCATCATAATCACGACCATGCTCCTGCTGAAAACCACGAGCCACAAGACGAGCTTTATAACGCTCAAGAGAACCATCTTAGCAAGTCTTAATCTTATAGACCTACTTACAAGTGATGGGACGAACGTGTGCTGGAAGAGAAACCAGATCCCATGTGCCGGTCCGCTCAAGGGCAACAAGCTCCTCTGCCATGGCAAACTGCCATTCAGGATGAACAACAGCGTCTCGACAAGAAGTCGGCTCAATAACGGTCGAAAGACCATAGCGAGAAGGAGAATATCGATCTGGGGGCGGACAAGGCCGAGAACGAAGACCATAAGTCGGTTGAGAGGATGAAGATGATACATCAGAAGTAGATGGCACATCAGTAGACTCATCCACAACACGTCGACGACGTGTATAATGGAAAGGAAAGGAGGGGAGAGGTGGAATCACTGGAGGTGGAGACGACGAATGTATCAGTGATGAAGGTGGAGAAGAGGAAGGTATCGGTGGTGAAGGTGGAGAAGAGGAAGGTATCGGTGATGAAGGTGGAGAAGAGGCAGGTATCGGTGATGAAGGTGGAGAGTCATGCGATGAGGGAGAAGAAGAAACCATAGGAGAGGACAGCATCGGATCTGTTCACTATAGCCTAGAAAAACACACTCGACAGACTGAGCGGTTAGTTTGGTGCGTTCTCGAGGGGCCAGGAGAACATAACAAATACAACCAAACAACTGCAGCATCGAATAATCAGGAGAACGATCAGAAAGACACTCAAGAGGAATACCACCCTGCAGAGCAGATGAGGGTTGAATGTTGATGAAATACGTGGCAGTGAAGACAGCCTCAGCCCAAAAATGAGGCGGAAGAGAAGCGGCAATCATCATCGCACGAGCTGTTTCAAAAAGATGACGATGCTTGCGCTCAACCACGCCATTCTGAGCGTGAGCACCAGGACAAGAGAACTGAGCAATAGTACCCTGCTCAGCAAGGAAACCACGTAGCATTTTGGAGATATATTCGCCAGCAGAATTAGCACAAAACACACGAATAGGTATAGAGAACTGAGTGTGAACCATGGCAGCAAAACGCTTATAAATAGAGAGAACCTCGCTACGAGAGGTCATAAAGTAAAGCCAGGTGTAGCGCGAGAAATCATCTATAAATATAATATAATATCGATGACCCTCTTCGGAAGCGAAGGGAGCCGGACCCCACACATCGGAATGTACCAAATCAAAAGGGCGATGAGACATTGACTCACTAGTAGGATAAGGTAGTTGAACCTGTTTACCAAGCCTACAACCTTGACACTGTAAAGAGACATCTCCTGAGACATGCCCGAGAAGACCACGACGAACTAAAGACGACAGTCGAGAACCACAAAGGTGACCAAGTCGATGCTGCCACTGTTGGAAGGAGCTGGTAGATGAAGCAACAGAGGCTGATGGACTGGCAAGTGTGGTGGCAGCGGAAGGAACGTGAAGCCAATGTAACTCCTAGAGCCCCTGAGAATCAAGGCGGCGAGGACCAGCCCCAACCAGAGCCTTCGTCTGACGATCCTGGATAGTGCAAGAATCAGCATCAAGAATGACACGACAACCAGAATCAGTAAGCTGACTTGCGAAAAATAAGTTCATGGTAAGTCGAGGAACATGAGAAACATCTGGAACATAAAAGGAAGAAGTGGAAAGAGTGCCTTGACTAGCGACAGGAAGAGGAGTACCATCAGCTGTTAGAACATTATAGGATAATCGAGAGATCTAAGAGAGGACAAGACAGAAGAATCAGAAGACATATGAAATGAAGCTCCAGAATCCAGGACCCATGGGGATGTACCTGACTGTGTAGATGGTGGTCGCTCAGCACTAGAAGCACCAGTCACAGAGCCTGCAATACCCGTTGAAGAGCCTGAAGCAACAAGTAGGCGCTTAAGCTTCACAATATCCTGCTCAGTCAAGGAGACAGTAGACGACATCGAGGAAGAAGCACAAGTCCCAGAAGAAGAATTGCACTCCTTATTACGCATATCACGCTTCTTCTGGAAGCAATCAGACTCGGGGTGACCATCCTTGTTGCAATAGCCGCAGTGAGTACAAGGACGAGATCGGCCCTCGCGAGAGCGACCCTCACTACCAGAAGGAGTGGGCAGTAGCGGCGGAGCACTGGAGCGAGAAGACACCGGTGGAGCAGTAGCTCGAGCAGCTAGCACAGAAGTAACCTGAATCAACCCAGCACAACAGAGGCGAGTCTCCTCGGCACGAAGCTCAGAAAGCACCTCAAAAATGGGAACACGGCCACGAGCAAGCAACTGAGCATGCCGAGGCTCAAACTCCCCACGAAGCCGTGACAAGAACTCGTAGACGCGCTGAAATTCCAAGTCTGACCTCACAGTCTGGCAACACGGGCAAGTACCACAAACAGTTGTGCGAAGGGAGTCAAGCTGACGCCAGATAGCAGAACTCTGAGTGTAGAACTCATCGATAGTGGTGTCTCCCTGCTGAAGAGCATGCTCCCGACGAATAACAAACAAGTAAAGAGCATCACCAGAGGGCTGATAGCGTTGGCTAAGATGAGTCCACATCTCAAAGACAGTACTGAGGCTCATAAACTCGGAAGCAAACTGAGGTAGAACACTCGCAGTGAGAATAGCCGCAGCACGAGCATCATCATCGCACCACAGAGTGTAAGCAGCCAAATCATCACGATAAACGGAAAGAGCATCTGAATAAGCCAAGACCTGTTGATCATAAGCAGCAACAGCAGCAGCAGCAGCAACCCTGGCTGCAACCCTATCATCATTAGAAGCATCTGCGGCAAGATCCGGTGGCGTCGGTGGTGGGGTAGGAGCCACAGGAAGAACTGGACGCGGAGGACAAGGGACCTCGCCGCAAAGAACACCCCAAAGTCGAAGACCACGCATGTGAATGCGCATAAAGGCAACGAACTCAGTGTAGTTTGCCCCATCAAAAATCAACTGGCAGCGCGGGATGGCGACATAGCCTAAGGCTGATGAAGACATGATGCTTCTTTTCTCACTTCCTTTTTTTGGAGAAAAGTGCAAAGGTCACCTGAAAAGACCCAAATCAGTCAATACAGGAACCAGTCACGACAGAACAAGCCACAGCCACCAAGGACGGGTGAGCACCCAACGGCCGACACAGGGAAAGCCGGCGGCCAATAGAGAAGCCACGAGCCGCGGGCCTGGAGAAGACGGCGCCTGACGGGGAAGACCGTGCTGCCGTAGGTGACACCCGGCGAGGAAGACCGCAGAGGCGTCGGAGGTGACACCGAGCGCCCGCGAACAGCCGTAGAAGACAGCAGCAATACAGACGGGGCCGGCGGCCAACAACGGCGCGGATGGATCCGGCGGCCAACGGCGCCGCAGAAGTCAGCAGCGGCATGGACAAGGCCAGGGGCCGGAAGAGCGGCGCAGACGGAACCTGTGGTCGGCCGCCGCGGAAGGCAGCGACGGCGCGAACAGGGCTAACAGCCGGCGGCGACCTCGAAGAAGGACCAAGTGCAGTAGACACGCCAGAGTCACGCCCTCAAGGACCTGCAGCTCGTGGCTTGGTGAAAAACGAAAGCAGCGGAGCAGCAAGGAATCCAAAGAAGTGGAGGCTCGATCCACAACGCTGCCCGATCCACAACACCAGGGGCAGGGGAATTGACCTCCAGGTGGTAGAAAATAGCGACGACCGGCAGCGTGAGACGAGATTAGATCGGAAAAAATTACCTTACAGCTCTAATACCATGTTGGAATTGCAACTTAATATTATTGAGAGGCCAAAGCCAAAATATATACAGGTACAAGAGGATGCCAAAAGTCTAGAATACAAAAGGCCAAGAGACATCATCAATATAGCTCTAACATACGTCATCAACGCAGCTGGCACGAACACGCAACATCCTCGATTGGATCGACCCGGTCGGACAGCGACCATGGAGCATGTTCAGGGACACTACGTCTCCTGCGCATCTGTGCAGATCGGTTACCACGCCGATCATGAAGTCAGCTTCTTCCACGCATGTACACGAGAGCAGCATCGGTCTTCCGAAAGGGCCGGCTTCTCCAATAACCTTGATCCGAATCCGGGAGTTATCCTGCATGCTTCTATCAGATGCATGTGCACCTGAGGTGGCTTCTGCCATGAGTAGCGCGCATGCATGCATGGTGCGTGGCAGGGACCACGGGAGGGCAAAGTTCTGTACGCGGACATCGCCACCCCAACCTGCAACTGTATCGACATCTACACCGAGCGATCTTCATCGACCCCTCCTGCATCAAAAAGATGTATGACTACGATCAAGCTACAAGCCAACATACTTCATCTTCAACGGCAAGGCATCAACACACGTCGCGAGCGAGGGACGCCTTCAAGCGACAGACTATTTCATGCATGTTGTTTCTTCACCGACACATCATCGTCCAGGTCTTCATCAACATGGTCTTCATCATCATCATCGTCAACACATCGCCACCACCTCGTCCACAAGGTGGACACCTAGCATCCTTTGACAGATTTTTCTGCAAGACGCGACCATCACGGCGGTAATGACCGCGTCACGATGACGGCATCAACCGCGTCATCCACGACAACACGACTGCATTGACACGACGTCACTACAATGACGACCCCTACACGGCCACACGGTTCTGGCAAAACCGATGTGTGCTCGATAGGCTTCCTTCGGTCTTGGTAAAACCGATGGACTCATCGCCGACGACACCCTTTGACATCCACAAGGTGTATCGTCCACGTCTGCAGCTCCGTCATAGTGCATTTTTTACTCCTCCGGCCTTGTGCGGTTTCATCATCCATGATGACTACTACATCGACCATGACTACTTTGACCATGGCTACATCACGATCAGTGACCTTGACATCGACCACACGACTACGTCTACAGCAACACATCGGCAACAACTCCAGTCAACAGCATCCGCGCCTTCACCAACGTCCACGCCACTCCCGCTGTGACTGCAGGAGGGAATAGAGGAGACACGAAGGCACTAGAAGGGGACGCAGTCACCGCCCTAGGTGTCGACCTATCAGAGACGTAGTGATGATGGAGAAGCGGAGAAGACGACATAAGTGCAAAACTTCAAATTGAGTCGCAATCGTCCGCTCCACCCCCGCTACGACTGAGGGGGAATGTTAGAAGTATAATTATGTTTAAGTTAGAGATTAGGAGTTAGAGATAGGATTGGTTTAAATCATGTACAACTTGCCTTCTACTCAAGTCTCTTTCCTTCATATTGTACTCTATATATACCCATACGAGGGTCAAAACAATACAACAAATATTCAACCATCATACAATTTCTACATGGTATCAGAGCCAAGAAGTCTTGAGTTCAAGACCCTGCCAACGCAGTATTAAAATAAAACGATTCTGCGGCCTACATCGATCCTGCGTCTAAGGACTAAAATAGCCTAGACGTGAGGGAAAGTATTGAAATATATTGCTTGTCTCTCTCCATCAGTTTGGACTTTTGGATGAATTGACTGGAGCATGAATTCAATAGGTTAAAGTCTCCATCAGAGTGGACTTTTGGATGAATTGACTGGAGCATGAATTCAATAGGTTAAAGTCTCCATCAGAGTGGACGTACAATAACACCACCTATCGGAACCACGGGAAAAATCTTAAGTCCCCATTGCGTTTGATCTTCCTATCCCTACCCTCTACTTACATGTCCATGTCTTTACTTTTCGTTGCTATACTCTTAGACTTGCATGTGTAGGGTGTCCTTGACTTGATATAATTGCTAAAACAAGTTAGATTTTTATTTGATCAAGTAGTCTAATCCCCCCCCCCTCTAGACATACTTCGTATCCTACAACACTATGCATAGTTTGCAACCTTTGATGCATTTTTTTATTTAAATTTAGCATTGTGTTATTACGTGTGCATATAATAGAAAAAGAAAACACTGTATGGATGACTTGATAGAAACATAGTGAGAAGCTAGTGATGGAAAATATCTAGTGTAACACCGGCAATAGTTGTTGTTTAAGGATCAAAATGTTTAAAAGAAAACGTTATGATAATATCTATAAATTATTTGATACAAATATTGATTTTGGATGCATTAAAATTTTCATTGGATACACATGCACATTGATTATTGTAGTGATGTTTTTATACTAAAGGGCCTCGAGTTGTAGTTTCACCCTCGGCCTCCAAAATCCCAGGGCCAGCCCTAGCAAGTGGGAGCTACGTGCACTGGGTTGTCCTTTTTCTGCAAGCCTCTGAATGGAAAGATGGAAAAAGGAATAAAACAAGATTTTCCAGAAGAAATCCACGATCAAACAAACATGGAAAATGCCACATAGAAGGGAGTCTACGGCCGGAATGCGGTAGCAAAAAGAGGGGGATAGAGCTGCCTAGCTCTCTCCTAGAGTCGCATCTGCACAAGTGCAGAGCCGCCACAGGATATGTCTGCTCTTTATCTTGCAATACTTACTCACAGCGCTCCCAAGTCCTCCAAGAATTCCGTCTCCTCCCACTGCTGCTATGTCCTCTCGCAACTCCCGCGTGTTACTCAATAATCTTCCCGGCAAGAGATTGCCCACCTGGAAGGCCTGGCTCATGAACAGAGCAGGTCGCCTCGTACTGGTGAAATCGGTGCTCGGAGCGATCCCGTTGCACCAGTTGCTTGTGTTGGCATCACCCAAGAAGATCCTTAGCATGCTCGAGAGAATCCAGCAAGGATTTCTTTGGGACGGACGCGCCGAGGCTAACGGTGGCCACTGCCACGTTAACTGGCGTCGTGTTGTGCGCCCCCAATGTCGTGGGCTGGGTGTGCACGACCTGGAGCGCACCGGTATAGCGTTAAGGACTCGTTGGCTCTGGTTTAGCAAAACCGACGATCGCCGTGCTTGGGCTGGACTAGACCTCCAATTCTCCGCCAAGGAGTGGGCCTTCTTTGTCGTTGGCTCTGTTTCAGCAAAACCAACGATAGCTGCGCTTGGGCTGGACTAGACCTCCGGTTCTTCGTCGAGGAACGGGCCTTCTTTGCCAGCACTCACACGATTATTGGGAACGGTCACAACACCAAATTCCGGGAGGACCGGTGGATCAATGGGCGCTCCGTTCGCGAGATCACCCCCTTACTACACGCCTGCATCCCCAAGCGACACAGAAAGAACAGGACGGTCGCCAAGGGCCTACAGGCTCACCTTTGGGCGTGTGACATCCACAACGTCCTGGGACTCCACGAAATCGGTCAGTACTTGCTGCTCTGGTGCCTCCTCGAGAGCGTTGCACTCTCCGTTGAGCCAAACAAGCTAATTTGGAAGTGGAGCGAGGCCGGCACCTACACTGCTAGACCAGCCTACCTCGCATCCTTCCACGGGCCAATCGCTTGCAACGACTGGAAACTCACCTGGAAGAGCTAGGCTTAGATCGCTACTGGACGGCCGATCGCCTCGCTCGACATGGTCTCCAGGATCACACGACATGCCCCTTGTGCGACCAGGCTCCGGAGACGATGCACCACCTCCTGCTATCTTGCCCCTTCTCGCGGCAGGTATGGCACGAGATCCTCGCGTGGATACGCATGACCTGCAAAACGCCAGAAAATGACAGCTCCCTGCTCGACCGGTGGCACAATGCTAGGTAGGACACCCCTCCCCTGATGCGCAAGGGGCTTGCATCCATGACGCTCCTGGCATCCTGGATGATTTGGAAACACAGAAATGATTGCATCTTCGATTGCGCGCAGCCATCCGTCCACACCCTCGTGGGCAGGAACAAAGACAAAGCCAGGCTTTGGGCCACTAATGGTGCCGAAGGGCTTAGGGTTGTGCTCCCCACCACATGGGATGTACACTAGCGTCTGTCAGATGACTGTAGAGGATTGTAACTTTAAACTCTCTTTTCAATGAAATGAAACGCAAAGGTCCTTTGCGTTTTGCCAAAAAAATAAGCTTCTTCAAGTTTTTTTTTTGTGGCAGCTATTGCTTCAACTCCTACCATGCCATTGAACAGAATCGTCACGGCTATGTAGTGTTGACCTTCAACCTTGGAATACATCACAAGGAACGAGGCCCGGTCCCGATAACAAGAACGGCAAGATAAAGAAAATTTGTCATTCCAGAAAATGTATCTTTATTATTGGCATTAACAACAAAAGGAAGTCTGGAGCGTATATTGTAGCTTGCTTAAGCGCTGAGCAATGATTAAATGCCTTGCTTTGGCCTAGGTGAAGCATTAGGGGGACAACGAGGTACTTCTATGAGAAATCGGTCTTCTCCAGTGAGGACTAGGTAGTAGTCCTTCGGGAAGGAATTGACAACCCCAATGAGGAATAGGTAATTAGGCATTTGAATCAATAACCCGAGTGAGAAATAAGCATTCTCCGGTGAGGAATAAGCCTGCTCAGGAGAGAAGAATGCAGAAAACCTAGGACTTAATTCTCCTCTATTTCCTAGGTTTTAATCGCCAAGAGCTGAGCGACAAACTTTCACTGAGGGTAAATTTTTGAACATTGGGTATATGCAATGTTATTCTGAAGGCAAACTTATTATCAATGGTGATTCGCAACTCCGTAACAATTGTGATGGCACCTCAAAACTTTACCATTTATTTTCCGTTGCGCCAGGATTAATTTATTTATCCCTAAACTTGTGCATGTCCATGGTGGGACACTCTTCCTTATAGGTGTTGGAATATTGTTGCTTATGTTATCATGCAGAACAAGAACGAATTGATCAAAATCATACCTTCACTTCCATGCCTCGCTTTAGTTCTCCTGCATGCAGTCGTCCAATTGCTATCCTTCCTTTATGTTCATCATATTCGGTACTAGTTACCTGTATTTAAATGAGCAATTGAGCGTAAAATTGGAAGCAATGAAATATAAGTACTAATATTGCTCATGACCATCGAAATATGCTGGGAATTCATGAAACCAGTTTCGGTGGAATATTTCAAAGGAAGATAGCTCTGACCATTTTAACAAAGAAGGAAGCAATGCCTGAAATAATGCATGGTAAGTTTCAACATAAATAAGTCAATGAATATGGAATATAGAGCATAATTCATGACTATGAAAGCTGCTCCATATTCTCTACGGAATATTTCAAAGGTACTGATATCGTGTGCATGGTAAGTTTCTCTGACTTCAAAATAGCAATGATATACTCGTAACAGAACTATGTAAATGTGCATGTGATATCAATCATGTTGACCTGAACTTGAACATGAATTATGCTACAAGCGACATTAGCTCCCCATGAGTACAAAGTTCTTTTTTCTTCATTGTGAATGTAAAATTTCAGCTATCTCAAACATACAAAGCTTAATTTCCATGACATGGCTTTGAGCATCTTAGAATAAATGTATTCCTTCCCATAGAATGGATCGAATCATCTCAAAGGTATATGCTTCATCATAGATGAAAATAAAACTATAGTAAACAAAACTGAGACCCAATTTATAGTATTATAGCTTAGGAAGTATTGTGTAAATGTAATCCAGCATAACTATAGCAAATGAAGCATTGCAAATGATACATGAAAATTGATATATAAACGACAAACTTTATAACTCACAAGCATTTGGAGGGCACCATCTTTCTCAATGCGTGGTTCAGGTATACATCTAAGAATAGCCTCAAAAAGGGGTCCAAGATCATCAGCCAGATTATCTGCGGAGATCCCAGCCTTTCCTTTGAGGCCAATTGCATAGACTGTTTGGAAATCACACTATTGTTGGCAAAAAAAGATGAGTACTAGGATATGACCGGTGTTAAAACCTAATACTCAAAAAAGTTAAGTCAAATGAATAACAATCCAGGCATAGCTCCTCACCTGTTCATCTGTTGCGTTTAATTCAATAAATAGCTCAAACGTTGAATTAACTACAAATTCTGGACGAGCAATAGGTCTGTCAACCTTGTTTACAACTACCACAACAGCATGTCCAAATTCTAGAGCTTTCTTCAGAACAAATCTTGTTTGTGGCATAGGTCCCTCCACAGAATCAACCTACACAGGAGAAAGGCTTAATGAATCAGATGGTCATTCACATGTTGCCTCAAGTGACCCTAGACACTATCTGGAAAATATGTTTGACAGGATCTAGGGAGACATGGAGTAGAAGATTGAACAGCTACTGTCATGCTCATAGGAATTCAAATGTGTGTCCTCAAAAAAGTCGTAGGCATTAAATAAGAAACATGCCATTTAATAAAAAGAAAACGGTAGCAAGTAGCATGGTACCACTAGGAGAATTCCTTCCACCATGTTGAGAACACGTTCCACCTCCCCACCAAAATCTGAATGGCCAGGAGTATCAATTATATTGATTTTAGTACCCTTATAGGTTATTGATGTATTTTTGCTCAGTATAGTAATTCCTCTTTCCCTCTCCAGATCATTAGAGTCCATTATCCTTTCCTGCACAACTTGATTGTCTCGGAAAACCTGCATAAGGTAAACAGTCAAGAGTAATATGACGATTGAAAAGTTCATAGTAATTACACTCTAGATTTGTGCTACAACATGGTGATTCAGCAGAAATAAGTCACACAAAAAGAAAATACATCTGCGCTTAGCTGTTAATATTACTAAAGCCTGTAATTTTGTGTCACGATACATTAGTTTTAACACACACAGGATAGGAGGTAAACTTTAGAATGACACAACAAACAAAAGTTACCCAGATATTTTGTTGAGAAAACCCACACGACCAAAAGTAAATAGGTATGCACAACAAAAGTAAATAGATATGCGCAACAGTTTTAGGTGGGTGACTGAGTGATATAGGAATAGCCTCCACAGCACCTATGGGACTCTAAACAGCTCACCATTTTTGTGATCACTCAAACCAGTTCTATGAACCTACCAGACTGAACAAGAGTAAAGAGCAATAATTTAGAGCCCATACAAACAAAGCGAAAGCAACCCACCAAGACCAGATCAAAAAATCAGTTCTATATTAAACTAACAAACCAAATAAAAACAAACATCAAGGAATCGAACGGAACAATAGTAGGGCAATATGTGGGAAGAGCTTGTTTTATACTCCCTCCGCCCCAAAATAAGTGTCGTTGCTCTAGTACAAAATTTATACTAATTTAGTGTTAAATGTGCGACAAATATTTTGGGACGGAGGGAGTATTTGCAAAGTGTATGTTTGCGTCCTAAGTAAAGCTTCCATCACCGAGAAATTCAATTCACAGCCAACTTACTTGGAGTAAATTAGCCTCACAGAGCAAAACATAGTACTGCTGGGATGTACCTTGGATTGTCTTAACATTGAATCCACCAAAGTTGTCTTCCCATGATCAACATGAGCAACAATTGCAATATTTCTCACATCTCTTCTAGTTGCTTGACTACTCGTCCCTGCTGAATAATCCAGTGAAGTATATAAATTAGCATCATCCAAAAAGAAGTGAAGTCAATATTCATAGGAAAATTTCATGGAGAACACTTTTGAAACAATAAGCAGTGGGTTCAAACGGTAGCAAGTCAAACTATTCTTTTTTAAAAACTTAAGTACCAAGTGAAACAAGAATCCAGATGAAGATGAATTTCGACATAGAAAGGCCTAAGTGTACATGTATTTCACATAAATTACAATTTCAACAAACTCAATCTAACATTTGAAAAAAATATCTATATCTTGCACCGTCATTGGTTAGCGCTTAGGAGCTATCGGTGTGTAACGCCACAATCGTGTGCGCTGAAACAAATGAGCGTGTCCACTTCAATTCTAAAGCAACAGGGTGCTTACTCCTCTTACATGACCAGAGAACACTGGAGCCATGCAGACAAAGCTAATCCTCGCTTGCACATCACAGGCTCATTTCAGTCCAGTGTTACCAAACTGGTGGGCACTCAACAGCCTCGAGCACTGAACTACCTCACTTTGTTCCCCCAAACACACCAAGTATCATGCCACCGTTTCGTCCCTGAACCCAAATTCCGGGTTTCCAATCGTGCCGAGGAAGTAGGGAGCAAGCAAAGATTTCACTTACCGGACGGAGACGGGGAGTCGGCGCGCTCCTTCACCTCCTGCTCAAGGGAAGCTGATGCCCTGAGAGAGCGGGGCCGCCGGCAGCGGGAGTGGGGAGGCCGCGGGAGGAAGCATCGGCCGGCGGAGAGGTTCGAGGAGCTAGCCGACGCCGGCGGCGGCGCGAGGTGGCGGGCGGAGGGGCCGGCGCGGAGGGTGATGGTCTGCATCTGCATGACTAGGCGAATGGATGCTGCCGCGGCGGGTGGCTTGGGTGGGTCTGGGGGGTTTTGTAGGGCGGGAGGAAAGCGGCGGGAGCCTTGGAGGATAACGGCCATGGCTTCGGTGGCTGGCTGTGTGCGCTGCGAGGCAGGCCACGTCGTCCGCCCGGGAAAAGGGCTTGCTGATACCAAGAGCAACTGTAATAGTAGCGTGAGGGCATCCCAAATTTCCTTCTGCATTTGTCGGTTACGGATTTAAAAGACCGTCGTTGAGCATTACATCAATTTTTTTTTAAAAAGTTAGAATTCATATGTTTAAATAGCTACATACATAAAGTTGAGACGTGTAAATAGTCGTGTATATACAATATAGACGTTCAAATAGCCGCATGCAGCACTACTTCAAATTTAAAAAGGTTTATTTTACATTCCAACATTATTGTCCCCTCTAACCGTCCACTAATGCTTAATCAGATCTTACTTCAGTTGCTCGTGAGTTGTTTAATGCTGAATTTATTGATGCATTTCCTCAAAAGTTGTTGGATTCTGGTCTGAAAGTTGGACACGATCACCCATATTCTCAGATTCTAGAGTTGCGGCGGCATCCTCATCCTCATCCTCGACGATCATGTTGTACGTGATCACACAACATGTCATCACCTCTCACAAGGTCTTCAGATCTCATTGTTTAGCAGTCCACGAACAACTATAAAACAGACTTACAGAATTCCAAATGCGTTCTCGACATCCTTTCTAGCTGCTTCTTGTCTTTGGGAAAAGGGAGACTTTTCCTGGCCAAGTGGGTTAGAGATGGTGCTGACATAGGTAGCCCACGGAGGATAGATATCGCCAATCAGATAGTAGCTCATGTTGTGCTCGTGTCCATTGACAGTATATTGCCAATGAGGAGCTTTTCCTTCAGTCAAACTCGCAAACAACAGTGATCGTTGAACACATTGATGTCATTATGAGACCCGGGCATTGCCAAAGAGAACGTGCCAAATACAAAGATTATGTGATGCAACTGATTCAAGAATGATGGTGAGCTTCTTACTGACCTTGACATTGCCCTTGTAAAGCCTTCGGACAGTTCTTTCATTTTCAATGCATGCATTCAAGAGATCCAAGAAAACCTGGCCAGCCTCTTGCTTCTAAGATTGCCAAGAGCCTCTCAGTGTCTGCCACAGTTGGTTCTCTCAGGTATTGAGGTCCAAACACCTCGACCACGGGCAGTTGCAAACCTGACCATGGCATCTTCGCTTGTGCTCTCAGACATCCGTAGGTACTAATAGAGGCGAGGGTCCCGATCTTTCGATGAGATGATAACTATCGATTTGGTGGAGACGACTTTGACGATCCGACTACAAACGTGCACGACGTTGCGCCTTAGCAATCGCTAAACCAACTCCAAAAGCTTATTAACCACGCCGGTGCACGATCAATCTGACCACGAAGGTCTATTCCTACAAGCAATCGAAGAACAAGAAAGAATATGGTAATGCAATCTGAATATTGCGAATATAGATGGAGTATCGATAAGGGTGGGGGTTCAAAAGCGGTCTTGGTCTGGTCTTGGACACAAACGAAGTACACGAAGTTGCAATGGCTAATAATTAGCTAAACAAATCTCAAGTCTAAACGGCGCCCTAAGGGTTGTGTATATATGGGGGATAGAGGGGAAATTTCGTGACCCCTTGGAGGAGGGGTCCAAAACCAACCCTAACTCTGTTTCCCCACACATACGGACTCTAAAAATAACCTATAAAGTGGTATTTAGAAATTACATGGGCCTAGCCCAAAAATAAGGTGACGCAACACCTATATTAACCCATGGACGAAATTTATGAAGTGACATCTTGTATATTTTGTCCAAGCCTTCATGCTCTCTTTATGGTGGCTTCAAAGTGCGAAAATCACCACTGGAAACTCCATTGTTCTTTCCCGCATGCACACCTTCTCTCCATGCTTGCTCCCGCTCCAATGGCCATCCTTCTTGCCCATGCTAGGTCCTTCATTCATAAGTAAAACAAAAGTATCTAATTTAGGCAGCATCATATGTTCATGAACATTAGAAGGATTTCTAAGAAACGAAAGTACCTAGTGACTCAATTGGCGTGCGCGAGCTCTAGTGATTGGTCCAGTATGTATAGCAGCAGAGGATGTGGATGTAACAATGGTATTGATGACCTCATCATCCTCCCCTTCTTGAAATGAAGTCGTCCTCGACAGAAGCTCATCTTTCTTACCCAAATAAGGCTTCAAATCTGAAATGTTAAAAGTGAGACTAATTCCAAACTATGCAGGCAGCTCAAGTTTATATGCATTATCATTTATTTTCGACCATCAGCACATGGCATTAGCTTTGACTTGCGCAAATTAGGAAATCTATCCTTACGCAAATGTAACCAAACAAGATCTCGAGGTGCAAAGACAACATGTATTCTATCCTTATCTCCAGCAAGTTTTTATTTAGCATTCATATGCTCAATGTTTTCCTTAGTTACCTCATGCATTTTTAAGATCAATTCAACACATTGTTTAGCATCAAAATTAACCTTCTCCGAAGATGGAAGAGGCAACAAATCAATAGGTGCACGAGGTATGAAACCATTCACATTTTCAAAAGCACATATCTTAGTAGTAGAATGCAATGAACGATTATAAGCAAATTCAATATGAGGACAACATTATTCCCACATTTTCAAGTTATTTTTCAAAAAAGCCCTGAGCATAGTAGACAATGATCTATTGACTACTTCAGTTTGTCCATCAGTTTGGGGGTGACATGTAGTACTAAAAAGCAGTTTAGTCCCCAACTTAGCCCATAAACATCTCCAAAAGTGGCTAAGAAATTTAGCATCACGATCTAAAACAATTGTATTTGGCACACAATGTAGGCGAATAATTTCAGAAACAACAAATCAACAACATTAGCAGCAGCATCCCTTTTATGACATGATATAAAGTGTGTCGTTTTTTAAAATCTATCAACGACAACAAATATGCCATCTTTCCCCTTCTTTGTTCGAGGTAAACCTAAAACAAAGTCCACAGATATATCCTACCAAGAAACACTAGGAACAGATAAATGCATATATAAACCATAAGGATTGAGTCGTGACTTAGCTTTTTGACATGTAGTGCAACGAGCAACAAAACGCTCAACATCCCGTCTCATCTTTGGCCAAAAGAAACATCTAGCAAGTACATCCTCCATCTTCTTCACACCAAAGTGTCCCATTAATCCTCCTCCATGTGCATCATGTAATAACAAAAGACGAACGGAGCTAGCTGGAATGCATAGCTTGTTAGCATGGAACACAAATCCATCATTAATGATGAACTTGTTTCATGTTCTCCCTTCTTTACAATTCTGCAAGACATCTTTAAATTCAACATCATGCACATATTGATCTTTGATGGTCTCCAGACCAAATATTTTTAAGTCAAGTTGTGAAAGCATAGTATAGCGACGAGATGATACGTCCATTTTGCATCATGCTTTTATATTGATATTTATTGCATTATGGGATGTTATTGTTAGAGTTATGATATAAGTCATGCACCCCTTTGTATTTCTCCCGTTGTATAAGGGGTTTCCTGCATATGTTCCGTACTTGTACATGTATATATATCGGCCTATGGCCTCATTGGAATACAAGTTGCTTATTCCTAACATGGTATTAGAGCTAGATTAATTTTGCACGCTGCAACTCGTGCGATTAGCCCACCCGATCGATCTCTTCTGCCCCACCCCGATCGATCTCCTCCTCTCCCCGCAGGTCGAAGCCTCTCCTCTCGCTCTCGATCGTCCCAGCTGCTGCTCGCTAGCCGCGGCCCGCCCGCCCAGATCGATCGCCCGCAGGACTCGCAGGAATCGACGCCCGCTCGACTGCCACACCGGCCCGCAGGAGTCGTCCCCACGTCAAGTCCTCGATCTCCCGCTCGGGGTTCCTCCGATCGAAGCCCGGCCCGCAGGAGTCATCCCGCGTCGCTCAGATCGCCCGCCCGCCCGCTGGACTGCGCTGCTCGCCCGCCCAGATCGATCCGACCCGGTCTCCTGTGACCAGATCGATCGCCCGCTCGGGGTCTTCCGCTCCCTACCTCCCCGATAGCTCTCCTGCTGCTGGTTCCGTCTGTGTCGCTGGATCTCAGCCGCCTTCGCACCAGCTGATCCTCCTCATCAGGGATTCCTAAAAAAATGTTTGTTGCATCTAGTTATGTTGTTGTCCCTCGTTGTTCGGTGATCTTCGATGGCTCTAACTACACCGAGTTCACTGGCTTCATGCGGATTCACATGCGTGGCATCCGCCTCTGGGGTGTTCTTTCTGGAGAGGTCTGCTGTCCGCCACGTCCAGTTCCTCCTGTGGCTCACACTCCCCCGATCCCTCCAGCTCTTCCTGCAGATGCTAATCAGGCTGCGAAGGATGCAACTAAGGTTGCTGATGAGGCCGCTCTCCATGCTTATGAGGAGCAGGTTGTGACTTATGAGGAGGCTCTTCAGGTCTATCATGGTGCTCTGTCTATTTACACTCAGTGGCTTGATGATGATGCTCGTGCTGCAGCTGTTCTTACTGCCAGTGTTCTGCCTCAGTTTGCTTCTGAGTTTTTGGGTCTTCCTACTGTCTTTGAGATGTGGACCCGTCTTCGTCAGCGCTATGAGCCCTCTGGTGATGCCCTATACCTCTCTGTGGTCTGACAGGAACATGCTCTTCAGCAGGGTGACTCTACAGTTGATGACTTCTACGCACAGAGTTCTGCTATCTGGCGCCAACTTGATTCTCTCTGCAGTGCTGGTTGTCGTACTTGCTCCTGTTGCCAGGCTGTTCAGGCTAATTTGGAGTTTCATCGTGTCTACGAGTTCCTGTCTCGGCTCCGTAAGGAGTTTGAGCCCCGGCGTGCTCAGTTGTTTGCTTGTGGTCGTATTTCTCTCATGGAGGCGCTTTTTGAGATTCGTGCTGAGGAGACTCGCTTATGTGGTGCTGGTTTACTAGAGGTTCCTTCTGTGCTTGCTGCTCGGACTCCCTCTGCGCCACTTACTGTCCTGACCCCTTCCCGCTCGAGTGCTCCGCCGCTTTTGCCCACTCCCTCTGGAGGCTCAGGTCGCCCCCGTCCACATTGTGGCTACTGTAACAATGATGGTCATATTGAGTCTCACTGCTACACCAAGAGGAAACATCTACGCAAGGCCCGGTCATCATCTTCAGAGACTTCGTCATCTACCTCGACAGCTTCAGCCATCGCTTTGACTGAGCAGGATATTCTGAGACTTAAGCGTCTACTCGCGGCTTCAGGTTCTTCCTCGACAGGCACTGCTGGTCCTGTGACTGATGCTTCCCGCACTGCGCAATCACCCTCTACACAGTCAGGTACATCCCCATGGGTTCTGGACTCTGGAGCTTCTTTTCATATGTCTTCTCATTCTTCCACTCTGTCCTCTCTTCGCTCGCTTGATTCTCCTGTTCAGGTCCTCACTGCTGATGGTACTCCTCTTTCTGTCGTTAGTAGAGGCAATCTTATCACTCCCTCTTATTCTGTTCCAGATGTTACTCGTGTTCCTCGACTTACCATGAATCTCTTTTTTGCTGGTCAACTTACTGATTCTGGTTGTCGCGTCATCCTTGACGTTGATTCTTGTTCTGTCCAGGACCGTCGCACGCACACTCTGGTTGGAGCTGGCCCTCACCGCCGTGATTCTCAGGGTCTTTGGGAGTTGGACTGGCTTCATGTTCCTTCCGCTGCCACTACTATTGCTAGTTCCTCCGCTTCAGTTGCCTCCGCTACTGTTTCCTTTTAGTAGTGGCATCATCGCCTTGGTCATCTGTGTGGTTCTCGTTTGTCGTCTTTAGTTCGTAGAGGTCTTCTGGGGTCTGTCTCAGGAGATGTTGCTGTAGAGTGTCAGGGTTGTCGTCTTGGCAAGCAGATTCAGTTACCATATTCACATAGTGAGTCAGTGTCTACAGGTCCTTTTGATTTAGTCCATTCTGATGTATGGGGTCCGGCTCCCTTTGATTCAAAAGGTGGTCATAAATACTATATTTTTTTCATAGATGATTTCTCTCGTTACACATGGCTTTATTTCATGACTTCTTGTAGTGAGGTGTTGTCTATTTATAAGCGGTTTGCTGCCATGGTCCATACTCAGTTCTCTTCTCCCATTCGTGTATTTCGTGCTGACTCCGCTGGCGAATATATCTCTAAGATGTTGCGTGGTGTTCTTGCTGAGCAAGGGACTCTTTCTCAATTCTCTTGTCCTGGTGCTCATGCTCAGAATGGTGTAGCTGAGCGAAAGCATCGTCATCTTCTTGAGATGGCTCGTGCATTGATGTTTGCTGCCTCTCTCTCGCCTCATTTTTGGGCAGAGGCCGTCTCCACCTCCACCTCTCTCATCAATCTCCAGCCTTCCACTGCTCTACAGGGTGGTGTTCCTTTCAAGCGTCTGTTTGATTATTCCCCCGATTATTCGATGCTTCGCTTGTTTGGTTGTGTTTGCTATGTTCTTCTTGCCCCTCGCGAACGCACCAAACTGACCGCTCAGTCTGTTGAGTGTGTAGTGACGAGCATAAGGGTTATCACTGTTGGGATCCTATTGGTCGTCGGATGTGTATCTCTCGCGATGTGACTTTTGATGAGTCTCATCCCTTCTACCCACGCTCATCTTCCTCGACGTTTTCAATGGAGGATATCTCTTTTCTCTCTTTTCCTGACTCACCTATCACCCCCATCGAGCCTTTGCATGGTCGTTCCGCTCCCTCTCCTTCTCCACCTCTAGTCGATTTGTTGCCACCATCTTCCCCGGTCTCCTCGTCTACTATGTCACTGGACTCTCCACCTTCCTCTCCGGTGACTTCTTCGTCGCCACCCTCCAATTCTACCTTGGCGATTCCTCCTACCATTGTTCCCCCCTTTCCCCAGTGTTACACTCGTCGTTCACGTCCTGCGGATGCCTCTGGGGATGTATTGTCCTCCTCGTCTCAACCTACTTATGGCTTACAGGCTCGTCCTCGTCCGCCTATTGATCGCTTTGGCTTTCCCACCGCTGGTGCTGTTGTTCTTGAGCCGACTTCTTATCGACAGGCTATTGTTCATCCTGAATGGCAGTTTGCGATGGCAGAGGAGATTGCTGCTCTTGAACGCACCGGTACATGGGATCTTGTTTCTCTTCCTCCCGGAGTCCGTGCCATCACTTGTAAGTGGGTATACAAGGTTAAGACTCGCTCCGATGGTTCTCTTGAGCGTCACAAAGCTCGTCTTGTGGCTCGTGGTTTTTAACAGGAGCATGGTCATGATTATGATGAGACTTTTGCGCCTGTCACCCATATGACCATTGTTCGTACACTTCTTGTTGTAGCATTTGCACGCCATTGGTCTATATCTCAACTGGATGTTAAGAACGCCTTTGTTAATGGTGAGCTGCGTGAGGAGGTGTACATGCAGACACCACCTGGCTATTCTGTTCCAGATGGCATGGTATGTCGTCTTCGTCGCTCTCTCTATGGTCTTAAGCAAGCCTCCCGAGCCTGGTTTGAGCGCTTTGCCTCTGTGGTGACTGCCACTGGTTTTTCTGCAAGTGCTCATGATCCAACATTGTTTATTCACCTTTCTCCTTGTGGTCGGACTCTTCTTCTTCTCTATGTTGATGACATGATCATCACCGGAGATGACCCCGAGTATATTGCTTTTGTTAAGGCCCGTCTTAGTGACCAGTTTCTTATGTCTGATCTTGGACCTCTTCGTCACTTTCTTGGGATTGAAGTCTCTTCTACCTCTGATGGCTTTTTTATATCCCAGGAGAAGTATATCCAGGATCTTCTTGCTCGTGCTGCTATTACTGATGAACGCATTGTTGAGACTCCTATGGAGCTCAATGTTCACCTCCGTGTACTGATGGTGATCCCCTGCCTGACCCGACGCATTATCGACATCTTGTTCGCAGTCTTGTCTATCTATCTGTCACTCGTCTGGATATCTCTTATCCGGTTCATATTTTGAGTCAGTTTGTCTCTGCTCCCACATCGGTTCACTATAGTCATCTCCTTCGTGTTCTCCGATATCTTCGGGGCACGATCTCTCATCGTCTATTCTTTCCTCGCTCCAGTTCTTTACAGCTTCAGGCCTATTCGGATGCTACGTGGGCTAGTGATCCTTCATATCGCCGTTCACTTTCTGCTTACTGTGTTTTTCTTGGTGGTTCTCTCATTGCCTGGAAGACGAAGAAACAGATTGCAGTTTCCCGTTCGAGTGCAGAGGCTGAGTTACAAGCGATGGCTCTTTTGACGGCAGAGGTGACTTGGTTACGATGGTTACTTCAGGATTTCGGTGTTTCCGTTACTACACCGACCCTGCTCTTATCTGACAGTACATGTGCTATTAGCATTGCGCGCGATCCTGTGAAGCATGAGCTCACCAAGCATATTGGTGTTGATGCCTTCTATGTGCGCGCGGGTGTGCAGGATCAGGTTATTGCTCTTCAGTATGTGCCTTCCGAGTTATAGTTGGCGGATTTCCTGACGAAGGCCCAGACTAGAGCACAACATGACTTTTATCTCTCCAAACTCAGTGTTGTTCATCCACCATGAGTTTGAGGGGGGGGTTAGAGTTATGATATAAGTCATGTACCCCTTTGTATTTCTCCCGTTGTATAAGGGGTTTCCTGCATATGTTCCGTACCTGTACATGTATATATATCGGCCTATGGCCTCATTGGAATACAAGTTGCTTATTCCTAACAGTTATTACACGTTATGGTACAATACTTATGCATTTTCTCTCTTATTTCATAAGGTTTACATGAAGAGGGAAAATGCGGCAGCTGGAATTCTCGACTAGAAAAGGAGCAAACCTGAGATACCTATTCTGCACAACTCCAAAAGTCCTGGAAATTTAAGGAGAATTATTTTGGAATATATAAAAAATATTAGGCGAAACAGATACCTGAGGGGGCCCATGAGGAGGTGACAAGCCTGCCAGGCGCGACCACCCCCTAGCCACGCCTAGCGGGCTTGTGACCCACCTGACAGGCCCCGACGCCCATCTTCTGCCATATGGAGGGTTTTGACCTGGAAAAAATCAGGAGAGAGCTTTCGGGACGAAGCACCGCCGTCTTGAGGAGAAACTTGGACAGAACCAATCTAGAGCTCCCGCAGGGCTGTTCTAGCGGGAAAACTTCCCTCCTAGAGGGGAAAATCGAAGCCATCGTCATCACCAACTATCCTCTCATCGAGACGGGGTTAATCTCCATCAACATCTTCACCAGCACCATCTCCTCTCCGAACCCTAGTTCATCTCTTGTATCTGATCTTTGTCTCAAACCTCAGATTGGTACCTGTGGGTTGCTAGTAGTGTTGATTACTCCTTGTAGTTGATGTTAGTTGGTTTACTTGGTGGAAGATCATATGTTCAGGTCCTTTGTGATAATTAATACTCCTCTGATTTTGAACATGAACATGTTATGTGAATAGTTATGTTTGTTCCCGAGGACATGGGATAAGTCTTGTTATAAGTAATCATGTGAATTTGGTATCCGTTCGATATTTTGATGAGATGATCAAATGAGCATGATGAAAACTAGCTTGACAGAAATTCCCATGTGTCCTCGGGAGCGCTTTGCTTTATATAAGAGTTTGTCCAAGCCCGTCCTTTGCTACAAAAAGGATTGGGATACCTTGCTGCACCTTTTCTACACTTGTTACTTGTTACTCGTTACAAATTATCTTATCACAAAACTATCTGTTACCGATAATTTCAGTGCTTGCAGAGAATACCTTACTGGAAACTGCTTGTCATTTCCTTCTGCTCCTCGTTGGGTTCGACACTCTTACTTATCGAAAGGACTAGGATAGATCCCCTATACTTGTGGATCATCAAGACACTTTTCTGGCACAATTGTCGAGGAGTGAAGCGCCTTTGGTGAGTGGAATCTGGTAAGGAAAAATTTATATAGTGTGCTGAAATTTATTGTCACTTGTTACTATGGAAAGTAATCCTTTGAGGGGCTTGTTCGGGGTATCTTCACCTCAACCGGAAACACAAAGAGTTGTCCCTCAACCTACTAAACCTACTGAAAATATTTATTATGAAATTCCTTCAGGTATGATAGAGAAACTTCTAGCTAATCCTTATGTAAGAGATGGAACACTACATCTTGATTTGCATCTAATCTATGTGGATGAAGTTTGTGGATTATTTAAGCTTGCAGGTCTACCCGAGGATCATGTCAAGAATAAGGTATTTCCTTTATCTTTGAATGATAAGGCATTGACATGGTATAGGCTATGTGTTGATATTGGATCATGGAGCTACAACCGATTGAAAATGGAATTTCATCAGAAGTTCTATCCTATGCATCTAGTTCATCGTGATCGGAATTATATTTATAATTTTTGGCCTCATGAAGGAGAAAGAATTGATCAAGC
Source organism: Hordeum marinum (assembly GCA_022496015.1). Classification (NCBI taxonomy): domain Eukaryota; kingdom Viridiplantae; phylum Streptophyta; class Magnoliopsida; order Poales; family Poaceae; genus Hordeum; species Hordeum marinum. The sequence goes on from CM039677.1 coordinate 238,516,380, forward strand.
TTGGGGGAGGCTTAAGTCAATTTTATATTCATGCCCCAATCATGAGCTCTCGAGAGAAATCATTATTCAGAATTTTTATGCTCGGCTTTCTCGCAATGATCAATCCATGCTCGATACTTCTTGTGCTGGTTCCTATATGAAGGAAGATATTGACTTCAAATGGGATTTATTGGAAAGAATTAAACACAACTCTGAAGATTGGGAACTCGACGAAGGTAAGGAGTCAGGTATGAACCTTAAGTTTGATTGTGTTAAATCCTTTGTAGACATCGATGCTTTTCGTGAATTTAGCACTAAATATGGACTTGGCTCTGAGATCGTGGCTTCTTTTTGTGAATCTTTTGCTACCCATGTTGATCTCCCTAAGGAGAAGTGGTTTAAATATCATCCTCCCATTGAGGTGAAAGTAGTTGAACCTATTAAAGTTGAAGAGGAAACTATTACTTATAATGTTGATCCTGTTATTCCCGCTGCTTATATTGAGAAACCACCTTTTCCTGTTAGAATAAAGAAACATGCTCAAGCTTTTCAACTGTGGTTCGTAGGAGCTGTGCTAGAACACCTACACCTCCGATCAAATTAAAGTTGAGCCTATTGTTGCTATGGTTAAGGATCTCTTGGTTGATAATATTTATGGGCATGTCATTCAATTTTGTGACGAAGTCGCTAGAATTGCTAAACCTGATGCTAAAGATAAACATAGACCCATTGTTGGCACGCATGTTGTTTCTGTTAAAATAGGATGTCATTGTTATCATGGCTTATGTGTTATGGGTGCTAGTGTGAGTGCAATTCCCTTTACCTTATATAAAGAGATTATGAATGATATTGCACCAGCCGAGTTAGAGGAAATTGATGTTACAATTAAGCTTGCTAATAGAGATACTATATCACCAGTTGGGATTATTAGAGACGTTGAAGTCTTATGTGGGAAAATAAAATATCCTACTGATTTTCTTGTTCTTGGCTCCCCACAAGATGATTTTTGTCCCATTATATTTGGTAGACCCTTCTTGAATATCGTTAATGCCAGGATAGATTGTGAGAAGGAAACGGTTAGCGTAAGTTTTGGGGATACGTCTTATGATTTTAATTTCTCTAAATTTCGTAGACAACCCCATGATAAAGAATTTCCTAGTAAGGATGAAATTATTGGTCTTGCTTCTATTGTTGTGCCTCCTACTAATCCTTTAGAGAAATATTTGCTAGACCATGAAAATGACATGCATATGAATGAAAGGAAGGAAATAGATAAGATTTTCTTTGATCAGTATCCTATTCTGAAACACAACTTGCCTGTTGAAATACTTGGGGATCCTCCTCCACCCAAGGGTGATCCCGTGTTTGAGTTTAAACGATTACCAGATACTCTGAAATATGCTTATCTTGATGAAAAGAAGATATATCCTGTTATTATTAGTGCTAACCTTTCAGAGCATGAAGAACAGAGATTATTGAAAACTATGAGGAAGCACCATGCTATTGTTGGATATACTCTTGATGATCTTAAGGGCACTAGTCCCACTCTATGTCATCACAAAATTAAAATGGAGCCTGATGCTAAACTAGTTGTTGATCATCAACGATGGTTGAATCCTAAAATGAAGGAAGTGGTAAGAAATGAAATATTAAAGATTCTGGAGGCATGTATCATTTATCCTATTGTTGATAGTAGATGGGTTAGTCCCGTTCATTGTGTCCCTAAGAAAGGAGGTATTACAGTAGTTCCTAATGATAAAAATGAATTGATCCCGTAGAGAATTGTTATGGGATATAGAATGGTAATTGATTTTAGAAAATTGAATAAAGCTACTAAAAATATCATTACCCTCTACCTTTTATTGATCAAATGCTAGAAATATTATCCAAACACACACATTTCTGCTTTCTAGATGGTTATTCTGGTTTCTCTCAAATACCTGTGTCAAAAGAGGACCAAGAGAAGACCACCTTTACCTGCCCTTTTGGTACCTTTGCTTATAGATGTATACATTTTGGTTTATGCAATGCACCTGCTACCTTTCAAAGATGCATGACTGCTATATTCTCTGATCTTTGTGAAAGGTTTACGGAACTTCTTTTGATGATTGTTTGAGCAACCTTGATCAAGTTTGAGATGTGAAGAAACTAATATTTTCTTGAATTGGGAGAAGTGCCACTTTATGGTGAAAGAAGGCATTGTATTGGGACATAAAATTTCCGAAAGAGGTATTGAAGTGGACAAGGCTAAAGTTAATGCTATTGAAAAAATGTCGTGTCCTACGGATATCAAAGGTATAAGAAGTTTCCTTGGTCATGCTGGTTTCTATAGGAGATTTATTAAAGACTTCTCTAATATTTCTAGGCCGCTCACTAATCTCTTGCAAAAAGATGTTCCATTCGTTTTTGATGATGATTGTGTAGAAGCTTTTGAAATTCTTAAGAATGCCTTGATTTCTGCACTTATTGTTCAACCACCTGATTGGAACCTACCCTTTGAAATTATGTGTGATGCTAGTGATTATGCCGTTGGTGTTGTCCTAGGACAAAGAGTTGATAAGAAATTAGATGTTATTCATTATGCTAGCAAAACTCTAGACAGTGCTCAAAGAAACTATGCTACCACTGAAAAAGAAATTTTAGCGGTTGTGTTCGCTTGTGATAAGTTTAGACCCTATATTGTTGATTCTAAAGTAATTTTTCACATTGATCATGCTGCTATTAGATATCTTATGGAAAATAAAGATGCTAAACCTAGACTTATCAGGTGGGTTCTTCTACTACAAGAATTTGATTTGCATGTTGTTGATAGAAAGGGTGCTGATAACCCTATAGCAGATAACTTGTCTAGGTTAGAGAATGTCCTTGATGACCCACTACCTATTGATGATAGCTTTCCTGATGAACAATTGGCTGTCATAAATGCTTCTCATAATGCCCCTTGGTATGCTGATTATGCTAATTACATTGTCGCTAAATTTATACCGCCTATTCACATACCAACAAAAGAAAAAGTTCTTTTATGATTTAAGACATTACTTCTGGGATGACCCACACCTTTATAAAGAAGGAGTAGATGGTGTTATTAGACGTTGTGTACCTGAGCATGAACAGGAACAGATTCTACATAAGTGTCATTCCGAGGCCTACGGAGGACACCACGCTGGAGATAGAACTACACATAAGGTATTACAATCTGGTTTATATTGGCCTACTCTCTTCAAGGATGCTCGTAAGTTTGTCTTGTCATGTGATGAATTTCAAAGAATTGGCAATATTAGTAGACGTTAGGAAATGCCTATGAATTACTCTCTTGTTATTGAACCATTTGATGTTTGGGGTTTTGATTTATTGGAACCTTTTCCAACATCCAATGGGTATACTCATATTTTAGTTGTTGTTGATTATGTTACTAAGTGGGTAGAAGCTATTCCAACTAGTAGTGCTAATCATAACACCTCTATTAAGATGCTTAAAGAAGTTATTTTCCCTAGATTTGGAGTCCCCAGATATTTAATGACTGATGGTGGTTCACATTTTATTCATGGTGCTTTCCATAAATTGCTTGCTAAGTATGATGTTAACCATAGAATTGCATTTCCTTATAATCCTCGGTCTAGTGGTCAAGTAGAATTAAGCAATAGAGAAATTAAATTGATCTTGCAAAAGACGGTTAATAGATCCAGGAAGAATTGGTTTAAGAAACTTGACGATGCATTATGGGCTTATAGAACTACCTACAAGAATCATATGGGTATGTCTTCATATAAAATGGTTTATGGTAAAGCATGTCACTTACCTCTAGAGCTAGAGCACAAATCTTATTGGGCAATCAAAGAGCTCAACTATGATTTCAAACTTGCTGGTGAGAAGATGTTATTTGATATTAGCTCACTTGATGAATGGAGAACCCATGCCTATGAGAATGCCAAGTTGTTCAAAGATAACGTTAAGAGATGGCATGATAAAAGGATACAAAAGCATGAATTCAATGTAGGTGATCATGTCTTGCTAAACAATTCTCGATTAAGATTTTTTGCAAGAAAATTTCTCTCTAAATGGGAAGGGCCTTACATTGTTGAGGAAGTATATCGTTATGGTGCCATCAAGATCAACAATGCCAAAGGCACAAATCCGAAGGTGGTAAACGGGCAAAGAATCAAACATTATATCTCAGGTACTCCCATTAATGTTGAAACCAATGTTATCAATACCATAACTCCGGAAGAGCATATTAGGGAGACCTACCGGAATGTTTCAGACTCCAAAAAGGAATAGGTACGTGGTACGGTAAGTAAACCAACTCCAAAACTTTCCCAATAGCAATTTTACTCAGTTTTGGAATATTTAAAAAATTAGGAAAATGAAAAGTAGTCCGAAGGACGCACGGGGAGGCGACAAGCCTACTAGGCGTGGCCACCCCCTGGTCGCGCCTAGGGGGCTTGTCACCCCCCCCCCCCGTGCGCCCTCCAGACTCCGTATTCTTGTGGTATACCCCTTCAGGTCGGCAAAAATTCATTATATAGTCTCCTGAAGGTTTGCACTTTCGTATCACGACAATACCTCCTGTTTTCGTTTTGAGCTGTTTCTGCAGGAGATTTAGATCGTTATGGCATCCCTCAATGCTCCGAAGGACAAGTTTTTCAAGAAGGTCATCAACCCTTATCTCGCGGAGATGCTGCAACACCCTCAAACCATTGAGATGCGAGAGGGGGTGCTGCACATCCGTGACGTTGAGGGGACAAAGAAGATCGGAAGGGTGGAACCAAGGATCGAAGCAATGGAGCAGCAAGTCTTCAAATGCCAAGGGATGGTAGAACATGGACTCAATGCCAATCATATGATGATCTCAGAGATTTACCCATAAACACACTGGACACCAAGGACATCGGGGAGCACATCTTCAAGCTTTACGAGAAAATTGAGCTTCTCCAAGCCCAGATCTATGATCTGCAAAACCAAAACTGTGAGTATGAATACATATTTAAGAGAATGAGTTTGGCTGCAGATTTGAGGATTTTGGAGACTCGTTCATCTTTTTATGATGGTGAGCCTATGCCTTGGAAGACAAAGGACAAGCTTCCATCCTCATCAACAACTCCACCACCATCACCTCCGAAGAAGGACACCTGAGCACATGGGTATGGGCACTCCCCTTGGCTTGTGCCAAGCTTGGGGGAGGTGCCCTGGTATCATATCACCATCACACCTTTCCCTTTTTTCCTTTTTATTGTTTTTCTTAGTTCGATCCTTTTTGATTTTGTTTCGATCTAGTAGAATAAAGTGTTAGTATGATCTACCTTTTAGTTTTTGCTTTTGCTCCCCTTATGTAAGCAAGTCTGAGAGTTATATAATAAAAAGTAGTCTTGACTAGAGGGCTTTGCTAAATTACTATGCTCTTGAGAGTAATTGATAAAGAATAATGGAATAAAAGCAAAGAGTATACATAATGATCTCATGGGGAGTGATGACTTCACATATAAAAAGTATGTCGATTGAAATTTGTTAGGAGTTAACAAACGTAGTAATTGGTCATTGGTGCAATTGAAAAGGAAGTGATAAAGAAAGAGAGATTCACATATAAATATATTATCTTGGACATCTTTTATGATTGTGACCACTCATTAAAATATTGCATGCGAAGAAGTTGATGTTGGACAAGGAAGACAACATAATGGGTTATTTTTGCTTGCCTCCGGATAGAAGTTATATAGTTTTAGATCTTCCAACATGTAGTGCTTGCTTCCACCTCATATTAGCCAAATCTTCCGCACCAAGTAGATATACTACTTGTGCATCCAAACACCTCAACCCAGTTTTGCCATGAGAGTCCACCATACCTACCTATGGATTGAATAAGACCCTTCAAGTAAGTTGTCATTGGTGCAAAAAGAAATAAAAATTGCTCCTAAATATGTGTGATCTTTTATTGCAAGGGAAATAAGCGTTGTACGAACTTGTGATAGTAAAGAAATAAAAGTGACAAATTGCATAATAAAGGTTGCTATCACAAAGGGCAATACAACGCGGCGTTCCTCTGCACTAAGGGTTTGTGCATCCCAAAAAAAGAGCATGACAACCTCTGCTTCCCTCTGCGATGGGCCTATCTGTTATTTCTACTTTTTAAGTACTTACCTTCACACAAGAGTCATGGTGATCCTCACCACTTCCTATATTTCGCCTCTCTCTTGGCAAGAATTATGTGTTGGGGAATGATCTAGATGCATATATCCACTCAGATGTGGGTGATCATGAGTTATTATTGTTGACATCACCTTTGAGGTGAATAGTTGAGAGGCAAAACTTTAAGCCCCTATCTTTCTCTATGTCTAATTGAAGCTTTGATCTCATGGATACCGCGTGAGTGTTAGCAATTGTGAAAGACAAAAAGATGATTGAGTATGTGGGTTTGCTTTACAAGCTCTTATATTGACTCATTCCGATGTTATGATAAATTGCCAATTGCTTCAGTGACTAAGATCGTAGTTTGTTGGTTGTCAATAGAGTTCTTGGTTCATACTTTATCTTGTGAATGAATTGTTACTCTAGCATAATAAATATTATACAATAAGTATGGATGTTCTAGAGATTTTCATGATTCCCTCATGTCCGTATTTTATTTTATCGACACCTCTATCTCTAAACATGCAGCCATATTTATCGATCTCAACTTTCTCTTGGCAAGCGAGGTCTAAGCTTGGGGGAGTTGACACATCCATTTTGCATCATGCTTTTATATTGATATTTATTGCATTATGGGCTGTTATTACACGTTATGGTACAATACTTATGCCTTTTCTCTCCTATTTTACAAGGTTTATATGAAGAGGGAGAATGTCGATAGCTGGAATTCTGGACTGGAAAAGGAGCAAATCTGAGATACCTATTCTGCACAACTCCATAAGTCTTGAAAATGTACAGAGAATTATTTTGGAATTAAAAACATATTGGACGAAACAGGTACGTGAGGGGGCCCACCAAGAGGTGACAAGCCTGCCAGACGCGGCCACCCCCCTAGCCGCGCCTAGCAGGCTTGTGACCCGCCTGGCAGGCCCCCGACGCCCATCTTTTGCTATATGGAGGGTTTTGACTTGGAAAAATAAATCAGGAGAGAGCTTTCGGGACGAAGCGCCGCCGTCTCGAGGCAGAACTTGGACAAAACCAATCTAGAGCTCCGATAGGGCCGTTCTGGCGGGGAAACTTCCCTTCCGAAGGGGGAAATTGAAGCCATCATCATCACCAACAATTCTCTCATTGAGAGGGGGTCAATCTCCATCAACATCTTCACTAGCACCATCTCCTCTCCAAACCCTAGTTCATCTCTTGTATCCGATCTTTGTCTCAAACCTCAGATTGGTACCTGTGGGTTGCTAGTAGTGTTGATTACTCCTTATAGTTGATGCTAGTTGGTTTACTTGGTGGAAGATCATATGTTCAGATTCATTATGATAATTAATACTCCTTCGATTTTGAACATGAACATGTTTTGTGAGTAGTTATGTTTGTTCCTCAGGACATGGGATAAGTCTTGTTATAAGTAATCATGTGAATTTGGTATTCGTTCGATATTTTGATGAGATGTATGTTGTCTCTCCTCTAGTGGTCTTATGTGAACATCAACTACATAACACTTCACCATTATTTGGGCCTAGGGGAAGGCATTGGGAAGTAATAAGTAGATGATGGGTTGCTAGAGTGATATAAGCTTAAACCCTAGTTTATGCGTTGCTTCGTATGGGGCTGATTTGGATCCACACGTTTCATGTTATGGTTAGATTTATCTTAATTCTTCTTTCTTAGTTGCGGATGCTTGCGAGAGGGGTTAATCATAAGTGGGAGGTTTGTCCAAGTAAGGGCAGCACCCAAGCACAGGTCCACCCACATATCAAATTATCAAAGTAACGAACGCGAATCAAATGAGCATGATGAAAAGTAGCTTGACAGAAATTCCCATGTGTCCTCAGGAGCACTTTGCCTTATATAAGAGTTTGTCCAGGCCTATTCTTTGCTACAAAAAGGATTGGGCTACCTTGCTGCACCTTTGCTACACTTGTTACATTTTACTCGTTACGAATTATCTTATCACAAAACTATCTGTTACCGATAATTTCAGTGCTTGCAGAGAATACCTTACTGGAAACTGCTTGTCATTTGCTTCTGCTCCTCGTTGGGTTCGACACTCTTACTTATTGGAAGGACTAGGATAGATCCCCTATACTTGTGGGTCATCATGAGACAATGCATTAACAATAATATTTATTTTCCCCTCTTGTGTTTAATGACATAAGGAAAAGTTTCAATGAACTCAACCCATTTAGCATGTCTACGGTTCAATTTTGCTTGACTTTTAATATGTTTCAAAGATTCATGATCATAATGTATAACAAATTCTTTGGGCCATAAATAATGTTGCCATGTTTCCAAATTCCAAACAAGAGCATATAATTCCTTATCATAAGTAGAATAATTCAGACTAGGCCCACTCCATTTTTCAAAAAAGTATGCAACATGTTTACCATCTTGTAATAACACACCTCTTAATACAATTCCACTAGCATCACATTCAAGCTCGAAAGTTTATTAAAATCATGAACTTAGAGTAAAGGAGCATGTAGTAACTTATCTTTCAATATCGTGAAGGCTTCTTCCTATGCGGTACCCCAAGAAAAAGGCACGTCCTTCTTTGTAAGCTCATTGAGAGGTGCAACAATGGTGCTGAAATCTCTCACAAAACGCTTACTAAACCAGCGAGGCCAAGAAAACTCCTCACTTGTGTGACTGTTTTGGGCTACGACCAACCTTCAATAGCTTCAATCTTGGCTTTATCAACTTCAATTCCCTGTGGAGTAACAACATAACCAAGAAAAGATACTCGGTCGGTGCAAAGAAGTGCACTTCCCAAGGTTACCAAACAAACTTGGATCACATGGGGCAATAAAAACAACACATAAATGTTCCAAATGTTCCTCCAAAGATCTACTATAAATCAATATATCATCAAAATGGACTACCACAAATCGTCTAATGAAAGCACGTAAAACCTCGTTCATTAATCTCATGAAAGTACTAGGTGCATTAGTTAACCCAAAAGGCATGACTAACCACTCGTATAAACCAAACTTATTTTTAAATGTTGTTTTCCATTCATGTCACAATTTCATATGAATCTGATGGTATCCACTATGCAAATCAACTTTAGAGAAAATTGTAGAGCCACTTAATTCATGAAGCATATCATCTAGCCTAGGAATAGGATGACGGTAACGAATAGTAATATTATTAATGCGTCTACAATCCACACACGTACGCAATGTACCATCCTTTTTTGGCACTAGATTAATAGGAACAACACAAGGACTAAGGGATTCACTTATATAACCTTTGTCGAGCAACTCTTGTACTTGACGCATAATCTCCTTCGTCTCCTCTGGATTGGTACGGCATGGCACACTGTTGGATAGGGATGTACCGGGAATTAAGTTAATCGGATGACCAATCCCTAGAATACGTGGTAATCCTAGTGGCACTTCTTGTGGAAAGACATCAGCAAACTCCTACAAGATGTTAGTGACAGCAGGAGGCAAAGAGGTAGGCATGTCCTCGAATAAAAATAATACCTCTTTGCATACAAAAGCATAGCAAACAGATGTAGTAACATCCAAATCATAAATATAAGATTTAGTGGCAAGTATGCAACCACTCTTCAGTTTTATTTCACATGCAACACCAGATGATGGTTTATTAGGCTTATTATGTTGCTCAAATTCCTTTGCCACAATCTGATTTTCACTCTCACTTTGCTCCTATTTTGCTTTACTAGCTCTAGCAATGTCATCTTTCATAATATGTTCAGGAGACATAGGAAGCAAAGTTATATTTTTATCCTTATGAACAAGAGTATACTGATTTGTCCTACCATGGAGTATAGTTTTTTTTATCAAATTGCCTTGGTCTACCAAGTAAAACAGAGCATGCTTGCATGGGTACCACATCACAATCAACATAAATCAGAATATGTAGCAATGATAAAGTGCACACGAACAGTACGTGTTACCTTAACCTTCCCACTGTTGTTGAATCATTGGATGTAATAAGGATGAGGGTGTGGTCTGGTGGTTAGAGACAACTTCTCCACCATATCCATGCTAGCCAAGTTATTGCAACTCCCTCCATCGATGATGACGTGAACAAAACATTCCTTCACAACTCCCTTTGGATGGAACAAGTTGTGCCTCTGATTTCGCTCAGCCTGTGTAGCCTGCACACTAAGAACATGTTGAGCAACTCAAATTTCATACCCGTCTACATAGTTAGTAGCCATATAGTGTGTCTCTTGTTTAGTATCCTCGTCACCCTGTTCTTCACTCGCAAGAAGAGCCAAAGTCTCCTCATCATAATCACTAGAAGAGGCATATCCACCATCCTTAGTAATAATCATCACATGCCTAGATATGTGATACGTATCCATCGTATCTATAATTTTTGATTGTTTCATGCCAATATTCTACAACTTTCATATACTTTTGGCAACTTTTTATACTATTTTTGAGACTAACATATTGATCCAGTGCCCAGTGCTAGTTCCTGTTTGTTACATGTTTTTTGTTTCGCAGAATATCCATACCAAAGCAAGTCCAAACGCGATAAAAACTTATGGAGATTTTGTTTGGAATATATGTGATTTTTCGGAAAAAGAATGAATGCGAGACGATGCCCTAGGAGGTGACAAGCCTGCTAGGCGTGGCCCACCCCCCTGGCCGCGCCTGGCAGGCTTGTGTCCACCCCTTAGGTTGGTTGGAGTTGTCATTTGGCTGCAAGAAAGCTAGTTTTTGGATAAAGATCTCCTCAAAATTTCAGCTCGATCAGAGTTACGGATCTCTGGATATTTAATAAACGGTGAAAGGCCAGAATCTCGGAGCGTAGAAACAGAAGGAAACAGAGAGAGAGAGAGAGATCCAATCTTGGAGGGGCTCTCGCCCTTCCGCCACCATGGAGGCCATGGACCAGAGGGGAAACCCTTCTCCTATCTAGGGGGAAGGTCAAGCAAGAAGAAGAAGGAGGGGGCTCTCTCCCCCTCTCACCCAATGCCACCGGAATGCCGTCGGGGCCATCATCATGACGGCGATCTACTCCAACAACTCCGTCATCTTCACTAACACCTCCATTACCTCCCCCCATCTATCTACAACGGTCCACTCTCCCGCAACCCACTGTAACCTCTACTTGAACATGGTGCTTTATGCTTCATATTATTATCCAATGACGTGTTGCCATCCTATGACGTCTGAGTTGATTTTTGTTGTCCTATGGGTTGATTGATGATCATGATTGGTTTGATTTGCATGTTTTGTTATTGGTGCTATCCTATGGTGCTCCGTGTCACGCAAGCATGAGGGATACCCACTGTAGGGTGTTGCAATGTGTTCATGATTTTCCTATGGTGGGTTGCTTGAGTGGCAGAAGCATAAACCCGAGTAGGTGGGTTGTTGCATATGGGAGTAAAGAGGACTTGATACTTAATGCTATGGTTAGGTTTTACCTTAATGATCTTTAGTAGTTGAAGATGCTTGCTAGAGTTCCAGTCATAAGTGAATATGATCCAAGTAGAGAATGTATGTTAGCTTATGCCTCTCCCTCATATAAAATTGCAATAATGATTACCGGTCTAGTTATCGATTGCCTAGGGACCATTCCGCAACTCCTACCACCACTTTTCCAAACTCTTTAAACTAACTTAGTTGTTTCTTTATCTTAAAAGTCCCTAGTTTTTATTTATGTGCTCTTTATTATCTTGCAAACCTAACCCGTTACACCTACAAAGTACTTCTAGTTTCATACTTGTTCTAGGTAAAGCGAATGTTAAGCGTGCGTAGAGTTGTATCGGTGGTTGATACAACACGAGGGAATATTTGTTCTACCTTTAGCTCCTCGTTAGGTTTGACACTCTTACTTATTGAGAAAGGCTACAATTGATCCCCTATACTTGTGGGTTACCAAGACCTTTTTCTAGCGTCGTTGATGGGGAGCAATAGCGTGGGGTGAATATTCTCGTGTGTGCTTGTTTGCTTTATCACTAAGTAATTTTTATTTTTCTGTTATTAACTTGTTTTCTATCTTTAGATATGGGTAGGAAACGAAAAATACTAAAAAAAATAGATGTACTTGCTGCTCAAAAGTTGAGGAACCACTAGTGTTCCGTACCACCAAAGAATATTACTTGTGTCATCTTCGATCCACTTGTGCTCATGCTGAAAACCCAACTAGCTTAATTGAGGGAAAGTCATTAAATGAGCATGCTCATTATGTGCGACACCGCATATCTCAAAAAGGGAAACTCTTGTGGCATCAAATTAATACTTTGTGTTGTTATGCTTGGAACTTGTGTGAATTGCATGATTTTAGTTGTTGTTCTAAAGAAGCTAAAAAACACCTTCCCTACCACCGTGTGTTTCATGATAATGAAATATTATCCTGTTATGGCAAGGAGGCCTATTGCTATAATGATGTTGAAGAAATTGAACAATTTGTTGCTTTTAAGGGTGCCTATCAAATTGCTTCTTTGATTGAAAAGTATGATGCAACTCTTTACAAATCTGAAAAAATTTCCATACTTAAATATTGCTATGAAAACTATGCCTCTAATGCTTATGTTAAAGAGTTTATCGAAAGAATGACCGCTGCCTTGGAAGAGACTAATATTTTGCAGGAATCTATGGAAGAAGAAATTCCTGACACTGTGAGCTAGATGAAAAAGATGACGAGGAGAGCGAAGAACAAAAGGAGGAAGAGAGGATTAGCTACACGTGCCCACCTTCTAATTAGAGTAAATCTTCAACTCATACATTGTTTAATTTCCCTTCGTGCTTACCGAAGGATGAATGCTATGATCCCTTGGATTCTTTTGAAATATACCTTTTTGATGAACTTAATGCTTGCTATTCTTGTGGCCATGATGCCAATATGAATTAGGCTTATGTAGATGAACTTGCTATGGTTCCTTATGTTAAGCATGAAATTGTTTCTATTGCACCCACACATGATAGTCCTATTATCTTTTTGAATTCTCCCAACTACACTATATCAAAGAAGTTTGCACTTATTAAGGATTATATAGATGGGTTTCCTTTTACTATCACACATGATGATTTTGATAGATATAATATGCATGTGCTTGCTGCTCCTACTTGAAATTATTATGAGAGAGGAACTACATCTCCACCTCTCTATGTTTCCAATATGATAAGATTGCAAGAAACTGTTTATACTATGCATTGGCCTTTACTTTGTGTGCATGAATTGTTCTTTTATGACATGCCGATGCATAGGAAGAGAGTTAAACTTAGTTTTTGCATGATATATGTTACTTTGTGCTCACTACTGAATTACAAATCATTGTTAATTAAAATTGGCTTTGATATACCTTGGGATCCGGGTGGATCCATTATTTGAGCACTTTATGCCTAGCTTAATGGCTTTAAAGAAAGCGCCGCCAGGGAGACAACCCGGAAGTTTTAGGGAGTCATTTTATTCTATTGTGCGCTTTTATATAGTTTCAATAAAGTGGGGAACTTAAAAAAATTTCAAAAAGAAAAGTGAAAGTGAGAAAGACGAGCATCGTTGATGTGGGGGCTAGCCTTGAACTTTTATCATGCCCATGGAAACTTTGTGAATCTTGATTACATAAAATTTTCAAAAAAACAATTATCCCCTTGTACAAATCCATTGTATTATAAAAATAATGTGCCAAGATTTGCCTTTAGGATGATTAGATTGCTTGTTTGGTGTGTGCAGTGTAAAAACAGAAACTTTGGTCGTAGTGCGTGAATTTACATTTTTTACTGGAATGTCAAAAGTTTATGAAATTTTTATACAGTACTTCTATGCAATTCTTTTATTTGTTTCATAGTTTTTCATAATTTTTAGAGTTTCATAAGTATGGTGAATGTTCAGATTACTACAGACTGTCCTGTTTTTGCAGATTCTATTTTTGATGCATTGTTTTGCTCGTTTTGATGAAACTATCGATTGTATCGGTGGTATAAGCTATGTAAAAGATATATTATAGTAGAAAAAATGAAAAAAAATATGAATTGGTTGGCAGCAGTACTTAAAGTGGTAATTTGCTTTATTATACTAACATATCTCACGAGGGCTTTGTTAAGTTTTGTGTGATTGAAGTTTTCAAGTTTTGGGTGAGATCACGATGGATGAAGGAATAAGGAGTGGAAAGAGACTAAGATTGGGGCTTCCCAAGGCACCCCAAGGTAATATTCAAGGACTCCCAAGAAACTAAGATTGGGGATGCCCCGGAAGGCATCCCCTCTTTCTTCTAACAACCGTCGGTAATTTTACTTGGAGCTATATTTTATTCCTCACATGATATGCGTAAATCTTGGAGCGTCATGTGCTTTTCTTTTAATAATGCACCATGCTGGTATGAGAAAGTACTTGGTTGATTTATAAAAGGCTCTTTGCACCTCACTTATATCTTTTGAGTATGACTTTATAGAATGCTTCATGTGCTTCACTTATATCATTTGAAGTTTGTATTGCCTATTTCTCACACATAGAAAACCACCATTTGTATAATGCTATTTTGCTCCACTTATATTTGTTAGAGCGTGGACATATCTTTTGTAGAAAGAATTAAACTCTCATGCTTCACTTATATCTATTTAGAGAGTTAACAGGAGTTGGTCATTCACATGGTTAGTCATAAAATCCTACATAAAACTTGTAGATCACTGAATATGATGTTTTTTGATTCCTTGCAATAGTTTTGTGATATAAAGATGGTGATATTAGAGTCATCCTAGTGAGTAATTATGGATTGGTAGAAATACTTGTGTAAAGGTTTGTGATTCTCGTAGCATGCACGTATGGTGAACCGTTATGTAAGGAAGTCGGAGCATGATTTGTTTATTGATTGTCAACCTTCGTGTGAGGGTTGGGAGCGCGTGATGGTTAACTCCTACCAACCTCCCCCCTAGGAGCATGCGTCTAATACTTTACTTCGATGACTAATAGACTTTTGTAATAAGTATGTCAGTTCTTTATGACTAATGTTGAGTCCATGGATTATACGCACTCTCACCCTTCCACCTTTGCTAGCCTCTCTAGTACCGCGCAACTTCCGCCGGTGCAATAAACCTACCTTCCTCAAAATAGCCACCATATACCTTCCTCAAAACAGCCACCATACTTACCTATTATGGCATTTCCATAGCCATTCCGAGATATATTGCCATGCAACTTCCACCGTTTCCTTTTGTTATGACATGCACCATCACTTTCATATTGCATATAGAGTCATATTTTGTTCTAGGTATCGAGTTGTAATTTTCTTTTGAGTCGTAAGTAAATAAAAGTGTGATGACCATCATTATTAGAGCATGTCCCATGTGAGGAAAGGATGATGGAAGCTATGATTCCCTCACAAGTGGGGATGAGATTTCGGACTTTATGAAAAATAAAAGAGGCCAGCGAAGCCCAAATGAAAAAAAGAGGCCAAAGATGCCCACCAAAAAAATAAAAAATAAAATAAAAAAGAGAGAAGGGACATTTCTACTATATTTTTCCACACTTGTGGTTCAAAGTAGCACCATGATCTTCATAATAGAGAGTCTCCTATTTTGTCACTTTCATATAACTAGTGGAATTTTTCATCATGATGCACGTCCACTTAGTTTCTTTTTGAGCTTTCATACACTTATAGCTCTAGTGCATTCATTGCATGGATATCCCTACTCACTCACATTGATATCTATTAATGGGCATCTCCATAGTTGATACGCCTAGTTGATGTGAGACTATGTTCTCCTTTTTCCTTGACAACCTTCACCATATTCTATTCCACCTATAGTGTTGTATCCATGGCTCACGCTCATGTATTGCGTGAGAGTTGAAAAGGTTTGAGAAAATATAAGGTGTGAAACAATGGCATGACTTGTCATCGGGGTTGTGCATGATATAAATACTTTGTGTGGGGAGGATGGAGCATAGCCACACCATATGATATTGTAGGGATAACTTTCTTTTGCCATTATATTTTGAAGAGATACAATTGCTTTATTGGTATACTTGAAGTACTATTGTCTTAATGTCAAATGATAGACTAGCTTTGAATCACTCGTGTCTTAATATTCATGCCATGATTAGATTACAAGATTATGCTAGGTAGCATTCCACATAAAAAATATCTTTTTTATCATTTATCTACTCGAGGACGAGCAGGAATTAAGCTTGGGGATGCTGATACGTCTCCATCGTATCTATGATTTTTGATTGTTTCATGCCAATATTCTACAACTTTATACTTTTGGCAACTTTTATACTATTTTTGGGACTAACATATTGATCCAGTGCCTAGTGCCAATTCGTGTTTGTTACATGTTTTTTGTTTCACAGAATATCCATACCAAACAAAGTCCAAACGCGATAAAAACTTATGGAGATTTTTTTGGAATATATTTGATTTTTGGGGAAAAGAATCAATTTGAGACGATGCCCGAGGAGGTGACAAGCCGGCTAGGCGCGGCCCACCCCCATGGCCGGCTTGTGGCCACCCCTTAGGTCGGTTGGGGCTGTCCTTTGGCTGCAAGAAAGGTAGTTTTTGGATAAAGACCACCTCAAAATTTCAGCCCGATCGGAGTTACGGATCTCCGGATATTTAAGAAACGGTGAAAGGCCAGCGCAGAAATAGAAGGAAACAGAGAGAGAGAGATCCAATCTCGGAGGGGCTCTCAAACCTCTGCCGCCATGGAGGCCATGGACCAGAGGGGAAACCCTTCTCCCATCTAGGGGGAAGGTCAAGGAAGAATCCTAAAGAGGGGGGCTCTCTCCCCCTCTCTCCCGGTGGCGCCGAAACGCCGCCAGGGCCATCATCGTGACGACGATCTACTCCAACAACCCCGTCATCTTCACCAACACCTCCATCACCTTCACCCATCTATCTACAACGGTCCACTCCCCCACAACCCACTGTACCCTCTACTTGAACATGGTGCTTTATGCTTCATATTATTATCCAATGATGTGTTTCCATCCTATGATGTCTGGGTAGATTTTTGTTGTCCTATGGATTGATTGATGATCATGATTGGTTTGAGTTGCATGTTTTATTATTGGTGCCATCCAATGGTGCTCTCCATGTCGCGCAAGCATGAGGGATCCTTGCTGTAGGGTGTTGCAATGCGTTCATGATTTGCCTATGGTGGGTTGCTTGAGTGGCAGAAGCATAAACCCAGTAGGTGGGTTGTTGCATATGGGAGTAAAGAGGACTTGATACTTAATGCTATGGTTGGGTTTTACATTAATGATCTTTAGTAGTTGCGGTTTCTTGCTAGAGTTCGAATCATAAGTGCATATGATCCAAGTAGAGAAAGTATGTTAGCTTATGCCTCTCCCTCATATAAAATTGCAATAATGATTACCGGTCTAGTTATCGATTGCCTAGGGACAATTTCGCAACTCCTACCACCACTTTTCCACACTCTTTAAACTAACTTAGTTGCTTCTTTATCTTAGAAGCCCCTAGTTTTTATTTACATGATCTTTATTATCTTGCAAACCTAACCCGTTACACCTACAAAGTACTTCTAGTTTCATACTTGTTCTAGGTAAAGCGAATGTTAAGCGTGCATAGAGTTGTATCGGTGGTTGATACAACTTGAGGGAATATTTGTTCTACCTTTAGCTCCTTGTTGGGTTTGACACTCTTACTTATCAAGAAAGGTTACAATTTTGACCCCCTATACTTGTGGGTTATCAATGCGCATTCTCTCACAAAGTGACCTCTACCCTTCCAACAATGACATATAACCTCGTGTGTTTGCCCTATAGATGCCATGGATGAAGAAGAGATTTGTGCAGGCCCCGAAGGTGTGCCCTTGCTGGAGGCTAGTGACGGTGCCTGTTTTCTTGTATCTCTGTTGGAGTTGGCGGCTGAAGTAAGTGGTGCTATAGTAGGATGTGTGGAAGTAGATGATGTACGTGGTGTCCATGATGAAGCTTGAGCTGCAGAAAAATTAGTTCTCGCAATTGCTTGCCAATCCTGCACTTCGCGTTCAGCTTTGCAAGCAAGATGGAATAACCGGATGATAGTGTTATACTCCTTATACTCTAGAATAGTCTAAATCTCTTTATTTAATCCACCCATAAAACGTGCAAGCATAACTTCATTTTCCTCAACAATACCACATCTAATCATGCCAGTTTGTAATTCCTGATAATATTCCTCTACAGATTTTTTTCCTTGTTTTAAACGCTGCAAATTTTGAAGCAATTCACGTTGATAATACGGTGGAACCCAACGATTACGCATAGCAGTTTTCAAAGCATCCCAAGTAGTAGGGATATTATCATGTTGTATTCTACAATGTTCAAACCACCAAACACAAGCAAAACTAGTGAATGCACAAATAGCAACAACAACACGTCTATCCTCAGGAAATTGTAAGCATGTAAAATGTTCTTCCGTTTCTAACTCCCAAGTAAGATATATAGCAGGAACATATCTACCCTCAAATGTCGGAATATTCAATTTAAGTTTATGAGGATGTCATGATCCCATCCCTGAGGGGGTGGTGGAGCCCTACCATTGTGAATGTAGCCACATGGACAACCTGATGCCTGTGGTGGTGGTTTTCCTAGGGATGTTTTGGAGCAACCTCTCCCTCATCATCGTAGTCACCATCATAATCCTTATCATAATCCTCATTCTTCTCAATGATAGTAGCAACAACAACAACAACCACCGAAGCTATAACAATAGCAATGGCACCTGAATTTTGGCCTTGGTCGATAGGCACACATCACGCTCGTCCCGCGAAATATGGGCATTGTTGGTATTGTTGTTGCCAAGGTACGGCAAGTACAGCTGGTGGAGGTAGACGTGCAAGCACCTCAATGAATTTAGCATCAATCTTGGCGTCGACCATCTTCTCCAAACCATCTGGCTTTTCCATAGCCTCTCCAAGGCTCATCACCAAGTCGTGCACATGTTTGCCCATCATTTGTTGAAATTTAACATGGAGCTCCTTGTTCATCATGCCGTCCCAGTTTATCTCGTCGGCTTGTGATCATGTCATGGTTAGCGACAATAGGAACACACAAGAATATGAACCTACAAACTACTAGGAAATGGTGTTGGTGTTGGTGTGACATAAATCCGTCAAGCAAATCTCAAATTCTTACCAATTCTTACCCAACAGTGTTAACCCGAAAGTATAGGGGATCACAACAGTTTTCGAGGGTAGAGTATTCAGCCCAAATTTATTGATTCGACACAAGGGGAGCCAAAGAATATTCTCAAGTATTAGCAGCTAAGTTGTCAATTCAACCACACCTGAAAGACTTAATATCTGCAGCAAAATATTTAGTAGCAAAGTAGTATGGAAGTAACGGTAACAATGGAAAAGGTGACAGTAGCAGTTTTATAGTGATTGTAATAGTAGCAACGGAAAAGTAACTTAGCAAAGATCAATATATGAAAATCTAGTAGGCAATGGATCGGTGATGGATAATTATGTTGGATGGCATTCATCATGCAACAATTATAACCTAGGGTGACACATAACTAGCTCCAAATCATCAATGTAATGTAGGCATGTATTCTGTATATAGTCATACGTGCTTATGGAAAAGAACTTGCATGCCATCTTTTGTCCTATCCTCCCCTAGCAGCGGGGTCCTAATGGAAACTAAGTGATATTAAGGCCTCCTTTTAATAGAGAACCAGACCAAAGCATTAGCAGTTAGTGAATACATGAACTCTTCAAACTATGGTAATCACCGGAAAGAATCCCAATTATTGTCACCTTGGGGTATGCGGATCGTAACACATAATAGGTGTCTACAACCTGCAAGATAGGATCAAGAACACATATATATTCATGGAAACATAACATGTTCAGATCTGAAATCATGGCACTCGGACCCTAGTGACAAGCATTAAGCATAACAAAGTCATAGCAACATCAATCTCAGAACATAGTGGATACTAGGGATCAAACCCTAACAAAACTAACTCAATTACATGATAAATCTCATCCAACCCATCACCGTCTAGCAAGCCCACTATGAAAGTACTCACGCACGACGATGAGCATCATGAAGTTGGTGATGGAGGATGGTTGGTGATGACGACGGCGTCGATTTCCCCTCTCCGGAGCCCAAAACGGACTCTAGATCTGCCCTCCTGAGGAACAACAGGAGGTGGCAGCGGCTCTGTATTGTGAAACGTGATGAACCTTTCTCCTTTATTTTTTCTCCACGGATGTGAATATAGAGTTGGAATTAGGGTCGGAGGAGGTCTGTGGGACCCACAAGCCGCCAGGGGGCACTGGCTTATGGCCAATGGGTGGACCCCCTTTGGTTAATTCTTTCGCAAATATTTTTATTAATTCCAAAAATATTCTGTGTAAATTTTCAGGTCAATCTGAGAACATTTATTTCTACACAAAAGTAACACCAAGGCAATTCTGCTAAAAACAATGTTAGTCTGGGTTAGTACCATTCAAATCATGCAAATTAGAGTCTAAAACAAGGGCAAAAGAGTTTGGAAAAGTAGATACGATGGAGACATATCAACTCCCCCAAGCTTAACCCATTGCTTGTCCTCGAGCAATTCAGTTGATAGACTGAAAGTGACAAAGAAAAACTTCTACAAACTCTGTTTGATCTTGTTGTTGTAAATATGTATAGCCAACATTGAGGCTTTCAGCAAAGATTATGAACTAACCATATTCACAAAAACATTTAGGTCTCACATTTACTCATATCAATGGTATAATCAACTAGCGAGCAATAATAGTAAGTCTCGGATGACCACACTTTTTCAAAACAATCATGATTTGATATAACAAAATGGTATCTCGCTAGCCCTTTCTGAGACCGCAAAACATAAATGCAGAGCACCCCTGAAGATCAAGGACTGACTAGACATTGTAATTCATGGTAAAAGAGATCCAATCACAGCCATACTCAATATCAATTAATAACAGAGCATACAAATGACAGTGGTGCTCTCTAACTGGTGCTTTTATAAGAAGATGATGACTCAATAATAAAGTAAATAGATAGGCCCTTCGCAGAGGAAAGCATGGATTTGCAGAGGTGCCAGAGCTCGAACTTTTAAGACAGAGATGAATAAAATTTTGAGTGGTATGCTTTCATCGTCAACATAACAACCAAGAGATCTCGGTATCTTCCATGCTAGATACATTACAGGTGGTTCCCAAACAGAATGATAAAGTTTTTACACCCCCTCCACCAATCAAACACACTCCACGGCTAGCCGAATCCACGGGTACCGTCCATACAAACAACAGTCCTGGGGGAGTTTTGTTTCATTATATGTTGATTTGATTTTTTTGAGCATGGAACTGGGCATCCTAAATACCAGCCACTTTCTCGCGAATGACAAGTGAATAAACACTCATCGTGAGAATAACCCACCTAGCATGGAAGATACTGACAACCCCTAGTCCCTATATGAGCGATTCGGGCATACAAAACTGAATATTATTTGAAGGTTTAGAGTTTGGCACATGCAAATTTACTTGGAACGACAGGTAAATACCGCATATAGGTAGGTATGGTGGACTCATATGGGACAACTTTGGGTTTAAGGAAGTGGATGCACAAGCAGTATTCCTGCTTAGTACAAGTGAAGGCTAGCAAGAGACTGGGAAGCGACGAACTAGATAGCGACAACAGTCATAAACCTGCATTGAAATTAACCAACATTGAATACAAGCATGAGTAGCATATAAATCACCATGAACATAAATATCGTGGAGGCTATGTTGATTTTGTTTCAACTACATGCTTGAACATGTGCCAAGTCAAGCCGCTTGAATCATTCAAATGAGGATACCATCCTATCATACTACATCACATCCATTTTAGAATGCATGTTGGCACTCAGGACAAACCATTATACGCTCTTAGCTAATTAAGCATGGCACGAGTAACTATAATCTCTAATTGTCATTGCAAACATGTTTCATCCATAATGAGCTGAATCAAGAATAATGAGCTAATCATATTTACGAAAACAAAAATAGGTCGAGTTCGTACCAGCTTTTGTCCATCTCAGTCACTTCATCATATATCGTCATTATTGCCTTTCACTTGCATGACCAAACAATGTGAATAATAATAAGAGTGCACGTGCATTGGACTAAGCTAGAATCTGCAAACAATTATTTAAAGAAGAAGACAAGGTAATATGTGCTCTCTGTAAGATAAACAACAATGCATATGAGAGCCACTCAACATTTTCATCGTGGTCTTCTCCTCTCGACCCGAAGAAAAGAATTTCAAAACAAGAACGAGAAAAACTATTTACATAGGAAAGATCCCAACAAGCAAAAGAAGAACGAGAAATCTTTTTGGGTTTTCTTTTAATACTACAACTAAACATACTGGAAAGTAAAACTAGAGCTATTTTTTTTGTTTTCTTAAGGTTTTTCTGACACACAAGAAGAAAGCGAGAAAAAGAAATAAACTAACATGGATGATACAATGAAAAAGTATGAACACCGACAACTGGAATGAGCGTGTGAACACGAATACATGTCAGTGAGAAATACATACTCCCCCAAGCTTAGGCTTTTGGCCTAAGTTGGTCTATGGCCACGGATCAAAGTAGCCCTCTCCTGGGTACTAAGGAGGATCCCGAGGGTTCCACTGGTTAGCGAGCTCTTGTGGCTCCCACTGATAAACAGACTCCTCGTACAGGTCAAGTGATGGTTTTGGCTCAGGAACTGGGGTTCGAGTCCGCTCACAATATGCATAAATATCGTTGGGCATAATAATGTACCTGCCTAAATAAATATCAAACAAACAAGGTGCAGATAAAGTAATAAATTGTCAGGTACCCTGGCTGAACACTAGGTTATAGGTGAGCCACTTGTCATTGTCTTTGGAAATGAAATCATGTGCTACCATACTATCATAGTCTAAAT
This sequence comes from Hordeum marinum, assembly GCA_022496015.1. Lineage (NCBI taxonomy): Eukaryota > Viridiplantae > Streptophyta > Magnoliopsida > Poales > Poaceae > Hordeum > Hordeum marinum. Next base: position 238,539,329 of record CM039677.1, read on the forward strand.
ACTTAGTGGGTAACAACCTTTCTTCCTTTTGTAACGACCCGACCTGAAAGGTCGAATCTCCGGTGTTTCCGTACCATCCCAAGATCATGCTGGTACACACACGGTACATCAATGTATATATCAAAGGGAAATCACACAACTTTATAAAACGAAATCTCATGTCGAGTCCTTTATTACAATAAGAATTACAATAAAGTGGCTGAAGGCCAACTCATGAGAATAACTAATCTTGCGGAAGCTTCAAAGGTAGTTGAGTCCATCTGACTCCAAGGGCATCTCACCGAGCGTAGAGCGTATCCTCACTCCTGGTCGGAAAAGTACTCTGCAACATGATACGTTGCAGCCGTGTAGGTCAGCATATTGAATATGCCGGCAATGTCACAAAAGAGGGGTGTAAAGCAATCTTCTATTCTATATGCATGTATGGCAGGTGGGGTAGTAAGTTTTGCATAAAGCCAATTTTTTTCATACAACAAGAGAGGGCAAAAGTTATTACTACCATGTTGGTTGATTAATGAGATGGTTCCACCAACCAATTCTCATACCCAAGTTGTCATTAATACCCACATCAATATAATTATTTGTGTTGAGAATTCCTGATAGTTTCAGTTCCTTTGGCTCAAACTGTCCATGACCATGGACACGGCTAATCGATTAGGTTTGGGTACTCTGCAGAGTTTTGCACACGTTCCCCACAAGATTTGATTGCCTCCGTTGAATTTCTCACACTTCAGGGTGTTTCAGAAACGGATGACCAAAACATGGTCTTCTAAAGGGTTTCCCTCAGACTCTGTCGGTGCCCATCCTTTCCTACCGTTCTTCTACATCTCGTAGCACCGCCTGTCCAGGGTCACCATGGTATCCAACCAAGCCAGAGCCCATAATGGCTTGTGGCTGTGCAGGTAAGCCTTGGGTCTTGAAGCATCCATCCATCTCTTTGTGCCTGGGTGGACCTTTCCGTGTGAATACTGGCACTTCTCCAGCAACACCTAGGCTAACCACTGGTTTCTCCAGGGCGCCGTTCAACCATCATCCACCCAGAGGTATGTTGAAAACTCGGAGTCTTGAAGTCTTGATCATCTTGCAGGTCTTGAAATTATCATCTCACAACTCTCATGAATCACACAACCAACCCCGTCTACTAATAGCGTAGCAAAATTAAATCAACGTTTCCCGAGGCCAATGTGTCAAAGGGTTGAGGGGTGCCTACCACATGATACTACATCAAGTAACCAAGTTTCCAAATTACCTACTTTGCATGCAATTGGGGAGATGGTAGAACTAATGCAATAAAAACATGGGTAAACATGATCAAAGTGACTTGCCTTGCTGACGATCCTCGTACTCAAGTGACTCTAGATAACAAGCTTCGCACTCCGGATGATCTAACGAATCAAACAAGACACACAATAAGCATACAACTAATAATACAACTCACAAAATCAGCAAGGTTAAACTAAAACAATTCAGTAGTAACAATCAAGAGAAAGAATTCAAAACCAATATTTGACTCAAATTAAGTATGAACACCGACAACTGGAATGAGCGTGTGAACACGAATGCATGTCAGTGAGAAATACATACTCCCCCAAGCTTAGGCTTTTGGCCTAAGTTGGTATATGGCCACGGATCAAAGTAGCCCTCTCCTGGGTACTAAGGAGGATCTCGAGGGTTCCACTGGTTAGCGAGCTCTTGTGGCTCCCACTGATAAACAGACTCCTCGTACGGGTCAAGTGATGGTTTTGGCTCAGGAACTGGGGTTCGAGTCCGCTCACAATATGCATAAATATCGTCGGGCATAATAATGTACCTGCCTAAATAAATATCAAACAAACAAGGTGCAGATAAAGTAATAAACTGTCAGGTACCCTGGCTGAACACTAGGTTATAGGTGAGCCGCTTGTCATTGTCTTTGGAAATGAAATCATGTGCTACCATACTATCATAGTCTAAATACTTAGTGGGTAACAACCTTTCTTCCTTTTGTAATGACCCGACCTGAAAGGTCGAATCTCCGGTGTTTCCGTACCATCCCAAGATCATGCTGGTACACACACGGTACATTAATGTATATATCAAAGGGAAATCACACAACTTTATAAATCGAAATCTCATATCGAGTCCTTTATTAAGAACTAAATAGATTCTGTTTTTGTTAAAAACCCTGAACTAATTCATCCTAAAAATCAAACTATGTAGGATGATAGGTCTAACTAATGCAAACCAGTGGCAAAAAGATTCATACAAAAATATTTTTTGAAACTCTAGTTATACAGATTTTAGTAATTTAAGCAAATTTGGTTAGATTCAAATTTTAAAGTTTAAATTTGAAATCTAAGACTAGAGGATGAAACTACATGAAATTTGTGACCTAATGCAAAAACAATCAATTAAAAACACTAATTAGTTTAAAAGTTACAACTAAAACAAAAACAAAAAACATTCTGTTTTCTAAAACAAAACAGAAAAAGAAAAATATATTAACTAATGGACACGGCTACGTGGCGGCTTCCCATTGGTTGCTAGTGCATGCGTGTGGGTGTTTGTGGGCGGATAACCGATACTTAGAAGAAAACATTTCGACGTTATAATCCTTCTAATCTGGCGCGTTGGATCTAGATCTGACGGTTATGGGGGTGCGGTGGCTTACAGAGGGGGGGGGGGGGGTCGAGGTTTTCCGGTGAGGTCAACGGCGGCCAGACGTCGGAGGTGGTCGGAGATGGTCGTGTGGTGGTCGACGGCGGCGTCTGAAGTGCTCAGGCGACGGCGGCGAAGATCCAGCATCGAATGGTGGCGTCAGACGAGGCTGGGGACGACGGAGGCGACGACCTCGTGCTCGGGGAGCTTCGGTCGATGGCCGAACTTCGGTGAGGTGGAGCATGGCGTTTGTGGGCGTGGGCAGGGGTGCTCGGGGGTGAAATGGAGAGCAGAGAAGGCAGGGGCTTTTATAGGCCAGCTGCGGGGTCGGGAGAGGGAGAGAGGAGCGAGATCCGATGATGTGCGAGATCTCCGGCGAGGTGGTCTGGCGCGAGGAGGAAGGCGAGCGCGCTGATGGCGCTGTCGGATGGTGGGTCCCGTGTGTCAGTGAGAGAGGGGGCGAGATCTGCACGTCGGTGACCGATCCGAAAGGGTCTCGGGAGTAAAGGCTGGTGGGCCGGCCGGTTTCTAATTAAACGCTTTAAATTCGTTTCCTTTTCTATTTTCCAAAGCGTTTAAAACCCTTTAATGCATTTCAAATCTTTTCCAAACCTAGGGAATATATATATCACAATGATCAGGGGAATAAATGCTATTTAATGAACATTTTTCCTGTGTCAAAACGTATACTTTAGAAAAAATTATTTTTCAGAAAAAGCCTAATTGATTTGAAATTCTTTTGAGATAAAATTTCAAATAAACCCCTGGTTTTATGGTTCAAATAATTCACCAAGATGCCCCTGGTGTGGAGTGTCATGTTACTCCCCTCTTTTTTTTGAATAATTCCAGAGATTCAAATAGTAGAAACAAGTATATGGAGAAAATGAAAGTGGCCATTTTAGAAATCCAAAAGAAGAACTTCAACAATTCACTGCATTCAAACAATGTGATGATGATGCATAGCTATATTTCATAACATTCCAAAATGAAATTTTGGGATGTTACAAACCTACCCACCTTAAGATGAATCTCGCCCTCGAGATTCAGGTTGGCTAGAAAATAGGTGTGGGTGGTCTCTACGAAGATCTTCTTCGCGTTCCGAGGTGGCTTCTTCCTCGGTGTGGTGTCTCCACAGAACCTTACAAAACTTGATGGTCTTGCTACGGGTAACTCTGTTGGTAGTCTCGAGGATTCTGACAGGCTTCTCCTCGTAGGTTAGGTCACTGTCAAGTTGTATGGCCTCTAGGGGCACCGTGTCTCTCAAAGGAATATCAGCCATGTCAGCATGGCATTTCTTAAGCTGAGAAATATGGAAAACATCATGAACTCTGGACAATCCTTTTGGCAATTCCAGCTTGTATGCAACTTCGCCTCTACATTCAAGAATTTTGTAGGGGCCTATGAATCTGGGTGCTAACTTTCCTTTAACACCAAACCTCTTGATTCCTCGAAGTGGGGACACACGAAGGTATGCTCAGTCTCCCACTTCATACGTCACCTCCTTGTGTTTGCTATCAGCATAGCTCTTCTGCCTGGATTGGGCTACCTTGAGTGGGTCTCGAATCAGTTTGACCTTTTCTTCAGAATCTCGGATAAGATCGGGACCAAAAATTTTTCGGTCTCCAACACCATCCCACATCAAGGGTGTTCTGCACCTCCTTCCATATAAAGCTTCAAAAGGGGCCATCTTCAGATTCGTCTAATAACTGTTGTTGTACGAGAACTCTGCATAAGGTAAGTTGTCATCCCAACTAGACCCATAGTCTAGCGCACAAGCTCTCAACATGTTCTCCAAGATCTGGTTGACTCTCTTGGTTTGTCCATCGGTCTGCGGATGAAAAGCTGTACTGAATTCCAGCCTTGTACCCAAAGTTTCATGTATCTGATGCCAAAACTTTGAGGTAAATTGTGTTCCTCTATCTGACAGGATACTCCTCGGAACTCCATGCAGACATACGATCCTGGTCATATATATTTTGTCTAACTTAGCACTGGTATAAGTGGTCTTCACTGGAATGAAATGAGCCAGCTTGGTCAAGCAATCGACCACTACCCAGATGGAATCATAACCTGAACGGGTCCTGGGTAATTCTGTGATGAAGTCCATACCAAGCTTATCCCATTTCCACTCGGGTATCGGCAAAGATTGGAGTAACCCTGCTGGTTTCTGATGTTCCGCCTTTACTCGCTGACAAACATCACATACCGCAACATGTTCGGCAATATCCTTCTTCATACCTGTCCACCAGTAACTTTCCTTCAAATCCAGGTACATCTTTGTGTTGCCTGGGTGTATCGAGTAGGGTGAATCGTGGGCTTCTTGAAGTATCAACTTCCTGAGCTCTGGGTCATTGGGCACATAGATTCGGTTCTCGAACCATAGAGTACCTTGTTCATCTTCACGAAAGTCTTTAGCTTTTCCATCCTTCATTCTCTGCTTTATCTCAACTATCTCCTTGTTCGATTTCTGGGCTTCACGAATTCTTTCGATCAAGGTGGACTGGATCTCTAGTGTAGCAACATATCCTTTTGGAACTATCTCTAGCCGGAGTTCTCTGAGATCATCGGCTAACTCCTGGGGTAATCCTCCTGCTATGAGTGTGTTCACATAACTCTTCCGACTCAAGGCATCTGCTACAACATTTGCCTTTCCTGGATGGTAATGCAATCTCATGTCATAGTCCTTGATTAACTCTAGCCATCTCCTCTGTCTGAGGTTCAACTCCTTCTGTGTGAAGATATACTTCAGGCTTTTATGACCAGTGTAAACATCACAACTATTTCCGATAAGGAAATGTCTCCAGGTCTTGAGTGCATGCACTACGGCTGCTAGTTCCAAATCATGGGTGGCATAGTTCAACTCATGAGGTCGTAGCTGTCTGGATGCATAGGCTACAACTTTTCCCTCCTGCATGAGTACTCGTCCGAGTCCTTTACGTGATGCGTCACAATAAACATGGAAGTCCTTCCGAATATTTGGTAGAATCAACACTGAGGCTGTGACCAAACGCTTCTTCAATTCTTGGAAACTAGCTTCACATTCCTCAGTCCAAATATACTTAGACTCTTTCTTCAACAACTCTGTCATGGGCTTGGCAATCTTTGAGAAATTCTCAATGAACCTCCGGTAATATCCGGCAAGTCCGAGAAAACTGCGGATCTCCTTAACTGAGGTGGGTGACTTCCACTCAGTGACCGCTTCAACCTTAGTGGGGTCTACTGCTATTCCTTCTCCAGAAATAACATGTCCAAGGAATCCGACTTCCGTCAGCCAGAATTCACATTTACTGAACTTGGCATATAACTGATGCTCTCTAAGCTTCTCCAGAACTAAACGCAAGTGTTCCTTGTGTTCTTCCTCGCTCTTGGAGAATATCAAAATTTCATAGATGAACACCACGACAAACTTGTCCAGATATTCCATAAACACTTTGTTCATCATATTCATGAAGTAGGCAGGAGCATTAGTCAAACCAAAAGACATGACTGTATACTCATATAAGCCATACCTTGTGGTGAAGGTGGTTTTGGGTATATCCTGTTCACGAATTTTCAATTGGTGATACCCTGATCGAAGATCGATCTTGGAGAATACTTTGGCTCCCACTAGTTGATCAAACAAGTCATTAATCATCGGCAGAGGGTACTTGTTCTTGATAGTCACCTCGTTCAATGCACGATAATCGAGTACCATCCTCAAGGTTTTATCCTTCTTCTCTACCAAAAGAACTGGGGCCCCCCAAGGTGAAGAACTTGGGTGAATATATCCCTTATCCAATAACTCCTTAATCTTCTTCTTGATTTCTACTAAATCATTTGTGGGCATCCGATAGGGTCTCTTGGAAATTGGGGCTGTTCCTGGTAGTAACTCTATCAGAAATTCAATCCCTCTATCTGGTGGCATGCCTGGTAATTCCTCCGGGAATACATATGGAAAGTCTTGTACAACCGGCACTTCCTCCTGAACAACTCTTGTGAGGGAATTTAACTGAGCACTCATCCGTGTGCATCGGGATACATACTTAATCCTCTTGTTCTCTAGGGTGGTGAGCAAAATAGACTTGCTGGGGCAATCAAGGTTTCCTTCATACTTGGTCATCCAATCCATGCCTAGGATTACATCCAATCCCTGGGATTCTAAGATGATGAGGTCGGTGGGAAAAACATGGTTTCCTATATGGAGTTTCAATGCGTGGCATCCTATCCCTGCCATCATCATACCTCCTGGGAATTGACCTTAATGGGCTGACTAAGGGTTCTGGTGGGTAAACCATACTTTTCCACAACTACCCTTGATATGAATGAATGAGTTGCACCAGAATCAAAAAGTACCATAACTAGACGTGAATGCAATAAAAACTTACCAACCACAGTCTCGGGCTGATCATAGACTTCTTCCACATCAATGTGGTTCACCTGAGCACGGGGAAAAGGATTTGGCTTCTTGGCTGATGGGATGCTGTTGTTGTTGCCGTTTCGATTTCCCTGCTTGTTCTAGGGACATTCAGTGGCATAGTGCCCTGTCTTCTGGCACTTGAAGGAGGTGATATGGTTCAGATCCTTCTGAGCTGGAGCGGGACGGTGTTGGTTGCCATTCCCAATTCCATTGCCGTTCTTGAAGTTGCCATTGTTGGGACGATTATTCCCATTTCCTCCATGGTTGTGCACGTGATGAGTGTGTCCTCCATACTTACCGGTCCCTGATCCGGTATTCCTTGAGTACGGGGAGTAGTGGGGCTTCTATTGAGCTCCAGAGTTAGACTTCCCCTATCCATACTTCCTCTTGCGGTTTTCGATTTGCTGCTGCTTCCCTTCCAAGATGAGGGCCTTGTCTACCAGCTCTTGGTAGTTGTTGAAAGTAGCCACCATCAGCTGCACGCTCAACTCATCGTTGAGTCCTTCGAGGAACTTCTCCTGTTTGGCTGCATCATCGGCCACATCTCCTGGTGCATAACGAGCCAACATGCTGAATTCATCCACATACTGTGCCACGGAGCGGTTCCCCTGGCGTAAGTTGCAAAACTCACGCTTCTTCAGACTCATGGCTCCAGCTGAGACATGAGCGGTGCGGAAAGCTAGCTTGAACTGCTCCCAAGTCACACCAGCAATGGGGTACGTGGTGGTGTAGTTCTCCCACCATGAAGCTGCATACCCCTCAAGTTGATGGGCGGCAAAGCGCACCTTTTCAGCCTCAGTGCATCCAACGGTGATGAGTTCTCTCTCCATATTGCGGAGCCAATCATCTGCCACAATGGGCTCAGTGCTGTTAGAGAAAGTTGGTGGATTCAGCCTCAGAAAACGGGTGAGGTTGTCGCCCTGAGGTGGAGGGTGGTTGTTGTGGTTGTTGGTCTGGTTCTGGATCAACAACTGCATCAGGGCATTCTACTGCTGGAGAAGTTGTGTGAGTTTCGGCGGGAAGGTTAAATCGGGCTCACGTCGCGGAGGCATCTTGCTGTTTTCAGAGGGGTGAGAATTAGAATAGAACAAGGGCCTAAAAGAAAGTTTCATTACCCATATGCAATGCAACAAACATATCACATCAAACACTCATTCATTTATTCAACTCAAGGTTCAAACATCGAGATACAAGTCTCAAATCAAACTAAGCATCGACCTACATTTTAACGAGGAAAATAAAGATACATGGGGGCATAACTAAAGTTCTCCTCAAAATTCCATGGTAATGTGGCCTCCTCTGGTGGCGCTCTCCTCATAGTCATCATCGTTGCTGATCAAGGGAGCCATGTCTCCTTCTGGATGAAGATTTCCCCCCATGTCCAGCTGTTCCTCCAGAGTTGCAATGCGAGTGTTCAGCTTCTCGATCCTCTCTAAGAAATCCTTCACTTCATGCTCATGCTCATACTTGGCTTCCCGTAGGTCAGCCTCGAGGTCAAGCTCGTGGTTCATCAGCCGCTTGATCGTCTTCGTGTCTGCGCGTACCCGAAGCTCCAAGGTCCTGATGTGCGTCTCCAAAGTTTGGATATAGGAAAGGGTGGAGTCTTCAGTGGGAATGTTTATGATATTTCCATTGGCATCCCTACGACAAACCATGCTGAGTCCTGGCGAAATGGGACCACCCCTGTATTCCTCCTGAATACGTCCGAGGGCACGGTGAATCGCCATGTCCCTCCCAAGAATCCATCTGGGTGCCACAAACTTGAAGTCGATGGGTTCTTTACGATATCCAAAGGTCTTTTCGGGGATGTGCACCTCGATCCTGTAGCGACCATCTTGTGGAAAAGACATGATAGGAGTCCCGGTGATGCTTGGCAAAGCGAGCCTTACGTCCCTGACGATCTTCACCATCTCTTTGCCAAAGGGCATCGTCGTGTCAGGCTGGCAAAACTCCGTGAACAAAACTGGGGTGAAGGTGGCCATCTAGAAAGGTTGAAATAAATCGGAGGGAAGTCAGAAATGAACAGATGAGAGTATAAGAATTTTAAATACAAAAGAAAAAAAATCCTAAGGCTTGTCCAACCCTAGAGGTTACGTCCTACGGTTAGCGTGTGCTCTGATACCATTTCTGTAACGACCTGACCTGAAAGGTCGAATCTCCGGTGTTTCCGTACCATCCCAAGATCATGCTGGTACACACACGGTACATCAATGTATATATCAAAGGGAAATCACATAGCTTTATAAATCGAAATCTCATATCGAGTCCTTTATTACAATAAGAATTACAATAAAGTAGCTGAATGCCAACTCATGAGAATAACTAATCTTGCGAAAGCTTCAAAGGTAGTTGAGTCCATCTGACTCCAAGGGCATCTCACCGAGCGTAGAGCATATCCTCACTCCTGGTCGGAAAAGTACTCTTCAACATGATACATTGCAGCCGTGTAGGTCAGCATATTGAATATGCCGACAATGTCACAAAAGAGGGGTGTAAAGCAATCTTCTATTCTATATGCATATATGGCAGGTGGGGTAGTAAGTTTTGCATAAAGCCAATTTTTTTCATACAACAAGAGAGGGCAAAAGTTATTACTACCATGTTGGTTGATTAATGAGATGGTTCCACCAACCAATTCTCATACCCAAGTTGTCATTAATACCCACATCAATATAATTATTTGTGTTGAGAATTCCTGATAGTTTCAGTTCCTTTGGCTCAAACTGTCCATGATCGTGGACACGGCTAATCGATTAGGTTTGGGTACTCTGCAGAGTTTTGCACACGTTCCCCACAAGATTTGATCGCCTCCGTTGAATTTCTCGCACTTCAGGGTGTTTGAGAAACGGATGACCAAAACATGGTCTTCTAAAGGGTTTCCCTGAGACTCTGTCGGTGCCCATCCTTTCCTACCGTTCTTCTACATCTCGTAGCACCGCCTGTCCAGGGTCACCATGGTATCCAACCAAGCCAGAGCCCATAATGGCTTGTGCCTGTGCAGGTAAGCCTTGGGTCTTGAAGCATCCATCCATCTCTTTGTGCCTGGGTGGACCTTTCCGCGTGAATACTGGCACTTCTCCAGTAACACCTAGGCTAACCACTGGTTCTCCAGGGTGCCGTTCAACCATCATCCACCCAGAGGTATGTTGAAAACTCGAAGTCTTGAAGTCTTGATCATCTTGCAGGTCTTGAAATTATCATCTCACAACTCTCATGAATCACACAACCAACCCCGTCTACTAATAGCGTAGCAAAATTAAATCAACGTTTCCCGGGGCCAATGTGTCAAAGGGTTGAGGGGTGCCTACCACATGATACTACATCAAGTAACCAAGTTTCCAAATTACCTACTTTGCATGCAATTGGGGAGATGGTAGAACTAATGCAATAAAAACATGGGTAAACATGATCAAAGTGACTTGCCTTGCTGACGATCCTCGTACTCAAGTGACTCTAGATAACAAGCTTCACACTCCGGATGATCTAACGAATCAAACAAGACACACAATAAGCATACAACTAATAATACAACTCACAAAATCAGCAAGGTTAAACTAAAACAATTCAGTAGTAACAATCAAGAGAAAGAATTCAAAACCAACATTTGACTCACAAATTTTTAGTGTCAAAACTACTACTAATATAAAATAAGACCAACAACTTATTTTTAATAACAAAACAATAGTTAACAGAGAAGAAAATAATAAAATTTATATTAGTAAACAAAATTAAATCCACTAAAACTTTTGTGAAAAGAAATGCTACTAAAATTATAATTTTTATAAAACACCACTTAATGAAGATAACTAGAGTTTCCTATAACATTGGAGTATGATTTTTTTTCTATAAACAGAACATTACTTAACAGAAAAGAATTACTTAGATTCTCTATTAGAAAACAGAATTAAATCTCCTAAAATGTTTGTGAAAAGTAAAACTAAATTGCTTTATAAAACTATACCTAATGAAAAGGAATAAAGATTTCCTATAACAATAGGGTATAAAACTAAACAATTACTTTTATTAATAGCAAGTTATTTCACCTAATGTTGAAACAACAAAACCTAATGAAAACTAAAAACAAAAGTTAAACTAACTCAGATTCAAACTAAAACTAAAATCAAACTAACTAAACTCTATTAAGAACTAAACAGATTCTATTTTTGTTAAAAACCCTAAACAAATTCATCCTAAAATGTAGGATGATAGGTCTAACTAATGCAAACCAGTGGCAAAAAGATTCATACAAAAATATATTTTTAAACTCTAGTTATACAGATTTTAGTAATTTAAGAAAATTTGGTTAGATTCAAATTTTAAAGTTTAAATTTGAAATCTAAGACTACAGGATGAAACTACATGAAATTTTTGACCTTATGCAAAAAGAATAAATTAAAAACACTAATTAGTTTAAAAGTTACAACTAAAACAAAAACAGAAAACATTCTGTTTTCTAAAACAAAACAGAAAAAGAAAAAAATATTAACTAACGGGCAGGGCTACGTGGCGGCTTCCTATTGGTTGCTAGTGCGTGCACGTGGGTGTTTGTGGGCGGATGACCGATACTTAGAAGAAAACATTTCGGCGTTATAATCCTTCTAATCTGGCGCGTTGGATCTAGATCTGACGGCTACGGGGGTGCGGTGGCTTACAGAGGGGGGGGGGGTCGAGGTTTTCCGGCGAGGTCAACGGCGGCCGGACGTCGAAGGTGGTCGAGGATGGTCGTGCGGTGGTCGACGGCGGCGTCGTAAGTGCTCAGGTGATGGCGGTGAAGATCCGACATCGAATGGTGGCGTTAGACGAGGCTGGGGACGACGGAGGCGACGACCTCATGCTCGGGGAGCTTCGGTCGATGGCTGAACTCCGGCGAGGTGGAGCGTGGTATTTGTGGGCGTGGGCAGGGGCGCTCGGGGGTGGAACAGAGAGCGGAGAAGGCATCGGCTTTTATAGGCCAGGTGCGGGGTCGGGAGAGGGAGAGAGGAGCGAGATCCGGTGATGTGAGAGATCTCCGGCGAGGTGGTCTGGCGCGAGGAGGAAGGCGAGCGCGCTGATGGCGCTGTTGGACGGTGGGTCCCGCATGTCAGTGAGAGAGGGGGCGGGATCTGCGCGTCGGTGACCGATCCGAAAGGGTCTCGGGAGTAAAGGCTGGTGGGCCGGCCGGTTTCTAATTAAACGCTTTAAATTCGTTTCCTTTTCTATTTTCCAAAGCATTTAAAACCCTTTAATGCATTTCAAATCATTTCCAAACCTAGGGAATATATATATCACAGTGATCAGGGGAATAAATGCTATTTAATGAACATTTTTCCTGCGTCAAAATGAATACTTTAGAAAAAATTATTTTTCAGAAAAAGCCTAATTGATTTTAAATTCTTTTGAGATAAACTTTCAAATAAACCCCTGGTTTTATTGTACAAATAATTCACCAAGATGCCCCTGGTGTGGAGTGTCATGTTACTCCTCTCTCTTTTTTTTGAATAATTCCAGAGATTCAAATAGTAGAAACAAGTATATGGAGAAAATGAAAGTGGCCATTTTAGAAATCCAAAAGAAGAACTTCAACAATTCACTGCATTCAAACAATGTGATGATGATGCATAGATATATTTCATAAAATTCCAAAATGAATTTTTGGGATGTTACAAACCTACCCACCTTAAGATGAATCTCGCCCTCGAGATTCGGGTTGACTAGAAAATAGGTGCGGGTGGTCTCTACGAAGATCTTCTTTGCGTTCCCAGGTGGCTTTTTCCTCGGTGTGGTGTCTCCACAGAACCTTACAAAACTTGATGGTCTTGCTACGGGTAACTCTGTTGGTAGTATCGAGGATTCTGACAGACTTCTCCTCGTAGGTTAGGTCACTGTCAAGTTGTATGGCCTCTAGGGGCACTGTGTCTCTAAAAGGAATATCAGCCATCTCAACATGGCATTTCTTCAGCTGAGAAATATGGAAAACATCATGAACTCCGAACAATCCTTCCGACAATTCCAGCTTGTATGCAACTTCGCCTCTACGTTCAAGAATTTTGTAGGGGCCTATGAATCTGGGTGCTAACTTTCCTTTAACACCAAACCTCTTGATTCCTCGAAGTGGGGACACACGAAGGTATGCTCGGTCTCCCACTTCATACGTCATCTCCTTGCGTTTGCTATAAGCATAGCCCTTCTGCCTGGATTGGGCTATCTTGAGTGGGTCTCGAATCAGTTTGACCTTTTCTTCAGAATCTCGGATAAGACCGGGACCAAAAAGTTTTCGGTCTCCAACACCATCCCACATCAAGGGTGTTTTGCACCTCCTTCCGTATAAAGCTTCAAAAGGGGCCATCTTCAGACTCGTCTGATAACTGCTGTTGTACGAGATCTCCGCGTAAGGTAAGTTGTCATCCCAACTAGACCCATAGTCTAGCGCACAAGCTCTAAAAATGTCTATCAAGGCGAGAAGAATAAATACCTCCAAAGATAGGACCCTTCAAACGATTTAAACTCAACCGTCGAGCAACAATAGCGCCCAAACTACAAGTTTTATCATTATGTAAAGCATGGTGCAAAACAGCTAGGCCAGGAGCGCTTAGGCCTCCACTCTCCTCACGACCATTCAAACACCTCCCCGCAAATAATGAGTAATAGCACGAAACAGGAAAATATAAACTAGCCACTCTAGCTCCCGACACCCCTCTCTCTTCCCCTATAGTGGTTTCAACAATAAGATCTTCCACATATCAAGGACGAGGTTCATTGACACTGCCCTCATAAGGTAATTTGCAATCATTGCAAAAATTGTAAGGAGTCATCTTCTTAGGCACATCATATAAGTGAAATTCTACCATAGGAGGATCTTCCCTATAATGAAAGTGAAAGTTTTGCACGAAGGTATTAGTGAGAGAGAGGTATTGGTCACACTTGTCGTGGAGGAAGTCGGTGATGCCTGCATTCTCCGCCAAATAGTAAAAATCATTATAAATTCCGGCCGCCTTCAAGAATGCATTACTTGGTTATTCACATGGCCGAACCTCCGCAGTGCGGGGAAGATTGTATTTGGGCTTCTCTTTCTTCTCATTTTCATTTTCTTTAGAACCCCGGCTTGAAGAGCCTCTTAACAATCTCCTCATGATTTTATTCCTCTGAAAAATTCCTAAAATTTTAGTAACTCAAAATAAAAGTGAACAAAACTCAACAAAATTCAAAGCAACCGCTCCCATAAGTGCATAGAGGCTAAATCATGCATCAAAACTACTTGGGACCATATAAATTTGGCAGGCAAGCTCAAGAACAGGGTCACCACAGCAGGAAAAATTTGCAATATATAAAGCACTAGAATAAAAACTAATTAGACCATTGGAGGAGTCACATACCGAAGAGCAATCCCCCAAAACAGTTTTGCAAATGGAGAAATCTTATCTTGACTTGCTATGTATCCTCCCCGGCAACGGCGCGAGAAATCCTTCTTGCTACCTCTTGAGCTTGCGTTGGTTTTCCCTTGAAGAGGAAAGGGTGATGCAGCAAAGTAGATAAGTATTTCCCTCAGTTGTTGAGAACCAAGGTATCAATCCAGTAGGAGGAACAAGCAAGTCATCAATGGATGCACCTACACAAACAATCAAACTCTTGCACCCAACGCTATAAAGGGGTTGTCAATCCCTTCACGGTTATTTGTAAGGATTAGATCCGATAGAGATAGATGTAAAAAAGAACGGAAAGTAAAAGGTAAATAAATTGCAGCAAAGTATTTTTGGTATTTTTGGTTTATAGATCTGAAAATATATTATGGAAAGTAGACCCAGGGGCCATAGGTTTCACTACAGGCTTCTCTCTTGAAGGCAAGTATCATGGTGGGTAAACAAATTACTGTCAAGCAATTGATAGAAAAGCGAATAATCATGTAGTTATCCAAGGCAATGATCATGCATATAGGCATCACGTCCGTGTCAAGTAGACCAAAACGAATCTGCATCTACTACTATTACTCCACACATCGATCGATTCCTGCCTGCATCTAGAGTATTAAGTTCATGAAGAACAGAGTAACACATTAAGAAAGATGACATAAACTCAAGCAATATGATGAAAACCCATCTTGTTACCCTTGATGACAACAATACAATACGTGCGTCGCTACCCCTACTATGTCACTAGGTGAGGACACCGTAAGATTGAACCCAAAACCAAGCACTTCAACCATTGCAAGAATTACCAATCTAGTTGGCCAAACCAAACCAATAACTCAAAGAGACTTGCAAGGATATGAAATCATGCAAATAAGAATTCATAGGAGATTCAAATAAGATTCATGGATAATCTGAACATAAACTCACAATTCATCGGATCTTGACAAGCACACCACAAAAGAGTATTACATCGGATAGATCTCCATGAAGATCATGAAGAACATGGTATTGAAGATCAAAGAGAGAGAAGAAGCCATCTAGCTACTAGCTATGGACCCGTAGTTCTGTGGTGGACTACTGACGCATCATCAGAGGGGCAATGGAGTTGATGTAGATGCCCTCCGTGATCGAAACCCCCTCTGACAGATTATCGGAAAAGGCTCCAAGATTGGATCTCTCAGGAACGGAGGCTTCCGTCGGCAGAAAAGTATTTTCGTGGTACTTTTTGATGTTGGTGGAATATTTCGGAATTTATAGGCCGAAGATTAGGGTTAGGAGACCTGGCGGGGGACGACAAGCCTACTAGGCGCGGCCAGGGGGCCCGTGCCTAGCAGGCTTGTGGCTCCGTGGCAGCTTTCATGCCATGCACTCTGAGCCTGGTTGATTTGTTTCCTTCTAGAAAAATTCCTTTAGAAGGTTTTATTCCGTTTGGATTCCGTTTAATCTTCCATATCTGCAAAACTCAAAAAGAAGGAAAAAACAGAAACTAGCACTAGGCTCTGTATTAATAGGTTAGTCCCAAAAATAATATGAAATAGCACATTAATGCATATAAAAAATCCAAAACATATAATATAATAGCATGCCATCATAAAAAATTATAGATACATTGGAGACGTATCAACATCCCCAAGCTTAATTCCTGCTCGTCCTCGAGTAGGTAAATGATAAAAACAGAATTTTTGATGTGTAGTGCTACCTAACATATTTATGCATGTAATATTCTTTATTGTGGCATGAATATTAAGATCTGTAAGACTCAAAACAAAACCTTAATATTGATATAAAAACAATAACGTTTCAAGCATACTAGCAAAGAAATTGTATCTCTTCAAAATATAATGGCAAAAGAAAGTTATCCCTACAATATCATATGGTCTGGCTCTGCTCCATCTTCCCCACACAAAGTATTTATATCATGCACAACCCCAATGAAAAGTCAAGCAATTGTTTTCACACCTTTATTTTCTCAAACTTTTTCAAGTCTCACGCGATACATGAGCGTGAGCCATGGATATTGCACTATAGGTGGAATAGAATATGGTGGAGGTTGTCAAGGAAAGGGAGAAGATAGTCTCACATCAACTAGGCGTATCAATGGGCTACAGAGATGCCCATTAATAGATATCAATGTGAGTGAGTAGGGATTGCCATGCAACGAATGCACTAGGGCTATAAGTGTATGAAAGCTCAAAGAGGAACTAAGTGGACGTGCATCATGAAGAAAAATTCCACTAGCTATATGAAAGTGACAAAATATGAGACTCTCTATCATGAAGACCATGGTGCTACTTTGAAGCACAAGTGTGGAAAAGGTAGTAGCAATGTCCATTCTCTCTTTTCTCTCATTTTTTATTGGTGGGCATCTAAGGCTTCATTTATTTTTTCATAAAGTCCGAAATCTCATTCCCACTTGTGAGGGAATCATAGCTTCCATCATCCTTTCCTCACATGGGACATGCTATAATAATGATAATAATCACACTTTTATTTACTTAGAACTCAAAATAAAATTACAACTCGTCACCTATGACAAAATATGACTCTATATGCAATATGGAAGTGATGGTGCATGTCATAAAAGGAAACGGCGGAAGTTGCATGGCAATATATCTCGGAATGGCTATGGAAATTTCATAATAGGTAGGTATGGTGGCTGTTTTGAGGAAAGATCTATGGTGGCTGTTTTGAGGAAGGTATATGGTGGCTGTTTTGAGGGACGTGTTTGTTGTACCAGCAAAAGTTGTGTGGTACTAGAGAGGCTAGCAAAGGTGGAAGGGTGAGAGTGCGTATAATCCATGGACTCAACATTAGTCATAAAGAACTCACATACTTATTGCAAAAGTCTATTAGTCATTAAAGCAAAGTATTAAACACATGCTCCTAGGGCAGAGGTTGGTAGGAGTTAACCATCGCGCGCTCCCGACCTTCACACAAAGGTCGGCAATCTATAAACAAGTCATGCTCCGACTTCCTTACATAACGGTTCACCATACCTGCATGCTACATGAATCACAAAACTTTACACAAGTATTTTTACCAAATAAAAATTACTTCCTAACATGACTCTTAACATTACCATCTTTATATCTCAAAACTTTATACAAGGAATCAAACTTCTCATAAATACTCAATGCACTTAATATGGAAGTTTTTATTATATCCCTCTTGGATGCCTATCATATTAGGACTAAATTCATAACCTAGACCAATTACCATGCTGTTTAGAGACTCTCAAAATAATATAAGTGAGGTATGAGAGTTCAAGTATTTCTATAAAATGCAAACACCACCGTGCTCTAAAATATATAAGCGAAGCACATAGAGCAAAATTACCTAACTCAAAAGATATAAGTGAAGCACACAGAGCATTCTATCAAATTCACGATTCAACGTGTCCTTCTCAAAAATGTGTGCAGCAAGGATGATTGTGGAAAACTAACAAGCAAATACTCATATCATACAAGACGCTCCAAGCAAAACACATATCATGTGGTGAATAAAAATATAGCCTCAAGTAAATTTACCGATGGATTGAAGACGAAAGAGGGGATGCCTTCCAAGGCATCCCCAAGCTTAGGCTCTTTGGCATACTTGAATATGACTTGGGGTGCCTTGGGCATCCCCAAGATTAGGCTCTTGCCACTCCTTATTCCATACTCCATCCAATCTTTACCCAAAACTTGAAAACTTCATAATACAAAACTTAACAGAAAACTCGTGATATCCATTAGTATAAGAAAATAAATCACCACTTTAGGTACTATTGTGAACTTATTATTTATTTATATTGGTGTTATACCTACTGTATTCTAACTTCTCCATGGTTCATACCCCATGATACAACCCAAAGATTCATCAAAATAGGCAAACAACTCAAATCTGAAAACTTCGTATACTTTTGTAACTCAAAACATTCTGAAAAATTAGGAAAACCTGGGAAATTTGTATATCAATCTTTCATAAAAATTTCAGAATCATTCGACGCTCTGAAAAGTTTGGAAAATTCCTAGACTGAGCGTAAAAGTTTCTGTTTTTCAGCAAGATCAAATCAATAACCACCATAGATCACCCCAAAGGTTTTACTTGGCTCAAATACTAATTAAAACACCAAAACACAATTAGTACAGAAGTTATAATGTGGGAAATACTCAAAAACAGAACACAAAAATAAAGTTGGGTTGCCTCCCAAAAAGCGCTATAGTTTAACGCCCCTAGCTAGGCAAAACGCAAAAGATCTAGGTATTTTCATCTTTGGTATTAGCAACTTTTGTGGGGACCTTCTCAAATCCAGGGGGTTCTTTCCTTTTTCCCACATTTGTGGAGGAAGGATCCATCTTAATATCCAAAATGTCCAAATGCTTATTGCAAAGGGTAAGCAAAGTATTGAAGCGATTGAGGTTCCCATTGATATGTTTAAGGCGTTCGTGATATTGTTGTAACTCGACCAAGTGCTTATGTAAGTCACCCAATTTGTCGAGAACTTGAACACCCTCTTGTGAGAAAGCAAACCCCCATTTTGGTGGAGGAACCCCTAAAATTCCTTCCAAAACTTCATAAGTGACATTCACATCTAGCTTAATAAAATTTCCTTTTGAGGCGAAATCTAGAAGCTCTTTGTGATGCAAAGTTAATCCAATGTAAAAATTTCAAAGCAACACTTTTGCATCTCCTTTTAGATTGGATATAAGATAAAATTCCATTAGCCTATACCAGGCATCTTTCAAATTTTCCCCTTGTTTTTGTTTGAAGTAAAGAACGTCAAAATCTGGTGACAAAGGGGGCATAGTAACGCTAGACATAGCAACAAGAAGAAGATCTGGCAGGAAAAGAAGGCAAACAAAAGAAGGGCGAACAAAAAGGCGAATCTTTTTGGTATTTTTCTGAAAATCATTTTAGAAGTGGGGAAGAGGAAAACGAGAGGCAAATGGCAAATAATGTAAATGCGAGAGATGAGTTTGTGATGAGTATTTGGTAGGCTTGATGTAGATCTCCCCAGCAACACTGCCAGAAATTGGCAAGTTGACGAAAGAAATCTTATCTTGACTTGCTATGTATCCTCCCCGGCAACAGCGCCAGAAATCCTTCTTGCTACCTCTTGAGCTTGCGTTGGTTTTCCCTTGAAGAGGAAAGGGTGATGCAGTGAAGTAGATCAGTATTTCCCTCAGTTGTTGAGAACCAAGGTATCACTCCAGTAGGAGAAACAAGCAAGTCAGCAATGGACGCATCTACACAAACAATCAAACTCTTGCACCCAATGCTATAAAGGGGTTGTCAATCCCTTCACGGTTATTTGCAAGGATTATATCCGATAGAGATAGATGTAAATGAAAAGGTAGATAAATTGCAGCAAAGTATTTTTGGTCTTTTTGGTTTATAGATCTGGAAATATATTATGGAAAGTAGACTCGGGGGCCATAGGTTTCACTAGAGGCTTCTCTCTTGAAGGCAAATATCATGGTGGGTAAACAAATTACTGTCAAGCAATTGATAGAAAAGTGAATAATCATGTAGTTATCCAAGGCAATCATCATGCATATAGGCATCACGTCCATGTCAACTAGAACGAAATGATTCTGCATCTACTACTATTACTCCACACATCGACCGACTCATGCGCGCATCTAGAGTATTAAGTTCATGAAGAACAAAGTAATGCATTAAGAAAGATGACATAAACTCACGCAATATGTTGAAAACCCCATCTTGTTACCCTTGATGGCAACAATACAATACGTGCCTCGCTACCCCTACAATGTCACTGGGTGAGGACACCGCAAGATTGAACCCAAAACCAAGCACTTCTCCCATTGCAAGAATTACCAATCTAGTTGTCCAAACCAAACCAATAAATCGAAGAGACTTTCAAGGATATGAAATCATGCAAATAAGAATTCAGATGAGATTCAAATAATATTCATGGATAATCTGAACATAAACTCACAATTCATCGGGTCTTGACAAACACACCACAAAAGAGTATTACATCGGATAGATCTCCATGAAGATCATGAAGAACATGGTATTGAAGATCAAAGAGAGAGAAGAAGCCATCTAGATACTAGCTATGGACCCATAGGTCTGTGGTGCACTACTCACGCATCATCGGAGGGGCAATGGAGTTGATGTAGATGCCCTTTGTGTTCGAAACCCCCTTCGGCAGATTACCGAAAAAGGCTCCAAGATTGTATCTCTCGGGAATGGAGGCTTCCGTCGGTGGAAAAGTATTTTCATGGATCTTTTTGATGTTGGTGGAATATTTCGGAATTTATAGGCCGAAGATTAGGGTTAGGAGACCTGGCGGGGGACGACAAGCCTACTAGGCGCGGCCAGGGGGCCCGTGCCTAGCAGGCTTGTGGCTCCGTGGCAGCTTTCATGCCATGCACTCCGAGCCTGGTTGATTTGTTTCCTTCTAGAAAAATTCCTTTAGTAGGTTTTATTCCGTTTGGATTCCGTTTAATCTTCCATATCTGCAAAACTCAAAAAGAAGGAAAAAACAGAAACTAGCACTAGGCTCTGTATTAATAGGTTAGTCCCAAAAATAATATGAAATAGCACATTAATGCATATAAAAAATCCAAAACATATAATATAATAGCATGCCGTCATCAAAAATTGTAGATACGTTGGAGACGTATCAAACATGAAACCAGAGAATTTTCGAATAACACTAAGTTACCTCAACGGGGACAGGCATGTCCCCTACCATGATTATTTCACATTTCTTCTTGATAGTAGGGAGAGGGAATTTAAAACCTCTAATATCATGTTGGAATTTCTCCAATAGAGTTGATATTATGAACTTGAGGTTGTTTCTTCGGAAAGTGCACCGTATGCTCGTTACCATTAACATGAAAAGTGACATTGCCTTTGTTGCAATCAATAACAGGCCATGCAGTGTTCAAAAAGTGTCTACCAAGGATGATCGACATGCTGTCGTCCTCGGGAATATCAATAATAACAAAGTCTGTTAAGACAGTAATGTTTGCAACCACAACAGGCACATCCTCGCAAATACCGATGGATAAAGCGGTTGATTTATCAACCATTTGCAAAGAGATTTCAGTAGGTGTCAACTTATTCAAATCAATTCTATGATATAAAGAGAAAGGCATAACACTAGCACCGGCTCCCAAATCACATAAAGCGGTTTTAACATAGTTTCTTTTAATGGAGCATGGTATAGTTGGTACTCCTGGATCTCCTAATTTCTTTGGTACTCCACCCTTAAAAGTATAATTAGCAAGCATGGTGGAAATTTTAGTTTCCGGTATCTTTCGTTCATTATCACAATATCCTTCATATACTTAGCATAAGGAGACATTTTCAGAATATCAGTCAAGCACATACGCAAAAAGACATGTCTAAGCATTTCAACAAAGCGCTCAAAATCCTCATCATCCTTTTTCTTGGGTATGGGTTTCTGAACCCAAGGTTCTCTTTCTTTACCATGCTTCCTAGCAACAAAGTCTCTTTTATCATATCTTTTATTCTTAGATTGTGGGTTATCAAGATCAACAACAGGTTCAATCTCCACATCAATATTATTACTAGGTTGAGCATCAACATTAATATCATCATTAACATTATCACCCAGTTCATGTTCATCACCAGGTTGTGTTTCAGCATCACAAATAGAAATATCATTTGGGTTTTCATGTGTATCTATAACAGGTTCACTACCAACATGCAAAGTCCTATCATCATTCTTTTTTCCTTTTATTACTGGGATGACTAGGTGCATCAGTATTAATTCTCTGAGAATCTTGCTCAATTATCTTAGGATGGCCCTCATTATACAAAGGTTCCTGAGTCATTCTACCACCTCTAGTCACAACTCTAACAGAATGATCATTGTTCTTACCATTCATCTCATTAAGCAAATCATTTGTGCCTTAAGTACTTGTTCTACTTGAGTAGTTACAATGGAAGCATGTTTACTAATAAGCTGAAGATAATTAACAGTTCTACTCATATAATCACCTAAGCGATCAAGCATGTAAGCATTATGTTTCAATTGTCCACTAACATAAGCATTGAAATTTTCTTGTTTAACAATAAAGTTATCCAATTCATCCAAACATTGACTAGCAGACTTGTTATAAGGAATATCACCTTCGTCAAATCTATAGAGAGAATTTACCTCCACTACTTGTGTCGAGTTATCAAGACCATGTATTTCTTGAATAGGTGGTAAATTCTTAACATCTTCAGCTTCAATACCTTTTTCTTTCATATATTTCTTTACCTCTTGCATATCTTCAGGATTGAGAAATAGAATACCTCGTTTCTTCGGAGTTGGCTTTGGAGGTGGTTCGGGGATGGTCCAATCATTATCATTTCTCAATATATTAGTTCAGCTTGTTCAACCGTTCGTTCCCTGAAAATAGAACCAACACAATTATCTAGGTGGTCCCTAGAAGCATCAGTTAGTCCATTATAAAATATATCAAGTACTTCATTTTTCTTGAGAGGATGATCGGGCAAAGCATAAAGTAATTGGAGAAGCCTCCCCCAAGCTTATGGGAGACTCTCTTCTTTAATTTGCACAAAGCTAAATATTTCCTGTAAGGCAACTTGTTTCTTATGAGCAGGAAAATATTTTCCAGAGGAGTAATATATCATATCCTGGGGACTACACACACAACCAGGAGCAAGAGATTTAAACCATAGCTTAGCATCACCCTTTAATGAGAAAGGAAACAACTTAAGAATATAGTAGCAGCGAATTTTTTCCTCATGAGAAAATAGGGTGGCTATGCCATTCAATTTAGTAAGACGTGCCACAACATTTTCAGATTCATAACCATGGAAAGGATCAGATTCAACCAAAGTAATTAACTCATGATCGGTAGAGAATTCATAATCATTATCAGAAACAAAGATAGGTGAAGTAGCAAACTTAGGATCTATTTCATTCTAGCATTCAAAGGTTTTTCTTTCCACTTGCATAGTAGTTTCTTAAGATCATCTCTATCTTTACAAGCAAGAAAGTACCTAGCTACCTCTCCATCCATAACATAACCTTCAGGTATAACATGCAATTTGTATCTAGGAGAGCTAGGTCTAACAGGTGTGTGAAAGTGTTCAGTTTCAATAATTTCATCAGTTTCAGAAATATCATCAGTTTCAATGATCTCATTCTCTCTAACCCTAGCAAGTTTTTCATCAAGAAATTCACCCAAAGTCACAGTATTATCAGGCATACAAGAGGTGGCATCATCAATTACTTGTGACATATTAGAATTACTAGCAGGTGGTGGTGTCACAAATTTACTCATAACAGAAGGTGAATCAAGTGCAGAGCTAGATGGGAGTTCCTTACCCGTCCTCGTAGTAGAGGGGAAGATCTTGGTTTTAGCATCTTTAAAATTCTTCATAATGATCAACAAATGTAAATCCCAAGTGACTCAAAGAATAAAGCTATGCTCCCCAGCAACGGCACCAGAAAAATGTCTTGATAACCCACAAGTATAGGGGATCGCAACAATATTCGAGGGTAGAGTATTCAGCCCAAATTTATTGATTCCACACAAGGGGAGCCAAAGAATATTCTCAAGTATTAGCAGCCGAGTTGTCAATTTAGCCACACCTGAAAGACTTAATATCTCCAGCAAAATATTTAGTAGCAAAGTAGTATGGAAGTAATGGTAACAATGGCAAAAGTGACAGTAGCAACGGAAAAGTAACTTAGCAAAGATCAATATGTGAAAAGCTTGTTGGAAATATGCCCTAGAGGTAATAATAAAATGGTTATTATTATATTTCCTTGTTCATGATAATCGTTTATTATCTATGCTATAATTGTATTGACTGGAAACACGTTGCATGTGTGGATACATAGACACAACTATGTCCCTAGTATGCCTCTAGTAAACTAGCTCGTTGATCAAAGATGGTCAAGGTTTCCTAGCCATTGACATGAGATGTCATTTGATAATGGGATCACATCATTAGAAGAATGATGTGATGGACAAGACCCAAACTATAAACGTAGCATATGATCGTGTCAGTTTATTGCTACAGTTTTCTGCATGTAAAGTATAAGTTCCTATGACCATGAGATCATGCAACTCACGGACACCGGAGGAGTGTCTTGTGTGTATCAAACATCGCAACGTAACTGGGTGACTATAAAGGTACTCTACAGGTATGTCCGAGGGTGTCTGCTGGGTTGGCATGGATCAACACTAGGATTTGTTACTCCGTGTGACGGAGAGGTATCTTAGGGCCCACTCGGTAATACAACATCACAATAAGCCTTGCAAGCAAGGTGACTAAGTGTTAGACGGGATCTTGTATTATGGAATGAGTAAAGAGACTTGACGGCAACAAGATTGAACTAGGTATGGAGATACCGATGATTAAATCTCGGGCAAGTAACATACCGAAGAACAAAGGGAACATCATACGGGATTAACTAAATCCTTGACATAGAGGTTTGACCAATAAAGATCTTCGTAGAATATGTAGGAATCAATATGGGCATCCAGGTCTTGCTATTGGTTATCGACTGTAGAGGTGTCCCGGTCATGTCTACATAGTTCTCGAACCCGCAGGGTCTGCATACTTAAGGTTCGGTGACATTTCGGTAGTAAGAGTTATGTATGGTGGTGACCGAAGGTTGTTCGGAGTCCCGGCTGAGATCCTAGACGTCACGAGGAGATCCGATATGGTCCAGAGGTAAAGATCGATATATAGGAAGTCCTGTTTTGGTCACCGGAAAGGTTTCAGGCTCATCGGTAGTGTATCGGGAGTGTCGGAGGGGCACCGAGGGACCATCGGGATGGGTATTTCGATCCAAGAGGCTACATGGGCTATGGGAGGATGAATACCAGCCCTTAGTCGGCTGGTGAAAGTCCCACATAGGGCCCATGCGGCTGGGAAGAAAGCCCAAGGTGGAAAAAGGTGGAAAAAGGCAAAAAGGTGGAAATAAGGAAGGAGTCCTTATCCTACTAGGAGTGGAGGAGGACTCCTCCCTCCACTTCGGCCGAAGCCTAGGAGGGCTGGTCCTTGTGCCAAGCCTCCTCCTTTCCTCCTCCTATATATACTAGAGGTTTTAGGGTTTTTGCACATAGAATTTCAGCCACGTGCTACCCTCTCCTCTAGATCGTAGTTTCTCCTCTAGATCGGTTTCAGCGGTGCTTAGGCGAAGCCCTGCTGGAATAGCTCCACCACAATCGCCGCAATGCAGTCGCGCTGCCGGAGAACTCTTCTACCTCTCTGATCTCTCTTGCTGGATCAAGAAGGTGGAGATCGTCATCGAGCCGTACGTGTGCTGAACGCGGAGGTGCCGTCCGTTCGGTGCTAGATCGGGACGGATCGTGATTGGATGGCGGGATGCTCGGTGATTTGGATCACGAAGACATTTGACTACATCAACCGCGTTTCTTAACGCTTCCCGCTTAGCGATCTATAAGGGTATGTAGATCCACTCTCCCTCTCGTAGATGCTCATCACCATGGATAGATCTTGCGTGCGCATAGGAATTTTTTTGTTTCCCATGCAACGTTCCCCAACAGTGGTATCAGAACTAGGTCTATGTGTAGATGAGATTGCGAGTAGAACACACAAAGTTCATGGGAGTTGATGCTTAGATTGCTTCCTCCCTTGGTCGTGTTTTGGTTTAGCAGTATTGTGGGATGAAGCGGCCCGGACCAACCTTACTCGTACGCTTACGAGAGACCGGTTCCATCGATTGACGTGTGACTTTGTTGCACAAAGATGGCTGGCGGGTGTCAGTCTCTCCTACTTTAGTTGGATCGGATTCGACAAAGGCAGTACTTGAGAAGGTTGAAAAGAAATTTATGTATCACAGTTGTGGTTTTGCGTAGGTGAGAATCGTTCTAGTTAGATACCCGTAGCAGCCATGTAAAACTTGCAACAACAATTAGAGGACGTCTAACTTGTTTTTGCAGGGTATGTTGTGATGTGATATGGCCAATTACATGATGAGATATATGTGATGTATGAGATGATCATGTGTTGTATATAATATCATGTCTTGCATGTCGATGAGTACGGCAACCGACAGGAGCCATAGGGTTATCTTTAATTATTGTATGACCTGCGTGTCAATCATTAAAGCGCGGTAATGCTTTACTTTATCGCTAAACGCTAATGATGATATTCACCATTGAAACCACCTCAACTCACGTGATGATAGGACTTGAGTTGGTGAATTTGGTTCATGTATCACTCAGATGGCCTGAGGGATGTCAATTTCAGTGGGAGCTTTAGTGATTTGATTAACTAAACTCATTATCTTGAACAGTAGTCTAAGTAACCTTTGCATATTTATGTTGTAGATCAATGGCTCGCGCAGTAGCCCCCCCTAAATTTTAATGCGTTCCTAGAGAAAGCTAAGTTGAAAGATAATGGAAGTAACTTTGTGGATTGGGCCCGTAATCTGAGGATTATCCTGACGGCTTCCCACAAGGCTTATGTCCTTGATGTACCGCTTGGTGACGCACCCGCTCCCGTGTCATCCGAAGACGTTAAGAACGTGTCACATCCCTAACTAGGTATCATAGGGTAGCATGGGTATTGCATCATGTTTCATTTTTTGCATCAACTTAAAATGGGGATTAAAAGAAACCCCAAGCTCACATTGAATCCAAATAATTCAAGTTGGTGAAAATTAAACAAATCCAAAATGCCCTACTAAAATGATCCCTATGTCTGATAAATATGGACATGGTTATAACATGGGCCATTTTAAATATTTGAACAACTGAAGCAATTTAAAAATGAATGATAAAGCTTCTGAAAATATCAAATAAAGCATTATCATTATTTTAGTTTTCAAAATATCCTGAAACTTTTTAGATAAGTTTGAGATATTCAAACTTCAATATATAAAATATTTGGGATATTTTATCAAAGCAATTGTACATGAAAAGAAAATAAAACAAATGTCAGAAATGGGAAAACAGAAAAGATAATAAAGGGGAAAGAAAAGGAGGATGAACCTGGGCCGGCCCAGCTGGCCCAGTGTCACAACCCTAACAAGTGTCTAGGCTAGCATTGTGTTTGCATCATCATCATCATCATCATTGAATCAATATGAAATGGGGAGAAAGAAAGAAACCCTAAGCATTTTATGAATTAAAGAATTCCAAACAAATGAAATTTCAACAAATCCAAAATGCCCATCAAAAATGTTCCCAATGTTTGATAATTAAGGGCATGGATATACCAGGGACCACTTCAATTATTTGAACATTTGAAATATTTTAAATTATTGAATTAAGTCTCTGAAAATGACAAATAAAAATATTATCATTATCACTGCTTTCAAAATAATCTGAAACTTTTGATACAAGTTAGAAATATTCAAACTTGAATTATAAAAGTTTTTAGAATTATTTGAAGGGGTATTTGGACCTGCAAGAAATAAACAAATGTCAGAGGAAATCAGAAAACAGAAGTAAGGGAAAAAGAAAAGAGAGAGAGGGAGTTACCTGGTGGCCCATCTGGCCCAGGAGGGTCTTCGTCCTCCTGGCGACCAGTCGGCATGGCGCGTGGTCGCCGCGCGCTCACGCCGGTGGCGCCACGCCACCTGCCTGCCTGGCCCCTCCCTCGCCAACGCGATGCCGGGGATAAGCATCGACGCGCCTCCCCACCGCTCTCTCCTCTTCTCCTCTCTGCTTCGCCATGGCCGCCCCATAGTTCGCCGCCGTTTGCTCACCTCCGTCCATCCCCCGTGCTGTAGAGGCGGCAGGAGCTCCGCATCGACCCCCTGGTCCTCCTCGCCGAACGAATCACCACCCGGAGCTCCATCGAGGGAACCCTGACCTCTTCTTCCTCCTCGGGTCAGAAGGTCGTCATCGTTGATTCCTCGCCATCAAGCCGTCCCCGAGCTCCAATTCGTCGCCTCAGCACCCGCAGTGAGCCCCCGAGCATTTCCCCTCTCTTTCTGTTCGATTTTGAGGCCCGTAGCTAAGCTCTGGCTCGAGCCCGAGCTCCGGTCGCCGCCGTTCTCGTCGCCGATGACAACTCCGGTGACCAGTAGGTCATTCTGAGGATGTCATCGAGTTCGTAGAGTCCTGTAGGAGCCGTAGGTGCTTAGAGCGTGTGCTGTTGTGGTCTGCAGCCGTGGTTCCGTCGGAGCCCGAGCGCCGCCGTCTGCCAAGGTCGTCGCCGGCGACGTTCCAGGCCTCCCCAGCCTCGGGGCCGTGCCCAGATGGACGTGCGCGTGCATGGGCAGCAGTTTGAGCCCATCCGCCGTGGTTTTGGTCGCCGGAGGAGGATTTCCGAGCCCCTCCGCCGTTCCTGCAGTCGCCGGCGGCTCAACGCCGGTGACCCTGGTCGGTTGACCACGGGGGTTGACCCCTGGCAGGTGGGGCCATCCTCTGGTTAACCTCTGATTAGTAAAAAGTTAATTATTTTAATTAATTAAGTTAATTAGACAATGACATGTGGGCCCAGGCCTGATAATTAGTTAGGATTAGTGTTAATTTTAATAGTTAAGTAAATGAGTCAATGACATGTGGACCCCACATGTCAGGTTTGACTCTGGGCCGGGTCAGCTGACCAGCTGATGTCATCATGACATCATGCTGATGCAATAAGTCAATTTCCTATTTAAAAATAATTCCAGAAATTATTTAAAACTTTGAAAAATCATATAAATTAATGTGTAACTCAGATGAAAATAATTTATATATGAAAATTTATCAGAAAAATCCAATGAATCCAATGGTGCTATTCTCATGCATGTTAGAGCAACCTAAATAGGTGAACATGGACATTTTAGCATTAGGTCAGTATATAGAATTTGAAACGAGAACAACTTTGAACCTATATTCAAATGCATTTCAAATTGACATGATCACTAGTTACATTAGCTCATCCATGCATACCATTATGCCATGATCATGCATCATATTGTTGCATCTGCTTGTATTGAATGTTTCATCTGCGTTGCGGTAGGCCCTAATCCGGAGGATACTACTCCGTACCCTGACGAAGGAGAGAACTCTTCCGCAACCCAGCAAGGCAAGCAACCCCATTGATAATTCCGATAACATCCCATTCCCTCGCTCCTGCTCTCATTTATTGCATTAGGACAAACGATCACATGTCAGTCATACACGATAGATGATCCCATTCTTATGCATGACCTGATCTTGTCATAGTAAATAGCTAAACCTTGCAACCTAGCATACCTGGTAGATGCTTGTGCCATGATGTGCTTAGCTTACCTTGCCTGCTATGTTTGCTAAGCTTAGAGTATGTCAGGTCTGTTTCATCTAGGTGATGAACTGAGTGAAACGGTGTTGTGCGATGTGATGAGCATATAATGAATACGATTTGGTAAAGGTAGCGATGCGAGGCTATGTAGGAGTACATAGTGGGTTGTCTCATTGGGACTGTTCTTAGGAACTGGGTTCCGTGTTTGTGATCCAAGACTAGTTACTACCACGCATTGGGTTCCGGTAACTCGACCCCTCTCGACTTATCAGTCGCTTAGTCTTTGGTCCAGGTATTGCAAGTAGTTTCTGGTGTTTATAGCATGCTGGAGGCCGTGCGTAGCGTAGACCCTCGGGGTGGGTTACGACGCGGTAGGCAGTGGCACGATGTACCAAGGGTCACTCGAATGGTGGGCTTGGGAACCCTGCGCACATCGTTTGGGACCGTAGCGGAAACTTCGGCCGGACTTCCATGCGGGTCAGTCTCAAATAGGCGGTAGCCTGGACTAGAGGTCTTATGTGATTGACGGTCGTGGCCGACTCCCTCGCTGGGCATCCGCTTGAAGGTTGCCGAGGTGCATGGTTTTATAAGCACACAACGGTAAGTGGCGAGAGCGTGTGTGAAGAAGTACACCCCTGCAGGGTTATGAAACTATTCGAATAGCCGCGTCCTCGGATATGGACTACTTGGACAACTTATGCTGTTCATAGATAATCAAATGGAGACTTCTAAAAATCTCAAGACAAGTGTGAGTACCGTGGATGGCACTCTTCCGGAAGGGGAAGGTGAGTCCATGGTGGTGTATTGAGATGGAGTTAGTGGACTCGTGTGCGATAATTGAAATTGTAACAAAGAGTTTAAAACTGAGTAGTGTAGGTTAGCCATGAGTCAAAGCTGGCTTTCTGCATAAACTCCACCACCCCCTTGTTGACACATGAGCATAAATAGACTAGGTCTGTTTTAAAGACTTGCTGAGTACGATTGTACTCATCCTTGTTTAATTAATGTTGCAGAAGAGAACCAGAACCCATCAGGTGGGTTCTATCTAGATGTTGACGATGCCGAATAGCTGGTGTCCCAGCTACGATCTTGCCCGTGTGGTGGGCTGTAGATAGACAGGCCATGTGCCTCTTTTACATTTTGCCGTCTATACTCAGACAGCTTAAGTTTCCGCTGGCTTGTATGACTATGTTTGTATGACTTGAGTGCCGGGTCATGTGACCCCTATCTATAAGAACATATTATCAAGGCTCGTCTGAGCCTCTTAAATAAAAGTCATGTTGTTGTATGGTTATGTTGTGATGCCATAGTTGTATCTATGCATATCGGGCATGTCGTGCGTACGTGTGACGTGCAACGGTATGTATGGGATCCGACACCTAGTCGTGTGCCTTTAGTAGTACTCTTTATGGGAAACTGCCTCTTTGTGCTTCCACCGAGCCATGGTAGCTTGCTACTGCTCCGGACACATTGATTGACCGGCATGTATCCTTCTTTGCTGCTGTGTCTGTCCCTTCGGGGAAATGTCTCGCAGTGTAATGGAGTCCCCGTAGCCTGCTACGACTCATCTACGTGCGGTGATGACATCCGTGTCTCGCGAATTAATGGAGTCCTTGTAGCTTGCTATGACTCGTCTACACACGCTTGAGACCGACACCTGCATTGCTGGGTTATGTATGCCTGTTTCCGTACGGATGTGCCACTTGGGTTCTATGACTAGTCATGTCGGCCCGGGTTCTTTGTTGTGTGATTGCCAGCGACATGTTCACATACATGAGCCAAAAGACGCAAACGGTCCCGGCCAAGGTAAGGTGGCAGCCGTGGAGTACCGTGCGTGAGGCCGCAAAGTGATGTGGCTTGTTACTGTATGGAATCATATGACTTAGGATCGGGGTCCCGACACCCAGCTCCATCGTCGTCCTCCTAGCGTCCAGGAGGACGGGTGTGTGGCCGGAGCGTGCGCGCGGGCGTGCCCCCACGCCAGTAGCTGCCTGCCTACTCCCCCTCGCCAGCGTGATGGGGATAAGCTCAGAGAGCCGTCCCCATCGCCCTCTCCCTATCGCCCTCGCTCGCCTCTCTGCTCTTCTCCTCCTCTGCTTCGCCATGGCCGCCGGTGCCTTAGCTTCGCCGCCGCAATTCTAGCCGCTCCCCCTCGCTTCTGAGCCCTCCAATCACTCCGCCTTGTCGCCTTCTTCCTCCTCGCGGAGCCACGCATCGCTAGGAGCCCCGAAGTGCCGTCCCCGAGCTTGTTTTCCTCCTCGGACCCGAAGCTTCACTGCCGTTGATCGCCGTCTCCGAGCCCTCCCCGAGCAAGCTCTCGACGGCTTCGAGTCTGCTGTGAGCTCCCAGCTCTCTCCCCTTTCTTTTCCGGCCTTTCCCCTCTGTAGGCCCCGATTGCGCCGGGTCCAGAATGACCTGTCGCATGAGCTCATCGCCGACGATGCTTCGGTGACCAGTTGGTCCATCAGAGGCCACCCTCGAGCTCGTGGGGCCGCGTAGTGCTTGTAGGTGCTTAGTTCCGGCCGTGTCTCGCTCTGGTTCGATGAGCCCGTGCTCGTCCGAGCTCCGGCAGCCGCCGTGCTCATCGCCGGCGCCGACTCCGGCCATCCCAGCCCTTGGGAAGTGTCGAGCTCGACGCGCACGAGCAAGCAGAGCAGTTTGGTGCCCTCCACCGTCCATTTGGTCACCGGAGGAGGAATTCCGACCCCCTCCGCCGTCCCTGACGTCGCCGGCGGCTCAACGCTGGCGAGTCAACCAGTTTGACCACCAGGGGTTTGACCCCTAGGTCACTAGCAAGTGGGGCCGGGCCCTATTAGTCAAATCATGATTAATGAATTAATTAATTAATTTAATTAACCTAATTAGACATTGACCAGTGGGCCCTACCCTAACCTAATTAGTAATTAGTTAAATAAATAACCTGTTAGTGATTGAGTCACTCACATGAGGGTCCCACCCTGTCAGGTTTGACCTGGCCTCGTCAGCCGACCAGCTGACGTCACAGTGACGTCAGGCTGACGCCATTAATCCCTTTTCCAGTTTAAAAATAATTCCAACGAAGGAGAGAACCTTCCCCTACCCAGCAAGGCAAGCAACCCCCCTTGATCATTCCGATAACATCCCACTCTCTCGCTCCTGCTCTTGTTTATTGCATTAGGACAAACGTTCACTTGCATGTCATAGACGGTAGATGAACCTATTCTTATGCATGACGTGTCATTGTCACAGTAAATAGCTAAACCTTGCAACCTAGCATACCTGGTA
The DNA here is from genome assembly GCA_022496015.1 of Hordeum marinum. NCBI lineage: Eukaryota > Viridiplantae > Streptophyta > Magnoliopsida > Poales > Poaceae > Hordeum > Hordeum marinum. The sequence goes on from CM039677.1 coordinate 238,572,206, forward strand.
GATGCTTGTGCCATGATGTGCTTGGCTTACTTTGCCTGCTATGCTTGCTATGCTTAGAGTTGTGTCAGGTCTGATTCATCTGGGGGATGAACTAGAGTGAAACATTGTTGTTCCGATGTGATAAGCTTAGCATGAAGCCGATTTGGTAAAGGTAGCGATGAGAGGCTATGTAGGAGTACATAGCGGGTTGTCTCATTGGGACCGTTCTTAGGAATTGAGTTCCGTGTTTGTGATCCAAGACAAGTTACTACAACACATTGGGATGCTTAATTGACCCTCTCGACTTATCAATCGCTTAGTCCTTGGTCCAGGAGTTGCAAGTAGTTTCTGGTGTTTATAGCATGCTGGAGGCCGTGTGTAGCGCTAACCCTAGGGGTGGGTTACGACGCGGTAGGCAGTGGCATGGTGTACCAAGGGTCACCTAAATTTTGGGCTTGGGAACCCTGCGCACATCGTTTGGGGCCGTAGCGGAAACTTCGGCCGGACTTCCGTGCGGGTTCAGTCTCAAATCGGCGATAGCCTGGACTAGAGGTCTTATGTGATTGACGGTCGTGGCCGACTTCCTTGCTGGGCTTCCGCTTGAACGTTGCCGAGGTGCATGGTTTTATGAGCACACAACAATAAGTGGCGAGAGTGTGTGTAAAGAACTACACCCCTGCAGGGTATGAAACTATTCGAATAGCCGCGTCCTTGGATATGGACTACTTGGATAACTTATGCTCTTCATACATAATCAAATGGATACTCATAAAAATATTAAGACAAGTGTGAGTATCGTGGATGGCACTCTCCTAGGAGAGGGAAGTGAATCCATGGTGGTGTATTGTCATGGAGTTAGTGGACTCGTGTGCGATATGTAAAATTTAAACAAAGAGTAAAAATTGTGTAGTGTAGGTTAGCCATGAGTCAAAGCTGGCATTGCTACATAAACTCGACCACCCCCTTGTTGATACATGAGCATGAATAGACTAGGTGTTCTTTAAAGACTTGCTGAGTACGTTTGTACTCATGTTTGCTTAATTAATGTTGCAAATGAGACCCAGGACCCATCGGGTGGGTTCTTTCTAGATGTCGACGATGCCGAATAGCTGGTGTCCCAGCTACGACCTATGCCCTGTGGCGGGCTGTAGATAGTCAGGCCATGTGCCTTCTATCCTTTCATCTGTCTATAGTCAGACAGCTTATGCTTCCGCTTGGTTTGTATGAACTTGTTTGTATGACTTGAGTGTCGGGTCATGTGACCCCTATTTGTAAGAACAAATATGCAAGGCTCATCCGAGCCTCTTAAATATAAGTTGTTGTATGGTTATGTTGTGATGCCATGGTTGTATCTATGCATATTGGGCATGTCGCGCGTACGTGTGACGTGCAACGTTATGTATGGGATCCGACACCTAGTTGTGTGCCTTTAGTAGTACTCTTTACGGGAAACTGCCTCTTTGTGCTTCCACCGAGCCATGGTAGCTTGCTACTACTCCGGACACATTGATTGACTGGCATGTATCCTTCTTTGCTGCTGTGTCTATCACTTCGGAGAAATGTCTCGCAGTGTAATGGAGTCCCTATAGCCTGCTACGACTCATCTATGTGAAGTGGTGGCATTTATGTCTCACGGCGTAATGGAGTTCTTGTAGCTTGCTATGACTCGTCTACACACGCTTGGGGCCGACACCTGCATTGCTGGGTTACGTATGCCTGTTTCCATATAGATGTGCCACTTGGGTTCTATGACTAGTCATGTCGGCCTGGGTTCTCTGTCGTTTGATTGCCAGCGACATGTTCAAATACATGAGCCAAAAGACGCAAACGGTCCCGGCTAAGGTAAGGCTGCAGCCGTGGAGCTTACCGTTCGTGAGGCCGCAAAGTGATGTCATGTGTTATAGTCTTGATTCATATGACTTAGGATTGGGGTCCCGAGAGCGTTGGTATTAGAGCCTGACTGACTATAGGACTACCAAGCCAAACCGGTCGAAGTTGAGTCTAGAAACACTATAGAAAAGTAGGGGAATTGATTTTGGAAGGGAACGTAAGGCTCTTTTTACTCCCTCTTCCCAAGTTATTCTATGCTGAGTTTTTCTCATCTTTTCTATGGGGATAAGAACTAGGCTTCTCATCTATTGCTTGGGATGACGAGTTACTAACCATGGACTACTAGCTAGTTTGTTTGCAAGTGTATGTCGGTACTTGAGTATTGTTGGTGTGACAAACAGATGGAGAAGAGATTTGAGTCTAGAAAGTCGAGTGGTTATGCTTTTCCAATCTTTTGTAGTTGTCTCAAAATCTTTTTTGAGCAATTACAGCCGTTATGCTGTCCAATTTCTGCTAGAGTCTCTAATGTCTTTGCATCATTCTCTTTTTCAGATGCCCCCTCGTCCTTCCCGTCAGGTGGTCCGGCTGACCAGGTGCATCGATGCACCGGGTCACACGGCCATGTTGGTTAGAGTTATGATGGAGGCTGGCTCCCGTTGGTACCCAGAGTACACAGTGGAGGAACAATATCGAGATTTTAACCAGAGTCAGTATCTGTGTACTGTTAAGATATATCCTTCATATCCTCGAGCTATAGAGCTGCTTCACTGGACTTATGGACTAGGTGTCACCATAGATATGGCAGTTCAGGAGGCCGCCTAAACCATGCTGACTATCATGAGGTTTCACCATGGTCTGCTTCAGAACACAGAGTTCTGTTATGTTCCTACTTCCATGGGAGGAGAGGATGGTTATCTTAGCGCAGGCTACTGTGATCATTCCCATGAGGACCCTAGGCTGTAGGTGACCGCTCAGATGTTGGAGAACAGGGATCGTGATGCACGTGCCCTTCGCATGGAGCTTTATGCTACCCGTGCACGTCTTTGGACAGCCCTGACACAGTTGGCACCTATCGTGTAGACAGGCTATGGAGATTTGGAGATGCTAAATCCATCGCGGACTCATCTGCCAGCACGCTTAGATTGGCCCGATGTTGGAGGCATCACCCCTCTTCGAGGACAGCTGTTGCCGCCAGCAAGGGGACCAAGGCCACATCCGTGTCCTTACGGTTCCCAGGGATCACAAGCTAGAGTGTTTCCAGATCCTCAGGTTCAGCTTCCGGGTCACGGGGGTAACCTGTATGAGGCATTCTACGGCGATGCTTGAGTACGTGGATGTTAGTACTAGTATGTTAGTAGTCGTATCGCCACAATCCTGCGTGTCTTGTGGGATATGACAAAGGTTGAGAGTTGAGTTCCGGAGGTGTATATAGATACTGTATAGGAAGCTTGTAATGCCTCCGATGAGTTGTGTCATCTCTCTGTAGTTTGTTTTCAGCTTGGGCTTGTACTGAACTATGTCATGGTGTGTATGAATCATGGTGTTCATAGGGCAGTTGATGTTTCCATGTTGTTGGATGTTTACCCTGCATGCCATGTTGTCTAGTACATTCCTTATCTCATGTCTTAGAGTTGATGTCCTCTATGTTTAAGCTGTGGGTTTGTTTTCCCAGGATGGTGGCAACTAGGAATAACCCCGTGCCTGCCCCCGAGTAGGGCGAGGGAAGCCAACCAAGGCAAGAGGATCTGCCACATGCTCCTTCTTTGGCAGAAGTGATGCTTGAAGCCTAAAGGAACAAAAGAGAGACCAACAGGCTGTTGGAACGAATTGAGCAGAACACAGCGCGTGCTCCCCGCAATGATCTCAATGATGGCGTGTCACTCGGTGATTTCGTCAGGCTGTGCCCACCTAAGTATCATCATTTGGTCAACCCACTCGACGCGGATAACTGGCTGACCATCGTGTTCCGTAAGATCTGGGATTCCAATGTGTCCGAGGCCAACAAGGTGACCTTTGCAACCTACTTTCTAGAAGGACCCGCCAATCTGTGGTGGGAAAATTATGAAGCCATGCGCCCCGTAGGCCCCGCACCAACTTGGGCAGAATTCAGTGCAGCATTTCGTACCCATCGCATCCCGGAAGGGCTGATGGATCGCAAGAGAGAGGAATTCTGTGCTTTCACCCAGGGTAGACTGTCAGTGGATGCGTATAGCCGTGAGTTCGGCAATCTTGCTCGCTATGCTCCGATGGAAGTTTCAACTGATGCTAAGAAATAGGCTAGGTTCCGCAACGGACTTAATCCTGAGCTCCGTCGAGATTTGCGCCTGCATGAGTGCACAACCTTCCAGGCTCTCGTCAACAAGGCTATCAATGCCGAGGCTAGACAAACTGACTATGAGGCCACGAGAAAGCACAACCGTGAATTCAGCCCCGCATCTGGCTCGGGATCCAACAAATGCCGGGTCTGGGTGCCCAACGCAGCTCTGCCACCAAGATACACCGTGAGGCCATCCTTCTAGGCACCTCGTCCAGCTCAGCCCAACCCTCCAGCCAGGCCATTTGGAGGTCCGCCTGCCAATGTTCCTCCCTGTGCCACCGTGGTCTGCTACAAATGTGGAGAACCAGGACACTACTAATGCTAAGCCGGCTGGACGTGGGAAGCCGGGAAAAGCCTTCTATGTGAAGCCAGCTCCTGCTCGTGGACGAGTGAATTATGTCTCTGATGAGGAAGCCATTGAGGATCCTGATGTTATCCTAGGTACACTCCTTGTCAATAGTCATCCAGCGTCTGTTCTATTTGATACTGGGGCATCTCATTCTTTCATCTCAGAAAGTTATGCATAGTTGCATAACATGTCTTTTTGTGATATGCCTACTTCTTCAGTAGTTCAGACTCCTGGTTCAAAGTGGCAAACTTCTAGAGTGAGCCATGATAATGAGATTCTGATGGATAGGTTAGTCTCCTAGCATCTTTGATAGCCCTCAAGTCTTCGGACATCAATATCATCTTAGGCATGGATTGGATGAAAGCCCACTATGCTAAGATTGATACTCATACTAGGAATGTTCAACTTACACATCCATCGGGTGAGATTGTTAATGTCTCCACTCGAACAGTCAAGCGCCAACTCTATTCCCTCAATGCTAGCCCTCTTAGAGAGTTAGAAGATATTCCGGTAGTCCGTGACTTTCTGTATGTCTTTCCAGAAGAACTGCCAGGAATTCCTCCTGTCAGAGATGTTGAGTTTGTGATAGAGCTTATTCCAGGGACTGTCCCAATAGCCAGAAGACCCTATAAGCCGACACCCTCAGAACTAGCCGAGCTTAAGATCCAACTCGATGAGACTTTGAAGAAAGGTTTCATCCAACCTAGTTCTTCTCCTTGGGCTTGTCTCGTTCTCTTTGTCAAGAAGAAGGATGGATCGGATCGGATGGTTGTGGATTATCGACCAGTCAATCTGGCCACCATTAAGAACAAGTATCCGCTCCCCAGGATCAATGATTTGTATGATCAACTCGTTGGATCCTCTATCTTTTCCAAAATGGATTTGAGGTTGGGATACCATCAAATCAGAATTAGAAATGGGGACATTCCAAAAACGGCTTTTGTTACTCGTTATGGCTAATACGAGTACACAGTCATGTCCTTCGGTTTAACCAATGCCCCATCCACTTTCTCTTGCTTGATGAATTCGATCTTCATGGAGTATTTGGATAAATTTGTCGTGGTTTACCTTGACGATATACTCATCTACTCGAAGAACAAACAGGAACATGCCGAGCATCTAAGGCTCGTATTGATAAAACTTCGAGAGCACCGTCTGTATGCCAAATTCTCCAAGTGTGAATTTTGGTTGCCAGAAGTGACCTATCTAGGCCACGTGATCTCTGGTAAAGGTATTGCTGTCAATCCCGAGAGAGTTCAGGCTGTCCTTGATTGGACTCAACCTGAATCGGTTAAGCAAGTTTGGAGTTTCCTTGGCTTAGCGAGCTATTGTCGCCGCTTTGTCGAGAATTTCTCCAAGGTTGCAAAACCTCTGACTGAACTCCTCAAGAAAGATAAAAAGTTCGAGTGGACTCCACAATGCGAGCACAACTTTCAGGAGTTGAAAAGACGACTGTCCTCTGCTCCCGTTCTGGTGCCATCAGACTTCTCTAAGGACTTTGTTATCTATTGCGACGCCTCGTGACAAGGATTAGGTTGCATTCTCATGCAAGATCGTCATGTGATTGCATACGCATCTCGACTGTTGCGTTTGCATGAGGATAATTATCCAACACATGATCTTGAGCTTGCAGCTTTGGTCCATGCACTAAAAACCTGGCGACATTACCTTCTGGGTAATCGTTGCGAAATTTACACTGATCACCAAAGTCTGAAATATATTTTCACCCAGCCGGATTTGAATCTTAGGCAAAGACGGTGGGTTGAGTTGATTATAGATTACGACTTAGGGATAACTTACACCCTGGGGAAAGCCAATGTCATGGCTGATGCATTAAGTCATAAGTCTTATTGTAACAACCTGATGTTACAAGGTCAACCACTTCTCCATGAGGAATTTCGGAAGTTAAACCTTCACCTTGTTCCTCAAGGATTCCTATCCAACTTGGTGGCGAAACCTAATCTTAAGGATCAAATAGTAGCTGTCCACAAATATGATACGGGTATATCCCGGATCAAGGAGAATATTGCTAGTGGAAACGCTAAAGAATTCTCCAAGGACGATGAAGGTGTTGTGTTCTTCCAGAACCAGTTGGTGGTTCCCAAGAGCACACGCTTAAGATAGCTGATCCTTAACAAGGCTCATGATTCTCCTCTCATATTTCATCCAGGTAGTACCAAGATGTATCAGGACCTATGCCAGAGGTTCTAGTGGACTAGGATGAAGAGAGAAATTGCCCAGTTCGTTGCTAATTGCGATGTTTGTCGTTGCGTGAAAGCAGAACATCAAAGGCCTGCTAGCAACCTTCAACCTTTAGCTATTCCCAAATGAAAATGGGATAAGGTCGGTATGGATTTAATTACCGAATTTCCCAGGACTAAGAGAGGGAATAATGCTATCTTTGTGGTCATCGGCTGCCTTTCCAAAGTGGCCCATTTTCTTCCTGTTCGGGAGAGTATAACTTCTAGCCAGCTAGCAGAAATATATGTTTCTCGAATAGTCTCTCTTCATGGTGTTCCATTGGAGATTAACTCAAACCGCGGAAGTATCTTTACTTCCCGATTCTGGGAAAGTTTTCAAACCGCTATGGGGACTCATCTATCTTTTAGCACCGCTTTCCACCCGCAATCAAGTGGTCAATTTGAGCGAGTCAATCAAATCCTCAAAGACGTGCTCCGAGCTTGTGTTATATCTTTCGGTATGAACTAGGAGAAATGTCTTCCATTTGCCGAATTTGCTTATAACAATAGTTATCAATCAAGCCTGGGCAAAGCCCCTTTTGAAGTTCACTATGGACGAAGGTGTCGAACACCTCTTAACTGGTCAGAAACCGGAGAGAGGCAACTCTTTGGCCCAGATATGATCCAGGATGCACAGGAGCAAGTTCGCATTATTCGTGAAAAGTTGAAAACAACCTAATCTCGTTAAAAGAGCCAATATGATCGCCATCATAAGGCTGTGACCTATGAAGTTGATGAGAAGGGTTACCTTCGGGTTACACCTCTGAAGGGTACCCATCGATTTGGTATCAAGGGCAAATTGGCTCCTCTTTACATTAGACCCTTTCATATTCTTGCTAAACGAGGAGAGGTTGCCTACCAATTGGAACTACTACCGCATCTTTCCAAGGTTCATGATGTCTTCTACGTCTCGCAACTCAAGCGTTGCTTCTGCGACCCTGTCCGTGAGGTAGACCACGAAGCGCTTGATCTCCAAGATAACCTTACATATCAAGAATACCCTGTTCGTATTCTTGATCAAGCTGAGCGTACCACTCGGCGACGGAACATCAAGTTTCTCAAGGTTCAGTGGTCACACCATTCTGAAAATGAGGCCAAATGGGAAAGAGAAGATCGTCTTCGACTAGAGTACCCCGCGCTCTTCCCGACGACTTCAAAATCTCGGGACGAGATTATTTTGAGTGGGGGTGAGTTGTCACATCCCTAACTAGGTATCATAGGGCAGCATGGGTGTTGCATCATGTTTCATTTTTGCATCAACATAAAATGGGGATTAAAAGAAACCCCAAGCTCACATTGAATCCAATAATTCAAGTTGGTGAAAATTCAACAAGTCCAAAATTCCCTACTAAAATGTTCCCTATGTCTGATAAATATGGACATGGTTATAGCATGAGCCATTTTAAATATTTGAACAACTGAAGCAATTTAAAAATAAATGATAAAGCTTCTGAAAATATCAAATAAAGCATTATCATTATTTTAGTTTTCAAAATATCCTAAAACTTTTTAGATAAGTTTGTGATATTCAAACTTCAATATATAAAATATTTGGGATATTTTATCAAAGCAATTGTACCTGCAAAGAAAATAAAACAAATCTCAGAAATGGGAAAACAGAAAAGAAACAAAGTAGAAAGAAAAGGAGGATGAACCTAGGCCGGCCCAGCTGGCCCAACTCGATCATCGTCCTCCTGGTGCCCAGGAGGACGGGCGTGTGGCCGGAGCACGCACGCGGGCATGCCTCCATGTCGGCAGCTACCTGCCTACTTCCCCTCGCTAGCGCGATGGGGATAAGCTCAGAGAGCCGTCCCCATCGCCCTCTCCCTCTCGCCCTCCCTCACCTCTCTGCTCTTCTCCTCCTCTGCTCCGCCATGGCCGCCGGTGCCTTAGCTTCGCCGCCGTAGTTGTAGCCGCTCCCCCTCGCTTCTGAGCCCTCCAATCGCTCTGCCTTGACGCCTTCTCCCTCCTAGCTGAGCCACGCATCGCCAGGAGCCCTGAAGCGCCGTCCCCGAGCTCATCTTCCTCCTCGGACCCGAAGCTTCGCCGCCGTTGATCGCCGTCTCCGAGCCTTCCCCAAGCAAGCTCTCGATGGCTTCGAGTCCGTTATGAGCTCCCGGCTCTTTCCCCTCTCTTTTCTGGCCTTTCCCCCTTTATAGGCCCCGATTGCGCCGGCTCCCGAATGACCTGCCGCACGAGCTCATTGCCGACGATCTCCGATGACCAGTTGGTCCATCAAAGGCCACCCTCGAGCTCATGGGGCCACGTAGTGCTTGTAGGTGCCTAGTTCCGGCCGTGTCTCACTCTGGTTCGACGAGCCCGTGCTCGTCCGAGCTCCGGCAGCCGCCGTGCTCATCGCCGACGCCGACTCTGGCCATCCCAGCCCCTGGGAAGTGTCGGGCTCGACGCGCGCGAGCAAGCAAAGCAGTTTGGTGCCCTCCACCATCCATTTGGTCGCCGAAGGAGGAATTCCGACCCCCTCCGCCGTCCCTGACTTCGCCGGCGGCTCAACGCTGGCGAGTCAACCAGTTTGACCATCGGGGGTTTGACCCCTAGGTCACTAGCAAGTGGGGTCGGGCCCTGTTAGTCAAATCTCGATTAGTGAATTAATTAATTAATTTAATTAACCTAATTAGACACTGACTAGTGGGCCCTACCCTAACCTAATTAGTAATTAGTTAAATAAATAACCTATTAGTGATTGAGTCACTGACATGAGGGTCCCACCTTGTCAGGTTTGACCTGGCCTGGTCAGCCGACCAGCTGACGTCACAGTGATGTCAGGCTGATGCCATTAATCCCTTTTGCAGTTTAAAAATAATTCCAGAAATTATTTAAAACTTTAAAAATCCATATAAATTAATGTGTAAATCAGATGAAAATAATTGATATATGAAAATTTATCAGAAAAATGCAATGAATCCAATGGTGCTATTATCATGCATGTTAGAGCAACCTATGTAGAAGAACTTTGACATTTGCTAATAGGTTAGTATATGGAATTTGAAATGAAGAACAATTTTGAACCTATATTCAAACTCCCTTCAAATTAACTTGGACACTAGTTGCACTAGCTCATCCATAGATGCTACCATGTCATGATCATGCATCGTATTGTTGCACTTGCGTGTATTGAATGCTATTTATCTGCATTGCGGTAGGCCCTACTTCTGAGGATACCCCTGATTATTCCAACGAAGGAGAGAACCTTCCCGCTACCCAGCAAGGCAAGCAACCCCCCTTGATCATTCTGATAACATCCCACTCTCTCGCTCCTGCTCTTGTTTATTGCATTAGGACAAACGTTCACTTGCCAGTCATACATGGTAGATGAACCTATTCTTATGCATGACCTGTCATTGTCACAGTAAATAGCTAAACCTTGCAACCTAGAATACCTAGTAGATGCTTGTGCCATGATGTACTTAGCTTACTTTGCCTGCTATGCTTGCTATGCTTAGAGTTGTGTCAGGTCTAATTCATCTAGGTGATGAACTAGAGTGAAACATTGTTGTTCCAATGTGATAAGCTTATGATGAACCCGATTTGGTAAAGGTAGCGATGAGAGGCTATGTAGGAGTACATAGCGGGTTGTCTCGTTGGGACCGTTCTTAGGAACTGAGTTCCGTGTTTGTGATCCAAGACTAGTTACTACCACACGTTGGGATACTTAATTGACCCTCTCGACTTATCAATCGCTTAGTCCTTGGTCCAGGATTTGCAAGTAGTTTCTGGTCTTTATAGCATGCTGGAGGCCGTGCATAGCGCTGACCCTAGGGGTGGGTTACGACGCGGTAGGCAGTGGCATGGTGTACCAAGGGTCACCCGAATGGTGGGCTTGGGAACCCTACGCACATCGTTTGGGGCCGTAGCGGAAACTTCGGTCGGACTTCCGTGCGGGTTCAGTCTCAAATAGGCGATAGCCTGGACTAGAGGTCTTATGTGATTGACAGTCGTGGCCGACTCCCTCGCTGGGCTTCCGCTTGAAGGTTGCCGAGGTGCATGGTTTTATGAGCATACAACAATAAGTGGTGAGAGCGTGTATGAAGAAGTACACCCCTGCAGGGTATGAAACTATTCGAATAGCCGCGTCCTCGGATATGGACTACGTGGATAACTTATGTTGTTCATAGATAATCAAATGGATACTCATAAAAATATTAAGACAAGTTTGAGTATCGTGGATGGCACTCTCCCAGGAGAGGGAAGTGAATCCATGGTGGTGTATTGTCATGGATTTAGTGGACTCGTGTGCGATATCTAAAATTTAAACAAAGAGTAAAAATTGTGCAGTGTAGGTTAGCCATGAGTCAAAGCTGGCATTGTTGCATAAACTCCACCACCCCCTTGTCGATACATGAGCATGAGTATACTAGGTCTGCTTTAAAGGCTTGATGAGTACGTTTGTACTCATGTTTGCTTAATTAATGTTGCAGATGAAGCCCAGGACCCATTGGGTGGGTTCTTTCTAGATGTTGACGATGCCGAATAGCTGGTGTCCCATCTACGACCTATGCCCTATGGTGGGCTATAGATAGTCAGGCCATGTGCCTTTTATCCTTTCATCTATCTATACTCAGACAGCTTATGCTTTCGATTGGTTTGTATGAACTTGTTTGTATGACCTGAGTGTCGGGTCATGTGACCCCTATCTGTAAGAACATATTATGCAAGGCTCGTCCGAGCCTCTTAAATAAAAGTTGTTGTATGGTTATGTTGTGATGCCATGGTTGTATCTATGCATATCGGGCATGTCGTGCGTACGTGTGACGTGCAACGGCATGTATGGGATCCGACACCTAGTTGTGTGCCTTTAGTAGTACTCTTTACGGGAAACTGCCTCTTTGTGCTTCCACCGAGCCATGGTAGCTTGCTACTGCTCCGGACACATTGATTGACCGACATGTATCTTTCTTTGCCGCTATGTCTGTCCCTTCGGGAAAATGTCTCGCAGTGTAATGGAGTCACTGTAGCCTGCTACGACTCGTCTACATACAGTGGTGGCATTTATGTCTCATGGCGTAATGGAGTCCTTGTAGCTTGCTATGACTCATCTACACACGCTTGAGCTGACACCTGCATTGCTGGGTGACGTATGCCTGTTTCCATATGGATGTGCCACTTGGGTTCTATGACTAGTCATGTCGGCCCGGGTTCTCTGTCGTTTGATTGCCAGCGACATGTTCACATACATGAGCCAAAAGACGCAAATGGTCCCGCCTAAGGTAAGGCTGCAGCCGTGGAGCTTATCGTGCGTGAGGCCGCAAAGTGATGTGATATGTTACAGTATGGATTCATATGACTTAGGATCGGGGTCCTGACAGAACGCTTGGGAGGTACATTCTGAAGACTACTCAATAGTTCAATGTGCAATGTTGTATGGCTTAGAACCGGGACTTCAAAGACGATTTGAACGTCATGGAGCATATGAGATGTTCCAAGAGTTGGAGTTTATCTTCAAGAAGAATTCCCGGATCAAGAGGTATGAGACCTCCGATAAATTCTATGCTTGCAAAATGGAGGAGAACAGGTCTATTAGTGAACATGTACTCAGAATGTTTGGGTACTCGACCCGTCTGGCGGAGTTAGGAATGCCCCTTCGACCGAAGGCGATCACTGACAAAGTTCTTCAGTCATTGTCACCTAGCTACAAGAGCTTTCTGATGAACTATAACATGCACGGGATGAACAAGTCAGTCGTCGAGCTGTTTGCGATGCTGAAAGTCGCTGAGTCTGAAATCCAGAAAGAACATCAAGTGTTGATGGTCAATAAAACCACTAGTTTCAAGAAGAATGGCAAGGGCAAGAAGGGTGAATCCAAGAAGGGTGGAAAATCAGTTGCTACTCCAGTGAAGAAACCCAAGGCTGGACCCAAGCCAGAAACTGAGTGTTTTCATTGCAAGGGAACTGGTCACTTGAAGTGGAACTGCCCCAAGTATCTAGCTGACAAGAAGGCGGCTAACAACAAACAAGGTATATATGATATACACGTTATTGATGTGTACCTTACCAACTCTTGTTGTAGTGCCTCGGTATTTGATACTGGTTCGGTTGCTCACATTTGCAACTCAAAGCAGGAACTACAGAATAGACGGAGGCTAGCAAAGGACAAAGTGACGATGCACGTAGGAAATAGTTCCAAGGTTGATGTGATCGCCGTCGGCACGCTCTCTCTTCGATTACCATCGGGATTAGTGATGAATCTGAATAATTGTTATTTAGTGCCTGCATTAAGCATGAACATTATATCAGGATCTTGTTTATTGTGAGACGGTTACTCATTTGAATCTGAGAATAATGGTTGTTCTATTTATACGAGTGATATATTTTATGGTCATGCACCCAATGTGAGGGGTTTATTCATGTTGAATCTTGATAGTGATGATACACCTGTTCAAAACATTGACGCCAAAAGATGTAGAGTTGATAGTGATAGTACCACTTTCTTGTGGCACTGCCGTTTGGGTCATATTAGTGTAAAACGCATGAGGAAGCTCCATGCTGATGAACTTTTAGAGTCACTTGATTTTGAATCACTTGACACATGTGAACCATGCCTCATGGGCAAGATGACTAAAATGTCGTTCTCTGGAACAATGGAACGGGCGAGTGACTTATTGGAAATCATACATACTGATGTGTGCGGTCCGATGAGCATTGAGGCGCGCGGTGGATATCGTTATTTTCTCACCTTCACTGATGACTTAAGTAGATATGGGTATATTTACTTCATGAAGCACAAGTCTGAAAGTTTGAAAAGTTCAAGCAATTTCAGAGTGAAGTTGAGAATCATCGTAACAAGAAGATTAAATTCCTGCAATCTGATCGAGGAGGTGAATATCTGAGTTATGCGTTTGGCAGTCAGTTAAGACAATGTGGAATTGTTTTAGAGTTGACACCGCTTGGAACACCACAGCGTAATGGCGTGTCCGAATGTCGTAATCGAACCTTATGAGATATGGTGCGTTCTATGATGTCTCTTACCGATTTGCCACTATCGTTTTGGGGTTATGCATTAGAGACAACCGCATTCACTTTAAATAGGGCACCATCGAGATCCGTTGAGACGATGCCATATGAGCTGTGGTTTGGCAAGAAGCCAAAGTTGTCGTTTCTTAAAGATTGGGGATGTGATGCTTATGTCAAAAAGCTTTAGCCTGAAAAGCTGGAACCCAAAGCGGAGAAATGCGTCTTCATAGGATACCCAAAAGAGACAGTTGGGTATACCTTCTATCTTAGATCCGAAGGCAAACTGTTTGTCGCAAAGAACGGAACATTTCTTGAGAAAGAAATTCTCTCGAAAGATTGAGTGGTAGGAAAATAGAACTTGATGAGGTTATTGAACCTTTACTTCAGCCTGAGAGTAGCGCAGCGCAGAAAGATGTTTTTGTGGAGCCTACGACAGCTGAAGGGGAAGTTAATGATGATGATCATGAGACTTCAAATCAAGTTACTGTTGAACCTCGTAGGTCGACAAGGGCGCGTACTGCTCCTGAATGGGACGACAACCCTGTCTTGGAGGTCATGTTGTTAGACAACAATGAACCTACGAGCTATGGAAAAGAGATGATGGGCCCGAATTCCGAGAAATGGTTAGAGGCCATGAAATCTGAGATGGGATCCATGTATGAAAACAAAGTATGGACTTTGGAAGTATTACCTGAAGGGCGAAAGGCCATTCAGAACAACTGGATCTTTAAGAGGAAGACGAACGCGAACGGTAATGTCACCGTCTATAAAGCTCGACTTGTGGCAAAGGGTTTTTCACAAGTTCAAGGAGTTGACTACGATGAGACCTTCTCACCCGTAGCGATGCTTAAGTCCGTCAGAATCATTTTGGCAATAGCTGCATATTTCGACTATGAAATTTGGCAGATGGATGTCAAAACAGCATTCCTTAACGGTTTTCTTAAGGAAGAGTTGTATATGATACAACTAGAAGGTTTTTTCGATCCAGAGAATGCTGACAAAGTTTGCAAACTCCAGCGATCCATTTATGGACTGGTGCAAGCTTCTCAGAGTTGGAATCTGCGTTTTGATGAGGTGATCAAAGCGTTCGAGTTTATACAAGTTTACGGAGAAGCTTGTATTTACAAGAAAGTGAGTGGGAGCTCTATAACGTTTCTAATATTATATGTGGATGACATATTGCTAATTGGAAACAATGTAGAAATGCTGGAAAGCGTGAAGGAATATTTGAACAAAAGTTTGAAGGACCTAGGAGAAGCTGCTTTCATATTAGGCATTAAGATCTATAGACATAGATCAAGACGCTTAATAGGAATTTCACAGAGCACCGGTCCTATCCTTATTTCGGCACGAGGGCCTCGACAGGGGTAGAAAGCGCATCTTGTCGTGTTGCAAGAATGGATATCATTGCAAGTACATGTATAGAAGAGATGAGTATATGGAATTGGCTTACACTCGCCACAAGCTACATCAGAGTCACATCAATACAACAACATACTCAAACATCATACAGAAGAGCAGGGTCCGACTACGGACGAAATCAAACGATAAAATGACATCCACCCTTGCTATCCTAGGTTGCCGCCTGGAACCCATCCTAGATTGATGAAGAATAAGAAGTAGAACTCCAAATAAAACAAACATCGCGCTCACGTCAAATCATCGCATTACATGTACCTGCAACTATTGTTGTAGTAATCCGTGAGCCACAGGGACTCAGCAATCTCATTTCCAAGGGTATCAAGACTATTAAAGCTTAATGGGTGAGGTATGGTTAAGTGGTGAGGCTGCAGCAAGTGACTAAGCATTTGTTTGAGTGGCTAACTTACAAATATAGAAAGTAAAGTATGGTGGTCTACGCATAACGGACGTGAACTAATAATGATCACTAACTGATCCTGAACACCTACTTATGTCAAACATAACGCCACCGTGTTCTCTTTTGGATAAGAACTATCAAAAAGAGACAGTCACGGTTACGCACACAGTTGGTGTATTTTATTACAGTTTACTTTAAGTTTGCTATGACCGGGTGTTAACCAAAGTATCCAAGTCTGCACATAACCGCGGGCACGGCTTCTCGAAAAGATTTAACCCTGCAGGGGTGCTCCAACTCGTCCATCACAAATTAACCACATGCAGCGGGAATAACCTCGACCACGGATCTCGTGGTCATCCTAGGCAATTCCAAAGGAAATCCGACACCTTGAGATAGCCTGAAGAAGATCAGAGTTCCTCACTCAAGACATTCGAGAAAGGTAAAACAAATCTAGCAAGGCCTCCCGACGTGTCGACGATCCCGATATGAGCCGTGTATCTCGTTCTCAGGACACGGTGGATGAGCTAGTGTACGGTGGCCTAATAGAAATCTCCCGAGTTGCCCTGGGTTGGCCCCGCACAGTGCTCTAGTTTGGACCAACACTCATGAGGAGCACTGGCCCGGGTTGTTGATTAATTATCCACGGGTGCCGACGGGTCCCTATGCAATTTTATTAGTTATTAGGCAAATGTAGTACCAATGTTGGGCCTTGCCAGACAGGCTTTATCCTAAAACAAAAATCAAGGGGGTCCCCATAACAGCCCCGAGCATGTTAGGAGCGCTCAATTATGGAACATAACACTGGTTCACAAGTAACTAGGGCGGCAAGAGTGGAACAAAACACCGAGCAAAAGGCCAAGCCTTCTAACCTTCACCAAGTGTATAAGTGCATTAAATTAAATAGCAATAATATTGTGATAACAAAAGAATGGCCATGTAGTCACATGGAAGCAATTGCACCTGCATCTAGAATGCTATAAGAAGGGCCGAGGAAGTTGTAACATAGCCAAACAAAGGTTGCTGGGAAGGTGGAGGGTTAGAGGCTTTCATGGCAATGTTGGGAGGCTTGACAAACAAGTGGTAGGTAGCGTGACATGGCGATAAAAAGCGAGACATCTAGCATGGCAATGATAGTTGTGGTATCCAGGGAAATATGTCATCTTTCCTTAGATCCCGCTTGGAAGAAGAACGAGTCCATGAACAAGACGAGCCAACGTAGTCGAATGAATCCTCACACTCTGAATGCTTTCGGAACTCTATCGAGAAGGAACAATCCAGAAACAACCAATCAACACAAAATACACCACAACATATGCATGACATGATGCGCAAACAAATATGATGCATGTCCGGTTTAAATATGCAAGGCATGACAGTTCACATCAAACAACTACTACACATTAAAGTGAAGCTCAATATGCAACGAGTTGCATACTGACGAAACTCCACGTTCGAATTATTTAGTTCATTCCCATTTAGGTACACATCAATGTTAAATGTTGTTAGGCATGGCAAGAGTGAAGCATAAGTAAACTACAATATCTAGGCATCTTAAATGAGGTCGGAAACAACTTATAGTATTTCCGAAACGACCTCATATGTTAATTCCGAAATTGGTCCAGATCTGAACTAATCATATTTTATATTTGTTAAACAACAGAATAACGTATACCGTGCAATTCTACATGTCATTCTAGTCGATTTACATATATAGAACATCTCAAACGGAGCTACGGTCTAAAAGATATGAGCAACACAAGATGCACATGTCAGGAATGCAAATGCATGGAAAATACAATCACAAACATTTAAAATCATGGATGCAGAAAGTTATTATGAAACCACATGAGATTCTAAGCAAGTTTCATATATGGCATGTCCAAAACGGAGCTACGGTTCAACCACAAACACCAAAACAAGTTTTACTTGAAATCTGACCAAAACAGCAACTTAGCATTTTGCACGCATGAAAACAACAAGCTACAAGATTCTAAAATGCACAAACTAAGCATGGGGCAGTCTCATATGACACACACTTCATTTCATCTTCACATATCATATTCAAAACATGCATGGATCACATGGTAGGAAGCTCACAAGGTAGCTACTTGGAAACAGTTTCAGACTTAGTGAAAATAGCAGTTTTTGACAGTGCAGTTTTTATCACGAAGGCATATTGACAGCAGTGAAACTATATGCTACAGGTCATATTATGGCATGAAACTTAACATAATACTAAAGGACATTATCTACTACAAATAACTCCATTACACCAACCCCAAAGGAGTTCTAGATCACTAGCAAAACACATGGCAAGTCAATAACAAAATATTACAGATTCCAGACTTAGAAATATTTTAGACCCTCAAAACAGCAGTATTTTTATAGCATGTTTTCAACAAGAAAATAACACCTAAACATGCATTTCTATGGCAAGCAAAATGTCCAGGGGCTAGGACACATATCAAAGGGCATATCTCATGTTCAAAATTATTTCAAACCATGCATGTATTAAAACACACGAAAATAACAAAAGGGCATCACAGCAAAAATGACATGCACACAAAAATGCTCAATTGACATAACTAAATGCAAGATAAATTCTATGGATTTTTCTACTCCGAAAACATATATAAAATGCATAGGTTCATGTAAGGAACTATGTCACATTTAATTATGCAAGTTTATGGCATAATTTATTAGCAAGGTCATTTATGTAAAATAAATGCAAACACCATGCCAACACTTTTATCATGCATGAAAATGCGATATTATGAAACTCCACCCAATTCCACACATTTTACATATAGGGTTTGATTAATTCGAGGCACGGTTAAACATATATGTGCAATGCAAAATGTGGCATCTATGCGAATGATGCAAACAACAAGTTTAAGTACTTTGACATGGCTAAAAATGACATATAATTAATCTACACATTTTTCTAAGCATTTTTCATATATAAAACACTTTAATCTGACGTATGGTTTAAAAGTTATTAACAATTTAAAATATGGGTTTTATCTGAAATTCTGTAATTCACAGGTTAATTAGCAAATTCGGTAACAGAAAAAAAGGTAACGGGCCGGATCTGGATGGTCCAACATGGGCATGGGCGCCGGTTAACTAAACATTGCACAGGCGGGGAATAGCTCACCGTGGGGCCTCATGGGCTGGC
Organism: Hordeum marinum; assembly: GCA_022496015.1. Lineage (NCBI taxonomy): Eukaryota > Viridiplantae > Streptophyta > Magnoliopsida > Poales > Poaceae > Hordeum > Hordeum marinum. The sequence goes on from CM039677.1 coordinate 238,590,887, forward strand.
TGGAGCAGGGAGTTGGGCAGGCGGGAGGCTGCTAGGCCGGCCCACGCGCTGGCGAGGCCTGGCGCTGGCGAGGCATCGGTCTCCTCCCGCTCGTTCCTAAGCGGAGCGAGGCCATGGCGCTGGCCACGACGAGGGGTGGCACTGCCGGGCGCGGGAAGGCACGGGGGTGGACGGGATCGGGCCGGGGGCGACCGGATCCGGCGATCCCCGGCTGGTTCTGGGCGACGCGGTGGAGGTCCGGCGGCGGGGCTGCGGAATCCGGCGACCTCCATGGCGGGCTGCACCTGCATCACAAGGAAGAGAGAGGGGTGAGAGGAAGGAGAAGGAGAGGAGGAAGAGAAGGAAGGGAGGGAGGCCCGGCTCCGGCAGCGGCGGCTCCGGCGAGGGGCCGGTCGGTGGGGCTGCTCGGGCGAGGAGCTCGGGCGCGGGACTGTGGGCTGCTTTGTGGTCGCCGGACACGTCCGGGTTGGCCGTCGGACATGTCTGGTAGGTGGGATTTTGGGCGATTTTCAGCCTCTAGATCGCGACCCGAGGGCCAAAAATGGGCAGATGGTTGGGGCTACCAGATCTGGAGGAGGATGGCTAGCAGGTGGCATTTTCTAGGGGGATGGCTGCAATTTTACATGGGGGAAACCCTAGAGGGTGAGGGGCACTCTCTCCATGGGGTTTAAATAGGGAAGGCACTAGGGTTGGGGGTTGGACCTCGTCCGTCCGATCGCGATCCGACGACCACGAACAGAGGAAGGGGCTAGGTTGGGCTAGCGGGCTGTGTAGAGGGCCTTGGGAGAGATGAGAGGGAAGTTTGCGGCCCGTGACACGAAGTTTTAAAACACCGAAAACGTCCGACGAATAACCGATGACCGCACTGCTACGGATGACCGACGGGGTATCAAACTAACTCGGAACGCGACGAAATTCGACAGGAGGTCTACCTACAATATAACAAGACCGCACGCCAAGTTTCGACCCAATCCAAGAATATTTTTCGCGCACTTTAAAAACAGTTTTTTGAACGATGTCGCGGGCGCGTGCGTGTGCGACTAGTCTCGAAACAGGCAACGGCAAGAACAGAGAGAACCGGCAACTACGAATGGATGCAAGTTTTGAAAACAAGTGACGGTGCTATGCAGATGATGCGAATGATGCGATGATGAATGTGACAATCAGACGAAACATAGACGAGAATGGAAATAAAAGGGGAATCTTCTGGAATCTTCTGGAGCGTCGGTCCCGGGCTGTTACAACTTGTGATAGCCCAAGTGTTGTCCCTACCTTTTATGGCATGTATCCCATTGTATGAACCTTGTGTCATGAGCTATGATATGAATTGCACCTTGTTATCCATGAGTTATTTTGCATTCATGCATCATATCATCCATCATAGCATTCATCTTGCCATGCTGGTTTTCTTGTATCTTTGAATGACGTGGTGGTTGTGAGTGTGACATGAGTTGTGATGTGGTTATTAGTGGTTGGATCATGTGTGCAAAACCCCTTCCTTTCCCTCTCCTTCTTTTCAACAAAACCCCCAACCTAATGCCTTTATTCCCATGTTGTTTTCAAAGCAGATTTAACTTGCAAATTAAAATGTTTAAAAATGTTCAAGAGGTAGCCCTATTCATATTAATAATTTTGAGTATGGTTGTTTTGAGGTTTGAAGTTTGTATGCTTTTGTGTTTTAAATAACAGAGGGCTGCCTATTTAAAATATTTAAAATTACTTGTCCTAAAAATCAACTTAATATTTTTATTAAATAGTGCATATTAATTTCTTTACAAAAGTATTTTGTTTGCCCAAAAATCCTTTTTATTTTCTCTGGTGTTTTCTTTTCTTTCTATTTTGTTTGAAAAGGGAAAACCCTATGGTTTTCTTTTTCCAGAGAGAGAGGGAGCCAGGTGGGCCGTGTCTCTTCCGCGGCCCAGCCCGCTCGGGGAACGGTCACCTACTCCCGTTCCCCTCCGTTAGGTTTCTGTGAGAGAGAGAGCCGCTTCGCCGTCCGCCTTTTCCGTCGCCGTCGCCATCAGCTCATGCCTATTTAGCCTTCCCTCGGCATGCGTGCCCCTCGCCTAGCGTTCCTCTCTCTCCCTCCGCCGCCGCAGCGCCCATCGTCTCCTCCATCTCTCTCCCTCCTCGTTTGTTTCCCCCTGTTAGGTAAGGGTTCAGAGAGTTCAGAGTGTGCAGCAGAGTAGTCGCCGGCGACCAGCTCGTCGTCTCCGTCGGGGTCGTCGTCGTTCATGGCGTCCAAGAGCTCGGGTTCGTCCCTGCGTTCGATAACCACCGCTAGGAGCCCCGGAGAGGCCCTGCAGCGACGGCTTCGTCGTTGTCTTCGCCGGAGGGTTCCGCTCTGCCGTCTTCTTCCCCTGCTTTGACTCCAGCATGCGTCTTCGACCCCTCCGTCGTCTTCGTTTCGACCGGCTCGTCGTCGCCTTCCCCTCGATGAGCAGCCGGTCCCCGTAGCTACTTTCTTCCCTGCGTCGGCCGCCGTTGTCCGTCGGTACCGGTCGCGAGGTAGGAGCTTGCAGATCGCCTCCGTCCTCCTCATCGCAAGGTGAGTAGGGGAATGGGACCCCGGTAGTTCCCGCTTGATGTGTGCCCATATGCGTCACCGGACCTGCCCTGTAGTCGCCGGATTTTGCCACCGCCGTTGCTCTATCGTCGTGTGTTCCGCAGTTCAGTTTCGTCAAAGTAGAGCGCATGTGCGTGTGTATTAGTGCATCAGTACCCCTCCTCTGTTAACGTTCGCAGATGATAGTAGAGAGGTTGGCACTCGGGGAGACAACCAGGAGGTTGTGGGTTCGAAAGCAAACCCCTCCCCATTTTTTATTTTTATTTTCTGTTTTTCTTTTGTTTTCTTCCTTGCCATATGTATGTATGTATGTGTAGGGGTTTGTTTCCTTTTTTTTCTGTTGTTTAGAGTGTGTGTGTAGTGTGTGTGTCTGGTGCATACACATAGGTGTGTGTAGGAGTTATGTATGTGTGTGTGCATGTGAGTATGCATATGTGCATGTGTATGTGAGTGGTAGTGTATGTGTGTGGGAGTCCTATGCATATGCATAGGCATATATGCACTTGTGCATATGTGTGTGTGCATATGTGTGTGGATGACCACCCATATACATGGGCATGTATGAGAGTGTATGTGCCTAGTGCACTTGTGAGTGTTGTGTGTGTATGTGCCATATGCTTATGCATACATGGTGCATGTGTGTGTGTGTGGATGGACCCCCCCTTCATGGGTGGTATGTTCATGGTGGTGTTTGTGCTCATATGCCCTTGTGCATATATAGAGCATGTGTGAGCTTGCTTGTAGTGGTGTGAGTAGAGTGTATGTGTGTGTGGGGGGACTAGTGAGTTTCTCCACTTGACATACCCCTTTGGTGGTTATGCTTGTTTGTAGGTTTGTAGTTCATCTCCATGTTTAACTAAGTTGCCAAACCTGGTTAAGATCTTCATGCCATGTTCAGATTGGAGTTATGTATCACTTATCAGAATAGGTGGTAGTTTTGCTATCTTGCTTGTGCCTTGTTGTTTCACATGAGCATAGGACTGTGACACATGTATTTGGGGTAGAAAGAGACAACGAATCCATTGGCGCTTTCAGATTTCACTTTTGAGCAAGTTCATAAAACTGTCATTTTCAGCTGTGATGCTACTTTGTCATTTTGGCATGATTTAATCCATGCTTGCTTTGGGGCATGTGTCAACCAGAAAGTGCTAGTGTTTTACATATATTATGCCATGTTATTTTTTTAACATGAGAATCACCCATATAAGTGGGAAACATGCTGCTAAGTAGACAACTTAATGTTTCTATTTCAGCATGCTAAAAACTACAAAGTCTGAGAATTTGCTGTTATTTTTATGCCATGTAGAGTGGATGGTATCTTGTGATGTGTTGTGAATTTGCTCATGCTCAGTGTTAGATATTTGAAGTAGATGTTGTATACTACCATCCTGTTAATTTTCATGCCAATATGTGGTCTCTAGTATATTTAACCACTGCTGTCAACTTGCTACTTTATTAACTCAGCTTCCAGAAAACTGTTATTTTCACTAAGTCCCAGAAAACTGTTTCATCTTGTCAACTTGATAGCTTCATGCTTATTGATGTGTGCCTCCGTTGCTTATTGTGTAGTTGTATAAGTTGATGTGTGTGTTGTGTTTATTCTGTCAGTATCTTGTTTGTGGTTGTATGTTTCCTGTAGCTCAAGTTGTGGGCTGTGTAAGTTGCTATGTTGCTGTTTTGTGGCAGATTGTTGTTTTATTGTTTTGTGACTTGTGGGAGATATACTCCATGGAATTGATTGATTTTTGAGTCTATTGTTATTGGTTTTTCAATGCCTAACCAGTGGCTACCTTGGAATGCCAAGAATCAGCCCATGGCTTTGTTGTCTTGTGTTTGCCTTCGTACCTTGTCGTGAGCGTATCGTGAGAACTGTAACTCCGTTTCTTGCGTTCTTTATATGCATTTCTATCGATTTTGCATGATGCATCCATATTTTCCATGTTCATGCATGTTTAAATAACTCAACATCAGGTTATGTACAGATTCATTAATAAACAAACTCTGCATGTGAAAGATGACTAGTTTTGGGTTGCCATGTTAAATTCTTGTAAATGAATCATGCATCATCTTGGTTGTGCATTGCACCTTGGTTGGATGCTTATTGTTTCTGTTTCTCTTGGGTAGATGCGAGTGTTGATACTGAGTACGAGGACCCAGGAGAGTACTACTACGAGGATCCCGCTACTTGTTCCACTTAAGAACGAACATGCAAGATGATCGTACCCGGATCCCGATACTATTTTCGCTTTCTAGTTTCTCGCTCTTATCGTTACAATTGCGCTACCTACCACTTGAATATCAGCCTTCTAAATGCCATGACAACCTCTAACCTCCACATCCTGGCAAACCTTTGATTGGCTAAGTTACCGCTGCTCAGCCCCGCTTATAGCGTTCTTAGTTGCAGGTGCAGGTTGTTCCATGTGATAACATGGATTTGAATGTCACAATAATATCTGTTATTTAATTTAATGCACATATATATCTTGGTATTGGTGGAAGGCTTGGCCTTTTGCTAAGTGTTTTGTTCCACTGTTACCGCCATAGGTTCTTGTTACCGGTGTTATGGTTTCCATATTTTGCGCTCCTAACACGCTCGGGCTTGTTATGGGGACCCCCTTGTTTATTCGGTTGATATTAAAACTTGTATGGCAAGACCCAACATTGGTATTACATTTGCTTAACAAATTAATAAAAATCTGTATAGGGTCTTGCAAACCCGTGGATAATTAATCAACCCCCGGGCAAGTGCTCCTCATGAGTGTTGGTCCAAAATAGAACACTGTGCGGGGCCAACCCAGGGCAACTTGGGAGATTTCTATCAGGCCATCGTACACTAGCTTATCCGTCGTGTCCTGAGAATGAGATACGCGGCTCTTATCGGGTTCGTCGACACGTCGGGTGGTCTTGTTGGATTTGTTTTACCTTTATCAAGTGTCTTGCATGCGGAGTTTGAATTTCTTCGGGTTTTCTCGAGGTGTTGGAATTCCTTTGGAATTACCTATGATGACCACGAGATCCGTAGTCGAGGCTATTCCCGCGGAGTGTGGTTATTTGTGATGGACTAGTTGGAGCACCCCTACAGGGTTAAATCTTTTCGAGAAGCCGTGCCCGCGGTTATGTGGCAACCTTGATATTTGTTTAACACCCGGTTATAATAAACTTGAAGTAAACTCTAACTAAAATACACCAACTGTGTGAGTAACCGTGATCGTCTCTTCTCGTGAACATGATCCGAGAGAGAACACGGTGGGGGTTATGATTGACGTAAGTAAGTGTTCAGGATCTCATAGAGATCATACTAGTTTCGATCATTCATCATAGGCCACTCATATTTATTATCTTGTTGTGTAAGTTAGCCACCATAAATGCTTAGTGCTGCTGCAAACTAAACACTTATCACATCCCAACCTTTAAGCTTGAATAGTCTCAGTACCCGGGCGCTTGATTGCTAAGTCCTTGTGGCTCACATATTCCCACAACCCTCCAGGTACAGGTACAGATGAGTACGTGCACGATGATCTTACCCAGCTCAAGTGGGAATATGATGATGAAAGGGCAAGATGTACGTGACTTATGCGGATGAGTAGAGGACCATGGTCGTGATCTTTGGGATAGCGAGATAGTATCATTTGCATCTGTTTTATTGTTTGATTTCGTCCATAATCAGACCCTGTCTTCATCTTGATGATTTGAACTCTGAGTGGATTGTAATTTAGCATGTGGCGAGTGTAAGCCAATCTTGTATACTCATATTTTTCAGTACTAGATGATGTCATGATACTATACTTGCTAACGGCAAGATGCGCCTCTATCCCTTGCGAGGCCCTCATGTCTTAAAATGGATAGGCACGCATCTTGGGCGTGACAAGTTGGTATTCAGAGCCATACGACCATAGGATGCTTTGCTTGATCGAACTTGGCCGAGTCGAGTCTAGTAAAACTATTTTGAGTCAAGTTATATCGGAGAGTAGGATTCTTTTTACTCCTCTTCTATGCTCTAGTGAGGTATTCGACTTAGGAATTCTTGATTCTACTCCTCTTCTTGCTCAATTTTTTTAGGATCATGCGGGTATTTTGGAGTCTATATGATGCCGATGTGACAGGGTTCTGTCTTGGTGCCTCCTGTCTGACTTGATTTCTTTTGGGGAGTCGAGCTCCAGGGAATGTTGGCACGTCGTTATCATTCAGCTTCCTTGATATCTCAGGATGGAGAGTGTTCGGAATTACTTCAATACTTATCGTGGTGAGATAAGGTCGGAGTCACCCAGTACTGGGGAGGCGTACGGGGTACCACCATGGTTTAGTATCGTTGTGAGTTCGAGGATTCGAGTTAGATGAATTTGCGAGAGCCTCTGGTTATGTGTTGAAGGATGGATACAGTTGGGGTGTAGGATTGTTAGTTGTGTGAGATATTTCCTCCTTGTATCCCCCACACTGGATTGCATAACCAGAAAGTTTTTGAAAGTTCATAGGTGGGAAATCATGTACTTATCTAGGATCATCTTCTTTAGATGTATGTGGGCATATACATTTGTTTTGAGCGCTTAGCTCAATACTTTTGTGTTATTGCAAGTGGCTTCTAATTTCTGATGATGTTATCATAAACTGAAGAAGCATCCTTACTAATTTTTCAGTAGGAAGGCTGTGTTGTTTTTGTTCAATTTCTTTCAAGCATTTGATTCAGCTTTGATTCACCCTTTCAATAAGGTGCTGATGCGTTTTGTCCATCTTCAGGATGGCTCCACCAACTCGCAACAATCCTGGTCGTGGTGAGGAGGAGACTGATGTTCCACCATCGCCACTGCCGCCGCCACCTCCGCCTCCTCCTCCAGAAGCTTGGCAAGCTGTGAAGGCTGCAACGAATGCGAATACTCATATGTTGCTCAGGTTGTTGAAAGAAAGGGAGCAGGGTTAGCAAGGTTTGCAAGGGAATTTTCAGAATCAGCTTCAATTTGCGACACTCAATCAGTTCCTTGCCAACCAGCCCAAGTCTTTCACCTGTTGTGAGCAGCCTCTTGATGCTGATGATTGGCTTCGTGATATGAGTAAGCATTTTCAATGCAACAATGTCAGGCCAGAGGACTTTGTCAGATTTGCATCATTCCAGCTCAAGGGTCAAGCAGCTGATTGGCGGCAGAAGTACAAGGATTCCAGGGGCGATCATGTTGTTACTTGGGACGATTTCCATCGTGACTTTAGGGATCATTACATTCCGACAAGCTTTGTCGAGGAGATGCGTGATAAGTTCAGGCACCTGAAGCAGGAAAGTAAGTCTATCTACCAGTACAACGTTGAGTTCCAGAATCTAGCCCATTATGCTAAGCAAGATGTTCCAGATGACAAGGCTATGATCTATCAGTTCAGAGGTGGTCTCAAGGATGAGCTTCAGCCAGGCCTAGTTCTTCAAGAGCCTCATGAGTTTGATTAGTTCTATAACATGGCTTTGAAGGTCGAGGCAACTCAGCTCAAGTTGGAGAACTCTAAGAAGCGTTCAAGGGATTCATATTCTTCTTCTTCCAGCTCTCAAATGGTTCCCAAGCAGCAGAAGTATTGGGTGCCAAACCCTCCTCCGTTTCGTCCTCCTCAGCAGCAGAAGCAGTTTGGTGGTCGTGGTTCTTCCCACCCACCCAACCTAGGATTTTAGCAGAGACCCCAGGTGTCCAAGGGAGTTCTTGTTCCTCCTCCGGGCAATGTTCGTCCGCTTTCTGAGGTGACTTGTCACAAGTGTGGTAAGAAGGGCCACTATGCAAACAAGTGCAACTAGCGGCGTCTTCCGCCTCCTCCTCCTGTCAAGCCTCCAGGTAATGCTATGGTGAAGCATAACCCCAAGACTGCAAGAGTGAATATGGTGAATGCAACAGAGGCAGAGGATTCTTCTCAAGTGATCATGGGTAATCTCTTAGTTAATTCTATTCCTACAAAAGTGTTATTTGATTCTAGAGCATCGCATTCATTCATGTCTAGACCTTTTGCTATGAGGAATGATTTCTATTCCGAGATGTTGGGTAGACCTTTAGGTGTTGTTTCTCTGGGTGTGGCGATGAAAACCACCTCCATTGTTCTGGATGTTTCTATCAAGATGGGCAATTATCCTTTCTTGGATTCTCCTTATGTTCTCGGTAATTCCGACATTGATCTCATTTTGGGCATGGACTTCCTGGCTATGAATAAGGCTCATATTGATTGCAAAGAAAAAGAAGTCAAGCTGACTCATCCTTCAGAAGATGTGATTATATTCGCGGCTCGCAATGACACAATCCGTCTCTTTGCTCAAATTCCAGTGGTTTGTGAGTATGAAGATGTCTTTCCAGAAGAATTGCCAGGAATGCCTCCACACCGGCTAGTCGAGTTCGTGATTGATCTCGAGCTCGGAACTGAACTGATCTGCAAGCGCCTATATAAACTTGGCCCTGAAGAGCTGAAAGAGTTGAAGAAGCAGCTAGACGAGAAAGAACGTCTGGGTCTGATCAGACCAAGTTCTTCTCCATGGGGTTGTGGTGTTTTGTTTTTCAAGAAGAAAGATGGCACAGATCGTCTTTGTGTCGACTACCGTCTATTGAACAAGAAGACAATCAGAAACAAGTACCCACTTCCCAACATCAATGAGTTGTTTGAACAACTGAAAGGCGCCAAGGTTTTCTCGAAGCTTGATCTTTGCATGGGTTATCATCTGATTCACATTCGCGAAGAGGACATTCCTAAGACTGCTTTCAGGACGAGTTTTGGCTCTTATGAGTACACCGTCATGTCGTTTGGTCTTGTGAATGATCCTCCAACCTTCTCAAGAATGATGAATTTCATTTTCTCTCCTTTCAAGAATGAGTTCGTCTTGGTCTATCTGGATGATATCCTTGTGTTCTCGGAGACAAAAGAAGAGCATGTAGGGCATCTCCGCCTTGTGCTTGACAAGTTAAGAGAACATCGATTCTATACCAAGTTTTCCAAGTGTGAGTTCTGGCTCAATGAAGTGGTGTACCTTGGGCATGTGATCTCTGCCGAGGGAATTAAAGTGGACCCTGAGAAAATTGAGGCAATCTTGAAGTGGGAACCTCCTCAGAATGTGGCTTGCTAGTTATTGCAGAAGATTCGTGTAGAACTTCTCTCAAATTGCTAAGCCTCTGTCCAATCTCCTCCAGAAGAGTGTCAAGTATGTTTGTGTTGGGGAACGTCGCATGGGAAACAAAAATTTTCCTACGCACACGCAAACCTATCCATGGTGATGAGCATCTATGAGAGGGAGAGTGGATCTACGTACCCTTGTAGATCGCTAAGCGGGAAGCGTTAAGAAACGCGGTTGGTGTAGTCGAACATCTTCGCGATCCAAATCGCCGAGCGTCCCGCGATCTCATCACGATCCATCCCGCGATCCAATCACGATCCGTGCCGTGAACTCATCACGATCCGTCCCGTGATCTCATCACAATCCGTCTCACGATCTTGATCACGATCTGCCCCGCGAACTCATCACGATCCGTCCCGCGATCTCATCACGACCCGTCTCGTGATCTCGATCACGGTCCTTCTGATCTAGCGCTGAACGGACGGCACCTCCGCGTTCAGCACACGTGCAGCTTGATGACGATCTCCACTGTCTTGATCCAGCAAGAGGAGGTGGAGAGGAGAGAGAGTTCACCGGCAGCGTGACGGCGCTCCGGTGATGGTGGTGGAGCAATTCCGGCAGGGCTTCGCCTAAGCGCTGCAGAAAACCGATCTAGAGGAGAAACTATGCACCGGTGGAATGGGTAGCACGTGGCCGGAAATTCTGTCCAAAAACCACCCAATCCACTAGTATATATAGTAGGAGAGGAGAGGAGAGGCAGCCAAGGCCTTTGGGTCGGCCGAAATAGGAGGTGGGAGCAATCCTACTTCACCTCCAATCCTAGTTGGAGTAGGATTGCCTCCTATTGGCTGATTTTCCACTTTTTGCTTTAGGACTTTCTCTCCTGCGCCATGGGCCTTTGTGGCTGTTTTCCCAGCCCACTAAGGGCTGGTTATTATTCTCCCGCAGCCCATGGACCTCTTGGGGTCGAAGTACCCCTCCCGGAGGTCTCCCGGTACACTACCGACACTCCCGGTACACTACCGATACTCCCGGTACACTACCGATGAGCCCAAAACTTTTCCGGAAACCAAACTGGGACTTCCTATATATGAATCTTTACCTCCGGACCATTCCGGAGCTCCTCGTGATGTCCGGGATCTCATCCGGGACTCCGAACAACCTTCGGTCACCACCATACATAACTCTACACTACCGAAACGTCACCGAACCTTAAGTGTGCAGACCCTGCGGGTTCGAGAACTATGTAGACATGACCGAGACACCTCTACAGTCAATAACCAATGGCGGGACCTGGACGTCCACATTGGTTCCTACATATTCTACGAAGATCTTTATCGGTCAAACCTCTCTGTCAAGGATTCAGTTAATCCCGTATAACGTTCCCTTTGTTCTTCGGTATGTTACTTGCCCGAGATTCGATCGTCGGTATCTCCATACCTAGTTCAACCTCGTTACCGGCAGGTCTCTTTACTCATTCCATAATACAAGATCTCGCAACTAACAATTAGTCACATTGCTTGCAAGGCTCATTGTGATGTTGTATTACCGAGTGGGCCCTGAGATACCTCTCCGTCACACGGAGTAACAAATCCTAGTCTCGATCCATGCCAACTCAACAGACACCATCGGAGATACCTGTAGAGCACCTTTATAGTCACCCAGTTACGTTGCGACGTTTGATACACACAAGGCACTCCTCCGATATCCGTGAGTTGCATGATCTCATGGTCATAGGAACATATACTTGACATGCAGAAAACAGTAGCAATAAACTGACACGATCATATGCTATGTTTGTAGTTTGGGTCTTATCCATCACATCATTCTCCTAATGATGTGATCCCGTTATCAAATGACATCTCATGTCCATGGCTAGGAAACCTTAACCATCCTTTGATCAACGAGCTAGTCCATTAGAGGCATACTAGGGACATGGTTTTTGTCTATGTATCCACACATGCATTTTAGTCTCCGATCAATACAATTATAGCATGGATAATAAACGATTATCATGAACAAGGAAATATGATAATAACTAATTTATTATTGCCTCTAGGGCATATTTCCAACAGTCTCCCACTTGCACTAGAGTCAATAATCTAGTTCACATCACCATGTGATTCGCATTGTTATGAATCTAACACCCAATGAGTTCTGGGGCTCGATCATGCTTTGCATGTGAGAGAGGTCTTATAGTCAACGGGTCTGCGATATTCAGATCCGTGTGTACTTTGCAAATCTCTATGTCAAACCGTAAACACTACTACCACACTCCACTTGGTACTATTTCCAAATGGCTGCTCCACTATACGTATCCAGATTGCTACTACTAGTCATCTGGATAGGTGTTAAAGCTTGCATCGACGTAACTCTTTACGACGAACTCTTTATCACCTCCATAATCAAGAAACATTTCCTTAGTCCTCTGGTTACTAAGGATAATTCCGACCGCTGTCCAGTGATCCACTCCTGGACCACCCTTGTACCCCTTGACAGACTCATGGCAAGGCACACATAGGTGCGGTACACAGCATGGCATAATATAGAGCCTATGGCTAAGGCATAGGGGACGACATTCGTCCTTTCTCTTTCTTCTGCCGTTGTCGAGCTTTGAGTCTCACTCAACTTCACACCTTACAAATCAGACGAGAACTATTTCTCTGGCTGATCCATTTTGAACTCTTTCAAAATCTTGTCAAGGTATGCACTCATTGAAAGACTCATCAAACATCTTGATCTATCTCTATAGATTTTGATGCTCAACAATTAGGTAGCTTTATCCAGGTCTTCCTTTGAAAATCACTTTCCAAATAACCGTTTTATGCTTTCCAGAAACTCTACATTATTTCTGAACAACAATATGTCATCCACATATACTTATCAGAAATTCTATAGTGCTCCCACTCACTTTATTGCAAATACAAGTTTCTCATAAACTTTGTATAAACATCAAAACTTTGATCACCTCATCAAAGCGTATATTCCAACTCCGAGATGCTTGCTTCAGTCCATGGAAGGATCACCGAAGCTTGCACACCTTTTAGCATCCTTAGGCCTGACAAAACCTTCTGGTTGTATCACATACAACCTTTCCTCAAGTAAACCATTAAGGAAACGATGTTTTGACATCCATCTGCCAGATTTCATAATTGAAAACACAGCAACTGCTAACATAATTCCAACAGACTTTTAGCATCGCTACGAGTGAGAAAGTCTCATCGTAGTCCACTCCTTGAACTTGTCACAAACATCTTTGCAACAAGTCGAGCTTTACAAATAGTGACATTCACCATCAGTGTCTGTCTTCATTTTAAAGATCCATTTGTACTCAACGACCTGCCGTCCAACGATCAAGTCTACCAAAGTCTACACTTGGTTTTAATACATGGATCCTATCTCGGATTTCATGGCCTCCAACCATTTGTCGGAATCCGGGCCCATCATCGCTTCTCCATAGCTCGTAGGTTCATCGTTGTCCAACAACATGACCTCCAAGACAGAGTTGTCGTACCGCTCAGGAGCAGTACACATCCTTGTCGACCTACGAAGTTCGATAGTAACTTGATCCTGAAGCTTCATGATCATCATCATTAACTTCCTCTTCAACTAACGTAGGCTTCACAGAAACATCTTTCTGCGCTGCGCTACTCTCTGGTTGAACAAAGGTTTAACAACCTCATCAAGTTCTATCTTCCTCCCACTCAATTCTTTCGAGAGAAACTTTTTCTCGAGAAAGGACCCAGTTCTAGCAACAAACACTTTGCACTCGGATCTGAGATAGAAGGCATACCCATCTGTTCTTAGGGTATTCTATGAAGATACATTTGTCCGCTTTGGGTTCTAGCTTATTATGTGAAAACATTTTCCACACAAGCATCGCAGCCCCAAACATTAAGAAATGACAGCTTAGGTTTCTATCAAACCATAATTCACACGGTGTCATCTCAACGGATTTAGATGATGCCCTATTTAAAGTGAATGTAGTTGTCTCTAATGCATAACCCCAAAAATTATAGTAGTAAAACGATAAGAGACATCACAGTATGCACTATATCAATAGAGCATGACTATGATGTTCGGACACACCATCACACCATGGTGTTCTAGGTGGCGTTAGTTGTGAAACAAATTTCACGTTGTCTTAAGTTGTATGCCAAACTCGTAACTCAGATATTCACCTCCACGATCATATCGCGGTCACTTTTATCTTCTTGTCACGATGATCTTTAAACTTCACTCTGAATTTGCTTGAACCTTTCAAACGATTCAGACTTGTGTTCCATTAAGTAAATATACACTATATCTACTCAAATCATCAGTGAAGGTAAGAAAATAACGATATCCACTGCACGCTACAAGACTCACTAGATTGCATACATCAACATGTATCATTTCCAATGAATCACTTGCCCGCTCCATCCAACGGGGTCCTTTAGTCATCTTGCCCAAGAGGCATGGTTCGCATGTCTCAACCGATTCGAAATCGATGAGTCCAAATATCCATCAGCATGGAGTTTCTACATGCGCTTTATACCAATATGACATTTAGCGGCAGTGCCACAAGTATGTGGTACTATCATTATTAACTTTGTATCTTTTGACATCAATGTTATGAACAGTGTACTACTACGATCATGATTTCAACAAACCATTCTCACTGGGTGCATGACCATTGAAGGTATTATTCATGTAACCAGAATAACTATTATTCTCTGACTTAAATGAATAACCGTATTGCAACAAACATGATCTAATCATGTTCATGCTCAATGCAAAACACCAAATAACATTTATTTAGGTTCGTCACTAATCCTGAAGGTAGAGAGAGCGTGCGATGTTGATCACATCAACCTTGGAAACATTTCCAACACACATCGTCACCTCACCCTTAGCTAGTTCTCCGTTTATTCCGTAGCTTTCATTTCGAGTTACTAACATTTAGAAAATGAACCGGTATCCAATACCTAGGTGCTACTAGGAGTACTAGCAAGGTACACATCAATAACTCGTATATCAAATATACTTCTGTCGATGTTGCCAGCCTTCTTATCTACCAAGTATCTAGGGTTGTTCCGCTTCAGCGACCTCTCACCTCATAATAGAAGCACTTAGTCTCGGGTTTGAGTTCAACTTTGGGTTGCTTCACTGGAGCAGCAACTGACTTGCTATCCATGAAGTTTCCCTCCTTGCTCTTGCCCTTTTCGAAACTAGTGGTTTGATTAACCATCAACACTTGACGCTCCTTCTTGATTTCTACCTTCGCGGTGTCAAACATCGCGAACAGCTCAGGGATCAATACTTCTATCCCTGGTGTATTATAGTTCATCACTAAGTTCTAGTAGCTTTAGTGACAGTGACTTGGAGAACTATATCAATCACTATCTTATCTGGAAGATCAACTCCCACTTGATTCAAGCGATTGTAGTACCCAGACAATCTGAGTACATGCTCAACGATTGAGCTATTCTCCTTCATCTTACAAGCAAAGAATCTTGTTGGAGATCTCATATCTCGCAACAAAGACACGAGCCTGAGATCACAATCTCTGCTCCTAGAACATCTCATATGTTCCGTGACGTTCAAAACGTTTTGGAGCCTCAATTCTAAGCCGTAATGCATGATGCACTAAACTATCAAGTAGTCATCGAAACGTGCCTGTTAGATGTTCACAACATCTATAGACGACGCTAGAGGGTGTGGCGCACCGAGCGGTGCATTAAGGACATAAGCCTTCTGTGCAGCAATGAGGACAACCTCAGATCACGGACCCAGTCCGCAATTTTGCTACCAACATCTTTCAATTCTATTTCTCTAGGAACATATAAAAATACAAGGGAGCTACAGCGCGAGCTAGTAATCTACAACATAATTTGCAAAGACACTTCGACTATGTTCATGATAATGAGTTCAATTAATCATATTACTTAAGAACTCCCATTCAAATTGACATCTCTCCGATCATTCGAGTGATACATGATCCAAATTCACCAACTCAAGTCCGATCATCACGTGAGTTGAGGTGGCTGCAATGGTGAACATCATTATGTTGATCATATCTACTATATGACTCATGTTCGACCTTTCGGTCTCTCGTGTTCCGAGGCCATGTCTGTACATGCTAGGCTCGTCAAGTTTAACCGGAGTGTTCTGCGTGTGCAAATCTGGCTTGCACCCGTTGTATGTGAACGTAGAGTCTATCACACCCGATCATCACGTGGTGTCTCAACACGACGAACTTTCGCAACGGTGCACACTCGGGGAGAACACAGTTCATCTTGAAATTCAAGTGAGGGATCACCTTATAATGCTACCGCCGTACTAAGCAAAACAAGGTGCATAAAAGGATTAACATCTCATGCAATTCATAAGTGACATGACATGGCCATGAACTTGTGTTTAAGATCTCCATCTTCGAAACACCGGCATGATCTTCATCATCACCGGCACAACACCATGATCTCCATCATCTTGATCTCCATCAATGTGTTTCCATTGGGGTTGTCACGCCCTGCATGCTTCTACTACTATTGCTACCGTAGCGATAAAGTAAAGCATTACATAGCGCTTAATGATTGACACGCAGGTCATACAATAATTAAAGACAACCCTATGGCTCCTGCCGGTTCCGTACTCATCGACATGCAAGTCGTGATAATCTATACATCACATGATCATCTCATACATCACATATATCTCATCATGTAATTGGCCATATCACATCACAACATACCCTGCAAAAACAAGTTAGACGTCCTCTAATTGTTGTTGCATATTTTACGTGGCTGCTATGGGTATCTAGCAAGAACGATTCTCACCTACGCATAAACCACAACGGTGATACACTAGTTTGCTTTTCAACCTTCTCAAGGACCGCCTTTGTCGAATCCGATCCAACTAAAGTGAGAGAAACTGTCACCTGCAAGCCATCTAGGCAACAAGTTGCGTCGAGGGAACCGGTCTCTCGTAAGCGTACGAGTAATGTTGGTCCGGGCCGCTTCATCTCACAATCCCGCTGAACCAAAATACGACCAAGGGAGGAAGCAATCTAAGCATCAATGCCCACAAACCTTTTGTGTTCTACTCGAGATCTCATCGAACCATCAACCTAGCTCATGATGCCACTGTTGGGGAATGTCGCATGGGAAACAAAAATTTTCCTACGCACACGCAAACCTATCCATGGTGATGAGCATCTACGAGAGGGAGAGTGGATCTACATACCCTTGTAGATCGCTAAGCGGGAAGCGTTAAGAAACGCGGTTGGTGTAGTCGAACATCTTCGCGATCCAAATCGCCGAGCGTCCCGCGATCTCATCACGATCCGTCCCGTGATCCAATCACGATCCGTCCCGTGAACTCATCATGATCTGTCCCGCGAACTCATCACGATCCGTTCCGCGATCTCATCACGAACTGTCTCGCGATCTCGATCACGGTCCTTCCGATCTAACGTCGAACGGCCGGCACCTCCGCGTTCAGCACACGTGCAGCTTGATGACGATCTCCACCGTCTCGATCCAGCGAGAGGAGGTGGAGAGGAGAGAGAGTTCACCGGCAGCGTGACGGCGCTCCGTAGATGGTGGTGGAGTGATTCCGGCAGGGCTTCGCCTAAGCGCTGCGGAAAACCGATCTAGAGGAGAAACTGTGCACCGGTGAAACGGGTAGCACGTGGCCGGAAATTCTGTCCAAAAACCACCCAATCCACTAGTATATATAGGAGGAGAGGAGAGGAGAGGCAGCCAAGGCCTTTTGGTCGGCCGAAATAGGAGGTGGGAGCAATCCTACTTCACCTCCAATCCTAGTTGGAGTAGGATTGCCTCCTATTGGCTGATTTTCCACTTTTTGCTTTAGGACTTTCTCTCCTGCGCCATGGGCCTTTGTGGCTGTTTTCCCAGCCCACTAAGGGATGGTTATTATTCTCCCACAGCCCATGGACCTCTTGGGGTCGAAATACCCCTCCCGGAGGTCCTCCGGTACACTACCGGCACTCCCGGTACAATACCGATACTCCCGGTACACTACCGATGAGCCCGAAACTTTTCCGGAAACCAAACTGGGACTTCCTATATATGAATCTTTACCTCCGGACCATTCTGGAGCTCCTCGTGACGTCCGGGATCTCATCCGGGACTCCGAACAACCTTCGGTCACCACCATACATAACTCTACACTACCGAAACATCACCGAACCCTAAGTGTGCAGACCCTACGGGTTCGAGAACTATGTAGACATGACCGAGACACCTCTACGGTCAATAACCAATGGCGGGACCTGGACGTCCACATTGGTTCCTACATATTCTATGAAGATCTTTATCGGTCGAACCTCTATGTCAAGGATTCAGTTAATCCCATATATCGTTCCCTTTGTTCTTCAGTATGTTACTTGCCCGAGATTCGATCGTCGGTATCTCCATACCTAGTTCAACCTCGTTACCGGCAAGTCTCTTTACTCGTTCCGTAATACAAGATCCCGCAACTAACAATTAGTCACATTGCTTGCAAGGCTTATTGTGATGTTGCATTACCGAGTGGGCCCCGAGATACCTCTCCGTTACACGGAGTAACAAATCCCAGTCTCGATCCATGCCAACTCAACAGACACCATCGGAGATACCTGTAGAGCACCTTTATAGTCACCCAGTTACGTTGCGACGTTTGATACACACAAGGCACTCCTCCGATATCCGTGAGTTGCATGATCTCATGGTCATAGGAACATATACTTGACATGCAGAAAACAGTAGCAATAAACTGACACGATCATATGCTATGTTTGTAGTTTGGGTCTTATCCATCACATCATTCTCCTAATGATGTGATCCCGTTATCAAATGACATCTCATGTCCATGGCTAGGAAACCTTAACCATCCTTTGATCAACGAGCTAGTCCATTAGAGGCATACTAGGGACATGGTTTTGTCTATGTATCCACACATGCATTTAAGTCTCCGATCAATACAATTATAGCATGGATAATAAACGATTACCATGAACAAGGAAATATGATAATAACTAATTTATTATTGCCTCTAGGGCATATTTCCAACAGATGTGTGGAGTAATAGTAGTAGATGTAGAATCGTTTCGGTCTACTTGATACATACGTGATGCCTATATGCATAATCATTGCCTTGGGTATCGTCATAACTATGTGCTTTTCTGTCAATTGCTCGATTGTAATTTGTTCACCCACCGTGTTATTTTCCGTCAAGAGAGAAGCCTCTAGTGAAATCTATGGCCCCTGGGTCTATTTTCCATATTATACATTCAGATCTATATACCAGAAATACCAAAAATACCTTGCTGCAATTTATTTACTTCTTACTTTCCACAATCTTTTACATATATCTCTATCAGATCTAATCCTTGCAAGTAATAGTGAAGGGATTGACAACCCCTTTATAGCATTGGGTGCAAGAGTTTGATTGTTTGTGTAGGTGAATCTATTGGTGGCTTGCTTGTTCCTCCTACTGGATTGATACCTTGGTTCTCAACACCTGAGGGAAATACTTATCTACTTTGCTGCATCACCCTTTCCTCTTCAAGGGAAAACCAATGCAAGCTCAAGAAGTAGCAGTGCGCTCCAAAGATGACCTCGGAGGGGACTAGACATCTCTTTGTCCGATCTCCTTAGTGGCCGGGGGGAGGGGGGCTCCTCACCACAGTCTTCGGCGGCAGAGACATTAACCTCGGCCATGATATCGTGCTCCTCCCCCCGGTCTTCGGCGGCAGAGACATTAACCTCAGCCATGATATCGTCACCCCTGCCGCCTGTGTTCGGTTCCAAAGGAGCCTGGTGGGATGACACCTCCACGACATCATTAGCGGCCCTTGGAGGTGTGGGATGCGACGCGGTCCCACTCTCCGCTAGCTCGGCGGGTGGAGACTCCCAATCCGAAACTTGGTCTGTGGGGAGAACGCGTGATGGGCTGCAGATCAAAAGGCGCTCTCACATTAATAGCATTAAAAATTTGGCATAAATAGCCCGGGGAGTCTTCGGATTCTTAACTTCGAGCTGGTAGCTTGACCCTTAGGTTCCTTTGAAGAACCTTCTCGAAATCCTCGGACTCGGCATCCAAGTCCAAGTTATTGTCGGGAAGGACCAACCTCGGCTGATGTGCCCTCTTCGGGGCAGGAGGGGGTACCTCCTCCATGGTGTACCGTGACACCGCCCTCTTTCTTGCGAGGGAGGAATCACCCTACTCCTCGTCCTCATGCTCTTCCTCATGGTTAGAGGAGGCATGAGTTTCCTCAGACGCAGCGTCCGGCTGGTCCCTTATGCGGATACCTTCTCTGATCTTCTTCTGTTTCTTCTCCTTCTTCGGTGCCGTGTATGGCACCTCGACGAGCATGTCCGCCAACAACTCCGACCTGGGGTCTTCAGGCTGTGGTGCCGGGCAGTTGATTCCCTCGGCCTTGCTCAACCATTTCTGCAAAAACAAGGGGAAATGTGTTTAGCCCTTTCTGCCAATAAAACAGGGCCAGAGCATTACGATTATATCGTACCTGGGTAGGAGGGTTATCGGCACTTAGGCCTGAATCCTCCTTCTCGGCAGGCCAACTCTTTTGGGGCTTGAACAACGCCTTCCACAGTTTCTCCGGAGTGGTGGAGAAGAGTTGATGTACGGTAGGCATATCATCAAGCTGATAAGCTCACACTAGCGAGTCTTGGCACTGGCAAGGAAGGATACGACGTCGAAGCATGATCTGGACCACATTAACCAGCTCGATCTTGGCTTTGACCATCGCGGAGATGCGCTTCTGCAGCTTGTCCACCTCTACATACGACCCCCAGTCAAGACCCTTCCGGAGCCATGAGGTCAATCTTGTGGGGGGTCCGGATCTAAACTCGGCTGGAGCAACCTGGCCTTCTGCGCTTGACTCGGTGATATAAAACCACTCCTTTTGCCAGATCTTGATGATGTTGATGAAGGTGCCAGTCGTCCATTCGACGCGGGTGAGCTTGCTGATTACCGCCCCTCCACAGTCCGCGTGCTCGCCCACGACGATCTTCGGCTTGACGTTGAAGACCTTGAGCCACAAGCCGAAGTGCGGTTTGACCCGCAGGAAGGCCTCACAGACGAGGATAAAAGCCGATATGTGCATGAAGGAGTTTGGGGGAGGTCGTGGAAGTCCAGTCCATAGAAGAACATGAGACCCCTGACAAAGGGATGGAGCGGATAGCTGAGTCCCCTGATGAAGTGGGGGACGAATACGACCCTCTCGCCTGGCTCAGGGGTGGGAACCACCTGGTTCTTCTTTGCGGCATGGTGGTAGACATTGGCGGTGAGGTAGCCGGCCTTCTTTAGGTCCCGGATGTCCCGGTCGGTGAATGTGGAGGCCTCCCACTTGCCATTGGAGCCCGAACCCGCCATGGCTAAGCTCGGAGCAGAGGTCGAGTGAGAACTGGATCTGGGCTCTTGAAGCTTAGGGAGATTGAGGAAGCATAGGATGGGAATGGGATGCGTGAATAGGCCTTGAGGGTTTTCTCCCTTTTATGAGGCGTGATGCCGATTAGCCTCCCTTTACTACGCCACAAATCCCTCCGCTTCACAAGACATGTGTGTCGTTATACACACGTAAAGAAACTTGATATGATTAATCGTATCCCGTGTGAAACAGAGCATGCTCGATGCATTGATGAATCGTGCTAATGTAAAAACAGCCTCGAATAGCGAATCGAGTTTTCATAACTAGTTCAGGGTCGTGGTGGGCTGTGACCCTTCGTTAGAAAGGTTGTCGGAAAAAACTGTTTACACTTTGACGTTTGTCCTTGGGGACTAAGCGATTCACGGTGTTCGGACGATCATATGATCGGAAAAATTACGTGTCATCGGAAGCCGAACTAGTCTCAGCCGATCATTAAATGGGAAGAAGAACTCACCCCGCAAGCCGAAGACTCTAATCATGTGGAGCAGTCAGAGCTAAGACCCTTGGCGTTGGGGGCTAGTTCGGGGGCTACTGAGGGAGTCCTGGACTAAGGGGTCCTCAGGCTATCGGCCTATCTTCTAATAGGCTGGCTTGGTGGGCCGTTATTTTATTGTCGCAGGAAGGGTCGGATACATTGAGATCCCACATTCTAGAAGGAAGTCCCGAAGGCGCGTCATGCACTCCAAGTCAAGATGGCGAAATTGACATCTCCATCCTCGGTAGGAAACCTACCCTGTGTAAACCCTAGTACCCCCCGGTGTCTATGTAAATCAGTAGGTTTTTAGATTATAAGGCACACAAACTCATCTAGAGTTCAAGCTATTCGATCTCGAGGTAGATCAACTCTGTAACCTTCATACCATCAATGTGATCGAACAGGACGTAGGGTTTTACCTCTGTAGGAGGGCACGAACTTGGGTAAATATTGTCTCCTTCGTCCCTTCTTACCATCGATCCTAGTCTCACAGCTCGGGACCCCTACCCGACATCCACCGGTCTTGACACCAACAACCACCTTTGTGGTGCCTTTGAAGCCGAGAAGATGACCAAGGCCCAACATCCCTCGAAGACAATCATGACTACCTCAAGACCCTTTGAGCTGCTACACGTGGATTTACTTGGACCCACTTACTATTCCACTTTCTCTACCATTGCAAATCTATATGGCTTCGTGATTATTGATGACTATTCTCGATTCACTGGGTGCATATCATTCTTTACAAAACAAAAGTGCAGGATGTCTTCAGGCGCTTCGCAAATAGGTGCATGAACAACTACAACATCAAGATCAAGCACATCAGGAGTGTAATGGCACTGATGTCAAGAACACAGGCTTAGACACCTATCTTGATACTCTTGGCATCACTCATGAGTTCTCTGCTCCATAAACCCAACAACAGAATAACTTTGTGGAGCGCAAGAATAGGACTCTGATTGAGATGGCTTGCACCATGCTTGATGAATACAAGACACCACGAAAGCTATGGCCTGAAGCCATTGCCACTGCATGCCACATCATCAATAGAGTATATCTTCACAAGTTCTTCAAGAAAACCTCTTAGAGCTTCTCACCAGTAAGAAACCCAATGTAAGTTATTTCAAAGTCTTCGGTGCAAGATGCTAGATAAGGGATCCAGAACACTCTTCAAAATTTGCATCGAAAGCACGTGAAGGTTTCATGCTTGGTTATGGAATGATTCGTACACCTACAGAGTCTTCAACATCTTTCACAACAAAGTTGTTGAAACTGTAGATGTGCGATTCGATAAAAGTAATGGCTCGTAAAGAGAGCATGTACCTCCTGTGTTAGATGAATTACCCCCTGCTAGATGAATGGGCACTAGAGAAATTGTGCCTGAAGAACCTGTGGTTGAAGAAGTCATCATTCCTCCATCCACTCAGCACGAAGACAATGCTGAACCTGAAAACAATGCTGCTAACGAAAACAATGCTGAGCAGCCAGAACAAAGTCTTCGCCCTGCTCATCCACGGGTGTCCAATGAAGTCCAAATTGAGAGAATGCTTGAAAGCATAAATGCACCATGTCCACTCACTCGCTCAAGAGCTACTCAACTTGCTAACTTTTGTGGGCACTTTGCTTTTGTATCTATCACAGAGCCCACCAAAGTTGATGAAGCTTTCAAGGAATCAGAATGGATTCAAGCCGTGCAGGAAGAGCTTCACCACTTCAAGCTGAACAATGTGTGGGAGCTAGTGAAGCATCCTGATCCAAGGAAGCACAACATCATCAGTACCAAGTGGATCTTCCGCAACAAGCAAGATGAGTTCGGCCAAGTCATCAGAAACAAGGATCGACTTGTGGCCCAAGGTTACACACAGGTCAAGGGTATTGACTTTAGTGAAACTTTTTCACTTGTAGCTAGACTCGAAGCCATTCACATATTGCTTGCTTATGCTAACCATCATGACATATGCTTATATCAAATGGATGGCAAAAGTGCATTCCTAAATGGTATGTTTGAGGAAGAAGTATATGTTGCTCAACCACCAGGGTTTGAAGATCCAAAGCATCCTGACAAAGTCTTCAAACTCAATAAGGCACTCCATGGACTCAAGCAAGCACCAAAAGCTTGGTATGACACACTCAAGGAATTCCTCAAGAAGAAAGGTTTCAAACCTGGTTCACTCGATCCCACTCTCTTTACTAAATCCTATGATGGTGAACTGTTTGTATGTCAAATATATGTGGACGACATTATCTTTGGTTGTACTAACAACAAATACAGTGATGAGTTTGCTTATATGATGTAAGAGAAGTACCAAATGTTGATGATGGGAGAACTGAAATTCTTCCTAGGGCTTCAAATTCGACAACAACCAAATGGCATCTTCATATCTCAGGAGAAATACCTCAAGAACTGCCTCAAGAAATTTGGCATGAATGAAGCCAAAGCCTACAAGATGCCAATGCCTACCAATGGTCACCTCTGCACTGACGAAAATGGTAAAGATTTCGATGAGAAGGTATATCGCTCCATGATTGGGTCTTTATTGTACTTATGTGCATCTAGGCTAGAAATAATGCATAGCATTTGCATGTGCGCCTGATTTAAAGCGGCACCAAAGGATTCGCATCACCTTGCTATGAAGCAAATACTTAGATATCTGGCTCGCACCCCAACGCTAGGATTATGGTATCCAAAGGGTTCGAATTTTGAGCTCATCGGCTATTCACATTCTAACTTTGCTAGGGACAGAGTTGATTGCAAGTCTACATCAAGCACATGTCACTTTCTAGGATGATCTCTTGTGTGTTGGTATTCGAAGAAGTTGAACTGTGTTTCACTCTCCACTATTGAAGTCGAATACATCGCTGCTGGTGCATACTGCACTCAGCTTCTTTGGATGATGCATACCCTCAAGGACTACGACATTAACCTGAAGCATGTACCTCTCTACTGCAACAATGAGAGTGAAATCAAGATCTCCTACAACAAAGTACAACATTCGAAGATGAAGCATATTCAGATACAACATCATTTTCTTCGAGATCACGTGATCAAGGGGCAACATCAACATCAAGCATGCAGACACTGAAGATCAGTTGGCAGATATCTTCACAGAGCCTTTCAATGAGAAGAGGTTTTGCAAGTTGCAGTTTTAGCTAAATATCTTAGAATCCTCAAATGTCCTTTGAATGGGAACACATCCTAACACTTATTCATGTTGATGACTTTTGATGCACAACACACAACGTAATGTATGTATTCAACTCATGAAGACTTACAATATGAGTGTGAATACATTAACAAAGAACATGACTTCAGAGAGCCATGATAATTGCGTGCCATGTCTGGGTCAAACATTCTTATACGGTGGGTAACGCCACCAACCAACCTCGAAGACATTGCTTTTATCCTATCTACTTCACATGTCTTAGAAAATTGCGTCTGTCTTTGGAACAAAACTTTATTGTTTGCACGTGCGTTTCTGTTGGAAACTATTTGCAGATCTATATTTGGATTGGAGATTTCTCCAATAGAGCATTTATCCTATAGCTTTATTTTCAAATTTTTCCTAGGCAAATGTGACCTCACCCGACATTCTCTTCTATTCTTACCTCGTCTAAGTCTGTTCTAATCCAGTCATGTGCATTCTATATCAACACGTGTTGACTGTCTTCACTGCGTCCTTGTCAGTCGAAGACAAATTAACCACATAATTAATTCTCAAATCTCAACTATCTCCGTATTTTTAGCAACAACCCCCACGCCGCCACTTCGATTATGGTAGTGGGTTGTCAGATGTGTTGCATGTATGCCACGTGTCCCACTTAAACCGAGGAGTCAGGGGCATATCTGTACAAATGGTTCGAATGTTTCCTCCCTTATAAATACAAGTTACCCTCTTCAATTTTTACCTTCCTCCTCCTCCTCCACCCACCTGCTCAAACCCTAGTGCCGTCTCTAGATTCCATCACCGCCGGAGATGAAGTGCTTATCTGCCATGACCTCTCCGACGACATACTCACATCGGCCGCGTACATCTCCCTCATGCCACCACCATAGGTGTCTGCCTCCACCAAGTTAGGGTGAGGCAGATTGAACCTCTCGACCTCTCTGCCTCGTCGAGTTGTTCTTCGTGTTCTTCACTGCGGTAAATAAAAAGCTATTTTTACCGAATGCTTGATCTAAAATTCTAACTAAAATTGTTCGGTTGTTGTTTTTCATCTTCAACTCAACCGCATCTAGATCTAGATCTCACTTTGCCTAATACTTTCACTTTGTGGTCTAAAATTGGTTTGATTCCTCACTTGTACAATTTTTCGGACTTGTAAAAATCTGAAATCACTATATGCTCTATAAAAGTGAATGTCTTCGGTAAACAAGGTCAATGTCTTCAAAACATAATTTTATCTTCAAAATCTTCTAAGAATGCATATGACCTCTTCTCTTCCCTCGCATCTCTAACTCTTTCATAGGTACATGTCCACATCAGAATCACTTGGATCTCATAGTCTGAATTCGTTTACGGACTATTTGCAGATACACCTTGAATCTCCCGGTGCGTGTTCATATTTGCGCACCCCATTGAAGCTTTTTCTAAGCCAATGGCAGATGATAAGCCATCCAAGAAGGGTGGAAAACAAAGATGCAAGAACACTGCCAAAGATCTTCCTCCAGAGCAGTATGAGCAATATAAGTTTAACAGTGAAGAAACATACCGCCAACGCAGGAATCGAATCCAATGGATTCAAAGATATTGGAGTGTGCAGTGGTTCTACTACCACTTCATGACTGACGAGTATGCTTAGAAGTGTGTTGAAAAGGCACCTTGGACCGACGTCGTCTATAGAAATCTTCATTCACAGACTAAGGCAGAGGCTATCAAGAAGGGATTCTACCCATGCATGTTTAGGCCCCCAATGCGAGACAATCCTCGTCCATCAAGATTCTTGGCTGCCCAGAGCGTACTGAGTTTGACTCTGATGAAGGAGATGAAGAGAATCCTCTTGAACTAATGTCGACGTCATTAAAGAAGTCAAAGGCTTCAAAGCAAAAAGCTTCAAAAGCTCCCAAGCCTTCCCACTCTTCACCTCAAGCTCCGCATTCCCCCTCTGTTAATCCAGAAGAGCTTGAGGAAGAAGGCTGCCTTCACAGGCGAATGAAAAGGAAAGCTACTGCCTCCAGAGGTCCGAAGCCAACAATGCCTTTAATGAATGCAACAATCATGATGGAGCTATGTGATGATGAGTTCGACGATGAAGCCTTATCTAGGCTTATCTAGTAGAAAGAAGAGGAATCCAAGCTGCTCGAAGAGTTACCTCTATTTGACCCTGCCATCTTTGAACACTTCACTCATGAATGGTTCGCTGATCCCTCCCTCTCCATTGATGCCCTCCAGCTTTCAATTGGACTAAGTGTCACCTTCCAAGGGCTGATGAATGAGGAACTGGCTATGGATCAGAAGTCCAAACAGATGAAGGCCAAGATCAGCCATGAAAAGGAGCTATTCAAGCAGAACGTGCACAAACTCTCTGCCCCTCGGATACAGGGATATCAACTGATGATGGCGGATCTCAAAGATATGTTTGAAAGGAAATGTGAAGCTATCAAAGGCGCGCTAGCGCATCTAAATAGAAAGACTTCGATTATGGTCCAAGCTCATAATGACATGCTGAAGAGAAAGGCTCTTGGCCAGCATGCACTTGCTCCTGAAATCATTGAACGCTCCAGACAAGCTTCAGGGTCTTCGGATTAGCCAGCTCCTACACGGTTTGAGCATCGTGGCACTGTCTTCCCTGCTGGGTTTGCCAACCCACGGACGAACCCCTCTACCACTGCTAAATCTAGCAAGAAGACAAAACAAGCTGAAGTAGAAGCCAAGAAGCACAAGGCTACTGCCTCTAAAGCCCAACATCTGAAGAGGTTGAAGACAAGGAAGTCACAACCCTCTGAGCCAGCTTAAGGACCTGAACCCCCTATCGCTCCGTCATCAACCCCCGCTCCTCAACAGGAGCCACTGCAAGTGACGCCCATATCCATGGCGCCTCCGGCCTCCGAGAATCAAGAGAGACAGGTGATACTACATGAGCCTGCTACCACAGAAGCTCCGCCATTTGAAGATATTCCAGCTGCCGACAGAACTGCAGCTGAAGACATTGCTCCTGAAAACAATGTTGAAAAGGACGTAGTGCCTCAAGATGATGCACCAATGGTATCATCACCCAACCAATAAAGCAAGTTTGTGTCCATTGGCACTCCTCTTAGGCCACAAATTCTGGAAGCTAAACAAGGAACTCCCTCTCCACCTTTTATTCCACTTGCTCCACACTCTCGTGAATCGCCATTTATTGCCAAGGAGACTGACACTACTCCTCGTGCGTCGTCTCTCAAAAGGCTTCGCCATGGACCAACACCTGCTATGGCTTCAATGCATATCATTCCTGAAGATGAAGCTCATGTCTCACCAATGGCACCAGTTGATGAAGTTCTTATGATTGAAGACATTCCTAGAGATCAACCTAAGCCTGCTACCACTGTTGCTGAAGATATTGCAGCAAACACCACTTTGGGTCATATGAATGCCCCTGATGGTCCTCCTGTCCCCTCCACACCATCAATCGATGACAATGAGGAAAATATTGTCATGGCCCGCAGTAGTGAAGAAGAAATGGTCCTCGCCAGATGGCATCGGCTCGTTGCTCCACCAAGGATGGGGCCTCAGTATGAGTTCAACCTTGATCGACGCCCCAATGTCATGAACCCCATGCCACGTCTTCCAAGTCTTCGACAGGCAGGCCCAGCTAGACCCACTGTCTTTGAGCTCGAAAGGTTCCAACTGAACAATAGCTTCTTCAAATCCGATCGCAATCCATACAAGCATACAAGAATACAGTCTGACAGTTTCTGGAGTGCTCCACAACGTCAGTACTACATGTGTGTGCTCTATGGTCAGAACAGAATCTATCGTCACAAACATCTCAACTTTGAATCTATGAGTGGTCTCCCTTGTTTTGGTCAAGCACAGGATTGTCTTGGAGATGTGGGATTTCTAACCTTTTGCACAAATCATGAAGACTAGAATGAGGAACTCATCCTCTAGTTCTATGTAACTCCTCACATCTCTAGCTTCGGTCATGACTTGAACACTTGGAAGATACACTTCACGATTAGGGATGAACATATTACTGCTTCCCCACTGGAATACTTTCCTGCAACACAACTTGCTGCCTCTGGTGAAGATTTGGATTCTCGTTCTGAAGCCTATGAGGCTGCCACTTGAAGCCTTTTCCATATGCGAGAACCCGAAATGATTGAGATGCTCACATTGATGAAGCCTTTGGCTCGAGATGCAGAGTTGCCCACCTCTTCCTTTGTTGTTCTTCAATATCTGCCCATGACTATCTATCACATTCTTTGGCACACAATTTGATGGATCAAAGGGCACAACTCAACTCGCAAGATTGAAGGGCCTATGAAGACATTGCTATACAACACTGTTTATTCATTCGGGTTCAATCTTCAAGATTTGTTCCTTTGCAACGTTGTAGCCAACGGTATCAATCTCCTCGAGCCAAAGATATATGATCCTTGGATTATGCGCTTCATTAAATACAAAACCAACACCAGGTTTCTTCCTTCTGCTCGCAACCATGGAATTTATCTTCCAGATATTGAAGTTGTGCAAGCAGATCTATACCCATCCAAGAGAAAGAACCCCATCGTTGAAGGCACAAGTGGAACTCCTCATCTTGAAGGTCTTCACCTTCCCTATGACCCTACAAGGTGAAGGCTTATTGGTGCAATTCGGCAACCAAGACCCAGTGCCAGCAATGCTGAAGCCACTGCTAGCACACTACCTCGTCAACGTCTGCCCCAAAGAGAGTATGCATTCACTGATCGTGTTTCACTGATCTAGAAGCAAGATAGGCATCATGAATGGACTAAATGCCAGATGCATTTTGTGGTGCAAGATCTCAATCATGTTTTCAATCTGGACTCCAAGAATGCATTCGTGGCCTATGAAACCAGTCGTCGCTCATGGAGGACCTTGACCATGCTGGCACCTGAGGATGAGCTTCGAGAAGATGGATATCATCGACGCTACAGATTTTTTGCACCGCCTCCCAGCAAGGAGAAGTGGCACAGGACTCCATCGCTCAAAGATAGTGAATCTTTTCTTCCGCTCCCTCTGCCAACATCAGACTTGCAAATGAAGCTGATGATGCAACCTTTCTGCCTCCATCGACTCGGCATTGCGAGACTACACCAGCACCCCATGACTCCACTGCACCGTATTCATCGACACCTGCTGGGGACGTGTAGTTTTTCAATGTCTTTGTCCCTTTTTGGTCATTCGATGACAAAGGGGGAGAAGCATTGGATGATAGTATTCAAACGGGTCTACTAATAAGGGCCGGGTGTTATATTTTGCTAAGTTTACAACTCTCGTTTTCTGAACATTTGATGTTTTGGGTTCTAAAACTTATGTCCTGATGGACGTATGCACTTTATGTTTACCGCACTCCTTGGCACTTCCTCAAGTTATTTTATGCGCCTGAAATCATCTTGCAGACGCCCATTTTTCATTATGCATTTCATTATCTTCGACATATTAGTTAACACATAGTGATTGGATTACAAGATATAGGGGGAGATCTCCACAAACTACAACCTGCCATGTGCACTTGCATTCAAAGCAAAATCTTCATATGCACATCTTCAGGGGGAGCTCTCGATATCTTGCAATCATAAATCTTCAAAACCTTATCTTCACATATATTTATCCCTGCTGAAAACTTCAACCAGTTTGTCATCAATCACCAAAAAGGGGGAGATTGTAAGTGCATCTAGTTCCACCCTTTTGTTGGTTTTGGAGTATTGAAGACAAACATGGTTGAGGGACTCATGTGTTTGTGAGAGTTCACAGGTTAACATAGATAGAAGTCCCTGGAGTTTCGGTTTAGCCGTCGAAGATGACCCCCAAAAATGTCTGAAGACACCGATGACAGATGTAGCCATTGGTGGAATGCGAAGAAATTTGTGCAAAAACAATGAAACGCAAAGACGAAGTCTTTTAGTAGTTTTGTTTCTTCTTTCCTGAGTCATAGGAACCACCATACTATTAAGCGGGGTCGAAGTGATTGAAGTCAGATGTTGACGTGATGCTCAAACCATACCTAGGTCTTAGAGTGAAGATGATGAGAGGAAAACTCTTTGAGAGTTGGTTGAGTCAGCTTTATTTGTAGCCCAAGTACAGTTGCCGTGTGCGTTCAAAATCTGACTGTTCTGACATGTGTCGGTTGGCCATTGACCCAGGGTCAGTTCGGTCATATCAGGCCGGGTTGCCCCCTAGCTATAAAAGCCCACCCCCTCCACCATGAGAAGGTGGCTGCTTAGAGAGAGATACAGTTGTTGTCGTTTTGGAGCAACCCACCTCGAATACATTGAGAGAGACACATCCTGCGAGGATACACCTAAACACCTAGAGCTAGTGTGTTTGAGCATCACCGAAGACTTTCTGTTCTAAGAGAACTGAAGACTTATTACACTTGAAGACTATGATCTTCCAGATGGTTAGGCGTTTGGGTCTAGAGCGTCCAAGAGTCATTGTGGACTGCCGGGTGACCAAGTTTGTATAGGTTTCGGAAGTCTCCCCTGAAGACTTACCTGAGTGATTGGGCGCTGTCTAAGTTACTTCAGATCAAGGGGAATAAGGTGAAGAGGAGGTCTTCTGAGTTCAATCTCAGCCTCCCTAACCAGATGTATAGTTGTCACAACAACTGGAACTGGTCCAACAAATCCTGAGTCTACGTAAAGCAACTGGTTCTATCCTTCACTCTCTGGCATTCCTATTCTGAATAGTGAAGTCATTGCTTGCGCTTTGCCTGAAGACTTTCTCCGAAGTCATTCATATCTATTGTTTAAATGCATACTGTCTAAGTTTGTCTTCAGCTCATCTTAGTGTGCATGATGATGATGCTTGATTTGTCTGTATGTCTTCACTATGATGCATGCCTAGAGTAGATCCTTGATTACTATCCCTACCTGATCCTGGTTACATTTCCGCATTATTCGAATACATTCATTGTTTGGAAGACTTTCATAAAAATTGCCTATTCACCCCCTCTAGTCGATAACTAGCACTTTCACAATCATAAGTTCATACGATCCAAGTACAGAAAGTATGTTAGCTCATGGATCTCCCTCATATAAAATTGTAAGAATGATTAGATATTTTTTTATCAGTTGCCTAGGATGATTCCGCACACCATGCCATCATTAATCCACACTCGCTATTTGTAATATATTGTGATATATACTAACTCTATTTAGTGCAGCAACTATTTTCCATGTTTTAGTTTGCCAATATCATGCAAAGCTATCCTCTATTTACCCACAACACAGTTCTATTTCCTGTTACTAGATAGGAGCAAACACTTGGTGTTAGTAGAGTCATATCGGTGGCAGATGGGTACTATTAGGAATATACCCCACGGGTATGACCCACCTAAGAAATGACCCAGCTATTACTTGGGGGCCATGAGAAGGATTCTTATCTAAGGCACAAGACCCAAGAAGTGGCTCATGTTAAGGCCAACTCAGGGCCATGGCCTAGTGGGCTGGCTCGAGGAAGGAGGTCACAGGGATTCTCCCTCACCCAAGTAAATATAGATTAATAGGAAGTAGATGAAGGCACGAGTCATACTACAACCCGAACTCTGTTGTAATCTCAAGGCCTCAACCTATATATAAAGGAGTGCCTCTGAGGCAGAAAGGACAAGAAATAAAACCTCGAGAGCTAGGTTAGCGATTCCGCACCCTTGTAATCAAGATCATTATCAATACACACAAAGCAGGGCGTAGACTTTTACCTCTATTGGAGGGGCCGAACCTGGGTAAACTCTCATCCCTCATTCCCGGTCAATCCCATCCAAGTCGTCACCTAGTTGCAATGGCCTCACACCTAAGTACTCGCACGAGGACATCTGCCATGACAAAACCACGACAGTTGGCGCCCACCATGGGGCCAACGCACGATGGAGTTGAGTTCTTGGAGGGAGCTCTCCCAGGGTTTGGGGAACCAAAAGCTGTTGTGGCAAACTCTACATTGACGACTCGGGCTGGGCCCCTAGGCCGACTCAATTGAGTATGGGTACCGGGTCCCCTTCGATAAGATCAACGTCTTCATCGGCAAGATCGATGCATTAGGACGAAAGACGGACACCTACACCGACATCATCGAGCCATCTCGGCATGCTCAACCTGGCAGGAGACAAGCTGATCGTCACCATTTCTTCACCGGCTTCACTCAAGGAGTCAATCTCACGGACAACACGACAGATAACACAGACACTCTCGTTAACTCTGATGGCGGGTCTTCGATGGGAGACCCTGAGTCGATCTGCCCACTTTTTTATGACAGGCTTGGGGGCTATTGAGGGGGTGAGACCGCTCAAGATTCCCACGAGCCTCCTCGTCAAGTCGCCATCTTCATGACAAGAACAATGGTGGACCATGCTTCTTCAATGGTTGGCATGACAATCATAATTGACTCAACTCCGGGCGTCGACGGGTCAAGCAAATTGCCGACTCAAGCCATGGTTAACTTGATGGTTGAGATAACGAAGCTCATGGAGACACCAGTGACCATGGAGAATCAAGAAGAATGCAACATAGAGTTAAGCAAACTTCACGTGCAGATGACCAAATTCTAGGAGGAAATTGACTTCGAGAATGCTCGGATGGTAGATTTACAGGCCGATATCCGTAATGAGGCAGAGCGCTTGAAAGCTGAAGCCTGTCAGTTGAGCCTTCGTCGGGACGCCTCGGATGAGGTCCACCGGAGGAGGCATATAAGCCGGTTTCCCCCTGATTTGGAGCCTCCACGATTGTTTGATACACCTCAACCTACACTGGCGACTGGATAATCGCGTCTAGATTAGCAACATGAGCCGCCCCGCCAGACCCCGGCTCGATCGCCACCTCGTCACTTCTAGACACCCGCGGGTCACTTTTCCAACACGTGGACAATATGTTAGTGGCGACTCGTAACCTTGAAGCACTCCCCATCCAAGGAAACACCCCAATAGAGATTGAGGCTAGGAAGGCCATCGAGATGTAGAAAACTGCGGTGACCCAGTAGGCAAAGTACTCTTACAACTGGGATCAGATGCACTCTACACCTTATGCGAGTCACGGCAAGAGCCGGCATGTGGAGTCCCCAACAGTTTCTAGCAGCGGGTGCAGGCAACAGACCCAGAATTATCAAACCCAACCAGTGTTGTCACATGCGTAGGCAGCCGTTGATGTGGCCCGAGCCATGCAACAGGCAGAGGCGGAAGCAGTGGAAGCAGCAACTACGACGGGTTAGGTCCCTCCCGCCACACCCCAGCCAGCAACCTTGGGTGTAAGATTCGGCAGGAACAATCGGGATTCCCCATCTCGTGCCAGCTCTCTGAATGAGCGCATGCCAAAGGATTTTAAGGGTCCTCGCAAGGTTCCTCATTAGACGGATGATCTTGACCCGACAACATGAATCGAAAGCTATGAGATATCCATAGACATGCTGTACATAAGAGACACAGTATGCGCTAAGTATTTGACCATGATGCTGGAAGGACTGGCTCACACATGGTTGAAGAATCTACCCCCATCTTCCATCAATACTTGGGCAGAGTTGAAGGAACACTTTACCAAGAATTTTCCAGAGACCTGCAAGTGCCCAATGATGGTTGTTGATTTGCAGCATTGCGTCCAATGTACATATGAATCTACCCATCACCGGACTCGTCGGGTCGTAGAGAACATTCACCCTTCCAATAGCATCACGGCTGCCCAGACCATCATAATATTGGAGAAAAATTGTCACTTCCGACTAATTGTTCCGAAGATGGGACGCCTCAAACGCAAGGTTCAAGATATGTGAGATCTCATGGATGTTCTCACTAGATATGTTGAGTCTGACAACACAAAGGACCCTGTCTCTAATGAAGACAAGGCTGGTAAGGGTCATCAGCAAAACTCCGGGCACAATGGAAATCATGGCAACCAAGGCAAAAATTGTAAGCGCAAGCATATTCAGGGTGGGTCAGATTTTGTCTCCAACACCAATACTGGCTTCAAGAATCAACGACAAAGCAACACATATCGCATGTTTTACAACGGGAATAAGCTGCACAATTTTGAAGAGGCACTTAAAGCTCCTTGTCCATAGCATAGTTTCCCAGATAAGTCAGCCACCCACTCGTCGGAAAATTGTTACATGGTGCGGGAGTTCTGCAATCAAGCTTTTCAGAGTCATCAAGGAGGCAATGGGGGCGGAAATCCAGGTCATCCTTGATCTAGCGGGTCAGGCGCCGACCCATCTCATGGTTTTGTTGGTTAAGGTTTTCATGGGCCGGCCGGCTCAGGAGCTGGATTCGAGCACCATGGAAACAACAGCAGGGGACATCAATGCTCTAGGCAAAGCAATCAACAGCAGAAGAATCAAGCCGTTTTAGAGCAATCCTAATTAGTTAAACAACGGTCAGTATCATGTGTTTACTACTAGCACCTGCATGCGTGATCGCAAGGTCAAACATAGGGCCATTAATATGGTTGAACCGTATGTCCCGAGGTATTTAAATTGTTCCGAGCACTCGATTACTTGGAGCAGAGAGAATCATCCTCCCCGGGTTGACAATCTAGGTGGCCGTGCATTGGTGGTGGCGCCTCAAGTTGGTGGATATACTCTCACCAAGGTTCTCATGGATGAGGGAAGTAGCATCAACATGTGATACTATGACACTTTTTGACGAATGAATCTCTTTCATAGTAAGTTGCAACCCTCCTCCATAGCATTCCATGGAATCGTCCCCGGGAAGTCAGCATATCCAATTGGGCGAATCAAACTTGATGTTGCCTTTGGTTCAAAATACAATTACATATGCGATTCTCTGATCTTTGAGGTGGTCAAGATCAAGAGCCCCTATCATGCCCTCTTTGGAAGACCGGCTTATGCTCATTTTATGGCTCGACCTTTCTACGTATACCTCAAACCTAAGATGCCAGGATACAATGGCACCACCACTATGGGAGGAAGACGCAGGATAACCCAGGAATGGGAGGAAGTAGATGCATGTTATGCTGAGTCGGCTTGTGTAGTAGAAGAGTTGATGTTTTACACAGGTAATGTTGACCCAACGGATATGACGCCTCTTAAGAAGCCTACCACAGAGTCCGAGCCTTTGCTCAAGTTCAAGTTGTCCAAGGACACTAAGAGAATTGAATTTAACCGGGGCGACTCATCCCAACAGTTCACCATTGGGATAGGCCTGGATCCCAAATAGGAAAGCGTGCTCATCGAGTTCATCCGTGAGAATCGGGTCATCTTTGCATGGAAACCTTCTGACATGCCTGGAGTATCGAGGGAACTCGCTGAGCGTCACCTCAATGTGGATCCAAAATGAAACTTGTGCGGGAGTACCTCCATCCTTTTAACAAGGAGAGACCAAAGGCTATTGGAGAAGAGGTGGCCCGGCTCCTAGCTGCCGGGTTCATCATTTAAGTTTTTCATCCAGATTGGTTGGCAAATCCAGTGCTCGTTCTAAAAAAGAATGGCATGTGACGTATATGTGTTAACTACACAGACCTCAACAAAGCTTGTCCCAAGGATCCGTTTTCTCTTCCTCACATTGACCAGATTATTGATTCTACAGTTGGGTGTGAATATTTGTGTTCCATGGATGCCTACCCTATCATCAGATTAAGATGACTATTGTGGACAAAGAGAAGATGACATTCATCACCCCTTTGGAGCTTTATTTTGCTATGTTTCTATACCTTTTGGGATTAAGTGTGCCCGGGCTACTTAGCAACATGGTGTTCAGAGTTGTTTACACCAGCAGATCGGGCACAATGTTCATGCCTCTATTCATGATATTGTGGTAAAATCCAAGAAAAAGGAACTTTATTGGATGATCTCAAGAACACGTTCGATAACCTTTGAGTATACCAGATGAAGCTTAACCTGGCCAAATGTGTTTTTGGTGTTCCCGCAAGAAAATTAATAGGATTCTTCGTGTCCGAGCGTGGTATTGATGCCAAACCGGATAAAACCAAGGCAGTAACCTCATTTGCTAAGCTAACTAACATCAATGGCATTTAGTGCATGGCGGGTCGCATTACGACCTTAAGCCAGTTTATAAGCCATCTTGGCGAGAAGGCGATACCCTTGTACCAGTTGTCGAAGAAAACAAACAATTTCCTCTAGACTGATGGAACCAACAACACTTTGGAAGCCCTTAAGAAGTAGCTGGCCGAGCCGCCCGTTCTTGCAACCCCAATTGATAAAGAGCCTATGGTCCTGTACATTGATGCAAATATCAAGGCAATGAGTGTAGCAGTTGTTGTCAAGCGTAAGGAGGCAGGGAAGGAGTATCTAGTACATCAGCCTATTTATTATGACAGCGAAGTCTTAGCCTTATCAAAGAAAAGGTACCCACACTGGTAGAGGTTTGTATTTGGTGTCTTCATGGCCGGTCGTAATCTTAGGCACTATTTCCAGGAACATCTAATCACTGTGGTCAGTTCAGCTCCTCTCGAAGATATCATACATAATCGGGAAGCTACATGCCGGATTGCTGAAGGGGCAATTGAGCTTGGTCCCCACCAGGTGAAGTATGTGCCTCAAATAGCCATCAAATCCTAGGCATTGGTGGACTTCATTAATGATTGGATAGAACTACAAGTCCCTAATGAGAGACCAGATAACACGTACTGGACGATACACTTTGATGTCTCCCGACAATTGGAAGGCTTTGGGCTGGAATTATTCTATCTTCTCTGCTAGGTGACAATTTTGTTATGTCTTATGGATCATGTTCCCCTTTACTCATGCAGTTGAGTACGAGGCCCTCCTCCATGGTCTTCGTATGGCTAAGGAAATGAACTTAAGCCCGGTAAAATGTTTGGGCAACTCAGATCTAGCGTCCCAACAAGTATCAGGAACTTGGGACTCAAAGGACCCTCTTATGGAAGCTTATTTCACAGGCTTTCACTGACATCACGAGTCATTTTCGAGGTTATCAGGTTGATCATATTAATCGCAGGCTCAACGAGGCGGCAGATGCCTTGTCATGGCTTGGTTCCCGGCGTAAGCCGGTCCTTCCAATGTGTTCCTTGATGTGCTTCATAACCATTATGTCAAATTGCCATCCGAGGAGGACATAGCTATTCCTGACCCGAAGGCACAATTGGTGGCGGCTCTTTATGCTATTCCTGATTGGATAGTCCCATATTTAGCTTATCTGATTCGTGGCAAGCTCCCAAATGAGGAAATCATCGCCCAACAATTCATGAGGCGTTCCAAGTCCATTACTATAATTAACGACGAGTTACATCATCAAAGAGACACTGGCATGTTTCACTGATGTGTTTCCCTTAAGGAAGTCCAAGAGATTCTCAATGAGATCCATGCAGGAGACTACGGTCATCATGCCGGCTCACAGTCCCTGGTGGCAAAGACTTTTCAGCATTGTTTTTATTGGCTAATAGCTCATGCAGATGCCAACGATACTGTGCTCAAGTGTGATGGTTGGCAAAAATTTGCTCGACAGGCTCATGTGCCAGCTCAGGAGTTACGGATGATTCCAATCACTTGGCCATTTGCAGTTTGGGGGCTTGACATGGTAGGTCCATTTAAGCCGTCTTCACACAAAAGACTCAACTCCTAGTGGCAATTGATAATTGTACCAAGTGGATTGAAGCCGAACCCATCAATAATTGTGATGCCAAAACAACAGCCAAATTCTTAAAGAAACTGATTTTTCGTTTTGGCTATCCATATAGCATTATCACTAATAATGGCACCAATTTATCCAAGGGAGCGTTCGAGCAGTTCTGTTAGCATGAGCATATCCGGCTTGACTTAGGCTCAGTTGCACATCCATGGTCTAATGGACAGGCCGAGTGAGATAATAAGTAAATATTACGAGGTATCAAACCCCGGCTCATGGTTCCATTACAATGAACCCCTGGATGTTAGGTCGAGGAACTCCCTGCAGTCCTTTGGAGCATACAAACTACTGCAAATTGATCCACATGGTACACATCGTTCTTTCTGGTCTACGGAGCGGAGGCCATATTGCCAAGCGATATTCACCATGACTCCCCTCAGGTAACTACATTTGTTGAAACTTACAACGAGCAGGCGCCAAAACTCCTTGGATGCTTTGGAAGAAGAAGGTGACTTGGTAGTACCTCGCTCATTCATCTATCAGCAAGACCTACGTCACTATCATAGCCGTAGAGTTCGCAACCGAACTTTCCAAGAAGGCGACTTAGTGCTCCATTTGATTCAATAGCAAACATGAATGCATAAACTTTTGCCCCGTTGGGAAGAGCCTTTTGTCATCAGCAAGAACCTCAATAACATGTCATATTATCTTAGTGACATATGTGAATGCAACAAGTCTCACACCTTTGAATAGGAAACCAATATGCCATGGAATATTGCTCATCTTTGGCCTTATTATACTTAGAGACACTCACTCCAACTCTTGTGTACATACCTTTGTATATACCTTCCTGTTCAATATAATAAAGCCGGCACCTCCAAAAATTGGGATCTCTATTGTTTCATGTCAACAAATTGTGCATGAGCCTTTATTCTTTGAACATAAGTCACTTGGGGGCTCCCGACTCAATGAATTAGCCGTTAATATACCTCTTAACCCAACAAAATGCCATTCTAAAGTTGGTTAAACCTGCCTATTTGCAGGATGCTACTCCGAAAAGGTGACCCAGTGGACTCTCGATAAGTCAATCCATCTAGACCTTGAACATATCCATGTTAAAACACTGGCTTTAGTCACGTGAGATTCGACTTACAGAGAGCGACGATAAACCATGGGCTATCATGCCAGCTTCATTGAAGCAAGACTTGAGCCTTAATAGCCTGTTTGAATGCTGAGCCTCAACGGTTGGCTTATAAATGTTCAACACTTTATTTTGAACAAATTATATATCTTCCGATCTATATGTCCTAATTTGCAAGAGCAAATTTTATTTTATTTTCCTGGGTCAACTCTAGACGTCTGGGTTATGCCACTTGATCATACAATGACCAGTTATTCTTCTTGGTAAATTCATCAAGACCTGTTTGCTATAGCTACGCATGATCTCATTCTACGAGCTCATGATACGCTGAAGAAGGACGACTTATTGGATAACAAAGAAATGCTATGCAAAGCAAACTCATTGATAAGTTACCATAGAGAAGATCACAAATCAACAAGTATTACGTGCATGATTGCACGATCGGTGGCTCAATTTGCTACTCCTATTATAGGCTCATTTCAAAAGCCACAAAAATATCTGAGTTTTTGTCCCCTACCTTAGTCTCCTTATGTTGGTCCTCTAGGCCAGTGACTTTTGGATCAACCTAAGCCAACTCATCTTGTTGGATTTGGAGGTCCCTTCGCACCTAGTGGATTATGTTAAGAGCTTGTAAATTTGACTCTCCAGGTACGATGACAGATAAGTCAACATCAGGAGCGAAAGATTGCTTATGGTGAAGTGGCACAAGCTCAAAGGGTTTGTCATTCGGAGGGTCTATGCGCTTATTCTCCATCGAATAGGGGGGTTGATACTTCACCAGATCCAGCTCGTCAGCAATCTGAGTTGACAGTGGGCAGGTCTCCTTCATGCCACTGGCATAATCTTCCTTTGAAAATTTTGTTTTGTCAATTTTGTATTCTGGAAACCCGCCTTCCAGCGCCACTAGGTCCAACTCGGGCAAATATGCCTTTGTGCGAGTAAGGGCCACATTAGCTCTAGCGCGAGCCGTCGACCTCCTGAACTCTTCAACCCATTGGGGCACTATGGACAACTGTTTCAGCATATTTTTGAGTCCTTTAGGAGGATGGTCAAGATTATTTACTGCCGTTATGGAAAAGACGCATCTAGTGAACATTTTTTTCCACATATGTGAAAATCACTTTCAGCTTCACTATTGGCTCCTGCAAAAGATTGTAATTTTTTCGCCCTGCACAAAGAGGACAAGCATGAACATGAGCCGGCAAATTCGAATTTCCTATAATATTAACAGTAGAGAGATAAAAACTTGTACCAGAAATGGCAGCAGTCATATCAGTAAGTTGCTTCTTTAGCATTTTTAACTCATCAGTGACTGAGCCTGACCTCTATTCAGCCTCTTTTTCTCGTGTCAGTAAGATGGTCTTTTCCTTGTCAAAATTGGCCTTGGCTTGATCCAGAGGATCGTTCGCTTGGTGCACGGAATCTTTAAGACGAGCCACCAACAGTTTTGCATCAGCCTTCAGCTTCTTGTCTTCTTTAAGCCGCCTTTGAAGGATGGTTGTGACAGACTCGACATCCTCTAGTGATTCATGTGCAAACATCTAAAGCATGAGAGAAAGTATACAAGCCCCAAGCTGCCGCAGGCAAACGTCCCGACCCTTGGGTGCGGGAGTCCTGGTTTAAGGGGTCCTCGATTGTCCGACCTATTTTCTTACGGGCCGTACTATATAGGCCGCTTACCGAGCATTGGATTGATCGGTGTCCCTGTCTCCAGGAAGGAAGCTTCGAGAGTCATAGCGTGTCTCCATGTTTGGAGTAGTGAATAGGCATGTTTTTCCCTTCGATGTATTACCGACCATGTGTAAACCCTAGGTACCTTCGGCGTCTACATAAGCCGGAGGGTTTTAGGTTGTAAAGGGGAGAACAACTTATCTAAGGTTTAGCTATTCGATCTCGAGGTAGATCAACTTTGTAACCTTAATATAATCAATATAATCAAGCAATTCGTAGGGTTTTACCTCCATAGGAGGGCCCGAACCTAGGTAAACATTGTCTCCTTCGTCCCCTATTACCATTGATCCTAGTCTCACAGCTCGGGAACCCCTAACCAAGATCTGCCGGTTTTGACACTGACATTGGTGCTTTCATTGAGAGTTCCGCTATGATCGTTAAAGAAATCGATGGCTCATGTTATCATCAACAAAGAAGTCTACAACATGGACACTTTTTCTCCCCAGACAGATCTTCGCTTTCGGCAGCATTGTTCTACACGCTGACCCGACCGGCCATCTAGGCCGGGTCGGAAGCTTCACCCCTGATCAAGAGGTCAGATTCGAGAACCTAGAGTTCTCCATAGACTCTTGGGGTGATCTTTCGCTAACCGGGCTCGCAGTCTCGCTTGCCACGCCCGAAGACTCCAAGGCTTTAACCTCAGATTCCTCTTTCACTCCTGCTCACGGGATCTACCACGGCGATGACCTTACTCTTAGTCTGGATCCGGCCACAATGCCAGATTACTGAATACCTGTTCTTGCCGATCACTCCCCTCACGCAGACGCATTGGAGGTTTACTCCGAAAGCTCTGAGCATGTTCAACCGATCGAGCGCTCGACACTGAATGAGGCCCTAAATCGGATCTCGTCGATGAAAATTACCGATGACCAAACCCGATCCATGCTCAGGTCAGTCTCAAGGCGGGGCAGGACAAATTTTTTCATCCCACCCACCACCCACTTGATAGCCATTGTCCAGGATTTAATCGACACGTTGGACTATGTCTCCAAGGTGGCAGAATACATGGATGAGGAAGACTGCGCTACCACCACCATTAATACCGGGCGATGGGCTGCCACCTCTACGTACGACGTCTACATGGTGGACACTCCAGCCACTAATGGCAAGAACACACCTAAAAACGATGGCAACAAATTGGGTGAAGCACCGTTAAGGCGTCGGAAGCAGCATAAATGATCAAAAGGAAAAAAGGGAATAAAAGCTATCGTCGGCACCCGGGACGGAGATACCCCGGAAGACCTCGGCGATCCCGATATCCCCAAACACCCGCTAGAGGGTCAGGAGAGGCCGAAAGATCAGTGCAACCCCGATGATCTAAACGATTCTAAGGATGACAATTACCTCCCACTGTCGAGGAGGAGGACATCCCGGAAGCCGATGACTTCGCCATCCCCGATAAACTTGAAGATTAGGAACTGTTTAGGCAACAACTTATAGCCATGGTCCCCAGCCTGAAAGCAAAAGAACGACAACTTAAAGCCGAACATGACAACCTCAACAATCGATGGACGAGAGTCCTATCAGCTGAGGAAAGATATGATACCAGTCTGCTGGACCAACCTAAAAGCTATCCACGCAGAAGGTTGTTGCCATAATTCAATGGCGAGCTTACTGATACGCCGTCTCCCAAACATACCCCACATGACAAGCCAGACCGCCCTCCTCGAGGACGAGACATGATGGCTGATGACACCGGTTATAGGCTGACGTTACCCTGAAGACGGGGAAAAGAGACAATAGAGCCTGATGACAGGTTCGACCTTCGACATGGCCTGGACTACAGAGCAGGTCATACGAGATCCATCTACAGATCTAGAGGGTACTCACCTGATAGACGGGAAGGGTATCGACCTTGGCTCGACCGCAAAATAGAGGTCGGGAATGAAACCAAGATATAATAGACGTCGATTGCCAGTGTGACATCGCTCGTGCCAAAGGCGCTGCCCACCCACTATGCTTCATGGACAAGGTGATGCAGCATCAGTTCCCGGAGGGGTTTAAACCCATGAACATAGAGGAATACGATGGGACAACTGACCCAACCGTATGGATTGAGATTTTCTTCCTCCATATCCACATGACGCGAGGAGATGATCTCCACGCCATCAAGTATCTACCCCTATTGCTTAAGGGGCCAACTCGGCATTGGTTAAATAGCCTCCCCGAAAATTCCATCAGGTGATGGGAGGATCTAGAGGATGCATTCCGATCTAATTTCCAGGGCACCTTTGTTCGGCCCTCGGACTCCTTCGACCTGTGTAACGTCATCCAGAAGCCAGGAGAGTCTGCGCGGCAATTCTCTAATTGGTTCTTGACCAAGAAAAACTAGATCGTTGACTGCCCGGACGCCGAGGCAATAGCCTCCTCCAGGCACAATATTCGGGATGAATGGCTGGCTCGCCAGCTTGGCTAGGATAAACCTAGGACCTTGTCCGCCCTTACATCACTCATGACTCACCTTTGCGTGGGCAAGGATAACTGGCTAG
Organism: Hordeum marinum; assembly: GCA_022496015.1. Classification (NCBI taxonomy): domain Eukaryota; kingdom Viridiplantae; phylum Streptophyta; class Magnoliopsida; order Poales; family Poaceae; genus Hordeum; species Hordeum marinum. The sequence goes on from CM039677.1 coordinate 238,634,493, forward strand.
CAAGACGGAGCCACAACCCCGAAGACCCCGGATCCTCCAAAGTTCGGGACAGAAACGGGAAACCAAAGCATAACAAGAATAAGCACCAACATAGCAATAGTGATGCCGATGACACGACCGTTAACGCCGGCTTCTGCAATTCCCGACCCAGGTAGCGGAAGAAGTCTCCTAAAGTCAATCACGACGGACCTCTCCGTTGGACAATATCATGGAGAGGCCTTGCCAGATCTATGGCACTCAAGATAAGCCCGCCAACCACACCAACCGTAGCTGTTGGGTATTCAAACAGGCTGGCAAACTCATAGCCGAGGATCAAGGCAAGGGCCCATGCAGCAAGGACGAGGATGAGCCCCGCGGTCCGATCGGTGGCAGACAAAAGTAGTTCCCTCCAGAGGTAAAAAACATAAATATGATGTACGCCACTCATATACCCAAAAAGGAGAGGAAGCGTGCCCTTCGAGAGGTCTACGCCATAGAGCCTGTAGCCCCAAATTATAAATCATGGTCGGCGTACCCGACCACCTTCGATCGATGCGACCACCCGACCTTGTGCTAGACCCCATCATAGACGGGTATCACCTCAATAAAGTCCTAATGGATGGAGGAAGTAGCCTTAATCTGGTTTACTTAGACACGGTGGAGAAGATGGGTACAGATCCGTCAAGGATCAAACCCAGCAACACTACCTTTAAAGGAGTGATTCCAAGCATCGAATCCCGATGCACGGGCTTTGTAAGCTTGGAAGTAGTGTTCGTTTCGCCCAATAACTTTCGAAGCAAAGACTTGATCTTCGACATTGTACCTTTCCGCAACGGCTATCACGCCCTGCTAGGCCATACAACGTTCGCTCGCTTTAACTCTGTCCCACACTACGCATACCTCAAGCTCAAGATGCCCAGCCCCAAGGGGGTCATTACTGTCAACAGCAACACAGAGCGCTCCCTCCGAACTGAGGAACATGCGTTGGCCCTGGCAGCCGATTTCCATTACAATGATGATTGGCAAACACCGACATCTGCCATAAAGGCATGTAAGGTTGGGAAACAAGCTCGGTTTTAGCCCGAACACCAGAACCTTCTTCTCCCCATAAATAGGGACTTGCCCCCCATTGCACAACCCTAGGGCTAGCGAAGCACGTGCCGAGGAGGCACAACTTCGCGCTCAAGATTCCTTGGGCGGCGGTGGGGAAAACTATCAAAGTGTAAGTATTTGGCCAGACCAAACTACTACCATTAAATGTCTTCGGACACATTGCAGGTACCATCAAGGGCCTGATAAAAGCATAAAGCTAATCCACACTTCGGCAACTTCTCAAGATTTTGGTTCCATGGTCCTCTCACCGAACAACATCACCCATAGAGGTATACAACTCCCTTGAAGGCACATGAGTGGATAAGCGCTAGGGCACATCGAGGACGCCAAGTCACCCATCGAAGACCCCAGGTACAACCCCTCCTATAAAATTTATACTTCATTTTCAAATACATGTAAATGGTTGCTTTGGCAATTTGAATAATAAGAGTTGTAGAGAAAAATATAAAACCATTATACATGGCCGCTTCGCTGTCTTTTTAGCACATGCTCTATTTTATCCCTCTTCTTGCGAAACTATTTGGTACACGTTACGATGCAACCGGCCAATAAACCGGAGGCTCGAATTTAAAAAATCGCCCTAAGCACAATCGACATGCGTTTGGTGTCTCGGAGTTTGTTTTATATGCATTCGTTCCGAACTATGTCTTGGGTCAATAGTTGGATTGCCCGGCTCCTGTGCTTGCCCCTTTACGTTCCGCTCGTTCGGCTAAAAGGGCAAAGGGAGAACCACTACAATTGTGTTTCTAGCTAGCCTAGTCAAGCACCTCGTGGGAGAAAGTCGAAAACTGACTGTCATAGTATGCGAGAACCGGTCTGCGAATTTGACCTTTAACAATCTCGTTAGAGGTTATTCCTTGTCATATGTTGGATTTTGTTATTCGTACAAACCATGTGATATCGGCTTTAGCCGCGGTTCATCCGAACAACATAAACCACTAGGGGCTAGTCATCAGCCCCCCGCATTCCTTTTTCATGCTCCTACGGCTAAGTGAAAGCAATAAAGTATTATGGTCTGATTGACTTGTCCGCCTCACACTAGCGCCTTTGGGTACCGATAGCTCAGCGAAGGGTCAAAGTGCGTAGGTAGAGACACCTTGCGTAGTATCTACAAGGGTGCTGAAGCCGCCGACTCGCAACTTTTAGTTTCAACGGCCACACATGAGTTATACCGAATGCAAAACATGAAAGACATGATAAACCATGCATCATAAACATAGAAGCGTTAAAAGGTCTTTCGGACATATTACAACACATTTACTCATAAATGTCTTCTTTTGAACATAGAGCTTCTATTGCCCGAGCACCCTCCATCACTACAGAGAAGTATCGCTCAGGGCACCTATGCTCCTTTCCAGGGGGCGGAGGAGCGGTGGCTATCTTCATCGGATCAAGCCCCGGCCAGTGCACCTTGGCCCTTGCAAAGGCCATCTGAGCTCCCTCGAGGAACGCCTTAGTGTGTCAATCTGAGGCAAGGCGTCGCTCGGCTTCTTTACCAGGCTGAAGTAGCTGCTCGACAATGGCTCGTCAGGCCATAGCCGGATACAGAGATCCTTCATGGTCGGCTCCGCCATCAAGTGTAGCTCCATCAGCTACTTTAGTCGCTCAACAAGGAGAGGAAAGTGCTTGGAGGCTTCAAATTGCGCCCAATAGCCGAGCTTCATCTCCCTCTCCCCCTGAAGCATAGAACTGGTTCGCGTCCACTATGCTCTTCTGGAGGTCCAAGCAGGCGCCTAAAGAACGCCACACTTGGGTGAGCAATGCGAACTTGCTATCACCGAAGACACACTATAGTAAATACAGCTTACCATTCGTGATAGCCTTAACTTGGTGGACTTGCTGTTCAAAGAACCGCCTATTCACCCGCTCCTTTGGAGCTCGGATTTCAGAGTGGATAGTATGGTGGCCCACTCCTTGCCTTTCTCCTCAAGGTCCTCGCACTTTTGGCCAATGTTCTTGATCTCCTGCTGGATTTCCTCCACCGAGCCTCATGCTTGACACTGGTGGCTTTTAAAGTGGAAAGCACGACAACCGCTTGTTTGGCCGCCGCCTTCTCGTCCATAGCCTATTGCTTCACCTTCTGCATCTTGGCCTTGAGCTTCTAAATTTCCTTCGCTGAGGCTATGCAAGCATCAAACAAATAACCATACCGCGTCGACAGTACGAATCACTATTGATGAAAATTTTGGATATTACAATCCGGCTTACCTTGAGCCTCGTCGAACCTCTTGTTCAGAGCGTCAAGCTCATCTTCGGAGCTCTTGCGCTTCTGATTTAGCTCGTCTATCTCGGCGGCATTAGCAACCACCGGAGATGATGAATCCTACAAATAACAAACCCCTATCAGATTAAATGGGTTCGAACCTCCAAAATGTCCTAAACATGACCCTATGTTCGGTCCTCTTAAGGGTTGTTAGAACATTCTGAACACATATCATCTCGTACATTGTCCGAACACTAAATTTATGATTGACCCCCAGGTGAGTTTTTCTAAACTCACCTAGGCCTCGAGGGCTACTATATATATAGCGATAGCACAAATGTAACAAATTAATATTCCAGAAATAGAACATTACGTGGCCGACCTAGAAGCCCGTCAGGAGACCGTTGAAGTCCTCCTTCTGTTTGCTATCATCGGACTGAATGCTTTGCAAAAACACACCATGCGGTGATCCTCGGAGATGGAGGCGCTTGATACAACCTCCCCCATAACTGGCCACCCATTGGTCGGTGGCGCCGGTGGTGATTGGTTAGCTCGATCTCCAACCGGGGATTGAACCGGTGGCTCCGGAGGCGTGATGTGATCCAGAGATGAGCTTGGAGGGGAATGGACATCCCTTTGCTTGGTCTCCTCAGTATCCAGGAGGGGCTTCTCCCCCGGTCTTCGGCGGCTGAGGCATTAACCGTCACCAAAATGTCATCACCCCCACCACTGGTGTTTGGCTCCAAAGGAGCCTGGTGGGATGACACCTCCGTGGCATCCTTCGCGGCACCCGGAGGTGTGGGATGTGACGCGGTCCCACTCTCTGCTAGCTCGGCAGGTGGGGTCTCCTCGTCCGAAACTTGGTCAGTGGGGAGAACGCGTGGTGGGCTATAGATCAATAGGCGCTCACATGTTAATAACATTTAATACTTGGCATTAATAGCTCAGGGAGTCTTCGGATTCTTACCTTCGAGCTAGGTGCTTGACCTTAGGTACCTTTGAGGAACCTTCTCAAAGTCTTCAGACTCGGTATTCGAGTTCGAACTGTCGTCAGGCTGAATCAACTGCGGTCGACGCGCCTTCTTCGGGGCGAGAGGAGGGACGTCCTCTGCGGTGTCCGGTGACACCGCCCTCTTTCTTGCGAGGGGGAAATCGCCTTCCCCTTCATCCTCATGCTCCTCCTGTTAATTAGAGGAGTCATGGTTTCCTAAGACGCAATATCCGGATGGTCCTTGATACGGAGACCTCGTCGGCTTTTTTTCTTCTTCTTCTCCTTCTTTTCTGGCGCCTTGTAAGGCACCACGACGAGCATCTCCGACAATAGCTTGGATCTAGGGTCTTCGGGTTGTGGTGCCGAGCAGTTGATGCCCATGGCTTTTCTCAACCATTTATGCAGAGGTGATCGAAAAGGTGCTTAGACTTCCTTTCAGAAGACGAAGACGATCAATTAAAACTATGTTATACCTGGGAAGAAGGGTTATCGGCATGTAGGCCCCGATTCTACTCCTCGGCTGGCCAGCTCTCCCGAGCCTTGAACAACAGCTTCCACAATTTCTTAGGAGTGGTGCGGAAGAGCCGACGAACAGTAGGCTCATCGTCAAGCCGATAAGCCCACATGGGAGAGTCTCGGCTCTGACAAGGGAGGATGCGCCGCTGAAGCATGATCTGGACCATGTTGGTCAGCTCGATCTTGCCTTTGATCATTGAGGCGATGCCCTTCGGTAGGTTGTCCACCTATGTATCCGAGCCCCAGTCGAGGCCCTTTTAGAGCCAAGAGGTCAATCTTATGGGGTGACCGGATCTGAACTCGGCCAGAGCAACCCGGCCTTCTTCCCTTGGTTCGGTGATATAAAACTACTCCTTTTGCCAAATCTTGATGGTGTTGATGAAGGTGCTGGATGGCCACCCGACGCGGAGGATCTTGCTGATGACCGCCCTGCCGCAGTCTGCATGTTCGCCGGCGACACACTTCGGCTTGATGTTGAATACCATGAGCCATAGTCGGAAGTGCAGTTCGACCTGCAAGAAGGCCTCACAAATGATGATGAAGGCCGATATGTGCATGAAGGAGTTCGGCGGGAGGTCATGGAAGTCCAGTCTGTAGAAGAACATGAGGCCCTGACGAAGGGGTGGAGCGGGAAGCTCAGTCCCCGGATGAAGTGAGGGACGAATACCACCCTCTCGACTGGCTTGGGGGTGGGAACCACCTGGTTCTTCTCCGGAGCACAGTGGTAGATGTTGGAGGGGAGGTAGCTGATGTTCTTCAGGTCCCGGATATCTTGGTCGGTGACCGTGGAAGCCTCCCACTTGCCGTTGGAACCAGAACCAACCATGGGAGGGCTCGAAGGGGGAGTTGTGGAAGAGCTGGGTCTGGGCTTTGGAGGCTTAGGAGATTGGGAAAGCAGAGGATGCGAATAGGAAGTGTGGCTAAGCCTTGGGGTTTTCTTTCCGTTTTATGGGGCTTGTCGCCGGTTAGCCTCCCTTTAATGCATTGTGAATCCCTCCGCTTCCCAAGATGTGTGTATCGTTATATGCACATGATTAATCATATCCCTTGTGAAACAGAGCATGATCTATGCATTGATCGTTCGTGCTGATGAGAAAATGGCCTCGAACCACGAATCAAGTTTTTGTAGCTAGTTCAGTGGTCTTGGTGGGCCATGACCTTTTGTTAGAAAGGTTGTCAGGGAACACTATTTGCTCCTTGACACTTGGCCTTCTATAAGCAAGACCTACGTCACTATCATAGCCTTAGAGTTCGCAACCAAACTTTCCAAGAAGGCGACTTAGTGCTCCATTTGAGTCAAGACCAAACATGAATGCATAAACTTTCGCCCCCTTGGAAGGGCCTTTTGTCATCAGCAAGAACCTCAATAACATGTCATATTATCTTATTGACATATGTGAACGCAACAAGCCTCACAACTTTGAAGAGGAAACCAATATGCCATGGAATATTGCTCATCTTCGGCCTTATTATACTTAGAGCCGCTAACTCCAACTCTTATGTACATACCTTTGTATATACCTTCCTGTTCAATATAATAAAGCCGACACCTCCAAAAATTGGGGTCTCTGTCGTTTCATCTCAAAAAATTGTGCATGAGACTTTATTCTTTGAACATAAGTCATAAGGGGGCTCCCGACTCAACGACTTAGCCGTTAATACACCTCTTGACCCAGCAAAATGACATTCTAAAGTTGGTTAAACCTTCCTGTTTGCAGGATGCTACTCCGAAAAGGTGACCTAGTGTATTCTCGATTGGTCAATTCATCTGGACCTTGAACTTATCCATGTTAAAACACTCGCTTGAGTCACATGTGAGCCATCTTACAGAGAGCGAGGATAAACCATGGGCTATCATGCCAGCTTCATTGAAGCAAGATTTGAGCCTCAAAAGCATGTCTCAATGCTGAGCCTCAAAGGACGTCTTATAAATGTTCAATACTTTATTTTGAACAGATTATATGTCTTCCTATCTATATGTCCTAATTTGCAGCAACAAATTTTATTTTATTTTTGCCGAGTCAACTCTAGACGTCAGGGTTATGCCACTTGATCATACAATGACCAGTTATTCTTCTTGGTAAATTCATCAAGACCTGTTTGCTATAAATACACATGATCTCATCCTGCCGGCTCATGATACGCTAAATAAATACGAGTTATTGGATAAAAAGAAAATGCTATGCAAAGCAAACCCATTGATAGGTTGCCATAGAGAAGATCGCAAATCAACAAGTATTACATGCACGATTGCACGATAAGTGGCTCAATTTTGCTACTCCTATTACAGGCTCATTTCAAAAGCCACAAAAATATCTGAGTTTTTGTCCCCTGCCTCAGTCTACTTATGTTGATCCTCTATGCCAGTGACTTTTGGATCCACCTGAGCCAACTCATCTTATTGAATTCGAAGGCCCCTTCGCACCCAATGGATTGTGTAAAGAGCTTGTAAATTTGAGTCTCTAGGTACGATAACAGATGAGTCAACATCAGGAGCGAAAGATTGCTTATGGAGAGGTGGCACAAGCTCAAAGGGTTTGTCCTTCGGAGGGTCTATGCGCTTATTCTCCATCAAATAGGCAGGTTGATACTTCACCAGATGCAGCTCGTCAGCAATGTGAGTTGACAGTGGGTGGATCTTCTTCATGCTACTGGCATAATCTTCCTTTGAAAATTTTGAGCCGTCAATTTTGTATCCCGGAAACTCCGCTTCCAGCCTCACTAGGTCCAATTCGGGCAAATATGCCTTTGCGCGAGTAAGGGCCATATTAGCTCCAGCGCGAGCCGTTGACCTCCTGAACTCTTCAACCCATTAGGCCACTATGGACAGCTGTTTCAGGATATTTTTGAGTCCATTCGGAGGCTGGTCAAGATTGTTTACCGCTGTTATGGAAAAGACGTATCCAGTGAACATTTGTTCCACATATAAGAAAATCACTTTCAGCTTCACTATTGACTCCTACAAAAGATTGTAAATTTTTCGCCTTGCACAAAGAAGACAAGCAGGAACATGAGCCGGAAAATTTTAATTTCCCATAATATCAACAGTAGAGACATAAAAAAATTGTACCAGAAATGGCAGCAGTCATATCAGTAATTTGCTTTGTAGGATCGAAAGTAGGTCTAGAGGGGGGTGATTAGAGTACTCGGCCAAATAAAACTATGCATTTTCCCAATTGTAATTCTTGGCAAGTTTTAGCATTCATAGCATATAAAGTACACCCTACACATGCATGTCTAAGAGTATAGCAGCGGAAAGTAAGGACATTGCACATGTAAGTAAAGAGTGGGTAAGGAAAGCAAACACAATAGATGACACGAAGATTTTTCCCGTGGTTCCGATAGGTGGTGCTATCGTACGTCCACATTTATGGAGTCTTCAACCCACGGAGGGTAACGGTCACGAGAGTCCACAGAGGGATCCACCGATAAGGGTCCACGAAGTAGCAACCTTAACTATTCCATACGGCTTCCGTCCACGAAGGACTAGCCTCACTATGGCTAGATCTTCATGAAGTAGGCGATCTCCTTGCCCTTACAAACTTCTTGGTTCACTCCACAACACAAAGTAGGAGGCTACCAAGCGACACCTAACCAATCTAGGAGGCACCACCATCCAAAAGGTAATAGACTCAATAATGACGATGAACTCCTTTCTCTTGTGCTTCAAGATGATAGACTCCTCAACACAAAATAACTCTCTCACAGATTTGGGTTGGTAGAAGAGATGGGATTGGTGGAAAGAAAATTGGGGAGGCTAGAAATCAAGATCCATATGGTTGGAGTGGAATATCTTGATCTCCACACAAGGGTAGGTGGCTCTCTCTCAGAAAATTGAGTAGGATAGGTATGGAATAGTTCTAAGTGCTTCTCATTCGAGTAGGTGGTGGTGGAGGGGTATATATAGGAATCTACAAAAATCCAACTGTTACACACAATAAGTCAGACTCGGTGACACCGATGTGTAAATCTCGGTGGTACTGAAGTGACTTAAAGTTAGCAACTTTTGAATTTTGGTGAGACCGATATAGGATTCTCGGTTACACCGACAAGGTGACCAATGGTCAGATTTACCAAACTCGGTGACGCTAATTTTATATTCTCGGATGGACCAAAAATATGAACTTGCGTAACAGAAAGTTGGCAACCCAACTTGGTGGCACCGAAAGCAGTGTCGGCTGCACCGAAGGGGTTAGGGTTTGGCTGAGTTTGTCTAGGGTTTGGAATCGGTGGCACCAGGATAGGAAAGTTAGTTGCACCGATTTTGAATGATTGGCTAGAGAGACTTTTGTGGGAGAGCTTGTGGATGTTTTTGGTGACTATCATTTGTGCACGTATGAGCATTTTGTTCACCAACAAAACTTCACCCCCTTTTAATAGTATTGGCTTTCCTATGGAGTCAAAGTGATTTCTCACAAATGTAAAATGTAGAGTCCTCTTGCTTGAAGCTTGGCCAAACTATTTCCCTGAATCTTGGGTGGTTCCACAATCTCCACAAACCTTTTGCCATCCCTATCATTGAACTTTTCCTGAAATATACTTGGTGGAAACATTAGTTAAATGACTTATATGTTGTTATTAATTACCAAAACCACCAAGGGAGCAAATGTGCTTTCAATCTCCCCGTTTTTGGTAATTGATGACAACATCTAGATCAAAGCTTCGACAAATATATAATCAATGAATATAATCGTCGCTTTGAGAAGTATGTGATAAGTAAGAGCCCCCCCTATATTTGTGCATTATTTTAAATTTGCGTTTGAATGCAAATGCACAATCGATTAGGTACATGGGTCACTTCTTACATGTCACATACCACTTGGTCGTGTGCGAGAATAATTAGAATGAACATCATAGCACAACACAATCAAGCAAAGATGAATGATCATCACATAAGCATTAACATGATAGGAAATAGTAGCATCACACATTAAAGCGTATGATCAAACATCATCGAACAAGTATCACAAGCAACCAAAAGAGCATTGCTTTTGAGAATGCAACAAACACCAAACGCTCTCTCACTCGAAGCCTAAAGATCTATATAAACTTCTCCCCCTTTGGCAACAAGTTACCAAAAAGTTCAAACGCATATGTCTAAGCGTTCTTGGGATGATATCCTCCAGTTGTTGATGAAGGAGTTGAGAGAACAACGTTGGCGAAGATTTCTACAGATGTCATGGATGCAACTAGAGTGGATGTAGGAGGAGCAGGAGATGATGGAGCAGGAGCTGAGCTGATAGTAGGAGGAGCTGTTGAAGAGGCCCTCGAATCTGGTGCAGGCATTGTAGCTGATCTAGCCTTAGTAGTGAACTATGTGCACGGCCTGAGAAGTGATCCGTCCTCCTCCTCATCATGATTAGAATTAGTACAAGAAACCCGAGGGATGTCCACAGAGTAAACTTCCTTCTGTAGCTCTATGACTATCTTCGTCACCTTGTCCACCTTATCATCAAGAGTCTTGATCCTTGACTCAAAGATCCTCACAAGACTATTTTGATTGTCCAGAATCCCCTTGATATACATCTGCATGCCCTGAACTGCTGAGATCAAAAGATCCATTTGCTCATTTCTGGATCTAGGGGCTTGAGCACTAGCGGCTCTAACTGCCTCTGCCTCTTCGTGAGCTGCAGTTGAAGGTGGATGATCTAGGTTCATCACCACAACATTGTCCTCGAGCTCTGGCTGAAGTGGTAAATGTGGACGATCTAGAGCAAATATGTGCTTCTCCAACTGAGAGTTGATGAGCATCTGGATGTAGGGTGCATAGCAGCAAGAGCGCTTCTGATCAGAAGCAACCCTAATGACTGTCTCAACAATCAAGTCCATAACTCTAATCCTAGTGTGTTGATCAAGATGGATCAGCATGTTGATGGAATAACCTCGGATCATCTTGTCATCTCCTGATTTGGGCATTAAGGTATGCCTCAAAATAGTGTTCATGGTACGGAGGCCTGCTTGCAGATAGTAGATGGATCCTAGGTTGTGGGATTGCACTTTGTCTGCAGGGATAGGAGTATACATATCCTTCATGGCATTGTGGCTTGCCTTGGATTCAGAGTATACGTCCAAATCAGCATCTTGAATCTCTGGAACTCCTAGCAGTGCAGCCAACTCATCAACAGTCGATTCATACCTTGCTCCTTCAGTCATCCATACAATCCTACCATCTCCGTAGAAATGTGCAGTGGAGTAGAATTGCATGATCATGTCATCGTTCCATGCAGTAAGTTCTCCTGGAATGAACTCATCTAGACCAATTAAGTGGAAGTTATCTTGGACACTTGGGAAGTAGTCCTCATTCTCCATAATGAACTTCCAATCAACATATCTCATGTCACTTACTGATGGGCTCTTGTCTAGCAGCGCTGTCTAATAAAAGTCTTGGTGCTCTCTGGTGTAAAACCTGTAGTCAATAGCATTCTTCTTTCTCTGGGCATGTGGATCTACAACTCTCCATGCCCTCAAACCTGAGTCTTTCCTCTTCTTCGTATCCTCGACTACTGGGTAGCTGGCATCATGTACAGGAAGATGTGGTCTGAGCTTCATCAAGGTAGTAAGATCATCATCATCCTCAACTATGGAGGTTGTACCCTTGTTCTTCTCTGAAGCAGGAATATCTCTGGTAGTCCTCTTGGGCTTTACAACAATAGCTTTCTTGGACTTGGTGCTCTTGGATGTTCTAGTCTTTGGCATAGCATCAGTCATAAGCTTCTTGGATTTCTTCTTGGCAGGGGCCTTCTCAACATGTTCTTCCTCCTCCTCAGCAACAGCAGCACTAGAAGTCTCCTCTGGAGCTTTATACATGGATGTAGGCCTACTAGTCACATGGACGATACTCTTTCTGGCTCTCTTCTTCTCTCATGTCTTCTTAGGAGGTGACTCAAGACGTAGAGTCATTTGAGCTCTAGCACTCTCAGTGCTCTCATAGCTTCAGGAGGTGCATATGTTTTGCTGACAACTCTCCTGGAAGAAATGGCTCCAGTAGCAGACTTCTTAGCAGCCTTCTCTTGCTTCTTGGTGAGAGTCTCCTCAGGAACAAAATCTGAATCTTCTTCATCAGAATTTAGCTTCTTCCTGGTCCTTGTGGCAGACTTGGGCAACCCATGGGAGTCGGGGGTGTTTGGATCTGAAAAATGAACTGGACTCTGGGCTTGTGCCAGAACTCATGTCAACTCCCTACTCTGGCAGATTCTGACCATCTGACTCTGACATGCTGACCCTATAAATAGAGTATAGAAGAGCAGAAGAAGATGAGTCATCACAAAATGAGGCTGGTTTAAGTTTGAACAATAGATTTTCAAAGTTTTGCATTCTGTTAGATGAATATCGGTACAGCCGAAGCAACAATTTCGGTGCTACCGAAACTGACTATCTCTCTTAACAGAAACTTGGCACTCTGTGCTCGGTTCCACCGAGACGGTTTTGAGCAACACAGAAAAGGCCAGTCGGTGAGACCAACTGTTTGCTTCAGTTCCACCGAGATGCATCGGGCGGACAGCAAAACCCTAAAATTCCATGGTTCTCTAATCTACGGGATTCTTTTGTGGATAGGAAGCTTTCAAGCAGTGGCAAGATCACGTAGTAACCCTAATGCGCAAGCTTTGGAAGATGGAATGCAAGAGGGGGTCGAATCCATACCCTAACTTGGCGCGGATCCACTACGGCGGCGACAACAGTGAAGATTCCGGCGACGACGGCGATTCCCAGCGGCGGAGGAGCACAGGAGGACAAAGGCGACGACCAGGGGTCTCAAAAATGGCAGCTTAGGATTCTGAGGTGTGACGGTTTGAGGATGAATTTCAAAGCGTCGGGGTCCACAGTATATATACCCACCACTATCGGTGACACCGATTCTAAATTCTCGGTGTCATCGAGTGCCTCTACTGTTAGTTGACAGGGACACTCGGTGTAACCGAGAATATGGAATCGGTTGTACCGAGATTGAAAACCAGATCAACCCTAGGCATTCGATGAGACCGAGATGTTGTGCTTGGTTCCATCGAGATGGTCTTGGGAGGTTTTAATGGCCAGTCCTTTGTCGATACAGAACTCCGAGTGCTCCACACACAGAGGGATCGAAAAGCACTTGTTCAAATTTTGTGATGCGGCATGAATAGAATATGAGGTGAGGTAGCATAGATAGCTAAAGAGGTGGTCCTAGGCATTCTTGTATATCCAATTGGCAAAAGATAAATCAAAATCCAAATAACAACAATTAGATATCCTCGAATGAGTAAATAAATGCAGACCAATATGCTCACACAATAAGATATCAAATGAAATCATGGCAAACATGCACATACATAATAGTATCTAACAAGCACTTTGGTGATGATGGAGCAATCTATATATGAGTATATTGACTTAGGAGCCAAGTAAGAATACTTGATCATAGGTCATACTCATCATTTAAGCACAAGTGGGGTTACCACTTTTACATAAAGCATTTAATGTTGTCACATACTAAGAAATGCTTTGTCTCAAGACTTTGAGTAAAGCTCCCCCTAGATGTGACATCCCCCATAGGAGGGATAAACTAACCTTGGGTTTTGTCGAAGAAGACTTCATGTTGGTGAGGTAGTGGTGGATGCTCAAGGTTGATGAAGATCACCAGGAGTTGGGAGCATCCTTGTTGTTTCATTACTCTTCTTACCTACATGGGTTAGTCCCAACGCACAATAGACAAATACAAGGATATCTATGGACATGGAGTGCATAGTATATGTTATGATGTCCATTGATTTGTTGATTACCTTGTCCCTTGCTTACCTTTGAGGGAATGTGTGACTCCTTGAACTATTGCATAAAGTTGATGTTGATTGCAAATAGTCTTTGCCAATAATGAATATGAGTGAATTTCATTGGCGGAGTCACCCCTCAAGAACTCTCTAGTTCTTCTTATTGTGGACCCACATCAAGTTGATGGGGATCCTTGGTGTTGAAGTAGCACTTGTAGAAGTTGAGCTTGTAGTAGCCTTGGGAACCCACTTCACGAAAGCTTGGGATCCATCTTCATATGAGTCTATGTCCTCTTGAAGCTTGTGGTCTTGTGGTGGAAGGTCATCTTGCAACTTTGTTCCCTTTGGAAGAGTATTTTCATACCTCTACTTTTGAGGAACAAACTTGGGATTGGGGTATTGACCTTCTTCCCATTCAACTCCATTAGCGTTGAAGTAGCCGACACCACGATTCTTCCGGTATCCTCCATGCTTGCGTACAATCTCATCAAATTGTTTGTACCCTTCAAGACTCTTGTAGATACCTTTATCTATAATTCCTTTCAATAAAGCATTTTCTTGTTCAAGTGTAACTTGGCTAAGAGAATCATCATTAGTGGAATCAATAAAACTACTAGAAGCAACATCATTGGATTTAGCATTTTTATTGTTGCTACTAGATGAAGAACCTTTCTTGCCTTTGTTACTAGTTTGCTTAGATTTAACTTGTCGCATGAATGTAGACAAGAGTAGTCGTTTGGCAAGATAAGAGGAAGTCTTCTTTTGAATATCGTCATTGATAGCTTTAAGGAACTCATGCTCTTGCTCCAAATTCAGCTTCTCGAAGCGTAGCTTCACATGTGTCCTTAAAAGCTCTCTATGATCTTCTAAAGTTTAATTGTGAGCTAACTTAAGAGTTCTTAGTTGTTGAGTTAGTCATTATATTTCCAAATTATCATCATCACACGACTTATCTTGACTAGCGTTAGAATTATCAAATTCACTTTGACTATCGTTACTAGTTTTATCACATAGCAAGTCATCATCACAAATAAAATCATCTTCATCACTATCGAAATCAAGATATTTGGGGTTTGATACCTTGGGGCCTTTAGCCATGAAGCAACTTCCACTCCCTTCATTTGGTGAATCAAATAAATCATAGGATTTGGTTGTCACTAGTGCAATTCTGGCAACACCATCATCTTGACTGTGGTCGGAGTTAGAGTGATAGCTTCTCTCAGAGTTGTTGTCGGAGACGGAGCCGGAAACCCATTCACCAACATGAGCTTGATGTTTCCTTCTTGAGTAGCTCTTGGTGTACTTGTCCTTCTTCTCTGAGTCCCTACTTCTCCTTGAGGGTCTACATTCATAATGATCATCTCTACTCCTTCTTTCTCTTCGAGGTGATTGATCTCTCGAGCTTCGTCTTCTTAGTGACTCTTCTCTTCGTTTGTAAGAAGCCATGCACTCATTGGAGTAGTGTCCGGGATTCCCACAATTGTAGCAGTTTCGGTCATGACTTGGCAAACGCTTCTCTTCATATCTTGAGTTGGAGCTTTGATCTTTGCTTCTATTCTTGTAGAACTTGTTGAATTTCTTGACCATGAGGCTTATCTCTTCATTTGTGACAAGGTTGTTGCTTGAGGTAGCGGGAGTATCACTTGTTGCTTTGTAAGCACCGCTAGACTTGTGATGTAGTTCTTCCTTGTCTTTGAGTGTCATCTCATGAGCAACAATTCTACCAGTCACTTCTGTTGGTTTGAGATCTTTGTAGTTGGGCATCATTTGGATCAAGGTACACACGGTGTCATATTGATCATCCAAAGCTCGAAGTATCTTCTTGATGATGAATTTTTCTGTCATTTCTTCTCTTCCTAAGTTGACAATCTCATTGGTGATGAGAGCTGGCCTAGAGTACATCTCAGCGACTCCTTCACCATACTTCATCTTGAACTTGTCAAGCTGACCTTGAAGAACATCTAACTTGGATTCTCTCACGGACTCAGCTCCTTCATGCATATCAACCAAAGTATCCCAAATCTCTTTTTCATGTTGAAGACAGCTGATTTTGTTGAATTCTTTGGCGCATAGGCAGTTGAACAGAATGTCACATGCTTGAGCATTTAGTTGCAACATCTCCAATTCATCCGCGGTCGCTTCACGATCCGGTTCCTTTCCTTCCGCAAAGAATTCACCTTGCAAGCCAACACGAACAACACCCCAAATGGCGGGGTTAGGACCGAGCAAATGCATTTTAATTTTGGGCTTCCAACTAACAAAATTGGTGCCATCAAAGTACGGACCTCTATGGTGATAATTTCCCTCACTAGATGCCATACTTCTCCTAGGTTGTGAAACCAATGCAATGGAGACCGAAGCTCTGATACCACTTGTAGGATCGAAAGTAGGTCTAGAGGGGGGTAATTAGACTACTTGACCAAATAAAATAATTCTTTTTCCCAATTTTAATTCTTGGAAAGTTTTAGCATTCATAGCATATCAAGTACACCCTACACATGCATGTCTAAGTGTAGCGACCCGACCTGAAAGGTCGAATCTCCGGTGTTTCCGTACCACCCCAAGATCATGCTGGTACACACACGGTACATCAATGTATATATCAAAGGGGAAATCACACAACATTATATTAATCGAAATCTCATATCGAGTCCTTTATTACAATAAATATTACAATAAAGTGGTTGAAGGCCAACTCATGAGAATAACTAAGTCTTGCGGAAGCGTCGAAGGTAGATGAGTCCATCTGACTCCAAGGGCATCTCACCGAGCGTAGAACGTGTCCTCACTCCTGGTCGGAAAAGTACTCTGCAACATGATACGTTGCAGCCGTGTAGGTCAACATATGGAATATGCCGGCAAAGTCACAAGAGAGGGGTGAAAAGATAATCATCTAGTCTACATGCTTATATGGCAGGTGGGGTGGTAAGTTTTTGCGTAAAGATAATTTTTCCTACATCAAGAGAGGGGTAAGCAAAAATTATTACTAGGTTGATTAATGAGATGGTTCCACCAACCAATTCTCATACCCAAGTTATTAATACCCACATCATCATATTACTTGTGTTGAGAATTCCGAATGTTTCAGTTCCTTTGGCTCAAGTCGTCCATGACCGTGGACACGGATAATCGATTAGGTTTGAGTACTCTACAGAGTTTTGCACACATTCCCCACAAGATTTGGTCGCCTCCGTTTGATTTCTCGCACTTCAGGGTGTTTGAGAAATGGATGACCAAAACATGGTCTTCCAAAGGGTTTCCCTGCGACTCTGTCGGTGCCCATCCTTTCCTACCGTTCTTCTACATCTCGTAGCACCGCCTGTCCAGGGTCACCACGATATCCAACCAAGCCAGAGCCCATAATGACTTGTGGCTGTGCAGGTAAGCCTTGGGTCTTGAAGCACCCATCCATCTCTTTGTGCCTGGGTGGATCTTTCCACGTGAATACTGGCCATCTCCAGCATCACCTAGGCAAATCCACTGGTTTCTCTAGGGTGCCGTTCAACCATCATCCACCCAGAGGTATGTTGAAAACTCGGAGTCTTGAAATCTTGATCATTATGTAGGTCTTGAAATTATTAACTCTCTCAACTCTCATGAATCACACAACCAACTCCGTCTACTCATAGCATAGCAAAAAGTAAAACAACGTTTCCCAGGGCCAATGTGTCAAGGGTTGAGAGGGGTTCCTACCACATGATACTACTACAATGTAACCAAGTTTCCAACTAAACTATCTTGCATGCAATTGGGGAAGATGGTAGAACTAATGCATATAAAACATGGGTAAACATGATCAAAGTGACTTGCCTGATTGATGATCTTCGTACGTGAGTGACTCTAAGTAACAAGCTTCGCACTCCGGATAATCTAACGAAGCAAACAAGAGCACTCAATAAGCATACAACAAAATATTGCAAAATAAGCATACAACAAAATATTGCGAGGGGCTACGTGGCAGCCTGCGTTGAAGGGGTCCAGGCGACTGCGGTTGACGTCCAGCGTCGAATGGTGGGATCGGAGGGGCGAGAGGGAGAGTGGAGCGATGGGCACGAGCGATGGGGTGTTCGGTGGTCTGAGTAACTCCGGCGAGCTCTCCTACGACGGTCTGGCGACGGGAGAGAGGGGGTCGGGGTGGAAATGGAGCGCGGAGGAGGGGCTCTATTTATAGAGTGCTCGGGTGGGTGCGGGGAGGAGAGAGGAGGGAGATCCGGGAAGGGAAGAAACTGCCGGCGAGGGTGGCGCGTGCGGGAGGAAGAAGGCGACCGCGCGGGCGTTACAGGCGGTCGGGGTGGGACCCGGTGTCAGAGAGAGGGAGAGTGGTTACTACGTGTCGGTCGACCGGTTGGAAATCAATTCGCTAATAAATGCCCGTGGGCCGGCCCGTTTAATTATAAAACCGTTACTGTTTTTATTAACCAGAGCAGTAAAACGTCTTTAAAAGCATTCAAAACATTTCTAAATATAGGAGTATTATATATCAAAATTAACAGAATAATAAATGCCATTTATTGAACATTTTTATTCTGTAATTTAAATAGTTTGAAAAAAATAATATTTTTAGAAATTGCCTAATTGTTTTTAAATCCTTTTTGCAAAATATTTTCAAAATAACTCCTGGTTGTTTTTGTTCAAATAAATCACCAATTAGGTCCTGGTGTGGAGTGTCATGTTACTCCCCTCTTATTTTGAACATTTTACCAAGATTTACAAATAGGTGAAAGCAACACATTGAAAGTAGAAAGGGCTTTCAAAAATTCAGAGAAGGCATTTTAACAATACATGTATTTAAGCAATGATGATGATAGATGCATAGCTATATATCATAACATTCCAAAATGGAATTTTGGGATGTTACACTAAGAGTATAGCAGCGAAAAGTAAGGATATTGCACATGTAAGTAAAGAGTGGGTAAGGAAAGCAAAAACAATAGATGACACGAAGATTTTTCTCGTGGTTCCGATAGGTGGTGCTATCGTACGTCCACGTTTATGGAGTCTTCAACACACGGAGGGTAATGGTCGCGAGAGTCCACGGAGGGCTCCACCCATAAGGGTCCATGAAGTAGCAACCTTGACAATTCCATACGGCTTCCGTCCAGGAAGGACTAGCCTCACTATGGGTAGATCTCCTTGCCCTTACAAACTTCTTGGTTCACTCCACAACATGAAGTATGAGGCTCCCATGCGACACCTAACCAATCTAGGAGGCACCACCCTCCAAAAGGTAATAGGCTCAGTAATGACGATGAACTCCTTGCTCTCGTGCTTCAAGATGATAGACTACTCAACACACAATCACTCTCTCACAAATTTGGCTTGGTAGAAGAGATGGGATTGGTGTAAAGCAACTTGGGGACGCTAGGAATCAATATCCATATGGTTGGAGTGGAATATCTTGATCTCAACACACTGCATAGGTGGCTCTCTCTCAGAATGCTGAGTTGGATAGGTATGGAATAGTTCTAAGTGCTTCTCTTTCGAGTAGGTGGTGGTGGAGGGGTATATATAGGCATCTCCAAAAATCCAACCGTTACACCCAATAAGTCAGACTCGATGACACCGATGTGTAAATCTCGGTGGTACCAAAGTGACTTATAGTTTGCAACTTTCGAATGTCGGTGAGACCAATATAGGATTCTCGGTTGCACCAACAAGGTGACCAACGATCAGATTTATGAAACTCGGTGATGCTGATTCTATATTCTCGGATGGACCGAAAATATGAACTTGCATAACAGAAAGTTGTCAACCCAACTCGGTGGCACCAAAAACATTGTTGGTTGCACCGAAGGGGTTAGGGTTTGGCTAAGTCTGTCTAGGGTTTGGAATCGGTGGCATCGGGATAGGAAAGTTGGTTGAACCGATTTTGAATGATTAGCTAGAGAGACTTTGGTGGGAGAGCTTGTGGATGTTTTTGGTGACTATCACTTGTTCACGTATGAGCATTTTGTTCACCAACAAAACTTCACCCCCTTTTAATAGTATTGGCTTTCCTATGGAGTCAAAGTTATTTCTCACAAATGTAAAATGTAGAGTCCTCTTGCTTGAAGCTTGGCCAAACTATTTCCTTGAATCTTGGGTGATTCCACAATCTCCACAAACCTTTTGCCATCCCTATCATTGAAATTTTCTTGAAATATACTTGGTGGAAATATTAGTTCAATGACTTATATGTTGTTATTAATTACCAAAACCACCAAGGGAGCAAATGTGCTTTCATGCTTCTTCAACATTTTCAGCTCATCACTAACTGAGCCTAGACTCTTTTCGGTCTCTTCTGCTCGTTTCAGTAAGGTGGTTTTTCCTTGTCAAAGTTGGCCTTAGCTTGATCTAGAAGATCGTTCGCTTGCCGCATGGAACCTTAAAGATGAGCCGCCAACAGTTCTACATCATCCTTAAGCTTCTTGTCTTCTTTAAGCCGCCTTTCAAGGCTGGTTGTGAGAGACTCGGCATCCTCCAATGATTCATGTGCAAACATCTAAAGCATGAGAGAAATTATACAAGCCACAAGCTGACTTAGGCAGATGAACCGGCCCTTGGGTGAGGGACTCCTGGTTTAAGGGGTCCTTAGGTGGCCGACCTGTTTTCTTATGGGCCGGACTATATGGACCGCTTACCGAGCATTGGATTGATCGAAGGCCCTGTCTCCAAGAAGGAAGCTTCGGGAGTCGTAGCGTGTCCTCCACGTTCGGAATACTGAATAGTCATGTTTTTCCCTTTCATTTATGACCGACCATGTGTAAACTCTTGGTACCATCGGCATCTATATAAGCCGAAGGGTTTTAGGTTGTAAGGGGGAGAACAACTCATCTAGCATTTAGCTATTCGATCTCGAGGTAGATCAACTCTGTAACCTTCATATCATGAATATAATCAAGCAGGATGTAGGGTTTTACCTCCATAGGAGGGCCCAAACCTGGGTAAACATCGTCTCCTTCATCCCTGTTACCATCGATCCTAGTCTCATAGTGTCACGCCCAAGATGCGATCCTATCCTTATTTTTGGCACGAGGGTCTCGACAGGGATAGAAGCGCATCTCGTTGTTTTGCAAGAATGGATATCATTACAAGTACATGTGCACAAGAGATGAGTATATGGAATTGGCTTACAGTTGGCACAAGCTACATCAAGATCACATCAATACAACAACATATTCAAACATCATACATAACAACAGGGTCCGACTACAGACGAAATCAAATGATAAAATGACATGCATCCTTGCTATCCTAGGCTGCCGCCTGGAAACCATCCTAGATCGATGTAGAAGAAGAATAAGAACTCCAATTCAAACAAGCATCGCACTCACATCAAGTCATCGCATTACCTATACCTGCAACTGTTGTTGTAGTAATCTGTGAGTCATAGGGACTCGACAATCTCATTTCCAAGGGTATCAAGACTAGCAAAGCTTAATAGGTGAGGTATGTTTAAGTGGTGAGGCTGCAGCAAGCAACTAAGCATTTATTTGGGTGGCTAACTTACGAATACAAAAAGTAAGTATGGTGGTCTACGCATATCGGACTTGAGCTAGTAATGATCACTACCTGTTCCTGAACACCTACTTATGTTAAATATAACCCCATCGTGTTCTCTCTCGGATAAGGACTCACGAGAAGAGACAGTCATGGTTACGCACACAGTTGGTGTATTTTATTTTAGTTTACTTCAAGTTTAGTATGACCGGGTGTTAAACAAATTTTCCAAGTTGCCACAAACCATGGACACAGCTTTCCAAAAGATTTAACCCTATAGGGGTGCTCCAACTCATCCATCACAAATTAACCACACGCCACATTGGAATTCCTCAACCGCGGAATCACCTGTAGTATTTGTGGAATCCCGATGGAAAATCTCAACTTCGAGATAGCCCGAAGTGTCGTCGAAATCCCACGCGCAAGATGTTCGAGAAAGGTATGACAAGTCCAGCAAGGCCGCCCGATGTGTCGACGAATCTGAAAGGAGCCACGTATCTCATGCTCAGGACACGACCGGATGGGACTAGCTATGGGAAAACCAATCCCCGAGTTTCCTCGAGGCGGCCCTACAGGCAGCCCGTTTGGGACCAACACCATCAGCACTGGCCCCCCTGTATTATGTTGACTTAATCCTCGGGTTCATGATGCCCTATGCTTTAGAAACGATGTTCAGTATTATTATGTTGAGCAAATGTAGTACCAAATTTGGGACTTGCCAGACAAGTTTTATGCTAAAACGAAAATCAAGGGGGTCCCAATAACAACCCCGAGCATGTTAGGAGCGCTCAATATGGAACATAACACCGGTACACAAGTAACTATGGCAGAAAAGGTGGAACAAACACCGAGAAAAAGGTCAAGCCTTCCACCCTTTACCAAGTATATATGTGCATTAAATGAAATAGCAATAATATTGCGATAACAAAAGAATTTCCATGTTGACACATGGAAGCAATTGCACCTGCAGCTAGAAACGCTATAAGAAGAGTTGAGCAAGCGGTAACATAGCCAAACAAAGGTTTGCTGGGATGTGGAGGGGTTAGAGGCTTATCATGGCAATGTTGGGAGACTTGACAAACAAGTGGTAGGTAGCGAGACATCATGATAAAAGCAGGACAACTAGCATACAAATGATAGTAGTGGTATCCATGGAAATGTGTCATCTTGCCTGTTGGGTCTTCAAGGGGATAAGGAGATGGGCCCTCGTAGTCGTTCTCTCCAGGGCCCTCGTACTCAGGCTCGACACTCGGGTCTACCCAAAGACAAATAATACCAAATAAACAATATACCGAGTGCAATGTGCAAATAGGATGATGCATGCTCATATTGATGCAATAACATGGCAATCCTATGCTAGTCATGTTTCACGTGCAGATATTAAGTTGTTTAGTGTTCTGGACGAAACCTCACGTTAAGTACTTTTATCATGCATGAACATGGGAAATATGAATGCATCATGCACAATTGAAGCAAAATCATATAAAGAACGTCGCAAACGGAGCTACGGTTCTCACGCTTCGCTCACCGTAAGGTACAAATGGTTACGGAGATAACAACAAGGAAGGAGAAGGCTATGGGCTATTCCTTGGTGATCCAAGGTTGCCACTCTATAGGGAAGAAATTTTAGCAACAATAGAAACAAAGAACAAGCAAACAATGGAGTATGACTCCCACAACCACAAAATCATGGCAAGTCATAATCTTTCCACTAACAGCAGAATAGCAACTTGTTGCACTCATAATTATAGCTACAGAAGATGTAAATTCACCAACTAAGCATCTACAGCAAGAACACAACATGCTTGGCAATTCATTCAACTACAACAACTAACAAGGGTGCATAGATACATGGCAATGAAGCTCACAAAGTGGCATGAAGAAACAGAGGTTTAGGGACTTAGAGAAAATATCAGCTAGCACATGCATTTAACAATCTAGTGACATGTTGACAGTAGCAAAACTATAATCTACAACAAGCTTCATGTCATGAAAATTAACAACAGTGTAGAGGATAACATCTACTACAAATGTCTAGCACTGAGCAAGAGCTAGAATACAACAGAGCACTTGGTAGCATCCTCTAATCATGACATGAAAATAATTCCTGATTCCAGACTTCATAGAATTTAGCATGTTGAAAACAGAAATTATTTCATAGCTACCTTAGAGAAAGAATTCCACACATACATAAGCTTATCATGCTAAAAGAAAATACCAGGGCATAATACACATAAAACTCTACCACTTTCATGTTGGCACAATCATCAAAGCATGCATGGATAATTAATTACAAAAATGGCAAAGTGCCACCTCATCACAAAATAGCAGATTTACAAACATGCATAAAAGTGAAATCAAATAGCACCATTGCATTCCTTGGGTAATTCTACCCCAAATTCATATATCACACTTTGACGTTTGCATAGAAAAGTCTACACCAAAACCCATTCAAAAAACAACACATAAATCCTATTGAATTCATAAGTGAAATCTTACCTATTTAGTCTACTGCCAGAAATGGCATGTACAAATCTGGACATATTCCAGAAATGGAATAAACCCTATTATCATAGAAATAATAAACAGACAAATAAAATAAAAAAATAAAAAATAAAAGGAGGGGGCCCCACCTGGCAGTCACCAAGGCCCCCTCTGAGAATGACAAATGGGCCCCTGTGGCCCACTGTCATAGAAAGAGGACACACACACAACACTTACAGCATAGTACACACACACACTGTACACGAAAATTTAAAAGGGGGCAAGGGGGATCGAACCCGATACCTCTCGGTCTTTTTCACAAGCGTGCACCACTGTGCTATCGTCTCGTTGTTGGACATAAGAGGGGAACATTGCCTCTACTACTAACTGTCGAAGCTGATCTCCGACGAAACTGAAGAATTGTGACACCAGTGACAGAGCACGGCGATGATGCGATTTCGGCGGCCTATGCGACTAACGCCCAATTGGCACTACGCGGGGCTTGCGGGGTCCTAGGGGAACCCATCCCCGCATCTAACTCTAGCTAGACGCAGCGGCAACGAGGAACTCGAGCATGAGCTTGCGCTCGGCTTGATCATCACGGCGATGGCAAAACAGCAATCCAAACGTGGCTAGTTGAGGCTATGGACGAAACAGAGAAGGAGGAAGGCGACAGCGATGCTCACTGCGAGGCTGCTTGAGGACGCGGCGAGGCGAAGACGACGAGCTGGCGTTGCATGATGAAGCGCAGCTCCACCCGCACGATGCGACAATGGGGAGGCGACGTTGGGACGCTTCGGCCTCCTTAACACCGGGAACAGGATGCGGATAGAACCAGGAACCCCGCAGGCATCTCATACGCCATGAAGAGGCCACCGGCGACGAAGGAGACGCTGGAATTGAACGACGGCTCTTTGCTCTCTCTCTCTCTCTCTGAATTCTGAACTTCTCTCTGAAACTTACGAGGAGGAGGAGGAAGGAGAGAGGGGAGAGGGAGATGGTGGCGGCTGGAGGGAAGCGCGCAACCCTAGGGGAAGGGGCACACACGTCGAGGCTTTAAAGGAGGGGCTAGACGGCGCTCCTCGACATCTGTGAGCGCTCGCGCTTGCTCTCTCTCTCTGAAGCTGACGGAGGACGGGGATGGAGCAGGTGGCCGTCTCTACGAGGGGGTTGGGCCTTGCCAGCGAGATTGGCCAGAAAGCCCACTCACCTCCTCTCTCTCACTCACACAAACAGAAAAAAACAAAGTTTTATTTAGAAAACTCAGAGAACAAAATTAAAAGCAGAGATCAGAGAGAGAAGTTTAAAAGAAAAATAAATACATATTTGGGTTTACTAAAATGCCAGCAATTTAATAAAAACGACTTGGGCATAATTGGAGTAAGTAAATATTTTACCTAAAATATATTAACTAGGCACAGTTGCAAAATATATAGAAGGAGAAAAACTTCAACCCTGGTAGAAGATTCTTTAATAAATCTTAGAAGATTATTTAGAAGATGTTCAACAATTATAATGAGAGAAAACAACAAGAAAATATTATCATGTGGAATATTGAAGGAGAGAGAAAATGCGATGGTTTGAAATAGGAGGGATTAGAGTAGCACTCCAAACAAACAACACATGCACTCATCCCACAACACATACACTCACATCATCACCACATCCACAAGGCAAACATGGCAAGAAAATATTATGCATAGACATGATGATCATGATGCATGATGCATGATACATGAAATGACAATGGCTAGAAGAACTCAAACTCATGATGGCATTACAAATATCAAGTCACACATGAGAAACATTACAAATATGGCAAGGGATGCACTAGGCCTGTTACACAGAGCTCGGAACCCCCTACCCGAGATCCGCCGGTTCTGACACCGACACTTCTGCATCAGCCTTCAGCTTCTTGTCTTATTTAATCCGCCTTTGAAGGCTGGTTGTGACAGACTCGACATCCTCCAATGATTCATGTGCAAACATCTAAAGCATGAGAGAAAGTATACAAGCCCCAAGCTGCTGCAGGCAGAAGACCCGGCCCTTGGGGGCTACAACATTTAAAAAATTGGTTTATCTTACAAGCCCCATGCAGTTCCAATCAATCCACATGGCACTTGGTGGATAATGTTAGTTACATCTTTTCTAAACAATAGGAAGACCTGACTATCTCAAAGAGATAAGCTTGCCCTTGCGGGCTACATGTTCTATTTTACAAACTAGAGATAACAAATATTTCCATACAAGAAAGACCCAACTATCTCAAAGAGATAAGCCGGCCCTTGGGGGCTACACGTGGCATTTTTTACCTTCAGGTAATCCAAATAGTACCGGCTCATTATTACCAAAATAACTCGGTCCTTGGGGGCTACAATTGGTTCTCAAGACTACAACGAACACCCAACTCACTACTTATTGTACTAAGCTGGCCCTTGGGCACTACAAGAGTGCATAATGAATGGAAAATGATAAATTTTAACTCATAAATTCGCTTCAAAGTATTGATCAAGTTCATCTCAATGCCCTGTCTCTCAGACAGATGGGTCAAATATTGTTGATACAAGCCGTTAACATCAAGAGCAGAAAATTCCGGAAGCTCCAGCTTGGTTTTCCCCTTCTCCAACATCTCCGACTGATTTTTGGTTAGAAGCTTAGTCAAAACATTTGAAGTCCCAGGAGCCTAGAAAGCTTCTCCTACAATGGCTACTTCCGTATTGTCCATGGTGGCTAATGAGGCGGCGCTATCCACATTGACACATGGCTTGAAGGATGAGGAGGACTTGGTGGTTGAATGGCCTGGTCATTTGACACACCTTAATCTTCAGCCGCTGTCTCTGTGATGACCAAATATTCAGAATGGGCCATCTCCACATCATGGTATGGCTCAGTACCCAAATCCGGGTAATTTTGGCCAGAGGGCTCAACATGAGTTGCCACCTCATGCGGCAGAAGATTGGGAATACTATGATTTACATCATCATAAGATGACTCACTTTCCTTTTTCCTCGCAAAGGCTTTAGCACTGCAATCATAAAAACAAAATGCTGGATTAAGGAAAAGATAAGAAACAACAAAATAAACATAATCAGTTTATATAGAAACCTACCCATGGTTAATGGTAAAAGTTGGAAGTTATGTTGATGTTGAGTCGCAAGTAGAGGGCGTTGATTCCTGATAAAGTGAATCAGATGGACTAAGTGGTTGTTTAAAAAGGCCAACTCATGGGGTGAGAAGCAGTTGGACTATGTGGCACCTAAACATGTTGCTTGCCAGTGGGCAGCTCGAGAGATAAGCCTGGAGATAATTCACCAGGGCTGCTCTAGGTTTCACATTTCGATTGAGCGACGTGATGATTTTTCTTGAAAAGAAAGTTTGGGTCTAAGTAAGCAGATGGGTGCAAAAAAAATAACTTTTCCAATGGCTCGCCTCGTCTTCTTCTGAATATACGTTTCTGATGAGTTGGAGGAGATTGAAATTACCTCAATGTTGCGAGCTTGACTGGTCTTAGTATTATCCTAAGCAGAAGAAGCGTCAGCAAGTTCAGCAAAGAGGCAGCCAAGTGAGTCAAGGTTACCATTCCAGTGCACCAAGACCAAGACAATGAGCCCCGCAGGGCGGATGTCACCGCGGAGCGCACCTCTACATCATCAGCGGCTACTTTGCAGGCGAAGACCACCTTTGGATAGGGCACGGATTTACTCCTGTCCCCCTTCAAATTTGTCCGTTGTGGGATCCTTTCCCGCCATTGTGACAAGGGAAGAGGAACCGGGCCACTACTATATATAGGGGTTAGGTCACATCGTAGAGCGGGATCCAATTCACGACTTAGCCACCCGACAAACCACCAGACAAGGCAAAGAGCCAAGAACACCACTCGAGCCCCCTCGCGAGGCTCGAGACCACTGTACTAGTTCATCCACCACACCTCCCCGAGAGGCAATCCACCAAAGCAGGAGTAGGATATTATGCTTTACAGGGGCCCGAACCTAGGTAAACTATCGTGTTCATCTTCTTCCTTGTCATCGTGCGAGCTTGTCGTGGTAACCATCAAGTTGCAAGCTACGTAGGGCGGGGCTGTAGAGGATATTCGCACACGCCCCTCTGTTCGAACCTTGAGAGTTTTGCGGAGCCCGAAATCCAACATTTGGCGTGCCAGGTAGGGGCCTTGTCGGAGCCTCCCCCCTTACAGTGACAGTCAATCCCTGGTTCGGCTACCCCATGGCGGGCAAGATCCTCGATGCCAGCCGGCCCTTGGCGCGTGGTGGCACCTGGGCATGGGTGGCCGGCCCCGTGGTCGCCTGCATCCTCGGTAGATCGTAGGTGTCCTTCTCCAACCGCCAGGTCAAGCAGTTCCTCCGCCACGTAGGAGAAGGTCGACCGCAACCCGAGCTCACGCTGCCTCGCGATCGACTCACGCCGCCCCGAGATCGACATCACCTTCGGCCCCGACAACCACCCCAAGATGACGAAAGCCGCCAAAGCGCTCCCCATGTTGTGCATGCCCCACATAAGCGGTGTGGCCGTCTCTAGGACCCTCATAGACGATGGCGCTAGCTTCAATGTCATCTCCGTGGAGGCCTTCGACGCACTGCAGCTACCCCGCGATCGACTCACGCCTTCAGGGCCCTTCGTCGGGGTGGCTGAGGGATCTGTCGTCCCCATGGGGCGGGTGCACCTCCCCGTCACCTTTGGCACCCGGTCCAACTTCCGCATAGAGCAGGTTGACTTTGACGTCGCCCACATCCACCTCCCGTACAACACGATACTCAGCTACCCCGCACTTGCCTAGTTCATGGCGCAATGCACCCGGGGTACAATGTCGTCAAGATGCCCGGGAGCAGTGGCATCCTAACCGTCATGGGAAATATCAAGGACGTGCCTCATGCGCTCAAGCTCACCTACAAGGCAGCGGCCGCTGCGCGCCCTAGTGCTGGGGACGCCGCGCAGGCCACAGAAGACCCCGAGGGTGTCCTTGACGTCGCACCTGTAAAGAAGAGACAGTTGTTCTCATAGAGTTTGGCGGAGACGAAGCAGGTGCCTGTGGACGAAGGGAACCCTGGTCCTTCCTTCACTATTGGTGCCGAATTGCCCCAGGATCAAGAGGAGGCATTGGTGGCTTTCCTCTGTGCAAACAAGGACGCGTTCGCGTGGAGCGCCTGCGACCTAATGGGGGTGCCAAGGGATGTGATCGAGCACCACCTCATGGTGTGCCTAAACTCGCGCCCGGTCAAGCAAAAAGAGAGAAGGCAAGCTCACGAGAAGCAGGCATTCATCGCTCAGGAGGTCGGCAAGCTGAACGAGGCTGGGGTCATCCGGGAGGTGCACTACCCAGAGTGGCTTGCCAACCCAGTGGTCGTCCCGAAGAAGTGTGGGAAGGAGCGTATGTGCGTCGATTTCATGAACCTCAACAAAGCCTGCCCCCAAGACCCGTTTCCGCTGCCGCGCATCGACCAGATCGTGGACTCCACCGCGGAGTGCGATCTCCTCTGCTTCCTAGATGCCTTCTCGGGCTACCACCAGATCAAGATGGCAGTGGAGGACGTCAAGAAGACGGCCGTCCTCACCTCGTGCGGGGTATTCTGCTACACATGCATGCCCTTCGGGCTGCGAAACGCCGGGGCAACCTTCCAGAGGCTGAGGGACATTGCCCTGGGGCCGCAGCTTGGGAGGAATGCAGAATCTTACGTTGACGACATCATGGTCAAGTCTAGAGTGGCCAGGACCCAGACGGAGGACCTGAAGGAGACGTTCGCCAGCCTTGGGGAGGTAAACCTAAAGCTCAACCCCGAGAAGTGCCTCTTCAGGGTCCCCTCGGGCAAGCTGCTTGGTTCCTAGTGTCACACCGGGGGATCGAGGCGAAACCGGAGAGGATCAATGCCATAAGCAAGATGAGCGTGCCCGAGACCCTCAAGGAAATGAAGAAATTAGCGGGTTGCGTGACCTCCCTGGGACGCTTCATCTCCAAGCTTGGTGAAATGGCCCCGTCGTTCTCCAAGATCATGAAAATAAAGGGGCCCGTCGAAAGGGCCCCGGAGGCAGACGCAACCTTCGAGGAGCTGAAGTAGTACCTCATGAGTCCGCCAGTGATGGTGGTGCCACGCCCTCGAGATCCCCTGCTAATATACCGAGCTGCCACCCCCCACTCCACTAGCGTCGCGCTGGTGGCGGTAAGGGAGGAGCGTAACAACACGTGCACCTCACTGATAGACGAAGGTTGGCACCCCGACCAGGAGAAAACGGGCTCGCAGGGTGCCGAGGGGCCCGTTCTCCTCCAAAACGGTGCTCCTGAGGCCCCAGCCGCACCAACAGCCCTTGAGGCGCTCAATCCTCATGAGGCCCTGACCGCTCCGACGGCTCCCGAGGCGCCCAAGCCTCTCGATCCCGCCGCGGGACAGGACACCACGGGAGATCTCACTCTCGTCAAGCACCTGGTCTACTACGTCAGCACGGTGCTACGGGACGCACACTCACATTACCCCATGCAGCAGAAGCTCCTCCTAGCGCTTCTTGTCGCTTCAAGGAAATTGCACCACTACTTCTAGGGGCATCCCATCAAGGTCATCTCCGTGTACCCCCTAGAGAATGTCCTGCGCAACCCCAACGCAGCGGGAAGAGTCGCCGAATGGAACATCGAGATCCAAGACTTCAACATAGAGTTCAGCACGACGAGAGTCATCAAAGGGGCAGCCCTGGTGGACTTCGTGGCAGAGTGAACAGACGCCCCTGACCGGGGGCTGGACGGAAGCTAGTCCCTCACCCCCGATGATGAGACACCTGAGGGATGGATCATGCATTTTGTCGGAGCCTTCACGCACATGGGAGCAGGGGCTGGGGTCATGCTCTCATCCCCAGCAGGAGATAAGCTCAAGTACGCTATGCAACTCAGTTTCCAGCATGGAGAGAAGGTCTCCAACAACATTGCGGAGTACGAGGGCCTCATCACAGGCCTCAAGGCAGTGGCGGCCTTGGGGGTTCGATGCCTCACCGTCATGGGCGACTCCAAGCTCCTCGTCAACTTCTCCAACAAAGAGTATACACCCAAGGAGGAGCATATGGAGGCGTACTTGGAAGAGGTACGTAAGATCGAAAAATGTTTTCAAGGCTTGGAATTGCAGCACATCCCACGCGGCGCAAACAAGAGGCTGATGACATCGCTAAGAGGGCGTCGCGACGTGAGCCTCAGGATTCGGGCGTCTTCGAGGAGCAGTTCTTCAAACCCGCTGCAGCACCACCCTCTCAGGAACCGGCGCCACGAGGTGAGGAGCTCCCACCAGCACCACCCTTGGGGGCTCCGGAATGTGGCCAGGCCTCAGGAGCCCAACTGATCCTGGCTCTAGAGCCTCACGGCGGCGACTGGATGCAGGAGTTTGGGGCTTACCTGCTTCACGACATGCTACCAGAAAAGGAGGAAGACGCGGAGTGTGTAGCAAGGCAGGCCACGACCTATTGCTTGCAAGACAACGACTTGTACCGCAGGAGTCTGAACAACGTCATGTTGCAATGGATCTCCAAGGAGCAAGGGTGTGAGGTGCTGGCAGACATCCACGGAGGGGACTGTGGCACCACTCCTCGTCACGCACCATTGCAGGAAAGGCGTTCCGATCGGGCTTCTACTGGCCCTCGGCGCTTAACAACGCCATCGAGTTGGTTCGATCTTGCGAGGCCTGTCAATTCCACGCCAACAAAATTCACTAGCCCTTCCAAGACCTCTAGACCATCCCGTTCTCCTGGCCCTTTGCGGTCTGGGGGCTGGACATACTAGGGCCCTTCCCGTGGGCAGCGGGCGGGTACTGCTACTTCTACATCACCATCGACAAGTTTACCAAGCTGGCAAAGGTGGAGCCAGTGTGTACCATCCTAGTTGTATTGGCCATCAAGTTCATCATGAGCATCGTGAGCCGATTCGGCATCCCCAACCACATCATCACCGACAAGGGTTCGCAGTTCACAAGTAGCCTCTTCAAGACTTATTGTGCTAACCTTGGAACATAGATTTGCTACACCTCAGTAGCCCACCCCAGGAGCAATGGCTAGGCGGAGCACGCCAATGCGGAAGTCCTACGAGGCCTCAAGGCAAGGAGCTTCAAGAAGAAACTGGAGGCTTGCGGCAGGGGCTGGGTCAATGATCTCCATTCCGTGTTGTGGTCCAGCTGCACCACCGTGACTAAGCCCACCGGTGAGACCCCATTCTTCCTCGTCCATGGAGCCGAAGACGTCCTCCCCCCATTAGGTCAAGCACCACTCCCCGAGGAGCGTCAGGGTAACGCACGAGGAACCGACCTCGTGCTTGGGGAAGATGCTCGTCACCAAGCCTCGCTCTGAGCTACAAGGTATCAGCAAGCGCTACGGTGCTACCATTGCTGCGATATCCGCTCTAGGACCCTGGAAGTCGGAGACCTCGTCCTGAGGTGGGTTCTCTCCAGGGAGGGTTTGCACAATCTCTCGCCCATGTTGGAGGGCCGTTCAAGGTTGCTCAAGTCTCCAGGCCTGGTGTCGTGCGCTTGGAGACTCAGGACGGGCTCCCCATCCATAATACCTAGAACATCCAGCACCTCCGGAGGTTCTACTCGTGACACTCTCACATAATACTGAACGGATCCCTCCAAGGACGTGGAGGGGTTCCTCCCATGCAATGTGGCAGCCACAACTCCCCGCTGGCGGAGAAGTCAACACTACCCATCTATGGCTATGCCCATGCAACGTGGATGCCCTACGCTCAACATTGGGGGAATACGAAGACTAATCTAGGTGCTAGACGGGACAGTTATTTGCTCTTCTCATATTTGGATTTGCCAACTTTTCTGGAAACAAAACTCGGGGCTTTTTCCAAACCATGTTTTAAAGAAACGGGTCAGGGATTTGTGTTCATCACCATTTCCCATCTTGGGTTTTTCTCTCTTCAGGACAGGCACTCGCCTGCTCTCCTCCCCCTTGTACCCCACGAGTGTGGGCTGGGGAGCACGGTGCTTGCACCTCACCAAGGTCTTGGCGCCCGAATCCTCTCATGGTACTCCCAGGCGAGTTAGCAGGCGCGTGGTGCTTCATACTTGCTCGGGGGCTCCATTCACGGCCCAACGCGCCATCTCAGAGCCTCGGGAGGCCCACCCCTCCCGAGGCAAGAAACAAAAAAATCGTTGGGGAGCCTCTTGAGCGTCAAAGGGGGCTCCTGAGCAGCATGCCTCAGGAGCCTTATCGGTCATAAAGCCACTCAGCACCCTCAATGCCGTCCTTGGCGATCCGGTCGGCATCGAGGATGTCGGGGCCTCAACTCGTAGTTGCGTACTTCGTGATCCGGTCATACACTACGATGGTAGGGAAATGTGCGGGACTGGGACCTACCGACATAGATCTGCTTGAGCGTCAAAGGGGGCTCCTGAGCAGTGCGCCTCAGGAACCTTACCTATCATATAGCCACTCCGCACCCTCGATGCCGTCCTTGGTGATCCGGTCGGCATCGAGGGTGTCGAGGCCTCACCCTGTAGTTGTGACCTTGGCCAGTTGTACACTACGGTGGTAGGGAAATGTGCGCGACTAGGGCCCGCAGACACAGTATCGAAAGGGCTCCCAACCTACCTCACCTGTAAGAAGAAGAAATCCACAGGACGTCCGGACTCCCCAAGCGCCATAGCCACGCCTCCCCTGGAGCCTACAATCAGCATGTCAAGCTAAGTACCCTAATCGCAACCGGAATACCGCCTTAATTGACGAAAACACAAGAGCCAGGACACATAACAGAAGCGCATATAAAAGGCAAGCGCCCAAGCTAATTACACGCCCGCAGGGACTCTCTTGATTCTTTGATTACAGGAATAAGAAAAGAAGGAAAAAGACCCCCAGGGGGGTTGCCGCTTCGGGAGCTCCAGGGACCGCGCGTCAGCGCTTAGTCGGTATCCTCCTCCTCCGTCACGGGCCCATGGAGGCGTGCTGGCGCGGATGCTTCAGGAGCAGAGGAGCGATGCCGCGGCGGCTAGATTCCCCCCCCCCCCCCCGAGGTTCGAGCGCGTCGGCGCGGTGGCGCTTCGTAGCTATTGCGCTGCTGTACCTTGGTCTCCCCTCAGTGGGGGTGTCGCTGTCGCTGGAGGAGCGGCGCCCGTCATGAAGGGCAAGCTCATCTCCAAGATCGTCGCGGTCGACATCTTCCGGGCAGCACCCAGGTGCTCGCCCTCGCCACAGAAGACCTAGACGAAGAGTGTCGCCACCCCGTGGTACTTGAAGTGGAGGGTGCGCCTCCCCACCAGGCCGCGGGCACGAGCAAACGTCTGCCACCCACGGGTTAGGTACACGTAACCCTTTGGGGCGATCACGACCTCACCCACGATGCCACGCAGCAGCAGCCGTCGACCTGCAGCCATAGGCTGCCAGGCCTCTCTACCGGCAACACCCATGCGAAGGAGCTCAGGAATTGAAGCCAGGCGGCCTCCGGCCTCTCTGCACACAACACGTTCTCTCGGGTCGTATCAGCCAT
This sequence comes from Hordeum marinum, assembly GCA_022496015.1. NCBI lineage: Eukaryota > Viridiplantae > Streptophyta > Magnoliopsida > Poales > Poaceae > Hordeum > Hordeum marinum. The sequence continues at coordinate 238,668,467 of CM039677.1, forward strand.
ATGGAGCCGCGGGCATGGCGGCAGGGTCGCCACCGCACCCTCTCACCGCGGGCGCTACCTCTTTGACTACTACGGGCGCCCGTGCTGGTCGGAGCCACACCGCGACCGCCAATCGTAACCCCAGGCCACGCAGGGCGTCGCAGCGTGCTTTCATGCGCAACCACGGCCCCTCCTTGGCGGTGGTGAAGCAGGGCTCTCCTCAAGGGCCTTCCCCTTCTTGGTGGCGGAGTGCTTCCTCATTGAAGCCATTATCAGGAAAGCGGCGAGTTGGATGTTGGGAGGCAAAGAAGACGAAGGTGTTATGAGGGTTTTCTCGTCCTCGCCTGCTTATATGCAACCAGGGGCCAACCGGCACCCCCTCGCATCCCGGGTAGCGTGCAACCTCTGAAGGGTCACATCCGCATGGCCCGAGGAGGGAAGGCCGAGGCAGCAGCAGCATCCAAGGAAGGGTAATGATGGCCGACGCCGCACATGGGCATCACATCAGTTTGACTTGGGGGCATTGCCGCTCAGGCATTCAACGCATGTAAAGCCTGGCCCGCAGGCATTCGAGGCCCGCGGAGCTTTGGGCCACCTTCAACGGCTTCGCCTAGAAGCCAACTCTGGTGCGCCTTGGGCCCGAGGGCTACTATCGGTGTTCTGGGAACGGGGGTACCCAGCCCTCCCTGCCTGTGACCCAGGGCATGGCCCACTTCGTCAGCCAGACGCGACCTGGTGTGGGTTTGCTCAAGACAAGGCTCTCGCGAGGCCCACATGCTCGTGAGGAAGAACGACACCAAGACCAGCAAGGATGGGCCTCCTTAGGCCCCCTCAGGAGCAGCGAAGATCTCTATGCAGAACCCGGCCTCAGGAGTCGAAGATGATTCAGGGAAGGATAGGCTGGCTCCAGCACGCTAGGTGGTGCAGTTTCTCCTTTGGTGCAAAGGGAGCAAGGAGGTACGCGGGTTCCCAAAGTGCCACCCAAAGGTCACGATTCCAGTGCAACAAGACCAAGAGCACGAGCCTCGTAGGGCGGATGTCGCCGCCGAGCTCACCTCTGCATCATCAGCAACTACTTTGTAGGCGAAGACCACCTTTGGACAGGGCACGGATGTACTCCTGTACCCCTTCAAAATTGGCCGTTGTGGGATCCCTTCCCGCCATTGTGATAAAGGAAGAGGACCCGTGCCACTGCTATATATAGGCGTTAGGTCACACCGTAGAGGGGGTCCGATTCACGACTTAGCCACCCGACGAACCACCAGACAAGGCAGAGAGCCAAGAACACCACTCGAGCCCTCTCGTGAGGCTCGAGACCACTGTACTAGTTCATCCACCACACCTCCCTGAGAGGTAATCCACCAAACAAGGAGTAGGGTATTACACTTCATAGTGGCCCGAACATGGGTAAACTGCCATGTTCATCTTCTTCCTCGTCATCGTGCAAGCTTGCCGTGGTAACCATCGAGTTGCGAGCTAGGTAGGGCAAGGCTACATGGGATCTTCGCACACACCCCTGTGTTCGAATCTTGAGGGTTTTGCGGAGCCCGAAATTTGACAAACATGGGTCCTGGCTCTCGCTTTACACTAGTCTGAATTTGCCTGCAGCAATAGTACAAACCAGAAAATGAGTATGATATATGAGAAATCTGTGATAAAGGAAAAAGACAAAGTTTAAAAGAATATTTACTGGAGGAACCGGGCTGGTTAAGCAAAATTGATCTAACTCGGTAATGCTACACTTCTCCTTTGAGTCACCGAAGAATTTATTAGTGGCTTTATTGATCTCATTCTCAGATAAATCCGCCTCACTAAAGCGTTGAGCATTTATCGACTCACCGGTATAATTACACATCAAGACACCGTTAAGCCAAGGGGCTGAATTCACTAGCTTATCCAGCACCGGATCATATCAATTCCGGTGAGACCCGAGGAATCAAAGATCTCAACTTTAAGAGTATGGGTATCAATAGGTTTTTCTCTTCCTCATATGGCCAACTCGGAAATTCACTTGAAGCGCAAAGACGGTCTGGTCTGTAACCCGGAAGGGGGTTCTGACTCTCTGGAGCAGTACACTTACAATAAAACCAAGTGGCATTCCAGCCGTTAGGGTGACTCGCCAGTTTTGACTCAGGAAAGGCACCGTTCTTTCTTTTCTGAATCGCAATCCCACCAGTTATACACTAGGACAATTCTTCACTTCAGTTTGATGGTTGATATAGAAGGACTATCTAAAGAGAGTGACAGTTGGTTCAATATGGAGATATACTTCACAAAGAACTTTAAATTGACAGATATTTGTCATTGAATTCGGACTAATATCTTGTGGCCTAAGCTGGAAGAAATGGAGCAGATCTCTAAAGAATTTTAACCCAGGCGGCTGAAAGCCCCTGTGCAGATGATCTATGAAGATGACAACTTCCCCTTGTTTGGGCCTTGGAGTAGACTCCTTTTCAGGGGATCGCCAATTGATCTCTTCCTAATCCGGAATGATCCCTTGGCCTACAAGGTCTTCCAAGGTAAGCACTAATACTTTGTACCTGACCCAACCACATGATTTGCTGGTCTTAGGGCCATTGTAATTATTCCAGAAGCACTACAAGGAGGAAACAAAAAAACAAGCCGGAATGTCCAAATGAGCCGGTGTATTAGAATAAGCCGACATGCGAGGAGGAAATAAATGCCCGAATAAGCCAGCAAATAAATCAGTAAGCTAATGGGGAGATGAAGAAGCTAAGCCGATCAAATGGTGAAACATCAGCTCTAGAGGACTTAGCGAAACTTCACATGTAAAAACTACTTTCTACCTAAGAAAGCGGATGAACAAATCGAGTATCGCGGGAAAATAAAATAAATGCCCTAAAAGGACCAGCAGAGCAGCCGAAAGCAGAGAATCTACACGATCACATGGGAAAATTGTTGTGGATCTACAAATATCATGAGAGTACGACCAAGGCAAAATTGTGCATTATTAACAAAGAGCTACTAGAGTTATTGGATCTATAACTAAGATTTACAGTGAAGACCAATGAACCGCTAATGACCTAGAGGATTAATGAAGACTTTCAAAGCTAGGTGCAGACGAGAGTTGGCGGCGCCCACATTTCGGAGAAAGCCCGCTAGTGATGAAACCGAACTCCGATGATGGCGACTCAAGGACGAAATCGCTTGCGGATGGGGCACGCCAACAAGCTCGAGAGTGGTACTGGAGATGAGAGGAGGAAGAAGAAGCAAAAAAGTGAATCTTGGAGGGCCTCTGGTCTATTTATAACAAGATGGGATCTCGAAGCGACACAATAGAAAAAACAGAACGGTTGTAGTAATTTGTGGCTAAAAGGACGCCTAGATTTTCATGCTCGACTTGATTTGGCAATCATTAAAAAAGATTTGTCATGATGACATGAGAGCGTCAATGGTTCGCACGGAGACGTCATGGTAAATGTGGATGAGAAGACACTAAGTCTTGAACAAGGAAGATAACCCGACATAATATTGATCTGGACTTAGCTCTCTGAAATAGAAGAGAAATGTTAGCTCAAGGGCGAAACTTGATTTGGTTTTCACATTTGAGGTGTTTTCTTTCATTTTTCAGGATGGAGTTTAACATGTATAAATCCGAATTAAATGGGGAGGTAATGTTGGGGATATACCCACAGGTATGACCCGCCCAAGAAATGAACCGACTATTACTTGGGAGCCTATGAGAAGTATTTCTATCTGAGGTGCCAGGACCAAGAAGCGGATCATGTTAAGGCCGGCTCAGGGCCATGGCCTGGCAGGGCGGCTCGAGGAAGGAGGTCATAGGGATTCTCCCTCGCCCAAGTAAACAAAGATTAATAGGAAGTAGATTAAGGCACGGGTCATTCTATAACCCGGACTCTGTTGTAATCTCAGGGCCTCAACCTATATATAGAGGAGAGCTCCTGAGGCAGAAAGGCTAGGAAAGAAACCCTCGAGAGCTAGGTTAGCGATTCCACACCCTTGTAATCGAGATCCTTATCAATACACACAAAGCAAGACATATGCTTTTGCCTCCATTGGAGGGGCCGAACCTAGGTAAACTCTCGTCTCTCGTTCCCGATCAAACCTAAGGTCTCAATGAGGACATCTATCATGAAAAAACCACGACAGGTACCCGTTACTTGCGTACCCGACGGGTAAAAAAAACTTTTAGGGTAAGGGTTTGAGTTAAAAAAAACCATAGATACATAAATGAAAAAACTTGAAACCCATTGGGTATAGTGGATACAAGTATGGTTTAATATAACCCATACCTGTGTACCCATGTACCCGCATATAATCTTAAAATTAGGCCTTAAACATTATTTATCCACATATCAAATGTATTATATGTACACAAATCCCACAGCTAGGTGATACTTGTGATCTACGCTGGGTTTTCTATGAAAAGGAATGGGGGATGCAACACAATATAGGTAAGTATTTCCCTCAGTTGAGAACCAACGTTTATCAAACCAAAATTTATCGAACCAATAGGAGTAACAACCAACAACGTCTTCAGCAGTTGCACACAAAGAGACAAGCTTATAAGTTGTGTGGTTGGTAGTAGATAATAGTAAATTGCAAAATAAATAGAAAACAAATAAATGGAAGCAAGGTATTGAAGCGTTTGTAAATTATAAGTGAAGATACCCGGGGGTCATAGTTTTCCCTACTGGCATCTCTCATGAAAGTAAGCATACATTGGATAAACAAATTACTATTGGGAAATTGATAGAAAAGCACATTGTCATGTGATATTCACAACAATGATCATGTTGTTGGGGAACGTTGCATGGGAAACAAAAAATTTCCTACGCACACGTAAGATCTATCCATGGTGATGAGCATCTACGAGAGGGAGAGTGGATCTACATACCCTTGTAGATTGCTAAGCGGGAAGCGTTAAGAAACGCGGTTGGTGTAGTCGAATGTCTTCGCGATCCAAATTGCCGAGTGTCCTGCGATCTCATCACAATCCGTCCCACGATCCAATCAAGATCCGTCCCGCGAACTCATCACGATCCATTCCACGATGTCATCACGATCCGTCCCGCGATCTCAATCATGGTCCTTCCGATCTAGCGCCGAACGAACGGCACCTCCGCGTTCAGCACACGTACAGCTCGATGACGATCTCCGCCTTCTTGATCCAGCAAGTGGGAGAGGAGAGGTAGACGAGTTCTCTGGTAGCATGACGGCGCTACGGCGATGGAGGTGGAGCAATTCTGGCAGGGCTTCGCCTAAGCACTGCAGAAATCCAATCTAGAGGAGAAACTACGCACTGGAGGAATGGGTAGAACGTGGCTAAAAATCTCGTGCCAAAACCCTAGAACCTCTAGTATATATAGAAGGAAGAGAGGAGGAGGCTTGGCTCCGAAGGAGCCAGCCCTTGGGTCAGCCGAACCAAGGAGGATTGGAGGATTCCACCTCCAATCCTAGTAGGACTAGGACTCCTCCTTATTTTTGCCTTTTTTTGCCTTTTTCCACCTTTTTCTCTTTGGGCTTTTCTTCCCAGCCGCATGGGCCTTGTATGGGACTTCCACCAGACCACTAAGAGCTTGTATTTACTCTCCCACAGCCCATGTAGCCTCTTTGGTCGAAATACCCCTCCCGATGGTCTCCCGGTACACTACCGGCACTCCCGGTACACTATCGATGAGCCCGAAACCTTTCCGGCGACCAAAGCAGGACTACCTATATATCAATCTTTACCTCCGGACCATTCCGGAGCTCCTCGTGATGTCCGGGATCTCATCTGGGACTCCGAAAAACCTTTGGTCACCAGCATACATAACTCTATACTACCAAAACGTCACCAAACCTAAAGTGTGCAGACCCTGCGGGTTCGAGAACTATGTAGACATGACCGAGACACCTCTACGGTCAATAACCAATAGCGGGACCTGGATGCCCATATTGGTTCCTACATATTCTACGAAGATCTTTATCGGTCAAACCTCTATGTCAAGGATTCAGTTAATCCCGTATGATGTTCCCTTTGTTCTTTAGTATGTTACTTGCCCGAGATTCGATCGTCGGTATCTCCATACCTAGTTTAACCTCGTTACCGGCAAGTCCCTTTACTCGTTCCATAACACAAGATCCTGTGACTAACACTTAGTCACATTGCTTGCAAGGCATATTGTGATGTTGTATTACCGAGTGGGCCCTGAGATACCTCTCCATCACACGGAGTAACAAATCCCAGTCTTGATCCATGCCAACCCAACAGACACCCTCGGAGATACCTATAGAGCACCTTTATAGTCACCCAGTTACATTGCGACGTTTGATACACACAAGGTACTCATTCGATGTTAGTGAGTTGCATGATCTCATGGTCATAGGGACATATGCTTGACATGTAGAAAACAGTAGCAATAAACTTACACGATCATATGCTACATTTGTAGTTTGGGTCTTGTCCATCACATCATTCTCCCAATGATGTGATCCCATTACCAAATGACATCTCATGTCCATGACTAGGAAACCATAGCCATCTCTGATCAATGAGCTAGTCTATTAGAGTCATACTAGGGACATGGTGTTGTCTATGTATCCACACATGTATCTGAGTTTCCGATCAACACAATTATAGCATGGATAATAGACGATTATCATGAACAAGGAAATATGATAATAACTAATTCATTTTTGCCTCTAGGGCATATTTCCAACAGTCTCCCACTTGCACTAGAGTCAATAATCTAGTTCACATCACCATGTGATTCGCATTGTTATGAATCTAACACCCACTGAGTTCTGGGGCTCGATCATGCTTTGCATGTGAGAGAGGTCTTATAGTCAACGGGTCTGCGACATTCAGATCCGTATGTACTTTGCAAATCTCTATGTCAAACTGTAAACACTACTACCACACTCTGCTTGGTACTATTCCAAATGGCTGCTCCACTATACGTATCCGGATTGCTACTAAGAGTCATCCGGATTAGTGTTAAAGCTTGCATCGACGTAACTCTTTACGACAAACCATTTATCACCTCCATAATCAAGAAACGTTTCCTTAGTCTTTTAGTCACTAAGAATAATATTGACCGTTGTCCAGTGATCCACTTCTGGATCACTCTTGTACCCCTTGAAGGACTCATGGCAATGCACACACAGGTGCGGTACATAGCATGGCATACTATACAGAGCCTATGGCTAAGGCATAGGGGACGACATTCGTCCTTTCTCTTTCTTCTGCCGTTGTCGAGCTTTGAGTCTCACTCAACTTCACACCTCACAAATCAGGCGAGAACTCTTTCTCAAAACCTTTTAGCATCCTTAGGACTGACAAAACCTTCTGGTTGTATCACATACAACCTTTCCTCAAGTAAACCGTTAAGAAAATTATGTTTTGATATCCATCTGCCAGATTTCATAATTGAAAAATATAGCAACTGCTAACAGAATTCCAACAGACTTTGGCATCACTATGAGTGAGAAAGTCTCATCGCAGTCAACTCCTTGAACTTGTCGTAAACTTCTTAGCAACAAGTCGAGCTTTACAAATGGTGACATTTACCATGAGCGTCTGTCTAGATTTTAAACATCCATTTGTACTCAACGACCTGCCGTCCAACGAGCAAGTCTACCAAAGTCTATACTTGGTTTTCATACATGGATCCTTTCTCAAATTTCATGGCCTCTAACCATTTGTCGGAATCCGGGCCCATCATCGCTTCTCCACAGCTCGTAGGTTCATCGTTGTCCAACAACATGACCTCCAAGACAGGGTTGTCGTACCGCTCAGGAGCAGTACACATCCTTGTCGACCTACGAGGTTTGATAGTAACTTGATTCGAAGCTTCATGATCATCATCATTAACTTCCTCTTCAACTAATGTAGGCTTCACAGAAGCAAATTCCTGCGCTACGCTACTCTTTGGTTGAACAAAGGTTCAACAACCTCATGAAGTTCTATCTTCCTCCCACTCAATTCTTTCGAGAGAAACTCTTTCTCGAGAAAGGACCCAGTTTTAGCAACAAACGCTTTATGCTTGGATCTGAGATAGAAGGTTTACCTAACTGTCTTTAGGGTATTCTATGAAGATGCATTTGTCCGCTTTGGGTTCGAGCTCATTAGGTGAAAACCTTTTTCACATAAGTGTTGCCGCCCCAAACATTAAGAAATGACAGCTTAGGTTTCTATCAAACCATAATTCACACGGTGTCATCTCAACGGATTTAGATGGTTCCCTATCTAAAGTGCATGTAGTTGTCTCTAATGCATAACCTCAAAATTATAGTAGCAAAACGATAAGAGACATCATAGCAAGCACTATTTTCAGTAGAGCACGACTATGATGTTCGAACACACCATCACACCATGGTGTTCCAGGTGGCGTGAGTTGTGAAACAACTTTCACATTGTCTAAAGTTGTATGCCAAACTCGTAACTCAGATATTTACCTCCACGATCATATTGCAGACATTTTTATCTTCTTGTCACGATGATCTTAAACTTCACTCTGAATTTGCTTGAACCTTTCAAAGATTCAAACTTCTGTTTCATGAAGTAAATATACACTATATCTACTCAAATCATCAGTGAAGGTAAGAAAATAACGATATCCACCGCACGCTACAAGACTCATTGGATTGCATACATCAACATGTATCATTTCCAATAAATCACTTGCCTGCTCCATCCATCTGGAAACGGGGTCCTTAGTCATCTTGCCCAAGACGCATGGTTCGCATGTCTGAACCGATTCGAAATCGAATGAGTCCAAAGATCCATCAACATGGAGTTTCTTCATGCGCTTTATACCAATATGACATTTAGCGGCAGTGCCAGAAGTATGTGGTACTATCATTACTAACTTTGTATCTTTTGGCATCAATGTTATGAACATGTGTATTACTACGATCAAGATTCAACAAACCATTCTCACTAGGTGCATGACCATTGAAGGTATTATTCATGTAAATAGAATAACCAATATTCTCTAACTTAAATGAATAACCGTGTTGCAATAAACATGATCTAATCACGTTCATGCTCAACACAAAACACCATATAACATTTATTTAGGTTTGCCACCAATCTCGGAGGTAGAGAGAACGTGTGATGTTGATCACATCAACCTTGGAAACATTTCCAACATACATCGTCACCTTACCCTTAGCTAGTTCTCCGTTTATTCCGTAACTTTTATTTCGAGTTAGTAACATTTAGCAACCAAACCGGTATCCAATACCCACGTGCTACTAGGAGTACTCGCAAGGTACACAACATTAACACGTATATCAAATATACTTCTGTCGACATTGCCAACCTTCTTATCTACCAAGTATCTAGGGTTGTTCCGCTTCAGCGACCGCTCTCCTCATAATCGAAGCACTTAGTCTTGGGTTTGGGTTCAACTTTGGGTTGCTTCACTGGAGCAACAACTAACTTCTTATCCATCAAGTTTCCCTCCTTGCTCTTGCCCTCCTCGAAACTAGTGGTTTGACTAACCATCAACACTTGACGGTCCTTCTTGATTTCTACCTTCGTGGTGTCAAACATCGCGAATAGCTCAGGGATCATTATTTCTATCCCTGGCATTTTATACTTCATCACCAAGTTCTAGTAACTTTAGTGACACTGACTTGGAGAACTATATCAATCACTATCTTATTTGGAAGATCAACTCCCACTCGATTCAAGCGATTGTAGCACCCAGATAATCTGATCACATGCTCAATGATTGAGCTATTCTCTTTCATCTTGCAGGCAAAGAATCTTGTTGGAGATCTCATATCTCGCAACACGGGCACGAGCCTGAGATCCTAATTTCAGCTCTTAGAACATCTCATATGTTCCATGACGTTCAAAACGTTTTGGAGCCTCAATTCTAAGCCGTAATGCATGACGCACTAATCTATCAAGTAGTCATCAGAACGTGCTTGTCAGATGTTCACAACATCTACATGCGATGCTAGAGGGGTTGGCGCACCGAGCGGTGCATTAAGGACATAAGCCTTGTGTGCAGCAACGAGGACAATCCTCAGATCATGGAGCTAGTCCGCAATATTGCTACCATCATCTTTCAACTCTATTTCTCTAGGAACATATAAAAATTCAAGGGAGCTACAACGTGAGCTAGTAATCTACAACACAGTTTCCAAAGACACTACTGACTATGTTCATTATAATGAGTTCAATTAATCATATTACTTAAGAACTCCCACTCAAATTGATATCCCTCTGGTCATTCGAGTGATACATGATCCAAATTCACCAACTCAAGTCCGATCATCACGTGAGTTGAGGTGGTTTCAATGGTGAACATCATCATGTTGATCATATCTACTATATGACTCATGTTCGACCTTTCAGTCTCTTGTGTTCCGAGGCCATGTATGTACATGCTAGGCTCGTCAAGTTTGACCCGAGTGTTCTGCATGTGCAACACTGGCTTGCACCCGTTGTATGTGAACGTAGAGTCTATCACACCCGATCATCACGTGGTGTCTCGACACGATGAACTTTCGCAACGGTGCACACTCGGGGAGAACACAATTTATATTGAAATTAAGTGAGGGATCACCTTATAATGCTACCGTCATCCTAAGCAAAACAAGGTGAATAAAAGGATTAACATCACATGCAAATCATAACTGACATGATATGGCCATGAACTTGTGCTTTTGATCTCCATCTTAAAAGCACCGGCATGATCTCCATCGTCACCGGCACGACACCATGATCTCCATCATCTTGATCTCCATCAATGTGTCGCCATCGGGGTTGTCGCGCCCATCATGCTTCTACTACTATTGCTACTGTTTAGCGATAAAGTAAAGCATTACATAGCGCTTAATGATTGATTAGCAGGTCATACAATAATTAAAGACAACCCTATGGCTCCTGCCGGTTGCCGTACTCATCGACATGCAAGTCATGATATTCTATACAACACATGATCATGTCATACATCACATATATCACATCATGTAGTTGGCCATATCACATCACAACATACCCTGCAAAAACAAGTTAGACGTCCTCTAATTGTTGTTGCATGTTTTACGTGGCTGCTATGGGTATCTAGCAAGAACAATTCTCATCTATGCAAAAACCACAACAGTGATACACTAGTTGCTTTTCAACCTTCTCAAGGACCGCCTTTGTCGAATCTGATCCAACTAAAGTGAGAGAAACTGGCACCCGCAAGCCATCTATGCAACAAGTTGCGGTTGAGGGAACCGGTCTCTCGTAAGCGTATGAGTAATGTTGGTCTGGTCCGCTTCATCTCACAATACCGCTGAACTAAAACACGACCAAGGGAGGAAGCAATCTAAGCATCAACGCCCACAAACTCTTTGTGTTCCACTCGACATCTCATCTACACATAGACCTAGCTCATGATGCCACTGTTGGGGAACGTTCCATGGGAAACAAAAAATTTCCTACGCACACGCAAGATCTATCCATGGTGATGAGCATCTACGAGAGGGATTGTGGATCTACATACCCTTGTAGATCGCTAAGCGGGAAGCGTTAAGAAACGCGGTTGGTGTAGTCGAATGTCTTCGCAATCCAAATCGCCGAGTGTCCTGCGATCTCATCATGATCCGTCCCGCGATCCAATCACGATCCGTCCCACGAACTCATCGAAATCAGTTCCACGATCTCATCACGATCCGTCCCGTGATCTCAATCACGGTCTTTCTGATCTAGCGCCGAACAAACAGTACCTCCGCGTTCAGCACACGTACAGCTCAATGACGATCTCCGCCTGCTTGATCCAGCAAGAGGGAGAGGAGAGGTAGACGAGTTCTCTTGCAGCATGACGGCTCTGCGGCGATGGTGGTGGAGCAATTTCGGCAGGGCTTCGCCTAAGCACTGCAGAAATCCAATCTAGAGGAGAAACTATGCACTGGAGGAACGGGTAGAACGTGGCTGAAAATCTCGTGCCAAAAACCCTAAAACCTCTAGTATATATAGAAGGAAGAGAGGAGGAGGCTTGGCTCCGAAGGAGCCAGCCCTTGGGTCAGCCGAAACAAGGAGGATTGGAGGATTCCTCCTCCAATCCTAGTTGGACAAGGACTCCTCCTTTTTTTGCATTTTTCCACCTTTTTCTATTTGGGCTTTTCTTCCTAGCCGCATGGGCCTTGTGTGGGACTTCCACCAGACCACTAAGGGCTGGTATTTACTCTCCCACAGCCCATGTAGCCTCTTGGTTCGAAATACCCCTCCCGACGGTCTCCCGGTACACTATCGGCACTCCCGGTACACTACCGATGAGCCCGAAACCTTTCCGGCGACCTAAACAGGACTTCCTATATATCAATATTTTCCTCCGGACCATTCCTGAGCTCCTCGTGATGTCCGGGATCTCATCCGGGACTCCGAACAACCTTTGGTCACCACCATACATAACTCTATACTACCAAAACGTCACCAAACCTTAAGTGTGCAGACCCTGCGAATTCGAGAACTATGTAGACATGATCGAGACACCTCTACGGTCAATAACCAATAGCGGGACCAGGATGCCCATATTGGTTCCTATATATTCTACGAAGATCTTTTTCGGTCGGACCTCTATGTCAAGGATTCAGTTAATCCCGTATGATGTTCCCTTTGTTCTTCGGTATGTTACTTGCCCGAGATTCGATCGTCGGTATCTCCATACCTAGTTCAACCTCGTTACTGGCAAGTCTCTTCACTCGTTCCGTAACACAGGATCCCATGACTAACACTTAGTCACATTGCTTGCAAGGCTTATTGTGATGTTGTATTACCGAGTGGGCCCTGAGATACCTCTCCATCACACGGAGTAACAAATCCCAGTCTTGATCCATGCCAACCCAACAGACACCCTCGGAGATACTTGTAGTGAACCTTTATAGTCATCCAGTTACGTTGCGACGTTTGATACTCACAAGGTACTCCTCCGGTGTCAGTGAGTTGCATGATCTCATGGTCATAAAAACATATAGTTGACATGCAGAAAACAGTAGCAATAAACTGACACGATCATATGCTATGTTTGTAGTTTGGGTCTTGTCCATCACATCATTCTCCTAATGATGTGATCCCGTTACCAAATGACATCTCATGTCCATGACTAGGAAACCATAGCCATCTTTGATCAACGAGTCTATTAGAGGCATACTAGGGACATGGTGTTGTCTATGTATCCACACATGTATCTGAGTTTCCGATCAACACAATTATAGCATGGACAATAAACGATTATCATGAACAAGGAAATATGATAATAACAAATTTATTGTTGACTCTAGGGCATATTTCCAACAGTCTCCCACTTGCACTAGAGTCAATAATCTAGTTCACATCACCATGTGACTCGCCTTGTTATGAATGTAACACCCACTGAGTTCTGGGGCTCGATCATGCTTTGCATGTGAGAGAGGTCTTATAGTCAACGGGTCTGCAACATTCAGATCCGTATGTACTTTGCAAATCTCTATGTCAAACTGTAAACACTGCTACCACACTCTGCTTGGTACTATTCCAAATGGCTGCTCCACTATACGTATCTGGATTGCTAGTAAGAGTCATCCGGATTAGTTAAAGCTTGCGTCAACATAACTCTTTACGACGAACCCTTTATCACCTCCATAACCGAGAAACGTTTCCTTAGTCTTTTAGTCACTAAGGATAATATTGATCGTTGTCCAGCGATCCACTTCTGGATCACTCTTGTACCCCTTGACGGACTCATGGCAAGGCACACACAGGTGCGGTACATAGCATGGCATACTATACCGAGCCTATGCCTAAGGCATAGGGGACGACATTCGTCCTTTCTCTTTCTACTGTCGTTGTCAAGCTTTGAGTCTCACTCAACTTCACACCTCGCAAATCAGGCGAGAAATCTTTCTCTGACTGAACCATTTTGAACTCTTTCAAAATCGTATCAAGGTATGTACTCATTGAAAATCTCATCAAGCATCTTGATCTATCTCTATAGATCTTGATGCTCAACAATTAGGTAGCTTTATCCAGGTTTTCCTTTGAAAAACTCTTTTCAAACAACCATTTATGCTTTCCAGAAATTCTACATCATTTCTGATCAACAATATGTCATCCACATATACCTATCAGAAATTCTATAGTGCTCCCACTCACTTTATTGTAAATACAAGTTCTCGTAAACTTTGTATAGACTCAAAAACTTTGATCACCTCATCAAAGTGTATATTCCAACTCCGAGATGCTTGCTTCAGTTCATAGAAGAATCACTAAAGCTTGCAAACCTTTTAGCATCCTTAGGACTGACAAAACCTTCTGGTTGTATCACATACAACCTTTCCTCAAGTAAACTATTAAGAAAACTATGTTTTGATATCCATCTTCCATATTTCATAATTGAAAAATGCAGCAACTACTAACATAATTCCAATAGACTTTATCATCATTATGAGTGAGAAAGTTAACCGCAGTCAACTCCTTGAACTTGTCGTAAACTTCTTTGCAACAAGTCGAGCTCTACAAATGGTGACATTTACCATGAGCGGTTGTCTTCATTTTAAACATCCATTTGTACTCAACGACCTCCCGTCCAACGAGCAAGTCTACCAAAGTCTATACTTGGTTTTCATACATGGATCCTTTCTCAGATTTCATGGCCTCTAACCATTTGTCGGAATCCGGGCCCATCATCGCTTCTCCACAGCTCATAGGTTCATCGTTGTCCAACAACATGACCTCCAAGACAGGGTTGTCGTACCGCTCAGGAGCAGTACACATCCTTGTCGACCTACGAGGTTTGATAGTAACTTGATTCGAAGCTTCATGATCATCATAATTAACTTCCTCTTCAACTAACATAGGCTTCACGGAAACAAATTCCTGCGCTGTGCTACTCTCTGGTTGAACAAAGGTTCAACAACCTCATCAAGTTCTATCTTCCTCCCACTCAATTCTTTCGAGAGAAACTCTTTCTCGAGAAAGGACCCAGTTTTAGCAACAAACGCTTTATGCTTGGATCTGAGATAGAAGGTTTACACAACTGTCTTTAGGGTATTCTATGAAGATGCATTTGTCCGCTTTGGGTTTGAGCTCATTAGGTGAAAACCTTTTTCACATAAGTGTTGCAGCCCCAAACATTAAGAAATGACAGCTTTGGTTTCTATCAAACCATAATTCACACGGTGTCATCTCAACGGATTTAGATGGTGCCCTATCTAAAGTGAATGTAGTTGTCTCTAATGCATAACCTCCAAATTATAGTAGCAAAACGATAAGAGACATCATAGCAAGCACAATTTTCAATAGAGCACGACTATGATGTTCGAACACACCATCACACTATGGTGTTCCAGGTGGCGTGAGTTGTGAAACAACTTTCACATTGTCTAAAGTTGTATGCCAAACTCGTAACTCAGATATTTACCTCCACGATCATATTGCAGACATTTTTATCTTCTTGTCACGATGATCTTAAACTTCACTCTGAATTTGCTTGAACCTTTCAAACGATTCAGACTTGTGTTTCATTAAGTAAATATACACTATATCTACTCAAATCATCAGGGAAGGTAAGAAAATAACGATATCCACCGCACGCAACAAGACTCATTGGATTGCATACATCAACATGTATCATTTCCAATAAATCACTTGCCCGCTCCATCCATCTGGAAACGGGGTCCTTAGTCATCTTGCCCAAAACGCATGGTTCGCATGTCTGAACCGATTCGAAATCGAATGAGTCTAAAGATCCATCAACATGGAGTTTCTTCATGCGTTTTATAGCAAGATGACATTTAGTGGCAGTGCCACAAGTATGTGGTACTATCATTACTAACTTTGTATCTTTTGGAATCAATGTTATGAACATGTGTATTACTACGATCAAGATTCAACAAACCATTCTCACTGGGTGCATGACCATTGAAGATATTATTCATGTAAACAGAATAACCATTATTCTCTAACTTAAATGAATAACCGTGTTGCAATAAACACGATCTAATCACGTTCATGCTCAACGCAAAACACCAAATAACATTTATTTAGGTTTGTCACTAATCCCGAAGGTACAGAGAGCGTGTGATGTTGATCACATCAACCTTGGAAACATTTCCAACACACATCGTCACCTTACCCTTAGCTAGTTCTCCGTTTATTCCGTAGCTTTTATTTCGAGTTACTAACATTTAGCAACCGAACCGGTATCCAATACCTAGGTGCTACTAGGAGTACTCGATGGGTACACATCATTAACACGTATATCAAATATACTTCTGTCGACATTGCCAGCCTTCTTATCTACCAAGTATCTAGGGTTGTTCCGCTTCAGCGACCGCTCTCCTCATAATCGAAGCACTTAGTCTCGGGTTTGGGTTCAACTTTGGGTTGCTTCACTGGAGCAACAACTGACTTGCTATCCATCAAGTTTCCGTCCTTGCTCTTGCCCTTCTCGAAACTAGTGGTTTGACTAACCATCAACACTTGATGCTCCTTCTTGATTTCTACCTTCGTGGTGTCAAACATCGCAAATAGCTCAGGGATCATTATTTCTATCCCTGGCATTTTATAGTTCATCACGAAAATCTAGTAACTTTAGTGACAGTGACTTGAAGAACTATATCAATCAATATCTTATCTGGAATATCAACTCCCACTCGATTAAAGCGATTGTAGCACCCAGACAATCTGAGCACATGCTCAACGATTGAGCTATTCTCTTTCATCTTGCACGCAAAGAATCTTGTTGGAGATCTCATATCTAGCAACACGGACACGAGCCTGAGATCCTAATTTCAGCTCTTAGAACATCTCATATGTTCCATGACGTTCAAAACATTTTGGAGCCTCAATTCTAAGCCGTAATGCATGACACACTAAACTATCAAGTTGTCATCAGAACGTGTCTGTCAGATGTTCACAAGATCTACAAACGATGCTAGAGGGGTTGGCGCACCGAGCGGTGCATTAAGGACATAAGCCTTCTGTGCAGCAACGAGGACAATCCTCAGATCACTGAGCTAGTCCGCAATATTGCTACCATCATCTTTCAACTCTATTTCTCTAGGAACATATAAAAATTCAAGGGAGCTACAGCGTGAGCTAGTAATCTATAACACAGTTTGCAAAGACACTACTGAGTATGTTCATGATAATGAGTTCAATGAATCATATTACTTAAGAACTCCAACTCAAATTGACATCCCTCCGGTCATTCGAGTGATACATGATCCAAATTCACCAACTCAAGTCTGATCATCACGTGAGTTGAGGTGGTTTCAATGGTGAACATCATCATGTTGATCATATCTACTATATGACTCATGTTCGACCTTTCGGTCTCTTGTGTTCCGAGGCCATGTATGTACATGCTAGGCTCGTCAAGTTTAACCCGAGTGTTCTGCATGTGCAACACTGGCTTGCACCCATTGTATGTGAACGTAGAGTCTATCACACCCGGTCATCACGTGGTGTCTCGACAGGACGAACTTTCGCAACGGTGCACACTCGGGGAGAACACAATTTATCTTGAAATTAAGTGAGGGATCACCTTATAATGCTACCGTCGTCCTAAGCAAAACAAGGTGCATAAAAGGATTAACATCACATGCAAATCATAAGTGACATGATATGGCCATGAACTTGTGCTTTTGATCTCCATCTTGAAAGCACCGGCATGATCTCCATCGTCACCGGCACGACACCATGATCTCCATCATCTTGATCTCCATCAACGTGTCGCCATCGGGGTTGTCGCGCCCATCATGCTTCTACTACTATTGCTACTGTTTAGCGATAAAGTAAAGCATTACATAGAGCTTAATGATTGACTAGCAGGTCATACAATAATTAAAGACAACCCTATGGCTCTTGCCGGTTGCCGTACTCATCGACATGCAAGTCGTGATATTCTATACAACACATGATCATCTCATACATCACATATATCACATCATGTAATTGGCCATATCACATCACAACATACCCTGCAAAAACAAGTTAGATGTCCTCTAATGTTGTTGCATGTTTTACGTGGCTGCTACGGGTATCTAGCAAGAACAATTCTCATCTATGCAAAAACCACAACGGTGATACACTAGTTGCTTTTCAACCTTCTCAAGGACCGCCTTTGTCGAATCTGATCCAACTAAAGTGAGAGAAACTGGCACCCGCAAGCCATCTATGCAAAAAGTTGTGATTGAGGGAACCGGTCTCTCGTAAGCGTATGAGTAATGTTGGTCCGAGCCGCTTCATCTCACAATACCGCTGAACTAAAACACGACCAAGGGAGGAAGCAATCTAAGCATCAACGCCCACAAACTCTTTGTGTTCTACTCGACATCTCATCTACACATAGACCTAGCTCATGATGCCACTGTTGGGGAACGTTCCATGGGAAACAAAAAAATTCCTATGCACAGGCAAGATCTATCCATGGTGATGAGCATCTACGATAGGGAGAGTGAATCTACATACCCTTGTAGATCGCTAAGCGGGAAGCGTTAAGAAACGCGGTTGGTGTAGTCGAACGTCTTCGCGAT
The DNA here is from genome assembly GCA_022496015.1 of Hordeum marinum. Classification (NCBI taxonomy): domain Eukaryota; kingdom Viridiplantae; phylum Streptophyta; class Magnoliopsida; order Poales; family Poaceae; genus Hordeum; species Hordeum marinum. The sequence goes on from CM039677.1 coordinate 238,686,932, forward strand.
CCAAATCGCCGAGTGTCCTGCGATCTCATCATGATCCGTCCTGCGATCTAATCACGATCTGTCCCGCGAACTCATCATGATCCGTTCTGCGGTCTCATCATGATCCATCCCGTGATCTCAATCACGGTCCTTCCAATCTAGCGACGAACGGACGACACCTCTGCATTCAGCACACATACAGCTCGATGACAATCTCTGCCTTCTTGATCCAGCAAGAGGGAGCGGACAGGTAGACAAATTCTCTAGCAGCGTGACGGCGCTGCGGCGATGGTGGTGGAGCAATTCCGGCAGGGCTTCGCCTAAGCACTGTAGAAATCCAATCTAGAGGAGAAACTATGCACTGGAGGAACGAGTAGCACGTGGCTGAAAATCTCGTGCCAAAACCCTAAAATCTCTAGTATATGTAGAAGAAAGAGAGGAGGAGGCTTGGATCCCAAGGAGCCAGCCCTTGGGTCGGCCGAACCAAGGAGGATTCCTCCTCCAATCCTAGTAGGACTAGGACTCCTCCTTATTTTTGCCTTTTTTGCCTTTTTCCACCTTTTTCTCTTTGGGCTTTTCTTCCCAGCCGCATGGGCCTTGTGTGGGACTTCCACCAGCCCACTAAGGGCTGGTATTTACTCTCCCACAGCCCATGTAGCCTCTTGGGTCGAAATACCCCTTCCGATGATCTCCCGGTACACTCCCGGCACTCCTGGTACACTACCGATGAGCCCGAAACCTTTTCGGCGACCAAAACAGGACTTCCTATATATCAGTCTTTACCTCCAGACCATTCTGGAGCTCCTCATGACGTTCGGGATCTCATCCGGGACTCCTAACAACCTTCAGTCACCACCATACATAAATCTATACTACCGAAACGTCACCAAACCTTAAGTGTGCAGACCCTAGGGGTTCGAGAACTATGTAGACATGACCGAGACACCTCTATGGTCAATAACCAATAGTGGGACCTGGATGCCCATATTGGTTCGTACATATTCTATGAAGATATTTATCGGTCAAACCTCTATGTCAAGGATTCAGTTAATCCCGTATGATGTTCCCTTTGTTATTCGATATGTTACTTGCCCGAGATTCAATCGTCGATATCTCCATACCTAGTTCAACCTCGTTACCGGCAAGTCTCTTTACTCGTTCTGTAACACAAGATCCCGTGACTAACACTTAGTCACATTGCTTGCAAGGCTTATTGTGATGTTGTATTACCGAGTGGGCCCTGAGATACCTCTCCGTTACACGGAGTAACAAATCCCAGTCTTGATCCATGCCAACCCAACAGACACCCTCGAAGATACCTGTAGAGCACCTTTATAGTCACCCAGTTACATTGCGACGTTTGATACACACAAGGTACTCCTCCGGTGTCAGTGAGTTGCATGATCTCATGGTCATAGGAACATATACTTGACATGCAGAAAATAGTAGCAATAAACTGACACGGTCATATGCTACGTTTGTAGTTTGGGTCTTGTCCATCACATCAGTCTCCTAATGATGTGATCCCGTTACCAAATGACATCTCATGTCCATGACTAGGAAACCATAGCCATCTTTGATCAACGAGCTAGTCTATTAGAGGCATACTAGGGACATGGTGTTGTCTATGTATCCACACATGTATGTGAGTTTCCGATCAACACAATTATAGCATGATAATAAACGATTATGATGAATAAGAAAATATGATAATAACTAATTTATTATTGCCTCTAGGGCATATTTCCAACACATGTGTATATAGGCATCACGTCCATAAGCAAATAGGTCGACTCCTGCGTGCATCTACTACTATTACTCCACCCATCGACCACTATCCAACATGCATTTATGGTATTAAATAAAACAGAGTAAAGCTTGGATAACAATGGCATGATGTAGACAAAGAGAATTCAATTAATATGAACTAACCTCATTGTTTTATCCTTAGTGGAAACAATACAAAGACATATCTTGAGCCCTTCTGTCACTGGGATATAGAAACCCGTCAGATTGAACCCACTACAACACACCCCTCTCACTGAAGAAAGATCAATCTACTTGGTCAAAGCAAATCAATAGATTAGAGAGATTTACGAAGCTATAATAATCATGCACATAAGAATCATAATATATTTCAGAGTAGAGTCAAATATTTTTCATGAATAATCTGAACATAAACCAACAATTCACCGGATCCCAACAAACGCACTGCACAAAAGAATCATATAGGATAGATCAAGCGAAGATGCGATGATGATTGTATTGAAGATCAAGATAGAGAGAGATAGCCATCTAGGTACTAACTACGGACCCGTAGGTCTATGGTGAACTAGTCACACATCACCATGGTAGCAGCGAGTTTGGTGTAGAGGCCCTCCTTGATCGATCCCCTCCGGCAGGGCACCGGAGCAAGGATCCAGATGGTCACACGGCAGATAAGAGACTTGCGGCGGTGGAAAAAGTGTTTCGGTAGGCTCTCTAGGGTTTTTGGGATTTATGAGAATTTTTAGGCTAGAGAGGGGCACCAGGGGACGCCAGAGGGGGGCATGAGGCAATAGGGCATGACCCACCCCCAACGTACGCCCTGTTAGCTCATGCCTTTCTCGTGGAGCCTCCGACCTCCTCCCGAATCTTCCATGTCTTCTTCTGGTCCAAAAATGGCATTGAAGATTCGGGGAAATTGGACTTCGTTTGGTACTACAAACCTGAAAAGCTAAAAAATGCAGAAAACATCAACTGGCACTAGGCATTGGGTTAATAGGTTAGTGCGCAAAAATAATATTAATTGGTAAGTAAACACCCAAAAATTATTATAGAATGATAATATAATAGCATGGAACAATAAAAAAATTATAGATACATTCGAGACATATCCCTAGGCCACGTCTAGAATGTGTTGCTCTTTACGATTATGTGTTCCTGCCATGAAGTGTTGTCGTTTATACATTATTATCATAAGTTGTTGGTTATGACTGGGTACGAAAATCTGGGTAATTTTACGCACGAGTACCTGTTTACCCTGACGGGTATGAAAAAAATATATACTGGTCGATGGGTATGGGTACGGGTGATGGGTAAGGTTTGGGACAATGGGTAATGATATGGGGTGAATCCACCTGTACGTACACCGAGGGGGCGCCATATGATATGTCCATTTTACATCATGATTTCCTATTTATATTTGTGATATCCTTGTCCATTATTCCTCCTTATGATACAACTCTTATGCCCTTTCTGTCTAAATTTACGAGGTACACCAAAAAGAGCCAAACTGCCGGAAACTGGAATTCTGGACCTGAAATCCAAGAAAAAGGGTGAAAAATCACTGGACCCCAAATGTCTGAAAACTTCATGGAGTTTATTTTGGAATATATGTGAATCATTGGGCCAAAAATATACCAGAGAGGCCACCTGCTGGCCACAACCCAACTGGGCGCGCCCACCCCCTCTTCTCCTATAAGGTGTGTTTTGACCTAGACAAAATCAAGACGATACTTTCAGGAGGAAGCGTCGCCGTCTTGTGGCGGTAACCTAGGAAGAGGCCCGTTTGCTCTCCGATAGAGAGATTCTACCAGGAAAACTTCCCTCCTGAAGGGCGAGATCGAAGCCATCGTCTTCACCAACTCTTCCTCCTTCTTGGGAGGACGAATCTTCATCAACATCTTCACTATCACCATCTCATCTCCAACCCTAGTTCATCTCTTCTACTCAATCTTTGTCTCAAAACCATAGATTGGTGCATGTGGGTTACTATTAGTGTTGATTGCATGTTGTAGTTTATGCTTGTTGGATTACTCGGTGGAAGATATTATGTTCAGATCCTTGATCACCATTATTATACCTATGATCTTGCACACGTTTATGATGTGTGAGTAGTTACTTTTGTTCCTGAGGACATGGGAGAAGTCTTGTTATAAGTTGGTATTCGACAAGAAAGTATTGTGGAGTAACAAGTAGATGATGGGTTGCGAGAGTGACATAAGCTTAAACCCCAATTTATGCATTGCTTCACGATGGGCTGATTTGGATCCACATTTTTCATGCTATAGTTAGATTTATCTTAATTCTTCTTTCGTAGTTGCAGATGCTTGCTAGAGGGCTAAGCATAAGTGGGTTTCTTGTTCAAGTAAGAACAACACCTTAGCACCAGTCCACCCACATATCAAATTATCAAAGTAATGAACGCGAATCAACTCAATATGATGAACATGACTAGACAATAATTCTCATGTGTCCTCGGGAGCGTTTGCTTTATATAAGAGTATTTTCCGGCCCGTCCTTTGCTATAAAAAGTACTAGGATGCCTTGCTGCACACTTTCTACTATTTGTACTTGTCACTTGTTACGAATTATCTTTGTACAAACTATCTATCACTTTTACTTACAGCACTTGCAGAGAATACCTTGGTAAGGAAACATATTCAGTAAGTGCTGAAATTTATTGTTGCTTGTTACTATGGATGGTCACTCTTTGAGTGGCTTGTTCGGAGCATCTTCGCCTCGAACGAAAGTTTAAAAAGTTGCTTCCCAATCTACTGAACCTACTGAAAATATTTATTATGAGATTCCTTTGGGCATGGTAGAGGAACTTCTAGATAATCCTTTTGATGGTACAACTCATCCTGATTTCCATTTGATATATGTGGATGAGATTTGTGGATTATTTAAGCTTGCAGGCGTACCCAAATATGAAGGTAAGAAGAAAGTTTTCCCTTTCTCTTTGGAGGGTGTAACAGCCCGATACGAACGCACCAGATGCCTTCCAGTTATTTCGGATTTTATCGTGTGATTGAATTGTTTGTCACATTCATTGTCGCATCATCCGCATTGCATCAACACTCGATTGCCGTCATTTTTCAAAACTTGCATCCGTTTGTAGTTGCCAGTTCTCTACGTTCTCGTCGATGACCGTTTCGAGACCAACCACACACGCACACATCCACGACATCTCTAAAATATTATTTTCTAAGCGGGATAAAAATTATCTTGGAACGACTCGAAAGTTGTGTGCGGTCTTAATATATTGTAGGTAGACCGTCTGCCCAATTTCGTCACATTCGGAGTCCATTTGATACCCCGACCCTTAAACCTATAGCGGCACTATAGCCAGTCAAATCGTAGATGTTTCTCATATATAAAAACTTGTTGCCAGGCTGCCCATCTTCCCTTTGATCTTCCCCTAGCCTCTCTCGATAATGCATCGATCCGCTCACAACCTAATCCAAAAACTCCACGAGACCCAAAGCATACAGTCGTGACCGTTGAATCCAGACCAACACTGAAATACCTTAAACCATCATCAGTTTCTCATTTGGACCCACCTAGCCTTTTTATTTTGACCGCCCGATCTAAATCATAGGGTGTAAATGATCCCCTAAATCCCTCCCTAGAAACATCCTATATAAGTAGATGTCTTCCCCTAACACTAGGGACACATCCTCCCTCATTTTCCTCACCTCGCCGCCACTCTTCTTCCTCAGGATCCATCACATATCAACCTCGTGTTCTACACCTGACCAACCAACCTGAGCCAGCCACCACGCCTTCCCTCGAGCCTGCACCCAATGCCTCCCATGGACGCGTCTAGTGACCAAATGGCGCCCGTAACCCAACAGTCCCCCCGAGGTCCCACGTGCGTCCTACCTCCTCCAACATCTCCCTTGGCTCGCCAGAGCAAGCTATGCTCCCATGGCACCGATATCCTTTGCCTTCGAGCCCATCCCCGCTCCTGTAAGCCCTAGAGGATAATAGCTCATCCACAACGAGCTCTTGGCCGAGCCTCGCTCTGTCGCCATCTTACGGGCATACCGGCGCCATGGACTAGTAGGTCCCCTATGCTCCGTTACTGTAACAGCCCAAGTGCAACCCTTGCCATATTTGTAATATATTCCATGTGGGAACCTTCCATGTGTTCCATCTTGTGGTTTGAATTAATAAGTTTGCTTTAATTTCATTCTTTTGTTGCATCATCGCATCATATCATCATCTCATAGTTTTGCATCATGCTTTGTTATGTGATGTTGTGGGAGTGTATGTGTTGTGATGTGCTTTGCAGGAGGTGGAGTGCTCTAGTAGATGCCCTCAAAAGAATTCATTTTCTCACTACCCACTTCTCTCTGTAATTCAAATTCATGATATGTGGTGTTTTTCTTGCCCTAGTCCACTAAATATAATTGTTGCTAAGTTCGAAAATCATCTGTTTGTCATGCTAAAAATCTTTAGGACCCATGTTCTACTACACTTCCCCCTCTTATTTTGCAAAACAGTTTCAAATGGTAATAAAGGTCATTTTATTTTTGTGTCTTATAATTATCCAAACCAATTTTATTAAATTGTAGATATTCCCAGCTCCCCAAAATTGTTATTATTTCACTCTATTTCCTTCCCAAACTTTCCCTGGTTTTTCCTTTGTGTTGTGTTTTGTTCTTTTATAAAAAAGAGAAAATTAGAGAGTGGGAGAGGCTCGCGCAGCCCAGCTGGGCCTCTTCCTTGCCGGCCTAGCATTCCAGCATAGCAAAATCCCAACGTCCCTGCACAGCCCAGCCATCCCCTCGCGCAATTCGTCGTCCACCTCCGGTAATTTGACGGCTGTCCGGCGTCCCTAGCGCCTATAACTCGGGTCCTCGGGCTAGACCTAGGCCTCCTCCCTTCATTCCACCTCTCTCCTTCACTCTACACCGCCGGTAAATCCCTCCATGCTATAATCGTTTCCATGCCCACCATGCTCCGTCCGAGCTTCTGCTTGGGCTCGGGGTTACCTCCTCATCAATATTCTGGTGCTCTGCTGTCACGGGAAGGAACACCCCGCATGCCCTCTTCTTCCTTGACATCAAGGAGAGCGCCAAGGCCCAGCTCGTCATCGTCCGAAGCCCTTGCTCCTTCTCTGTCCCGGACGAGCTGCAGTCCCGGGCTTCTCTGGTTCCTCGCGACGTCTCCATCGACCTTCTGGCCACACCTACATGTCCAGTGGACACTAGGTGAGCTTCTCCTCCTCCCTGCCTAATGTGACCTATATGCGTTGTTGTTATTCATGTCATCTGCTTATTCTCGGTGCTCCGGTCAAGGTCATATTTTTCTCCTTCTCTATTGGTTGTTGTCGCGTAGCCACCCTTGCTGCTCATTCCGCCCTTGCTGCTTGCTCCGTGCTTCGCTCAACAACCCACAACTCCACATCCTTGTGCCCCAGTGTTAGCCCTCGCCGCTGCCAGATCGCGCCGCGTGGCCACGCCATGGCCGGAAGCAACAAGCTCCTCACAACCTGGCTTGCCTCGCTTTCCCTCCGTGCTAGCCCTGGGAACGGTTCCTAGGTGGAATCCGCAGCCTCATCACGGATCTCGAGCTCCGGTGATTGCTGGAGAGCTCGCCGACGTCGTCGGGTTAGTCCCTGCCTTTCTTAATAGGAAACCTCGGCCTTTAGTCAGTTTTTCGGAAGTCAGGCCCTGTTTCTATCGAGATCCAAGTCGTGGCGCAGTGGTAGCCCTCTTTTTTCAAAACCGGGGAGACCCAGGTTCGATCCTCGGGTGCGCAAATAATCACCCTTTTTTTCTTTATTTCTTAGTGTGGCTGACAGTGGGCCCTGGACCCACATGTCACCCTCCTAGGGCCTTGGAGTGACTGGCAGTGGGCCCCCTTTTTTACCTTTTTATTTTCATTTTATTTGTCTATTTGGTTGTTTATTTCCAGTTGGGGAAAGCTTCCATTTCTGTCCATACCCATTTTTGTGTGTTGCCACTTAGGGCATGTCCAGTTCTGGACATTTCCTTTTTTCAGAACATGCCATTTTTGGGAGCTACCATATTTGGCAGGTTTTGACTCATGGCTTTGAAAGTGGTTTTGTGCAACTGTTTTGTGGCATTGTTTTCTACGAGAATATAGGCATGTGATATATGTTGGGGTAGAAAAATCCAAGGAATCCATCTGTGGGATTGGTTTGGTTATTTGAGCAAGTTTGTGTGGATGCTATTTTGTGATAATGTGTCATTTTTTTATTTTTGCATGATTTAATTCTTGCACTATTTTCTAGACTTTTCAACATGAATATTGCCCTTTGAGATGTGTACTAGCCCCTGGCAATTTTGCATGCCATGTAAAACCATGTTTGTGGACGGAATTCTTGCTGCCAACATGCTACGATATACTACTATTTTCACATGCTGAAATATTTCTAAGTATAGAATCTGGTTATTTTGTTGCTATGTATTTATGATGATTGCCATGAATCTGTAGCTCCTTTGGGGTTGGCCCAATGCAGTAGAGGTATTGCATCTTGGTTAAACTTGCTGTCAAATGTGTCATCCTGACAAAAATGCCCTTCTTGCCACTTGATAATTTTTCTAAGTCCGAGGGACTATTTATCTCAATATGCCATGTTGGGTGGACGATAGACAGTAATCTGTGCACATTTTGATGGTGATGTAATGGAGTAAATGGCAGTGCATGCTGTCCTCTATAACCCTGTTAAATTTCATCCCTGAAAGTCCCTATAACATGTAGATTTATTACTGTCAATATGCCATCCTGTTAACCCAGGTCGTGAAAACTGAATTTTTTCACTAAGTTCATAACTATTGTTTCAACATGCCATCTTTTGAGCTAATTTGCTAGTAATCCATGCTTCCATTCATGTTGTTGCTGTGAGATGAATTGATAAGAATCTTGTAGACTTCATGCACACGACCTTGTTGTACATTTTTGTGTGTTGTAGCTTGTTGATGTGTGGGGTTCAATATGTCATGTTGTTGTTTGTGTACAGATTGCTTGTGTTTTTGTTTTGTGCCTTGTGGGAGTTATACCCACTTGTTTGGCTTGATCTTTAGGTCTGTTACTACTATATTTTCATTTCCAATCCAGAGGCACCCTTGGGATACCAAGGACTTGCCCATGGCCTTCCTCATTTTTTGGTCTCCGTTACTGCTAGAACCTCGTCGTGAGAGTTCCGAGAGTACTGTTACTCCGCAATGTTCTCCATATGGATTTTCATTGTATTCACGAGGAGCATTCATATTTCCATGTTCATGTATTTATAGATAACTAATCTTGAGGTTCTGTCCAGAATATTAAAGAGCTAAATAATTGCATGCGAAAGATGACTAGCATAGGATTGCCATGTTAAATGCATGTACTTGCTCATGCATCATATTTGGTTGCACATTCCACCTTGCTTGTATGGTTATTTGGTGTTGTTCTCTCCTTGGGTACACCTGAGTGTCGAGCCTAAGTACGAGGGTCCTGGAGAGAACACATATGAGGACCCAACTTTTTGTCCCCCTGAAGACCCTATAGGCAAGATGATCGTCATGTTGATCCCAATATTATTTTTGCTATGCTAGATGTCTTGCTTCTACCGTTATGTTTTCGTCACCTACCATTCAACTTTCAAGCCTCACAAATTGCCATGAAAGCCTCTAACCCCTCCACTACCTACCAAACCGTTGTTTGGCTAAGTTACTATTGCTCAACCCTTCTTGTAGCATTGTTAGTTGCAGGTGCGGGTTGTTTTCATGTGATAACATGGATATCTGGAGACATCACAATATCATTGCCATCTAATTTAATGCACCTATATACTTGGTAAAAGGTGGAAGGCTTGGACTTTTTCCCGCTATTTTAATTTGTTTCACTTTTGCCGCCCTAGTTACTTGGTTACCGGTGTTATGTTCCATATTGAGCGCTCCTAACATGCTCGTGGTTGTTATGGGGACTCCCTTGACTATTCGTTTAGGGATATAATTTGTCTGGCAAGACCCAACGTTGGCACTCTATTTTCTTAACCATTGAGTTAAATGCATAGGGCTTAGCTACCCCACGGACAATTAATCAAGAACCCGTGTCAGTGCTCCTCATGAGTGTTGGTCCAAACGGACAGACTGCGGGGCTACCACGGGGAAACCCTAGGTTTGGTTTTACTCGTAAGCTTTCCCATCTAGTAGTGCCCTGAGAAAGAGATACGCGCGGCTCCTATTGGGATCTGGCCTGCCGGGCGGTCTTGTTGTACTTGTTTTACCTTCCGCGAATGTCGTGCGCGTGGGATTCCAAGGAGACCACAACTTTTCCGCGGTCAAGGTTATTCCATGCGGCGTGTGGTTAGTTTGTGATGGATAAGTTGGAGCAGCCCGACAGGGTTACATATGTTTGAGAAGTCGTGTCCGCGGTTATGTGGCAACTTGGAAATTTGTTTAACACCCGGTTATAGAAAACTTGAAGTAAACTCAAATAAAATACACAAGTCATGTGCATAACCATGACTGTCTCTGCTCGTGAGTTTGAACTGAGGGAGAAAATGGTGGGGTTATGTTTGACGTAAGTAGGTGTTCAGGATCACTTAGTGATCAATCTAGCTCACGCCCGGTAGGCGTAGACCACCATACTTATTCTTGCACTCGTAAGTTAACCACTCAAATAAATGCTTAGTGCTTGCTGCAGCCTCACCACTTAACCATACCTCACCCATTGGTTTGCATGGTACGGGTTAATGAGATTGTTGAGTACCCATGGCTCACAGATTACTACAATAATAGATGTACATGTACTAATGAGATCGATCCAGTTGATGTGTCTCAGCTCTAGTGAGAGTATGACGAAGAACATGGGCATATTTACGGGACTTATCCGGATGAGTAGGGGGTCTACTTGGTCATTGTCGGCGATATAACCCCAGGATATGACCCACCCATCTGGGTCGGGTCAGTATGAAGGTGGCTCTGGAGTAAGCCTTTAGATGGGCCATGCTATTAAGATAAGGTGAGCAAGGTGGTTACTAAGTAAGTCGCCAGGCGGGCCAAACATGTAAAAATGGCAAATCAAGCCCCGTAGGGGAAATGACATCGGAAGACTCCTTGCTTGAGAGGCAAGGAGTGTTAGAGACATGGTAGGTTACTAGTCATGAGATGGCTTGAACTCTGTTGTAAACTGTAGGGTCTCGACTTGTATATAAAGGCAAGCCCTTAGGACAGGAAGACTCAAGTTAGACACCCTCGAAAGCTAGGTTAGCGCTCCCACATCCTTGTAATTGAGATCTCCATTAATATAGACACAAAGCATGATGTAGGCTATTACCTCCATTGGAGGGGCCGAACCTAAGTAAACTCGCCTCCTGTTCTCATTCAATCCCTTTGAGTCACCACCCAGCGACGATGGCCTCACACCTATGTCCTTGCACGAGGACATCTGCTGTGACAAAACCACGATAGTTGGCGCCCACCGTGGGGCTCTCACCTGGAGTGGTTAGGTTCTCAAAGGGATATGGGGACCCCGACTCATAAGTTATGATCACCGAATGCACGTGTACAGTGATCCCAGAGATCAATGGTCACTGAACACACAGATGTTGAATAACAATAGTCTTACATCCTTACATACCGTCTTACACGAATAAAGGGGCTAGCTAGGCCAAGTCTTACACAGATAGGGCCACGAGGGCCAAACACTTGAACATAACAAACAGCAGAAATCTTGGTCGAAAGTGTGAACTCATGCCATCTGCCTTAAACCAACAGTCATTCTGACTAGGAAGCGTCCTAGTTCACATATTCGTCACCAACGAATTCTTCGCCATCCTCCCGCTCTTCCACGCCTGGCCAATTAAATAACCAATGGCAAGCCAATGAGTACTTTGAATGTACTCGCAAGCAACCCAAGTTGGAATAAGGCAATAACAATGCATGACATAACACTAAATAGGTATTTTGCAGAAAGCTAATTTTTAATGCAATGACATGATCAAGTAGCCACGTAAGCATGCATCAACAGTTGGCCGATATCCATATGAACAAGTCACAAATATCATCATAAACAGGGGGTTTAACATCTCATGATCAGTCATCACGTCAAGTCCTTTGACTTATCTCAAGTACCATCTCTATGTCATCCACATACACAACAAGTTTGCGGAAAACATCTGGACGTGGGTTAAGAAGCACCACCCAATTGTCCTTGACCGTGGACGCGGCTATTTGAATAGTTTTACACTCTATAGAGGTTGTACACTTTACCCACGCGACTCGGGGAACTTTTCTGTCATCCACGACTCGCGGTATTTAACGTACCCAAGGTAAGCACCCAAACAATGCCTTTCCCCTGACAATACTAAAGAGAGAGTCCACTCGATTGGTACCCAGCCCTTCTGATGTACATCATACAACACTCGTTCCAGATCATACCATCCATGAAGGGACCAACAGTGTGCTCGGGGCCTGTGAAGATAGCGCATGATCGTCCTTACCGGTACGACCCCGTATCGAGAGTGACCACGTTACTCCCGCCACTAGTAATGTGGGCTCTATGGTAGTACCCATCAACGTAGTCAACAAAGCCCCATCGCATAAGGGGTATCGTGGTTGTACATGTAAGGTTGGGATGGTCAACAAATCTTAAACCCTCCGTTTTCAAAAACTCACACACATCCTGTTCCGGTACACCACTTCTTTCCCAGGTGGTTACCTAGTCCATCATCATCTCCCTCGAACATTAGTGGCACCCAACAGGGTTTTCGAAAAAGTCTTGAAAATATGTCCCCTTTCCATCACCATGCATATAGCCATCCCATTTGCATAGCAACTACTAAGCAAACCTATCTACATCCACCCGCATAACCCTCATAAAGAGGTAGGGCCATGCACAATGCAAGTGTCAACGCGAAAGTATCGGAGGCATCCCACCCAAGTGGACACCACATCAACATGATCAACATCACAGAAATAAGTGCTATATACCATGCAAATAAAAGGGTTCATAGTCATGGTCAAAGGGTTGCTTGCTTGGCTCAACAAAGTCTTCGGGGTCTTCAAAGTCTTCGGGTCCAACTCCCTCATCAAAAGCGCAATCTATCGTCATGATAAATAACGGGAATAATAAGCATCACACAAAAACATAGCACAAAATCTACTAATAAAATGCTACCCTACTATGATAAATACTAGAAACTATTATAAGAATATTTGTCTAAGGTTTTGGGTGAAAAAGGTTTTTAAAACTATTCATAACACTGGTTAAAAATGCCAAAAAGGGGTTTTAAAAATAAAAAGTACATGAAATGTTTTCAAAATATTTCACAAATGGCACTATAAAATTATACATAATATTTCAAGATTTATGGTGGAAAAATATTTGGCATTGGAGCTTTATTTAACACACTGGACCAGAACAGATCGAGTTGGGCCGGCCTTCGGCCGAGCCAGGCCTGGGCGAGCTGGGACACATGCGCCGTCGGGGTTCAAACCCGACAGGCAGGCCCCAGGCGCCATCCTCACAGAGTGGGAGAGAGAGATGAGAGGATGACAGGTGGGGGCCACCTGTCATCTCCTTCCTCTCGACAAGAAGGGGGCGACGCTCACCGACGGCGAAGGAGGGCAGGACGAGGGGAGCTGAGGGCGGGGACGGACCCAACATCGACCTCCTCTGGAGGTGGAGGGGAGGCCGGAGACTCGCGGGTTCGCCGGCGACGATGAAGTACGACGGAGCCGCTGCGGGAGGAGATCGCCGACGGCGTTTCTCTATTGGAAATGGAAAGGGAGGAAGGGGAAAATGATCAGGGGGGCCCTACGTACCTGGAGAGAAGGGGAGGTGGATCGGAGCGGGCCAGTAACCCGAGATCGACGAAGCCCCGACGTGACGGTGCCTCGGTCGATCCCGAGCACTGGGACTCCGGGTGGTCATTGGGGTGGTTTGGGAGTGTGAACACTACACCCACGATAGAGTTTATATGACACAATTATGTGTTTAAAGGTCTAGTGTTGTAAACAAAATAACTGTCACCGTAGTTTTTAAGTTTTTTCTTCGAATCATGTGTCAGTGAACATATATCATTGTGGACACAATAAGTGTCAACAACCACAAAGCCACAACGCATCTGCCAGCGTCTTTTTAACAACTTGTCATGTGTCGGCACATGTGTGGCTCTTTACAATTTGTCTATCGGCGTAGATATGCACTTAATGACGTCAAATGTGTCGGCGTTTGTAGGGTGTCTAGATTCCAACAAAGTGTTAGCGTAAGTGGACACATGTTAATCAACGCGAGGTTGGAGACTTGGCGCGTGGTTTAGGCGCGAAGAAGGATTTTTTTGCTATTTTGCCGCCTACCCGGGCGAAATATCGCCAAATTGCTAACACCCCCAACCCAATCCACCCACCGCATTTTGTGCCTGCCACCGCTTCTCCTCACCACTTTGCCCGTGCCTGCCGCCTCTCCTCCTCACCACTCAACCCGAGGCTCAGCCGCCGCCCCCGCTCTCTGCCCGAAGCCTAGCCGTCATCGTCACGGCACTCCGTCCCGTTGCCCAGTCGCCGCCATCCCTTCCCGCCCCGCCCTGAAGCCTAGCTGGTACTGCCGCGCTCTACCACGATGCCCAGCCTCCTCGCACTCTGCCCCGACTCCCTGCCGCCGCGCTCCGCCCCGACTCCCTGTCGCCGCTGCTCCGCATCGACGCACAGTCGCCACTGCTCTACACCGACACCCAACCGTCGTTTCTCTGCCCCGATGCCTAGCCGTCGCCAATGCTCACCCCCCCCCCCGACGTCGAGTCGCCGCCGTCGCTCTCCTTCCTGCCGCCGAGCCTCCGTGGATCTCCAGCCCGACCCCCAGCCGTCGTGGAGCTCCAGCTCGACACCCATCTGCCCCCGAGCTCCACCCTGACGCCCACCATCTACCGTCCTCGCACCGCCACATCCGCAGTACGTCTCTACCCTCCTCCCCTCTCCTGTTAGCACTTCCATCCCAGGGGTGGAGCGAATGCGGATTTTTTTTTCATAAATTCCGCAACCAGAAAAATATTCCTGCCTATGTCGCTGGTTCATGCTCAATCTCTAATCCACGTCGCTGCTGCTGCCTGACCATCGATCTGCACCTCTGCACACTGCTTGTGGTGGTCGACCTTTGAGTTGTGCCTCTCCCGAAGCGAGCCGTGGTTTCTGCCGATCTACGCACAAGACTCCTCCCCGTCCACCCTTCGTTTCGTGAGGTAAGCATCAACTCCTCCTGTGATTTCTTATTTCCTATGTACTGCTGCTTGTTTGTGCATTGCTGAACTTGAACCATATGCAGTTGTCTGTTGCTTAAATAATGCTTGTTTTGTATTTCTATTGCTTTAATAATGATTTTCAATTCACTAATGCAAAGCTAACACTACCGCATTGGCCAGATTCAGAAAGTTGGCAAATTTGATATTAAGGGTGCATCATGGACAAGACATGGTTATCTAAGCCTAGGTATATAAGGTTTTTTTTCTTGCCAACGAATAAGCGGTATAATTATGTTATGAACTGTTCTGGTATCTAAACAAAATTGCATATAGGCACACAAATGAGTATCTACAGGGGGTAGACAACTTTATAGAGTTTGCTTTTATTAATTCAACAAATGGAAACAAAATATTATGTCCTTGCAAGATATGTTTGAACTCTAAATGGAGAACCGCAATTGAAGTGCGTTAACATTTCATATGTGAGTGTTCCATGGACGGGTATCATACATGGTTGTTTCATGGAGAATCTAGCCACTCTTGCCGTAATAATGAGGAGGTAGAAGTAGAGAGTTCACCAGCAGATAATGAGTTAGCCGATTTCTTGCAAGACATAGCTTGTGGATTAGATGATAGTGGGGTGTTGGAAGAGAATAATGAGGACAACAACAACCCTGGGACGGATGTTGATGCTGATACCAAGGCTTATTTGAAGATGGTTGATGATGACAATAAAGAACTATATCCTGGGTTAAGTTTCTCTTCTGCTTTTTCTATGCGCCTTACAAGGGTGGCCTTTTCTGTTTCAAATAGCTTTATGGCTTGTTCTAGATGCACATTTTCCTGGCATGCTGAGTCCTCAAAATGAGCTACCATAAGCTGAGCATCAGTTTTTAACTTTCTCTCTTCTTTGAGTTGTCTCTACAGTTTTGCTGCAACTGACTCAGCATCATCAACATATTCCTAGCAGATGTACATCAAATATCAGCAAGTATTTCTACAAATAGCCTTAAACCACCTTATGATGAATTACTATTTCTATCAAGTCCTAAGTAGACTGCAAGCACTATCCTTGACACTTGGGGGCTAATGCATATCATTTCTATCAAAACTAAGACATGCAAAAGACCCGACTCATGCCATGAAGATGAGCCGACCCTTGGACGCTACAGTTCAATTTCTTCAAACATCTAAAGTTAAGACCCGACTCATCTCATGAAGATGAGCCGGCCCTTGGGGGCTACAGGTCGATTTCTTCAAACATATAAAGTTAAGACCCAACTCATCTCATGAAGATGAGTCGGCCCCTGGGGCCTACATGTTTATTTCTTCGCAAAAGTATTAACAAGATCCAACTCATTTCCAGAGAATGAGTCGGTTCTTAAGGGCCACAACTACACATCAAGTATTTCATGACCTAGTTTAACTTAGTAAACTGGTTCTTGGAGGCTAATGACAGTATAAAGATAACGGTAAAATAAGGAGTTTACCTCATACTTCTCCTTCATGGCATTTATCATGCTCACTTCAATTGCTCGGCTCTCACACAATCGAGTCAAGTATTGCTGGTGTAAATCTTCAATACCAAGCACAGACAACTCTAGAACTTCCAGAGTTGTTTTCCCTTTGTTTAAGTTAACAAGTTCATCCTTAGCCACAATCTTAGCCAAGGAAGTGGATTCAACGGGAACTTGAATACTTTGCTTCACAATGATAACATCTGGATGGTTTGCTCCTGCTAACGTCTTGTGGTCATCCAAATGAGCCACCAGACTAGAAGAGCGAATCGGGCTTGGCTACCTGGTAGATGGCTCATCTGATGCGTCCTGAGTTTCAGTTTGCATGTCCTTAAAAACCAGCTCATCCGGTTTAGGAGTCTCAACGACGTCTGCCGCTTCAGCACTTGCATCCAGGCCATTCTTTGCAGAAGGGTTAGTTCTTATTCTCACTGGTGAGGAGGCTAACATGTTGCGGTTCACATGGCCAGAAGATGACCCGCTAGCTTTCCTTGACAAAGTGGCCTTCGCCCTATAGTTGCAAAGATCAAACATTGTGCTAAGAAAATATAGCTCACGGTTTAAAATAACATAAGCAGCCAGATGCAAGTTCAGGGACTGACCCGCGGTCGGCGATGAAAGCGGGAAGTAGCATTGTCGATGAGTCATCTGAAGATGAAGGGGATGCTTGATAAGGCAAATTCGAAGGACTAAGAGGTTGCTTAAACAAACCGATTCTAGGGTGAGAGTTTTTCTGAACACAGTATAGACGCAAGCATTCATATACACGCGCATACACTCACCTCTATGAACGCACACACACACACCCTACCCCTATGAGCACCTCCGAAGGACTGAGCCGACATATCATCTTGAAATTTATGAAGTCACCGTAGGCACCTCGTCGTCGACGGGAACGTCTCCTCCCACTGAATGCGCATCACCGGAAATCCTGAAATAATTCCAGGAATAATGCGAGCACCAGGATTTGAACCCTGGTGGGCTAGGGATACCACAATCGCACTAATCATCCAACCACAGGTTCGTTCACAATTCTAGGGTGAGAGTTGGTTGGACTATGAGGCACCTCCTAGCGTGGTTTTTGAGACGGTGGTACATTAGACAAATAACGGTCTGAGTCGCCTGAACCACTCCGGGTCTTGCGCTTTGATGTGCTAGCAAATTGTGTTTTGTTCAAAAGAAAATCGGAAGACAAATGAGCATCTGGGTGTGTCTTGGTTTTCTGGGAACAAATGTTTCTAAACTAGAAGATGCATCAGTTACCTCAATCTCGATGGCTTGGCTAGAGTTCGAATCACCCTGATAAGAAGGTGTATCAGCAAGCTCATGAAAAAGACGGCCAAGAGAATCAAGTTCTACCTAAGATTCCTCCTCAGAAGATGACACATGGGTTGGGTTATCTTTTTTCCTCGAGGAAGGAACAAGTGCTAAAGGTGCAACCTTCCAGAAAGTAGAGCTCTCCTACAAAAACATATGATAAGGAATGGCGGGTTACAATGATTTGATAAAAGACAATTAAAAGTAGTTAGTACCAGAGGTGGCAGGTTCCACAGATAAAACGGACCCAAGCCGGTAACACCCCATTGCTCTTTTGAGTCATAAAAAAATCTCTTCGTCTCCTTGTTAAGGGCATCATTAGTTAGGTCCTCACGAGAGAAGCGTTGAGGGTCAGATGAGGCGCCTAAGTATTTGGACATTAAGTTATCCCTCACACTGATAGGCTGGATCCGCCATTTTAGCCAACAATGGATCAAATCAATGCTAGTTAAACCGTGGGCAATCACAACCCTCAATTTGGCATGAAGAGGAGCCAATGGAGCCCTCTCTTCATCTGTTGGCCAACCCGGAAATTTTACTTTGCTGCTGATTCTTTCCAACCTGAAACCCGGCACAGGGTTTTCTCACTCAGGTGCAATATTCTTGCAGTAAAACCAGGTCTTGTTCCATCCTTTGGGATGACTTGCCAATTTTGATTCAGTAAATGCACTGTTCTTTCTCTTTTGAATGGTGACACCGCCAAGTTTGCACCCAGAACCATTCTTTACTTCGGTTTGATGATTGAGATAGAAAAACTCCCTAAAAAGGGTCACCGACGGCTCGACCTGGAGATATAGCTCGCATAACACTTGAAATTGACATATGTTGGTCATGGAGTTTGGACTGATGTCTTGATGTCTGAGCTTAAAGAAGTGCAGAAGATCCCTAAAAAACTTTGAGGCGAGAGGACGAAAGCCTCTGCTCAGATGATCAGTAAAGATAACGACTTCTCCCTACTACAGTTGTGGATACGGCTCCTATCGGTGCACTAGAACATGGGTACCCAGTGCCCATCACTTATGCACATGTGGTAGTAGCAGAACCGATCAACACAGACACAAACCAAGCAAACACCCAAGGCCAAGCAACGCCGGCAAGATCGATGCTACAACCCAAGACAAGCTCGGAGAACGCAAAGCACATCATCGGTGCTAACTGGGGACCAGGGCGCTTCCACCTCCAAGAAGACCTGACAAGCTACTCCCCCGGCAAGCGCGAGCCGACCGGCCACCGCTCCACATCATCGTTACACCAGTATGCGGTGTCGAGCTCCCAAGTGTCTAAGTGGCTCTCGCTAAGCACATGACGACATGCTGAAAGACAAATTATGCCCCCTTGACACCCGTCCGTAGGCGTGTCAAGCTGTGGTGCAGTAGTTAGCTAGAGCAGAGGTAGGAGCTTGCCGGGGATGCACCCCGCACGCCACCTAGACTACATTTATGGCATTTTGTCCTAAGTGCCAGAGTTAGGTAAGATAGCACTGTTAGCTATCTAATCATTAGACAATGTCTGTTTTGCCATTGTGGTTGCCCCTTCCACAACAAAAGGAGGCCCAAGGCAGCCTAGCTAAAGATTCGGACCTATGGACACTTGTACTCACGTAGCGACTCTTTGCCCGAACGCAACCCTTGCCGGGCTAGAGCGCTGCGTGCCTTTCGTGTTCCTCTGATCAATCCACCAAAAGCAGGAGTAGGGTTTTATGCTTCACAGCGGCCCGAACCTGGGTAAAACACCCATGTCCCGATCGCCGCGCTGTCTCACCATCTCCGCTCTTTGTGGAAGTGATCTCGCCCTTGCCGAACCACAAAGGGGCTTACGACCCCATAAGTGATCGAGTGCCTCCTGCCCCGAGATCTTTGGCGTGCCTGGTAGGCGGTGTGTCATTTGTGCGAACACGAGTTCGTGAGCGACGAATCAATCTTCATCATCATCTTATTCATCCATGGCTCCCAAGAAGAAGTCCGGCACGACCACGCTTCCGTTCACTTCGAAAGCTCCCTTGCATGCAGCTGCGGACGCCGTTGGCACTACATCAGTTGTGAGTGAGGCGGGTGTCATAGGTGACACGGATGTCATAGGTGGCGCCACCGTCATGTCTACCATGGCCGAAGTTGGGGCGAGGAACGCAGGAGAGGAGCAACAACAACAACAACCTAACGAGCACGGTCCCAGCGCCGCATGTGGAGGAAACAACCAGTCTCCAGCTCCCCGTCATGTCGATGGTCTTGGCCGCCACAGCGACGCACAATCTAGAGCGATCCATGATCGCTTGGTTGCGCCCGTCACCGGCACGACCACTGAGTGCACGCCACATCCAGAACAAGACGGAGCGCTGAGCGGGGCCACAAACCCTCGTGCTCGACTTCCTCCACGTCAGCTCGCCCCAGCAAGCTGCGCACGTCGGCAGGAACGCGATGATGGGCATACTGGTTCCACCAGGAGCTGGGCAACGTCTCGGTCCACCTCCTTCGCCATGGGCAACATCAGAAGGAATGTCGCGAGTCCAGCTGCTGCTAAACTTCTTGTCGACAGCTGACAAGATGGACGATTGGAGGGCTACGATCCAGAGTTTGATCTCCTTCATCGAAACTAACAAGTCCCAGCATGCGGAGCCGTCAAGACATACACGGACGGCGATGGCGACCATGCAGGCGATCGTGTCGAGGGGGCACAACCACTGTGTAGTCCCCTCCATGACAACAGACCTAGGGGCAGCCACCGTGAACTTAACGTGATGGTGATCTCGACAAGGCATCTTTGGCTTTGTCTGGCCCGCGCGATCACCGAGACCAAAGATGTATTCTGGAGGATCGGCGGAGAGAAGATGCGCGCATCACCATCGAGCGTCGTCGAGAAGCACACCGACAGTCGGACAAGCGCAACGGTTCACATGCTGGCAATCCCGCACCCTGTGCTGGTGTGTACCTGCCTTACGAGATTGGGTGCCCTGCCTTCACTCGCGAGCTGCGGCAGGCCCGCTAGCCATCGACCCTAGATTTTAAGCTAGAGCTGATGGAGAAGTAGGATGGAAAATTGAACCTGGCAGAATTCCTGGGCATCTACACGATAGTCGTTCAAGCTGCCGGAGGAAAGGATGAGAAGGTGCTCGCCAACTATTTCCCTTTGGAACTCAAGCCAAATGTGAGATCCTAGCTAATGCACCTGCCGGAAAACTCCATTTCGTCATGGTCTCACCTATGAAATGATTTTGTCGGCGCCTTCACCGGTGGCCATCAAAACCTGGACAGCCCAGCGACCTACACGTCCTTCCATAGAAATAAGAAGACTCTAGGGAATGATATCCAGAGATTCAGTCGAGTGCACCACAACATTCTGGAGATACACCCCGCAGCCATGATTGCCGCATTCCACTCGAACGTGCACAACAGGAGGATGTGTGCCAAGATGAATGTCAAACTCCCCAAGATCGTCAATGTTCTGTACACATTGGCGAACAAGTGTGCTCGTGCTGAGGAAGGAAGGCGATTGCCTGGAGAGGAGGCTCGTGTTGAAGTTGATTCAGATGACGATGACGATGCCCCTAGTTCGAAGGGGAAGAACGAAAGCTCAACAATAAGCGCAAAGGGAATGCGGTGTTGGCCGTTGAGAGCACTGGTTATCTCAGTGCTGGCAAGAAAGTCAAGGCCGAGACACCCGGCAAGGGAGCTGCCATGTTCCTGATTGCCAGTAGGCCGCTGCCATAGAGAAAACCGGGAAGACCGACGAGCCATACTGCAAGATCCATCGCACCAAAGGCCATGCTCTCCAAGAATGCTGCCAAGTTGAACAACTTGCTGAGAAACAGAGGGCTGAGTACGAGAAACGTGACAAGAAGAAGGGCCCAGACAGTGCTGCCAGGAAGGGTCATGGTGGCAGAGGAGGCCACCGTGGCAAGACCCCATTGTAGGAGGCCATCTAGAGGTCGTGAGAAGAAAGAAGCAGATGACATGAGTGAGGATGAGGATGAAGAATAGATTCCAGTGATCGAGAATTCCAGAAGGCAACTGAAGCCATGTATGTTGACGGGGGTGCATCCTTGCATTCCTCTCACCTCCAACTCAAGTAGTGGGCACGTGAAGTCAACACTATGGAACCAACTACAGAGTCCATGAAACCACTTACGTGGTCCCGCACGCCTATCATCTTTGATGAAGAGGATCATCCTGATAGTACGAACGTGGTTGGATGCTTGCCATTGTTGCTCTCCCCGACAATCCGCAACCTCAAAGTCACCAAGATGTTAGTTGAAGGCAGGGCAGGATTGAACTTGATTTCCCCTAACGTGGTTGAAAGACTGCAGATCCCTGATGGAGAGCTCAAAGCAATGGGTACATTCCAAGGTGTCAATCCCAGCAGGAGCCGACCAAGGGGAAAGATCACTTTGCATGTGATGTTTGGCGAGGAGTTGAACTACCGGACCGAGAAGGTGGTATTCGATGTTGTTGACTTTCCTCTGCCCAACAATGGAATTCTAGATTGGCAAGCTTTGGCAAAATTCATGGCAACATCCCACTACGCTTACAACACCTTGATGATGCAAGGACCCATTGGAATCATCTCCATTCCATTTGACAAGAAGGACGCAGTCATATGCATGGACAAGATGTATCAAGATGCCGTAGCAGCTGAATCAGCGGAAATCCGAGCTCCTGCCAAGGATTTGAAGAAAGCCAAGAAATCTGGTGCGAACTCCGGCAAGGACTCCAGGAAGCACGCCTCTTCGAAGTGTGTTGCGCCTGACGATGACCTGCCGGAGAGTTCCACTAGCAAGAAGACCAAGGTCATCTATCCTGGGACGAAGAAGGTCCCGACAAGGCTGGATTGCACTGGAGTTACATCCACCATCAACGCCACCCTTACTGAAAAATTGGAAAGCGCGCTCGTTGCCTTCCCGCGGGTGAATGTTGACGTGTTTGCATGGCAACCATCTGACATCCCCGGTGTTCCCAGGAAGGTAATTGAGCACCACCTTGGTATTTTCTCTCATGCCAGACCCGTAAGGCAAAAGGTTCTAAAGCAAGCTTTGGATCAGTAACAGTTCATTGCCGAGGAGATCAAGAAACTCGAAGCAGCTAGATTCGTTAGAGGAGTACTAGATCCAACTTGGTTAGCCAATCTGGTAGTGGTACGCAAGGCGAATGGGAAATGGAGGCTTTGCATAGAATTCACTTGTAAGAGCACATTTCTCCATGTGTGGTTTTGTGTAATTGATGACACCCCTACGGACTAATGGTTGCCTTGAGTTATATTCGAAGGATTTGTCCATAGGCACTTCTTGAAGTCCATTTGTTGGGTTTCAAGAAGTTTATATGGTGACCAAGGTGTTATTCAAGGTTTATCCAAAGATTGGTCATGTGGGAGTTGAGCTTATTGCAAGCATGTTTTGAAGAATAAGATTGTGTAAGCATTCATGTTTACCTTCAAGACATCACCTTTATGAAGAGAGAAGCTAAGATACAAGGTTGATCAATACTAAGTCAAAAAGTGAATCAAGTTGATCAACACACAAAGCATACAAGATGTACTGAGAGGGATCAAGTGATCCCATGGTGTGGTAAGCATTGTCCATTACGCTTTGTGTACTAATCAATGGTCTACGTGAGAGTTATTTGTGGGGTTAGGTATATTTCCATGGGCTTGCATCAAGAGGCAAATCTCATACATCCCATGAAAGATGACATCAAGTGGAGATCGTCATCAAGGTTGCGATGTGCAAGATCAAGTGAAGCATCACGAAGAGATCATGCTTGAGGCTCGCCATTCATTGTGGCGACAATGGACTTGTGAAGATGTGCCGAAGAGTGGATCACCCAGAGTGGAGTATGGGGAGCAATCATCTAGTCTTCATCAAGCCAACGCAATCAAGAAATGTGGTCCATCTTGAGGAAGTCAAGATCATCATCATCTAGCTCAAGTGGACGATGCGCAAGGCTAAGGTTTGACCTTGATAGGGTTTTCTATTTTACCGGTCTCATAGTGGTAGTTGAGAGACCGGGTTATAGGATCGATTGTTGTACTATCAAGGGGGCTCTCAAGTGAGTAGCTTGATCGTGTCGTTCATTGAGAGCTCAAACCATACCATTCTTGGCATCATCATATTTCTTGGTTCTTGGTTGGCTTTTCTCTATGTGGGTTCTTGAGCTTGTGGTTATCTTCGTGACAAGCTCTAGTACATCGAAAACGGATTTCATATGCTTCGTCTATTGCGTTTTCGGTGTTGGAAGTTTTATCGGTCTTATTCGAGGAAGGGTTCTCACCATTTTCTTATGGGCCTTTTATCATTTTCTTCTTATTGATATTTCCATCAAGATTGTGTTAGAACATGTCGTTAGCTTTCCAACAAACTTTGTTTCATTGAATTCCGAGTCTGTTTGCAAAAGTTATGGCAGTTTTGGTTTATTAAAAGGCTGAAGCGATACTACCGCGGCTAGAGCGGATGTAATTTTTACTACCGCTCCGGAGCGGTACTACCGCGGCTGCAAGAGCAGTACTACCGATCCAGACCAAAATCTCGTGTTATTTACAGCCGTGGTAGGCACGGATGTAATATTTTAGTACTGCTCGCAAGTAGTAGTACCGCTACCCATAGTGGTAGTACCGCTATCCATAGCGGTAGTACCGTGAGGACGAGCGGTAGTACCGCTCCGGCGGTTCTACTGGCCTTTTGCCTCCTCGGTGTTGTTTTTCAAAGGGGTACTACCGCCCTAGCGGTACTACCGCTGTGTGCGAGCTGTGAAGATAACGGTTGGATTTTCCCCAGCTATAAAAGGGGGTCTTCTTCTCCAATGGACCTCATCTCTTGAGCCCATGTTCTTCCTCCATTGTTGACCTTTTTCGAGCTTATTAACTCTCAATCCCTCCAATGATTCTTGCTAGTTCTTGAGGAAAAGAGAGAGGAGATCTAGATCCACATTTCCATCAATCACTTTCTCCTCTACGTGAGGGGAACCCCTTGGATCTAGATCTTGGAGTTCTTCGTGTTCTTCTTCGTTCTTCCTCTCATTTCCCTCCCTAGCATTAGTTGCTTTGGTGGGATTTGGGAGAGAAGGACTTGGGCACTCCGTGTGCCCTTGCCATTGCATTTGGTGCATAGGTTTGAGTTCTTCACGATGATACGTGGAAGTGAGAAGTTGAGAAGCTATTACTCTTGGGTGTTTGAGCATCCTAAAGCTTGTTCCTCTTGGGTGCTTTGGCGCCCTAGACGGTTGGTGGTGCCTCGGAGCTCAATCATTGTGGTGCAAAGCTCCAAGTAAGTTTCGGGGTCTCCAATTAGGTTGTGGACATTGCCCCGAGCATTTGAGGTCACCTCGGAGCCACAATCCATTGTGGTGAAGCTTCATGGTGTCGTTGGGAGCCTCCAATCAAGTTGTGAAGATTGCCCCAACGTTGTTTGTACGGGTTCGGTGACCACCCTCAAGGGTCCCTTAGTGGAATCACGCCATCTTGCATTATACGAGGGCGTGAGGAGATTACGGTGGTCCTAGTGGCTTCTTGGGGAGCATTGTGCCTCCACACCGCTCCGAACGGAGATTGCTCAGTTTTAAACATCGCTTAGCTGTTTTCTAAAGGCTATAGCTAGTGCGTTGTTCATCCTATGACTATGTGTGTTATATCATTTTTGAGCATTTTTCTGTGATCTACATGACAGTATCATTGACATCCATGTTAGAGTTTAGTTGCCTGATCGAAACTGCATTTGAAAAGTGCCACTTAATGTTGGCTCCAGAAACTGTTAAAATATACAAAGTTTATTTGGATGATTGCCATTGATCCATAACTCTAATGGAGATACTTCCTAAAAGTGTTTTACTCTACAACAATAGGACTACAAGGCCATGCCCTTTGATGGCATGAATAGTTCCTGCAACTAGTTCAAATACAACTAACTTTGTTTCCTGTTCTTTTCGGTTAACAGAAAATAGGATTTTGTGATTTTCATAGGATTTAATCCATGCATCAAATGGTTTTGGTCTAGTGGGTTAAAATGAAGTTTGTCGAGTGTACTTTCTGTCCATATAATTTTTATCCATATTAGAATTTGTTTTGCTGATGTTTTGCTGCTGTACATAAGGGGGATCAGTGTGGTTTAGCAAAAGCTAGCATGCGCTACAGTATATAGCAGCAACACTAGTGCAGCGAGCAGAGCAGCAGTAGGGAGCGGCAGCGGCCGCCACGAGCGCGGGGCGAGGTGCAGGCCTAGGGCGTGGCCAGAGCAGCACGATCAGCAGGCGCCCGCGGGCACGCGCGGGCGAGGCACAGGAGCCGTGGCCATGGGCAGGAGCAGGCGGCAGCAACAGCAACGTGTACGCGTACCGAAAGTAGAGCTCCGGACATGGCTGTGGAACGATGGCATACGCCGATGGATCGAAGGGAAAATCAAGGGTAGTGGAGGAGATGCTCACCGCGGAGCTCAGGGACGGCCCGGTTGCGTCGGGGACGGACCGGAGTAGCGGGGACCGGCGGTGAGGAGACGGCGCCGTCATTGGCGTTGGTGGGAGGCGGCGTCGGGCGCAGGGGAAGGGCTGGCGAGGAGGGAAGGCACGGGACGAGGCCAGGCAGGGCAGCGTAGTGGCGACGGGGGGGGGGGGGGGGGGGGGGCACCGGCGGTGAGGAGGCGTGGTGGCGGCGCTCTGCCCGATCCAGAACTGGATCGGGAGGGAGGGGAGGAGCGACGTGGGGTGCGGGGTGGGTCTCAGTGGGGGTTGACCTTTTATTTCATCTTTTTGTTTTATTCTTTAATAGTTGTTGTTTTTGTTATTTTCGTTTTATTTAGTTTTTTTGTGACATAGCACCTTCATTCCAAGTGCCACCTAGTCAATTATTTGTGTTGTAATATTTGGCAAAGCCACAAAAAAATTTAGGGCTCATTTGAAAAGTTTGGGTATTTTTATAATTCAAAAGGCATTTAATCTATTGTTTTTGGCCACCCATAAATAGATTTGAGGCACCAAAACATTTGCATAATTGTGGGTGGTAATTTTAATACTACTAGGGAATTATTTGAAACCCATTCATGATTTCTATTTCCAGGTTCGTTAAACTTTCAAAACCAATTTTCAATTGAACTTTGAATTGGATTATAATTTGAATTTTTCTTTGATTGCAACAGTGACCATGATTGGATTAGAAAAATTGGGTTAGCCTAATCCTCATATTATTGTAGCTTAATTATCAAGATCACTGTAGCACTTAATCCAGGGTGTCACAATAGCACTGTTGGCTATCTAATCACTAGGTAATGTCTGTTTTTCCACTGTGGTTGCCCCTTGAGCTATAAAAGGAGGGCCAAGGAAACCTAGCTAAAGATTTCGACCTTTGTACACATGTACTCACATAGTAGCTCTCCCAAAGGCAACCTTGCTAGGTTTGAGCACTGCGTGTGTTTCGTGTTCCCCCGATCAATCCACCAAAGCAGGAGTAGGGTTTTATGCTTCTTAGCGACCCGAACCTGGGTAAAACACAAGTGTCTCATCGTTGTGCTGCCTCACCACCTCTCCTGTTTGTGCAACATGACCTCACCCCTGCTGAATCACAAAGGGGCCCATGGCCCCATAGGTGATCATGTGCATCGAGCCCCGACATCTTAGGTGCGCCAGGTAGGGGGAAGCGTCATTTGCGTGAACCCGAGATTGTGAGCAGTGTGTCAATCTTCTCCATGCCTTTGAAGAAGAAGCCCGGCACGACCACGCATCCCTCCACTTCGAACGCCCCCTCGCACACAGTCGTGGACGTCAATGCAAGTGAGGTGGGCATCGTGGGCGACGCAACTGGCACACGCGGCGCCACCATCATGTACCCCGCGGCTGAAGCTGGAGCGGGGAACACCGAAGAAGAGCGAAACCATCAACATCTTGGCGAGATCCGCCCTAGTGCTATGGTGTTACAACCCTAGCAAGTGTCCTAGGTTAGCATTGTGATTGCATCATCATCATCATCATTCCATCAATGTGAAATGGGGAGAAAGAAAAGAAACCCCAAGCACTTAATGAATTAAAGAAATTCAAGATAAATGAAATTTCAACAAATCCAAAATGCCCATCAAAAATGTTCCCTATGTCTGATAATTGAGGGCATGGATATACTAGGGATCATTCTAATTATTTGAACATTTCAAATAATTTAAATTAATGATTTAAGCCCCTGAAAATGATAAATAAAGCAATTACCATTAATTATGTTTTCAAATTATTTTGGAACATCTTCAGAAAAGTTTGAGATAGTCAAACTATAGTTTATAAAATACTTGGAGTATTTTTCAACTAGTATTTTATACCTGAAAGAATTAAACAAATATTAGAAAAGAAATCAGAAAACAGAATAAAAGAAAAAGGGAAAAGAAGCAGGGCCTACCTGGCCGCGGCCCACCAGGTGGCCCAGCCCACCAGGGGCAGCCCCGTCTTCTACCTCTTGCCAGAAGGTAGAGGAGAAGCAGGGGACGGTGCCCGCGGCGGTGGCGCCATGCCACCTGCCTGCCTGGCCGCCCTCTCGCCGTGCTGGCGAGCGGGAAGACTCGCCAGGGACGAGCTGGCTCCCTCCCCTCTCCATTCTCCCCTCTCCTTTCTTTTCCCTCCTCCCCTGCCGAGCATCGTCGCAGTCGCCGCTCGCCGTTGCCGCCGTTCTGGCCACCCCCGCTCCCCTCCGAGCCCATCAGTAGACTCGCCGCGACGTCCTTGTCCTCCCCATGGCGCCAAAAGGACCCGAGAGCCCCTCGAGGCCGCTGCCGCATCCATCTTCAACCTCGGGATCCGCTAGAGGTCCGCCGCCGTTCCTACCGTCGCCGGTCGTCTCCAAGCCCTCTAAGCCCCCCTACAGCTTCCCAGTGAGCACCCCGTCCTCCCCCTCTCTTCCCTGGTCTCCCTGTGCTCCCTGGCGCTCCTCGCCGTTGTGGCCTTTCGGGCGCCGCCGCGGAAGTGCTCCCCGGCGAGCCTCCGGCGACCGCAGGTCCTCCCTGACCAGCCCACTCGACGCGGTCGAGCACGGGCTCCGTCCCAGTGCTCTCCCCGCGCCGATCTGAGCCCTCTAGCAACTTCCGGCGAGCCTCCGCTGTGTCGGATGGTCGCCAGCGACCACCCTCCGGCCAGTGCCGACGTGGCGGTCAGTTAGCCGCTAATTACCCCAATTAGCTTAGCCCAGCCACTGACAATGGGCCCCATCGGTGGGTCAAACCTTAGTCAGCGCGGGGATTAGCCCCCTGACGCTGACACGAGGGTCCCACGCTGTCAGGTTTGACCTGGCAGGTCAGCCGACCAGCTGACGTCAGGATGACGTCAGGCTGATGTCATAATTCAATTTCTTATTTAAAAATAATTCCAGAAATTATTTAAAACTTTGAAAAATCATATAAATTAATCTGTAAGTCAGATGAAAATAATTTATATATGAAAATTTATCAGAAAAATCCAATGAATCCAATGGTGCTATTCTCATGCATGCTAGAGCAACATAAATAGGTGAACATGGACAATTATCATTAGGTTAATATATGGAATTTGAAAGGAGAACAACTTTGAACCTATATTCAAATCTATTTCAAATTGACATGATCACTAGTTACATTAGCTCACCCAAGCATATTACTATGCAATGATCATGCATCATATTGTTGCATTTGCTTGTATTGAATGCTCTTATCTGCGTTGCGGTAGGTCCTAATCCGGAAGATACTACCCCGTATCCCGACGAAGGAGAGAACTCCTCCGCAACTTAGCAAGGCAAGCAACCCCATTGATCATTCCGATAACATCCCAGTCTCTCGCTCCTGCTCTTGTTCATTGCATTAGGACGTTGTTCACATGTCAGTCATAAATGGTAGATGAACCTAATCTTCTGCATGACCTGATCTTGTCACAGTAAATAGCTAAACCTTGCAACCTAGCATACCTAGTAGATGCTTGTGCCATGATGTGCTTAGCTTACCTTCATGCCATGCTGCTATGCTTAGAGTTGTGTCAGGTCTGATTCATCTGGGTGATGAACCGGAGTGAAACTGTGTTGTTCTGATGTGATGAGCTCATAATGAATCCGTTTTGGTAAAAGGTAGCGAAGAGAGGCTATGTAGGAGTACATAGCGGGTTGTCTCATTGGGACCGTTCTAGGAACTGAGTTCCGTGTTTGTGATCCAAGATGAGATACTACCACACGTTGGGATACTTAATTGACCCTCTCGACTTATCATTCGCTTAGTCCTTGGTCCAGGTATTGCAAGTAGTTTCTGGTGTTTATAGCATGCCGAAGGCCATGCGTAGCGCTGACCCTTGGGGTGGGTTACGACGCGGTAGGTAGTGGCACGGTGTACCAAGGGTCACCCGAATGGTGGGCTTGGGAACCCTACGCACATCGTTTGGGACCATAGCGGAAACTTCGGCCGGACTTCCGTGCGGGTTCAGTCTCAAATAGGCGGTAGCCTGGACTAGTGGTCTTATGTGATTGACGGTTGTGGCCGACTCCCTCGCTGGGCTTCCGCTTGAAGGATGCCGAGGTGCATGGTTTTATGAGACCACAACGATAAGTGACGAGAGCGTGTGTGAAGAGGTACACCCCTGTAGGGTTATGAAACTATTCGAATAGCCGCGTCCTCGGGTATGGACTACTTGGAGAACTTATGCTGTTCATAGATAATCAAATGGATACTCCTAAAAATATCAAGATAAGTGTGAGTACCGTGGATGGCACTCTTCCGGAAGGGGAAGGTGAGTCCATGGTAGTGTATTGGGATGAAGATAGTGGAATCGTGTGCGATAACTAAAATTGTAACAAAGAGTTTAAAACTGAGTAGTGTAGGATAGCCATGAGTCAAAGCTGGCATTTCTGCATGAACTCCACCACCCCCTTGTTGATACATGAGCATAAATAGACTAGGTCTGTTTTAAAGACTTGCTGAGTACATTTGTACTCATCCTTGCTTAATTAATGTTGCAGAAGTGAACCAGGACCCATCAGGTGGGTTCTATCTAGACGTTGACGATGTCGAATGGCTGGTGTCCCAGCTACGATCTTGCCCGTGTGGTGGGCTGTAGATAGTCAGGCCGTGTGCTTTTTTTCTATTTCTCCGTCTGTACTTAGACAGCTTAAGTTTCCGCTGGCTTGTATGACTTTGCTTGTATGACTTGAGTGCCGGGTGATGTGACCCCTATCTGTAAGAACATATTATGCAAGGCTCGTCTGAGCCTCTTAAATAAAATTCATGTTGTTGTATGGTTATGTTGTGATGCCATAGTTGTATCTATGCATATCGGGCATGTCGTGCGTACGTGTGACGTGGAACGGTATGTATGGGATCCGACACCTAGTCGTGTGCCTTTAGTAGTACTCTTTATGGGAAACTGCCTCTTTGTGCCTCCACCGAGCCATGGTAGCTTGCTACTGCTCCGGACACACTGATTGACCGGCATGTATCCTTCTTTGCTGCTGTGTCTGTCCCTTCGGGGAAATGTCTAGCAGTGTAATGGAGTCCCTGTAGCCTGCTACGACTCGTCTACATGCAGTGATGACATTCGTGTCTCGCGACGTAATGGAGTCCTTGTAGCTTGCTATGACTCGTCTACACACGCTTGAGGCCGACACCTGCATTGCTGGGTTATGTATGCATGTTTCCGTACGGATGTACCACTTGGGTTCTATGACTAGTAATGTCGGCCCGGGTTCTCTGTTGTGTGATTGCCAGCGACATGTTCACATACGTGAGCCAAAAGACGCAAACGGTCCCGGCCAAGGTAAGGCTGCAGCCGTGGAGTTACCGTGCGTGAGGCCGCAAAGCGGTGTGATGTGTTACAACCTGGATTCATATGACTTAGGATCGGGGTCCCGACACGTGGGCGGAGGACATGTTCAGTATCCACCTCCCTACCGCACTGGTGTCCGCGGCCGCAATAGCGGCGCCCAATCTGGAGCAAGCCGTGATATCGTAGCTGCACCTGTAACAGGCACGGCTACTCGATGCACACCTCGCCCAGAGCAAGATATAGTGCTAAACGGTGCCGTAGACCCACAAGCTCGACCTCCTCCACATCAGACCGCCCCGGTGATCGATGCATGATGACAAGAATGTCACGACGCCCCTCTTGGTTCCACCAGGAGTCGAGCGACATCGCGATCCGCCTCTCTGGTCATGCCGGCCACGACAGCGAAAGCGATGGCGCGGGCCTAGCTGTTTTTAAACTTCCTGTCGGCGGCTTACAAGATGGACGAGTGGAGATCGACCATTCAGAGTTTGATCGCCTTCGCTGAAGCCAGCAAATTGCAGCATGCAGAGCCGTCACGATGCCCACGGACGGTGACGGCAACCCATGCTGATGGTATTGTCATAGGGGTTGCGCCAATGATGTAATCCCCTCCGTGACAACATACCCGTAGGCAACCACAATGATCTCCACATGCTGGCGAGCCTGACGAAGCATCTATGGCCTCGTCTAGCCAGCACGATTGCCGGGACCAATGCCATGTCCTGGAAGACTGGCGGAGGGAAGACGCGTGCGCCACCATAGAGTGACGCCAGGAGACACACCATTAATCTGACAATCGCAACGGGCCAGATGCTCGCGACCCTGCGCCCAATGCTGGCGGGTACCTGCCTTATGAGGTTGCGTGCCCTGCCTTCACTCGCGAGTTGCAACACGTCTGCTGGCCATCGGCCTGAGCTTTCAAGCCTGAACTAACGGGGAAATATGATGGAAAGCTAAACCCGACAGAATTCTTGGGCATCTATACGATAGCCGTTAAAGCCGCCGTGGGAAGAGATGAGAAGGTGCTCAACAACTATTTCCCTTTGGCGCTCAAGCCAAATGTGAGATTGTGGCTGATGCACCTGCCAAAGAACTCTATTTCTTCATGGGTTGACTTGGGAAATGAGTTTGTCGGCGCCTACACAGGTGGCCACCAGGAGCGAGGACAACCCAGTGACATTCAAGTCCTTCTGCAGAAGTATGGAAAAACCTTGTGGAAGTACATCAAGAGATTCAGCCGAGTACACCGGAATATTCCAGAGATACACCCCGCAGTTGTGATTGCCGCGTTCCATTCGAACGTGTGCAACAGGAGGATGTGGGCCAAGATGAATGTTAGACTCCCAAAGATCGTCAGTGAGTTGTACAGATTAGCAGGCAAGTATTCTCATGCTGAGGAGGGAAGGTGACTCCCCGGAGAGGAGGCTAGCATCGAAGTCGACTTAGATGACGACGACGATGCCCCTAGCCCAAAGGGGAGAAGCCGAAGGCACAATAAGAAGCATAACAGAAAGGCAGTGTTGGCCGCTGAGAGCTCTCGTGATCTCAGTGGCGGCAAGAAGGCCAAGGCTGAGGCCCTTGGCAAGGGAGATCTCGTGTGCGCTGATTGCCGGGAAGCCGCAGCGACAGAGAAAACCGAAAAGTCCGACGGGCTATACTGCAAAATCCACCGCACAAAAGGTCATGATCTCCAAGAATGCCGCCAAGTTGAGCAGCTTGTTGAGAGGCAGAAGGCTGAATACGAGAAGCGTGACAAGGAGAGAGACCAAGATGGTACTGCCGGGAAGGGCCATGGTGGTAGAGGAGGACGCCACGGCAAGGCCCCGCAGCAAAAGCAAAAACTTTCTAGAGGCCATGAGAAGAAAGAAGGAGATAATATGAGTGATGATGAGGATGATGGAGAAGAGTTCGGTGATCGATTTAGGGTCAAAAGTAGTGCTAGAGGGGGGTGATTAGACTACTTGACCAAATAAGAAACTACTTTTTCACAATTTTAGTTTTGGAAGATTTTAGCATTCATAGTATGTCAAGTACACCCTACACATGCATGTCTACGAGTCTAGCAGCGGAAAGTAAAGACAAGCATGTAAGTAAAGAGAGGGTAGGAAGATCAAACTCAATTGGTGAAACGATGATTTTTCCCGTAGTTCTGATAGGTGATGCTATTGTACATCCACGTTCATGGAGTCTTCAACCCGCAGAGGGTAACGGTTGCGAGATTCCACGGAGGGCTCTACCCACGGAGGGTTCCATGGAGGGTTCAACACATGAGTAGGTGTCTCTCTCTTTGAAAATTAGTAGGTCTGAGTGGGGAACTGTGAGAGCCTGGCTTAATAGGAATGACATGCTACTCATATCAACAAGGAATTCCTTCTTTTCCGGGAGCCCACTCCAAAAGAACTCCAAAGTTAAGCGTGCTTGGCTTGGAGCGATTCTAGGATGGGTGACCGACCGGGAAGTTGGTCCCGAGTGCGCACAAGTGAGGACAAAGTGCGCAGGAAACACTAGTGTTGGTCTGTGGGGCCAGTCTAGATCCCGCCAGGCATAACGGGGTGTTACAATTGGTAATAGAGCCGACCCTTGCGGTTACACGGGCATGCACGAGTTAGGTGTACGGGCATGTGGCGCATGGCGTGTGTGGCCTGTCGTGGCACACATCATGGCACATATGCCGGACTGGACGTGCATACGTGTGCCAAAAGGGAACATTCCTGATGGGCCGACAAGGATGTCGGTTCCTTTGAGTGGTGGTGTATGTGAGAGCCTAGTTTAATAGGAATGATAGGCTACTCATATCAACAAGGAATTCCTTCTTTTCCGAGAGGCCACTCCAAAAGAACTCCAAAGTTAAGCGTGCTTGGCTTGGAGTGATTCTAGGATGGGTGACCAACCGGGAAGTTGGTCCCGGGTGCGCACGAGTGAGGACAAAGTGCGCAGGAAAGACTAGTGTTGGTCATTGGGGCCATTCTAGATCTCGCCAGGCGTAACGGGGTGTTACAGGAACTGTTATGAGTGCTTCTCTTATGAGTGAGTGGTGGTGGAGGGGTATATATAGGCATCTCCAAACATCCAACCGTTACACACAAAATGACCAACTCGGTGACACCGATGTGTTATTCTCGGTGGTACCGAAGTGACCAAAAGGTGGGAACTTTTGAATCTCGATGAGACCGATATAGGAATCTCGGTTGCGCCAATAAGGTGACCAACAGTCGGATTGCCCATGCTCGGTGACGCCGATCCAACAATCTCGGAGGGACCAAAATTGTGAACTTGCGTAACAGAAAGTTGGCAGCCTAACTCAGAGGCACCGAATGCTGAATCGGTTGCATCGACAATCTAGGGTTTGGCTGAGTCTTTCTAGGGTTTGGAATCGGTGGCACCGAGTGGAATTTGTCGGTTGCACCGATTTTGAGTATTTGGCTTGTATAGACTTTTGTGGAAGAGCTTGTGGGTGTATGTGGTGACTATCACTTGTGCACGTATGAGCATTTGTTCACCAACAAAACCTTACCCCCTTTTTAATAGTATTGGCTTTCCTATGGACTCAAAGTGATTTCTCACAAATGTAAAATGTAGACTCCTCTTGCTTGAAGCTTGGCTGATGCTATTCCTTGCATCTTGGGGAATTCCACAATCCTTTTGCCAACCCATCATTGAACTTTTCCTAAAACATACTTAGTGGAAACATTAGTTCAATGACATATATGTTGTTATTAATTGCCAAAACCACCAAGGGAGCAAATGTGCTTACAATCTCCCCCTTTTTGGTAATTGATGACAACATATAGATCAAAGCTTTGACATATGATTTAATTAATGAATGTAATCGTCGCTTTGAGAAGTATGTGATAAGCAAGAGCTCCCCCTAAACTGTGCATTATTTTTAAATTTGCGTTTGAATGCAAATGCACAATCGATTAGGTACATGGGGCACTTCTTCCATGTCACATACATCTTGGTGGAGTGCGAGAGTAATAAGAGTTAACAACATAGCACAACACATCAATCAAAGTGAATGATCATCACATAATCATCAAATTATAGGAAATAGTGGCAACTCACATAACAATGTATGATCAAACACAACACAAAAGTATGTCACATCAAACCAAAATAGCCAAATGTTTTGTAAAACCAGCAATAAAAGCATGACTAAAAGCAACACGCTCTCTCACTCGAAACCTAGATCTATATACAACTTCTCCCCCTTTGGCAACAAGTTACCAAAAAGTTCAAAGAGATATAGCTAATCGATCAGTGACTGATCTTCTCAGGTCGTCGATGTCGGAGTTGAGAGAGCTGCATCGGCGAAGACTTCCACTGAAGTCCTAGATGGAGCTGGAGTAGATACTGGAGGCACTAGAGCTGATGGAGCTGATGTCACTTTAGCTCGAGCAGAAGATGAAGGCCTCGTCTCTTGAGCTAGTACAGTAGGAGTCCTGGCCTTAGTCGTGAACTGGGCAGTCGTCCTGACAGGTGCACTATCCTCTTCATCAATAGAAGACTTACACTCCGAAGAGGTGTGATGGATTGGGGCTTCATCAATCTTGAGCTCATTGATTGTCTTAGTCAGCCCATCTACCTTGTCATTCATAGTTTTCACTCTATCATCAATAATGTTCGCAAGGATCTCCTAAGCATCCATGATGGTCTTGATGTCCTTCTTCATATCCATGACAGTGGTGATCAAAAGATCCATCTGCTCGTTCCTGGACCTGGGAACCTAAGCACTAGTGGCTCGAGCTGCCTCAACTTCTGCTTCTGCCTGTGCTTGAGCTGCAGCTGATGTGGGATGGTCTGGTTCCATCACCACAACGTTGTCCTCTAGATCTAGCTCAAGTGGCAAGTGTGGACTGTCCAGAGCAAAATGTGCTTCTCAAGCTGAGAGTTGATAAGCATGTGAATATAGGGTGCGTAGCAGCAAGAACGCTTCTGATCAGCATGTTGATGGAGTATCCTGGTGTCCATCACTCGTATCCTGGTGTGACAATCAAGATGGATCAGCATGTTGATGGAGTATCCACAAATCATCTGCTTATCTCCAGACTTGGGCATCAAGGTATGCCTTAGGATAGTGTTCATGGTACGGAGGCCTGGCTGGAGGAGGTAGATAGAACCAAGCCTGTGAGATTGCACTTTATCTGCAGGGATAGGATTATACATATCCTTCATGGAGTTGTGGCTCTCCTTGGATTCTGAGTAGACATCCAAATCTCCATCTTGAACCTCTGGGACTCCTAAGATGGTAGCCCACTCATCAACAATAGACTCATATCTTGCTCCTTCAATCATCCAAACAATCCTGCCATCTCCATAAAAATGAGTAGTGGAGTAGAACTGCATGATCATCTCATCGTTCCAAGCAGTGAACTCCTTCCCAAGAAATTTATCAATGCCAATGCAGTGGAAATTTTCTTGGACACATGGAAAGTAATCTTTGTTATCCTTGATATACTTCCAATCAACATATCTCATGTCGCTCACAGCTAGACTGTGTCAAGCAAAATTGTCTCATAGAAGTCCTGTTATTCCTTGGTGTAAAACTTGTAATCAACAACAGTCTTTCTCCTCTGGACCTATGGATCAATTGCTCTCTAGGCCCTCAAGCCTGAATCCTTCCTCTTCTTCATATCTTCAGCTATTGCGTGGCTGGCATCATGAACTGGAAGGTGAGGTCTGAGCTTCATTAGCACTGACATAGCATCATCATCATCAGCTTCTCTGAAAGTGGACTTCTTGTTCTTCTCAGCAGCACGTATATCTCTGGTAGTCCTCTTGGACTTCTATGCAACAACTTTCTTGGGAGCAGCCTTGGTGCTCTTGGAGGGGCCTACCTTGGGCATAGCATCAGCCAAAAGTTTATTGGCTTTCTTCTTAGGAGGGGCCTGAGCAACATGTTCCTCCTCTTCCTCCTCGGCAGCAGCAGCACCAGCAGCAGCAGCCTCCTTTGGAGCCTCAAACGTAGAGGTAGGCCTGCCCTGCACACGGATGATCCTCTTCCTGGCAGTCTTCTTCTCTCGTGCCTTCTTAGGCAAAGATTTCCTTGGAATCTCAATAGACATGGTTGCCCTAGAACTCTCATGTGCCCCGAAGGTCTCTACAGGAGCATAAATTTTGCTGACCACCCTCCTAGATGTGGTGGCCTCATTAGCATCCTTCCTTGCACCCTTCTCTTGCTTCTTAGCAAGAACCTCTTCCGAGACAAAATCAGAATCCTCTTCCTCTGAGTTGAGTCCCTTCCTTGTCCTAGTGGCCAACTTAGGCAACCCATGAGAGCTGGGAGTGCATGGATCTGTGGAAGAACTGGACTCTGGACTCATGCCTGAACTCATCTCGACGTTCTGCTCTAGCAAATTCTGACTATCTGAGCCTCACATGCTGACCCTGTGAATAGAGTATAGAAGACTAGAATAGGATAAGTCACCACAAAATGCAGATGTTTCTGAAAGTTTGAACGAAAAATTTCCAAGTTTTGCATTCTGTCAAGTGTATTTTGGTACAGCCGAGGTAGAAATTTCGGTCACACCGAGACAGACAACCTACTTTCTAGGAACATGGCACCGTTTTTGGTCAAACCGAAAATGAGCACTCGGTTACACCAAGGTGTTCTCAGTGTGGCAGAAACTAAAATTGGTGACACCGATTTTTCCACATTGGTTCTACTGAGATACAGGTGGCGGACGACAAAACACTAAAAATCGATCATTCGCTACTCTACGAGATTTTTCTTGTGGATGGAAATCTTTCAGACTATGGCTTATAGATAGAATCAATTTCATTGCGCAAGATTTGGATGGGGAGAGCTAGAAAATTCGAATCTGTACTCTAGCTTGGCGATGGATCTGCTATGGTGGCAAAGGTGGCGAAGATGCCTGTCGACGGCGAGATTTCCAGCGGCGGAGGTGCTCGGGAAAGGCAACACTACTGGAATTCTGTTATTTGACGTCTGCCAGCGGATGGCAAAGAACGTCTTTGCCACCTTCTTATGAAAAACAGACGACAAAGAACAGACAGACGGCAAAGAACCTGGTTGCAATCAGCCAATTCTTTGCCATCAGCCAGCAGATGGCAAAGAGTCTTTGCCGTCCGATGGCAGACGGCAAAGAGGTGGGTGGGGTCCAATGGACGCCGGTGTTGCAATGGACTATTAACCACACCTCTTCGCCATCTGCCAGTGGATGGCAACAAATCTTTTCCGTCCACTGGCAGACGACAAATAGGTGGGTGGGGTCTAGTGGACGACGGTGCTGTAACGGCCCACTAGCCCCACCTCTTTGCCATGTGCCAGCACACGGCAAAGATTCTTTGCCATCGGCTGGCTGTTGGCAAAGA
The DNA here is from genome assembly GCA_022496015.1 of Hordeum marinum. Taxonomy (NCBI): domain Eukaryota; kingdom Viridiplantae; phylum Streptophyta; class Magnoliopsida; order Poales; family Poaceae; genus Hordeum; species Hordeum marinum. The sequence continues at coordinate 238,725,760 of CM039677.1, forward strand.
GGTTGGCCCCACCCCTCTCTCTCGCCTCTCTCCGAGCCCAGCCCCACCCCTCTCTCTCCCCCACCTCACCCACCCACCACCGCACCCGCTACCCCAGCCCCGCGTTCCCGTCGCCGCCCAGCACCGCCGCCAGCCCGCCCCTCCCCGCCTCCGCAGCCCGCCCCTCGCCACGGTCCTCGTCCACCACCGCAGCGAGCCCCCCTCCCCGCGGCCCTCCACCACCACCGCGGCGAGCCTCCACCACCGCGGCGAGACCCCACCACCGCGGCCCTCCTCCACCACCCCGTGGCCCTCCGCCACCACCGCGCCCCCTCCCAACGGCTAGCCCACAGCGGCAAGCACCCCATCCTCGCGGCGAGCACCCTCCTGCGGCCAGGCTCCACCACCGCGGCGTCCTCCCTGCACCGGCCCTCCTCCCCGCGCCGACCCTCCTCCTCTCGCCGGCCCTCCCCGCGTCGGCCCTCCTCCGATGAGTTCATCTTCTTTTTTATTAATCTCATTGCATCTGTTAATTAGTTTAGGTTACCATTAGTTTAGGTTACTGTTAGTGTTAATTAGGTTAGAATGTTAATTAGGTTACTATTAGTTTAGGTTAATTAGGTAAGTGGGAAAAAGAATAAAAGAAGAATAAGTAGAAAAAGAAGAGGATAAAGGAAAAAAGGAAGAAGAGGAAGAAGAAGAAGAAGAAGAAGAAGAAGAAGAGGAGGAGGAGGAGGAGGAGGAGAAGAAGATGAAGAAGAAGAAGAAGAAGAAGAAGAGAAGAAAAAATAAGAAGCAGAAGTATAAGAAGAAAAGGAAGAAAAAGGAAGAAGAAGAAAAGGAAGCATAGGAAAATAAGAAGAAGAGGAAGAAGAAGAAAACGACACCCCAACTCGACATCCCGACACGTCACCCCGACACCCCTAGCACGACACCCCGACACGACATCCCGACACCCTAGCCCAACAACCCGACACCCCGGCTGTAACAGCTCGGGACCGACGCTCGAGAGGATTCCAGAAGATTCCCCTTTCTTTCCATTCTCGTCTGTGTTTCATTTGGTTGTTGCATTCATCATTGCATCATTCGCATCATCTGCATAGCATCGGCAACCGTTTTCGAAAACTTGCATCCGTTCGTAGTTGCCGGTTCTCTCCGTTCGTGCCGTTGCCCGTTTCGAGACCAACCACACACGCACGCACCCGCGGCATCGTTAAATAAAACCGTTTTTAAAAGGCGTGCTAAAAATATTCTTGGATTGGGTTGAAACTTGGCGTGCGGTCTTGTTATGTTGTAGGTAGGCCGCCCATCGATTTTCATCGCGTTCCGAGTTCATTTGATATCCCGTCGGTCAGCCATAACAGTGCGGTCATCAGTATTTTATCGGACGTTTGTCGGTGTTTTAAAAACTTTCGTGTCATGGGCAGCACTTCCCTCTCTTCCCCACATAGCCCATCTGCATAGCCATCCGTAGCCCCCTCTGCTTCTGGACCGTCGAATCGACATCCGGCGGTCCGAAAACGGACAGAGACCGTCTACCCTAGCACCTAAGCTATAAATAGAACCCTCCCCTTCCTAATTGGGAAGCCAACCCTAATCCCCCTCGTTCCCCGTGCCAAACCAGCCCCCTCCTTCTCCCTCCTCCAGCCGCCAGGCCCGCCGAACACATATGGGCCCGCTCGAGCCCATCTGGGCCCGAGCCGCCGCGAAGCTCCCGAGCTCCCATGGCGCGTGCCTGAGCTCCCGCTCCTCCGGCAGCCCCCTATGGCCCTGCGCCACCCAGCCGCCCGTCCGTGCTGGCCTCGCCGGATCGAGCCTCGGAGCCGCCGCCCTTCTCTCCCTTCCTCTCCTTCCCTGCCCCTTCTCCTTCCTCTCATCTCTCCCTCCCTCTGTTCCTGCCGGTCCCCGCAGCCATGGATGGGAGCTCCCGCCACCGGCCACAGCCCTGCTCTCGCCAGATCCAGCCTCCCCTGGCCTTCCACTCTCCGGATTCGTGCCGCCCTCGCCGTGGCCAGCCCGACGCTCGCGTTGACCTCCGCCGCCGCTGCCCTGCTTCGTGCGGGAGGAGGACGAGCCGCTCGCCCGCTCGCCTGCGCTGCGCATGGGCTCGGCCCAGATCTCGGACCAGCTCGGCCTCCCCAGCCCAGCTCCCTGCCAGCCTCCTCTCCGAATGGGCCAAGGCCCACATGGTGAGCCCAGCAGCCCCCCTTGCGTTTTTTAATTTTCGTGGTAGGCCCTTTTGCAGATTTAAAACGTCTCTATATAATTAACCGTGCGTCGAAATAAAATGTTTAATATATGTATAATGTGTAGGAAAACGTATAGATTATTTATATGACAATATCATCCATGTTTAAAATGTTTAACATGCCATTTTCTCTGATGTTGCATAATTGCCATTAATTTGCATTGTCATAATTATTTAACGTGCATCGGAATTAATCCAACCATATATTAAAATGTTCATATCATCGGCATCGCATTTTCATGCATGATAAAAATGTTGGCATGATGTTTGCATTTTATTTGCATAAATAACTTGCTATAAGGTGATTAGGCCATCTACTTGCATAATTAATTGTGATTAATTTTCCACATGAACCTATGCATATTATTTATGTTTTCGGGGTAGAAAAATCCATAGAAATTATCAGTGCATATAGTTTAGCCATTTGAGCATTTTGTGTGCATGTCATTTATGCCGTGATGCCCTTTTGTTAATTTTGTGGGATTTAATCCATGCATGATTTGAGATAATTTTGAACAGGAGAAATGCCCTTTGATATGTGTCCTAGCCCCTGGACATTTTGCTTGTCATATAAATGCATGTATAGGTGTTGTTTTCTTGTTGTAAACTTGCTATAAAATTCTGCTGTTTTGAGATGTTAAAATATTTCTAAGTCTGGAATCTGTAATCTTTTGTTACTGTCTTGCCATGTGATTTGCTAGTGATCTAAAAACCTTTTGTGGTAGGTGTAATGGAGTTATTGGTAGTTGGTATTGTCCTTTAGTATGCTGTTAAGTTTCATGCCATAATATGACCTGTAGCATATAGTTTTACTGCTGTCAATATGCCTTCGTGGTAAAACTGCACTGTCAAAACTGCTATTTTCACCAAGTCTGAAACTGTTTTCATGTAGCCTCCTTGTGAGCTTCCTACCAAGTGATCCATGCATGTTTTGTTTATGATATGTGAAGATGAAATGAGGTGTGTGTTATATAATACTGCCCCATGCTTACTTTGTGCATTTTAGAATAGTGTAACTTGTTGTTTCCATGCGTGCAAGATGCTAAGCTGCTGTTTTGGGCAGATTTTAACTAAAACTTGTGTTGGTTGTATTTGGTGAACCGTAGCTCCGTTTTGGACATGCCATATATGAAACTTGCTTAGAATCTCATGTAGTTTCAAAATAACTTGCTGCATTCATGATTTAAAAGGTTTGTGATTGTATTTTCCATGCATTTGCATTCATGACATGTGCATCTTGCGTTGCTCATATCTTTTAGAACGTAGCTCTGTTTGAGATGTTCCATATATGTAAATCGACTACAATGACATGTAGAATTGCATGGTATACTTTAGTCTGCTGTTTAACAAATATAAAATATGATTAGTTCAGATCTGGTCCAATTTCGAAATTAACATATTGGGTCATTTCGGAAATGCTATAAGTTGTTTCCGACCTCATTTAAGATGCCTAGATAGATAGTTTACTTATGATTCACCTCTTGCCATGTTTAACAACATTTAATATTGTCGTGTACCTAACAAGGGTGAACTAAATAATTAGAATGTGAAGTTTCCTCAATACGCAACTCGTTGCATATTGAGCTTCACTTTAATGTGTAGAAGTTGATTGTTGTGATTGTCACGCCTTGCATATTTAAACCGGACATGCATCATATTGTTTGCGCATCATGCCATGCATATGTTGTGGTGCATATTGTGTTGATTGTTTGTTTCGGATTGCTTCTTCTTGATAGAGTTCCAAAAGTGTTCGGAGTGTGAGGATTCGTTCGACTTCGTTGGCTCGTCTTCTTCATGGACTCGGTCTTCTTCCGAGAGGGATCTTAGGACTGTCTTGATGACAAAGATACCTTGTTATTTAAGGACCGTCTTGTGGTTTCGAAAGGTGATCTCAGAAAGGTTATCATGGACGAAGCACATAATTCTCTTCTTTCCATTCATCCAGGCAGTTCCAAGATGTATCAGGATCTCAAGCAAACCTTCTGGTGGACTCGCATGAAACATGAAATTGCTCAGTTCGTGAATGAGTGTGATGTTTGTCGCAGAGTGATGGCGAAACATCAAAGTCCAGTAGGTCTTCTTCAGCCTTTGCCTATCCCAGAGTGGAAATTCGATCATGTGGAGATGGATTTCGTAACTGGGTTCCCCAAGTCCAAGAGAGGCAACGATGCCATCTTTGTGGTTATCGACAAGCTATCAAAAGTTGCTCATTTCCTGCCAGTCAAAGAATCTATCTCGGCAGCTCAGCTTGCAGAGTTGTATACGTCAAGGATAGTATCTTTGCATGGTATTCCTCAGCTCATCTCTTATGACCATGGAAGTCTCTTTACTTCCAAGTTTTGCGAGTCCTTCCAGACTGCTATGGGTACCAAGATCCGTTTCAGCATTGCGTTCCATTCGCACACAAGTGGTCAAGTTGAGAGAGTCAATCAGATCCTTGAAGATATGCTTAGAGCCTGTGTGATTTCGTTCGGCATGAAGTGGGAAGACTGCCTTCCTTATGCTAAATTCTCATACAACAATAGCTTTCAAGCAAGCTCAGGCAAGGCCCCTTTCGAGATTCTCTACGACAGAAAGTGTCGTACCCCGCTTAACTGGTCTGAAACCGATGAGCGTCAGATATTGGGCAATGACATGATCACTAAAGCAGAAGAAATATGCCATGTCATTCGTGAGAACCTCAAAGCAGCTCAGTCCCGACAGAAGAGTTATTATGATAACAAACATCGGGATGTATCTTTCCAAGTGGATGATCTAGTCTATCTCAGAGTCTCTCCCATGAAAGGCACTCAGCGGTTTGGAATAAAAGGGAAGCTAGCTCCTCGTTTCGTTGGTCCTTTCAAAGTTGTTGGCAAGAGAGGTGGTCTTGCATATCAACTAGAGCTTCCTCCAAATTTCGCAAATGTGCATGATGTCTTCCATGTTTCTCAGCTCCGGAAATGTTTCAAGACTCCTGAGCGGACCATTGACCTCCAAGACATCGATCTTCAAGAAGATCTCTCTTATCGTGAGCACCCAGTTGCTATTCTTGAAGAAACTGAGCGCAAGACTCGCAACAAATCTATCAAATTCCTCAAGGTGAAGTGGTCTCATGATTCCGACAAAGAAGCTACTTGGGAACGCGAGGACCTTCTCCGTTCCGAATTTCCAGACTTCTTTCGTTCCTAGATCTCGGGTCGAGATCCTCTTGTAGTGTGGGAGAGTTGTGACAGCCCAAGTGCTGCCCCTACCTTATTTGGCATGTAACCCCATGTATGAACCTTGTGTCATGAGCTTATGAGTTGTATGTTTGCTCCTTGCCATTCATGTTTGGTTGCATTCATGCATCATTTCATCATGTATCATTCTCATTTCATCTTCTTACCATGTTGGTTTTCTTGTGCTTGCTATGATGTGTTGGTGGAGAGGTGTTGTTTTGTGATGTGGGAGATGCTTGTGTGTGGATGGTTCCATGTGTGCAACCTATTCTTTCCCCCTCTCTTTTCCTTTGCAACATCCCCCTCCAAAACCCCTTTTCTCCTATATTTATTTATCTTCATATTTTAAGTTGTTTTAAAATTGTTTAAAAATGTTCATGATGTGGCCCCATATGTTTTGTGAAATGGGAGTATGTTGGATTTAATGTTTGGGGTTGGTTTGAATTGTGTTTTAAATTAACAAGAGCTGTCATTTTAAATATTAAATAAATTACTTGTTTTATAATTCAACTTAATATTTTTAATAAAAGGTGTACGTTATTTCCTCCTCAGAATTATTTTTGTTTTGCTCAAAACCCTTTTAAATTGCTCTCGGGATTATCTTGTTTGTGACTGGTTTTATTAAATGGGAAAACCCCCTTTTTATTCTCTGTTTTATTGAGAGTGCATGTGTGAGAGGGACAGTGGGCCGCGGCCCAGCCCAGCTGGACACAATGGCCACCTGCTCCCGTCTCCTTCTCCGTCAGAGAGCTTCAGAGAGAGAGCGTGCGTCGCCGTCGCTTTCCGTCGCCGTCACCGTCAGCCTGGGGCTATATAGCCTCCCCTCGGCATCCGTGTCGCTCCGCTAGGGTTTCTTCTTCCTCCCTCCACCGCCGCAGCTCCTCTCCCCCTCTTCTTCTTCCTCCTTCCTCCCCTTCTCTGTCGAGGCGCAGGTAAGCTTTAGAGAAGTGCAGAGGAGCGGTGCTCGTCGTTGTCGTCGCCTCCGACGGCCTCGTCCCCGCTGGTGATGGCGTGGCGCTCACCGATGCCATCCGCGTCTCGTTCCTGGTGCTAAGAGGCCTCGGGAGGCCTTCTTCTTCTTCCTCCTCATCTCCGGAGGGTCGCTGGACCTTCTTCCTCTCCGTGCGCGTTGTCTCCGCCTCTCCTTCCCCTTTGTCGCCGTCGATCGCGTCCTCGTGTCTCTGTGAGCCCCTCGGTGAGCAGCCCGTCCTCGCCGCCCCTTCTCCTCGCCGTAATTCGTAGGATTTGTTATCGTAGTACCGTCGCTGCCGCTCGAAAGCTCTGAGCTTGGGCTTGCCTCTAGTCCCCCTCATTGCGAGATGAGGTGAGGGATGGAGCCCCCGTAGTTTCGTCTTTCGATTCTGCCGCTCCCCGTCGCCGGAGACCCTTGCATCGTCGGGAATCGCCGTCGCCCCGCCGCTGCGCTGCCGCTGTTGCTCTATCATGTGCGTGTGTAGGATTCAGACTCATCAGTCTGTATGTGCGCGTGTGTGTATTAGAGCTACGGATCCCCCCTCCCTATTAAGTTTCGGCGCCGTTGCGCAGTGGTGTGTGCGCGTGTGCTCGACCCAGAGGTCAGGGGTTCGACCCCCTGAACCTCCCCTTTTCTTTTTTGTTGTTTTTTCTTTTCTTCTTTGTTTTCTCTTTTCCCTTGCTTATATATATGTGTGCGTGTTTTGGTTTTTTCTTTTGCCATGATCTGTGTGTGTATGTGTAGTGCATATGCACATGTTTGTGTTGTGTGTGTGTGCTTGGGCATACACACATGTGTGTAGGTGGCATGGTGAGAGGTGTGTGTCTCCATGTGGTTGTGTGGGTGTTCTTGTGGTGCTTGTGTGTGTATGTGTCTTGGTGATGCATACCCCTACATGAGAGAGGTATGTATGTTGTGTGTGTGTTTCTTGTCATGAGAGTGTGTGTGTTGCACATATGCATGGGTGCACATGTGTGTGTATGCTATGCATACATACCTACATGTGTGATTGTGAAGATGTGAGTGTGTGTGTGTGTGCATGTGGGTGTGTGGTGCACCATGCATGACACATGTGTGTGTGTGCTCTTTGCACACCCATACATGTGTGTGTTCTTGTGTGTGAGTGAGTGTAATGTGTAGGTGTGTGTGTATGTGGGCATACATGTATGAAATGCATGTGTGCCTAGATGCACTCATGCTTGGGAGTGCTTTGCTAGTGGTTGTGTGTGTGTGTGCTCCACATCCACTCACTTTGGAGTGATGTGTATGTGTAGGAGTAGCTCCATGTGTAGGTTTCTCTCTTTTGTGCATATGAGCATAGTTTCACTTCTAGTTAGTTTCATCCTTGCTATTGATGCTATGACATGATATCATGCCCCTAGGATACCATTTAACCATTTCCAACATGTGTCAATTGAGTTCATGCCATTTTGTGCCATTTCCATTCATATGCATAAGTGACTTAAGTCACCCATGACTTAAAGGGTCAGATTTCAACCTAGCTTTTCTCCCTCTCGCTCCAAGCAATTATAGGGGTATGAGTAATGCATTTGGGGTAGAATCAACCCATGAATGCATCTGTGAAGTCAGATTTGACTTTGGAGCAACTTGATAAAACTGCATTTTTATGCTGTGATGCCCTTTTGTCTTTTTATTATTATTTAATATATGTATGCAATTAAGTTCTTGCCAACATGAGTTTGTTATTTAAAGTTGCTGGGAATGTCACAGTATTTTTTTTATTTGTGATAAGTCATCAGATGAGTGGGAACCATGCTGTTTAGTAAGCAACTTTATGTTTTTGTTCAGCTAGCTTAAAAATGACTTAAGTCTGGGAGAACTGCTGTTATTGTTTTGCCATGTAGAGTTGGTTGTAGCTAGTGATGTGTTTGGAATTTAGGCATTCTCAGTGCTAGTTATTTATAATAGATATTGCCTTCTACCAGTATGTTAATTTTCATGTCAACAGGAACTTTCTAGCATGTGTAGCTACTGCTGTCAAATTGCTACTTTATAATCGCAGATTCCAGATAACTGGAATTTTCACCAAGTCCCAGAAAACTGATTCATCATGCCAACTTAATTGCTTTTTGCTTATTGATGTGTGGCTCCTTTGCTGGTGGTGAAATTAGATGAATTGTTGTATGTGTTGAGTAGATTCTGTCCATGTCTTGTTTGTGGCTGTAGGCTTCCTGTAGCTCCAGTGGTGAGCTGTCGAAGTTGCTATGTTGCTGTTTAGTGGCAGATTTAGTGTTTTATTGTTTTGTGGATTGTGGGAGCTATGGTCCATGGAATTGATTGATTCTTGAGTCTATTGTGATTGATTTTTCATCACGTATCCAGCGGCTGCCTTGGAATGCCAAGAATCAGCCCATGGCTTGGCGACCTTGTGATATTGCCTCCGTACCTTGTCGTGAGCGTATCGTGAGAACCGTAACTCCGTTTCTTGCGATCTTTATATGCATTTCTATCGATTTTGCATGCTCCATCCATATTTTCCATGTTCATGCATGTCTAAATAACTTAACATGAGGTTCTGTCCAGATTCACTAATATACAAACTTGCATGTGAAACATGACTAGTTTGTGGTTGCCATGTTATAATTCTTCATAAATGATCATGCATCATTTTGAATGTGCATTGCACCTTGGTTGGATGTTTATTGTTGCTGTTTATCTTGGGTAGACACGAGTGTTGATTCTGAGTACGAGGAACCAGGAGAGTACCACTACGAGGATCCCGCTACTTGTTTCGCTGAAGAACCAACAGGCAAGATGATCGTACCCGGATCCCGATGCTATTTTTGCTTGCTAGTTTCTCGCTCTTATCGTTACAATTGTGCTGCCTACCACTTGATATCAGCCCCCATGTTGCCATGACAGCCTCTAACCTCCACATCCTAGCAAACCTTTGATTGGCTAAGTTACCGCCGCTCAGCCCCTCTTATAGCGTTCTTAGTTGCAGGTGTAGGTTGTTCCATGTGATAACATGGATTTGGATATCACAATAAATTCAGTTATTTAATCTAATGCACATATATATCTTGGTATTGGTGGAAGGCTTGACCTTTTGCTAAGTGATTTGTTCCGCTATTACCGCCATTAGTTCCTTGTTACCGGTGTTATGTTTTCCATACTTTGCGCTCCTAACATGCTCGGGGTTGTTATGGGAACCCCCTTGTTTATTTGGTCGAGATTAAAACTTGTCTGGCAAGACCCAAAATTGGTACTACATTTTCTTAACAACTTAATAAAATTGCATAGGGTCTTGCAAACCCGTGAATAATTTAATCAACCCCTGGGCTAGTGCTCCTCATGAGTGTTGGCCCAAAATGGGCTGCCTGCAGGGCCGCCTCGAGGCAACTTGAGGATTGGTTTTTCCCCGTAGCTAGTCCCATCTGTCGTGTCCTGAGAACAAGATACGCGGCTCTTATCGGGTTCGTCGACACGTCGGGTGGTCTTGCTGGATTTGTTTTATCTTTATCGAGTATCTTGCGTGTGGAGTCTGACTTTCTTCGGGTTTACCCGAGGTGTTGGAATTCCTTTGGAATTACCTATGATGATCGCGAGATCCGCGATCGAGGCATTCCCACGGAGTGTGGTTAATTTTGTAATGGATTAGTTGGAGCACCCCTGTAGGGTTAAATCTTTCGGAAAGCCGTGCCCGCGCTTATGTGGCAACTTGGATATTTGTTTAACACCCGGTTATAGCAAACTCGAAGTAAACTCTAACTGAAATACACCAACTGTGTGAGTAACCGTGATCGTGTCTGCTCGTGAACATGAATCAAGAGGGAAGACGGTGGGGTTATGATTGACATAAGTAAGCGTTCAGGATCTCATAGAGATCATACTAGATTCGATCGTTCTTCGTAGGCCACTCATATTTATTTCATGTTGCATAAGCTAGCCACCATATATGCTTAGTGTTGCTGCAAACTAAACACTTACCCCATGCCAACCTTTAAGCTTGAATAGTCTCGGTACCTGGGCACATGATAGCTGAGTCCTCTATGGCTCATAGTTTACTACCACACTCTAGGTACAGGTTCAGATGAGTTCATGCAGGATGATCTTACCCAGCTCCAGTGGGAGTATGACAATGAAAGAGGCAGGATGTACGTGACGTATCCGGATGAGTAGAGCACCTAGTCGTGATCTTTGGGATAGCTTGATAGTATGGTTTGCAACTTCTTTTATCGTTTGATTTCGTCCGTAGTCGGACCCTGTGTTCAACTTGATGTTATGATTTGAGTGACTTTGTAAGTTAGCATGTGGCGAGTGTAAGCCAACTTGTATACTCTTCTCATTCGGTATTGTATGTTGTGATGATATTATTCTTGCTAACGGCAAGATGCACCTCTATCCTTTGCGAGGCCCTCGTGTCTTAAATGGATAGGCGCACATCTTAGGCGTGACAAGTTGTCTCGTCTTTATATTGCTTTGTTGCGCTACCTACCACTTGTTTGATAAGCCTCCCAACATTGCCATGAAAAGCCTCTAACCTCTCCACATCCCAGCAAACCTTTGTTTGGCTATGTTACCGCTTTCTCAACCCTTCTTATAGCGTTTCTAGCTGTAGGTGCAATCGCTTCCATGTGTCAACATGGACATTATTTTGTTATATCACATTATTGTTGTTATTTAATTTAATGAACATATATACTTGGTAAAGGGTCGAAGGCTTGGCCTTTACTCGGTGTTTTGTTCCGCTCTTGCCGCCCTAGTTACTTGTGAACCGGTGTTATGTTCCATAATTGAGCGCTCCTAACATGCTCGGGGTTGTTGTGGGGACCCCCTTAATTTTGGGGTTAGAATAAAGCTTGTCTGGCAAGGCCCAACATTGGTACTACATTTTCCTAATAACTAATGAACTTGCATAGGGGCTTTCCGAACCCTGTGGATAATTAATCAACAACCCGGGCTAGTGCTCCTCATGAGTGTTGGTCCAAACTAGGGCATCGTGCGGGGCCAACCTGGGGCAACTCGGGAGATGTCTATCAGGCCACTGTACGCTTTGCCTATCCGCCGTGTCCTGAGAACGAGATACGCGGCTCCTATCGGGTTCGTCGACACGTCGGGCAGCCTTGCTGGATTTGTTTTACCTTTCTCGAACATCTTGAGTGAGGAATTCTGACCTTCTTCGAGCTATCTCGAGGTGTTGGATTTCCTTTGGAATTTCCTAGGAATATCACGAGATCCTTGGTCAAGGTTATTCCCGCTGCGTGTGGTTAATTTGTGATGGAAGAGTTGGAGCCCCCTGCAGGGTTAAATCTTTTCGAGAAGCCGTGCCTGCGGTTATGTGGCAAACCTGGATACTTTGTTTAATACCCGGTCATAGCAAAGTTGAAGTAAACTCTAATAAAATATACCAATTGTGTGCGTAACCGTGATTGTCTCTTTTCGTGAGTTCTTATCCGAAAGAGAACATGGTGGGGTTATGTTTCATGTAAGTAGGTGTTCAGGATCAGTTAGTGATCATTGCTAGTTCACGTCCGTTATGCGTAGACCACCATACTTTACTTTCTGTACTCGTAAGTTAGCCACTCAAATAAATGCTTAGTCGCTTGCTGCAGCCTCACCACTTAACCATACCTGACCTATTAAGCTTTAATAGTCTTGATACCCTTGGAGATGAGATTGCTGAGTCCTTGTGGCTCACAGATTACTACAACAACAGTTGCAGGTAAAGGAAATGTGATGATTTGACGTGAGCGCGTTGCTTGATTTGATTTGGAGTTCTTGTTCTTCTTCTTGTTCCTCAATCTTGGATGGGTTCCAGGCGGCAGCCTGGGATAGCAAGGCTGGATGTCATTTTATCGTTTGGTTTCGTCCGTAGTCGGACCCTGCTCTTCTATATGATGTTTGAGTATGTTGTTGTATTGATGTGACTCTAATGTAGCTTGTGGCAAGTGTAAGTTAATTCCATATACTCATTTCTTCTGTACATGTACTTGTAATGATATCGATTCTTGCAACATGATGAGATGCACATCTATCCCTTGCGAGGCCCTCGTGCCTTAATATGGATAGGCGCACATCTTGGGCGTGACACCGGCCCGACACCCCGATACCCTGGCCCGACACCCCGACACGACACCCCGGCGACACGCCTCCGGTGAGCCCCCTGCATGACACCCCAGCCTGACACCCCAGGCGACGCCCCTCCGGCCTTCCACATGCCGACGGGGTCTTAGTTTTGTAAATTATGAGTTAGGTCATATATTTTCGGATTTTGTTGTGAAGAACATAATATTTGTGTTGATCGGGTGGATTTCAATGTGCAGTTTGTTTTGTTGCTACGTGGGTTTGCTGTACGACGACCTCCCCGTGCGTTTGACGAGCTCCCCTACGTTCGTGGGTGAGAACAAATGACATCTCCTCCCCCCTTAATTTGCTCTTTTCCGATCTTCGTGTCGATGAAACTTGCTAGCTATATGTGTCTTCAATAATCAGTATGCGTGACCACTATGCGTCTCCCGTTCGAAAGGCTTACATCTATAAATATGCATGCATTTGCATATTTGTAACCATGATTCTTTCGAATTGTCCAACGTTATCCGTGGAAAGCCTGAGTATGTGTAGATTGGGTTCGTTTTCCCATATGCTCTGCTCCGGATCCGATGCAAAATTTTGTCAGTGCCTCCCTGTTGTTCTCCGGGTACACATCCTCTCTGCTTATTGCCGATACGTGTATCAGGACAACAATGGGGAGGTGCTGCCAAAATTTTGCGTCGGATCTGGAGTAGAGCATGGGAAAACGAACCCAATCTACACATACTCGGGTGCGATTAGGACCTATCTTTACCTACTAGCATCTAGGTTGCATGGACGTAAGAAAACTGAAAACTCTATTAACTGATGAATATGGTTTGCTGAATTATGTATATATTTCTTGTGTGTCCAGTAGCTAGGCAAGATGAATGATCATGTGTGGATGTACACCAGTCACACTAGTCAGAAAGACATGACCCATGAATGGATAACAAAAACCAAGGGGTTTATGAGAGCCGCATTTGCAAATGGACAGAAAACAACCTGGTGTCCCTATGTCGAGTGAGACAACTATCATGAGAGGCCAGAGTTTGAAATGATCAAACACCTGTAGAAGTGGGGGTTTACGCCTAATTATAGGGTCTAGACATGTCATGGTGAGTCTGCCCAACCTGCTAGAGCTGAGGAGGGCCATCATCGCACCGAAGAGCATGGCACCGGGATGGTAGACATGGTGGAAGACTTTGATGATGCTCGGGATTTGGAAAATGAGATGGAGGAATCTGCAAAGGCCTTCAATGATACGTTGGAGTCTTCAAAACGTCCTCTCCACAAGCACACTGAGCTTTGTCAGCTGGATGCCATCGCACAAGTAATGGCTCTGAAGGCTCAATTCAACTTGGGCAGAGAATGCTATGACGCGATGATGACACTATTTGGAGGCTTTCTACCCAAAGGCCATGTAATGCCTGCAAACCTGTACTAGTCTGACAGAATCCTCTGTGTACTTAAGATGCCCTATGAGAAGATAGATGCTGTGAGAAAGGATGTGCCTTATTTAGGTTTGAGTATGCGGACTTGAAGTATTGTCCCGTTTGCAAGTCTTCCAGGTATGTTGTCGTAGACAACGGTATGGGTGAGAAGAGTCAGACAAAAATCCTAGTTAATGTTCTTCGGTATATGTCAATGATACCAAGACTACAACGTATTTTCATGGTCGAAGAGACGACTAGACATATGACATGGCACAAATTGGGCAAAAGAACCAAACTAGATGCAGATGGGGAGCCGATGTTAGTACACACATCGGACGCATTTGTGTGGAAGCGCTTTGATGCAATACATCATGCTAAAGCGGCAGATCCAAGGCATCCTTGAATCGCCATTAGCATAGATGGGTTCAGTGTGTTTGGTATGATGGCATCTCAATACAGTTATTGGCCTGCATTTGTCATTCTACTCAATCTCCCCCCGGACAGATTATGCAAAGAAAGAACATTTTCCTAACGTTCAAAATTCTGGGGACCAACTATCCGGGGCTTAAGGATGAACTGCAAGAAGCTTGGGATAATGGGATCAAGACATATGATGCTGCTACAAAAAAACTTCCTAATGTGTGTGTGGTACATGTACTCGATGCATGACTTGCCGGCATATGCGCTATTCGTTGGCTGGTGTGTGCATGGAAGGTTCCCGTGCCCCACATGCAAGGCAACTCTTGAGTTTCGTCGGCTGCAGGCAGGTGGCAAGTTTTCTTGCTTCAACATACATAGACAGCTCCTCGATCCTTGCCATAAGTTCAGAAAAGACAAGAAGAACTTCATCAAAGGTAGAGTTGTCAAAAACTCTGCACCGCTGGCGTTGATAGGCCAACAGACCCTGGATCTGTTAAACTCTCTCGAGTCAGATCCAGAGCGTCCAAGATATTTCAAGGGGTATAATTCGGAACATGGCTGGACTCACAAGACATGCTTGTGGGATCTGCCTTACTTCAAAGACCTCCTTTGCCCACACAACATGGACATGGTGCACACTAAAAATAATGTTGACGAGGCCCTCTTTGGTACATTTTTCGGCATAGAGGGGAAAATAAAGGATAATCCTAAGGCTAGAGTCGATTAGGAGGCTCTATGTGATAGACTGCTACAAAACATGCGACAATCGAAAGGAAAGAAGAACTGAGCGAAGCTAAAGGCATGGTTCAATCTTAGAAGGCTAGTTATGAGGGAAATAATCCTGTGGGTGAATAAGGAGTTGATGTTCCCCGATGGGTATGCAGCGAATCTAAAGAGGGGAGCGAGCCTTGAAAAGCTGAAAATATTTGGTCTCAAGAGTCATGATCGGCACATATGGCTTGAGCGGGTAATGCCAGTGATGTTGCGTGTCTTTATCCCTCAGGATGAATGGCTAGTACTGGTAGAGCTGAGCTATTCCTTCCGTGTTCTTTGTGCAAAAGGACTATCGCCTGGCTTGCTAGAAGAACTGGAAGAGTTGGCGCCAGAGTTGATCTACAAGTTAGAGAAGATCTTTCCACCGGGCTTCTTTAATCCAATGCAACATTTGATTTTGCATCTCCCGACCGAGGTGCGATTGGGGGGGGTGCAGAATCGTTGGTGCTACGCAATTGAGAGGATACAGAAGACGCTTCGAGCAAAATGTAAAAATAAACGTCACATTGAATCATTGATGGCCAAGGCATTCATTACTGAGGAGGCGGCAAACTTCGTGACAGCACACCACGAAGCCAAAAATTGTCATTTGCATAATCCGAAGCCACAGCACAATGCTAGCGACCCTAAAAAGGGTGGATCCAACCTTAGCTTATTCAAAGGGAAGCTCGCACCAGCCGGTGCTTATACTTCCTTATCATTGGATGCCGACGAATGGCGGACCATTACGTTGTATATCTTGAACAATCTAACAGAAGTGCGACCGTACATCGAGTAAGTTCTCGGTATATTGTTTCGCAACCTCTAATTCCTTTGAACTGCTCTTATTCCTGGATATTTGATATAGTCGATATGTCGCCAAATTATCGTATGGAGAGGTGATCCAAAAGGATTCCGTCGAAGAGTATGAGCTTCTGACAATGCATGGAGGCGGCTATCCCGGTTTCATCTCTTGGTTCAAACAAACGGTAATTTCCATTAGACCATTTCATTTCTTCGTTTAATTTCTGGCTAATGCAACAATCCTTTTGTATTAAACATGTAGGCTAGTTCAGAGTCTATGGACGCCGAATTGAGACAAGTCGCTAATGGTTTTGACTATAAGTTCCGTTCATTTGACAAATACGACATCAATGGGTATCACTTTCGTACCTATGGCAAAGAGCTATCTATGGCTGACCGAAAGTCTATAATTTTTGTGTCTCTACTATCGACGAAGGAGGTACGGAGTAGTATGGAAGAGTTGAAGCAATTAATGAAATTCTATTCTATGGTGCAAACCCACCGAATGTCGTAGTCTTCAAATGTTATTGGTTCCAGCCGAAGGAGACTAGAAGGACTCATGAACATCTAGGGCTAGTCGAAATCAAACAAAGCACCCATTTGGATGTTCCCTATGTCTATATTACGACTCAACAGGCAACCCAAGTTTTCTATCTACCGTGGTCCTGCCAAAGTGATCAAAATCTCAATGGTTGGGATGTCGTTTATGAAGTGCCACCACATTTTAGACCACCTCCCCCCAATGAAGAGGATTATGAACCTCACATTAACCCAGGCACATATGAAGGAGAATTCTTCCAAGAAACACGTCTTTCCAAGAAACGTTTCAAAAACTGCAGTACTTCACCCCAGAACATTGAAGTAGACAGCGACAGTGAATCCGAGCCTGAGCCGGATCAAGAAGAGCCAGAACAAGAAGAGGTCACTGCTGTGGATGACCTTTCAATGCTCGACCGATTACGTACAGGAGGCCTTCCACATGTTGATGCATTTATTAATGATGATGATGATCACGTCATTACTGATAGTGATGACGATGATGCATTTATTGACGCCCGAAGCATATATAGACGATGATGATGCATCTATTGATGATAACGATGAAGATTAATATTATAGTTCATGTCAGGTATTCAATTATTATTATGTACATATATATTATTAATTAGTTCATGTTAGGTATTCAATTTTTTATTATGTTCATGATGATGCTATGCTTAAATTATATACATATTATTATTCATGTCAGGTATTCATTTTGTTTATGTTGTACTAATTTCGTTTACTCTTTGTCATTGCAGGTGTTGACAGATGGTGGGCGCGGCTCGAGAGCGCTCCGAGGCTCCTTCCTCGGCGCGTGGTGGGAGGGGTAGTTCCATTCCACCCTAGATCCTCCGAAGAGTGCTGCATTTCGGTATGCAGATGCCACCGGCGGTCACTTCTTCGGCCGGGAGAGTTCAGGGGGGGAGAAGGAGAAGGCTGGTAGAGGTGGACGTGGCGACAGGAGAGGTAGGAAGGGTTCTACTACACCTTCCTTGCTGCCACCCCCAGCTGATTCACCCGACCACATGACTGTTCCATCTGAGATGGAGCTGCATGAGGTGGACCCGTCTCGAACTCCGATCCACTAGCCTCGGGCCGACGAGCATACGTAGACGCACCTACGGCCGATGAGCGTATGGCCGACGAGCCTCGAGCCGCCGAGACTTTGCCCCACGAGACTCTGGTCTCGGAGGCTCCATCCCACTAGACTCCGGAGTAGAGCAGGGATCAGGCTGAGTCACAGCCGAACCCATGGGGGGACTGGCCGGGGTCGAGTGGCCATGCTGAGGGTGGCTACAGTTCTGATAGCTATAGCGAGAGTGAGTGGGTTGAGGGGCGCAAAAGTCTACCATCAAGGTAGTACAAAGCTCCTGCCCACCCCGATGACCCCCGACCAGAGGTGGTTGATTGCGCCTCACGGGGATAAGTAAGTGCATTTCCTCTTTTTCAACCTTTTTCCTTCATGTTTCTTCGAATATCTAATGCGTTGGCCTTGTCATACTGCAGTTCTTGGAAACACGACCGTGGTGTCCGCATGCCAAACAGTGTCCTTGGTGTGATTTGTCGCCAGAGCTTCTCCAGGTGGGTCACGTTGCCCGGTGAGGGCCGGGTTCTAGAGCTAGGAATGACCTGGGAGCACTACTTGGCTGCCCTGGCCCCGCCGGGGCATAGGATCGGTGATGTCGAGTGCCACATGGTGGCTGACATTGTGATCCAGACGTTTTGGGTAATTTCTGCTTTGCCGTCTACGTTGTGTTTTCTTCTTTGATTGGAAAGTACTAATCCGTCTTTTCTTGTTTGATTGCAAACCTTCTACAGGTGTGCTGAGGGACAGGAGGAGGCCGCGGCTCGAGTTATCGACACTGAGTGCAAGCATTTACTTCAAAACTTTCGGCAAGATGCTCGAACGCAGGCTATTCGAGACTACTACGCCTCGACTGGTATTAGGAGGTCCAAGACGAAGTGCCACACAAAGTATCTGAGTAAGGAGAAGTACATGAAGGTAATTACCTATTCTTAGGGCCTTGTACTTAGTTTCCTTGATTTGATTCGTAGGCGTAGCGCTCAAATTTCTCTTGCGTAACTTAGGTGCCCCCGAGATGGTGTGCGGATAGGCAGGATTGTTGGGAGGCATTGGTGGATCAGTGGTGCTCTCCCCAATGGCTATCCACCCACAACATTGCAAAGGAGAAGCATGGCAAAATGAGAGGTGTGCCACACCATCTAGGCAGCGTCAACCTATATCAGTTCGGGGAAAACTGGGTATGTGGTTTGCTTCATGATTCATGCAAATTCATTCTTAATGCTAGCTTGAGCCCTTAACTAATACTCTGTTCCTCTCTTTTAGGCGCGACACAACAAGGCTCCAGTGCTAGAGCTGTTCGACCTCCATGCCATGGCCAATACTGCCTCGTACAAGAGGGCCAAGGCATTCTCTAAGTCTGACCTCGATGATCCAGAGAAATTCACCAACCGCGCCTCCCACTACAAGCTTGTGAGGTACAGAGACGAGGGGAAGGCGAGGAAAGGGCCGTACTTTAACCCGAGCTGGCCTATTGATCCAGAGTTGGTGATGATATCTGGTGGCGGGAGGCACCATGGCTTGTTAGCCATTGGGGATGGACTAATACGTTGTACTAGCACTCTCCCACAGATCAAGAAGCGCCAGACCAACTCCAATCCTGAGATAAGGCCTCGTGCACGGCCAATGGAGCTCGAATTGAAGGTTAGTATACGGACTCAGATAACTTTCCTCCATTACACTGTGTGTGCCTCCGTCGATGATTACAATGCTAACGAGTGGTGTTGCAGGCTGTTACTAAGGCAAAGAGAGCGAGGACCCATGCTACTATTGAGGAAGAGAGAGCGAAGACCCATGCGCTTTTAGAGGAGAGGGACCGGCAGGCAGCGGAGAGGGAGAGGAAGGCGGAGGAGAGGACGGCTAGGCTAATGGAAGAGGAGAGGAACCGGAATGATGTGGGTCAACGGGCCCTATACGAGCTCATCGTGGTAAGTTTATTTTGCATATTAGCCAAATCATGCATGTAATGTTCCTTTCATTACTAACTAATATGACCGAGTCGAGAAAACCAAATGTGCAGACCATGTGCCAGAACAATGGCACGACCCCTCTACCGATGCCAGACATTGCTCCGACGGGCACGATGAGTTTCATTTGAATGGTCATTAGTTACTAGTCTTCACATTTGAGTTGCATCATGCTAACGATACATTGCAAATGATCTTTGGTGCAACATAACTCCCGACAAGCATCGACCGATCCTTCTCCGTCTGCCACTAGCGCGACCGGTCCTACACCTACACCTCCATGATGAAGGTAAGTTTTCCCAAGTGTTTTGCTTAACAAATGAATAATTAGCTTAAGAAATGACCTATTTATCTCCAAAATGTCGTATACTTAGCTTAGCATTTTTCCCTCCAAAATGACTTGATATGCTTAGCTAGCTCAAAAATGACTTATTTAACCTAGGATAGCTCTAAAATGACCTATACTTAGCATCTTTTCCTCCAAAGTGACTTAATATGCTTAGATAGCTCTAAAATGACATAATATACTTAAGAAATGACATTTTTAGCTCCTAAATGACTTCATATGCTTAGCTAGGTCCAAAATGACATAATAACCTTACTTAGCTCCAAAATGACCTTACTTAGCATTTTTTACACCAAAATGACTTAGTATGCTTAGCTAGCTAAAAAATGACCTATTTAACCTAGGATAGCTCTAAAATGACCTATACTTAGCATCTTTTCCTCCAAAATGACTTAATATGCTTAGCTAGCTCTAAAATGACATAATATACTTAAGAAATGACATATTTTAGCTCCTAAATGACTTCATATGCTTAGCTAGCTCCAAAATGACAAAATAACCTTACTTAGCTCCAAAATGACCTTACTTAGCATTTTTACACCAAAATGACTTAGTATGCTTAGCTAGCTCAAAAATAACCTATTTAACCTAGGATAGCTCTAAAATGACCTATACTTAGCATCTTTCCCTCCAAAATGACTTAATATGCTTAGCTAGCTCTAAAAATGACATAATATACTTAAGAAATGACATATTTTAGCTCCTGAATGACTTCATGCTTAGCTAGCTCCAAAAAGACATAATAACCTTACTTAGCTCCAAAATGACCTTACTTAGCATTTTCCCCCTCTAAAATGACTTAATATGCTTAGCTAGCTCAAAAATGAATCATTTAACCTAGGATAGCTCTAAAATGACTTTACTTTGCATCTTTTCCTCCAAATGAATTAATATGCTTAGCTAGCTCTAAAACGACAGTCATAATATACTTAAGAAATGACATATTTTAGCTCCTAAATGACGACATATGTTTAGGTAGCTCCTAAATGACTTAATAACCTTACTTAGCTCCAAAATGACCTTACTTATTATTTTTTACACCAAAATGACTTAGTATGCTTAGCTAGCTAAAAAATGACATAATAACCATACTTAGCTCCAAAATGACCTATTTTACAGATATAAGTTGCATCATAATAATCTTCACATTTTAGTTGCATCATAATAATCTTCTTCTTCTAGTCTTCTACTTCTAACTTTCTTCTTTCCCATTTTGCAAATTTGCTTCAGATCACAGAAGCTTAGGTTGATGGAGTGCTTGTCTTTAGTTTTTGTTTTGACTTTGTGAAACTTGCTACCTATGGATGAAACTGTGTAATATTGATGAAACTATGAATATGTATGGCTGAAACTTGCTAATATTGGTAACATGTGTTGGATATGTGTTCATGGATATGTGTTGGATATATATGTGTTCATGAATATTGGTAATATGTGTTGAATATGCTATATTGGTCATATATATATACATATGTGTTTGATTTTCCATGAAAATGAATTGATATAAGAAAAACAAAATTAAATGGGGCAATATAGGCACTTTGCCATCTGCTGGTATATGGCAAAGCGCTTTGCCATCCGTTGGCAGATGGCAAAGAGGCCACGTGGCAGCTACCTGATCAACCTGGGACGCACTCACCTGGCCTATTTGGTCTGTTTGCCATTTGCCAGCAGATGGCAAAGAGCCTGCAACCTTTGCCATCAACTGGCAGACGGCAAAGAGCCTGCAGCCTTTGCTATCAGCTGGCAAACGGCAAAGAGCCTGCAACCTTTGCCATCAGCTGGTGGACGGCAAAGCATGCCGTTAGCCTCCTAACGGGGCTAACCCCGTCCCTCTCCCATAAAGATGCTTTTGCCATCTGCCAGCTGATGGCAAAGGCGCAAAGTTCTTTGCCGTCTACAACCAGAAGGCAAAGAAGCCTTTACCGTAGCTTATTCAGCCGACCCTTTGACATCTGTTGGTAGATGGCAAAGCCCTTTTCCATCCTCCGGCCATGCCTTTGCCATCTGCCATGGCAGATGGCAAAGTGCCTAATTCCTATAGTGCAAGGCGATGACCAGGGGGTTGTGTTGCAGTAGCTGAGGGTTTGGGGCACGACAATTGAGTATTGAAATTTCGAACCGTCGGGACCACAACTTATATACCCTTCACTATCAGTGATGCCGATTTTATATTTTCGGTGTCACTGAGTTTCACAACTGTCAGTTGACAGGGAAACTTGGTGTAACTGATAATATGAAATCGGTCGTACCGAGATTGAAAACCAAATAAACCCTAGGCATTCGGTGAGATCGAGAATTTTGAATTGGTTCCACCGAGATGCACTTGGTTTTTTTAATGGTCAGTCCTTGACGATACGGAACTCCGAGTGCTCGTCACACAGAGTGACCCAAAAGTACTTGTTCAAATTTTGTGATGCAGCATGAATAGAATATGAGGTGAGAATGCATAGATAGCTAAAGAGGTGGTCCTAGGCATTATTGTATATCCAATTGGCAAATAAAAATTAAAAGCCAAATAGAAACAATTGGATATCCTTGAGTGAGAAAATAAATGCAGACCAACATGCTCACACAATAAGATGTCAAAAGAAATCATGGCAAATATGCACAAACACAATAGCATCTAACAAGCACATTGACGATGATGGAGTCATCTATATATGAGTATATGGACTTAGAAGCCAAGTAAGAATACTTGATCATAGGTCATACTCATCATTTAAGCACAATTGGGGTTACCACTTTTACATAAAGCGTTTAATGTTGTCACATTCTTATGAGATGCTTTGGCTGAAGTCTTAGAGTAAAGCTCCCCCTTGATGTGACATCCCCCCATAGGAGGGATAAAATAACCTTGGGTTTTGTCTATGAAGACTTCATGTTGGTGAGGTAGTGGTGGATGCTCAAAGTTGATGAAGATCACCAAGAGTTGGGAGCATCCTTGTTGTTTCATTACTCTTCTCACCTACATGGGTTAGTCCCAACATACAAGGGACAAATACAAGGATATCTATGGCATGGAGTGCAAAGCATGTGTTATGATGTCCATTGATTTGTTGATTACCTTGTCCCTTGCTTACGTTTGAGGGAATGTGTGACTCCTTGAACTATTGCATAATGTTGATGTTGATTGCAAGTAGTTCTTGCCAATAATGAATATGAGTGAATTTCATTGGCGGAGTCACCGCTCAAGAACTGCTCTAGTTCTTGTTCTTTGGGACCCACATCAAGTTGATGGGGATCCTAAGTGTTGAAGTAGAACTTGTAGAAGTTGAGCTTGTAGTAGCCTTGGGAACCCACTTCACCAAAGCTCGGGATTCATCTTCATATGAGTCAATGTCCATTTGAATCTTGTTCTTGCCCTTGAGCTTGGGGTCTTGTGGTGGAAGGTCATCTTGCACCTTTGTTCCCTTGGGGAGAGTATTTTCATACTTCTCCATTCGAGGAACAAACATGGGATTGGGGTATTGACCTTCTTCCCATTCAACTCCGTTAGCATTGAAGTGGCCAACACCATGATTTTTACGGTATCCTCCATGCTTGCATACAATCTCCTCAAATTGTTTGCACCCTTCAAGACACTTGTAGATACCTTTCTCTATAATCCCTTTCAAGAGTTCATTTTCTTGCTCAAGTGTAACTTGGCTAAGAGAAGAGTTAGTGGTATCAAGAGAACTACTAGAAGCAATATCATTGGATTTATCATTTTATTGCTACAAGTTGAAGAACCTTTCTTTCCTTTGTTACTAGCTTGCTTAGAGTTAACTTGAGGCATCAATGTAGATAAGAGAAGTCGCTTGGATATATAAGAGGAAGTCTTCTTTCGAAGATCATCATTGATAGCTTTAAGGAACTCATACTGTTGCTCTAAGTTGAGCTTCTCGAAGCGTAGCTTCTCATGTGTCATTACAAGCTCTCTATGATCTTCTAGAGTTGACTCGTGAGCTAACTTAAGAATTTTTAGTTCTTGAGTTAGTATTTCTATTTCCAACTTATCATCAACGCACAACTTATCTACACTTGAGTGAGTACTAGCAAGTTCACTTTGACTAACATTACTAGATGTGTCAAATAGTAAGTTATATTCAATTAACAAGTCATCTTCATCACTATTGAAATCAAGATACTCGTGGTGTGATACCTTGGGGCCTTTAGCCATAAAGCAACGTCCACTCCCTTCAGTTGGTGAATCAAATATGTCATAGGAGTCGGTTGTCACTAGTGCAAGTCCGACAACACCTTCATCTTGACTGTAGTCGGAGTTGGAGTGATAGCTTCTCTCGGAGTGGTTGTTGAATTCGGAGCCGGAAACCCATTCACCAACATGAGCTTGATGTTTCCTTCTTGAGTAGCTCTTGGTGTACTTGTCCTTCTTATTTGAGTCCCTACTTCTCCTTGAGGGTCTTCGTGTTGGAAATATGCCCTAGAGGCAATAATAAATTAGTTATTATCATATTTCCTTGTTCATGGTAATCGTTTATTATCCATGCTATAATTGTATTGATCGGAGACTTAAATGCATGTGTGGATACATAGACAAAACCATGTCCCTAGTATGCCTCTAATGGACTAGCTCGTTGATCAAAGGATGGTTAAGGTTTCCTAGCCATGGACATGAGATGTCATTTGATAACGGGATCACATCATTAGGGGAATGATGTGATGGACAAGACCCAAACTACAAACATAGCATATGATCGTGTCAGTTTATTGCTACTATTTTCTGCATGTCAAGTATATGTTCCTATGACCATGAGATCATGCAACTCATGGATATCGGAGGAGTGCCTTGTGTGTATCAAACGTCGCAACGTAACTGGGTGACTATAAAGGTGCTCTACAGGTATCTCCGAGGGTGTCTGTTGAGTTGGCATGGATCAAGACTGGGATTTGTTACTCCGTGTGACGGAGAGGTATCTTAGGGCCCACTCGGTAATACAACATCACAATGAGCCTTGCAAGAAATGTGACTAATTGTTAGTTGCGGGATCTTGTATTACGGAACGAGTAAAAAGACTTGCCGGTAACGAGGTTGAACTAGGTATGGAGATACCGACGATCGAATCTCGGGCAAGTAACATACCGAAGAACAAAGGGAACGTTATACGGGATTAACTGAATCCTTGACATAGAGGTTCGACCAATAAAGATCTTCGTAGAATATGTAGGAACCAATGTGGACGTCCAGGTCCCGCCATTGGTTATTGACCGTAGAGGTGTCTCGGTCATGTCTACATAGTTCTCGAACCCGCAGGGTCTACACACTTAAGGTTCGGTGACATTTCGGTAGTGTAGAGTTATGTATGGTGGTGACCGAAGGTTGTTCGGAGTCCCGGACGTCACGAGGAGCTCCGGAATGGTCCGGAGGTAAAGATTCATATATAGGAAGTCCCAGTTTGGTCGCCGGAAAAGTTTCGGGCTCATCGGTAGTGTACCGGGAGTGCCGGTAGTGTACCGGGAGACCTCCGGGAGGGGTATTTCGACCCCAGAGGGTCCATGGGCTGTGGGAGAATAATAACCAGCCCTTAGTGGGCTGGTGGAACAGCCACAAAAGGCCCATGGCATAGGAGAAGAAAAGGCTAAAGGAAAAGGTGGAAAATCAGCCAATAGGGAGCAATCCTAGTCCAACTAGGATTGGAGGAGAAGTAGGATTCCTCTGCTCCTTGGCGCACAAGGCTGGTTGGCTGCCTTGTGCGCCAGCCCCTCTTTCTCTCCTCTCCTCCTATATATACTAGTGGAATAGAGGGTTTTTGCACAGATTTTACGGCCACGTGCTACCCGTTTCACCGGTGCTCCTCTAGATCGGTTTTCTGCAGCGCTTAGGCGAAGCCCTGCCGGAATTGCTCCACCACCATCACCGGAGCGCCGTCATGCTGCCGGTGAACTCTCTCTCCTCTCAACCTCCTCTTGCTGGATCAAGACGGTGGAGATTGTCATCAAGATGCACGTGTGCTGAACGCGGAGGTGTCGTCCGTTCGGCGCTAGATCGGAAGGACCATGATCGAGATCGCGAGACGGTTCGTGATGTGATCGCGGAATGGATCGTGATGAGTTCGCGGGACAGATCGTGATCAAGATCGTGATACGGATCGTGATGAGATCGCGGGACGGACCGTGATGTGTTCACGGGACGGATCGTGATTGGATCGCTGGACGGATCGTGATGAGATCACGGGACGCTCGGCAATTTGGATCGCGAAGATGTTCGACTACACCAACCGCGTTTCTTAACGCTTCCCGCTTAGCGATCTACAAGGGTACGTAGATCCACTCTGACTCTCGTAGATGCTCATCACCATGGATAGGTTTGCGTGTGCATAGGAATTTTTTTGTTTCCCATGCGATGTTCCCCAACACTTTGTTCATAACAATCATCTCTACTCCTTTCTTTTCTAGGTGATTCGTCTCTTGAGATTCATCTTCATGGTGACTCTTCTTTCCTCTTGTAAGGAGCCGTGCACTCATTTGAGTAGTGTATGGGCTTCCCGCAATTGTAGCAGTTTCGGTCATGACTTAACGAACACTTCTCTTCATATCTTGAGTTGGAACTTCAATCTTTGCTTCTATTCTTGTAGAACTTGTTGAATTTCTTGACCATGAGGCTTATCTCTTCATTTTTGAAAAGGTTGTCACTAGAGGTAGCGGGAGCATCACTTGTGGCTTTGTAAGCACCGCTATACTTGTGGTGAAGCTCTTCCTTGTCTTTGAGTGTCATCTCATGAGCAACAATTCTACCAATCACTTCTGTTGGCTTGAGATCTTTGTAGTTGGGCATCATTTGGATCAATGTGCAAACAGTGTCATATCGATCATCCTAAGCTCGAAGTATATTCTTGATGATGAATTTGTCGGTCATTTCTTCGCTTCCTAAGCCGGCCATCTCATTGGTGATGAGAGCTAGCCTAGGTACATCTCAGCAGCTCCTTCCCCATCCTTCATCTTGAACTTGTCAAGTTGACTTTGAAGAACATCCAACTTCAATTCTCTCATAGATTTTGTACCTTCATCCATATCAATCAAAGTATCCCAAATCTCTTTTGCATTCTTAAGATGGCTGATTTTGTTGAATTCTACGGGGCATAGGTAGTTGAAGAGAATGTCGCATGCTTGTGCATTGAATCGCAACATCTTCATTCATCCGCAGTCGCTTCGCGATCCGGTACCCTGCCTTCCGCAAAGAATTCACCTTGCATAACAACACGAACAACAGCCCAAAAGGAGGGGTTATGACCAAGCAAATGCATTTTCATTTTGTGCTTCCAACTAGCAAAATTTGTGCCATCAAAGTACGTACCTCTACGGTGATAATTTCCCTCACTAGACGCCATACTCTCCTAGGTTGTGAGACCAATGCAATGGAGGCCAATTCTCTAATACCACTTGTAGGATCGAAAGTAGTGCTATAGGGGGGTGATTAGACCACTTGACCAAATAATAATCTACTTTTCCCAATTTTAGTTCTTGGCAGATTTTACCATTCATAGTATGTAAAGTACACCCTACACATGCCCATCTACGAGTATAAAAGTGGAAAGTAAAGACAAGCATGTAAGTGAAGAGAGGGTAGGAATATCAAACACAATTGGTGACACGATGATTTTGAGTCTTCAACCCACAGAGGGTAACGGACGCGGGAGTCCATGGAGGGATCTACCCACTGAGGGTTCCACGAAGAAGCAACCTTGACTAAACCATGACGGCCTACGTACACGGAGGACTATCCTTACTCGGGGTGGATCTTCCAAAAGTAGGCGATCTTCTTGCCCTTACAACTTCTTGGTTCACTCCACAACATGAAGTAGGAGGCTCCCAAGCGACACCTAACCAATCTAGGAGGCAGCACCCTCCAAAAGGTAATAGGCTCGATAATGTCGATGAACTCCTTGCTCTTGTGCTTCAAGATGATAGACTCCTCAACGCACAATCACTCTCTCACAGATTTGGCTTGGTGGAAGAGATGGGATTGGTGGAATGCAACATGGGGAGGCTAGAGATGAAGATTCATATGGTAGGAATGGAATGGAATGATCTCAACACATGAGTAGGTGGCTCTCTCTCAGAAAATCAGTAGGTATGAGTGGGGAACTGTTCTGAGTGCTTCTCTTACGAGTGAGTGGTGGTGGAGGGGTATATATAGGCATCTCAAAAAATCCAACCATTATACACAAAATTACCAACTTGGTGACACCAATGTGTTAATCTTGGTGGTACCGAAGTGACCAAAAGGTGGCAACTTTTGAATCTCGGTGAGACCGATGTAGGAATCTCGGTTGCACAGCTAAGGTGACCAACTGTCAAATTGCCCATTCTCAGTGATGTCGATCCAACAATCTCGGAGGGACCTTAATTGTGAACTTGCGTAATAGAAAGTTGGCAGCCTAACTCAGAGGCACTGAATGCTAAATTGGTTGCACCACGAGCTAGGGTTTGACTGAGTCTGTCTAGGGTTTGGAATATGTGGCACCGAGTGAAATGTGTTGGTTGCACCGATTTTGAGCATTTGGCTTGGACGGACTTTTGTGGGAGAGCTTGTGGGTGTATGTGGTGACTATCACTTGTGCACGTATGAGTATTTGTTAACCATCAAAACCTTATCCCCTTTTAATAGTATTGGCTTTCCTATAGACTCAAAGTGATTACTCACAAATGTAAAATGTAGAGTCCTCTTGCTTGAAGCTTCGCCAATGCTATTCCTTGCATCTTGGGGAATTCCACAATCCTTTTGCCAACCCATCATTGAACTTTTCCTGAAACATACTTAGTGGAAACATTAGTTCAATGATATATATGTTGTTATTAATTGCCAAAACCACCAAGGTAACAAATGTGCTTACAATCGAGAATTCCAGAAGGCAACTGAAGGCATGTGTGTTGATGGGGGTGCGTCCTTGCATTCCTGTCATCGACACCTCAAGCAGTGTGCGCGTGAGATGAATGCCGTGGAGCTAGCTACGGAGTCCAGAAGGCCACTCAAATAGTCTCACACACCTATCATGTTTGACAAAGAGGATCATCCTGACCAGACCACTGCGGTCGGATGTTTGTCGTTGTTGGTCTCCCCAACAATCCGCAACCTCAAAGTAACCAAGATGTTAGTTGATAGTGGGGCGGGGTTGAACTTAATATTCCCTAAAGTGGTTGAAAGGCTGTAGATCCCTGACAAAGAGCTCAAAGCTACGAGTATGTTCCAAAGAATCAACCCCGGCAGGAGCCGACCGAAGGGAAGTATCACTTTGCATGTGACATTTGGAGGGGAGTTGAACTACCGGACTTAGAAGGTGGTGTTTGATGTGGTCGAACTCCTTCTGCCATACAATGGAATTCTTGGTAGCCCAACTCTGGCAAAATTCACAGAAGCATCCCACTATGATTACAACA
Source organism: Hordeum marinum (assembly GCA_022496015.1). NCBI lineage: Eukaryota > Viridiplantae > Streptophyta > Magnoliopsida > Poales > Poaceae > Hordeum > Hordeum marinum. The sequence goes on from CM039677.1 coordinate 238,754,921, forward strand.
CTTTGAAGATGCCATGGCCCATGGGAATCATCTCCATTCCATCTGATAAGAAGGATGTACTTATATGCGTGGACAAGATGTATCCGGACGAGGTAGCAGCTGAGGTCGCGGAAACCCCAACTCCCGCCAAGGAATCAAAGAAGGGGAAGAAGTCTAGTAGGGACGCCGACAAGGACTTCGGGAAGCGCGCCTCTTCGGAGTGCACTGCACCTGTCGATGACCTGCTGGAGAGTTCCACTAGAAAAATATAAAAGGTCACCTATCTTGAGACAAAGAAGGTCTTGAGAGGGAAGGATGGTGGTGGTGGTATGTTTACCATTAGTGCCACCCTTAATGACAAATTGGAAAGCAAACTCGTTGCCTTCTTGTGGGCGAATGTCGATGTGTGTGCATGGCAACTATCCGACATCCGTGGTGTTCCCAAGGAGGTAATTGAGCACCACCTTGCTGTCTGCCCTCATGCTAGGCCCGTAAAGCAAAAAGTTAGAAAGCAAGCCTTGGACCGGCAATAGTTCATCGCCGAGGAAATCAAGAAGCTCGAAGCAACTAGTTTGGTCAGAGGAGTGTTGCATCCAACTTGGTTAGCCAACCTGGTAGTGGTGTGCAAGGCGAATGGGAAATGGATGCTTTGCATTGATTTCACTGACTTGAACAATGCATGCCCGAAGGACCCTTTTCCCTTTCTGTGCATCGATCATATTGTTGATTCCACTTCTGGGTGTGACTTGTTGGGCTCTACCGTAGGTGCATCGTATGCAAATCAAAAAATTCCTACGCGCAGAACAACAAAGAACATGCTACGGAGATGGATCACAGTTCGTTACCACTAGAAGCGCAGTGCCATGCAGCGGAAGTACAGTTGGGGCAGCGTGTTCGTGTGGTCCGTCTCCTCCTCGTCCGATCTCCCTCGAACAGCTGGCCTGATCTCCCTCGAACAACCAGTCACTGGATCCCACGTGCAGGTTCACCAGAGTAGCCCAAGTGCACCGCCTCTAATGGTATCCGCGCATGTAGGAGGAACATCGTGCGGTGGACTGCTAGGTACGATCACACAGTTGTCAGCGGGGAGTGGAGGTGTCTAGTTGCATCTCATGCAAAGCCCTAATGACGATGTCGAAGTGATCAGCCGGATGGGTGTGCTGCACCTCCATTATATATAGGCATCCGGCATGGGCTCAACTCTTGGGCCTCACACGGATCCTAAAGCCCACGCGTTCCTTCCCTTAGGCACGCAACCCTTTAGGTTCTCGTCCACATGGTCGCGAGTCAGATCACATCCGACTCGACCGGTCGGTAGCGGCCTCTAGCAAGACGTGCCGACTCCAAGTGTCCGATGAAGCTGGTTAGGCGAACCTATACTTCACACTTCTGTTCCCTTTGCCACACGATATATTTTTTCGTGCACAAGGTGACATGGTCATCCTTCTTGATGCATGACCTCTTTCTTGTTCTGGTGAATCCGACCAACACTTCGGATTATCTCATAATCCTCATCGCATGGCCATGCTTATCCAGGTGGGATTACCCGAGGGGCCCAGAGTATATCTCTCCTGATCGGAGGGGCAAATCCCATCTTGCTCGACCATGTCTCATAGCATGGGTCTGGACAAGCCCGAAACCTACCTTTGTAACTACCCAGTCACGGAGTACCGTATGGTCAGCCCAAAGCAAGTCTATCACCATCCCGAGTACATGCGCCAACTCAGGTCTTAGGACATAGAACATATGTTGTACTAGAGACTCATAGATGACCTATCACCGCGTCTCATAGCTGGGTCTGTCCAATTCAGACCTTATCTCGACTCGGATCCGACTATGTCGAATCCGACCAGATCTTTCTGAGTCCATATTATCCGGCTAGAATCCAATGCTACATGGTAAGTGAGACTGAACCATCCACCGTGTCATATGCTAGTCTGATTAGTTGTGCGTCCACACAACCCTTTCGACTAGGGACCGTTTAGGACAGTTATCATACAATGCATAGTCTGACAAACAAGTCACGCATTGTTAACACACATCAATGATAATGTCCAAGGACTATCTTTATTCATCAACACATAGGAAATATCATCACACATGATTAACTCTAGGGCATATCTCCAACAGTCTCCCACTTGCACTAGAGTCAATCAAATAGACATCGAATGCCCATAGCTCTAACGTGCCCCTCATGCTTGGAGCTTTCATATCAGATGATATTTTCGATATATGTGCCTGGTCTTGTGGTGTTGTCTCGGCTCCTTGGCCTGTGCGATAGCACCTGAATTATCGCAATAAAGGTCCAACGGTTTTGACCAGCCCAGGAACACACCAACATCTTCTAGGAACTTATGAATCCAAACACCTTCCTTTGTGGCTTCACAAGCCGCACTGTATTCGGCCTCCATTGTGGAGTCGGCCACCGTATCTTTCTTGGAACTCGTCCAGCTCACTGCTCCTCCATTCATGACATACACGAATCTAGTTTGTGATCGACAATCGTCCCTGTCGGTTTCGAAACTGGCATCAGTGCAACCCTTTACGCAAAGCTCCTCCTCACCTATGACGCCCCCAATTTCGACCGTACGCTAATAATGCACACAATGCATACGATCAAGATTAGGGACTCACTAATCAATATCACAACACAACTCTAGACATAAATTAAAGTCATACAGCTTCATATTACAAGCCAGGGGCCTCGAGGGCTCGAATACAAAACTCGACAAGCACGAGTTAGTGGAAGCAAATAATATCTGAGTACAGACATAAGTTAATCAAGTTTTGCTTTGAGAAGGCTAGCACAAACATAAACACGGATCGAAAGAGGCGAGGCCTCCTGCCTGGGAACCTCCTATCCTACTGCTGGTCGGGGGACGCCTCCACGTAGTGGTAGGCTCCTGCGGTGGTGTAGTAGTCGTCTCTGGCATACTCCATCTCCTGGACTACATCGTCTCAACACAGAACCGTATCTAAGGGGAAAGGGGAGACAAAGAAGCAGTGAGTACTCATCCAAAGTACTCGCAAGACTTACTTCAGAACTATGCTAAATATAGATCATTATCAATGAGTGGGTTTATATCTGGACTTGACTACAGAAAAAAAGAATAGGGGGGAGACCTAGTCCTATCGAAGACTAGCATCTTCAACATCTTGCAGCATAAGAAGAGAGTAGACAGATAATCACATATAATCATATTGTTGTAACAATTTCATTAAGTAACCACGTCCAGAGATTCTTCCTCGACTCCCTGTGAGGAAGCAATCCTGGAGACACATTTTATTTCAAATTGAATCACAATTATAGTTGTATAAGGTCAAGGTACAACTCCAAGTCATCTTGTTACCGTGGACACGACTATTCGAATAGATAAGTTGTTCCCTGCAGGGGTGCACCGCATTTCCAACATGCTCGATCACCTCCGGCCGGACACACTTTCCGGGGTAATGCCCGGCCTCGGGATCCAAAATGTCGTCGCTCCACCTAGGCTCAACGAAGAGGCCAGCCCGCCGGTCTAAATCCTAAGCGTGCAGGTTCGTGGGCCCACTTGCCCTTGCACTCCTGCATGATGCACACAAGGTCGATGCAGCCCAACAGTCCTAGCACCCCTTAATAACAAGCGCGATGCGTTCTAGACCAATCCGGCGCGCGCCACTCCATTGCTGACGTCCAAAGAGCTTCGGCTGATACAACGACGCTGAGTACCCATAACTATTCCCACGTGAAGGTTTAGTGTGAAAAGGCCAAGCGACCAACTTAGATCAAATACCCAACCCGTTAGCAATTTATTAGTGCGGGGCAAGCGTGAACCATAATGCAGTCCGTCAGCCCGCCAATAACCCTCGGGTGCCTTGTTGGTGCACCCCACCAAGCCATCGGATGCCTTGCGGCGCATCCCACCAAATCTTTCTCACACGGGTACCCTTGGGGCCGACCCATCTCAGAACTGTCGGGAACTCAGGTCCACCTCAATAGAGTGGTACCGCCTGTCCCTTCAGTCCCGTCATGTTAGTGCAGTGTCAAGTCAATAGTAACTATGTGGTTATACGCCAAGTGGATATCCGAGGAATCACCCTCGATGGATCCCACTCGAGGTAAGTGTATGACAAGAGTCTGTATCGATAAATGGTAGGAGGAATCACCCTCGATACCCATGACCGATAGCTACGCCACAGAATTAACACCGGGAGTGCTAAGTGACGTATCACCCTCGGCACTCGGTAGTACCTATGCAATGCCATACTTAATGGGGTGTGGGGTGATGTGTCGGTAACGGCTTGTCAGCCAAGATGACCGAGTCTTCTGTCTTCAAGTCCTCGGTGGCCTCGATGAAAGTAGGGGCAACTGGGACTATGGGGTCACTGGGTTCACTGATCCACCTAAGCTAAGCAGTTGATATGATAACAGTGGTAGTAACAGTTCATCAAATTTAGGTTATGCATCAGAATAGGAGCTAACTAATACAGTAGCGAAATCTAATGCAAGAATAAGAGGGAGAGAGATGGATGATATCGAAATTCTCAAGGGGATTTTGCTTGCCTTGTTGCTCTATTTGAGAGGGAAGGGTTATCGACGACGTAGTCATACACAGCAGTATCATCGGCAGCCTCAGTGTCTATCAAGAGAGAGAAGGAGGGGGGAAGAAACAGTAAATACCAAGCAAATAATGCTACACAAAGTACGACATGGCGATACGCAGTGCCGGGTGTGTCCTAACATTGTGCTACATGATACCGAGAAAGGGGGAACCTATCTAGGAAAGTTTTCCCGGTTCTGGACAAATGTCGGACAGATGACTGGAGGGGAACGGTTGCAGGTTGGCTTTGTTAGAGGCATGGGACAGCTAGGATGCAGTGCAGGGTTGCCTAAAATCATGTCTAAACCATTTTAGCTATTTTAGGATTAAAGTCATGATTAATAGTCGGTAGTTATGCACTATTCATCTGTCGATAACAGGCAAAAAGTTGCGGGTTCACCTACGTAGATGGTCCCGACATGGAATAAGGTAGCACAGTTAGATTCGTGGGATTTTTCTGATCAACTTTCATATATAAATTATTTTCATCCGAGTTACGGTTTAAAAGATATGATTTTCTAAAGTTTTAATTAATTTCTGGAATTATTTTAATTACTTAAATTCTAATTATCCGAAACAGTGCCAAATCCTTTTTATACCAAGCAGCAGCTAGCCACAGTGTATTATAGGTGGGGCCAGTCAACTTCTGACGCATCAGCTGACTAGTCAACCTTTGACTGGTCAGCGGGTACAGTGGGGCCCGCATGTCAGTGACACTGGGTCATTTAACAGTTTTTAAATATATTCTAACATAATTAGTTAGTGGCCTGGGGCCCACTGTTAGTGAGTGTTAGGGTTATTTAGTTAGTACTCCCTCTGTCCCAAAATAAGTGTCTCAACTTTGTACTAGCTTTAGTACAAAGTTGTACTAAGCTTGAGACACTTATTTTGGGAGGGAGGGAGTACTAATTAGGGGTTAGGCTAATGGTAATGACGGCCACGTCAGCGCCATTGATGCTGGCGAGGCCGAGCACCGGCGACGACCGTCGGGTTGATTCTGGCGACCATTTGAGACGCGGTTTGGTCCTACGTGACTATGAGGATGTGCCACGTCAATGTGTGGCGACGGCAGGCACGATGGTGCCTGGGAGCGAGCACACCATCGACAATGGCGACGGCGGCGTAGCTACGGGTGGCGCACGACGAAACGGCAGCTAGGGGAAGGGGCCGAGGCCAGGATAAGGCGCAGGGGTACGCGATCTCACAATGATGCGATAGAGTGGCTCAGAGGGGACGGGGCTGCTCGAGCTGGCGCGAATCCGACGAGGACAACCACCAGACAGAGGTGGCGGGGATGGCGTCGATGGTGGGGCTTCGAGGCAACTGTGGGCTTGTCCTGGCATCGAGAGGACAAGGGCGACGATGGGGAGCTTCCTGGCATGGTTCTGGGCGTCAGAGAGGCGGCTGGCCACGGCCACGACAAGGCACGGCGGCGGCGGATCGATGGTGACGGGAACAGGGGAGGGAGAGCAAGGGAGAGAGGGGGAGAGTGTGGCGAGGGAGAGCTCGGGGGAGGGGGGCACGAGCTCTGCCCTTATCCTCCACGGAGGGCGCGGCGCGTGCTGTGAAGCAGCGAGGAAAAGGGAGGGCCTGGCCGGCGAGCGCGGTGCGCGTGCACGGGGAGGAACAGTACAGGAGGTGGGAGGAGGTGGCAAGGTGGGCTGGGCTCCCATTGTTGACCTAGAGCTCAGCCCACCAGTAGTTTAGGCCTTTTCCTTTACATTATTTATTTTGGAATATTTCACAAGCATGCAACATTTTATCTTTTATGTTTGAGGATTTAAATTTGTCACTTGAAACTATAGAGCATTTGAATGGAATTTTGAATTGGACTTTGGAATTTCATCTTGATCATGTTCCACTTATTAAAATAATTAGTTGTTGACCATGCCATTACTGCAGCTTAATTACAATGATCACTGTAGTAGAATTCCAGGGTGTCACAATTCTCCCCTACTAATAAGAATTCTCGTCCCGAAAATTAAGAAGTAGATGGAAAAATCCTAGGTTATTCAGCACGAAGATGATCTTCACGTTCCCAAGTGGCCTCATTTCAGAATGATTTGCGCACTGCACTTTGAAGAACTTGGTAACCTTTTGACAAGTCCACCATTTAGTTTCATCGATAATGCGGACTGGTTGCTCTTTGTAAGAAAGGTGTTGTTGTAGTTCAATCATATCATGATCCACTCCTCGGATAGGATCCTTGAAGCAGCGACGAAGCTGTGACACGTGGAACATGTCATGAACCTGAGAAAGGTTGGCTGGTAGTTCCAGTTGATATGCCACTTTACCATGCCTTTCGATAACGGTGAAAGGACCTATGTATCGAGGGGCCAGCTTGCCCTTGATCCCGAAACGGTGTGTACCTCCCATTGGCGTGACACGAAGATAAGCCTTTTCACCAGGTTGATAGACCATATCCTTGTGATGTCGGTCATACTGACTCTTCTGATGAGACTAAGCAGCCTTCAGATTTGCATGAATAATGCGGACTTGTTCTTCAGCATGTTGGATAATATCCGGACCGATAAGTGAACATTCCCCAACTTCTGACCAATTCAGTGGAGTACGGCACTTACGTCCATATAACACTTCAAAAGGAGCCATCTTCAGACTATCTTGGTAACTATTGTTGTAGGAGAACTCAGCATACGGGAGAGATTCCTCCCATTTCTTGCTGAAAGAAATGACACAAGCTCGAAGCATGTCTTCGAGAACCTGATTGACTCTTTCCACTTGTCCCTGAGATTGAGGGTGAAAAAAGGTGCTGAAAGACAAATGAGTTCCCATAGCTTCCTGGAAACTTGCCCAGAACCTTGAAGTGCATAAACTGCCACGGTCTGAACTAATTACCAATGGAATACCGTGGAGTGAAACAATTCTGGACATGTAGAGATCTGCTAGCTGACTAGCAGTAATAGTTTCCTTGACAACCAGAAAATGTGCAACTTTGGACAACTGGTCAATGATGACAAGAATAGCATCATTTCCCTTTTGCGACCTAGGAAATCCAGTGACAAAGTCCATTTCCACATGATCCCATTTCCATTCGGGGATAGTAATAGGTTGCAGAGTTCCAGCAAGCTTTTGATGTTCTGCCTTGATCCGACGGCAAATGTCACATTCTGAAACATAGCGAGCAATGTCTTGTTTCATGTTTGACCACTAGAACCTTTGATGTATGTCTTGGTACATCTTGGTACTACCCGGATTCATAGGCAACGGGGTATCATGTGCTTCTTTCAGTATCCTATCAGTCATATTCAGGTTTTCCTGTTCCGTTGGAACGAATAAGCGTCCCTTGAAGTATACAACACCATCATCAGCAATGGTGAAGCATGAGGGTTTACCCTCCGCCAGATGGTATTTAATCTTATCGACTTCGTTGGCATAGACCTGCATTCTTTTGATACTGCCCACGAGATCTGGTTCAACGATCAGGTTACTCAAAGAACCCTGGTTAACAACACGAAGGATCATCTTGCGGTTCTCTTCAAGAGGGGGAATGAGATAACCCTGAGGAACAATATGGAGGTTCAACTTGCGGAATTCTTCTTGAAGAAGGGGGTGAACCTTGTGAACCTGAAGGTGGTTTCAGTATGACTTGCGGCTCAAAGCATCAGCCATTACATTAGCCTTGCCAGGTGTATAAGAAATTCCCACGTTGTAATCTGCTATGCGCTCCATCCATCTCTGTTGACGGAGATTCAAATCTGGCTGAGTAAACAAGTACTTCAGACTTTGGTGATCGGTATAGATCTCGCATCGATTACCAACTAGGTACTATCGCCATTCCTTCAGTGCATGTATCACTACAGCAAGTTCAAGGTCATGAACTGGGTAGTTCTCTTCATGAGGATGCAATTGACGAGAGGCATAAGCAACCACTTTGCGCTGTTGCATTAGGACACAACCTATTCCCTGATGCAAAGCGTCACAATAAATGACAAAGTCCTTATGAGTATCCAGAGGAGCAAGTACTAGAGCAGACGTCAATTTGTCTTTAAGTGGCTAAAAGCTCTCCTGACATTTCTCTGTCCACTCATATTTAACACCCTTGTGAAGCAGATTGGTTAAGGGCTTTGCAATCTTGGAGAAGTTCTCGACGAATCGACGGCAATAGCTGGTGGGTCCGAGAAAACTTATGACTTGCTTGACATTCTTCGGGGGAGTCCAGTCGAGAATATCCTGAACTCATTCTGGGTTGACCGCAATACCATCCTTGGAGATCACATGACCAAGGTAGGTTACTTCGTCCACCCAGAACTCACACTTGGAATACTTGGCATATAGTTTATGTTCCCGAAGTCTTTCTAGTACGAGATGAAGATGTTCAACATGCTCTTCCTTATTCTGGGAAAATACCAGAATATCATCCAGATAAACCACGACAAATTTGTCGAGGTAGTCCATGAAGATATAATTCATTAAACGAGAGAAAGTTGCTGGAGCATTGGTTAGACCGAAGGATATGATGGTGTACTCATATGAACCATAGCAAGTAACAAATGCGGTCTTCGGAATATCCTCTTCACAAACTCAGATCTGATGGTAGCCCAACCTCAAGTCGAGCTTTGAGAAAATTGAGGCAGCAACAAGTTGATTGTATAAATCATTGATCCGAGGGAGTGGATATTTGTTCTGAATTGTAGCTTGGTTGATTGGTCGATAATCCGGGACCAGACGGTTTGTCCCATCCTTCTTCTTAACAAAGAGAGAAGGTGCTCCCCAAGCAGAGGAACTTGGACAAATGAAACCCAACCGAAGTGAATTGTCAATTTCTTGCTTAAGTTCAAGGAGTTCATGTGGTGGCATCTTATATGGGCGCTTGGCTATGGGAGTGGTACCAGGTACCAAGTCGATGACAAACTCGACAGCTCTAATAGGGTAAATCCCTGGAAGTTCTTCAGGAAAAACATCTTGGAAATCCCGGACAACTGGAATATTTTCAACTCCTTCAAGAGGTGACTCATTTAGTGCATTCATGGCATATAGCCGGGCTTTAGCATCTCGAACAAGATGAACATGGTAGCTGACTATCTCATTAGAAGGATGTAGAAGATGGACAGTTTTGGTGGCACAAACAACAGAAGCAGTATGTGCTTTCAACCAATCCATTCCTAGGATAAGGTCGATCTTGGAGGACTTCAACACTATGGGGGAAACATGGAATTCCATCTCTTCTATTTCAATGGGGACATCTGGACAAAACATGAATGTTTGACAGTGGCCAGCGGGGGTGTTTACCACTATTGGAACATTCATCTCCTCGTAATTAATGCCATGCATGGATGCAAAATCTTCAGACATAAAAGAATGTGACGCTCCTGTATCAAACAATATAGAAGCTGGTACTGAGTTGACGAGAAGAGTACCCATCACAGTGGCAGGCTGGTCTTGGGCTTCTTTCAGTTCAGCATTGTTAGCTTGAGCACGACCCTGAGCAGGCCCGACGCTGTTGTTGCGGGGCTGGTTGGAAGGCAGTGCAAGTTGATTCTGATTCTGCCTGCAGTCTCTGGCATGGTGTCCTAGACGACCACACTTGAAGCATAACCCATCCTCATGATGAGAAGGGGGAACAGTAGCTCGTGGTGGTGGAGCCGGGAGCCTCGACTGCCTAGGTGGAGGTGGAGGCAGACGAGGTGCAGCATAGGATGGCCTCGGAGCAGCACCAGGTGTATGGTACATGTTGTGGGGAATCTAGATCTTGCGCTTTTGACTTGCTGAGCCCGAAGATGAGCCCATGTCACGGTTGCGCTTGCTGCTGTCCTTGTAGTCCTGCAGACCTGTTTCCACCATAATGGACTTGTTCACCAAGGTGGCAAAGTTGTCGAAGTCTTGAACAAGGAGTGCCAGTTTGATATCAGGGTGGAGGCCTTCACGGAACTTCTCCTATCTACGAGCATCAGTTGTAACATCTTCTTTAGCATAGCGAGATAAGTCCAGAAATTCCCGCTGATAAGCGTCCACAGTCTTGTTGCCCTGGATGAGGTTGCGAAACTCACGCTTCTTCTCTTCCATTAGTCCCTAAGGGATGTGACGGGCACGGAACGCAGCTTGGAACTCCGGCCAGGTGATGATTGTTCCAACAGGCTATGAGCGCCTATGGATGTCCCACCATTGAGCGGCAGGACCCTCTAGAAAGTACGAGGCAAAGGTGACATAGCTAGCCACCGGAACACCCGAAGATTCCAGCTCATAAGTGATGCCACGGAGCCAGTCATCCGCGTCCAGTGGCTGAGTTGAGCTACGGTAGATCGCAGGGTTGAGGCACATGAAGTCTAACAGAGTCATTGGAGCTGGCTGCTGCTTCTTGTTCGGCCTCGTAAACTGGTCCATAAGCCCTTGCATAAATTGGCGATTCAGTTCAAACTGATGTATCATACCAGCCATGCATTCAGGTGGCGGGGGTGGTTCAGGCACACCCTGATCATGACCAGCTGGCCTAACCATTTTGTCAAAAATTTAACAGTGGTAGTTTTAGCATGGGTAATTGCAAAGACAAGGAATCATTCATGAAGTAAATTGCACAAAGAAGGAAGTGCAATAGATACGACATAGTAGTTCGAATTCAACATACAGATCCATACATATGTCTATTTCAAACCATAAGTCTGTTACAACATAGACGATAGGTTCGGCCTGAAATTAGTCTAGACAACTAGGCGGCATGCAGGCACGCGGTAGAGGGATACAACAACGGACATAGCAAAAAGCTACATCAACGTCGGGGGCAACGAAAGAACCCACGGAACTGCAGATGATCCCGAATGTTGAACCTGGTGGCAGGGTCCTGCATCCCTTGCACAGCCTGGTGCAGAAACTGCATATTAAGTGGGAGCGGAGGTCCATGTGCCAGAACACGGCCTCCAACATCAGGCCACTCAAGACCTAGAGGAAATGCAGTCCGAGGCGGGTAAAGGATGCGCTTCGGATGTATCCTCGCAGTGACTGCTGGCAACAAATGCTCCAAAGCCCGATAAAGATGAGCACGGGTGGCATATAGCTCGACATTAAGAGCCCTGAAAGTGCGATCCAATGCCTCAGTGTACTGAACCAGAACCTATCGGTCGTAACGACGATTCATGTAGGGGGTGCAGACAACAGTGTAGGATCGGTCGTTGCACTATCCTGCGAAAGGGGTCAAGACCTCAGCGTGGGCGGCATTATCTACTCCAGCAGGAACATACGGAATGTATCTATGTGCCGTCTCCTCCAAACAAGAGTTCGCTGCACGGAGACGAACAATAGCAGCATAAGCAGGATCATGTACGTCCATGTCGATAGTCACTCCAATGCCACGGAAGGTGTGCAACTCAGTGATGGAGAGGTCCCGTTGATCCCAGATAACCATCACAGCCTCATACTGTTCCTGGTTGAACTCGCGATAGTCCTCGTAAATAGTGTACTCGGGGTACCAGCGATATCCCAGCCTCTTCAGGAGGTCGACCATAATGGCCGGAAACCCAGGTGTATCATGCGCGAAGGCCAGGCGAACGATCTGCCTACCAGGACGCATCTGTAACAAGAAGATTTAATATGTCAAATGCTCATGGGTGATTATACCTCCAAAGGGAATAGTTGTCGTCAAAACAAATCTCCGGTGGATGTGATCAGGGTTAGTAAAATCTTTAACCCGAAAGAGAAGACAAATCAGAACCCAGAGTATAGATGAGGAATAAAAGATCGTAATACCACCCGATTGAGATGTGGCCCCGTAAGCAACACAACTATGTTAGTAAAAGTTTTTCAATGACTAGACTCAACTTCGGCCAAGGAGTTGGAAAGGGGGCCACCTACAGGCAGTCGACTCTGATAACAATTTGTGATGCCCCCAATTTCGACCGTACGGTAATCATGCACGCAATGCGTACGATCAAGATTAGGGACTCACTAATCAATATCACAACACAACTCTAGACACAAATTAAAGTCATACATCTTCATATTACAAGCCAGGGGCCTCGAGGGCTCAAATACAAAGCTCGACAAGCACGAGTCAGCGGAAGCAAATAATATCTGGGTAGAGACATAAGTTAAATAAGTTTTTTCCTTGAGAAGGCTAGGACAAACATAAACACGGATCGAAAGAGTCGATGCCACCTGCCTGGGAACCTCCTATCCTACTGCTGGTTAGGGGCCGCCTCCACATAGTAGTAGGCTCCTACGGTGGTGTAGTAGTCCTCTCTGGCGTACTCCATCTCCTCCATCTCCTCGACTCCATCGTCAGAACACAGAACCGTATCGAAGGGGAAAGGGGAGACAAAGCAGTAGTGAGTACTCATCCAAAGTACTCGCAAGACTTACTTCAGAACTATGCTAAATATGCATCATTATCAATGAGTGGGTTTATATCTGGACTGACTGCAGAAAACAAGAATAGGGGGGACACCTAGTCCTATCGAAGACTAGCATCTTGCAGCATAAGAAGAGAGTAGACACATAATCACATATAATCATATTGTTGTAACAATTTCATTAAGTAACCATGCCTAGAGATTCTTCCTCGACTCCCTGCGAGGAAGCAATCCCAGAGACACATTTCATTTCATATTGAATCACAATTATAGTTGTATAAGGTCAAGGTACAACTCCAAGTCGTCCAGTTAGCGTGGACACGACTATTCGAATAGATAAGTTCTTCCCTGTAGGGGTGCATTGCATTTCCAACACGCTTGATCACCTCTGGCCGGACGCACTTTCCGGGGTAATGCCCGGCCTCGGGATCCAAAACGTCATCGCCCCACCTAGGCTCAACGAAGAGGCTAGCCCGCCGGTCTAAATCCTAAGCGCGCAGGTTCATGGGACCACTTTCCCTTGCACTCCTGCACGATGCACACGTGGCCAGAAACAATCCTAGCACCCCTTAATAACAAGTGCGATGCATTCTAGACCAATCCGGCGCGCGCCACTCCATTGGTGACGTCCGAAGAGCTTCTACTGATACAACGACACTGAGTACCCATAACTATTCCCATGTGAAGGTTTATTGCGAAAAAGGCCTAATGACCAACTCAGATCAAATACCCAACCCGTTAGAAATTTATTAGTGCGGGGCAAGCGTGAACCATAATGCAGTCCGTTGCCCCGCCAATAACCCTCGGGTGCCTTGCCGGCGCACCCCACCAAGCCTTCGGATGCCTTGCGGTGCATCCCACCAAATCTTTCTAGGACGGGTACCCTTGGGGCCGACCCTTCTCAGAACTGTCTGGAACTTAGGTCCACCTCAAGATAGTGGTACCGCCTGTCCCTTAAGTCTCGTCATGTTAGTATAGTGTCAAGTCAATAGTAACTGTGTGATTATACGCCAAGTGGATATCCCCGGGAATCACCCTCGATGGATCCCACTTGAGGTAAGTGTATGACAAGAGTCTCTATCGATAAATGGGTAGGAGAAATCACCCTGGATAACCATGACCGATAGCTACGCTATAGAATTAACACCGGGAGTGCTAAGTGAGGTATCACCCTCGGCACTCGGTAGTAGCTCTGCAGTGCCATACTTAATGGGTTGTGGGGTGATGTGTCGGTAACGGCTTGTCAGCCAAGACGACTGAGTCATCTATCTTCATGTCCTCGGTGGCGTCGATGAAAGCAGGGGCAACTGGGACTAAGGGGTCACTAGGGTTCACTAATCCATCTAAGCTAAGAAGTTGATATGATAACAATTGTAGTAAAAGTTTATCAAATTTAGGTTATGCATCAGAATAGGAGCTAACTAATACAGTTGCAAAATCTAATGCAAGAATAAGAGGGAGAGAGATGGGTGATATCGGAATGCTCAAGGGGATTTTGCTTGCCTTGTTGCTCTATTTGCGAGGGAAGGGTCGTCGACGACGTTGTCATACACAGCAGTATCATCAGCAGTCTTAGCATCTATCGAGAGAGAGAAGTAGGGGGAAGAAATTGTAAATAATAAGCAAATAATGCTACACAAAGTACGACATGGCTATACGTAGTGCCGGGTGTGTCCTAACGCTGTGCTACACGATACCGAGAAAGGGGGAACCCATCCGGGAAAGTTTTCTCGGTTCCGAACAAATGTCGGACAGATGACTAGAGGGGAACGTTTGGAGGTTGGCGGTGTTAGAGGCATGGGACAGCTAGGATGCAGTGTAGGGTTGCCTAAAATTATGTCTAAAGCATTTTAGCTATTTTAGGATTGAAGTCAGGATTAATAGTCGGTAGTTATGCACTATTCATGTGCCGAAAACAGGCAAAAAGTTGTGGGTTCACCTACGTAGAGGGTCCCGACATGGAAACAGGTAGCACGGTTAGATTCGTGGGATTTTTTGATCAACTTTCATATATAAATTATTTTCATCCGAGTTACGGTTTAAAAGATATGATTTTATAAAGTTTTAATTCTTTTCTAGAATTATTTTAATTACTTGAATTCTAATTATCCGAAACAGTGCCAAATCCTTTTTATACACAGCAGCAGCTAGCCACAGTGTATGACAGGTGGGGCCAGTCAACATCTGACGAAGCAGTTGACTAGTCAACCTTTGACTGGTCAGCGGGTCCAATGGGACCCGCATGTCAGTGACACTGGGTCATTTAACAGTTTTTTAAATATATTCTAACAGAATTAGTTAGTGGCCTGGGGCCCACTGTCAGTGAGTGTTAGGGTGATTTAGTTAGTACTAATTAGGGGTTAGGCTAATGCTAATGATGGCCACGTCAGTGCCATCGACGCCGGGAAGGCCGAGCGTCGGCGACGACCGTCCAGTCGATTCTGGCGACCATTTGAGACGTGGTTTGGTCCTACGTGACCATGTGGATGCGCCGCGTCGATGGGTGGCGACGGCAGGCACGGTGGTGCCCGGGAGCGAGCACACCATAGACAATGGCGGCGGAGGCACAACTACGTGTGGCACGCGATGAAACGTTAGCTAGGGGAAGGGGCCGAGGCAAGGAGAAGGCGCAGGGGTATGCAAGCTCACATCGATGCGATAGAGTGGCTTGAGATAATGGG
This sequence comes from Hordeum marinum, assembly GCA_022496015.1. Classification (NCBI taxonomy): domain Eukaryota; kingdom Viridiplantae; phylum Streptophyta; class Magnoliopsida; order Poales; family Poaceae; genus Hordeum; species Hordeum marinum. The sequence continues at coordinate 238,770,461 of CM039677.1, forward strand.
GTTGTTAAAGGTGGCACAAATCCGACGAGGACGACCACCGGTCAGAGGCGGCGGGGATGGCGTCGATGGCGGGGCTTCGAGGCAACCATGGGCTTGTCCTGGCACCGAGAGGACGAGGGCGGCGAGGGGGGATTCCTGGCACGGTTCCGGGCTTCAGGGAGGCGGCTGGCCACGGCCACGACGAGGCGCGGCGGCGGCGGCTCGATGGTGACGGGAACAGGGGAGGGAGAGCAAGGGAGAGAGGGGGAGAGTGTGGCGAGGGAGAGCTCGGGGGGAGGGATGGGGCACGGGCTCTGCCCTTATCCTCCATGGAGGGTGCGGCGCGTGCTGTCGAGCAGCGATGAAAGGGGGGGCTGGCCGGCGAGCGCGGTGCGCGCGCGCGTAGGGAGGAGCAGTACAAGAGGTGGGAGGAGGTGGCGAGGTGGGCTAGGCTCCCACTGTTAACCTAGAGCCCAACCCACCAGTAGTTTAGGCCTTTTCCTTTACATTATTTAGTTTGGAATATTTCACAAGCATGCAACATTTTATCTTTTATGTTTGAGGATTTAAATTTGTCACTTGAAACTATAGAGCATTTGAATGGAATTTGGAATTGGACTTTGGAATTCCATCTTGATCATGTTCCACTTAGAAAAATAATTAGTTCCTGACCATGCCATTACTGTAGCTTAATTACAATGATCACTGTAGTAGAATTCCAGGGTGTCACATCACCTCCATAAACTAGGAACTTCTCTTTAGTCCTTTTCCGGTACTTCAAGATAGTTTTCACCACTGCCCAGTGACTCTCACCTGGGTCGGCCTGGTATCTACTTGTTAAGCTTATTGCATAGGCAACATCAGGCCGTGTACATAGCATGGCATACATGATGGATCCTATTGCCGAGTCATATGGAATCCTACTCATCCGGTTTCGCTCATTACAGGTCGTAGGACTCTGAGTCTTGCTTAGCCTTATGCCATGTGAGACGGGCAAGAACCCTTTCTTGGCCTCACTCATGTTGAACCTCTTCAACACTTTATCTATGCACGTGCTTTGGCTTAAGCCGAGCAGCCTCCTCGATCTATCTCTAGAGATATTGATGCCTAAAATGTACACTTCCTCTCCAAGGTCTTTCATTGAAAACTTGCCATTCAATGATTCCTTGACTGAGTTCAACATTGAAACATCATTTCCGATCAGCAGTATGTCATCCACATACAAGATCAAAAATACTACCGAGCTCCCACTAGACTTCTTGTATAAACAATAGTCCTCATTGTTCTTGATGAAACCAAGGTCAACGATGACTTGATCAAAACGAATGTTCCAACTCCGAGCTGCTTGCTTCAATCCATAAATGGATCTCTTTAGCTTGCATATTTTACGAGCACTAGTTGGATCGACAAAACCTTCGGGTTGTATCATGTATACATCCTCTTTTAAATTTCCATGAAGGAAAGCCGTTTTGACATCCATCTGCCATATCTCATAATCTAAATATGCAGATATAGATAGTATGATTCTCAACGACTTTAGCATCGCTACCGAGGAGTAGGTCTCTTCATAGTCAATTCCTTGAACTTGTCCATAACCTTTAGCGACAAGCCGAGCTTTGTGGACTTGAACATTTCCATCCACATCGGTTTTGTTCTTAAAGACCCATTTGCAACCAATGGCAACAACGCCAGGTGGCTGATTAACCAAGTCCCAGACTTGATTGTCATCCATGAACTTTAACTCGGATCTCATGGCCTCTAGCCATGCCTCGGAATCTGGGCTCACCATCGCTTCTGCATACGTGACTGGCTCGTCGCGTTCTAGCTACAAAACCTCATGCACTCTGTGCAATCTTTCTGACCTCTGTGGCTCCAATGCAGACTCCACCACATGTTTTGTGACCAACTCCGGTGTGATCTCATCACCAACTGAGTTGTCCCCGAGTGGCTCTCGAATTTCTTCTAGTCGCACCATTCTCCATCTGGCCTCCCGACTGAGAAACTCTTCCTCTAGGAAAAGCATGTTCCAAGCAACAAACACGTTGTTCTCTTCTCGGTTATAGAAGTTATATCCCAAGGTTTCCCTCAGATATCCCACGAATATGCATTTATACGACTTGGGTGTAAGCTTGTCTGACAAGAGTCGCTTGAAAAATGCTTCACAACCCCAAATCTTTAGAAAAGACAAACTAGGACTCTTCCCAGTCCACATCTCATGTTGTGTCTTGTCTATCGATTTTGATGGTACCCTATTTAGTGTAAAAGCTGCAGTTTCTAGAGCGTATCCCCAGAATGACAAGGGTAAATCCGATTTGCTCATCATCGACAAGATCATGTCCAACAAGATTCAATTTCTCCGTTCTGACACACTGTTTCTCTACGACGTACTTGGAGGTGTGAGCTGAGGTACTATACCTCGGCTTTTCAGATGATTATCAAACTCATGGAACATGTACTCACCCCCATGATCTGATCGTAGAAGTTTTATCATCTTGCCGAGCTGATTTTCAACCTCGTTCTGAAACTCTTTCAACTTTTCAAAAGTTTCTGACTTGTGCCTCATCAAATAGATATATCCATATCTACTCAAGTCGTCGGTAAAAGTCATGAAGTATTGATAGCCACCTCTGGCCGTTATGCTCATTGGACCACACACATCACTATGTATAAGGTCCAACAGCTTGAACACCCTCTCACAATTCTTGGCAAAATGTGACTTAGTCATCTTGCCTAGAAATCATGATTCACATGTCTCGAACAACCCGAAGTCGGACGGAGTTAGGAGTCCATCATCATGGAGCCTCTTCATGCGTTTCAGACTAATGTGCCCAAGCCGGCAATGCTAGAAGTATGTCAGATTTATCTCATTAGGCTTATGCCTCTTGACATGCACATTACAGACTGGTTCCATTTCTAGATTTAAAATAAATAGCCCATGTACTATGGGTGCATAGCCATGGAACATTCCATTCAAATAAAATGAACAACCATTGTCGTTTATATCGAATTCATAACCTTGACTTATCAAGCATGAGGCAGAAATAATGTGCCGACTAAGTGTGGGAATGTAATAACAATTATTCAATTCGAAAATAAATCTAGAAGGAAGGCTGAGCTGCATCATGCTGACCTCCAATGCAACAACTCTTGCTTTGTTGCCAACCCTGATGTCAATCTCTCCTTGTGCCACATGCCTAGTTCTTACCAGCCCCTCCATCGAGTTGCAAATATGAACAACCGATCCGATATCAAATACCCAAGAGCTACTAGATATATCAGCAAGGTAAATGTCTATAACATATGTAACAAGTGTAACTTTTCCTGAAGAAGCATCTCTGGCCTTCTTGCCATGCTCACCAAGCCACTTGCTACAGTTCCTCTTCCAGTGACCAGCTTCCTTGCAGTGAAAGCAAATGGTCTTTGAGTTTGCTCTAGACTTCGGCTCAGTGGCAGAGACAACCTTATCCATGCCCTTTTCCTTGCCCTTTTTCTTGGAACAACTCTTCTTGAACTTAGTCAAGTTCTGCACCATCAACACTTGATGCGTGCCTTTCTTAATATCTTGCTCTGCCACCTTGAGCATCCCATGCAATTCAGTGAGCTTCTTATCCATGCCATGCATATGATAGTTCGACACAAACGTCCCATAGTTAGGTGGAGGAGAACCCAAAATTGCATCTGTGGATAGCTTGTCCCCAAGTGGGAAGCCTAACAGATCCAAATCTTGCACGTACCTGATCATCTTGATCACGTGCGGGCTCAGTGGATCACCCTCTTTCAACTTACAATCCGTCAAGGATTGCCAGACGTTGAACCTCTCAGTCCTAGCCTGTACCTGAAACATGCTCTTCGAACTCTCGATCATATCGAAAGCCTGAAAGTTTTCGAAATGTTGTTGGAAATCAGGCTCCATACAAGCCAGCATGAGGCAACTGATCTTGTCTGATTCATCAACGAGTTTCTGGTGGGCATTCTTGTTTGTGGCATTAGCATTCTCGGCATGTTCCTCTTGAAGTGGATCCTCTAGAACATGTTCCTTTTTATCGTGCTTGAGAACAATTTTCAAATTTCTATACCAGGTGGTCAAGTTTGTTCCATCCAGTTTATCCTTTTCCAGAATTGATTTCAATGCAAAGTTGGGTTGAGCAGGTGGTGCCATTGATCTACAACAGAAAATATGCAATCACTAAGCAATGTGTTTATGTAGAGTAATCCAAGCCTTAAACAGAACTACTCCCACTGAAGTCAGCATCCCACCACAAACTCTCAGTGATTCAAGACCCGTCTAGCGCTACTGACTAGTGAGATTTGGCATCACTTCTAGCCAACATGCCTATTCGGTAAGCAACTCCTTGCTAATCGTATCTCTATACGACTCTTGTTGGTCCAGTAGGTATCTTATAGCCCGGCTCCCAAACTTCTTTGCCACAAGGCCCAAAACCATTTTGATAGCCTTGTCTAGTTAACATGATGCAGTGCATGTCTGTGTCCGACACGAACCCTCCAGTTCAAGGACACCTAGTAGCACCTCAATTTTATGAGCCCACTACCAGACGTACTTCACGTGCGAAGGTGCAACATCCGGAATGGAAATGTGCTTGATATTAATGAGGGATATTTCTACCATTATAACATGCATAGAAACAAGAAGCAATATCAATCACATATAAACATAAATATGTCAAATAGGATGGCTCCTTCATGGGCATCCTTCCATGACCGGCTCCTACTCCAATGACCAAGGCAGAACTCCATCTTGTCCATCATGCCAAGACGCCAAAGCCTCGAACTTGATCTCTGTCCTCCAACTACTACAACTAGTAATGAGTTTATAGAGAATCACGAGTCGACACGCAAGTCGTTATACAATATAATGACAACACTTTGGCTCTAGCTGGCTGACAATCATGACACGTAGGTCATGTTAAGTTACACACATGCATCACATACATATGAGCCATACTATTCACATCAAACCTGAAAAACAAACTTATGCATAGAATTACATTCTACCATTTTGTGTGATCGTGTAGGAAATACAAGGCGCTACCCACACATTTTCAGAAATCACAGATCACATATGCACTCCGATCACACTGAATTTTCTAATATGACCGATCTCATCGATCATTGCGAACCTGATTCGGATTTACGTTTCACGGTTAACCCCCATGGCGGACACCGACCGATAGGGGTAGGTTGTGTCACGACCTCATCGGTTCCAATTGACAGAAAGTATAGCCTCAATCTATCCTGACGTGCAGTTGATCTTAGCATTCGTGCACATAGCCGATCTCATGAACGACGACAGATCTCATCCACCACCTCCACATATCAAATATGCATCCGATATGAATCCAAATCCTATAACAGAGGCCCTGGTACCGCTGTTGGGTTCTACCGTAGGTGCATCGCATGCAAATCAAAAATTTCCTACGCGTAGAACAACCAAGAACATGCTATGGAGATGGATCATAGTTCGTTACCACTAGATGCACAGTGCCGTGTAGCGGAAGTAGAGTTTGGGAAACGCGTTCATGTAGTCCTTCTCCTTGTCCGATCTCCCTCGAATAGCCGGCCTGATTTCCTTCGAACAATCGGTCGCCGGATCCCACATACAGGTTCGCCGGAGCGGCACAAGTGCACCACCTCTAACAGTATCCATGCGTGCAGGAGGAACACCGTGCGGCGGACTGTTAGGTCCGATCACACAGTCGGCGGAAGCGAGTGGAGGTTGCTAGTTGCAACTCATGCAAAGCCCTAATGACGGCGCCGAAGCGATCAATCAGATGGGTTTGCTGCACCTCCACTATATATAGGCATCTCGCGCGGGGTCAACTCTTGGGCCTCGCACTGATCCTAAACCCAACATGTTCCTTCCCTTAAGTGTGTGAGCCTTTAGGTTCTCATCCACTTGGTCGCGAGTTCGATCACATCCGACTCGACCATTCAGTAGCGGCCTCTAGAAAGACGTGTTGACTCCAAGTGTCTGATGAAGCTGGTTAGGCGAACCTGTACTTCACACTTCTATTCCCTTTGCCACACGATATATGTTGTTGTCGTGCACAAGGCGACATGGTCATCCTCGTTGATGGATGACCTCTTTCTTGTTTTGGTGAATCTGACCAACAGTTCGGATTATCTCATAATCCTCATCACATGGCCATGCTTATCTAGGTCGGATTACCCGTGGGGCCCAGAGTATATCTCTCCTGATCGGAGGGGACAATCCCATCTTGCTTGACTATGTATCGCAGCATGGGTCTGGACAAGCCCGAAAGCTACCTTTGTAACTATCCAGTCACGGAGTAGCGTTTGGTCAGACCAAATGTCATCGTTTTCTCACGACAGATGCCATGCGGTGGCTTATCGTAAGTGGTTGGGGCCGGAGGACGCCGACGGGCTCCGGGTACGAGATTGGGCACAAGCGGTGGTGACACACGATGTACCCAGGTTCAGGGCCCTCCGTGGGAGGTAACACCCCTAGTCCTGCTTAGTCTAGTTGGATGGATGGGTATGTGTACAAGGGTGCTCCTGGTGCTGTGTCTAGAGGAGGAAGAAAGAGCAGCCGGCTTGTCTTCCTATGCTACTAGAGAAGGGATGTGAGTTCCGTGGGTATGTGTGAGCGACCATCCGTCTGCCCCGTTGCATGGGGGACTCAGGGGTTTTTATAGGCCAACCCCCCAGCTCTTACAATATGCTTAAGGTACCAAGGTGGGGGGGACCTGGCTGGCAGTCTCTTCGGCTGGCACGAGGGTCCCAACGCTTGCGCCGTATCATCATGGGCGGGGCCCACCGGCCGAGCGGTCCCATCTCCCGTTGGGCCCGCCAGTCAGCTCTGCGATTGGCCCTCGACCACCTGCCATGGCATGGACCGCGCGGTGGAGCGTCGTCTAGCGCCAGCCGGCCGAAGTCTCCGGTACGGTCGGTGACACTGTAGCCACGCCAGGGCAGGTAATCGTGTGGCGAGGGCGTGCCGCTTGCGCCGTCTTGTCGTGGGCGGGGCCCGATGGCCGTGCGGTCCCATCTCCCGTTGGGGCCCACCAGCCGGCTCTGCGATTGGCCCTCGACCACCTGTCGTGGCCCGGGCCGCCGGGGCAGCGTCGTCTAGCGCCAGCCGGCCGAAGTCTCCGGTACGGCCGGTGGCGCTATAGCCACGCTGGGGCAGGTATCCAGTAGCGAGGGCGTGCCAGCACTGTTTCCCCACCCGGTCGCGCTCACCGAGGTCAGCGGCCGGGACGGTTGGACTATAGCACACGTTGTGATGCATAAGCAGCCACTATAGCCACGGTCAGAGGGATGGGACGAGGCACGTCCGTCCCAAAGTCAATGAAAGAGTCGGCCTGTCAACAGCCGGCCGAGGGCCCAACCGGCTCCTTGACCAGCCAACCGCGGCGCCAGCCGGCACGGGCTCACGCCAGTCGTCCTTCAGCCGGCCATGGCCAGCTGGCCACCTAGTTTGCTTCGAAATGAAAGGGGGAAGACCCCGTTGCTTTGGCCTACCTAGGGGTAAGAACCCCATTAGTTGCCCCCGAAGCCGGCGGGGAGTCGCGTCTGGTGGACAGTGGGGAGCCGGCGGCTTCCCCTCAGTGGCACCCGCCTCCGACTCGAAGGCGAAGGGGCAGCCGGGTCGGCCGTTGGATTCGATGCCTCGGGTTCCGGTGCGCTACCCTGGGACCCGCACCGGCACACGGCACGCCACGCGGCGAGTAATGATGTCACGGGTCCTGCGCACGCGAGGAGACGGGACATCGCCCAGGCCTAGCCCGGTGGGACCCAGGCATAGCCCTCATAGGCCTCGGGGCGCAGGGCAGGATCCTTTGTGCCCCGAAGCAGCCGTTACGGCCCGAGGCCACCATGTAGGAGATATGCCCTAGAGGCAGTAATATCAGTTACTTTTGTATCTCCAAGTTTGTAATGAATGTTTATGATCCATGCTATAACTGCAATGATTCTCGAGTCTGCAAATAAAACGAGGCTTGGAGGGAAACTCATGTGCACGTGTGGTATAATAAATGGTAAATTGTATTCCTAGTCTTGCCTCTAAGACTGGCTCAAGTATTGCATGATGATCCTGTTTTCCTGATCATGGGCATGGCCATGCCGACAATTTTGAGGGCACGATGTTGGTAGAACACTTGTGTTGAATCGATCCGAATTGATGTTATGCTATGAGATACATTCGTCATAAGTTTATGGTTAATAACACAGAGAAGTTAATGTTTGCATAATTCCTTAGACCATGCGAGTATCGAGTTTCTTCATGCTTGCTTCATGAACTTTGGGGTTTGTTAAACGTCATCCGTAAATGGGTGGCTATTACGGCGGCTTACGGGTTCATGGAAAAGTATGTCAAGTAACTTGATAGCTCAAGATTGGGATTTGCTCCTTCGGTGATGGAGAGATATCTCTGGGCCCTCTCGGTGTTACGGTATCCATCATCGTCTGGCCAGACACTTTGTGATTTGATCACGGGGATGCCAAAACATGGGAACGAGAAAAGAGAACAATACCGGCAACGAGGTAACTGGCATTGTGGACAAGTGTTGATCCACGAGGATGCCGATGTTTCTCACCTCGGGTAATTGTAACATATCGCGAAGCAACAGGAATAGCTCACGGCAACTGGAGGTTCACTCGAATATTTATTCGTGTGGGTATAGGGATCGATATGGGTGTCCACGGCTCCGATGCTGATCATTGATCGGAAGGTGTTCCGGGTCATGTCTATACTTCACCGAACCTATAGGGTCACACGCTTAAGGGTCATCTATCTGCTGAATACTAGACAGGGAGTCTGAGAGAAAATCACCGAAAAAGTTTCGGAGACAACGGAAGAGTTCCGGAGAGAGAACATTGGAATAGTTCCGGTAATACCGAAAAGTTGTTTCGGAGTATACCATTAAGTCAAAATGGTTTCGGCACACGTCTGGAAATTCTTGGAGGGTGCCAGAATGATTCTGGGGACTTCTGGGATTTTTCGGAGGAAAAAACCGGAAGTGTTCCGGAGCCGCCGGAACCGCTATGGTAGCTTTTCGCTGAAGAAAAACATTGTTCCGGAATTGTTTCGGAACGCGTCCAAAATTGTTTTAGTGGGTACTGGAATTATTCTAGGCACACAGAAATAATTTGGGATTTAACGGACGCAGAAAAATGTCTTCGTGAATAGTGAAAACACTATTTTGAATAGTAGAAACACTATATATATATAAATAGTGGAAACACTATATATGTATAGTGGAAACACTATTGTAAATAGTGGAAACACTATTGTGAATAGTGGAAATACTATTAGGGGATGATGCAGGCATGGTGATGCAGGCATGGTGATGCAGGCATGGTGATGCAGGCAACACTATTTGGAGGCTTTCCCTTTATGCCCTTGTGGTGTGCTCACCTCATGGGCATTTTGGGTATTTCAAGTGCCACCCTACCCCTTGGGTTTTCCTATAAATAGAGGTGGAGATGCACTCTCCACACTCATCCTTTGCTCTCATACACATGCTTTGCTTTGCAAGCTCTCTCTCTCCCTCCCACGAAAAGAGTTTTTCGTAGAGCCGAAAGGCTGTCTGGGTTCCGGCAGGAACTAGTTCTGGACGGCGAAGCCCTGCCGGATAGATGACACCATATGTGTGCAACCCCGTAGAGAGTTCGTAGTTTCGATCTTTTGCCCGAGGGGCTGTTCGAGTGTCCTCCCGAAGGGCTGTCCGAGTCTCGGGTCGAGTTTCGAGAGTCCTCCCGAAGGGCCGTCCGAGTCTCCGTTCGAGTTTCGAGGGTCCTCCCGAAGGGCTGTCCGCGACATCGTCCGGGGGACTGTCCGACCGCCTCCCGAAGGGCTGTCCGACGAGGGAGTACATCCTCGCGGTTGGGAGGTTGTAAATCCTAGCTGCGGGGATCTGCACCAACGATCTCCACCGACTCTTCTTCCGCTGCGCTATGAGTCGGTACGGATCAGATCAAACCTTGTATGCATTCTCCATAGTGGTCCTGGGCGTGCTCGCTATACCGAATTTTTTGTTTTCTGTCGCGTTCCCCTACAGTGGCATCAGAGCCAGGCTATGAGTAGATGCATGGTATGATCTAGAATACATGAGATGTATGAGTATTGCATAGTATAATTTTGTAGTAGATGAGATCTATTGCTGGAAATTATTTGTGCGGGTAGCAGATGAAATCTGTTACCCGATGTTCTTGTTGCTTCCCGTGAATTTGCGTACTCCTGATCTTGACGGAATGGTGGAATCTTACAAAGTTCTGGCAATCCGCGATCCTTTCATGCTGCTCCTGAGTATGCTGATTGACAGATCAACGAAGTGCTTCAGTGTCTTTGGGTTCCACCATAGTTAAAGAAAGATGGATGTTTCGCAGACGAAGGGCAATGCATATATGATCTGCACGGGGGTCACGCGTATGACGAAGTTTAGTATGGGGCTCGAGATTTTACTATCTCGTGTTTCATACACCCTGGAAAGTTAATCTAGCAACTTGAAGTATCATACTTGATGATAAACGTTGGTAGCTGCGGTTTAAGTCAAAACCTTAGAAGCCACGTAAAATAAAATTTTGCATAAACCGATTAGAGGCGTCTAACTTGGTTTTGCAGGATGGTTTGCATGTGATGTGGTATAGCAATGCTCATATTCAATTTGATTATGTATGAGATGGCTATATGATGTAATTAACATGACCTGCGTGTCATGATTCGGCATGATGGCTGGAGCCATATGATTGCACTTTAATGACCTGCGTGTCAACCTTATGTAATGCACTTATTTTATTAGCTATAGAGATAGCAATATTATTTGGTGCATCGACAAGGTGGTGGCAATCTTCGCAAAGGTGAACACCGACGCGAATGCCGAAGACGAAGAAATACTTGACTTCTCCGTCAGAAGGGGCTATATCATATCATGCTATTATGAATTGCCTGAGATGTTTATCCCTCTTGATGCACCCTTCTTGATTGCGCGGTAGTCGCTTTTTATTAGGGTGATCTCTCACAAAAATATCAAGTAGATAGTGTTCTCCCAAGTGTAGCACCGTCACGGCACCTATCTCTTCGGGGTATCACATGGTTACATGGATACGAACGATTAGAGAAGTGTGAGGCGGGTGAGTTGAGACCTCGCAGCGAGATCACTTGGTTGTCTTGACGTTCAGGCATGAAAGTCATGAGCTCGGAACACACGCATCGAAAGATGAACAAGAGTCACATAGAGATGTGATTGGCAAGTTGGCCTACCAATTGAAATTCTCGTCACTTGAGATGGTTACATCCTTGACGCTAAATTGAAAGTTGGATCTTGCATCACTCACAATCAATTATGAGAGATATTGATTTGAGTGGGAGCGCACTTTAGAATAAAATTGTTTATTCACTAGTGCCAAAAATCATTATGAACAATGTCTAAAATGAACTTGTGTTTTCCGTTGTAGATCAAATGGCTCGCAATAGCGCGTTCAACTTAGGCCCGATGTTAGAGAAAGAGAAGTTAGCTGCGAATGGAAACAACTATGCGGACTGGGTCCGTACCCTGAGGATTGTCCTCAGGAGCGCTAAGAAAGTGTACGTGCTTGATGGAGCTCTTCCACCAAAGCCGGCGGCAACAGCCGCGGTAGACATACAGAATGTCTGGGCCACTAAGGATGATGATTACAACTTAGTGCAGTGCCTCATGCTGTCTTGCATGAGTTCAGAGCTTCAAAAACGTTTTGAATTCCATAACTCCTTTGATATGATCAAGGATCTGGATGCTCTTTACAAGTTTAATGCAAGGTCTGAACGTTTTGATATCATGAAGATGATGTCGGAGACCAAGATGGCTGAGGGCAGTTCAGTTGGCGAGTACGTAGTCAATATGATTGGCTACGCTGAAAGGCTTAAAACCCTAGAATTTCCACTTCCAGAAGAGCATGTAATGGACATGTTGCTCTGTTCACTCCCCCTTCTTACGGAGGTTTTGTCATGAACTACAACATGAATGGGATGGACAAAACACCTAATGAGGTGCTTGCCATGCTGAAAACTGTTGAAGGAGGACTGCAGAAAAATCGCAAGCAAGTGTTGCTTGTGAATAAAACTGTCAGTTTCAAAAAGAAAGGCAAGCCAAAGAAAGGCAAGGGCGCCGGTAAGACCGGCTTCCAACGCAAATCTAAGGGCGGAGCCAAGAATGGAACTGAGTGCTTCTACTGCAAGGGCACAAGACACTGGAAGAGAAACTGCAAGAAGTATCTGGAAGATAAGAAATCCGGGAAAACCGGAAAAGGTATAATTGTTATACAAGTTAATGTCATTGACGTTTTGCTTGCTAGCGAAAATTCTAAGTCTTGGGTATTTGATACCGGATCGGTTGCTCACATTTGCAACTCGATACAGGGGCTTCAGAAGGTGCGCAAGCTGGCAAAGAATGAAGTCGTGATGCGTGTCGGGAATGGCGCTGGGATCGCCGCTCAAGCCGTCGGCATTATGCCTCTACGTCTCCCTTCAGGATTTATTTTGGAACTTAGTAACTGTTATTTTGTTCCGTTGTTGTGTAGAAACATTATCTCTGGATCATGTTTAGTGCACGACGGGTACTCCTACAAGTCTGAGAACAATGGTTGTTCACTTTATTGTAAGGATATGTTTTATGGATTTGCACCCATTGTTGGGGGACTTTTCATACTAAATCTTGAATGTGGAAATGATGTCTTTAACGTGAATGCTAAACGCCTTAAGAAGGCTGATACCACCGCCACTTACTTGTGGCACTGTCGGCTTGGCCACATCGGAAAGAAACGCATGCAAAGACTCCATAAAGATGGAGTTTTACCGTCCCTTGATTTTGAATTATTTGACACATGTGAAGCTTGCTTGATGGGAAAAATGACCAAGACGCCGTTCACGGGTCATCCTGAACGGGCGGGTGAATTATTGGAAATAATACATAGTGATGTATGTGGTCCAATGAACACGGCCGCACGGGGTGGGTATTTTTACTTCGTGACTTTTACTGATGATTTGAGTCGGTATGGCTATATCTACTTGATGAAGTATAAGTCGGAAACCTTTGAAAAGTTCAAAGAATTTCAGAATGAGGTAGAAAATCATCGTAACAAAAAGATTAAGTTTCTGCGGTCTGATCGCGGAGGCGAATATCTTAGTCACGAGTTTGGCCAACATCTGAATGATCGTGGAATCGTTTCACAGCTTACGCCTCCCGGAACTCCACAGCGAAACGAAGTGTCGGAACGACGTAACCGAACCCTGTTAGACATGGTAAGGTCGATGATGTCTCTTACAGATCTACCGATATCTTTTTGGGGTCACGCACTAGAAACTGCTGCTTATACATTAAACAGAGCACCGTCTAAGTCTGTTGAGACGACACCACATGAGATGTGGTATGGGAAGATACCTAGTGTGTCACATCTCAAGGTTTGGGGTTGTGAGGCATACGTAAAACGTTTACAGCCAACCAAGCTAGAACCTAGATCAGACAAATGTTACTTTGTTGGTTATCCAAATAACACCATTGGATATTCCTTCTACCACCAAACCGAGGGCAAAGTGTTTGTCGCAAAGGTTGCACATTTTCTCGAGAAAGAGTTTCTCGCTAAAGAATTGAGTAGGAGGACAGTACAGCTTAATGAGATTAGTGAATCTTCGGCAACCGTTGATATGGATAAGGAACCGGAAGTAATTCCGCAAATTATCCCTACAACCGAGCCGGAAGTTGTCGCATGTGATGCGGAAACTTCAGACAATGTTGTAACTGAACCGCACAGATCAGGTAGGGCTATCTAGCCACCTGAATGGTTTCATAACGAAATCTTCATTCTTGAAGACGATGAACCTGCGCACTACAAGGAAGCGATGGAGGGGCCTAGCTCAAGGGAATGGCACAAGGCCATGAGATCCGAGATGGAATCCATGTACGAAAACCAAGTTTGGAACTTGGAAGAACTTCCAGATGGCGTAAAACCCATTGGTTGTAAATGGATTTTCAAAAGAAAGACGGACGCGGATGGTAACATTACTATCCACAAAGCTAGACTTGTCGCGAAAGGGTTCACGCAAGTTCTAGGAGTTGACTACGACGAGACTTTCTCGCCCGTAGCCATGCTCAGGTCTGTTCGGATATTACTAGCAATTGCTGCTTATTTCGATTATGAAATATGGCAGATGGATGTCAAAACGGCTTTCCTAAATGGAAACCTTGAACAGGATGTATACATGATACAGCCAGAAGGTTTTGTCGATCCTAAGAATGCTAGAAAGGTATGCAAGCTTCAGAAAGCCATTTATGGTCTGAAGCAAGCATCAAGGAGCTGGAACATTCGTTTTGATGAAATGGTCAAAGAGTTTGGCTTCATCAGGAACGATGAAGAATCTTGTGTTTACAAGAAGTTTAGTGGGAGCGCAAAAGCATTTCTAATCTTGTATGTGGATGACATATTGTTGATTGGAAATGATGTGAAATTTCTTAGCGAAATAAAAGACTCATTGAAGAAGAGTTTTTCAATGAAAGACTTAGGCGAAGCGGCATATGTATTGGGCATCAGGATCTATAGAGATAGATCAAGACGCCTGATAGCGCTAAGCCAAAGCACGTACATTGACAAGGTGTTGAAAAGGTTCAACATGGAGAACTCCAAGAAAGGCCTACTCCCCATGTCACTTGGCATAGTGCTTTGCAAGAATCAGTGTCCTCGGATCCTCGATGAGCGAGTACAAATGAATGATATTCCATATGCTTCGGCAGTTGGTTCTATTATGTATGCCATGCTATGTACAAGACCGGATGTTTCCTATGCGCTAAGTGTTAGCAGCCGGTACCAAGGTGATCCAGGATTGGAACACTGGGCCGCAGTTAAGGGTATTCTTAAGTACCTCAGGAGGACCAAGGATTTACTCCTTGTGTACGGAGGTGATGAAGAGCTCATTGTAAGTTGTTACACTGATGCAGGCTTCATGACTGACCCAGATGACTTCAAATCTCAATCGGGCTATGTTTTCTTATTGAACGGCGGTGCAGTTGATTGGAAAAGTTCCAAACAAAAGACTGTGGCGGATTCTACAACGGAGGCGGAATATGTGGCTGCTTCAGAAGCCTCCAAGAAAGCTGTCGGTATCAAGCAATTCCTTGAAGACCTTGGTGTGGTTCCAAGTGCTCTGGACCCGGTGGAGATCTATTGTGACAATAGTGGCGCCGTGGCTCAGGCAAGGGAGCCATGTTCACACCATAAGACAATGCATATTCAACGCAAATTTAAACTCATTCGACATCATGTCGAAGAAGGTTTAGTGAAAGTACGCAAAGTTCACACGGATCTGAATGTGTCAGACCCGATGACGAAGCCTCTACCACGAGCAAAGCATGAGCAACACCGGATTGCCATTGGTGTTAAGGAAGCCATGTAACTAGATTATGACTCTAGTGCAAGTGGGAGTCTGTAGGAGATATGCCCTAGAGGCAGTAATATCAGTTACTTTTGTATCTCCAAGTTTGTAATGAATGTTTATGATCCATGCTATAACTGCAATGATTCTCGAGTCTGCAAATAAAACGAGGCTTGGAGGGAAACTCATGTGCAGGTGTGGTATAATAAATGGTAAATTGTATTCCTAGTCTTGCCTCTAAGACTGGCTCAAGTATTGCATGATGATCCTGTTTTCCTGATCATGGGCATGGCCATGCCGGCAATTTTGAGGGCACGATGTTGGTAGAACACTTGTGTTGAATCGATCCGAATTGATGTTATGCTATGAGATACATTCGTCATAAGTTTATGGTTAATAACACAGAGAAGTTAATGTTTGCATAATTCCTTAGACCATGCGAGTATCGAGTTTCTTCATGCTTGCTTCATGAACTTTGGGGTTTGTTAAACGTCATCCGTAAATGGGTGGCTATTACGGCGGCTTACGGGTTCATGGAAAAGTATGTCAAGTAACTTGATAGCTCAAGATTGGGATTTGCTCCTTCGGTGATGGAGAGATATCTCTGGGCCCTCTCGGTGTTACGGTATCCATCATCGTCTGGCCAGACACTTTGTGATTTGATCACGGGGATGCCAAAACATGGGAACGAGAAAAGAGAACAATACCGGCAACGAGGTAACTGGCATTGTGGACAAGTGTTGATCCACGAGGATGCCGATGTTTCTCACCTCGGGTAATTGTAACATATCGCGAAGCAACAGGAATAGCTCACGGCAACTGGAGGTTCACTCGAATATTTATTCGTGTGGGTATAGGGATCGATATGGGTGTCCACGGCTCCGATGCTGATCATTGATCGGAAGGTGTTCCGGGTCATGTCTATACTTCACCGAACCTATAGGGTCACACGCTTAAGGGTCATCTATCTGCTGAATACTAGACAGGGAGTCTGAGAGAAAATCACCGAAAAAGTTTCGGAGACAACGGAAGAGTTCCGGAGAGAGAACATTGGAATAGTTCCGGTAAAACCGAAAAGTTGTTTCGGAGTATACCATTAAGTCAAAATGGTTTCGGCACACGTCTGGAAATTCTTGGAGGGTGCCAGAATGATTCTGGGGACTTCTGGGATTTTTCGGAGGAAAAACCGGAAGTGTTCCGGAGCCGCCGGAACCGCTATGGTAGCTTTTCGCTGAAGAAAAACATTGTTCCGGAATTGTTTCGAAACGCGTCCAAAATTGTTTTAGTGGGTACTGGAATTATTCTAGGCACACAGAAATAATTTGGGATTTAACGGACGCAGAAAAATGTCTTCGTGAATAGTGAAAACACTATTTTGAATAGTAGAAACACTATATATATATAAATAGTGGAAACACTATATATGTATAGTGGAAACACTATTGTAAATAGTGGAAACACTATTGTGAATAGTGGAAATACTATTAGGGGATGATGCAGGCATGGTGATGCAGGCATGGTGATGCAGGCATGGTGATGCAGGCAACACTATTTGGAGGCTTTCCCTTTATGCCCTTGTGGTGTGCTCACCTCATGGGCATTTTGGGTATTTCAAGTGCCACCCTACCCCTTGGGTTTTCCTATAAATAGAGGTGGAGATGCACTCTCCACACTCATCCTTTGCTCTCATACACATGCTTTGCTTTGCAAGCTCTCTCTCTCCCTCCCACGAAAAGAGTTTTCGTAGAGCCGAAAGGCTGTCTGGGTTCCGGCAGGAACTAGTTCTGGACGGCGAAGCCCTGCCGGATAGATGACACCGTATGTGTGCAACCCCGTAGAGAGTTCGTAGTTTCGATCTTTTGCCCGAGGGGCTTTTCGAGTGTCCTCCCGAAGGGCTGTCCGAGTCTCGGGTCGAGTTTCGAGAGTCCTCCCGAAGGGCCGTCCGAGTCTCCGTTCGAGTTTCGAGGGTCCTCCCGAAGGGCTGTCCGCGACATCGTCCGGGGGACTGTCCGACCGCCTCCCGAAGGGCTGTCCGACGAGGGAGTACATCCTCGCGGTTGGGAGGTTGTAAATCCTAGCTGCGGGGATCTGCACCAACGATCTCCACCGACTCTTCTTCCGCTGCGCTACGAGTCGGTACGGATCAGATCAAACCTTGTATGCATTCTCCATAGTGGTCCTGGGCGTGCTCGCTATACCGAAATTTTTGTTTTCTGTCGCGTTCCCCTACACACCAACGCCTGCGGAGTTTCCGGGAGGAGTGGGCGCAAATGATCCCACGTCCCCCAATCATGGCTTCCCCTATAAAAGGAGAGAAAGGGCAGGGGGCAGAGGTATCCGTACCCCACTTGTCTCCTTGCTGCCCTTTGTCGTTGCCTCTTTCCGTTCCTCGCACGCTGTTGCACCCGAGCCCGCGCCCACGCCCGCACACTGCCCCGCCGCCATGATGGCCGATGGACGCGGAGGTAGTTGGGATGGTTCCTTCGTGGTTGAGGCAGACATCACCAAGCTGCGCCACACGCGCATGTTGCTGTCGACGGAGTGGGTGGCCGCATGCGCGCCGGGCGACGAGATATCACCGGTGCCACAGCAAGGGGAACACGTTGTGTTCCTCTGGCACTTCTCCCAGGGCTTCGGGCTCCCGGTGAGTCACTTTTTCTGTCTTCTGCTCGACACCTTTGACCTCCAGCCACACAACCTCAGTCTGAATTCGGTTTTGTACCTCTCCACCTTCTTAACACTATGCGAGGGGTACCTCGGTATACTTCCTTTCATTGATCTCTTCAATGCCCTCTTCTACTCAAACCTCTGAAAAGCGACGCCTGCGGGGGCACGGTGGTGTGCTGCCGCGGCATTACTTGCTTTCCTCCTCTTTCCCTTATTTACTCTGTCAAGGGGTGGCACCGGACGTTCTTCTACGTGAAGAATGTCGACCCAAGGACGGACTACATCTGGCTGCCGCCGTTTGAGAACCGGCAGTCCTCTCAGCAGAACTGGCTGGGACCTACCCCGCGCGGCGTGGCCTTGGACGAGCTTGCCCGGCTCATCCAACTAAAGAGCGGCGAGGGGCTGGTCACCGCCGACCTAGTGGCGGCCTTCATCTTGCGCCGGGTGTCACCCCTCTAGATGCGACCACACCGGATCTACGACATGTCCGGCCGGCATGACCCCTGCCGATAGTCCACCGTTGAGCTAAGACCGGCTTAGGTGGCGAAGCGGGTGAACACCCTCACGATCTTCAAGCTGAGGCCCGCCTCGTGGTCCTTCGTCATGGAGCCGTACGACCACATCAACCGGACCCCTGGTGAGTTTTTTCGTGGAGGCAGTTCTTCCTTGTTTGGTATTCCCCAGCCGGCAGCCGGCTGGAGAACTTATGTTGAAGTGCTGACCGCAGTTGCTGGTGCGACAGAACACGGTGGACGGCCCGCACCCGCAGATCTTTGAGGCGGAGCGGGTGGACTCCGACTCTGCAGACTTCCAGATGGGAGGCCCCCCGGAAGAAGGAGTGGACTCCTCGGGAGGAGCCGACGAGCCGGCGGATCCGCGAGGCGGCGCTCCTAGCGGGGCCGAAGGATCCGGTGTAGCCGGGGAACCCAGCGGAGCGGGTGAGTTCCCTCTTGCCCCCTCCATCAGGGGCTGGACAGATGACGATGGCGATGATGACGATTTGATGATCTTAGGTAGGCCTCCTCCCGCAGCACGCCAGGACTGGAGGAGCAAGGAGCGACCGGCTCGAGGCCCAGCAGCCGAAGCGGCCGGCCGTGGGAAGAGGCCGGCTCAGGAGGGGCCAGAGGCCCCGCCGCCCGGCCTGAAGCGGGCGAGAGTGGCCACGCGGAAGCCGCTGCCACGCGCCAAGCGAGCCCTGCCCCTTGTTACTTCGTAAGTTCTTTGCCTTTGTGTCAATGTTTGCTTCTGCCTTGCGAGCCGGTTAACGACCGGTTCTTGGATGCTGTAGCGACCCCATTGAGATCCAAGATGCGGAGCCAGCGGGGGAGGTGACGGACGACGCCAGCCGGCTGGCCCGTGAGCATGCAGCCACCCAGCGGGAGGAAAAGAGGAGGCTCGCGAAGCTGCGAGCCTCCCGGTCTAGTACGCGAGGAGGGTCCGCGTACTCCGGGACCTCGAGCGGCCGGAGGCGGAGGGGGTCGGTGGACCCCCCATGGGCGTCGGACTCGGCAGCAGAGTCCACCGGCATGTCGAGGCCTCCGTCAAGCGAGCCGCGGGGGCGGCCGTGGACCCGCTAGCGCCTTCGCCCGTGCATGAAATGGCCCAGGCGGGGGAGGCGGCATTGGAGCCAGCTCTCAAGGTGACCCTGGCTGAGGTGTCGGAGGTGACCCCGCCGGCGGCCGAGCCGGCCCAGGTCGAGGTGCCGGAGGTCCCGTCAACCCCGAAGGCGGCGTCCATGGAGGTGGAGATGCCTTCCGACGCGACCGATGCCCTAGAGCGTCCGAGAGAGGAGGCGGCTACGGCAACGGGCGGGGGGCGGGAGGGAGGCGACTCTCGGCCCCTCGTCGTCATCAACCCGCCCCTGGCGGCTGGAGCCGCGGCGAGCCTGGGTGGTAGCGGTGGCCGGGCCTGGAGGACCCTGCGGTCGATGCAAGAGGTCGTCCGGGAATGGGAAGCGCTGGCGAGCGCGCCGGCCTTGTCGGCTCCCCAGGCAGGCGACCCAGTCCCGTCCTTCGCGGACTTGGGGAATGTCTTGGACCGGTGCCGGCAGGAGCTGGCTCGGTTCGCGGAGGCAACGGACGCTGCCCTTTAGCGTGCAGAGGTAAGCCAGCACTTTTGCCTTAGAGTTTTCAGTGGGGGCGCGCGAGCGCACCCACTGGGTATAGCCCCCGAGATGCAGGCCGGCTGACTGGCTGACGGGCAGCTGGGCCGGATCTCCTTTGAGCATGTCTTGACCTTTGTCCCCCTTTTTTGCGACAGGAGGGAACCTCTCTATGGTAGAAGCTGTTTGTGGAATCGGTCACCATCCACGACCACATCACACATGGCTTCTACCGCCTGGAGGAGGAGCTGACGCGCGTGCGAGGTGGGTTGCGCCTTGTAGGAGCAGCATATAGCCCCCGGGAATCGGCAGACGTTGGTTGTGTCTTGCAGGTGAGCTTGCCACCCTCCAGGGGGAGAAGACCGGACTCATCGCCGAACGGGACTGGCTAACGCGGGACGTCCAGGTGGCCGCGCAGGAGACGGGCCGGCTGGCCGCGCTGCTGGTCGACGAAGAGGCGGCTCGGGACCGGCTCAAGGCCGAGGCGGGAAAGGAGGTGGCGGCCCGGGAGGCGGCCGTCAAGGAGGCGGCTGACGCCGCCTGAGGACCACCGCCCTTCAAGAGATGACCCGCCTCGAGAAGACGCTGGAGGAGGTCAAGGGTTCCCTCGCCACCTCGGAGGCGGCCCAGAAGTCAGAGCATGAGGCGGTGCTCCACTTCGTCATTAGGGTGGACGACGCGATCGAAGGTAGGTGCCCGTCTCTCTCCTTCCCCAGCCGATTGCTCTTCCCTTTGCCATTTCGCATGTTTCATGTTTCTTTTTCTTTCCTTCTCTTCTTCTTCCATCTAGGACGTTTCCCGGAAACTCATCGCTGTGCTTCGCGCGCCGTTGAGGAGCACCGGGAATACCTTCAGGGGTGCGGTCGCTCCATCAAGGAGCATGCTGCGTGGGACATGGACGAGATTGGGATCGCCGTCAAGAGGCGGATGACCCATCTCGAGCGGAGCATGGAGCGTCTCAAGACCACCGGCAAGGAGGTCATCACAGCCCTATGGCCGGGCCACGGGGGAGCTCCGACGCACTACAAGGCTTAGTGGCTGGAGCACGCGGTCCCCCGCCTCGAGGCCTGGAAGGCATCAACTTCCCGAGATGGGGTGCAGATGGCGCTCCGGTTCGTGACGTCTTGATACCATGGCGTGGACCTGGGCCAGCTCGCCGTAGAGTGGGAGGCCCGCGAGCCGGCCCTTGTCCAGTGGGAAAACGAGCTCGTGTCATACGTTGACGCGGACAAATTCTTGTCATCCCTTGGCGAGGATGGCGAGCCGTTGCCCGAGGACTCCTTCGGCCTCCCTCAAGGCCCGGCGGACGACGAAGTCGCCGACGAGAGCACCGACCTGAGCGGTGAGATGGCCGAGACCGAGGAGGCTACCTTGAAGGCCGAGGAGGCTGACCCGAAGACTGCGACCACCTCCGAGGCAAGGACCGAGCCGCCTCGTGACGTGCCGGCTGGGGGCACACCGGCTGGCGACACGCCGGTGGCCTAAGCCCCCGGGAATCCTTTTTATCTTTGCTTTTCCTGCATGTAAAAACTTGAATCCACCCACTGGGGGTGTTTGTGTAATGAACCGAATGCTGGCCGTGGGCCACTTTTGCCTTAATGTTTATGCCATGAATATTCTGTTGTGTTTGCCTTGTGACTCATACCACCTCGTCCTTATCCCTCTTCATCTGCCTCGACTCTTTCCGTTTTTATTCCTTTTCCCCTTTGGTTTTGGCCCCGCCAGCCCGACAACTGGGAGCCGGTCTATAGCTGGGTCGGGGCGTTCGCCTTAGGGAGCCGGTTCAAAACTTAGGAATCGCGAGTTTTTTTTCTGGGATAAGTAGAGCGGCAGAGACGCAGCGATGGTTTGGCTGGGCCCCGAAGGGGTCTCCCTTTGTTTCGACCTTTTGTGTGAGCCAAACCTTGCCGCCCCGGGGCCTTGTCAGCCGGACAGTCGAGGGCCGGTTCTCTAGCTGGTAAGGGTGGGGAAGTTTGGCCGGCTCACATTACTTAGTTGTTTTTTCAGAGAGGCGCTTCGAGGCCCAGTCGGCTAGCACCCGGGCCCGGGAGCCGGCCCGGGGAGCCGGTGAGTGAGGAACACTTTTAAAAGAAATGAACCGAAGCGCGCCCCAAGAGCCGGCTTGGGGTGCCCATTGCATTCATAAGCTCAATAGGACGGGGATGCATACATACATTTTCCTCAGCAGTAAAACGGGCATAAGAGTGCTGCATTCCATGGGTGCTCCGTCGCTTCACCAAAAGCATCTCTCTTGCGCTTCTGCGGCTTCTGGGCGCCTATCAGGTAGTACGCGTTGTTGTGTAGCACCTTGCTAATGATGAACGGGCCCTTCCATGGGGAGCACAGCTTGTGCTGTTTGGTGGTTCGTTGGATCCGTTTGAGGACCAGGTCCCTCTCGTGGAACGAGAGTGGCCGGATCCACTTGCTGTGGTAGTGCCGGAGCTTCTGCTGGTAGATCGCCGTCCGGCTCAAGGCCAGTTTGCGAGCTTCCTCGAGTAGATCGGCATCGTCTTCTCTTGCCTCCTGCGTCCCTCTCCGCGCATAGGACGACTCGAGGCGAATTGAACTCGATGTTAGTGGGGATGATCGCCTCGGACCCATCCACAAGGAAGAAGGGAGTGTAGCCGGTTGACCGGTTCTGGGTGGTCCCGAGACTCCAAAGGACGGTCGTCAGCTCATTGATCCAGCAGCCGGCCGACCTTACCAGCGGCGTCATGAGCCGGTGCTTGATGCCGGACAGGATGAGGCCGTTCGCCTTCTCGACCTTTTTGTTTGACTATGGATGAGCGACGGAGGCTAGGTCGAGCCGGATCCTTGCTTGGAGCAGAAGCGCGCGAGTGCGCCCTTGGCGAAGTAGGTGCCGTTATCGGTGATGATGCTGTGGGGAACGCCATAGCATACCATGATGTCGTCGATGAACCGGATGGTCGTGGAGCCGTCCAGCTTCTTCATTGGTTGCGCCTCGATCCACTTGGTGAATTTGTCGATGGTTACCAGTAAGTGTGTCATGCTGCATCGAGCGGTTTTGAAGGGGCCCACCATGTCCAGCCCCCAAACAGCAAAAGGCCACGAGAGGGGGATGGTTTGGAGGGCCGTCGTCGGCAGGTGGCTTTGCGTGCTGAAGCGTTGGCAGCCCTCGCACTCGTCGACCAATTTCTTGGCCGCCTCGAGAGCCATCGGCCAGAAGAAACCGTGGCAGAAAGCCTTGGCCACTAGGGTCCAGGAGGCGGCATGATGCCCTCACTTGCCCTGGTGAATGTCGAGGAGGATCTTCAGACCCCTTTCCAGCTTGACGCATCACTGGAAAACGTCGGTGTTGTTGTGATGGACGAGTTCGTTGTTGATGATGCCGTAGGCCGTGGCCCGACGCAGGATTTGCCTGGCCAGAGCCTCGTCCGGAGGCAGCTCACCCCGCAGAAGGAAAGCTAAGATGGGTTGGGCTCACGAGGTGGCCGCGACGGCGGCCGGCTCGAGAGTCCCCGGGACTGGTTGATCAGTCCCTAGGGCCGGTTCGCCAGCCCTCGGGACCGGCTCAGAAGCCCCCGAGGCTGGTTGGCCAGCCCCCGGGTTTGGCTCGCCGGCCCCCAGGGCCGGCTGGTTGGTGATCATCATGACGGCCGTGTCGTCGGGGCTGGCCGCCTCGGGCGTCGCCGGCTTGATAGGAGTCGGCCGGGCGGCCGACAATTCAAGAGCCGGCGGTGAAGTTGCCGGAGAGGCGGCCGGGGCTGTCGATGGGCCGGCAACACCCGCCGGCACGAAGATTGGCTCCGATTCTAGGGAAGGCTTGATCGACAGCTTGAGCAGCTGTTCGAGGGAGACGCTGGCTGGGATGGCCTGCCGAGTGGAGCCGATCTTCGCCAGCGCATCTGCCGCCTCGTTGTCCGCCCGTGGGACGTGATGAAACTCACAACCCTCAAAGGAGCCGGTGAGCTATTGTACGAGGAAGTGGTAGTTGTCCATGTTGGCGTCCCTGGCGTCCCATTCACCAGAGACTTACTGCACCACAAGGTCGGAGTGGCCGAAATAGAGGATGCGTCTGATGCCGATCTCCTTGGCGAGCCAGAGGCCACGGACGACGGCCTCGTACTCAGCCACGTTGTTGGAGGTGGCGAAGTGGATCTATAGGGTGTATTTCAGCTGATCACCTTTCAGGGAGGAGAGGACTATGCCGGCACCGAGGCCGGTCCTCATTTTCGAGCCGTCGAAGTGCATGCGACAATACGTGGAGTCTAGGGGAGGCGGGACGAACTCCGTCTCCGCCCAGTCGACGAGGAAATCCACCAACGCCCATGACTTGATGGCGGTTCTTCGCTCGTACTGGATCTCATGATCGGCGAGGGCGATGACCCACTTGGCGATCCGGCCGGTGGAGTCCCGGCCGCTCATGATCTTGCCAAGCGGGGCCGTGCTTACCACGGTAATGGTATGCTCTGGGAAATATTGCTTGA
Source organism: Hordeum marinum (assembly GCA_022496015.1). Taxonomy (NCBI): domain Eukaryota; kingdom Viridiplantae; phylum Streptophyta; class Magnoliopsida; order Poales; family Poaceae; genus Hordeum; species Hordeum marinum. The sequence goes on from CM039677.1 coordinate 238,795,038, forward strand.
CCTTCTTGGCAGCGAAGTATATGCCATAGCACATCTTTTGATAGTGGGGGTAGTTCTGCTTGGATGCGGAGAGGACCTCGCTGAGGTAGTAGACGGGTCGTTGGACCGATAGGGACATGCCCTCCTCCGGCCGCTCGACCACCAGAACGATGCTGAGAACGCGGGTGGTTGCTGCGATGTAGGCGAGCAGCGGTTCCTTCTCAGCTGGCGCGGCCAGGATGGATGCGTGGGTGAGAGCCTTCTTGAGGCCGCGGAAGACCTCGTCCGCCTTGTTAGGCCAGTCGAAGGCGCCCGGCCTCTTGGTTTGACCTCGCTCGGTTAGAGCCGTCTTGCGAAGGATCCCGTAAAGGGGCAAGGCCTTCTCTCCCAGCCGGCCGATGACCCGGCTGAGCGAGGCGAGGCAGCCGGTGAACTTTTGGACATCGCGGAGCCGGGTCGGTTTTGGCATGCACTCGATTGCACTGATCTTCTCGGGGTTAGCCTCGATGCCGTAGGCGGACGCGAAGAAGCCCAAGAGTTGTCCGGCGGGGACGCCGAAGACGCACTTCTCTGCGTTGAGCTTGATCTTGTACTCACGTAAGTTCGCGAAGGTCTCCTGGAGGTCGTCGAGGAGCTGAAGTGCTTCTTCGTTTTGACGATGATGTCTTCAACGTACATGTGGACGTTCCTGCCTATGTGCCAGGTCTTGTTCTTCTTCAGTACCAGAACTGGGTTCGCCAGCCAGTCCGGGTGGAATACTTCCATGATGAACCCGGCTACGAGCAGCCGGGCGATCTCTTCCCCTATGGTACGCCACTTCTCCTCGGAGAAGCGGCGCAGGGGTTTCTTGACCGGCTTGACGTCCGGTTGGACATGGAGTTTGTGCTCAGCAAACTTCCTTGGAACACCCGGCATGTCCTTGGGGGACCATGCAAAGATGTCACGATTCTCACGGACGAAGTCGACGAGCTCGCCTTCATATTTGCTGTTGAGGCGGGAGCCGATGGTGACGCACTGAGCCGGGTTGGCCGGGTCGAGCGGGATTTGCTTGGAGTGTTTGGATGGCTGGAAGGAGGCCTCGCCGGTGGATTGCTAGGGTGGAGCCGTCACGGCCGGCTGGCTGGCAGCAAGGGCCACGAGCCGGTCGAGCTGTCGTTTCTTCTCGGCGATCTCTAGGGCCTCGGCCAGCCGGCTGCCACCTCGAGCGCATTCAAGCGACATCTTGTAGTCTCCCTTGATGGTGATGATCCCCTTTTTTCCCGGCATCTTGAGCTTGAGGTAAGCATAATGGGGGACCGCCATGAAGCTGACAAGAGCCGACCGGCCCAACAACGCGTGGTAGGCGCTCGCGAGGTCCATGACCTCGAATAGCACTAGCTCGTGGTGGAAATGGCCGGGTCCGTCGAAGAGGACGTCGAGGGTGATCTTGCCGATAGGGGAGTAGGACTTACCAGGCACAATGCCATGCAAAACCGTTCGGCTCGCCTGCAGGTTTTCTATCTTTAGCCCCAGCTTATGCATCATGTTGAGGTAGAGAATGTTGATGCTGCTGCCGCCATATATCACCACCCGCGAGAAGCGGCGGGCTCGCTCCTTGGTGGCGATGGTGGGGTCGAGGACCAAGGCGTAGCTGCCGGGATTTGGCATCACGGCAGGGTGATCGGCCTGGCTCCAAGTGATCGGCTTCTCCGACCAGTGCATGAACTGGGGAGTTGCCGGCATAGTGGCGTTCACCTCACGGCGGAGCCGGCACTGAGTGTGTTTGCCCATCTCCTCACTGGTGAAGACGACGTAGCAACCGTCCTGGTTGGAGAACTGGTCAATGAGACGACAGTCGTTCGGAGCCGTTGCCGGGGCGGCTGCTTGGGTCGGGGCCGGCGCGCGGGCTGTCAGCGCGGGAGGAGCCGGAAGGCCATCCCCCCGGGTCAATCACTGTGAGAAGCTGCACTGTTGGAGTGTGTGCGTAGAGGGCTTGGCCCCTGAATGGTTCTTGCAGGGGAGATCGAGCATTTGCTCGAAGGTGAGCTTCAGCTGCTAGGCAGCCTTGCCGGTGCGCTGGAGCTGGCCGGTAGACTAGGCAGTCGGCTCCTGATCCTCGATGGTATTGACTTGCTGGCTCCCGTAGAAGGGATCCGGCTGGTCGTTCTTGCGCTTGTTGTTTTGCGGCTGCCGGTTGTCGGCAACCGGCCGGGTCATGGTCGGCATCGTCGTTGCCTTGGCCGGCAGGGTCGTTTTGACCCGGATGGCCGAGTCGGCCGTGGCGTATTTGTCTGCCTTGGTCATGAGCTCGGCGAGCATGGCCGGCTCGGAGCACAGGAGCTTGTGCTTGAGTGGGGTGCCATCCCGACAGCCCTCGATGAACTACTGCACGGCTTGGACCTCATGCATCACCTCACAGTAGTTGCGGAGCTCGGTCCACCGGGTGAGGTAGTCGTGGAGGGATTCATCCGGCCCCTGAACGCACATGGCAAGTTCATGGGGACGGCCAGACCGCTTGTAGGTGCCGGTGAAGTTGTGCACGAAGGCCTCCTTGAAGTCCGTCCAAGTGTTGATGCTGCCGGCTGCCAAGCTATTGACCCAGGTGCGGGCCGAGCCAATCAGCATAAGGGTGGCGTAGCGAACGGCTAAACGCTTACTCCTCCTGGCGATGCCCACCGCGGTGGTGTAGTCGATCAGCCAGTCTTCGGGTTTGGCGGCCCCATTGTATTTCGGGGTGTCCCTAGGAAGCGTGAAGCCCCTTGGGAACGGCTCAGAGCGAATCCGGGGGCCGAAACAGGCCAGACCAATCGAGGCCTCCTCCTCGAGGAGGGCAGATTGCACGAGTTTGTCGATGCGGTTGCGGGCGTCGTTCTCGCTGCGGGGGACGCATGGTCTGAGCCGAGCCGAGAGTTCGGGGCGGACGGTGGGTGGCGCCGAGTGCCGCAACTCGTGCCACGGAGGTAGCGTGTGCCCCTGGCTGCGCCGGCTGCCGGAGGCCGGTGCTTCACGGTGGCAGCCGCTCCAAGGCGGCTCGTTGATGCGCCGGCTGCTAACAGCCGGCTGTTCACCCCCCGCCATCTGAGAGGGCCTGGGGTTGTCCGCTTTGGCCCGGCGGCCGGAAACGCAAGGGGAGAAGGAGCAATGGGCCGCTTGGCAGCTGGCAGTTCCTGTGCCCTTGTGCTCGGGCCAGGGGCTTTCGCTGGCGACACCGGCCGTTGCGAGCAGATGCTGCTGCGCATCAGCAGCATCGATGAGCTCCTTGATATGGCGCTCGTGGACGGCATGCTCTTCTCCCTCCAAGGTGGCCAATTCCTCGTAGGCCACCTTGAGAGCCTGCAGGTTAGCCGCTGGGGTGTCGTAGACAGGCATTTTGCCGCCGAGGATTTCTACGACAACGCGGCCGCGGTCGTGCACAGCCCCATGCCGGCTGGGCTCGGTGCCAGCCGGGGTGAGTACGTAGGCGGAAACGTACTCCCACTGTGCCGCCTCCATGCGGGTCCGCGTGGCGGCGAGGGCGGTGGCATCCTTGAATAGGATGCCGCGAGCTGCCTCGAGATCGGCCGCGGTGATGTTGGGGTTCTCCATTGGGGCGATCGGAGTGCTCAAGCCCCAGAGGGCCACACCGAGTGGGTCGCACGAGCCGACGTGGGCGGCGGCAGTGGTAGCCGTGACCCGCGCCTGTACGGATGTGGTGGAGTAACTGATGGCCATCACTCCCATGCGATCATGGGACCCATTGGGCTGAACCACAGTGAGTGCGCCCACTGCTGTGGGCAGACCAACACAGACGAGCACCCCCGGGTGGTACTCGTTAGCGGCCGGAGCCTCAACGAGGCTGAGCCCGCCGAAGCGCTCGGTGAGCGCGTCGATGTCGGCCGTGAGGCCACTGGAGTGTCCCGAAGGGCGTGCAGGGCAAGCCCCACGAGCTCCCCACAGTTTTGCCGGGACGAGCAGCGGCGGCAGGGAATGGCGAGAGATCCCGCCCGGGGCATGAATCCGGACGGCGCCGCGTAGGGCCCCACGATGGGTGCCAACTGTCATCGTTTTCTCACGACAGATGCCATGGGGTGGCTTATCGTAAGTGGTTGGGGCCGGAGGACGCCGACGGGCTCCGGATGCGAGATTGGGCACAAGCGGTGGTGACACACGATGTACCTAGGTTCAGGGCCCTCCGTGGGAGGTAACACCCCTAGTCCTGCTTAGTCTAGTTGGATGGATGGGTATGTGTACAAGGGTGCTCCTGGAGCTGTGTCTAGAGGAGGAAGAAAGAGCAGCTGGCTCATCTTCCTCTGCTACTAGAGAAGGGAATGCGAGTTCCGTGGGTGTGTGTGAGCAAGCATCCATTCGTCCCCGTTGCATGGGTGGCTCAGGGGGTTTTATAGGCCAACCACCCAGCTCTTACAATATGCTTAAGGTACCAAGGCGGGGGGGAACTGGCTGGCAGTCTCTCCGGCTGGCGAGAGGGTCCCGTCGCTTGCGCCGTCTCGTCGTGGGTGGGGGCCGCCGGCCGAGCAGTTCCATCTCCCATTGGGGCCCGCCAGCCGGCTCTGCAATTGGCCCTCGACCACCTGCCATGGCACGGACCGCCCGGGGGCGTGTCGTCAGCTGGCCGAAGTCTCTGGTACGGCCAGCGACACTATAGCCACGCCAGGGCAGGTAATCGAGTGGCGAGGGCATGCCGCTTTCACCGTATTGTTGTGGGTGGGGCCTGCCGGCCGAGCGGTCCCATCTCCCGTTGGGGCCCGCCAGCCGGCTCTGTGATTGGCCCTCGACCACCTGCCGCGGCACGGGCCGCCCGGGGGAGCGTCGTCTAGCGCCAGCCGGTCGGAGTCTCCGGTATGGCCGGCGGCGCTGTAGCCACGCCGGGGCAGGTACTCGAGTGGCGAGGGCGTGCCAAGACTGTTCCCTCGCCCGGTCGCGCTCACCGAGGTCAACGGCCGGGACGGTTGGACTATAGCCACGTGCTGCGATGCGTAAGCGGCCACTGTAGCCACGGTTAGAGGGATGGGATGGGGCATGTCCATCCCAAAGTCAAAGGAAGAGTCGGCCCATGGGCAGTCGGCCGTGCCCAGCCGGCTGAGGGCCCAACCGGCTCCTTGACCAGCCGGCCGGGGCGCCAGTCAGCACGGGCTCGCACTAGTCGTCCTTCAGTCGCCCATGGCCAGTCAGACGCGTTTTCTTCGAAGCAAAAGGAGGAAGACCCCGTTGCTTTGGCCTACCTAGAGGTAAGAACCCCGTCACCAAAGCAAGTCTGTCACCATCCCGAGTACATGCGCCAGCTCATGTCTTAGGACATAGAACGTATGTTGGACTAGAGTATCCCAGATGACCTATCACTGCGTCTCATAGTTGGGTCTGTCCAACTCAGACCTTATCTCGACTCGGATCTGACTATGTCGAATCTGACCAGATCTTTTTGAGTCGATATTATCCTAGCATCCAATGCTACATGGTCAGTGAGACCAAACCATCCACCATGTCATATGCTACTCTAATTAGTTGTGAGTCCACACAACCCTTTTGACTAGGGACCATTTAACACAGTTATCATACAATGCATAGTCTCACAAACAAGTCACATACTTGTTAATACACATCAATGATAATGTCCAAGGACTATCTTTATTCATAAACACATAGGAAATATCATCACACATGATTGCCTCTAGGGCATATCTTGAACATGGCTTGCTTTCCTTCTTGGATGCAAACTCCAGATACCAGCAGATATTCATGGCCAAGGAATATGAGGAAAAGACCACGTTCATAACTCCATGTGGCATGTACTGCTTTTTAGGTATGCCCTTTGGGTTAAAGAATGTTGGTTCTACCTTTGCAAGGGCGGTGCAGATTGGATTGGAACCTCAGTTGCATAGAAACATGGAAGCTTACATGGATGACATCGTAGTCAAAACCAGAGATGAAGCAATTCTCATACAAGACTCTGAAGAAACTTTTATGAACTTGTGCAAGATCAATTTGAAGCTCAACACTGAGAAGTGTGTGTTTGGTGCCCCATCCGGCAAGCTACTTGGGTTCTTTTTATCTCAGCAAGGAATAGAAGCCAATCCCAACAAGATGAAAGAAGTCAAACAGATACAAGCGCCCAAGTCTGTCAAGGAAGTAAGACACTTGGCCGGATGCATTGCTGCGTCGAGTAGGTTCATCTCCAAATCCACTAAACGCGCCTCGCCGTTTTTCAAGATTTTGAATATGGATGGCCTGATGAAGTGGACCCTAGAAGTAGAAGCAACGCTGCAAGATCTGAAAGCTTACCTTTCCTCCGCTCCCACCTTTGTCGCGCCTAAACCGCAAGAACCATTGCTGCTATATATGGAGGTAATGCATCAAGTGGTTAGTTCAGCACTGGTGGCACAGCGAGAAGTGGATGAAGATGTTGCTGCTGCGATAGATTTCACTAGGAGTGGAGCTGAGCATTCGTGGAAAGGTCTGATACAAACCAAGGGGGACCTAAGCAAGCAAACGAAGGCAGTTTCAAGGAAGTGGCTAAGAAGAAGGTGGTGCAGCGACTAGTGTAGTTTGTCATCTCTGGAGTGCAAAAGCTGATCTTAGGCCTTGTCATGGCCCCGAGGAAATTGCTCCACTACTTCCAAGGCCACGAGATCATAGTTGTCACCCGCTTTCTGCTACAACATATATTGAGGAACCTCGAAGCCACTAGCATGATAGTTGAGTGGGTGCTAGAGCTGTCAAGTTTTGGTTTAAAGTATAAGAGCACTTCCAAAATTCAAAGCAGAGCGTTGTCAGAGTTCATTGTGGAATGAACGCGCATGCCAGACGAAGAGGTTCCATAGACAATTCTCCCCGACAAAGAAGTGCCTAAGGAATGGATCATGTATTTTGAAGGTGCTTTCTCGCTTCAGGGCGCCGGAGCAGGCATGCTCCTCGTCACCCCCATCAAAGAGCATCTCAAATATGTGGTTCAAATGCACTTTCCCCGGGAGGAGGCCACCAACTACATCACTGAGTATGAGAGGCTCCTTGCCGGACTCACAACCGTGGTGGAGTTGGGAATCAAGAAACTAATCATCTGAGGAGATTCTCAACTCATGGTGAAACAAGTCAACAAAGAATATCATAGTATATTAATGGAAGAATACGTGGAAGAGGTGAGGAAGCTGGAGGAGCACTTGGATGGATTACAAGCAGAGCATGTGCCACGTGTAGAAAACAACATCACTGATCATCTATCAAAGTGCGCCGCACAGAATCTTCCTGTGGAACCAGGAACTTTTGTCCTCCGCCACACTGAGCCATCAGTATCCCCATCAACAATGACCAAGAAAAGGAGAAAGCTAAACTCTTGAAAGCTTTTCTCAGTAGCGCTTCCTGAAGCTGGTAGTAGAGAGGCTGTTGGGGGTAGTCAAATTTTGGTTGGTGAGCAGCTCCCTCCTCCAGAACCCCAGGTTGTTGTGGGAGAGGTAAGTGCTCCCACGAATGAGGAGATGCCTTTAGTCCTCGTTGTTGAGTCACAGGCTCCAGCTTGGGCACAATATATAGTCCACTTCTTTCAAAAAGGAGAACTTCCCAAAGAACAGGAAGAAGCCGAAAAAGTAGCTGAAAAAGACCAAACGGTGTGAAATTGAGGTGCATTTGCCGGGAAGATGGACTGAAGCTGTTGGTAGAGATTCATGGAGGCATGTGTGGGTCTCACATTGGATCAAGGGCCCTTGACGGAAAAGCCTTCCGGTAGGGTTTCTATTGGCCCACTACCCTCCAGGATGTAACTAAGCTAGTCACCAAGTGTGAAGCCTGCCAGTTCCATTCCAAGAACATTCATCAACCAGTGCAAGCTCTCTAGACGATCCCTTTATCCCGGCCATTCTCGGTGTTGGGGCTCGATATTTTGTGCCTCTTTCCCCGCGTTGTCAGGGGCTTTGAATTCTTGTTCGTAGTAATCGACAAGTTTACAAAGTGGCCTGAGGTGGAACTAGTGAGAAAGGTGACCGCACAGTCAGCTGTCATGTTCATGAAAATACTAGTGTGCCATTTTGGGGTGCCCAACAAGGTGATCACGGAGAACGACATCCAGTTCATGAGCCGCACCTTTTACGCAATACATCCAAAGCCTTGGAAGCAAGGTCTCCTTCGCCTCTGTTGCCCACCCAAGAAGCATCGAGCAAGTCGAGAGGATGAATGCTAAAGCATTGTGTGGGATCAAGACAAGAAATTTTGATAGACTGCAAAGAGGCAGCAAGTGCTAGATAGATGAGGTACCGATGGTGCTTTGGTCCCTCAAAACGACACCAAATCGACCTACCGGCTAGACGCCCTTCTCCCTAGTTATGGGTGGAAGAAGTTCTCCCCACGGAACTCATATACGGGTCACCTCGAGTACTTGCCTACGATGAAGTAGAGCAAGAGAAGCTACGCCATGACGATACCATGATCCTCAAGGAAGATTGTCTCCGGGACGCTGTGCGTGCTACATGTTACTAGCAAGACCTGCGCCGCTATCATAGCCGCAGGGTCCACACCCAGAGCATTGAGGAAGGCGACCTTGTCCTTAGTTACGTTCAGTCCACCAAGGGTACCAACAAGTTGACGCCAAAGTGGGAAGGCCCTTACCATGTTGTCGGCGTTCTGAGATCGGGGGTACCCAATCCTGCCTGCCTGCGGACCAGGGCATGGCCCACTTTGTTAGCCAGGCAAGACCTGGTGAGATCGTGCCCAAAACGAGGCCCTCGTGAGGGCCCTAGGCTTACGAGGAAGAACATCATCAAGACCAGCGAAGGACGGGCCTCCTCAGGCCCCTTTTGGAGCGGCAGAGATCTCTATGCAACGCCTGGCCTCGGGAGGCCAGTGACGACGCAAGGTAGGACAGATGGGCGCCAGCGTGCTGGGTGGACAGTTTCCCCTTTGGTGCAAAGGGGGGCGAGGATAGATGCGGGTTCCCAAAGCATTCCCTAAAGGTTTCCATTCCAATGCACGAGACCACGACCACGAGGCTAGCAGGAAGGATGTCAACGTCAAGCCCATCTCTGCATTATCGATAGCTCCTTTGCAGGCGAAGACTACCTTTTGTAAGGATAAAGATGTACTCCTACCCCCCTTTGAATTTGGCCATTGTAGGATCCCTTCCCACCATTGCGATAAGGGAAGAGGACTCGGAGCACTATAAATAGAGGATTGGCTGCACCGTAGAGAAGGACGACAAGACAAAGAGACAACCGAAGAGAGGCAAAACCACCAAAGTCCTCTCGCGAGTCCAGACACCACTGTACTATTTCATCCACCAACCTCTTCATGAGGCAATCCACCAAAGCACGAGTAGGGTATTACGCTTCGTAGTGGCATGAACCTCGGAAAATCATTGTGTGCATCTGCTTCGTCAACATCGTGCAAGTTCGTCGTAGTAACCATCGAGTAGCAAGCTAGGAAGGGCGAGGCCACAGGGGATCTTCGCACACGCCCTTGTGTTAGAAGTTCATGGGGTTTTGCGGAGCCCGAAATCTGACATTTGGCGCACTCTTCCTCCGCTTTGCAGCTCCGATGTCTAATGCTCGCCAGGCTCGCACCGAGCGTCGGGATACCCGCGTCGCCCAGACAACGCCCGTGGGTTGCGCCATGGCGCACTGGCCCCCTTTCCTGTGGGCAGCGCCGGCATGGGCCTAAAGGCCCGCGAGCAACAAGTCTCCTCCCAGCCGGTCACCCCGCAGTACGATGGCCACACCGCCACTCCGTCGATCGTTCCAGCTACCGGGTCGTCATCCCACGCTCGTCCAGGATTGGTGCTTGGGTCGGGCACACTCGCCATGGTGTGCGAGCTGCCGTGCTATCGCCCTATTCCCGATCGCCATGACGACTGGCTCGGGCGCATCATGCAGCTCGTCAGTGTTGTCGGTGACACCTCAGAGCTCGCCTGCTCATTCAGGCCCCAACCCTCTCTGGCGAACGACGGGGCCCATGATGCACCACCACCTCCTCTGCAATGCGACGTCGACCCCGAGCCAAGGCATGAAGCATGCCCGCGCGACCCGCCCCGTGAGTTGCGGGAGAGAGAGAGAGAGATGAAGTAAACTGCCAGGTGGTGCCGAGGCCGTGCATCGATGCACGTGTGCTCCCCGCGCTGCCGAACTGACGCCGCGACTGGGCACCCCTCGAAGCGTCCCCTAGGAGCATCAAGACCAGGCCCCAGTCAAGTGCGCGACGCTCACTGGGCTGGTGGTGGTGTCTTGACATCCCTACGGAGCTTCTTTCGACCATGTAGCCTCGCAAGTTCAAGCCCGACCTACCCCCCACGGCGCGATGGCACCCCATATCCTGCTGAGTTCCTACAACTCTACTCGCTAAGCATCCACATGGTAGGTGGCGACGACAGGTTCATGGAGAGCTGGTTTGCCATGGCGCTCAAAGGCGGCGCACTCTCCTGGTTCATCAACCTCCTCAAGGGGTCCATCAGCTCCTGGGACGACCTGCGCAAGCGCTTTGTCACCAACTTCCAAGGTACCCGAGACCGAGCGCTCATCATGAACAACCTGCGGCGTGTGAAGTAGCAAGAGGGAGAGACCCTGCACAAATTCATACAACGCTTCACGATCACCCGCCTCAATATCTCGAAGGCATCAGATAAGGTCGTCATCTCACTGTTCTCCGATGGCTTCAAGGACCTCGAGATGAAGTAGGAGCTCGCCATCCATGACGAATTGTGCTTGGCCATGGAGATGTTCAACCTGGCAAACAAGTGCGCCAAGGCTGAGGAGGGGCATCTCTTGCTCCCCGAGCTCCTAGTGGCACAGGCAAAGGACAAGAAGGCCAAGGCCAAGGAGCCGAAGCGCAAGGCCCCCCCAGTGCTTGTGGCCGAGCCTGAGGCCGAGCGCAGCCGAGGCGAGGAACCACCCTTAGGAGGACGACTGTATTACATCTTCCATGGCACCAACAACCACGACACTATCGACTACCAGCCCGGGATGCAGTGACCGTGAAAGAGTGTCCACCGCTGCTTCAGACAGTCGAGAGCTGCACCAGGAGTGGCGAGACCAACCTCGGGTGGACCGTTGGCGCAATCAGCCTTGGGAGGGGTCATGCCGTGGCTAGCCTCGTGAGGTCCGCCCTCGCGAGGCCGGCCTACCCCCATTGCCGCCACCACCCAAAAGGCAGGAAGAGGACAGGCATGATGACGGGGCTGGGGGCTTTGAGGAGGTCAGGGCGATAGCTTGTATCCTGGGCGGCGTCGAAGCCCAACATCAAACCACATATTCAAGCAGTTCACTCGAGAGGTCAACGCGGCCCTCCCAAAGACCAAAGCCATGCGCCCTCCCAAGTGGTCCTAGACTACGATCACGTTCAACGCCAAGGATCAGTTCCGGTGTTCAGCCATGGTGGGCATGCTCCCCATGCTGTGCACACCAACCATCAGCAATGTCCTCGTCACCAAGACCCTCATTGACAGCATAGCAGGACTCAACGTCCTCTCCATAGAGACCTTGGAGACGCTCCAACTGTCGTATGACCAGCTTGTGCCGACCAAGCTGTTCTCAAGAGTCACTGACAGGTCCACCATCCCCATTGGGCAAGTGCGCCTGCCTGTCACCTTCACCGGGCGCAAGAACTATCACACCGATATCATTGTCTTTGATGTCGCCCACATCCACCTCCCGTACAACGCCATACTTGGGTACCCAACCCTCGCTAATTTTATGGAGGTGACTCACCATGGATACAACGTCCTCAAGATCCCGGGGAGCAATGGCATGATCACCGTCACCTATGAAGAGAAGGACGATGTCATCTCCCTCGAGCGTGCCTACCGAGCAGCGATGGCTGAGCACTCGAACGACAAAGGAGACACCCTTCCTCGCAAGAGTGCCTCCAGGAAGAAGAAGCATCTCCTCCTTGCAGGGCACCAGGGGGCTAGAACCTCCAAGGATGGTGCCTCAGGCTCGGCGCCCAAGACCAGGGCCCCTTCCACCATCACATAGGAAGGCGCACTCGGCGCCTCCCTCGGGTCGGGGGCGGGGGCTCCCGTTCGGGGAGCTGTAGGCCTGAACGGTGAGACGAAGAGGGCGTCTGGGCACAACCTAGAGGTGCATTTTGGCGCATGTCTACCCAAGCCAGGAGCATGGTTCAAGGCACCAAGCTCGCGAGAATCCGCCACCAGGGCGATCGTGGAGCTTCAGGAGGCGCAGGCCACGCAGGTCGGAAGCTGCCCTACGTCGCCAAGTGTAACCACCATTGTCGGCTCGGATGACAAGCCGCACGTCTGTGTCAGCGCGCTCGCGATCAACAGGGTTGCGTCCCAGAGCATCTTCTGGCTGGCACGTGCCAACCACGGTGGGGTCTACCCGTCCAACTACGTCTACATGCCCTTCGTCCTGGCGAACACAGGCGCAATGTACCAGCACCTTGCCCAGGCCATGCTCGCGCTGTATCGGGTGAGGCGCAATGAGGAGTTGGAGGATACGCCCGAACTGAGCAGGAGTCCCGAGCCCCTGGAGACGACAGGCTCATGAGGATCCTGCTCGCGGAGACACAAGGCCAGGCTACATTGACCACTTCGATTCTTCAGCGGCGTGGCCGCCAGGTGATTTTTTTGGTTTATGTCAGGTAACTTTTTGGTTTACTCCATTGAGGGCGCCCACCAGGCCGCATTACCCTCAGGCGACCATGGCGCACCCCTATAGTTGCCCAATTTATGCATACTTCAGTAACTTTTCATGCATGTGGTCTATTTCCTAATGTTTTTCCTTGCGTGCACGACTCTTCGCCGACATGAATGTTGCCACGCCACAATGATGTTGCCTTTTACCGCCTCATGAGAGGACTGGGCACGGTGTCTGTGCTCAGGTCCGTCCCTACAGCGTCACTAAATCTAGTGGTTGAGCTCTGGCGGGCCAGCCCCATTCACGTCACCTCCTAGGGGCACTTGTGCTTGGCCTTCTCATGCGATGGCCCTTGGAAACGCATTCGGCGTAGGCTGCTCAAAATTTATAGGAACCCGGATGTAGCTCTCCACAAAAAAATTTGGGCATAACCCACCTTTGAGGTAGGGCCCTAGCCAGGCCAAAGCACCCTCTCGAGCACCTAGATACACCTCCTAGTTCTACTGTGCAAGTCACGTGTACGAATTTAATGGGTTGTACACAGCCAGAGCCCCCTGAGGACGCGAAGGGGTTCCTTCCCACGTCCAAGTGGAAGCCCCATGCTCCGCGCTGGCGGATGACATGGTCCATCATTGACTATGCCCACGCAATGTGGAAGCCCTTATGCTCCGTGCTGGGGAGAAACAACTGACGGCACCCCCACAATTGCATCCACCCTCAGGAAGGCTCCCCGCAGCCCCGTCTCGCTGCATTCCCTTGGGATGTGCGTCTGAGGGGGATACATGGGGGTGCTACCAGGCCAAGCCTGGTACACGCCACCTCCCAAGGTCCACAAAACCTGGTCTTCAGGAGCCACTCATACGTCAAGGGGGACTTCTAAGCATCATGACTCAGGAGCCTCACTAGCCTTGTAGCCCCTCACCCCTTGGAATCATCCTAGTGATCGGGATGGCCCAACGGCGGCTGAGGTATGCGCGGGACTAGGCCCTGCCGACATAAAGCTTAGAAGCGCTCAAAATCCCTAAGGAGGACGCCAAAGCTCGTACGTCAAGGGGGAATCCTGAGCATCGCGACTCAGGAGCCTCACTGGCCCTATAGCTCCTCACCCCTTTGAACCGTCCTGGTGATCTATACGACCAAACAGCGGCTGAGGTATGCGCAAGGCCAGGCCGTGCCGATGCAGAACTCAATGTGTACAAAACCTTCTAATCAATCAAATCTTCCCCATCTTCCCTTCATGAGGGCTGCTCGTACGTCAAGGGGGAGTCCTAAGCATTGCGACTCAGGAGCCTCACTGGCCCTGTAGCCCCTCACCCCTTGGAACCGTCCTGGTGATCCTGAAGGCCCAACAGCGGCGGACTTATGCGCGGGACCAGGCCCTACCAACGCAGAGCATCATGGCAAGCAAGAAGGTAACAAGGCAAAGAAAGCGACCATGCAATCCAATAATTATTACAATCCTTAAGTTTTTATGAAATTCAAACAAGTCTAATGCCTCCACGAGGCATGATGAACGTTGCAGGAAGGAAACCAGGAAGAGGAATCAGGATGAACCGTCACCGCCACTCGTCCTAGCCGTCGGGAAACTTGTCGTCGATGTCACTGACATCGTCTTCTTCGCCACTTACCCTTGCAGCTTTTGGAGGTAGAGTAACGATGATGTAGTTGAGCTTCTTCATCAGTGCTTCCACAATGCCCTTCACGGCCGCTGCCTCGATGATGCAAACCCCGGGATCAACCGGGCAGATCACGGAGTTGAAGTCAAACCCCGACTCACGAAGGTGGAGGTGGATGAAGACGCGCATTGCAGCCTTAGAGAAGATGTCACTAAACTCGCATTCCAAGACTGCCTCCACCTTGACAACATCACCCTCCAATGCCTCAGCAAGCTTTGAAGAGAGACCCGTGAAGCCACTCTCCGGAGCTGCCAGGGGCTCCGTGAACCCATCCCGGCAGAGGGAACGGAGCGCCTAGAGGAGTCGGAGCTCGACGGAGGGGAAGGTGCTGAGCTCCACAACCCTTTCCCCCTCAGCCTCGACAATGGCTTTCTCCCTAGTGCCGAGCCGAACCTTCTCGGCAGTAACTTCCTCCGCCTGTGTGTCCAAACGCTTGCGCTCTACGACCTAGGTGGTTGTCGCCTCGATGAGCTTGCCCTTGCAGGTCTTCAGGTCTTCTTCTTAATGACGCAGCTGCTACGCAAGCGCGGACTTCTCCTCCTCGAGAACCTTCAGGTAGGCCTCCGCCTCTTCACAGCTCTTGGCAGCGGACTTCGTGTCGGCTAGTGCTGCCTCGCGGGCTGCTTTGGCTGACGTAGCCTCCTCCTAGCATTTCGCCACAGCATCCTTGGCTTGGATCCAAACCTCCACGACAGAGGCGTTAGCCTGGAGCCACCCGGAGAGGATCCCCAAGATCCCACTTAGAAGGTGGATGTTAGTGTCCTCAACAGCGTCCCGGACCTGACCTAGAACAGAGTAGTCATCACCCAGAGCACCAGGGCCTCGCGGAGTAGGCGTCATGGCCTCGTCCGGAGGAGCCGCCCGAGGGATCACAAGAGACACCCTAGGGAGGCTGGAGCACGAGTAGCAACAGGCAACGGAGGCTGTGCCACGACCATAGGAAAGGTGGATACAGACGGATCGGTGAGCAGCTGGCCCTCAGGGGCTGGCTCCCCAGACAGCGGCATCTACGCACCCTCAAGGGCAGGAGCAGCCGTGCCAGTGGGCATCGGGGTCTCACGGGGCTCCAGGGAAGCGGCCAGAAGGGTCGCCTTGTGGCCCCGCACTCCCGCGGTGTCAGGCGCCTCGACAAGCGACGACGAAGCGACAGGAGCGGGCAGCGCGTCGGAAAGCACCATCGTCTTGACGCCCACTTTCTTCTTCCTCATCATCTGCACGGCGGCATTCCTAGGTACCAAGCAAGGAAGGGATCATCAGCGTGCGAGCTACCGGCAGGAGGCCAAGGTTAGGCAGGACTACTTACTCTTTAATGCCTGCCCACTTCCTCTTCCTCTCCACATCGGCGATGGCAGGTGCGTCCAAACCTTTCTATGCGAGGGCACCACCGCATGGGGAGACAGGGGAACTATCCGCAAGGACAGCGACCAGAAGAGCTGCTCTGGCCCTAGACCCATCCACCTCACCCACGAGGTACGATTCAGGGGGTACAGGTGCTTCAATCGCCTTGCTGGCGGAAATAGGATCCAACCGAGGAGACTCCACCCCATGCTTCCTGGGAGTCCCCAAGCAGGCAGACCGAGTGGCATGAGGGGTCGGTCTCGGCCCCTTGAGGACCTTGGAGGGACGTGGAGAACCTATGGCAGAAGCTTCACCAGCATCATCGTGATCCTCGAGGCCATGCAAGAGCATGCTCTGAGACGGGGGAGACGCCTCTGCCATGTCGTCGTCCGCAGTCTTCTTCGAATCCTCCCCGCCCATGGTGTCGCTGGAGGACACCATCACCGGGGAGCCGAGACCCTTAGCTAGGAAGAGTCCCAGTTTGCTGAAGACAAGCATCATGGCAACCAGATTGGCTCCGTCATCGCGGCGGTACAATGGGGCATAGTCCTTGGGAAAATCCCTGGGGTCGTCATTGAGCAGGATGTTCACAACTCTGCTCAGCTCCTCGAAGGACATGTGAGCAGACCAAAGCCTGAGGTCATCGCCGCTGCCCCGATACTCCCAGAAGGGCCTTGAATGCGACGGGAGGGGTGCTAGGCACTGCTTCAAGAACTCCTTCACTATCATTCACCTAGTCAGCTTCTTGGCGCTAATGTCACAAGTAATCAGCTCCAAGACGGGCCTGGCCCGGGGGTCGGAAAGTTTCGCGGAGCTCCACACATGGATCTTCTTCGGCAGCCCCTTTGGCGGATCCAAGCGGGGGTTGGTTTCCTTGAGATCCATGTAGACCAAACGGTGCCAGAAGTTCTCCATCTTCTTCCCGACCTTTAAGAGCATGTTACCGCTCTGGACCGCAACAAAGGAGACGCACGCTGACTGCTGAGCACCGTCTTGACACGCAAGCTGAAGAAATGGCGGAAGAGAGCCACCGAAGGCTTCATACCAACAAAGTCCTCGCAGTAGAAGGCGAAGACTGACAAGAGCAAGATGTAGTTGGGTAGGAGATGAAGGGCTTGGATCCCATAGTGGTCGAGGATGGCGGTGAAGAACTTGAAGAAGGGCGGGACGATACCGGCGAAGACGCCATGGAGAAAGAAAGGATAGGCCGACCTGATTGAGGGCCGCTTCTCCAAGGAGCCGCCCCATATCAAAGTTGACCCCAACTCATTGGTATCATCTGCCGTCAACGGAAGCACCGGGGCGAGGTATCTGTCCATGGCTCGGTAGCACTGGTGATGTGGGAGCTGAGGCTCAACGTTGGGCCTCTGGCTTTGATTTACCGACGGGAGCCATCGGGAAGTTTGTGGCGCCGATGTGGTAGGCAGGAGGACGGAGCGGCACCAGGATTTGGAGAGGGATCTTCTAAGCAAGGGGATCTGCAAGGAAGATCAAGTGCATAGAAGAGGAAAGCAATAATGGCTCAATGGAAGTCAATCTTTTGTAGATTTGAGCGGTGGCCGAGGATTAGTTTGACGCCAGACACCGACTGCATGACGCGCGCCAGTCCTGGCCCGTAGACGTTTGGGGCCGGTGGCGCTTTGTGAAGCCTTCAACGGCTTCGCCTGGAATCAGGAGCGAGCGCGCCTTGGACTCGAGGGATACTGTCGTGGGGAACGAACACGTATGGGATTGCGGGGATCCCATTTAGTTCGGCCGGGGGCAGACGCGTGCACAGAGCTGGTATGGTAAGCAGCACACAGGGAATTTTTACCGAGGTTCGGGCTGCACGGATGCGTAATACCCTACTCCTGCTTGGCTATATTGATCGTGTTCTTGGGTTCTAGCTACAGGAGCGCCATGAACGGCTTCTACAGGAGCATGATGACCTCTAGTTGTGAAAGCACATTTGCTCCCTTGGTGGTTTTGGTAATTAATAACATATAAGTCATTGAACTATTGTTTCCACCAAGTATATTTCAGGAAAAGCTCAATGATAGGGATGGCAAAAGGATTGTGGAATTACCCCAAGATTCAAGGAAATAGCTTGTCCAAGCTTCAAGCAAGATGACTCTACATTTTACATTTGTGAGAAATCACTTGGAGTCCATAGGAAAGCCAATACTATTAAAAGGGGGTAAAGTTTTGATGATGGACAATATGCTCAAACATGCAAAAAGTGACAATCGCCAAAACATCCACAAACTCTCCCACCAAAGTCTGTCCAAAGCCATATATGCAAAATCGGTGCAACCAACATTCCTATCCCGGTGCCACCGATTCCAAACTCTAGACAGACTTAGCCAAACCCTAACACTTCGGTGCAGCCGTCACTGCACTCAGTGCCACCGAGTTGGGTTGCCAAGTTTCTATTATGAAAAGTTCTCATTTTTGGACCGTCCAAAAATGGTGAATCGGCGTCACCGAGTTTGGTAAATCTGACCGTTGATCACCTTGTCGGTGCAACTGAGATTTCTATATCGCTCTCACCGAGATTCAAAATTTGCCAACTTTAAGTCACTTTGGTACCACCGAGATTTACACATCGGTGTCACCGAGTCTGACTTATTGTTTGTAACTGTTGGATTTTTGGAGATGCCTATATATACCCCTCCACCACCACCTACTCGAAAGAGAAGCACTCAGAACTATTCCATACCTATCCTATTCAGTTTTCTGACAGAGAACCACCTACCCTTGTGTTGAGGTCAAGATATTCCACTCCTACCATATGGATCTTGATTTCTAGCCTCCTCAACTTGCTTTCCACCAATCCCATCTCTTCTACCAAGCCAAATCTGTGAGAGAGTGATTGTGTGTTGAGGAGTCTATCATCTTGAAGCACAAGATCAAGGAGTTCATCATCACTACCGAGCCTATTACCTTTTGGAGGGTGGTGCCTCCTAGATTTGTTAGGTCTCGCTTGGGAGCCTCCTACTTCATGTTGTGGAGTGAATGACGAAGTTTGTAAGGGCAAGGAGATCGCCTACTTCGTGAAGATGTACCCATAGTGAGGCTAGTCCTTCGTGGACGGAAGCCGCATGGAATAATCAAGGTTGCTTCTTCGTGGAACCCTCCATGGGTAGAGCCCTCCATGGACTCTCGCGACCGTTACCCTCCATGGGTTGAAGACTCCATGAACGTGGTCGTACGATAGCACCACCTATCGGAACCGCGGGAAAAATCATCGTGTCATCACTTGTGTTTGCTTTCCTAACCCTCTCTTTACTTACACGCGCAATGTCTTTACTTTCCGTTGCTACACTCTTAGACATGCATGTGTAGGGTGTTACTAGATATGCTCTGAATGCTATAACTGCCAAGACATGCAAAACTTTTATTTGGTCAAGTATTCTAATCACCGCCCCTCTAGACCTACTTTCGATCTTACAAGTGGTATCAGAGCATTGGTCTCCATTGCATTCGTTTCACAACCTAGGAGAAGTATGGCATCTAGTGAGGGAAATTACCATCGTAGAGATCTGTACTTTGATGGCACAAATTTTGCTAGTTGGAAGCACAAAATAAAATGCATTTGCTTGGTCATAACCCCGCCGTTTGGGCTATTGTTCGTGCTAGCTTGCAATGTGAATTCTTTGCGGAAGGAAAGGAACCGGATCATGAAGCGAACGCGGATGAATTGAAGATGTTGCAACTCAATGCTCAAGCATGTGACATTCTCTTCAATTGCCTATGCCCCAAATAATTCAACAAAATCAGCCGTCTTGAACACGCAAAAGAGATTTGGGATACTTTGGTTCATATGCACGAAGGAACTAAGTCTGTGAGAGAATCCAAGTTAGATGTTCTTCAAGGTCATCTTGACAAGTTCAAGATGAAGGATGGAGAAGGAGTCGCCGAGATGTAATCTAGGGTAGCTCTCGTCACCAATGATATTGTTGGCTTAGGAAGCGAAGAAATGAGAGACAAATTCATCATCAAGAAGATACTTCGAGCTTTGGATGATCGAGATGACACTGTGTGCACTTTGATCCAAATGATGCCCAACTACAAAGATCTCAAACCAACGGAAGTGATTGGTAGAATTGTTGCTCATCAGATGACACTCAAAGACAAGGAAGAACTTCACCACAAGTCTAGCGATGCTTACAAAGCCATAAGTGATGCTCCTGCTACCTCAAGCGACAACCTTGTCACAAATGAAGAGATAAGCCTCATGGTCAAGAAATTCAACAAGTTCTACAAGAATAGAAGCAAAGATCGAAACTCCAACTCAAGATATGAAGAGAAGCATTCGTCAAGTCGTGACCGAAACTGCTACAACTGTGGGAAGCCCGGACACATCTCCAATGAGTGCTCGGCACCCTACAAACGAAGAGAAGACTCACCAAGAAGACGAAGCTCAAGAGATGAATCACCTTGCAAAGAGAGAAGGAGTAGAAATTATCGTTATGAACAAAGACCCTCAAGGAGAAGTAGGGACTCGGAGAAGAAGGACAAGCACCCAGAGCTACTCAAGAAGGAAGCATCAAGCTCATGTTGGTGAATGGGTTTCCGGCTCCGACTCCGAGAACCACTCTGAGAGAAGCTATCACTCCAACTCCGACTATAGTCAAGATGACGGTGTTGCCGGAATTGCACTAGTGACTACCAACTCCTATGATCTATTTGATTCACCAAATGAAGGAGGTGAAAATTGCTTCATGGCTAAAGGCCCAAGGAATTACACCCCGAATATCTTGATTTCGATAGTGATGAAGCTGATTTGATTTACGATGATGACTTGCTATGTGATAAAACTAGTGATATTAATCATAATGAACTTGATATTTCTCATGCTAGTCAAGATAAGTCAATTGATGATGATAAGACGAAAATAGGAGAACTAACTAAAGAACTTAAAACTCTTAAGTTAGCTCATGAATCTACTCTTGAATATCATTGAGAGCTTGTAAGAACTCATGAGAAGCTATGCTTCGAGAAGCTCAATTTGGAGCAAGAATTTCTTAAAGCTATCAATGACGAACTCCAAAAGAAGACTTCATCTTATCTTGCCAAACAACTACTCTTGTCTACATTCATGCCACAAGTCAAATCTAAGAAAACCAGTAACAAGGCAAGAAAGGTTCTTCATCTAGTAGAAATAATAAAAATGCTAAAACCAAATGATGTTGCTTCTAGTAATTCTAATGTTTCCAATAATGATGATTCTCTTAGCCAAGTTACACTTGAGCAAGAAAATGCTTTATTGAAAGGGATTATATAGAAATGTATCTACAAGAGTCTTGAAGGGTACAAACAATTTGATGAGATTTTACGCAAGCATGGAGGATATGGGAAGAATCATGGTGTTGGCTAGTTCAACGCAAATGGAGTTGAATGGGAAGAAGGTCAATATCCCGAGCCCAAGTTTGTTCCCTAATAGGGGAAGTATGAAAATACTCTTCCCAAAGGGACAAACACTCAAGGTGACCTTCCACCACAAGACACCAAGCTCAAGGGAAAGAACAAGCTCCAAGAGGACTTTGACTCTTATGAAGATGAACCCCAAGCTTTGGTGAATTGGGTTCCCAAGGCTACTACAAGATCAACTTCTACAAGTGCTACTTCAACACCAAGGATTCCCATCAACTTGATGTGGTTTCCCAAGAAGAAGAACTAGAGAGTTCTTGAGGGGTGACTCCGCCAATGAAATTCACTCATATTCATTATTGGCAAGATCTATTTGCAATCAACATCAACCCTATGCAATAGATCAAGGATGCACACACTCCCTCAAAGTTAAGAAAGGGACAATGTAATCAACAAATCAATGGACATCATTAGACATGCTTTGTACTCCATGTCCATAGATATCCTTGTATTTGTCTCTTGTGTGTTGGGACTAACCCATGTAGGTGAGAAGAGTAAGGAAACAACAAGGATGCTCCCAACTCTTGGTGATCTTCATCAACCTTGAGCATCCACCACTACCTCACCAACATGAAGTCTTCATTGACAAAACCCAAGGTTAGTTTACTCTAAGACTTGAGTCAAAGATTCTCTTAGTATGTGACAACATTAAATGCTTTATGTAAAAGTGGCAACCCCACTTGTGCTTAAACAATGAGTATGACCTATGAACAAGTATTCTTGCTTGGCTCCTAAGTCAAATACTCACATATAGACGACTTCGTCTTCGCCGAAGTGCTTGTTAGATGCTAGAGTGTTTGTGCATGTTTGCCATGATTTCATTTGACATCTTATTGTGTGAGAATGTTGGTCTGCATTTATTTACTCATTCGAGGATATCCAATTGTTTCTATTTGGCTTTTGATTTATCTTTTCCCAATTGGATATACAAGAATGCCTAGGACCACTTATTTAGCTATCTATGCTTTCTCACCTCATACTCTATTCATGATGCATCACAAAATTTGAACAAGTGCTTTTTGATCCCTCTTTGTGTGGAGCACTCGGAGTTCCGTATTGACAAGGACTGACCATTAAAACTTCCCTAGTGCATCTCGGTGGAACCAACCACAAAATCTCGGTCTTACCGAATGCCTAGGGTTGATGTGGTTTTCAATCTTGACACTACCGATTTTATCTTCTCGGTTACACCAAGTTTTCCTGTCAACTGACAGTTGAGGAACTCGGTGACACCGAAAAGTTAGAATCGGTGCCACCGACGGTGGTGGGTATACATACTGTGGACCATGATGCTTTGAAATTCAATCTCAATCGTCGTGCCTCAAAACCCTAAGTTGCCGCCTACGAGACCCCTGGTCGTCGCCCTTGTCTTCCTGCGCTCCTCCGCCGCTGGGAATCGCCATCGTCGACGAAATCCTCTCCATCGTCGCCGCCGTAGAGGATCCGCACCAAGTTAGGGTACGGATCCGACCTCTTTTGTGCTCCTCATCCAATTCTTGCGCATTAGATTCTAGTTTATCAATAAGACACTCTTTGCATGTATTCCTATCCACTCGAAATCTCCATATTCTAGCCAATGATGAATTTTCTAGGGTTTTGCCGTCCGCCCGATAAATCTCGGTGGTACCAAAGCAAACATATCGGTCTCACCGATGTGATCTTCTGTGTTGCTGAGAACTGACTCGGTGGAACCGAGTACCCCTTTTTGGTTCGACCAAAAAGGGTGCCAAGTTTCGGTTAAGTGAGTGAGTCTGTCTCGACACCACTAAAAAATTTGTTTCGGCTGTATCGATATTTATTTGACAGAATGCAAAAACCTTGAAAATTTATTGTTCAAATTTCAAAAACCAGCCTCATTTTGTGATGACTCATCTACTTCTGCTCTCCTATACTCTATTCACAGGTTCAGTACATCAGATGCTGAGGACAGTGAAAATTTTGCACAGTAGGGAGTTGATATGAGTTCAGGCACAGATCCCAGCTCTTGTTCGGATCCAGGCACCGTCAGCTCCCATGGGTTGCCCAAGACTGCCACAAGGACCAGGAAGAAGCTAAACTCTGATGAAGAAGATTTAGACTTTATTCCTAAGGAGACTCTTGCCAAGAAGCAAGAAAAGGCTGCTAAGAAGTCAGTAACTCAAGCTGATTCTTCCAGAAGAGTAGTTAGCAAAGTATATACACCTTCTGTAGCTATGAGAGCACCTAAGAGTGCTAGAGCTCAAATGACTCTATTCCTTGAGTCACCCCCAAGGAAGTCTATGCCTAAGAAGACAGGGGAGAAGAGAGCCAGAAAGAGGATCGACCATGTGACTGGCAGGCCTACATCCATGTATGAAGCTCTAGAGGAGACTTCTGGTGCTGTTGCTGCTGCTGAGGAGGAGGAAGAACATGTTGAGAAGGCCCCTCCCAATAAGAAAGCCAAGAACCTTATGGCTGATGCTATGCCAAAGACTGGCACATCCAAGAGCACATCCAAGGGCACCAAGTCCAAGAAAGCTATTACTGTAAAGAGAAAGAGGACTACCAGAGATATTCCTGCTTTAGAGAAGAACAAGGGTACAACCTCTAGAGTTGAGGATGATGATGATCTTACTACCTTGATGAAACTCAGACTACATCTTCCAGTACATGATGCCAGCCACTTAGTTGCTGAAGACATGAAGAAGAGGAAAGACTCAGGTTTGAGGGCATGGAGAGCTGTAGATCCATATGCCTAGAGGAAGAAGACTACTATTGACTATAGGTTCTACACGAGAGAGCAACAGGACTTTTATGAGACAATGCTGCTTGATAAGAGCCCAACTGTTAGCGACATGGGATGCGTTGATTGGAAGTTCATTAAGGAGAATGTGGACTACTTTCCAAGTGTCCAAGATAACTTCCACTTCATTGGTTTGGATGAGTTCATTAGCAGAGAACTTACTGCATGGAACAACGAGATGTTCATGCAATTCTACTCCATTGCACATTTCTACGGAGATGGTAGAATTGTATGGATGACTGAAGGAGCAAGGTATGAATCTACTGTTGAGGAGTGGGCTGCACTGCTAGGAGTTCCAAATGTTCAGGATGGTGATTTGGATGTATACTCTGAGCCCAAGGCAAGTCACAATGCCATGAAGGATATGTATACTCCTATCCCTGTAGACAAAGTGCAATCCCACAAGCTAGGATCTATCTACTATCTGCAAGCAGGCCTCCGTACAATGAACAGTATTTTGAGGCATACCTTGATGCCCAAGTCAAGAGATGATAAGATGATGCGATGCTGCTCCATTAACATGTTGATTCATCTTGATCAACACACCAGGATTAGAGTCATGGATTTAATTGTTGAGACAATCAAGAGGGTTGCTTTTGATCAAAAGCGCTCTTGCTGCTATGCACCCTACATCCAGTTGCTTATCAACTCTTAGTTGGAGAAGCACATTTTTGCCCTAGATCGTCCACATCAGCCCCTACAGCCAGATCTCGAGGATAATGTTGTGGTGATGGACCCAGATCATCCCACATCTGCTACAGCACAAGCAGAGGCAGAAGCTGTTCGAGCCCCTAGTGCTCAAGCCCCTAGATCTAGAAATGAGCAATTGGATCTTCTGATTTCAGTCGTTCAGGGCATGCAAAAGGATATCAAGGGGATTCTGGACAACCAAAACAGTCTTGTGAGGATTTGGAATCAAGGATCAAGACCCTTAATGATAAAGTGGACAAGGTGACGAAGACAGTCATAGAGCTTTAGAAGGAAGTTGACTCTGTGGACATCCCTCAGGTTTCTTCTACTGATTCTGATGATGATGATGATGAGACTGGATCACCTCTCAAGCCATGCACACAGTTCACTACTTAGGCTAGATCAGTCACAGTGCCTGCACCAGACTTGAGGCCCTCTTCATCAGCTCCTGCTACTGTCAGCATAGCTCCTGCTCCATTAGCTCCTGTTCTTCCAGTAACCACTCCAGCTCCATCCACGACATCTGCAGACATCTTCGTCGACTCTGTTCTCTCGACTCCTTCATCAACAACTGGAGGAGATCAGCCCAAGAACGCTTAGACATATGCCTTTGAACTTTTTGGTAACTTGTTGCCAAAGGGGGATAAGTTTATATAGATCTTTAGGCTTCGAGTGAGAGAGTGTTTGGTGTTTTGTTGCTATTTTCAAAAACAATGATCTTTTGTTTTGCTTGTGATACTCGCTTGATGATGTTTGATCAAACGCTTTGATGTGTGATGCTACTATTTCCTATCATCTTAATGCTTATGTGATGATCATTCATCTTTGATTGATTGTGTTGTGTTATGATGTTCATTCTAATTATTTCTCGCACACCACCAATTGGTATGTGACATGTAAGAAGTGACCCATGTACCTAATCGATTGTGCATTTGCATTCAAATGCAAATTTAAAATAATGCACAAATTTAGGGCAGCTCTTGCTTATCACATACTCCTCAAAGCGACGATTATATTCATTGATTATATCTTTGTCGAAGCTTTGATCTATATGTTGGCATCAATTACGAAGAAGGGGGAGATTGAAAGCATATTTGCTCCCTTGGTGGTTTTGGTAATTAATAACAACATATAAGTCATTGAACTAATGTTTCCACCAAGTATATTTCAGGAAAAGCTCAATGATAGGGATGGCAAAAGGATTGTGGAATTACCCCAAGATTCAAGGAAATAGGTTGTCCAAGCTTCAAGCAAGAGGACTCTACATTTTACATTTGTGAGAAATCACTATGAGTCCATAGGAAAGCCAATACTATTAAAAGGGGGTAAAGTTTTGATGATGGACAATATGCTCAAACGTGCACAAAGTGACAGTCACCAAAACATCCACAAACTCTCCCACTAAAGTCTGTCCAAAGCCATATATGCAAAATCGGTGCAACCAACATTCCTATCCCTATGCCACCGATTCTAGACTCTAGACAGACTCAGCCAAACCCTAACACTTCGGTGCAGCCGACACTGAACTCGGTGCCACCGAGTTGGGTTGCCAAGTTTCTATTACGCAAAGTTATCATTTTCGGTCCGTCCGAAAATGGTGAATCGGCATCACTGAGTTTGGTAAATCTGACCGTTGGTCACCTTGTCAGTGCAACCGAGATTTCTATATCGCTTTCACCGAGATTCAAAAGTTGCCAACTTTAAGTCACTTCGGTACCACCGAGATTTACACATTGGTGTCACCGAGTCTGACTTATTGTGTGTAATGGTTGGATTTTTGGAGATGCCTATATATACCCCTCCACCACCACCTACTCGAAAGAGAAGCACTCAGAACTATTCCATACCTATCCTACTTAGTTTTCTGAGAGAGAACCACCTACCCTTGTGTTGAGGTCAAGATATTCCACTCCTTCCATATGGATCTTGATTTCTAGCCTCCCCAAGTTGCTTTCCACCAATCCCATCCCTTCTACCAAGCCAAATCTGTGAGAGAATGATTGTGTGTTGAGGAGTCTATCATCTTGAAGCACAAGAGCAAGGAGTTCATCGTCACTACCGAGCCTATTACCTTTTGGAGGGTGGTGCCTCCTAGATTTGTTAGGTTTCGCTTGGAAGCCTCCTAGTTTATGTTGTGGAGTGAACCAAGAAGTTTGTAAGGGCGAGGAGATCGCCTACTTCGTGAAGATCTACCCATAGTAAGGCTAGTCCTTCGTGGACGGAAGCCGCATGGAATAGTCAAGGTTGCTTCTTCGTGGAACCCTCCATGGGTAGAGCCCTCCGTGGACTCTCACGACCGTTACCCTCCGTGGGTTAAGGACTCCATGAACGTGGACGTACGATAGCACCACCTATCAGAACCACGGGAAAAATCATCGTGTCATCACTTGTGTTTGCTTTCCTAACCCTCTCTTTAGTTACATGCGCAATGTCTTTACTTTCCGCTGCTACACTCTTAGACATGCATGTGTAGGGTGTTACTTGATATGCTATGAATGCTATAACTGCCAAGAATTAAAATTGAGAAAAAGGGAAAACTTTTATTTAGTCAAGTAGTCTAATCACCCCCCCTCTAGACCTACTTTCGATCCTACAAGTTGTCTATCTGCCTAAAGGCCAACAGGGACGATGGTCCCAAAGGTGCAAAGGTGCTAAAGGTGGCCAAAAAGTCCCTCTCTATAATGCCTTGGGCCTCCTTTTATATTGAAGGGGATCCCAAAAGTGGCGTACAGTGTGCACACGAGATGCACAGTGCAACAGTGCTATCTTACCTAACTCTGATGGAGTAGGACAAGAGCATTTAATGCTCCGTGAGGTTCCTAAGTATGCTAGTGGGACGGGACGGGGGCCCGTCCCATCGGCGTCGCTTGGCCCCTCACCAGCACCGATGCCGTGGCACGCGTCTAGGCGAATCGACACCTGTCCTGTGTGCTGGCGGTGCTTGTCGGGGTCTTGTCTTGCCGGGGGAGGGGGCCTTGCCTCACTTGGAGGCTCTACACCCCTCCCGGCAAGAACTTCCCAGTAGTCTTAAATCTTCTGTGCTGGTGCTCGATAAATTTTGCTGGGCCTTGCCACCGAGGTAGCTGCTATGGCCCATGCACGAGTAAAGGGGCACTAGGTGGCCCAAAAACTCTAGTGCACCGATAGTAGCCTCCGGCCTGGGCCATACATGTTGTGAGATGTTGTTGGGCTAGGCCCAACCGGTGCACGGGCACGCGTGGTAGGCCCTTACAGTTGCAACCATTGCACCTGCGACACTTCCCCACGACACCCATTGAATGCGGGTGGTGGGATAGGTGCGCGGCGCGGCCGTTATGATAGTGCGCCTGTGGGACGTTCCCATACCATCTTGCCTTTGGTAAAGAGACCACCCCGTGCCTTCCCCATAAAGAGGAGACCGCAGGGCCAATGCCCATTTACCTCTTCCCAATCTAAGAATCGTAGTTGCCTTCTTCCTCAAGCCCAAAGCAAAGCCACTCGCATCCGTCAGTGCCCCCGTGCCTTCTTCGTCCTTGATCTCCTCCTCCACCATCACCATGCCGCCCCAAGCCAGCAAGGACAAGGAGACGAAAGCTGTCTCAAGGAGTAAGGTGGCAAAGATGCGGAGGGAGGATGTCGTCTTCCCGTCGGGGCTCGGTGTGGCCGCCCTGAAGGAGCGGTACCGGTGGATGTGGGCGACGGCGACGACGGGGCATCCCACCACTTGCGTGGGCCCGGGTCCTTTCGAGGGAGGTCCAGGCAAATATCCCTTCTTCGCCGATTATTCTTACTGCGGACTCTGCCCCCCTACTCAGACTTCTTCACCAACCTCATGTTCACTTATGGCTTCCATCTTCTAGATTTTGCACCGAGCGCCATGACATACATGGCGGTTTTCGCACATCTGTATGAAAACTTTTTTGGAGTAGTCCCTAGCACCACCCTCTTCTGCCACTATTTTACCCCTCGCATCCAGCTCGGCGGATCCCTCTCTGGCGCCCTCACTTGGATTCCTCAGGAAGGAACAAAGGAGGTCTACCCTGAAGGGGCTTACACCGAGAGATGGGACGAGTGGCGGGGCAAGTGGTGTTGGCTCCGAGAGGAAGAGCCCCAGCCTTTATGTATGCCGCGACAGACCAAGATGGAGCGTGACAAGGACTGGGGTACCCTCAACCCAGAGGATGGGAAGCTCACAGTTGCGACCACTAGGATCCTCCGCCTCAATAACGCCGGCCTCACCGTGGAGATGATAGGAGCTGACTTCCTTTTCCGGCGTATCGCCCCCCTGCAGAACAAGGGGAGGCCGGCCTGGGACTTCAGGAACGCGGCGGATATCATGAGGTTGCGCCCCAGGCTAAACCACAATCTGGCCACCATGCAGCTCAGGGCCCTCTGCCAGAAGTTATTCAGGAGCATCATGGCGATCAAGCTGCCGGCGGGCGTAATTCCCTTGTGCAATAACTCGGCCCTAGGCAGAGTTATTGCCATGATGCCGGTGCTCGATGCCCATAGCCTCGACGCCACTTGGATGGAGCCACCCGCGGAAGAGGTGCAGAAGTTCTTTGACACCCTGTAGGAGATGACCATCCACAGGGAGGAGGGTCTCACCCGCGACACCACCGAGGAGGAGCTGGCGTACATCATCGACAGGGTGGAAGAAGCGGCGCTTGCCGAGGAGGCCAGCAGCAACGGGTTCTTGGAGGACGATGCCAGGGAAAGGGAGGTACTGCCGGGCGAGGATCTTACAAGGCAAGGCAGGGTCGCTGAGGAGCGAGGCGACACGTCCGCCCCCGACCACCTTGCCGAAGACGCGCCCGAAGAAGATCCGTCCGAGGAGGTCCAACCCCTTGTTCAAAGGAAAAGGCACGTCCTTAGGAACGCGGCCTCCGGAATCCCAGCTCAGCAAGCCTCCCTGAGTTGCATAGCCCCTGTCAAGGGGGCCACTAACAAGGCTACACGGTGACAAGTAGGCCATCGGCAGCCCGCGCCTGCCGTGACCAAACGATCTAGGAGCACCCCTCCTCCTCCTCCTAGAGGCTCCACGGCACAAGTCGCCTTCGACCTTTCTGCCCTAAGCTCGGGGGAGGAAGAAGAAGAGTAAGGATCCTGTCTCGTTTTCCCAACCTGCGGTTCTCTCATCCCTGCTTATCTAATCCGTCTTAATTCTTCCACAGGGACGCGGAAACGCTGGCGCAGCGGGTCATGAAGAGGGCAAGGACTTCGACGGTTGAGGGGTCATCGACAAGTGCCTCAGGCGCGCCGAGGGATACCACCGCCAATCCATAGGCTGGCCCGCGTTACAGTCCCCAACTCAAGCCCCGGCGAAGCCCCCAGCGTGAATACATTATTCATTTCCCGCTAGCAGGCTCCGGGGTGTGCATATTTACTACTGACATCGCCGGGCGTGTAGAGGGAGAGCGGCGATGAGGACAATCATGGCCGGCTGCCCCGGATTCACCGCCCAATGATTTTTCTCCGGCGAGAACTTCCTCCAGCACGCTCTATCGTGACGAGGAAGGGCCGGCAAACTCAGGTACCGGCGAGTCTCCGCCAGTAATCTTCATAGGCGAAGGTATTCCCCTCTTTCTCTCTATTCTTTTCTAGTTGTCTTCTTGAACTTCTCTCTCAGCTTTGTTTGGTTCGCCCCTAGTCTTCAGACATTCCCACGGCAGAGGAAATGGATGTCGACTCTGCCATCATGGAGACAGCGAGGGATGCCGCCGCTGAGGCCGACAAGGTCACCGGTGAAGAAGCCATCAAGAGCGCCGAGGCCGAGGTTGCCAAGAATGCTGCCGCCTAGGCCTCCAATAGGGCCGCCTCCAAGGCTGCTAGTGTCGAGGCACCTGCCCGAGAGGAAGAGGCCACCAAGAAGTCCGTCGATATGGTTGTCGAGGAGGCCGGCGGGGAGGCGGCCACCAAGGGCCAGCCGTTTGCGTCCGAAGCCCCTTCATCGAGCAGGTACTTCAAGGTTGGTGACAATTTGTTCGTTAACATCCCCCACGTGGTAGGTGCTGGGGCGCCACCTAGGGAGGGATCCCTAGTAGAGGAGGTCGTCATCGTTGCTGGGCTCGACGTTGTCAACAAGCCAAGTGCTGACAACAGATCTCAGGAGGAGCAACTCCTCCAGTCCATGGGCGACAGCTTCCGGAAGCTCCTGGCGCTTCACCGCGCCCGGAAGGAGAAACTCGACTCCAGGGCCGCGGTTATCAAAGTTGCCGAGGCCAGTTTCCAGGATCACATCATGGTGACCCAGGCTTGGTATGCCCAGGCCTCCAGGGACCTACAGATTGGCCAGTCGCAACTGAGCGAATGCTATATGCAGCAGTCTAACGCCGAACAGGCACAGGAGGAGGCCAAACAGCAGGCTGCTGCCGATGACGCTCGTTTGATGGTGCGCCGCATCTTGCTTGATGCTCAAGAGGAAGACCTCATCGCTTGTTAGAGGGCACTCACTGACAAGCTCCACAGCAAGGATGTGGAGCTCGAGGATCTCGTCGCGCGGCAGGTCCAGTCGTTGGAGTTGGCGCACAAGGAAGCACTCGAGGCCCTGGCGGCAGACCACGCCGGCAAGCTGAAGGATGCCGTCTATGTAGCCGAGGCTGCGAAGACCGCCAAAAGCTCGCTAAGGTAGAGGATGAAGGGACTGGAGGAGGTCCTCGAAGATCAAGGGGCGAAGGTCTCGTCGCTCGAGGCCGAGCAGGACAAGGCCGTTGCGAGCCTGATGGAGGCGCAAGTCGCTGCCTTCGACAAGGCCAAGCAGCTCTCCAAGGCCAACGAGTCCATCACCGACCTGAACTTGAAGCTCTCCACGCTGACGGGGACTCTCGAGGCCGTGAAGACTCGGGAGAAAGCTCTGGTCAAGGAGCTTCATGACGAGAAGTAGCTTGTCGAGAGTGCCGTCGTCTCCCATAATGACTATGTACGCGGAGTGGAGATCTGGGCCAAAACGCTCGTCCATGTCATGGAGAAGCTTGTCGAACAACTATCTGCCATGGGTCTAAGGGGGCCCTCGTATTCTCTTGACGACAGGATCTCCATGAGCAGCAAGGTGACCATGTTCTTCGACGGCTTACTCGGGGCCCTCGAGCAGCTCCATTCCAACCGGGCGGCCCACCTGGCCGATGAATCCCACAAGCTCTGCCAGGCCGTCCTCCACAAGGTGCTCATCAAGGTGGCGCACAAGAATCCTGACCTCAACCTCGCCAACGTTCTTGACTGCTTGCCGAAGGGTGCAGACATCCAGGCACTCAAGGAACTCGTCACGCCCATCGTCGAGTGGGTGAGCCAGGTCAAGCGGGTCGAGGGTGACCATCGGGATTAGTTTCCCCACTCCTCGTTGTTGCATGCGCCAAGAACGATTTATTTTGTGTCAGAGTCTCGGCAAGGCCGATGTAACACTTATATGCTTATGCCTTGGACGATAGTTATGTTATCTCCCTTGTTAAACCGCTTCTGTGTATGGGATTTTCCCTACGCCCTTCCTGGAAGAATCTTGCCGGTGTGCGTATCCCTACCATGAGCGCTTTGAGGACAGATCCTTAGCAGCCTGCTGGTGGTGCCACTGCCGGCAAGATACCTTGGTGTCCTTGGTCCGGCCGTTCAAGGCGTCGGCCTTACTTGAAAATGGGGTAAGGGCGTGAGCGCTTGGCACTTGGATTGTTGAGAGGACTCGGAGCGCGGGCGAAGAAACTTAAGCTGTTGAGCGGTCCCGAGCATAGTGAGGGCGCATCCAATCGCGGCAAGGTTCTCGTGCGTGTAGGTTTTCCACACAGAAGTCGAAATTGCTCAAGGAAAATAACTTTACAACAAGGATTCACATGGGGCTTTTGCAACTTATGTTTTTGTTGCCTTTCTCCTCCGGCAAGCTTTCTTTGGGACATCACTCATAGGTACCCATACCATTATTGCCCCCGGCAAAGCTGCACCCGAGGGGTCCTTCCGTCCCTTGAGGAAAAGAAAGAAGAGAAAATATGGATACAGAACCTTGGCGGTCCGTTAGCTCTTGTCGGGGTTAAGTGTAATGCAATATTCTAGATAAACATGTACGTAAGTAAACATGAGAATCGAACAGAATTGTGGAACACTTATCTTTATTTAACTGCGCACAAGGTCTGAGCCTGGCTTTGTACCAAGGATTCCATGCTTCGGCGGCAAGACTTGGACAAAAGGTGGTTGCCGAGGCTAGCCCGACAACCGCGCCTCATGGGTAGAACTTTTGAAGATGTTCGATATTCTAGGATTTGCTCACCGGAACGCCATGTTCACTCTCTAGGCGGACTGCGCCAGGCCTAGTGACTCGTACTACCCGATAAGGGCCTTCCCACTTCGGCGTCAACTTGTTTTGATTCTTGGCGGACTGAACTTGCCGAAGAACAAGGTCGCCTTCCTCAAGACTTCTGGCATTGACCTTGCGGCTATGGTAGCGGCGCAAGGCTTGCTAGTAACGCGCAACTCTCACAGCAGCCCGAAGATGGTCTTCCTCAAGGAGCGTTGCGGCGTCTTGCCACAACTGCTCTTGCTCGAGCTCGTCATAAGCGAGCACTCGAGGAGACCCGTATATGAGTTCCGTGAGGAGAACTGCCTCCACCCCATAGACAAGGGAGAAGGGTGTCTGACCGGTAGCTCGATTTGGTGTCGTCCTGATTGACCAAAGAACTACCGACAACTCATCAATCCAGTGCCTTCCGCACTTGTGCAGTTTGTCGAAAGTTCTCATCTTGAGACCTCGCAGCACTTCTACATTAGCCCTTTCCGCTTGGTCGTTGCTCCTTGGGTGGGCAACAGAAGCAAAACAGATTTTGTTGTCAACGTCTTGGGAGTATTGCATGAAGGTGCGGCTCGTGAACTACGTGCCATTATCAGTGATGACCCTGTTGGGAACACCAAAGCGGAAGACCAATCTTTTGCAAAACTTGAAGGCTGATTGTGCTGTCACCTTTCTCACTGCTTCCACCCGCGGCCACTTTGTGAACTTGTCGATTGCGACGTACAAGTACTCAAAGCCCCCGGCGGCACGGGGGAAGCGGCCCAAGATATCGAGCCCCCAGACCGAAAATGGCGAGGAGAGAGAGATTGTTTGAAGGGCTTGAGCTGGTTGATGTAGCTTCTTTGAATGGAGCTGGCATGCTTCACACTTGGTTACTAATGTAGTTGCATCCTGGAGGGAGGAGAGTTGTAACAGCCCGAGACCGACGTTCCAGAAGATTCCCCTTTTATTTCCATTCGCGTCATGTGTTCGTCTGGTTGTCGCATTCATCATCGCATCATCTGCATAGCATCGTTACCCGTTTTCGAAAACTTGCATCCGTTCATAGTCGTCGGTTCTCTTCATTCTTGCCGTTGCCCGTTTCGAGATCAGCCACACACGCACGCGCCCGCGGCATCATTTAAAATAAAACCATTTCTAAGTGCGCGCAAAAATATTCCTGAATTGAGTTGAAACTTCGCATGCGGTCTTGTTATGTGGTAGGTAGACCGCCTGTCGAATTTCGTCGCGATCTAAGTTCGTTAGATACCCCGTCGGTCATCCGTAGCAGTGGGGTCATCGGTTATCATCGGACGTTTTAGGTATTTTAAAACCTCTGTGCCACGGGCCACCATTGTCTCTCTTCCCCTCATAGCCCCTCTGCACAGCCGCCGTAGCCCCTCTCCGTTTCTAGACATCGAATCGATAACCGACATTCCGAGAACGGACAGCGACCGTAAACCCTAGACCCGAAACCTATATATAGCCCCTAGTCCCCTCATTCCCCGTGCAAACCCTGGCCTTCCCCCTTCTCCAGCCACCAGCCCACCCGAGCCCAGATCTGAGCCCGGGAAGCCCATCTGGGCCCGTTCCCGAGCTCCTGCCCGAGCTCCCATGGCAGCCCAAATCCCAAGCTCCTCCCGAGCCGCAGCCCCTCTAGTCGGCCTTGCCGGAGCCTCCCCTCGCCGCCGCCGGTCGTCGAAGCGCCGCCGCCGCAGTGCGCCAGGGCCTCACCGGTCGCCGCCTCTCCCTTCCCTCCTTCTCCCTCTCCTCCTCTAACCTCCCTCTCTTTCTCCTCGTGCCGCTGGTCCCTGCAGATCGCCGCTGCCGCCATGGAGTCACCGCCCGGACCTCCCTCCGGCCGGGTCCGGGCTAGCGCCGCTCGCCCAGCCGCCGCCCAGCCATCGCGCCGCCGCCGCCTGCCTAGCGGGATCGGGCAGGGGACGTCCCGCTCACCCATTGCCCGTTGACCCCGAGCCCTGCTCGTGCGCTGCCCACTCGTGGGCCTCGCCCAGGCCCAGCAATGCCAGTCGCCAGTCTCCCCAACACCACCGAGCCGGCCCAAGAGGGCCCAAAGTGAGCAGTCCCCCCCTTTTATTTTTTTATTTATTCTACGTCTTTAAAACGTTATAGGAATTAAACCATGCGTTGGATTTAAATAATTTAAAAATGTTAAATGCTTAGAAAAATATGTAGATTAATAAAATGTCATTTTCACCCATGCCTAAAATACTTAACATGTCATTTCCTACCATTTTGCATATATGTCATATTATTGCATTTTCATAATTATATAAACGCGCATCGGAATTAATCCAACCATCTAATAAAAATGTTCATATCATCGGCATTGCATTTTCATGCATGATAAAATTGTTAGCATGATGTTTGCATTTAATTTTGCATTAATGAATTGCTATAAGGTGGTTAGGCCTAATACTTGCATAATTAATTGTGATTAAATTTTCTACATGAACCTATACATATTATATATGTTTTCGGGGTAGAAAAATCCATGTGATTTATCTGTGCATTTAGTTTTGCCATTTGAGAATTTTTGTGTGCATGTCATTTATGCTGTGATGCCCTTTTATCATTTTCGTGGGACTTAATCCATGCATGTTTTTAAATAAATTTCAACATGAGAAATGCTCTTTGATATGTGTCCTAGCCCATGGACATTTTGCTTGTCATAGAAATGCATGTTTAGGTGTTGTTTTGTTGTTGTCAACTTGCTATAAAATTCTTCTGTTTTTGAGATGCCAAAATATTTCTAAGTCTGGAATCTGTAATATTTTGTTGCTGTCTTGCCATGTGATTTGCTAGTGATCTAGAACTCTTTTGTGGTAGGTGTAATGGAGTTATTGGTAGTTGATATTGTCCTCTAGCATGCTTTTAAGTTTCATGCCATAATATGTCTTGTAGCATATAGTTCCACTGCTGTCAATATGCCTTCGTGATAAAAACTGCACTGTCAAAAACTGCTATTTTCACTAAGTCTGAAACTGTTTTCAAGTATCCTTCTTGTGAGCTTCCTACCAAGTGATCAATGCATGTTTTGAATATGATTTGTGAAGATGAAATGAAGTGGATGTTGTAGGATATTGCCCCATGATTAGTTTGTGCATTTTAGATTATTGTAACTGGTTGTTTTCATATGTTCAAAATGCCATATTGCTGTTTTTGGCAGATTTCAACTAAAACTTGTTTTGTTGCTTGTGGGTGAACCGTAGCTCCGTTTTGGACATTCCATATATGAAACTTGCTTAGAATCTCATATAGTTTCATAATAACTTGCTGCATTCATGATTTGAGATGTTTGTGATTGCATTTCCCATGCATTTGCATTCATGCCATGTGCATCTTGTGTTGCTCATATCTTTTAGACCGTAGCTCCGTTTGAGATGTTCTATATATGTAAATCGACTAGAATGACATGTAGAATAAGATGGTATGCTTTATTCTTCTGTTTAAGAAATATAAAATATTATTAGTTTAGATCTGGACCAATTTCGAAATTAACATATGGGGTCATTTCGGAAATACTGTAAGTTGTTTCCGACCTCATTTAAGATGCCTAGATAGTATAGTTTACTTGTGCTTCACCTCTTGCCATGTTTATCAACATTTAATATTGCCGTGTACCTAACATGAGTGAACTAAATAATTCAAGTGTGGAGTTTCGTCAATATGCAACTCGTTGCACATTGAGCTTCACTTTAATGTGTAGAAGTTGTGTGATGTGAATTGTCATGCATTGCATATCAACCGGACATGCATCATATTTGTTGTGCATCGTGTCATGCATATGTTGTGGTGTACCTTGTGTTGATTGTTTGTTTCGGATTGCTTCTTCTCGATAGAGTTCCGAAAGCGTTCGGAGTGTGAGGATTCGTTCGACTACGTTGGTTCGTCTTCTTCATGGACTCGATCTTCTTCCGAGCGGGATCTCAGGCAAGATGACACATTTCCCTGGATACCATTACTATCATTGCCATGCTAATTGTCTCGTATTTTATCGTTATGTCTCGCTACCTACCACTTGTTTGACAAGCCTCCCAACATTGCCATGAAAAGCCTCTAACCCCTCCACATCCCAGCAAACCTTTGTTTGGCTATGTTACCGCTTGCTCAGTCCTTCTTATAGCGTTGCTAGTCGCAGGTGCATTTGCTTCCATGTGTCAACATGGACATTCTTTTGTTATATCACAATATTGCTGCTATTTAATTTAATGCACATATATACTTGGTAAAGGTGGAAGGCTTGGCCTTTTGCTCGGTGTTTTGTTCCACTCTTGCCGCCCCTAGTTACTTGTGAACTGGTGTTATGTTCCATAATTGAGCGCTCGTAACATGCTCGGGGTTGTTATGGGGACCCCCTTGATTTTCGGGTTAGAATAAAACTTGTCTGGCAAGGCCCAACATTGGTACTACGTTTGCCTAATAATTAATGAACTTGCATAGGGGATTTTCCGGACCCCGTGGATAATTGAAACAACCCTCGGGCCAGTGCTC
The DNA here is from genome assembly GCA_022496015.1 of Hordeum marinum. Classification (NCBI taxonomy): domain Eukaryota; kingdom Viridiplantae; phylum Streptophyta; class Magnoliopsida; order Poales; family Poaceae; genus Hordeum; species Hordeum marinum. Next base: position 238,832,175 of record CM039677.1, read on the forward strand.
CGCATGAGTGTTGGTCCACCTACCTAGCAATCGGCGGTGCCACCTCGGGGCAACTCGAGGCATTTTCAGGCTACCGTCCACTTCGCATAGACGGATGATGCCCGTGGATAGGGAGCGCACGGCTCTAGCTACGGATCTGGCTCACCGAGAGGCCTTGCTGGATTTGTTTTACCTTTCTCGAACGTCTTGAGTGAGGACCTCTGATTTTCTTCGGGCTATCTCGAGGTGTTGGATTTCCTTTGGAATTTCCTAGGAAGATCACGAGATCCGTGGTTGAGGTTATTCCCACTACGTGTGGTTAATTTATGATGGATGAGCTGGAGCACCCCTGTAGGGTTAAATCTTTTTGAGAAGCCGTGCCCGCGGTTATGTGGCAAACTTGGATACTTTGTTTAACACCCGGCCATAGCAAACTTGAAGTAAACTCTAATAAAATACACCAACTGTGTGCATAACCGTGTCTGTCTCTTTTCGTGAGTCCTTATCCGAAAGAGGACACGGTGGGGTTATGTTTGACGTAAGTAGGTGTTCAGGATCAGTTAGTGATCATTACTAGTTCACGACCGTTATGCGTAGACCACCATAATTTGTTTTCTGTACTCGTAAGTTAGCCACTCACCTAAATGCTTAGTCGCTTGCTGCAGCCTCACCACTAACCATACCTTACCTATTAAGCTTTAATAGTCTTGATACCCTTGGAAATGAGATTGCTGAGTCCATGTGGCTCACAGATTACTACAACAACAGTTGTAGGTACAGGTAATGCCATGATTTGATGTGAGCGTGTTGCTTGATTTGACTTGGAGTTCTTCTTCTTCTTCTTCTTCAATCTTGGATGGGTTCCAGGCGGTAGCCTGGGATAGCAAGGGTGGATGTCATTTTATCGTTTGATTTTGTCCGTAGCCGGACCCGGCTCTTCTGTATGATGTTTGAGTATGTTGTTGTATTGATGTGACTCTGATGTAGCTGTGGCGCGTGTAAGCCAATTCCATATACTCATCTCTTATGTACATGTACTCGTAATGATATCCATTCTTGCGAACGCATCGAGATGCGCTTCTATCCTTGTCGAGGCCCTCGTGCCAAAATAAGGATAGGACCACATCTTGGGCATGATAGTGGGCCAGGAGAAACTTGCCGGAACACCTTCCTGGCAAGTGCTCTTAATCCTATGTGGGAGCCACATATGCCTCTATGTATCTCTGCCAACAGCTCCAGTCCATCCTCCCGAGAAATGCACTTGAGTTTCACGCCATTTGGCCTCTTTCTGTACAGGATGTTGTCCACGAACTGATACATATGAGACTGGCGGGCTACTTTCTCTGCTTCCTCTTGTTCCTCGGGGAGTTCTCATGTCTGAAGGAAATGGACAATGTGATGTGCCCACGCTGGAGCCGGGGGCTCGACAACGAGGACCAAACGCCTATCTTCTGCCGGAGGAGCATTCGCCTCGACGACAAGGGCCTGAGGGCCCTCCGGAGTCTACTGCACCCCGGAAAGCCTGGCGGGAACGCGTGCTTGTACGGCAAGTGTCGGAGGTCTTGCCGGAGCGTAGCATTCACCGACAAGCCTGTCGTTCCCTTTTGCAATCTTCTCACCGGCGGCTTTGGGGAGCTTTGTCAGGAAATACGTGTCGGAACTTAGCTTTGTTATTTTCTCTTGTCCGGTTGATGGTGTCACGGAGGGTTGAGTTAGTTGGAGCACAAAAGTTGCTCATTCCATAGGTAACTTAAGGGCAGCACATTTTTATAGGCCATTAGCAACGCTGCCCTCTATACGCGGAATGTGCTCCATTTGCAGGCTGTCAAAATGTTCTTCCAACTTCCTTACTTCATCCACGTATGCTTCCATCATCGGACTCTGGTAATGTTTGTTCACTTGCGTGACGACAAGCCGAGAATCACCCCTGACAATGAGTTTCTTCATCCCAAGGTCTGCTGCGATCCTGACACCAGCAAACAGCCCTTCGTACTCGGCAGTGTTATTCATTGAACTCTCCTGGGGAAAGTGCATCTAGACCACATATCTGAGGTGCTCTCTGGTGGGTGCCACAAGAAGCACTACGGCACCAGCGCCTTGCAGCGAGAAAGCTGCATCAAAATACATGATCCATTCGTGTTCAGTTTCCTTGTCGGGGAGGGTTGACTCTGGAATCTCTTCATCGGGTGTTGGGGTATATTCCGCAATGAACTCCGCCAAGGCCCCGCTCTGAATGTTTAAAGTGCTTTCAAACTGAAGACCAAAGCTTGATAGTTCCAGGGCCCACTCCACAATCCTGTCGATAGCTTCTGGGTTCCGCAATATCCGTTGTAGCGGGAAGCGGGTGACAACGGTGATCTCATGTGCTTGGAAGTAATGACGCAGCTTCCTCGAGGCCATAAGAAGGCCGAAGAGCAGTTTTTGCACGCCAGGATACCTTGACCTAGCCCCCTGCAACAAGAAGATGACAAAATAGACTGGTCGCTGCACCACTTTCTTCTTTTGGGCTATCTCCTTCGACTGTGCAGATCCTTCATTGCTGGCACCAGACCCTGCCGAAGACTGTACCGGTTCATCATACGGCGGTCCTGCCGCTGTTGTCGCCTCTTTGTCGACCTCTTTAACGGCCATTAGTGTAGCACTCACCACTGATTTGTTGCCGCCAGATACAGCAGCAACGGTTCTTGTGGCTTTGGCGCGACTAGGACTAGCAGAGAGGAAATGTACCTCTTCAAATCCTGCAACGCCACCTCTGCTTCCGGAGTCCATTTCATTGGGCCTGCCTTCTTCAAGATTTGAAAAAGGGCAGGGCGCGCTCAGCAGATTTTGAGATGAACCTACTCAGCGCAGCAACACAGTCGCAAGACGACGTACGTCCTTGACACGTCTTGGTGCTTCAATCTGCTCAATTGCTTTGATCTTGTCAGGATTTGCTTCAATTCCTCGTTGAGACACAAAGAACCCAAGAAGTTTGTTGGACGGGACGCCAAACACGCATTTCTCGGGGTTGAGCTTCATGTTGATCTTGCGCAGGTTGCAAATGTTTCTTCGAGGTCTGATATGACTGTGGCCTTGTCCTTGGTTTTAGCCACTATGTCATCCATGTAAGCTTCCATATTTCTATGCACTTGGGGCTCAAAACCGATTTGGACCGCTCTCGCAAATGTAGAACCAGCACTTTTCAACCCGAAAGGCATACGTAAAAAGCAGTACGTACCACATGGGGTGATGAATGCGGTCTTCTCCTCGTCTTCCTTGGCCATGAAAATCTGATGATAGCCAGAATAGGCATAAAGGAAAGACAGTAAGTCGTAGCCGGCAGTGGAGTCCACAATCTAGTCGATGCACGGCAAGAGAAAAGGATCCTTGGGGCATGCCTTGTTGACATCTGTGAAGTCAATGCACAACCTCCATTTCCCATTTGACTTGCGCACTACGACTGGATTCGCCAACCATGTTGGATGGAGTACTCCTCTGATCAAGCCAGCCGCTTCGAGTTTCTTGATCTCTTTGGCAATAAAATGTTATCGTTCCAAAGCTTGCTTTCGGACTTTCTATTTGACGGGCCTCACACGAGGAAAGACGACTAGGTGGTGCTCAACCACCTGCCTGGGAACACCGGGGATATCAGATGGTTGCCATGCAAACACATCGATATTCACCCGTAGGAAGGCGACGAGCGCGCTTTCCTATTTTTCATCAAGGGTGGAACTTATGGTGAAAGTTCCCCCTGTGCCGTCCTCCTTGGCAGGCACCTTCTTGATCTCCGGTGGAACAAATTGTCGGTGGAGCTCTCTTGCACATCGTCAATGGGAGCGCAGCATTCCCAGGAGTTGTGCCTACCAGAATGTGCGCCAGAGGCCTTGTCGGTCTTCTTCCCCCCGGGAGCTTTAGTGGCGGGAGTAAGTGCCTTCGCGGCAGGTACTGCACCTGCCCCCCGGTAGAGTTGGTCGGCACAGATAAGGGCGCTTTTCTTGTCGGAGTGGATAGTGATGACACTCATTGGCCCGGGCATCTTCAGAACATTGTAAGCGAAGTGGGTGGCCGCCATGAACTTGGCCAGTCCCGGGCGACCAATGATGCCGTTGTACGGCAACGAAATCCTGGCAACGTCAAAAATGATCCTCTCCGTTCTGAAATTGATATCGCTGCCAAACGTCACCGGCAGCATGACCTTGCCCTTCAGCTGAGTTCTTCCCAAATGGACCCCTTGGAAAGTGCCCGTGGGCTCGAGATCCTCATCTGGGATTTGCAGCCTCTGGATGACATCTGGCAAGATCAGGTTCAGGCTGGCCCCACTATCAGCTAGCATCTTCGTCACCTTGGGGTTGCGGATTGTTGGAGAAACCAACAATGGCAGGCACTCGACCGCAGTTACGTGATCAAGGTGGTCCTCGGCGTCGAAGATGATAGGAGTGTTGAACCACTTCATAGGTCTCTCGGCATCGATGAAGGGCTCCGCCGCATTAACCTCGCGCACTAGCTGTTAAAGTTGGCGGTGGGAGGAATGTGATGAGGCACTTCCTTCTATACATATCATCTCTGTAGCCTTCTAGAACACTTGCTCGCTGGACTCGTCGTCCTCTTCAATGTCATCATCGTCTCACTCTTGATTGTCGTGGCCGCAGATGGGCCGGTCCTTCTATTGCTTGGGCTTGCCACGGCGACCACTTGGCCCACATGCTTCTTGCCGGATCCCTCAGCACCATCCTTGCCCTTCTCCTTATCTCGCCTCTCGTACTCGACTTTTTGCTTCTCGGCAAGCTGTTCAACTTACCGACAGTCTTGGAGATCGTGGCCCTTGGTGCGATGGATTCTGCAATACTGCTTGTCGGAACCCTTCGGCTTGTCGGCAGTCGTCAGGGCGTGGCAGGGGCGCACCCGGTAGCATCGTTGCCGGGGCTATCGACCTTGCCCTTTTTGGCTGTGCCGGGGTTGTTGGATCCCTCGACGGCAAGTATGGTCTTGCTTTTGCGCTTCTTGTTCTGCCGCAAGCCCTTCTTTGCCGTGGCAGCGGCGTCTTCTTCTTCAGAGTCGTCCCCGCGCCAACACTTCACCGGGGAGTCTCCTTCCTTCTTCAGCCTGAGCACATATATCTACCAAAGCATAAAGCTCGGCAACGTCCCTGACCCTGTTCATCGCCAGCTCTTCTCGCATCCTGCGGTTGCGCATGTTCTAATGGAACGCGTTGATAACAGCAGCGAGATGAACTTTGGGGATGTTGTCGTGAACATGGCTAAACTTCTCGATGTACTTGCGCAGGGTTTCACCTTCCTTTTGGGGATGATGTGTAGACTACTGGCCTTGCCAGGAGCTTGATGACCTCCGGTGAAGGCACCAACAAACATGTGACATGGGTCCGACCAGGAAGCGATGGACGCCTCCGGCAAGTGCATCAGCCATGACCTGATGTTGGGTTGAAGCACCAACGGAAAGTAATTGGCCAATATCTTGTTGTCGCGGCCCCTGGCAGCCTGCACCGCGATGGTGTAGACGCTCAGGAATTTCGACGGATGGGTCTTGACGTCGTACTTCTCCGCGACTTCCGGTTTGAACGTGCGGGACCTGGGCCACTGGACTCACCATAGCTCATAGGTAAATGCTGGACAACCAACCTCGTAAGGTAGGCCGACAGGATACCCTGGCACAGGCTTGTCTACAGCGGGCCCCATGCGCCTGTTCGACTGGAGGCGTGCTTCTCGACGTCGCTCAATCGCAGTTCGGTCATCTTCCTTGCCTCATTCCCGAAGAGCATGACGCTGATAGCAGCGCGTCCATGGGTCAAAGGATGCCGTCGAGTAACCGTCGTAGGCGTCGGCCCGTCGGTTCGGCGACCGGTGATGCTGTCATAGAGGAGAGTGCGCGGAGGTCATGCCAGCTCCGGGCGCTTCACCACTGGTCCGAGACGGCCCAGTGGGTCAAAGTTTGTCTGCGAGGCTGAGGAGGCTCTGAATGGTGGCTCTCCATTCGTCGAGCATCTCTGCAGTGGGAGGAAAATTTTGGAGTAGCTTCGCTCGCGCCATCGCTTCTTCCGACGTGGGCGGTAGCAAACGGCGGGAGGAACACGAGGTGCTCTGACTTCTAACCATGTTAGAAGGAGCACCACCGCGGTCCCGCGTCGGCATGCCACTCCCGCTTGCATGTAGGTGAGCGTGCTGGTCCCGCGCATCCTGAGAATGACGCGGAGGGGCTTTACCGTGGGACGCTAAGGGCAGTGGGGCCCGTGGCGTGGCTGTCCCCGCGGGTCCTAAGAAGGTCGTGGTGTAGGCGCCAGTATGGGTGCCTTGGAAGATACTCTTCCACCCCCGGAGTTCGCAGTACCCCCCGGAGGCGATACCGCTATGTCCTGGGACCTAGGGGCGTAGGGATTCCCACTGCCGACATGGGCGTCCCCGCAGAGAGCGCTGCCACTTGCTTGGCCTTCCTCACCGGAGTGCCGCGGAAGCTCCGAACCTCCGCCTCCTCCTCCTCAACCCGCGTCCACGTTGTCTCCTATCCGCACGGATACAGGGATGGCAGACGTGGATGGCAGATGTTGTCTCCTGTCTGGCCCTTCTTCCTAGGGGCCATGGAATTGGGGTGCGGATTACCAGAACGAGTTCACACCGCTCATGCGCACCTCCTACCTGGCGTGCCAAAGATGTCATGGGGAACGAACACCATTGGGGTCGCGGGTATCCTTTCGGTTTGGCAGGCGGCGGCCGCGTGCAAAGAGCCGGTCTGGTAAGCAACACACAAGGAATTTTTACCTAGGTTTGGGTCGCACGGATGCGTAATATCCTACTCCAGCTTGGCTATATTGATCGTGTTCTTGGGTTCTAGCTATAGGAGCGCCATGAATGGCTGCTACAGGAGGTCGATGACCTCTAGTTGTCTATCTGCCTGAAGGCCAACAGGGACGAAGGTCCCAAAGGTGCGAAGGTGCTAACGGAGGCCAAAAAGTGCCTGTCTGTAATGCCCTAGGCCTCCTTTTATACTGAAGGGGATCCCAACAGTGGTGTATAGTGTGCATACGAGATGCACAGTGCAACAGTGCTATTGCACCTAACTCTGACGGAGTAGGACAAGAGCATTACCGCTCCGTCAGGTGCCTCAGTCTGCCAACGGGACGAGACGGGGGCCCGTCCCATCGGCGCCGCTCGGACCCCCTCCAGCACCGATGCCGCGACACGCGTCCAGGCGAATCGACACCTGGCCTGTGTGCTGGCGGTGCTTGCCGGGGCCTTGCTTTGCTGGGGTCTCGCCTTGCCGGGGGAGCAGGCCTTGCTTCACCTGGAGGCTCTACACCTCTCCCGACAAGAACTTGCCGGTAGTCTTGAATCTTCTATGACGGTGCTCGATAAGTTTTGTTGGGCCTTGCCGCTGAGGTAGCTAGGTGGCGCAAAAACTCTAGTGCACCGATAGATATTGTTGGCGTTCTGGGATCGGGGGTACCCAGACCTGCCTGCCAGCGGACCAGGGCATGGCCCACTTTTTCAGCCATGCACGGCCTGGCGAGACCGCGGCCAAAACGAGGCCCTCGCGAGGGCCCTGGGCTCGCAAGGAAGAATAACATCAAGACCAGCGAAGGACGGGCCTCCTCAGGCCCCCTCCGGAGCGGCGGAGATCTCTATGAAGCGCCTGACCTCGGGAGGCCAGGGATGACGCAAGGCAGGACAGATGGGCACGAGTGCACTAGGTGGACAGTTTCTCCTTTGGTGCAAAGGGGGGAGAGGATAGACGCGGGTTCCCAAAGCGTCTGCGGGAGTCTCGGACTAAGGGGTCCTCGGGTCGTCGCCTATCTCCTAATAGGCAGCTTGGTGGGCCATTCTGTGATTGTCGTAGGAAGGGCCGGATACATTGAGAGTCCATATTCCAGAAGGAAGCCCCGAAGGTGCGTTGTCCACTCCAAGTCAAGATGAGGAAATCGACATCTCCATCCTCGGCAGGAGACCTACCATGTGTAAACCCTAGTACCCCCCAGTGTCTATATTAACCGGGAGGGTTTTAGATTGTAGGGCAGAGAAACTCATCTAGGGTTTAGCTATTAGATCTCGAAGTATATCAACTCTGTAACCTTCATACCATCAATATAACCAAGCAATACTTAGGGTTTTACCTCCATAGGAGGGCCCGAACCTGGGTAAACATCGTCTCCTTCATCCTCTGTTACCATCGATCCTAGTCTCACATCTTGGGACCCCCTACCCGAGATCCGCCGGTTTTGACACCGACATTGGTTCTTTCATTGAGAGTTCCACTACGATTGCCAAAGGAGTCGATGGCTCGCGTTGTCAACAATGAAGAAGTCCGCAACATGGACACTTTTGTCCCCGGACAAATCTTCGCTTTCGGCAGCATTGTGCTGCATGCTGACTCGACCGCTCATCTTGTCCGGGTCGGGAGTTTCGTCCCTGATCAAGAGGTTAGATTTGGAAACCTAGAGTTCTCTGTAGACTATCGGGGCAATCTATCGCTAACCGGGCTCGCAATCTTACCTGACGTGCTCGAAGATTCTGAGGCCTTAACCTTGGATTCCTCTTTCGGTCCCGCCCACGGGATCCACCCCAGCGATGACCTGGATTTTAGTCCTGATCCGGCCATAGCGCCAGACTCCGGAGATCTGTTCCTACCAAACACTACCTTCGCGCAAACGCATCAGAGGTTAACTCCGAAAGCTCTGAGCAGGTTGACCCAATTGAGCTCTCGACACTCGACGAGCCCTAGATCGGATCTTGTCGATGAAAATTACCAATGACCCAACCCCATCCATGCTCATATCGGTTTCAAGGAGGGTCAAGAAGAATTTTTCATCCCACCCACCACCCACTTGATAGCCAATGTCGAAGACTTAACTAAAGAGGCAAAAGACATGGATGAGGAAGATTGCGCTCCCACCCCCGTTAACACAGGGCGCTGGGTTGTGTCCTCCACCTACGACGTCTACATGGCGGACACTCTAGCTGATAATGGCGAACACACACCCAAAAATGATGGCAGCAAATCGAGTGAAGCAACGTCAAGGCGCTGGAAGCCGCAGAAATGATCAAAGGAGAAAAGGGATAAAAAGTGTCGGTGCACTAGAGTTTTTGGCTACCTAGTGTCCCTTACTCGTGCACGGGCCATAGCAACTACCTCGGCGGCAAGGCCCAGCGAAAGCTTATCAAGCACCAACACGAAAGTCCAACGCTGCCGGCAAGCCCTTGCTGGGAGGGGCGTAGAGCCTCCAAGCGAGGCAAAGCCCCCTCCCCGGCAAGGCAAGTCCCCGGCAAGCACCGCCAGCGCACAAGCCAAGCGTCGATTCACCTGGACGTGTGTCGTGGCATCAGCACTTGAGGGGGGTTGAGCAGCGTCGATGGGACGGGATTCCGTCCCGTCCCGCTGACGGACTGAGGCATCTAACGGAGCATTAAATGCTCTGGTCATACTCCGTTAGAGTTAGGTCCGATAGCATTGTTGCACTATGCATCTCGTGTGCACACTGTACGCCACTGTTGGGATTCCCTTGAGTATAAAAGGAGGCCCAAGGCATTCTAGAAGAATACTTTTGGACTGTCGGATACCTCCACTTTTGGGATTTAGGACTCTCCGAACACCTAGAGAGACCTCCACCCTTTGTCTAGAGTTCATGGCGCTCCTGTAGCTAAGACCCAAGAACACGCTCAATACGTCCAAGCAGGAGTATGGTATTACACATTCGTGTGGCCCGAACCTGGGTAAAAGTTCCCTGTGTGCTGCTTACCAGACCGGCTCTTTGCACGCGTCTACCCCCTGCCAAACCGAAAGGGATCCCCGCGGTCCCATAGGTGTTCGTCCCCCATGATGAAAAGCTATCGCTGGCACCGGGGACGGGGATACCCCGGAAGACCTTGTCAATCGTGATATTCCTGAACATCCTCTAGAGGATCAGAAGAGGCCGAAAGATCAGCGCAACCCCGATGATCTAAATGATTCCTATGATGACAACTACCTCCCCCATGTTGAGGAGGAGGACATCCCGGAAGCCGATAACTTCACGATCCCCGAAAACCTTGAAGATCAAGAACAGTTCAGGCAACAGCTTATAGCCACGGCCCGCAGTCTGAAGGCAAAAGAGTGGCAGCTTAAGGCCAAACAGGACAACCTCAATGATAGATGTATAAGGGTCCTATCAGTTGAGGAAGAATAAGGTAGCGGTCTATTGGACCAACCCCAAAGCTATCCACGCTGAAGGCTGCTGCCACAATTCAATGACGAGCTTACTGTTACACCATCTCCCAAACATACTCCATACGACAAGCCAGACTGCCCTCCTCAAGGATGAGACAGGGCGGATGATGACACCGGTTATAGGCCGACAATACCCCGAACACGGGGAAAAGATCCAATAGAGCCCAATGACAGGTTTGACCCACGACACGACCTGGACTATAGAGCACGTCGTACGAGATCCATCTACAGATCTAGAGGGTACTCACCCTATAGACGGGAGGGGTACCGGCCTTGGCTCGACCGCAACAATGGAGGTCGGGAACGAAACCGGGCCAGAACAGACGTCGATTACCAGCGTGACATAGCTCGGGTCAGAGGCGCTGCCCACCCACTGTGCTTCACCGACGAGGTGATGCAGCATCAGTTCCTGGAGGGATTTAAACCTGTGAACATAGAGCAATACGATGGAGCAACTGACCCAACAATATGTATCGAGGATTTCCACCTCCACATCCACATGGCACGAGGACATTATCTCCACGCCATCAAATATCTACCCCTAAAACTCAAGGGGCCAGCTAGGCACTGGTTAAACGGCCTCCCCGAAAATTCCATCGGGTATTGGGAGGATCTAGAGGATGCATTTTGATCTAACTTCCAAGGCACCTATGTTCGGCCGCCGGACTCCTCTAACCTGAGCAACGTCATCCAGAAGGCAGGAGAATCTGCTTGGCCATTATGGAATTGAGTCTTGACCGAGAAAAACCAGATTGTTGATTGGACGGACACCGAGGCAATAGCCTCCTTCAGGCAAAATATTCGGGATGAATGGCTGGCTCGCCAACTCGGTCAAGATAAACCTAGGACAATGTCCGCCCTTACATCACTCATGACTCGCTTTTGCACGGGCGAGGATAACTGACTAGCAAGACGGAGCCACAACCCCGAATACCCCGTAACCTCCGAAGTTCGGGATGGAAACGGGAAACTAAAACGCAACAAGAATAAGAGCCAACACAACAATAGTGATGCCCATGACATGGCCGTTAACGCCGACTTCCGCAATTCCCGACCCAGGCAACAGAAGAAGCCTCCTAAAGGCAATCGCGGCGGACCTCCCCCGCGGGAAAAAATTGCGGAGAGGCCTTGTCAGATCCATGGAACTCAACATAAGCACGCTAATCAAACCAACCGCAACTAGTGGTTGTTCAAACAGGCTGGCAAACTCGCAGCTGAGGATCAAGGCAAGGGCCCACGAAGCTAGGATGAGGATGAGCCCCGCGATTTGATCGGTGGCTGATAGAATAGTTCCCTCCAAAGGTAAAACCCATGAATATGATATACGCCACTCATACACCCAAAAATGAGTGGAAGTGCGCCCTTTGAGAGGTCTAGGCCGTAGATCCTGTATCCCCAAAGTACAACCCATAGTCGGCGTACCCGATCACCTTCAATCGACGTGACCACTCGGCCAGTATCCGTCATGGGGGGTCAGCCGCCCTCATCCTAGACCCCATCATAGATGGGTATCACCTCACTAAAGTCCTAATGGATGGAGGAAGTAGTGTTAATCTAATTTACTCAGACACGGTGGAAAAGATGGGTATAGATCCGACAAGGATCAAACCCAGCAATACTACCTTTAAAGTAATGATCCGCGGCGTCGAAGCCTAGAGCACGGGCTCTGTAAGCCTAGAAGTAGTGTTCCGTTCGCCCAATAACTTTCAAAGCAAAGACTTGATCTTCGACATTGTACCTTTCCGTAGTGGCTATCACGCCCTGTTGGCCGTACAATGTTCGCTTGCTTTTACGCCATCCCACACTACCCATACCTCAAGCTCAAGATGCCTGGGTCCAAGGGGGTCATTACTGTCAACGGCAACACAGAGCGCTCCCTCTGAACATGCATTGGCCCTCGCCGTGGAATTCCATTACAATCAGGATCGGCAAACACCGACATCTGCCGTAAAGGCATGTAAGGATGAGAAGCGAGCTCGGTTTCAGCCCGAACTCCCAGAACCTTCTTCTCCCCAGAAATAGGGACTCGCCCCCCATTGCACAACCCTAATGCCAGCAAAACACATGCCAAGAAGGCACAAATTCGCACTTAAGATTCCATGGGCATCAGTGGGGAACAACTACCAAAGCACAAGTGTTCGGTTGGACCGAACTACCAGCATTATAAGTCTTTGGACATACAGCAGGTACCATCAAGGACCTGCTAAAGGTAAAGCCCATCAATACTTCGGTGAATTCTCAAGATCCACTTTCCAAGGTCCGCTCGGCAACAACATTACCCATAAAGGAATGCACCCCCCAGGAACCATAGGAATGGACAGGCGACCGGTCATATCGAGGAAGTCAGGACACCCATCGAAGACCCCTGGTAATATATTTCATATTCAAGTACCTGTAAACAGTTGCTTCGTAAATTCGAGCTATAAGAGTCATTGAGAAAAATATAAGACCATTATGCATGGCCGCTTGGCTGCCTTTGCTTTTTTGTACATACTCTATTTCCTCCCTCCTCAATGCTCCTTGCGAAACAGTTTGGTACACATTACGACGAAACCGGGGGCTCGAATTTAAAATATTGCCCTAAGCACAATCGATCATGTGTTTGGCGTCTCGGAGTTCGCTTTATATGAATTGATTCCAAACTATGTCTAGGGTCAATAGTTAGGTTGCACGGCTCCTGTGATTGCCCCTTTACGTTCCGCTCGCTCGGCTAAAAGGGTTAAGGGAGAACCATTGTGATTATGTTTCCAGCTAGCCTAGTCAAGCACCTCAGGGGAGAAAGCCGAAAACTGACTATCATAGTACGCGAGAACCGGTCTGCGAATCCGAGCATAAGTGTTATACTAATATCTTCGTTAGAGGTTATTCCATGTCATACGGTGGGTTTGGTATTCGTACAAACCATGTGATGCCGGCTTTAGCCACGGTTCATCCGAACATCACAAACCATTGGAGGCTAGTCATCATCCCCCGCATTCCTTTTTCACGCTCCTATGGCTAAGTGAAAGAAATAAAGCATCATGGTATGATTGCCTTGTCCACCTCACACTGTTGTGTTCGGGTACTGATAGCTCGGCTAAGGGTAACAGTGTGGAGGTAGACACACCTCGCGTAGTATCTACATGGGGGCTGAAGCCGACGACTCGCAACTTTCAGTTTAAATGGCACATGAGAGTTATAGCTAATGCAAAGCATAAAAGACATGATAGACCATGCATCATAACCATAAAAGCGATGAAAGGTCTTTGGACATACTACAACGCGTTTACTCATAAATGTTATCTTTTGAGCACTGACCCTCTATTGCCTGAGCACCCTCCATCACTACGGACAAGTATCGCTCAGGGCACCTATGCTCCTATCCAGGGGGTGGAGGAGCGGTGGCTATCTTCGTCGGATCAAGCCCCGGCCAGTGCACTTTGGCCCTTGCAAAGGCCATTCGAGCTCCCTCGATGCAGGAAGAATGCCTTAGCGCGTCAATCCGAGGCGAGGCATCGCTCAGCTTCCGCACCAGGCCGAAGTAACTGCCCGACAATGGCTCGTCGGGCCACTGCCGGATGCAGAGATCCTTCATGGCTGGCTCCGCCATCCGGTGTAGCTCCATCAGTTGCTTCATCTGCTCCATGAGGAGAGGAGAGCGCTGGGAAGCTTCAAATTGCGCCCAAAATAGCTGAGCCTCACCTCCCTCTTATCGCAAAGCGTAGAACTGGTTTGCATCCGCTACACTCTTCAAGAGATCCGAGATGGCGCCTGAGGAATGCCACACCTGTGTGAGCAATGCGAACTTGCTACCACTGAAGGCACACTGTAGTAAATACGGCTTACCATCTGTGATCGCCTTGACTTGGCGAATCTATTCCTGAAAGAACGGCATGTCCACCCGCTCCTTTTGGAGGTCGGCTTTCAAAGAGGATAAATCAATAGCTTGTTCCTTGCCCTTCTGCTCAAGGTCCTCATATTTTTGGCTGGCATCCTTAAGCTCCTGCTGAACCTCCCCCACCCGAGCCTCATGCTTTTCGCTCGCGATTTTTAAGGCGGAGAGCGCTACCGCTACCTGTTTGGCTGCTGCCTTCTCTTCCACGGCCTCTTGCTTCATGTGTCGCAGCTCGGCCTTGGGCTTCTCGACTTCCTTCGCCGAGGCTGTGTAAGCAATACAAATTATAATTATACTAAGTCAACAATGTGAATCACTAATGCTTAATAGATCGGATATTCCAGGACGGCTTACCTTGTGCCTCGTCGAATCTCTTGTTCAGAGCGTCAAGCTCCTCTTCGGAGCTCTTGAGCTTCCTATTTAGCTCGTCAAACTCTGCGACATTAATGGCCGCCGCTGATCATGAAGCCTACAAATAGCACATATGTATTAGTTTATATGAGTTCAAACACCTGAACTGTCAAGACCATGACCCTATGTTCGGTCCTCTTAAGGATTGTTAGAATATTATAGGATGAATAATGTCTCATACATTGTTTTATCATTTCTTTGTATTTGACCCTGCGTGAGTTTTTCTAAACTCACCAAGGGCTCGGGGGCTGCTATATATAATGATAGCACAAACCTAATAAATTAAAATTTTAGGAAAAGAACATTATGTGGCTCACCTGGAAGCCCGTTAGGAGACCGTTGAAGGCCTCCTTCAGTCTGCTATCAATGGACTGAATGCCTTGCAAAACCGTCCCCATAAGGGTTCGGTGATCCTCGAAAATGAAGGCGCTTGATAGTGCCTCCTCCATGACCGGCCACCCAGTCATCGGTGGTGCCGGTGGTGATCCGTTAGTCCGATCTTCAACCGGGGATTGAACCGGTGCCTCTGGAGGAATTATGCGCTCCGTATATGACCTCAGAGTGGACTAGATATCCCTTTATCCAGTCTCCTCAGTAGCTGGCAGGGGCTCCTCCTCCCGGTCTTCGTGGTCGGGGCATTAACCTCGGCCATGACATTGTCACCCCCACCACCTGTGTTCGGCTCCAAAGGAGCCTGGTGGGATGACACCTCCGCGGCATCCTTTGCGGCGGCTAGAGGTGTGGGATGCGACACAGTCCCACTCTCCACTAGCTCGGCGGGTGGAGTCTCCCCGTTTCAAACTTGCTCGGTGGGGAGAACGTGTGTTGGGCTGTGGATCAAAAGGCGCTCACACATTAATAACATTTAAAACTTGGCATAAATAGCCCAAGGAGTCTTTAGATTCTTACCTTCGAGCTGGGGGCTTGACCCTTAGGTTCCTTTGAGGAACCTTCTCGAAGTCCTCAGACTCGGTGTCTGAGTCTGAACTATCGTCAGGCTGGACCAACATCGGCCGACGTGCCCTTTTTGGGACAGGAGGAGGTACCTCCTCCGTAGTGTCCGATGACACCGCCCTCTTTCTTGTGAGGGAGGAATCCCCCTCCTCGTCGTCTTCATGCTCTTCCTCATGGTTAGAGGAGGCATGGGTTTCCTCGGACGCAGCGTCCGTCTGGTCCTTTATGCGGGGACCTCCTCTGTCCTTCTTCTTCTCTTTCGTTTATGGCGCAATGGAAGGTGGCACGACGAGCATCTCCGACAACAGCTTTGACCTAGGGTCTTCAGGTTGTTGTGCCAAACAGTTGATTATCGTGGCTTTTCTTAACCATTTCTGCAAAGATGAGGGGAAAGGTGTTTAGATCTTTTGTCGGAAAACAAAGCTGATCAATTGAAATTATATTATACCTGGGTAGGAGGGTTATCGGCGTGAAGGCCCCGATCCGCCTCCTTGGCTGGCCAGCTCTTCCAAGGTTTGAACAACGCCTTCCATAGTTTCTTTGGAGTGGTGCATAAGAGCTCACGAATGGTAGGATCATCATCAAGCTGATAAGCCCACATGGGGGAGTCCTAGTGCTTATAGGGAAGGATGCGGCATCGAAGCATAATCTGGACCATGTTAACCAGCTCGATCTTAGCCTTGATCAATGAGGTGATGCGCTTCTACAGCTTGTCCACCTCCGCATCCAACCACCAGTCAAGGCCCTTTTGGAGCCATGAGGTCAATCTTGTGGGGGGTCCAGATCTGAACTCGGCTGGAGCAACCAGACCATCTTCCCTTGGCTCGGTGATATAAAACCACTCCTTTTGCCAGATCTTGATGGTTTCAATGAAGGTGATGGTCATCCATCCGACACAGGGGAGCTTGCTGACGAACGCCCCTCCACAGTTCACTTGCTCGCTTGCGATGGTCTTAGGCTTGACATTGAAGACCTTGAGCCATAGGCCAAAGTGTGGTTTGACCCATAGAAAGGCCTCGCAGACGATGATAAATGCTGATATGTGCATGAAGGAGTTCGGGGGAGGTCGTGGAAGTCTATTCCATAGAAGAACATGAGACCCCGGACAAAGGGATGAAATGGAAAGCTTAGTCCCGAATGAAGTGGGGGACAAATACCACCCTCTCGCCTGGCTTGGGGGTGGGAACCACCCAGTTCTACTCCGAGGCGCGGTGGAAGACGTTGGCGGGGAGGTAAACGGCTTCCTTCAGGTCTCGGATGTCTTAGTCAGTGACTATGAAGGCCTCCCACTTGCCGTTGGAGCTCGAACCCGCCATGGCTAAAGCTCGGAGGAGAAGTCGAGGAAGAACTGGATCTAGGCACTCGAAGCTTAGGGAGATCGGGGAAGCCGATGATGCGAATGGGGAGCGTGCATAATCCATGAGGGTTTTTCCTTGTATGAGGCGTGATGACGATTAGCCTCACTTTACTGTGCCTCAAATCCCTCCGCTTCTCAAGACGTGCGTGTCGTTATACACGCGTAAAGAAACTTGATATGATTAATCATATCCCGTGTGAACGGAGCACGATTTATGCATTGATGAATCGTGTTAAGGTAAAAACGGCCTCAAACCGCGAATCGAGTTTTCATAACTGGTTCAGTGGTCGTGGTGGGCTGCGACCCATTATCAGAAAGTTTGGCAATATACATTGTTTACACATTGACGTTTGGCCTTCAGGACTAAGTGACTGACGGTGTTCGGTCGATCATATGATCAGAAACATTACGTGTCATCGAAGGCCGAACTAATTTCAGCCAATCATTAAATGGGAAGAAGAACTCACCCCACAAGCCGGAGAATCTAGTCACATGGAGAATCAGAAGTTAAGACCCTTGGCATTGGGGGCTAGTTAGGGGGATACTGAGGGAGTCCTGGACTAAGGGGTCCTCAGGCCGTCGACCTATCTCCTAATAGGCCGGCTTGGTGGGCCATTCTATGATTGTCATAGGAAGGGCCGGATACATTGAGAGTCCATATTCCAGAAGGAAGTCCCGAAGGCGCGTCATGCACTCCAAGTCAAGATAAGGAAATTGGCATCTCCATCCTTGGTAGAAGACCTACCATGTGTAAACCCTAGTACCCCCCGGTGTGTATATAAACTAGGAGGGTTTTAGATTGTAGGGCGGAGAAACTCGTCCAGGGTTTAGCTATTCGATCTGGAGGTAGATCAACTCTCTAACCTTCATACCATCAATATAGTCAAGCAAGACCTAGGGTTTTACCTCCTTAGGAGGGCCCGAACCTAGGTAAACATCGTCTCCTTCGTCCCCTGTTACCATCGATCCTAGTCTCACTGCTGGGGACCCCCTACCCGAGATCCACCGGTTTTGACACCGACAGCGTCCCCCAAAGGTTTCCATTCCGGTGCAACGAGAACACGACCACGAGGCCAGCAGGAAGGATGTCATCTTTGAGCGCACCTCTACATAATCGATAGCTCCTTTGCACATGAAGACCACCTTTTGTCAGGTTAAAGATGTACTCCTATCCCCCTTCAAATTTTGCCATTGTGGGATCCCTTCCCGCCATTGCGATAAGGGAAGAGACCCGAGGCACTATAAATGGAGGATAGGCTGCACTGTAGAGAAGGACGACAAGACAAAGAGACAACCGAAGAGAGGCAAAACCACCAAAGCCCTCTCGCAAGGCAATCCACCAAAAAGGAGTAGGGTATTACGCTTCGCAGCGGCCCGAACCTGGATAAATCATTGTGTGTATCTGCTTCCTCATCATCATGTGAGTTCGTCGTAGTAATCATCGAGTAGCGAGCTAGGAAGGGTGAGGCCGCAGGGGATCTTCGCATGCGCCCCTGTGTTCAAACTTCTTGGGGTTTTGCGGAGCCAGAAATCCGAAATGGGTAGCACGAGTCACTAGAACTGGCCCAGTCTGTCTGGAGACTGAGGATGGCATCAAAATGCTTAACTCATGGAATATTGAGCATCTTTGTAAGTTCTACCCGTAAGGCGCAGTTGCCGAGATCAGTCCCAGTAGCCACCTTTTGTACAAGCCTTGCTGCAACGCATGTAACCCTCTATAAAAAGCTAGGTGCAGACCCTGTGCAAGCAATAATAAAGCTAGGCATTGCATCATACCATTGAACTGCATGTTTACTATGCATTTTTATGTTGCAATGTTATCACTTTTAAGTTCTAGAAATTGGATAGAGTACTTGATGAGCTTATGATCCTTGTTACCGCATTCTCTCTCTCTCCAGAGGCAGTGGCCTCTTGCCCTACATGTTTGCCGACAGGAAACAAGGAAGAAGGGCAAACAAACAAGGACGGCAGCCCATCGTACTCCAGAAAGGGATACTACCTGAAAAGATAAGTCAAATCACATATTCCAAGCTCCGTGCCTTTTGCTCCCATAAGCAAACGTTTGCTATCCTTTTGATTGTGTACAATGGAGTCCTTCACGCAATGGAAACCCTTGTCGGGACGAGCCATCCCCCAGCTCCTGTCGCTTATCATCTCTGGGGGGCCGTCCCGACACCGACAAGGAGCCTTGCCCGAGAATGATACCAGCCTGCTGCTAGGGGCTCGCTCCCCCTTGGCGCTCGCGGTTAAGAACTGACCAGACAAATAGTTCCGTGCGGAAAGGACAAACATGCTAACACAATATAAACAAGGGGAGAAGGGAATAGTATTTAAGGAAGATAAATAGCATTCTTTCATTAATTTTCGATACAAAATAGATAAAGATTACATTAGAGGACGCCTCTTAAATAACTCTTTATTGGACTTTCTCCCCTAGGAACAAGCTACTAAATGTAGAAAGGACGAAAGGAGGGCCTCAAGAGAAGCCCAGCCTCACCCCGTCAGGACCAGCAGGGTGCGGCTCGGCAGGACCACCAAAAGGGAAGATGAAGCAGAAGTCCATGAGCCTGCCAGGATTCAGCTGGGGGAGAAGGTGGCGCCCAAGTCAAGAATCCCTGACAAATCACTCTGTCGAGGGTCTAGCTGACGGTGATGGTGCGACCAGCAGTCAGCTGGAGTGTGAGTTGTCGCTCTCCGACTTGACGACCGGGGGCTCGCTATCATTGTCTTCACCAAAACTGTCCTCCATGTCGCCATCGCTCGAGGAGGAGCTTTCAACATCGCTCGAGCTCTCTTCGCAGCAGCCAAGATGAGTGCCTGAATGCCCATAGATCTTGATAAAGAGCATGTCACCTCCACCAACTTGAAGCGGAGGACGTGCCCACCCACGAAGATATGGGCACGTGTGATGGTTTTCCACTGACGCCTGAGGAACATGACACGGGGAACCAGAAACTCGACGTCAACCTGCACGATGCCATTACAACAGCCGTGCACCCGCGGCCACGTCACGTCGGGCTTGTCGACCTCCATCACCCTAGCGAATGGGCGAGGGAGTCGCAAACATCAACGGGGAGGGCCACACAACCTGATGACGAACTCCAGTGTTGTACCTTCACTATGTCCCATCACCGGGGGAGGATCCACCGGCAGAGGAGGATCAGGTGCGGTGCCGACCACAGCCTCTTCCAGCACTCCCACCCCGTGCGCTGGAACCGCCCTCCACGACCACGGCTGAAGAAATGACATCATCCCGAGGGGAGACTCTCGTCGCTGCGGCGGAAGCTGCGGGTGGTCCTCGCCCCATCGTCATGGTGGTGGTTGGTGCGTCCAACGACGGAGAAGAAGGGCAAGCTATGCGAACCTGAGATCGAGGATGAGAAGGGAATGGATGAGCATCGCCCGTTGTGACCCCTCAATTTATAGGGAAGGGCACGAGGGTTGGCTCTCCTCCGCTCCCAGGATGCCACCCATCTCCACCAATCCCACTACCCACGATCACGGGCGAACAGGTAACCGCCACATTGCTCCAATCCCTGGTGCTACAGTTTGTGCCTCTAAGCCACGCGCATCCACCACAAACTCCCTGCAATGCATGCAGCGCACGTGGCATAAACAGCCTGAGGTAGTGGGTAAGTGCGGGCTTGAAAGTTGGTAGTGTCACGCCCAAGATGCACGCCTATCCATTTTAAGACACGAGGGCCTCGCAAGGGATAGAGGCGCATCTTGCCGTTCCCAAGTATAGAATCATTGCATCATACATTACAGAAGAGATGAGTATACAAGTTGGCTTACACTCGCCACATGCTAAATTACAATTCCACACAGAGTTCAAGTAATCAAGATGAAGACAGGGTCCGACTACGGACGAAATCAAACGATAAACCAGATGCAAATGAAACTATCTCGCTATCCCAAAGATCACGACCATGGTCCTCTACTCATCCGGGTAAGTCACGTACATCTTGCCTCTTTCCTCATCATATTCCCAGTGGAGCTGGGTAAGATCATCTTGCACGTACTCATCTGTTCCTGTACCTCAAGGGTTGTAGTAATCTGTGAGCCACAAGGACTCAGCAATCAAGCGCCCGGGTACCACGACTATTCAAGCTTAGAGGTTGGGGTGGGGTATGTTTTTAGTTTGCAGTAGCACTAAGCATTTATGGTGGCTAACTTACGTAATATGAAAATAAATATGAGTGGCCTACGATGAACGATCGAATCTAGTATGATCTCTATGAGATCCTGAACACTTACTTACGTCAATGATAACCCCACCATGTTCTCTCTTAGATCATGTTCACGAGCAGAGACGATCAAGGTTACTCACATAGTTGGTGTATTTTATTTAGACTTTACTTCAAGTTCACTATAACCGGGTGTTAAACAAATATCCAGCAAGACCACCTGACATGTCGACGAACCCGATAAGAGCCACGTATCTTGTTCTCAGGACACGACGGATAAGCGACGCGTACGGGGGCCTGATAAAAATCTCCCAAGTTGCCCTGGGTTGGCCCCGCATAGTGCTCTAGTTTGGACCAACACTCATGAGGAGCACTGGCCCGGGGGTTGATTAATTATCCACGGTTTGCAAAGCCCTATGCAAATTTTATTAAGTTATTAAGCAAATGTAGTTTGTGTCTTGCCAAACAAGTTTTAATCTCAACCGAATAAACAAGGGGGTCCCCATAAGAACCCCGAGCGTGTTAGGAGCGTAAAATATGGAAACCATAACACCGGTAACAAAAACTATGGTGGTAATAGCGGAACGAAACACTTAGCAAAAGGCCAAGCCTTCCACCAATACCAAGATATATATGTTCATTTAAATTAAATAACTGATAATATCGTGATATCCAAAACCATGTTATCACATGGAGCAACCTGCACCAGCAACTACGAACGCTATAAGAGGGGTTAAGCAGCGCAAACTTAGCCAATCAAAGGTTTGCTAGGATGTGGAGGATTAGAGGCTGTCATGGCAATTAGGAGGCTGACTTTCAAGTGGTAGGTAGCACAATTGTAACGATAAGAACGAGAAACTAGCAAGCGAAAATAGTATCGGAATCCGGGTACGATCATCTTGCATGTTGGTTCTTCAGTGAAACAAGTAGCGGGATCCTTGTAGTGGTACTCTCCTGGGTCCTGGTACTCAGAATCAACACTCGCGTCTATCCAAGAGAAACAACAACAATTAACAACCAACCAAGGTGCAATGCACAAACAAGATGATGCATGATACATTTATGAAGAATTTAACATGGCACTCAAAACCTAGTCATGTTTCACATGCAAAGTTTTTTTATTAATGAATCTGGACAGAACCACATGTTAAGTTATTTAAACATGCATGAACATGTCAAATATGGATGCAGCATGCAAAATCGATAGAAATGCGTATAAAGAACGCAAGAAACGGAGTTACGGATCTCATGATACGCTCACGACAAGGTATGAAGGCAAAACACAAGACAACAAGCCATGGGCTAATTCTTGGCATTCCAAGGTAGCCACTGGTTAGGCAACAAAATACCAACGACAATAGACTCAAAGATCAATCAATTCCATGGAGTATAGCTCCCACAAGTCACAAAACACTAAAACAAACAAACTGGCACAAACAATAACATAGCAACTTACACAGCCCACAACTTGAGCTACAGGAACCCTACAGCCACAAACAAGATATTAACAGAAACTAAAGAACATATAGATCAACTTATCCAACTACACAATCTGCATAGGAGGCACACATAAATAAGCATGAAGCTATCAAGTTGACATGATCAAACAGTTTTCTCGGACTTAGTGAAAATTACAGTTTTCTGGAATCTGAGTTAATAAAGTAGCAAGTTGACAGCAGTAGTTAAATATGTTAGAGATCACCTCTTGGCATGAAAATAAATAGGATGGTAGTAGACAACATCTACTCCAAATTACTAGAGTGAGCATAAGGAAATTCTAAACATACAACTAGATGTCACCCACTCTCCATTGCATAAAAATAACGGCAGATTCTCAGACTTACCAATTTTTAGCATGCTGAAACAGAAACATTAAGTTGGCTATTTTGCAGCATGTTTCCCACTTATATGGGTGATTCTCAGGTTAAACAAAATACCATGCATAATATATATAAAACACTAGCACTTCCTAGTTGGCACATGCCCCAAAGCAAGCATGGATTAAATCATGCAAAAATGACAGTAGCATCACAACTGAAAATGACAGTTTTATGAACTTTCTCAAAAGTGAAATATGAAAGCACCAATGGATTCATTGTCTCTTTCTACCCCAAAAACATATGTCATACTCATATGTTCATGTGAAACAACATGGCACAAATAAGATAACAAAACTATCACCTATTCTCATAAGTGATACATAACTCTAACTTGAACATGAGCATAAATGGACATAACCAGATTGGTAGCTTAGTTAGAGATGGAAAAGAGCTAACAATCACAAACATGCATATATATACAACAAAGGGGTATATCAAGTGGGGAAACCCACTAGTCCCCCCCACACATACACCCTACACACACACTACAAGTGCACTAGGCACATACACTCACATACACTCATGCTCATGTGTGTGTGGGTGTGCATCCACAAACATATGCACACACACATATGCACAAGTGCATATATGCCTATACGTATGCATAGGACTACACACATACACACTCACATCCGCATGCGCAAATACATATACACCACTCCACACACACACATGCACTTACAGATGTGTGTATGCATGAAGCACACACACATATACACACACCACCTACACAAGCTCACATGAACCACCACACCACTACACAAGTGTGTATGCATGAAGCACACACACTCACAAGCTCATGCATATGTGCATACTCACATACACATACACATACACACACTATATACAACAGAAAAAAAAGTCCCTACACATACATACATTCATCTTAGCAAGAGGAGAAAAAACAAAAGAAAAACAAAAGAAAGAAAATAAAACGAAAATGGGGTGGCTCGGGCTCGAGCCCATGACCTCCTGGTCATTTCCCCTGGTGCCTACCACTCTGCTACGCGCGCGATTGTTAACAGAGGAGGAGCACTGGCCCTCTAATACACACAAACACATATGAATCTAACGAAAATGAACCTGCACGACAGTGGCGACAGACAGCGCAGCAACAACGATTGCCGGCAACTACGGCCTCTTCGGCGAGGGGGAGCTACCGCGGGGACTACGGACACTATGGGGAACCCATCCCTCCGCTCATCTTGCGACGAGGGGGACGGAGGCGAGCTCAAGCACGCGCCATACTGACCGGCGGCGACACGAACACGACGGCGACGGCACTAGCTACAAGGGGAGGAGGCTATGCGGTGATTGCTCACCTAGGGGAGGACGACGATGACCCGAACGCACAAAGAGGAAAAAGAGGCGGAGACGACGCCGGCGATGAAGGGGAAGCAGTCCCGATAACGGCCCGCGGCGAGGAGGAAGAAGACAACGCCTTGGAGCCTCCCACGGTGATCTAACGCTGGGAACGGAACGCGGGGATGAGCTGCATTCGCCATGCCATCTTGGACGTGGAGGAGAACCACCGGAGATGCGACGACGGCGGTGACAATGACCGGCAACACTCTCTGAACTCTCTGAATTTCTTACCTGGCAGGGAGGAAGAAGAGAGGAGGAAGAGAGATGGAGGGGGAGATGGGAGCTGTGGCGGCGGCGGGGAGGAGAGGAACCCTAGCCGAGGGGGCACGCACGCTGAGGGGGGCTATATAGCCATGGGCTGACGGCGACGGGCGACGGAAAAGGCGACGTCGGAGCGGCTCTCTCTCTCATTGAAGCCTGATGGAGGGGAACGGGAGCACGGGAGCATTCCCCGAGCGGGCTGGGCCGCGGGGAAGGCAAGCCCACTTTGACTCTCCCTCTCAAACAAATAAATCAGAGAAGGTTTTTCCCTTTTTAAAACACCGGAACACAAGATAAAACCCCAGAGTAAAATAAAAGGAATTGTGGTGCAACAAAAATACTTTTGTAAAGAAAATAATATGCACTATTTAACAAAAATATTAAGTTGATTTTAGGGCAAGTAATTTTAATATTTTTAAAATTGGCAGCCCCCTGTTATTTAAATACCCTGAATGCATAAAGCTCAAATCAACAAAAGAACCACACTCTCAAGCTTAAAACATATTAGGCTAGCACTTGAACATTTTTAAATAATTTAAATATCAACTTAATTCCGATTATAAAATACCATGGGAATAAAGGCATTAGTTGGGTTTTTTTTGAAAGAAAACGAGAGGGGAAGAAGAAGGAGATGCACAAATGAACTCCACCCACACTCAAACCACAAGGTCACATCACCCCAACACAACACAAGACACACTCAACCACAACAAGCAAGGACATGGCATGATGGATGCTATGATGCATGATGCATGAATGCAAGAACAAGACATGGAAGACAAAGTGTAAATCATACATTAAGCTCATGCCACAAGGTTCATACAATAGATTACATGCCATAAAATGTAGGGACAACACTTGGGCTGTCAGAACTCTCCCACACTACAAGAGGATCTGGACCCGAGATCTAGGAACGAAAGAAGTCTGGAAATTCGGAACGGAGAAGGTCCTCGCGTTACCAAGTAGCTTCTTTGTCAGAATGATGAGACCACTTCACCTTGAGGAATTTGATAGATTTTTTGCGAGTCTTACGCTCAGTTTCTTCAAGAGTTGCAACTGGATGCTCACGATAAGAGAGGTCTTCTTGGAGATCGATGTCTTGGAGGTCAATGGTTTGCTCAGGAGACTTGAAGCATTTCAGAAGCTGAGAAACATGGAAGACATCATGCACATTTGCGAAATTTGCTGGAAGCTCTTGTTGATATGCAAGACCACCTCTCTTGCCAACAATTTTGAAAGGACCAACAAAACGAGGAGCTAGCTTCCCTTTAATTCCAAACCGCTGAGTGCCCTTCATGGGAGAGACTCTGAGATAGACTAGATCATCCACTTGGAAGGAAACATCCCGATGTTTGTTATTGTAATAACTCTTCTGTCGGGACTGAGCTGCTTTGAGGTTCTCATGAATGACATGGCACATTTCTTCTGCTTCAGTGATCATGTCATTGCCCAATATCTGACACTCACCGGTTTCGGACCAGTTAAGCGGTGTACGACACTTTCTGCCGTAGAGAATCTCAAAAGGGGCCTTGCCTGAGCTAGCTTGAAAGCTATTATTGTATGAGAATTCAGCATATGGAAGGTAGTCTTCCCACTTCATGTCGAACGAAATCACACAGGCTCTAAGCATATCTTCAAGGATCTGATTGACTCTCTCAACTTGACCACTTGTCTGCGGATGGAACGCAGTGCTAAAACGGATCTTGGTTCCTATAGCAGTCTGGAAGGACTCCCAAAACTTGTAAGTAAAGAGGCTTCCACGGTCAGAAGAGATGAGCTGAGGAATACCATGCAAAGACACTATCCTTGACGTATATAACTCTACAAGCTGAGCTGCCGAGATAGATTCTTTGACAGGCAGGAAATGAGCAACTTTTGACAGCTGGTTGATAACCACAAAGATGGCATCGTTGCCTCTCTTGGACTTGGGAAACCCAGTGACGAAATCCATCTCCACATGATCGAATTTCCAATCTGGGATAGGCAAAGGCTGAAGAAGACCTGCTGGACGTTGATGCTCCACCTTCACTCTGTGACAAACATCACACTTGTTCATGAATAGAGCAATCTCACGTTTCATGCGAGTCCACCAAAAGGTTTGCTTAAGATCCTAATACATCCTTGAACTGCCTGGATGAATGGATAGAAGAGAACTGTGTGCTTCGTCCATGATAACCTTCCTGAGATCACCTTTTGGAACCACAAGACGGTCCTCAAAGAACAAGGTATCTTTGTCATCAACGCGAAAGCACTTATACTTCGGAATGCTCTTGGCCACACCTTTCTTCATTTTCTTCACCATAGCGTCAAGAAGCTGTGCTTGGCAAACCTGATCTTCCAGAGTCGGAGAAACATGAAGATCTGCAAGAAATCCTTGCGGAATCATCTGAAGGTTGAGCTTGCAGAAGGCTTCACAAAGCTCGGGTTGAAGAGGCATCAAGATGAGACTATTGCAGTACGCCTTACGGCTGAGCGCGTCTGCAATGACATTTGCTTTCCGAGGAGTATACTCAATGCTTGGATTGAAGTCCTCAAGCATTTCCACCCAACGAGACTACCGAAGATTGAGATTGGGTTGAGTGAAAATGTACTTCAAGATCTTGTGACCGGTGTACACCTCAACTGGTCTACCCAACAACAAATGCCTCCAAGTCATTAGAGCATGCACAACTGCCGCCAACTCAAGATCATGACTGGGGTAGTTCTTCTCAGCAGACTTCAACTGACGCGAGGTATAAGCAACAATCTTCTTGTTTTGCATGAGAACACCACCAAGACTTGGAGAGAAGCATCACAGAAAACTTGGAAAGGCTTTGACTGCTCAGGAGGAACAAGAACTGGAGCTGAAGTCAGTCTCTGCTTGAGCGTATTGAACGCTACATCACACTCAGGAGACCAAACATACTTGACACTCTTCTGGAGGAGATTGGACAGAGGCTTAGCAATTTGAGAGAAGTTCTCCACGAATCTTCTGCAATAACTAGCAAGCCCGAGGAAACTCCGAAGCTGCTTCACATTCTGAGGAGGTTCCCACTTCAAGATTGCCTCAATTTTCTCAGGGTGCACTTTAATTCCCTCGACAGAGATCACATGCCCAAGGTACACCACTTCATTGAGCCAAAACTCACACTTGGAAAACTTGGCACACAATCGATGCTCTCTTAACTTGTCAAGCACAAGGCGGAGATGCTCTGCATGCTCTTCTTCTGACTCCGAGAACACAAGGATATCATCCAGATAGACCAAGATGAACTCATTCTTGAAAGGAGAGAAAATGAAATTCATCATTCTTGCGAAGGTTGGAGAAGCATTCGCAAGACCAAACGACATGACGGTGTACTCATAAGAGCCAAAACTCGTCCTGAAAGCGGTCTTAGGAATGTCTTCTTCGCAAATGTGAATCTGATGATAACCCATGCGAAGATCAAGCTTCGAGAAAACCTTGGCACCTTTCAGTTGTTCAAACAACTCATTGATGTTGGGAAGTGGTACTTGTTTCTGATTGTCTTCTTGTTCAATGGACGGTAGTCAACACAAAGACGATCCGTACCATCTTTCTTCTTGACAAACAAAACACCACAACCCCATGGAGAAGAACTTGGTCTGATCAGACCCAGACGTTCTTGCTCATCTAGCTGCTTCTTCAACTCTTTTAGCTCTTCGGGGCCAAGTTTATATGGGCGCTTGCAGACCGGTTTACTTCCGGGCTTGAGATCAATCACGAACTCGACTGGCGGTGCGAAGGCATTCTTAGCAATTCTTCTGGAAAGACATCTTCATACTCACAAACCACCGGAATTTGAGAAATCACCGAGATTTCACCCTTCTCATTAAGAGAAAAGAGACGGATTGTGTCATCGCGAGCCACAAAAATAATCACGTCTTCTAAAGGATGAGTCATCTTGAATTGTTTTGCTTTGCAATTAATATAAGCCTTATTCATAGCCAGGAAGTCCATGCCCAAAATGAGATCAATATCGGAATTACCGGAACAATTGAAGAAGCCAGAAAAGAATAATTGCCCATCTTGACAGAAACATCCGGAACCTCCTTGTTAGCGCTCATGAGAGTGTCGGGCGAAACAACACGCAAAGCCTTACTCAAATATTCAGAATCAAAATCATGCTTGACGAAGAATGCTTTAGACATGAATGAATGCGATGCTCCAGAATCAAACAAAACTTTTGTAGGACAATCATTAACTAAGAGATTACCCATGATCACTTGAGAAGAATCCTCTGCCTCTGCTGCATTCACCATATTCACCCTTGCGGTGTTGGGGTTATGCTTCACCATAGCATTGCCTGGAGGCTTGACAGGAGGACGAGGCGGAAGATGCCGTTGTTTGCACTTGTTTGCATATTGACCCTTCTGAACACACTTGGACAAGTCACCTCAGAAAGCGGACGAACACTGCCTGGAGGAGGAACAAGAACTGCCTTGGATGCCTGGGTTCTCTGCTAAAATCCTGGGTTGGGTGGGTGGGAAGAACCACGACCACCGAACTGCTTCTGCTGCTGAGGAGGACGAAATGGAGGAGGATTTGGCACCCAATACTTCTGCTGCTTGGGAACCATCTGAGAGCTGGAAGAAGACGAATATGAATCCCTTGAACGCTTCTTTGAGTTCTTCAACTTGAGCTGATTTGCCTCGACCTTCAAAGCCATGTTATAGAACTGATCAAACTCACGAGGCTCTTGAAGAACTAGGCCTGGCAGAAGCTCATCCTTGACACCACCTCTGACTGATAGATCATAGCCTTGTCATCTGGAACATCTTGCTTAGCATAACGGGCTAGATTTTGGAACTAGACGTTGTACTGGTAGACAGACTTGCTTCCCTGCTTCAGGTGCCTGAACTTCTCATGCTTCTCCTCGACAGAGCTTGTCGGAATGTAATGAGCCCTGAAGTCACGACGGAAATCGTCCCAAGTAACAACACGATCGCCCCTGGAATCCTTGTACTGCTGCCACCAATCAGCTGCTTGACCCTTGAGCTGGAACGATGCAAATCTGACAAAGTCCTATGGCCTGACATTGCTGCACTCGAAATGCTTACTCATATCACGAAGCCAATCATCAGCATCAAAAGGCTGCTCTCAACAGGTGAAAGACTTGGGCTGGTTGGCAAGGAACTGATTGAGTGTCGCAAACTGAAGCTGATTCCAAAAATTCCCTTGAAAACCTTGCTGACCCTACTCCCTTTCTTGCAACAACCTGAGCAACATCTGAGTGTTCGCATTGGTTGCGGCCATCACAGCTTGCCAAGATTCTAGAGGAGGAGGCGGAGGAGGGGGTAGTGGTGGTGGTGGAACATCAGTCTGCTCCTCACCACGGCCCAGATTGTTGCGAGTTGGTGGAGCCATCCTGAAGATGGACAAAACGCATCAGCACCTCATTGAAAGGATGAATCAAAGCTGAATCAAATGCTTGAAAGAAATTGAACAAATAACAACACATCCTTCCTACTGAAAAATTAGTAAGAATGCTTCTTCGGTTTATGATAACATCATCGAAATTAGAAGCCACTTGCAATAACACAAAAGTATTGAGCTAAGTGCTCGACACAAATGTATGCCCACATACATCTGGAGAAGATGATCCTAGATAACTACAAGATTTCCCACCTAAGAACTTCCGAAAACTTTCTAGTTATGCAATCCGGTGTGGGGGATACAAGGAGGAAATATCTCACACAACTAGCAATCCTACACCCCAACTGTATCCATCCTTCAACACATAACCAGAGGCTCTCGCAGATTCATCTAACTCGAATCCTCAAACTCACAGCGATACTAACCATTGTCGTACCCCGAACGCCTCCCTAATGCTGGGTGACTTCGACCTTATCTCACCACGATAAGTATTGAAGTAATTTCGAAGACTCTCCGTCCTGAGATATCAAGGAAGCTGAATGATAATGATGTGCCAACATTCCCTGGAGCTCGACTCCCCAGAAGAAATCAAGTCAGACAGGAGGCAACAAGACAGAACCCTGTCACATCGGTATCATATAGACTCCAAAATACCTGCTTGATCCTAAAAAAAATTTGAGCGAGAAGAGGAGTAGAATCAAAATTCCTAAGTCGAATACCTCACCAGAGCATAGAAGAAGAGTAAAAAGAATCCTACTCTCTGATATAACTAGACTCAAAATAGTTTTACTAGACTCGACTCGGCCAAGTTCGATCAAGCAAAGGCTCCTATGGTCGTATGGCTCTGAATACCAACTTGTCATGCCCAAGATGTGCGCCTATCCATTTTAAGACACGAGGGCCTCGCAAAGGATAGAGGCGCATCTTGTCGTTCGCAAGTATAGAATCATTGCATCGTACATTACAGAAGAGATGAGTATACAAGTTGGCTTACACTCGCCACATGCTAAATTACAATTCCACACAGAGTTCAAATCATCAAGATGAAGACAGGGTTTGACTACGGACGAAATCAAACGATAAAACAGATGCAAATTAAACTATCTCGCTATCCCAAAGATCACGATCATGGTCCTCTACTCATCCAGGTAAGTCACATACATCCTGCCTCTTTCCTCATCATATTGCCACTGGAGCTGGATAAGATCATCCTGCACATACTCATCTGTTCCTGTACCTAGAGGGTTGTAGTAATCTGTGAGCCACAAGGACTCAGCAATCAAGCGCCCGGGTACTGAGCCTATTCAAGCTTAAAGGTTGGGATGGGGTATGTGTTTAGTTTGCAGCAGCACTAAGCATTTATGGTGGCTAACTTATGTAACATGAAAATAAATATGAGTGGCCTACGATGAACGATCGAATCTAGTATGATCTCTATGAGATCCTGAACACTTACTTACGTAAATCATAACCACACCGTGTTCTCTCTCGGATCATGTTCCCGAGTAGAGACGATCACAGTTACTCACACAGTTGGTGTATTTTATTTAGACTTTACTTTAAGTTCACTATAACCGGATGTTAAACAAATATCCAAGTTGCCACATAACCGTGGGCATGGCTTCTCGAAAAGATTTAACTCTGTTGGGGTGCTCCAACTAGTCCATCACAAATTAACCACACTCCGCGGGAATAGCCTCGACCACGGATCTCGTGGTCATCATAGGTAATTCCAAAGGAATTCCAACACCTTGAGAAAACCCGAAGAAAGTTAGAGTCCACACGCAACACACTCGATAAAGGTAAAACAAATCCAGCAAGACCACCCGACTTGTCGACGAACCCGATAAGAGCCGCGTATCTCGTTCTCAGGACACGACAGATAAGCAACGCGTACGGGGGCCTGATAGAAATCTCCCAAATTGCCCTGGGTTGGCCCCGCACAGTGCTCTCATTTCGACCAACACTTATGAGGAGCACTGGCCCGGGGGTTGATTAATTATCCACGGGTTTGCAAAGCCCTATGCAAATTTTATTAAGTTATTAAGCAAATGTAGTACCAATGTTGAGTCTTGCGAGACAAGTTTTAATCTCAACCGAATAAATAAGGGGGTCCCCATAACAACCCCGAGCGTGTTAGGAGCGCAAAATATGGAAACCATAACACCGGTAACAAGAATTATGGCGATAACAGCGGAACAAAACTCTTAGCAAAAGGCCAAGCCTTCCACCAATACCAAGATATATATGTGCATTTAAATTAAATAACTGATAATATTGTGATATCCAAAACCATGTTATCACATGGAGCAACCTGCACCTGCAACTAAGAACGCTGTAAGAGGGGCTGAGCAGCGCTAATTTGGCCAGTCAAAGGTTTGCTAGGATGTGGAGGATTAGAGGCTGTCATGGCAATTAGGAGGCTGACTTTCAAGTGGTAGGTACCGCAATTGTAACGATAAGAGAGAGAAAGTAGCAAGCGAAAATAGTATCGAGATCCGGGTACGATCATCTTGCCTGTTGGTTCTTCAGCGAAACAAGTAGCGGGATCCTGGTAGTGGTACTCTCCTAGGTCCTCGTACTCAGAATCAACGCTCGCGTCTACCCAAGAGAGATAACAACAGTAAACAACCAACCAAGGTGCAATGCACAAGCAAGATGATGCATGATTCATTTATGAAGAATTTAACATGGCACTCCAAACTAGTCATGTTTCACATGCAAAGTTTGTTTATTAATTAATCTGGATAGAACCTCATGTTAAGTTATTTAAACATGCATGAATATGGAAAATATGGATGCAGCATGCAAAATCGATAGAAATGCATATAAAGAACGCAAGAAACGGAGTTACGGATCTCACGATCTGCTCACGACAAGGTACGAAGGCAAAACACAAGACAACAAGCCATGGGCTAATTCTTGGCATTCCAAGGTGGCCACTGGTTAGGCAAAGAAAAACCAACCCCAATAGACTCAAAGATCAATCAATTCCATGGAGTATAGCTCCCACAAGTCACAAAACACTAAAACAAACAAATTGCCACAAACAGCAACGTAGCAAATTACACAGCCCACAACTTGAGCTACAGAAATCCTACAACCACAAACGAGATATTGACAGAAAACTGCATAACATATACATCAACTTATACAACTACACAATCTGCATAGGTGGCACACATAAATAACCATGAAGCTATCAAGTTGACATGATGAAACAGTTTTCTGGAACTTCGTGAAAATTACAGTTTTCTGGAATCTGAGTTAATAAAGTAGCAAGTTGATAGCAGTAGTTAAATATGTTAAAGAGCACCTCTTGGCATGAAAATTAACATGATGGTAGTAGACAACATCTACTCCAAATTACTAGCACTGAGCATGAGAAAATTCTCAACATACAACTAGATGCCACCCACTCTTCATGGCATAAAAATAACAGCAGATTCTCAGACTTGACAATTTTTTGCATGCTGAAACAGAAACATTAAGTTGGCTACTTTGCAGCATGTTTCCCACTTATATGGGTGATTCTCAGGTTAAACAAAAATACCATGCATAATATATACAAAACACTAGCACTTCCTAGTTGGCACATGCCCCAAAGCAAGCATGGATTAAATCATGCAAAAATGACAGTAGCATCACAGCTGAAAATGACAGTTTTATGAACTTGCTCAAAAGTGAAATATGAAAGCACCAATGGATTCGTTGTCTCTTTCTACCCCAAAAACATATGTCATACTCATATGTTCATGTGAAACAACATGGCACAAATAAGATAACAAAACTACCACCTATTATCATAAGTTATACATAACTCTAACTTGAACATGGGCATAAATGGACATAACCAGATTGGTAGCTTAGTTAGAGATGGAAAGAGCTAACAGTTACAAACATGCATATATATACAACAAAGGGGTATATCAAGTGGGGAAACCCACTAGTCCCCCCACACACACATACACCCTACACACACACTACAAGTGCACTAGGCACATACACTCACATAAACTCATGCTCATGTGTGTGTGGGTGTGCATCCACAAACATATGTGCACACACATATGCACAAGTGCATATATGCCTATACATATGCATAGGACTACACACACACACACTCACATCCACATGCACAAATACATATACACCACTCCACACACATACATGCACTTAAAAATGTGTATATGCATGAAGCACACACACATATACACACACCACCTACACAAGCTCACATGAACCACCACACCACTACACAAGTGTGTATGCATGAAGCACACACACTCACAAGCTCATGCATATGTGCATACTCACATACGCATACACATACACACACTCTATACAACAGAAAAAAAGAAAACAAGTCCCTACACATACATACATACATACATACATCTTAGCAAGAGGGAAAAAAAGAAAAAGAAAATAAAATGGGGTGGCTCGGGCTCGAGCCAATGACCTCCTGGTCATTTCCCCTGTGCCTACCACTCTGCTACATGCGCGATTGTTAACAGAGGAGGAGCACTGGCCCTCTAATATACACACACACACATATGAATCTGACCAAACTGAACCTACACAACAGCAGCGACAAACCAGCGTAGCGATGACGATTGCTAGTGACTACGGCCTCTCCAGCGAGGGGGAGATACCGCAGGGACTACGGACACTAAGGGGAATCCATCCATCCGCTCATCTTGCAACGAGGGGGACGGAGGCGAGCTCAAGCACGCGCCTTACTGACCGGCGGCGACACGAACACGATGGCGACGACACTAGCTACAAGGGGAGGAGGCTGTGCGGCGATTGCTCACCTAGGGGAGGACGACGGCGACCCGGACGCGTGAAGAGGAAGAAGATGCGGAGACGACGTCGGCGACAAAGGGGAAGCAGTCCCGATGACGACCCGCGGCGAGGAGGAAGAAGACGACGCCATGAAGCCTCCCACGGTGATCTAACGCCGGGAACGGAACGCGGGGACGAGCCGCGTTCGCCACGCCATCCTGGACGCGGAGGGGAACCACCGGAGACACGACGACGGCGGCGACGACGACCGGCGACACTCTCTGAACTCTCTGAATTTCTTACCTGGCAGGAAGGAAGAAGAGAGGAGGAAGAGAGATGGAAGGGGAGATGGGAGCTGTGGCCATGGCGGGGAGGAGAGGAACCCTAGCCGAGGGGGCATGCACGCCGAGGGGGGCTATATAGCCACGGGCTGACGGTGACGGGTGATGGAAAAGGCGACGACGGAGCGGCTCTCTCTCTCACTGAAGCCTGACGGAGGGGAACGGGAGCAGGTGACCGTTCCTCGAGCGGGCTGGGCCGCGGGAAAGGCAAGCCCACTCTGACTCTCCCTCTCAAACAAATAAATCAGAGAAGGTTTTTCCCTTTTTAAAACACCACAATACAAGATAAAACCCCAGAGTAAAATAAAAGGAATTTTGATGCAACAAAAATACTTTTGTAAAGAAAATAATATGCACTATTTAACAAAAATATTAAGTTGATTTTTGGGCAAGTAATTTAGTATTTTTAAAATAGGCAGCCCCTGTTATTTAAATACCCCAATTGCATAAAGCTCAAATCAACAAAAGAACCACACTTAGAGCTTAAAACATATTAGGCTAGCACTTGAACATTTTTAAATAATTTAAATATCAACTTAATTCTGATTATAAAATACCATGGGAATAAAGGTATTAGTTGGGGTTTTGTTGAAAGAAAAAGAGAGGGGAAGAAGAAGGAGATGCACACATGAACTCCACCCACACTCAAACCACAAGGTCACATCACCCCAACACAACACAAAACACACTCAACCACAACAAGCAAGGACATGGCATGATGGATGCTATGATGCATGCTGCATGAATGCAAGAACAAGGCATGAAAGACAAGGTGCAAATCATACATTAAGCTCATGCCACAAGGTTCATACAATAGATTACATGGCATAAAAGGTAGGGACAACACTTGGGCTATCACAGGTAGTTACTCCCTCATATTGCGTGTCTGTCCATAAATTTTGGTCCTAACCCAACGATGTTGGGCAAGCGCGTTTGGGCCAGACCCGGGGGCTCCTGTCGGTGCACTTGGACTGGGGTACCCAGTGCCCCTAACTTATGCACATGGAGTAGTAGCAGAACCCATCAACGTAATTACAGTCAAAACAAGCAGTCATGACCAAGACTCTGACAGAAGCAGCCTACGCTGGCTAAGAAACGCCGGCAAGGTCGATGCAATGACCCAGGACGGGCCCAAGCTGCGCCAGTCACGTCCTCGGTGCCTGCCGTGGACCGAGGCGCACACATCTTCAGGAATTCCTTGCAAGCCATCCCCTGATAGGCGCGAGCTGAACGACCACCGCTTCACCGCATCACAATGCCAGTCATTTGTCGATGCGGTGTCGAACCCTCATGTGGCTAGGTGGCTCTCGCTAAGCACGTGGCGACTCATTAGAAGATAGATTATGCCCACTTAACACCCGTGCAGAGGCATGTCAAGATATTGATCAATAATTAGCTAAAGCGGTGGTAAAATCCTGTCGGGAATGCGTACCCGCACGCCTCCTAGGCTAGCATTTACTGCTTTTTTTCCTAAGTGCCAATGTTAGGTATGATAGCACTGTTGGTTATCTAATCACTAGGTAATGTCTGTTTTGACATTGTGGTTGCCCCTTGAGCTATAAAAGGATGTCCAAGGCAACCTAGCTAAAGATTCAGACCTTTGGACTCTTGTACTCGTGTAGCAACTCTCCCAAAGGCAACCTTGCCAGGTTTGGGCACTGCATGTGTTTCGTGTTCCCGTGATCGATCCACCAAAGCAAGAGTAGGGTATTACGCTTCTCAGCGGCCCGAACTTAGGTAAACACTAGCGTCTCGTCGTCGTACTGCCTGACCACCTACGCTCTTTGTGCAATGTGACCTCACCTCTACCGAACAACAAAGGGGCCCGTGGACCCATAGGTGATCGTGTGCATCGAGCCTCGACACTTACCAAAATATATTGGTTCGTAAACAGGTTTCTACGAAAGTTTTCTTTCGGACGGATCTAGTGAAATGAGGAAAAACAAGGAAATATGTGTTCTTATAGGTGGAAGAACCGAAACTACGGCATTCAAAGGACAACCTTGGTAGCTCATTTTAGATCTACTTACGGGGAAAACAAGGTAGAGGC
Source organism: Hordeum marinum (assembly GCA_022496015.1). NCBI lineage: Eukaryota > Viridiplantae > Streptophyta > Magnoliopsida > Poales > Poaceae > Hordeum > Hordeum marinum. Next base: position 238,869,184 of record CM039677.1, read on the forward strand.
CATACTAAAAGCTATACAATACTAAAGAATATCGAATGCGCGGATGTGCAAACTACATATTGTACGAACATGATGAACTTTGTATGAACACTGGATGAATCGAACCCTAATGGGAGAGGGCTTGTATTAGATCTTGTTGCAGCAAAAATGAAGAGTGTCGTGCCCGCGTCGATGATCGCGAGGAAGACTTGGGATGTTGGAGAAGGAACTGAAAACTCCGTTGATGCTTGCGAAGCTCCGGTGGTATTCGGCTAAGGAAGGAGCGAGAGGAAGAAGACGATGGAAAATTACCGTGAGGGCTCAGTGGACGTATTTATCAGGAGGTGTAAATGGAACGACACTATGGAAAGGCGAAACGACTATGGTAAATTTGTGCCTAGGGATGCGCCTCGATTTTTGCATCGGCCTAGATTTGGCGCAGTTTTCAAAAGATTAGTCATGATGACTCTGAAGGGAAACGGTCAGCACGGATGAAGTCACTAACAGACAAACACTGGAAAAATGACAAGTCTAGAAGCATTGCGAGCCTGCACTTCGAGATCTATGAAGAGCGTAGGTGTAAGCAAATGGTAAGCCGCCAAGAGAAAAGCAAATTGACATGAATAAATTTAAATCAACCTGCGGTCTAATGTCCGGGGATATAACCCCACGATATCATCCGCCCTACTGGGTCAGGTCAGTATGAATGCGGATCTAGAGTAAAATTTTAGATGGGCTACGCTACGAAGATAAGGTCAGAAAAGCGGTTACTAATTAAGTCGCCAGGCGGCCCAAACATGTAAAAATGGCGACTCAAGCCCCGCAGGGCAGAGGACGTCTGAAGACTCCTTGCTTGAAAGGCAAGGCGTGTTAGAGACATAGTAGGTTATAATGTGGACATAGCTATCATAAAAATATCTACAAATATCTCATGACAAATTAATAACCAGGTTCTTTCGCTTCTTTGTACACATAATTTAATTGGCATGGATATGATGTTGTGCTCATTATTTGTTTTATTTTTACCCACCAAAAACAAGATGATCGACGAATCAATTAAGAGGCATGCATATATCAACCAAATCGGACAGTACACATGTCTGCCTCACAACATGCATGCTACGTGCACAAGTTTTCTAAATATAAGAAAATAGAAGAAGGATTAGACTTGATGGACCTGAGAAGCGACATGTACGAGCCCATGCCAATGATTAAATTAAAGAAGTGGACCCAAGCCCCATGTGAGCTGCGTGTGCCATGCTATGTATGCATGCATATATGGATTTGTTTTCCCAGAGTCCAGCACAGACAGGGATGTATGTTGGCCATCAACAACTATGTTTCGTAGCCGATTCGGACGCGTTAAGGCAGCACCTCACATCTGTATCCCTTAATAAATATCTAGTCTAAATTAGTGTTTAGATATGCGTTTGTTTTAGAGAAGTTTAGCTATAGCTATTTTTATTTCTCTTTGCTCGTAGCGGCTAGTGCGATCGTCAAGACATCCTATTGAAACGCCAACTTGTGAGATTTGTTCATCTAGTATTTTTGCAATTTTATATTGCTTGGCTATTATTTTCTTGCATGTTCTTCAATTTGCTTATAGAAAAAAATCCTTCGTGGATAGGTCGATCGCGTCGTTGGCTCGGTTAATAACATCGTGGAGTTGGTTCAGCGATTGCCGTGTATATCAGTCGTGTACGGTTCTCCCTGTACGGTTGGTAGCCGAATCGTGAGGGTCGAATCCCATCAAAATCATAGTTACCTTCACTCTCAACGAAAGATTGGCCCCGGTACACATCAAGTAGTATCAGTTTTCAGATTTATCGATGAGAGATTTAGAGTTTTCTTAGATTAGAGTTGTTTTTCCAGTCCTATAAGCCACAAAAAGCCAAAAAAAATAGATTAGTTCATCCGCTACATTTATCTTTTTAGCCTTTAGCAATTTAAATCTAGTATTTGTATAGTTGAATTTTTGGTCACATTCATCTAATACTAGTGCTGGTTTAGATTAGTTCGGACAGAAATTATCTACTAGACCATACTTGTTTTTGTTCACCCAAACTTCCTGTCACGAGTTGGTTGTGCATCGAAAACAAAATCAAGATCAGGTCTTCTGTTACGTGTCCATCGTACCGCTCCGTTCGCCGCCAGGACTCACCTTTTTTTCTGCGTCATCCGCTTACACCAAGAGTCTACAAATCACATGTTTGGTCGTTGCTTGTGTTCAACTTTCCTAGAGTATTTGACTTTCACCACACCCATCTAGAAGGGAGCCTTGCATCCACGTTTCGTTCAAGACACTGTCAACCTGTGTTTGTCCTGGGGTGCCTACACTACTGTCATTTATTTGCGTTGTACCACAGACACCGAAAACAATATTGTTTGCCCGTTAGCGTCGCTGTTCCCTCACACCACGATATTGCATGCACGTAGCACACGATTCCATCACAAGAGTTGTACTTTGTTTTTATTTTGGTCTCTCTCTGTTCCAAATTAGTTGATTTGAATTTATCTAGATACGGATGTATCTAACGTCTAGATGTATCCGTATCTAGACAAATGTGAGTCAACTAATTTGGAACGGAGGGAGTACGTGTTTTCTTTGCCGCACCAAGAGCATACCGTACGGTAGTTTCTTTGCTTCCTATTGATCCAGCCCGTGTACGTGACAACTAGTAACCGGCCTGGAAAAAAGCAAGTAAAAAAAGCAAAAAAGGGAAAAAAAAGGAAAAGTAAGAAAAAATCGGGCCGACTAGCATCTTTTTCAGACTGCTTTGTTCTATTTGCTATTCATGACATTAGTTTTGCTGCTACTTGATCGTCACTCCATCTATCATATATTTTGGAGCATTGCTATATACTCAGTTATACCTTACTTATATCTAGCTTATTAGAGCTATCATGTATTTTTCCGTCACCATTTTCCCTCACTTGCTTCAGTATCTGGGCTTAGATTATTTTGTCTCTTACTAGTCAACTGCCAACACTAGTTAGGAGTTTGAGCAATTATTCAACTTGCATTGCTATTTGCTAAATTATGCCACTAATATTATGAGTTGAGAAGCCTTTGCCAAGTTACACCTTTTTCTATCAATAAGTACAGGTCCCGGCTCTACTGATTCTTGATTATCGCTCCATCCAATCTTCATCGGTTGTTTGAAGCCAACACCAACGTGCCGATCACCACCTGTTGCATTGATAAGAACAAGTAAGAATTTGATACTAAGCTTCAGTGCGAGCGAGTTTTTTTTTCACCACGTCCTACTAGTTGATAGGGATTATACACTGTGTATTTTTTTCTCTCTATCAATAACAATGGTAGGGACTGAACCCACGCTTGAGGGCATAAGAACGGATGTGATGGTTACCAGCGAGCGCCTCGCCCAACTTGAGGATGCTCAGATTGAGGCAGGAAAGAGGCTCAAGGCCATAGAGGATGCACAAGGCATTGCCAACACACATCTACAGGACATCTTGTCATGTATGGACGGGTTGTAGAGTGCACCCCTCATCAACAACAACACTGCTCCTCACAACTCCACGGGTGTCCCTGCTAATTCGCGCGCTCGACATGTACCCGTGGGTCATCCTGAACACCCAGCTACGGTCACTGATGCCGCTACCATTAACCATCACCAACGACCCCATCCACGCGCCAACGAGGAACATGAGGACAACTATGGGGATTATTATGGTGACACCAAAGATTACCAAATGGTCAACCGCACAATGACCATGCTCACCGACATCTACGTTTCAACCATCAAGGTATGGCACGAGATCCACATAGGTATGATGTTAGAGATCATGGACACTAATGCTAAAATTAAAATTACTATGCCTGCTTACAACGGTAAATTTGATCCAGATGTTTATCTTGATTGGGAACTTTCAGTTGAACAATAATTTGCATGTCATGATATTCCAAAAACCAAAGAGTTAGGGTAGCCACTAGTGAATTTACAAACTTTGCTTCTATTTGGTGGAGTAAGTATTGTCGTGCTAATGCAAACAATATACCTACTACTTGGATGCTTTAAACCGAGCTATGCGACAACGTTATGTTCCTTCATATTATGCTCGTGACAAACTGAATGAATAACAACGTTTAAAACAAGGTAGTAGTTCTGTAGAGGATTTTTACGAAGAATTGCAAACTGTCTTAATGTGATGTGGATTAGTTGAAACTAACGATGCTATGGTGGCTAGATTTTTAGGTGGTTTCAATCGTGATATTCAGGATATACTGGACTATAAGGAGTACAATTCTATTACTCGTTTGTTTCATTTTTCTTGTAAAACTGAAAGGGAAGTACAGGGACGCTACAACAAGGGACGTGGTAACTTTTCTATAGGTCGTCGCTCATCATGGACACCTTCTCCTACTGTTTCGTCCACAACTGCGGTAACACCACCTATCTTGAACAATGGTGCACATACAACAAGTTTAAAATCGGCTCCACAATCCTCTGAGGCTTTGAAAGCAATTTCTATCGCAGCACCCCTTCGTCTGGACGCACAAGACATGAAGTGTCATATATGCAAAGGTGGAGGGCACTTGATGAAGGATTGCCCAAATAAACATAAATTCATTGTGCGGGAAGATGGTGAGTATTCCTCAGGTAGTGATTTGGATGAAGCTACATGCGCAATGCTTGCCACTAATGATGCAGGTGACACTAAGGCGCGTGATTTGAAAGAGATACATTGTCATGCTGACATGGCAGATCAATACCCAAGTCTTATAACCATGCGAGTACTAAGTGTCCAGGTAGGGCATGCTGAGATGCCTCAATGCCATAATATTTTTCAAACTAAGTTTGTTGTCAAGGGCATTATGTTCGTGTAATCATTGACGTTGGAAGCTGCAATAATTTGGCGAGTATAGAGATGGTAGAGAAGCTTTGCCTCACCATGACGAGACACCCCCATCCATATTACATTAATGGTTCAACGACTGTGGTAAGTTGAAGGTATCCTGTCCTGTGAGAGTAAATTTTACACTTGGTTCTTACCATGATTATGTTGACTGTGATGTCGTTCCTATGCAAGCATGTTCTTTATTGTTAGGCCGACCTTGGCAATATGATAATAGTGTTATCCATCATGATAGAACAAACTCGGATACCCTAGTGTTTGAAGGAAAAACCATTAACTTGCTTCCTATGACACCTGATGAAATAATAAGTGATGTCAAAGCTAAGTCAACGGATCATACTACACATAGTATGCTTGCTATTAATTCTGAAAAAAAAATTGTTGAGTGTCCCAACTTCTGATTTGGACAGATCGTGTACCGAGATTGTTAGTGTGCATCAAAATAATTCATATCCACATAGTGTGAGGAATGAAATTTGTCATGGTAATTATAATGTTATGCCGCGACATGAGAAAAAGTATCATGGTATTCATCATGGTGATATAACAAATTTATTCCGTCCTCATGAGCTAACGCCTTTTGAATGGCCTCTATATGTTGCATCTATTTTGTTTTTTCCCTATGATGAGTTTCGTGTAGACAAAAAATCGAGGACGACTTTGTTTTCAAGAAAGGAAGGATGATGTGGACATAACTATCAGAAAAATATCTACAGATATGTCACGGCAAATTAATAACCGGGTTCTTTTGCTTCTTCATACACATAATTTAATTGGCATGGATATGATGTTGCGCTCATTATTTATTTTATTTTTACCCACCAGGAACAAAATGATTGAAGAATTAATAAAAGAGTCATGCATATATCAACCAAATCAGGCAGCACACATGTCTTCCTCCTAACATGCATGCTATGTGCACAAGTTTTCCAAATATAAGGAAAGAGAAGAAGGATTAGACTTGATGGACCTGAGAAGCGACATGTACGAGCCCATGCCAATGACTAAATTAAAGAAGTGGGACCAAGCCCCATGTGAGCTGCGTGTGCCATGCTATGCATGCATGCATACATGGATTTGTTTTCCTAGAGTCCAGCACGGACAAGGACGTATGAGTCGGCCATCAACAACTCTGTTTCGTAGACGATCCAGACACGTTAAGGCGGCACCTTGCATTTGTATCCCTTAATAAATAGCTAGTCTAAATTAGTGTTTAGACTTGGGTTTTGTTTTAGAGAAGTTTAGCTATAGCTACTTTTATTTGTTTTCGCTCGTAGCGGCTAGTGCGACCGTCAAGATATCCTATCGAAATCCTAACTTGTGAGATTTGTTCATCTAGCATATTCAGAATTTCTTCCTCTCTTCTTGTCCCAACCCCATCTCCACAGCCACTAGCCCAACCTAGCCACCCCTTCATTCATGGCCATCGGATCGCGATTGGACGGACAAGATCCAACCCAACCTAGGCCATTCAATATGTAAAATCATCCCATGGAGAGAGAACCCTCACTCTCTAGGGTTTTCCCTTGCCAAAATTACAGCCACCCCCCTCAAAATCCCAACCTTATAGCTCCACATCCTCCAACTCCTGCAACCCTAGCCACTCACTCAGATCTGGACCCTTACATCTTGATCTAAGGTCTCAACATCACCCGAAACCCCACCCCAGACAATGTCCGTGGCAACATGGACATGTTCGGGCGACCATAGTGGCTCCCAGATCCACCCCGAGCTCGTGTCCTTGGCGCCCGAGGCTACTACCTCCTCAATCCCGCGCCGGTTCCCCGTGCCTCTAGCCACCCTCCCCACGTGGCCCCGCCGCCTGTGTCATCTGCCAACAGCCGTCGGAGCCCCACCGGAGGAGGCGATGCCGCCACGGCCTCCCGAGCGCCGCTAGCCACCTCTAGCGCCGGATCCGGCCACCCCAACCTCGCCAAGCTCCGATCCAGCCGCCCCCCCGACCAGATCCGTTCGCCCTCAACCTGATCCGCCTGTTCCCATTGCTCCTCGACATGGCCGGACCTTGCGTACACCGTCCCTTGCCGGACTCCCCCTGTCGTCCGCGCTGCCATGGCCTCCCGTGCGTAGAACGGGAGCGGGACGAGGAGGATCCTCCCTGCTTGCCCGCCAGCGCCTCGCTTGGGCCGCTCGCTCGCCCGCTCTTGGGCTGCTCCAGCCGCGAGGCCCAACGCCCCACCTCGCCCGTGTGGGCCGCTTTACCGCTCCCAATGGCCTTCTTTAACACCGACCGACCTCTGGGCCCTTGGTGAGCACCCAAGTCCCGCAATCCCTCGACCATCTGCACAATATAATATTTTGCACCCAGTTCTCTGTTTCATATTTGGCCCTTCTTCTATTTATTTTCCTGCTGCGATTTTATCCATTAAACAGGACATGTATTATTTCAGAAAAAGCCATATTTTGCATTGCTCATATATAAATAACCGTGCATCGCATGTAATAACTTTATATATGTAAAATATGTAGAATTTCATGTAGATTCTCAAAATCCTGCTTTTGCAAATGATAAAAATGTTTAACATACAATTTTTTGTTAATTTGCATAATTATCATGATTTGCATTGCGCATAAATATTTAAGCATGCATGTATCCGAATTAATCAAACCATATATGTTAAATGTATATATTGATTGCATCACATTTTCATGCATGATAAAGATGTTTGATGTGATGTTTGCATTTAATTTGCATAAATAACTTGCTAAAATTGTTTAAGTCCTAATCTTGGATAAATGATGTGTCATTTGTTTTATAGTAAACACCTACATATTATATATAATTTTGGCATAGAAAAATCCATATAATTTACCTGTGCAATTAGTTTTATCATTTAGGCAATTTTGTGCGCATGTCATTTTTGCTAGGATACCTTTTTGTTTATTTCGTGTGAATTAATCCATGCATATTTTCGAATAGTTGCAAACATGAGATATGCCCTTTGACATGTGCAGTAGCCCCTGGTCTTTTTTGTTTGCCATGATAATCGATATTTAGGTGTAATTTTCTTGTTGCCAACATGCTATAAAATAATGTTCTGTTTGGATATGCCCACAGTAATTCAAAGTCTGGAATCTGTATCATTTTATTGTTGTCTTGCCATGTGTTTTGCTAGTGATCTACAACCCTTTTAGGGTTGGTGTAATGGAGTTATTTGTAGTTCATAATGTCCTCTAGCATGGTGTTAAGTTTCATGCCAATATATGCCCTGTAGCATATCGTTGTAATACTGCCAATTTACTTTTTTGATAAAACTGCTTTGTTAAAAACTGAGATTTTCACTAAGTCCTAATCTGCTACATTTTATTGCCATGTTGTGAGCTTTCTACCATGTGTTCCATGTCCCTTTTGAGTATGTTATGTTAAGATGAAATGAAGTGTGTGTTATATGCTACAGCCCCATGTCTTGCTTGTGCATTATACAGTCTTGTAGCGTATTGTTTTCATGCGTGCAAAATGCTATCTTGCTGTTTTCGGCAGATTTCTACTAAAATTTGTATTGATGATTGTGGTTGAACCATAGCTCCGTTTTGGACATGCCATATATGAAACTTGCTTAGAATCTCATGTAGTTTCATAATATTTTCCTGCATTCATGATTTTAAAGATTTGTGGTTGCCATTTTCATGCATTTTTTGTATTCATGGCATATTATCTTGTGTGTGTCATAACGTTTAGATCGTACCTCCGTTTGAGATGTTCCATATATGTAAATCGACTAGAATGATGTGTAGATTCATCGTCTACTTTATTTTGCTGTTTAACAGATATGAAACATGGTTAGTTCAGATCTGGACCAAACTCATAATTAACATATGGGGTCGTTTCGGCAATACTATACTTTTTTTCTGGCCTCCTTTAAGATGCCTAGGCATATAGTTTATTCAGGCTTCACATCTTTCCATGTTTAACAACATTTAATATTGTCATGTACCTAAACGGGAATGAACTAAGTAATTCAACCGTGAAGTTTCGTCAATATGCAACTCGTTGCATATTGAGCTTGACTTAATGTGTAGTGATGGATTGTTGTGATTGCCTTGCATTGCATAATCAACCATGCCATGCATCATATTTGTTTGCACATCATGTCATGAATATGTTGTGGTGTATCGTGTGTTGATTGTTTGTTCCGGATTGTTTCTTCTCGATAGAGTTCCATAAGCGTTCGAAGTGTGAAGATTCGTTCGTCTACTTCACAGATCGTCTTCTTCATGGACTCATTCTTCTTCCAAGCGGGATCTCAAGCAAGATGACCATTTCCCTAGATACCACTACTATCATTGACCCGCGAGTTGTCTCGCTTCTATCGTTATGTCACGTTACCAACCACTTGTATGTCAATCCCCCAAACATTGACATGATTAGCCTCTAACCCCTCCACATCCCTGCAAACCTTCGTTTGACTGTGTTACCCTTGCTCGGCCCATCTTATAGCATTTCTAGCTGCAGGTGCAATTGCTTCCATGTGCCAACATGGACCTTTTTGAGATATCACCATATTATTGGTATTTAATTTAATGCACCTACATACTTGGTAAAAGGTGGAAGGCTTGACCTTTTGCTCGGTGTTTTGTTCCACTTTTGCCGTCCTAGTTACATGTGAACCGGTGTTATGTTCCATATCGAGTGCTCCTAACATGCTTGGAGTTGTCATGGTGACCCCCTTGATAATTCGTTTGGGGATAAAACTCTTCTAGCAAGGACCAACATTGGTACTATATTTGCTCAACATAATAATACTGAACACTGTTAGTAATGCATAGGGAGTTAGTGCTACCCGTGGGTTAATTCAACATAATACAGGGGGGCAGTGCTGATGATGTTGGTCCCAAACAGGCTGCCTGCGGGGCCACCGTGAGGAAACTCGGGAATTGGTTTTACTCGTAGCTAGTCCCATCCGGTTGTGCCTTAAGAACGAGATACGCGACTCCTATCAGGATTGTCGGCACGTCAGTCAGCCTGATTGGAATTATTTTACCTTTATCGAATGTCTTGTGTACCGACTCCAAGGATACCTTGGGCTATCTCGAGGTTTCGATTTTCCCGTGCAGCTTGTGGTAATTTGTGATGGACTAATTTTAGCACTCCTGCAGGGTTAAATCTTTCGGAAAGCCGTGCCCGCTGTTAAGTGGTAACTTGGAAACTTTGTTTAACACCCGGTAATAGAAAACTTGAAGTAAATTCAAACAGAATACACCAATCATGTGCGTAACTGTGACTGTCTCTTCTTGTGAGTTCTGCATCCAAAAGAAAACATGATGGGGTTATGTTTGACGTAAGTAGGTGTTCAGGATCATTTAGTGATCATTGCTAGTTCATGTCCATTATGCGTAAACCACCCACCTTACTTCATGTATTCATAAGTTAGCCCCTCAAATAAATGCTTAGTGCTTGCTGCAGCCTCACCACTTAACCATATTGTCGGATTTCGGGCTCCGCAAAACCCAAAGAAGTTCAAACATAGGGGCATGTGCGAAGATCCCCTGCGGGCTCGCCCTACCTAGCTCGCTACTCGATGATTTCTATGACGAACTCGCATGATGACGAGGAAGCAGATGCACATGATGATTTACCTAGGTCCGGGCCGCTGCGAAGCGTAATATCCTACTCCTGCTTTGGTGGATTGCCTCATGAGGAGGTCAGTGGATGAACTAGTACAGTGGTGCATCGCCTCGTGAGGGCACTCTGGTGGTGTTGCCTCTCTGTTGTGTTGTCCCTCTCTATGGTGCAGCCTATCCTCTATTTATAGTGCCCCGGGTCCTCTTCCCTTATCGCCATGGCGGGAAGGGATCCCACAATGGCAAAATTTGAAGAGGGACAGGTGTACATCTTTATCCTGACAAAAGGTGGTCTTCGCCTGCATAGTAGATGTCTATCATGCAAACGTGGGCTCGGGGATGACATCCTTCATGCTGGGCTCGTGGTCGTGGTCTTGTTGCACCGGAATGGAAACCTTTGGGGGCGCTTAGGAAACCCGGATTTGTCCTTGCCCCCTTTGCACTAAAGGGGATAGTGTACCACCTAGCGTGCTGGCACCCGCCTGTCCCACCTGGCGTCATCCTTGGCCTCTAGAGGCCAGGTGTTGCATAGAGATCTCCATCGCTGCGGAGGGGTCCTGAGGAGCCGCTCCTCTCTCCGGTCTTGATGATGCTTCCCTCGCGAGCCCAGGGCTCTCACGAGGACCTTGTCTTGAGTCAGACCGTGCTCGGCCGTACTTGCCGGCGGAGTGGGCCGCGCCCTGGGCCACATGGTAGTAGGTCTGGGTACCCTCGTTCCGAGAACGTCGACAGTAGCCCCCAGCCCAAGGCGCCCCCGAGTTGGCTTCTAGGCGAAGCCATTGAAGGTGTCCCGAAGCGCCATGAGCCTTGATTGCCTGTGGGCCAGGCTCGACATGCGACAATCTCCGGGATGCCGCCGCCTCCTCTTCTTCACGTTGGCTCGAGAATTGTCAGATTTGTCAAATTGCTCGACGCACGCCAACAAGCCGTCTTTGTTCCCCATCGATGTCACCGTCTGTTTTCCCTTCTTTCGCGTCTCTCGCCTTTTCTGCCAAATCCCCGCGCACGCGCCACCCCGCTCCCTCGCCATGGCCCCCCAAAAAGAGAGAGGGCGAGGGTTTGAGGGTGCTGAGGATCATGTCGGCGCCGGAGCCCGCGCTGGGTCGATCGTTGGTGGTGAATCTTGATAGGTTGGAGAAGGTCAGCTGGTATTTGCCACCAGTTCCAATGAATGGGGGCAACCAAGATCTGACTGGGCTCGCGGCCTCAAAGCGAACTCGAGGCCTCATTATCCCACTTCATTTCCATGCCTTTCTCTCGGGCTTGGTGCCACCATTATCGGGCTTACTCTCCTCCTTGCTTTCGCATTACCGGATCCACGTGCTCCACCTTGACCCCTGCTCCCTTGTCCTCCTTTTGGCCTTCACGTTTTTGTGTGAGGCCTTTGTTGGTGTTTTTCCCTCCATGGCCCTGCTTCGCCACTTCTTCTCCCTCAAGTTGATCAATAGAATAGTATGTCTAGAGGGGGGGGGTGAATAGACTACCAGTAGGAATTTAAAATCTACACAAGGTGTAAAGTTAAGTGTTGGCAGATTTTAGCAATTGGAACAAGTCTAGCACACCCTACACATGCAAGTCATCAAGTATAGCAGTGGAATGTAAAGACATTGCACATGAATGTAAGGAGTAGATATAGGAAGATCAAACGCATGAAGGACATGAAGATTTTTTCTCATGGTTCTGATAGGTGTTTATTTCCTATTTCCACGTTTATGGAGTCTTCAACCCACGGAGGGTAACGGTCGCGAGAGTCCACGGAGGGCTCCACCCATAAGGGTCCACGAAGGAGCAACCTTGACTATTCCATAACGGCTTCCGTCCATGAAGGAGTAGCCTCACTCGGGGTAGATCTTCACAAAGTAGGCAATCTCCTTGCCCTTACAAACTTCTTGGTTCACTCCACAACACGAAGTAGGAGGCTCCCAAGCGACACCTAACCAATGTAGGAGGCACCACCCTCTAAAAGGTAATAGGCTCGATAATGAAGATGAAGTCCTTGCTCTTGTGCTTCAAGATGATAGACTCCTCAACACACAATCACTCTCTAACAGATTTGGCTTGGTGGAAGAGATTGATTTGGTGGAAAGCAACTTGGGGAGGCTAGAGATCAAGATTCATATGGTTGGAATGGAATGGCATGAGGTCAACACATTAGTTGGTGGCTCTCTCTCTCAGAAAATCAGTTAGTATGAGTGGGGGTCTGTTCTGAGTGCTTCTCTTGCGAGTGAGTGGTGGTGGAGAGGTATATATAGGCATCTCCAAAAATCCAATTGTTACACCTAATAAGTCCAACTCGGTGACGGCGATGTGTTAATCTCGGTGGTACCGAGTTGCCTAAAAGGTAGCAATTTTTGAATCTCGGTGAGACCGATACATAAAACTCGGTTGCACCGATAAGGTGACCAATGGTTAGATTACCAAACTCGGTGACATCGATTCAACAAACTCGGTCGGACCGGGTTTTGTGAATTTGCGTAACAGAAAGGTGGCAACCCAGACTCGGTGGCACCGAATCAGAATTGGTTGAACCTCTGGGTAAGGGTTTTGCTTGAGTCAGTCTCAGACTGAGAATCGGTGGCACCGAGTGGGAAGTGTTGGTTGCATCGATTTTTGGATATTTGTCTTTGGATAGACTTTTGTGGAAGAGTTTGTGGATGTTTTTGGTGACTATCACTTGTGCACGTATGAGCATTTTGTTAACCAACAGTACCTTACCCCTTTTTAATAGTATTGGCTTTCCTATGGACTCAAAGTGATTTCTCACAAAGTAAAATGTAGAGTCCTCTTGCTTGAAACTTTGCAATGCTATCTCTTCTCCTTCTTCATGGGGATACTCTCCACACTCCTTCTTGCCAACCCTTCTCTCTCTATGGACTTTATCTGAAATACACAAGATGAAATTATTAGTCCAACAGACAATGTATCTTGTCATGAATTATGAAAACCACAAAGGGATCCCATTGTGCTTTCAATCTCCCCCTTTTTGGTAATTGATGACAACATACAATCAAAGCTTCAAATAAAGATATGCATGTATATAATGAAGACTTTGAGAGACACATGACTTAAAGTTGCTCCCCCTAAATGTGTGCAATCCCTTTAAAGGATAGTTGCTTTGGAATGCATGGACACACATATATTAGAAGGGATATGATAAGTCATGTGTATCTTGGCCATATGCATGAAATGTATATGAATGAGGTGTTTCCTTGTTCAAGACTTCACTCTTGCAAATAATATGTGCAAGAAGCAAGATAACATCTTGATCAAAGATATGATGCATATACTTACCATGAGTTCTTGAGCATTCTAGTAGTAGAGATACACTTGATAAAATAATGTTAGGAAACACAATAGCATTCTACCAATCAAAAGCAATGGAACTCAAAAGTACCAATATATGGAGAACATATAGAAGATAATATTCCTTAAGACTGATATGTCTCCAAGATCTTTTAGATATTTCTCCCCTAGATATGAAATAGTAGAACATCCTCTCCCCCTGAATCTTAGCATGTGGATATTGGGATTGGATAGGTTGAGAAAAGTCTGACATGAATAATCAAATGTAATAAACACATCCTTCTCCAAAACATATTTTTCTCCCCCTACTTTGGTATTCTCTGCCCACTAAATTATATCCACCCTTTGCATAAGCATGTATCTCCCTCTTTAGCTTTGAAGCTTTGGTATTTCTCCCCCTTTGGCATTAATTTCCAAAAAGGACTGATATATGGTCAGATAGAGGGATTATTGATCAACAAGCGATCCTTGAGAACAAGGGTCATAGAATGTAGGATTCATAGAATATGAAAAATCATTAGAAAAGTGAGGGAATCATTGAAAATAAGGTCCCTCCCATTGGCTAAACTGAGAATTTGTAGAACTTCTCCTCTGAGTTAGGGATCCTTGATTGTATTTCTCCCCCTTTCCCTTTTTAAAAAAATAAATAAAAGAGATCATCGAAGAATTGAAAATATCAAAAATGATTACAAAGATAGATTGAAACATGATATTAAGTTGGTCGCTCTATGACAAATTTGTCGATGGTACCGATATGTTGTTATGCTGCTCATCTTCTGAATTGGTAGAACCGAGTCTCTTGTGTCGGAGGCTCAGGGGCTAAAACAGAAACTTGGCAAATTTTGGGAAACTTGCAAATTTATTTGAAAAATTGTAATGAAGTGTCAAAATAATGTTGGAGAAATGCAAATAATTTACAAAAAGATATCAGCTAGAGAAGATTGAATGGTCCCAAGAAATCTTGCAATAGAGAATGAACCAAACAAGATTCTTAACTAGATGATGGGCGGTGACTAGGTCACCTATATTAGATTATATTGAGTTAGGATCCAAGCAAGAATGCTTGATCATATGTCCTACTCGTCGTTAATCTCAAAATGGGGTTACCATTTTTCGATTAAGTATTTTAATGTCTTCATATCACTTGAGTTGCTTTATCTCGTGAGTTGGAGTAAAGCTTTTTCAAGGATATGAATACATAACTTTGAGTGATGTTGTTGACGTAGCTTGTAGGTGAATTGATGAGGATGCTCGAGGTTGATGAAGATCATCTTTAGTTGGGAGAAATCCTTGTTATTTTCGTTCACTTTTCACCTACATTGGTTAGTCACGCAAGGAAGAACATGATATATCCAAATGACTAGATATCAAGAGTGAGTTACCAATTGAGAAATATATGTCAAGGATATGTTTTTTGTCTTCTTCCTTTCATCATCAAAGCAAGGTTGTGATTACTTGGTCATGACAATATTTCTTAAGATATGAGTCGATAACAAACTTGTGTAGTGTTGTTCTTCGAAGTACCTACAAAGGATTAGATGCAAGACTAGGGATCATAGAATTCCAAGATATATGATATTAAAGATAATAATAGCATGGAAGAGACAATAAAGGTCATCCCCTTGCATGCATCCGAGTGAGCTTAGCTCAAGTTTGAAGCATCAATGATTTTCAACTCACTCCTCAAATGAAAAAAACACTTTTTCATCAAGTAGCTTAGTAAAGATATTGGCCAATTGCTTGCTGGTACGAACATGCTTAAGATTTATGTGTCCTTTGGCAACATGATCACGAATGAAGTGATGTCGAACTTGAATATGCTTGGTTCGAGAATGTTGCACATGATTATGACCAATCTTAATAGCACTCTCATTGTCACATAGTAATGGTACATTTTTAACATAGATTCCATAATCTTTAAGCGTTTGTGTCATCCATAATAATTGTGCACAACATGATCCAACAGCAATATATTTAGCTTCGGCGGTAGATAGAGATACTGAGTTTTGTTTCTTGGAGGACCAAGACACAAGAGATCTACCTAGAAATTGACATGTACCTAAGGTGGATTTTTTATCAACCTTGTCACCGGCATAGTCCGAGTCGGAGTAGCCAACAAGACTAAAAGAAGATCCCTTGGGATACCAAATGCCAAAGTTTGGCGTATGTATCAAGTATCTCACAATGTGTTTCATAGCCTTAAGATGACACTCTTTAGGTGCAGCTTGATATCGGGCACACATGCACACACTAAGCATAATATTGGGACAGAAGGCACATAGATATAGCAATGAACCAATATTTGTTCGATAAACCTTTTGATCAATCGGTTCACCCTCCTTAGTGAGATCATTGTGTCTGCTAGTGGGCATGGGAGTTTTCATACCTTTGCACTCTTGCATGTTGAACTTCTTGATCAAGTCCTTGGTGTACTTGGTTTGAGAGATGAAAGTACCTTCTCTCATTTGCTTGATTTGTAGACCAAGGAAGAATTTCATCTCACACATCATAGACATCTCATACTTCTCTAACATCAACCTTCCAAATTTCTCACTAAATAGTGGGTTAGTAGATCCAAAGATAATATCATCCACATAAATTTGGCACACAAATAATTCACCATTAACTCTCTTTGTGAATAAGGTTGCATCAATTTTACTAATTTCAAACCCTTTTTCAATGAGAAACTTCGTTATACATTTATACCAAGCGCGAGGAGCTTGTTTAAGTCCATATAAAGCTTTGCGAAGTTTGTAAACGTGGTCAGGATTCTTAGGATTTAGAAAACCAGGTGGTTTCTTAACATAGACCTCTACTTCAATATCACCATTTAAAAATGCACTTTTAATGTCCATTTGATAAAGTGTGATATCATGGTGATTGGCAGAAGCAAGAAGAAATCGAATGGCTTATAGTCTAGCAACAGGGGCATAGGTCTCACCGTAGTCCATACCTTCGACTTGCATATATCCTTGGGCTACGAGGTGAGCCTTGTTGCGTACGACTTGACCATCTTCATCTTGCTAGTTCCTAAATACCCATTTCATGCCAATGATGTTTTGCTCGTCCTTGGGCTTCTCCATTAGTGTCCACACTTAGTTCCTCTCAAAGTTGTGAAGCTCTTGATGCATAGCGTTCACCCAATCCGCGTCCTCAAGAGCTTGTTCAACCTTCAAGGGTTCAATGCTAGAGATGAAAGAATAATTCTCACAAAAGTTAGCCAATTGAATTTTAGAGCGAGTGATCCTCCCTATTTGTATGCCACCAAAGATTTCGTTTAGGGGATGGTTCGTGGTCACTTATGCTCGAACTCAGGGTAGCTTTGGCTTGTTAGTTGGAGGAGTTTCTTCTTCCTCATCATCTCCTTCATCTCCGTTGTTGTCGAAGTGGTCATCTCCTTGATGTAGTGGTGAAGGAGGTTCTGGTGGGTCATCATGATGTACTTCCTCCTCCTCTTCATCTTGTTTTGTACCACTTGTTGATGCTTCCATGTTGTTTTGTCGGTAGCCTTGATCCGAAGTAGGAGCTTCCGCATGGGTTCATGAAGTACTTTCCTTCACCTCCATGGGACGTCTTGCTGATGGGAAAATCTTGGATAGCTTCCGAAGGATCTTTATCACCTACATCATTTGGCAATAGTTCGACTTGCGAACCATTAGACTCATCAAACTTCACAACTACCGTCTCTTCAACTTTTCGAGTGAAGTTTTGTAGACATGGTAGGTGTGAGAGTTCGATCCATAACCAAGTATGAAACATTCATGAGCTTTTGGAGAAAATTTACCACGAAAATTCTTATCAAGAATGTAACACTCGGAGCCGAATACCCGAAAGTATCCAACTTGGGGTTTGTTACCGGTGAGAAGCTCGTATGCCGTTTTATCGAGAAGCTTGTGCAAGTAGAGTCGGTTTGTGGCATGACATGTTGTTTCCATGGCTTCTGCCCAAAAGTGTCTTGGCATCTTGTATTCGTCAAGCATCGTTCTTGCCATCTCAATGAGGGTTCAGTTCTTTCTCTCAGCAATTTCATTTTGTTAAGGAGTGTATGTAGCGAGAACTCATGTGAAATACCCTCTTCGTCAAGAAAGGTATTAACATGGGTGTTCTTGAACTCTGATCCATTATCGCTTCGAACCTTCTTGATCTTGACTTCAAATTGATTTTTCGTTTTGCGTGCAAAGTTCTTGAAGATATTTTGTACCTACGACTTATCATCAAGAAAGAAGAACCACGCGAATCTAGAAAAATCATCAACTATAACTAGACCATAAGAGTTTCAACCGAGACTCCTATAAGCATTGGGACCAAAAAGATCCATATGAAGTAACTCGAGTGGTCTCCTAGTGGTCATGATGTTCTTTACCGGATGACTTCCACCTACTTGCTTTCCTGCTTGACAAGCGCTAAAAAGCTTATCTTTGTCAAAGATAACATCTTTAACACCAAGAATGTGATCGCCCTTGATAAGCTTATCTAGATTGCGCATGCAAAATGTCCTAGCCTTCTATGCCATAGCCAACATTTAGATGATTTTGCAATGAGACAGGTATGAGGTTGGGCCTTTTTAGTGAAATCGACAATGTATAGACCACATCTATGAATACCGGTAAAGACAATTTTATGATTATCAAATCGAAACACTTGACAATCTACTTTGGTAAAGATAACATTGAAACCGAAGTCTGCTAGTCTAGATACGGACAGAAGGTTGTAGCCAAGGGATT
This sequence comes from Hordeum marinum, assembly GCA_022496015.1. Taxonomy (NCBI): domain Eukaryota; kingdom Viridiplantae; phylum Streptophyta; class Magnoliopsida; order Poales; family Poaceae; genus Hordeum; species Hordeum marinum. The sequence goes on from CM039677.1 coordinate 238,887,651, forward strand.
CAACAAGCATCACATTTTGAATGGAGATATCATGAGATATGGCCACCTTACCAAGGCCAAGTACCTAACCCTTAGAGTTGTCTCCAAAGGTCACGTACCTCCGAGGACCTTGATTAGGCGTGATCTCTTGGAACATGTCTTTATCTCCAGTCATGTGATCGGTGCATCCACTATCGAGAATCCACTCTTTTCCATCGGGCATGTAATCCTTGAAGTTTGCAATGAGACGTAGAATCTTCATGATCTTTAATGCTCGATGTCGAATAACTCATCTTCATCATAGTAGCCATGTTCTTCATTGTCATCATTGGGTAGAATCTCCTCATCATAGAAACCAAGAGATACGTTAGAATCATAACAATGACAATGTTCAAGTTGATGAATGTGAATGGATTCAATAATAATGTTGTTGATAGTTGTGACATCTCCTTTAACACGCATGAGATCACGGAGCTCAAATAAGCATTTATCAAAGTTTTATGAAGAATCTCATCAAGATTACTTAATGTAAGATTTGGATATAGTTTCTCCAAATTAGTCCACAAAGTATAAGCACATGCAAAGTTCTTCAATAGAGAAAGCACAAATCTTAGTAAACCTCTAACATTAAGATTGACAATTCTTAGGTTACCAAGCATGTTAAATTCCTCTTTGTGTGTGGGATGCAAGTCATCAATGGGGAGCACATAGGGTTTTTCAATATGTTTTCTCAAATGGAATTTGTCAAATAAATCAATCATGGAACTCTTCCATTGACAATAGTACTCTCCATCAAGAATGGGCGCTCTACAATACAAACTCTCCACACTAGACACATCCATCTTCCTCCACGGTGATGAAACCGAAGCAATAGAGACCAAAGCTCTGATACCAATTGTGGGATCAATACAAGAGTATGTTTAGAGGGGTGAATAGACTAATAGCAAGAATTTAAAATCTACACAAGGTGCAAAGTTAAGTGTTGGCAGATTTTAGCAATTGGATCAAGTCTAGCACACTCTAAACATGCAAGTCATCAAGTATAGCAGCGGAATGTAAAGACATTGCACCTGAAAGTAAGGAGTAGAGATAGGAAGATCAAACGCATGAAGGACACTAAGAGTTTTCCCGTGGTTCCGATAGGTGGTGCTATCGTACATCCATGTTTATGGAGTCTTCAACCCACGAAGGGTAACGGTCGCGAGACTCCACGGAGGGCACCACCCATTAGGGTCCCCAAAAGAGCAGCATTGACTATTCCATAATGGCTTCCATCCACGAAGGACTAGCCTCACTCGGGGTAGATCTTCACGAAGCAGGCGATGTCCTTGCCCTTACAAACTTCTTGGTTCACTCCACAACACGAAGTAGGAGGCTCCCAAGCGACACCTAACCAATCTAGGAGGCACCACCTTCCAAAAGGTAATAGGCTCAGTAATGACGATGAACTCCTTGCTCTAGTGCTTCAAGATGATAGAATCCTCAACACACAATCACTCTCTCACATATTTGGCTTCATGGAAGAGATTGATTGGGTGGAAAGCAACTTGGGGAGGCTAGATATCAAAATTCATATGGTTGGAATGGAATGGCATGATCTCAACACATGAGTAGGTGGCTCTCTCTCAGAAAATCAGTTGGTACGAGTGGGGGTCTGTTCTGAGTGCTTCTCTTGTGATTGAGTGGTGGTGGAGGTGTATATATATAGGAATCTCCAAAAATCAAACCGTTAGACCTAATAAGTAAACCTCGGTGACACCGATGTGTTAATCTCGATGGTACCGAGTTGCCTAAAAGGTAGCAACTTTTGAATCTCGGTGAGACCGATACATAAAACTCGGTTGCACCGAGAAGGTGACCAATGGTCAGATTGCCAAAGTCAGTAACGCTGATTCAACAAACTCGGTCGGATCGATTTTGTGAATTTGCGTAACAGAAAGTTGGCAACCCAAACTCGGTGGCACCGAATCAGAATCGGTTGCATCGATGGGTTAGGGTTTGGCTTGAGTCAGTCTGAGGCTGAGAATCGCTGGCACCGAGTGGGAAGTGTTGGTTGCATAGATTTTTGGATATTTGACTTTGGACAGACTTTTGTGGAAGAGCTTGTGGATGTTTTTGGTGACTATTACTTGTGCACGCATGAGCATTTTGTTCACCAAGAGTACCTTACCCCTTTTAATAGTATTGGCTTTCCTACGGACTCAAAGTGATTTCTCACAAAGTAAAATGTAGAGTTATCTTGCTTGAACATTTGCCAATGCTATCTCTTCTCCTTCTTCTTCATGGGGATACTCTCCACACTCCTTCTTGCCAACCCATCTCTCTCTATGGACTTTATCAGAAATACACTAGATGAAAGTATTAGTCCAAGAGACAATCTATGTGGTCATGAATTATCAAAACCACCAAGGGAGCACATTGTGTTTTCAGGCCCTCATGATTCCATGAGGATCCATGTTCCATCTCTTTCTCCTAGTGTGCTGCGTGAGCTGCTCTGCCGCTTGACCGGCGATTAACCTAACGAGCTCCCCCAGGGCGACCTCCCCTTGTATAGCTACAAGGACCGAGAAGTCCTCATTCTGAAGATGTCGCGTTTCTATTAGTGGCGATTCCTCCCTCCGGAGGGAGCGCGTCCCTAGGGTGACCCCTTCGTGAGGGCCTGGAGCCCCAGAGACCCTGAAGCCGCGACCCTCCTGCGGCTAAGCTGAGATGTCCTTCGACGCCTGCTCCCCGGTTTCCACTTCAGGCCAGCCCGGGGTCGAAGGTGATACTCTGTCAATGATGGAGGCCACCGCCTCTGCCGCTGAGTGTTGGGTGCCAGTCGTTGGTACATCATCCCCTGGTCTCCGTGTTGGCCAGAAGAGGAAGGCACCCAGGGTGGCCGTTCCTCGGCGCCATGGGCACCAATGAGGACGAAGTGGATCGCCGTGGATGAGTAGGTGCATGTGTCCCCTCAACCTTCCTTTTGCGCTCCCCTTTTGAGTTTCTGTTTCGCAGGCTCCCCACCGATGAAGGAGGAGCCGAGTCGCCACCGCCGACTTCTGGGGCCGTTGTGCCCCTTGCGGCCCCGTCTTCCTTCGAGTGCGGGGTTCTGACCACTAGGGCACCCATACTCAAGCATGCTCAGCCTTTAGGGGGCCTCAGCGCGAGCCTCCTGTGACCTTCCTCGACCATGGCCCCCTGCTCCCGAGGGTAGGGCTGCACCCCTCGCTGATGGCCTTCCCTGAGGGCATGCCACGCTGCGCCCTTGGGCCCCCTTTGCTCGTTGATGTGGGCCCTCAAGGGGCGCGTCCTTCTTCTGGGGTGGCCAGGCGGAAGTCCCCCATCCCCTGAGCACGTGTCCGGGCTGGGTGGCCCCTCGCGTGCCTCCCCTGTCCATCCTAGGGAAGGCAGAGACCCTAGTTGGGCCCTTGAGCTCGCAAGTGACCGGAGTGCCGTGCAGTGGGTTTTGCTCCAAAACGCAGCGGAAGCGCTAGGACGCCTGGGGGTGGAGCTCGCCAACGATATGCCTGCTTGGAGATGGAGCACCAGTGCCTCATGCAAGAATGGAATTGTCTTGAAGTCACCATGAATTTCAGCCGCCTGTAGAGCGAGCACGCCCGTGCAGTCATCAAGGAATCCCTTTCCGCGGTGGTGGAGGCATGCGAGCGCACCTTCGTTGAGGCTCAGGAAGCCGACTGCTAAAGAAAGGCCTCCAAGGAACACCTTAAGGACCTTCAAGCCTTCAACGCCGCTCTTGAACAGCAGATTCAGGCGCGGAGGGCCACACTTGATGGCCCGGCCATAGAGTTCCTCGCCGCTTGTGCAAGCCCCCATGTGCCCGAAGGCGCGTTGGCATTGGAGGCGATGGAGCAGAGCCTGGAGCAAGAGAGGATGGAGGTGAGGGAGCACCAGGTGGCGCTTGTTGAGGAATCCCTTGCCACCCGCGAGGCACAGGCTCAGGAGGAGATCAACGACAAGGTGGCAGAGGTTTGGCGCTCCCTTCTCTAGGATTATCGCGCCAAGTTGAAGCTTCAGGAGTCTCGTTTCTATAGGCGACGCGACCAGCTGAGGGGCTAGGCGAACGACCTCAGGAGGAGGTGAGCGGCGGCGAAACAACGTCAGGAGGCCACGGTGGATGCCCAAGCGGCTGCCGAGGCCGAGCTGTCCTCCCTCTTCAAGTCGGTGAAGGGAGTGACATCCCTTGCGGAGAGGGCTTCAGACAAGGCAAATCGGGCCCACGACCTTCAGCACACGCGCTCCAAGATGTTCAAGTCCACCGAAATGAGGGCCCACCGGGCCTTGAGTGTCATTTGTGGTGAGAGCATCGCGAGCCCCCATGTCCCCGACGATGCTGGGTATCTAAGCTTCTTCTCCAGGGTTGTGGAGTGCCTTGAGAGGGGCACGGAGAAGATCAGTGATCTTGCAGACAAGAAGCGTCGTGATTCCCTAGGCGGCATCGCGCGTCTTCAGCCACCTTCTTCGCCTTGACCCGCACTTTGACTTCGAGGCGCTTCTTGGCCCCGTACCTGAAGTGAGTCGCGTTTTGCCGATTGGGTTCAGGACCATGTGGAGGACTTGATGGCGGAGCTTTCTTCTGACGAACCCGACGGCCATGCTGGAGCCAAGGAGCACGAGGCCGACAACAGTGGTGATGGCGAGAGCGGTGGCGACTACATGTCCCCTTGAGTAGTCTTCTTATTTACTTGGCAGGGTTATGCATGTGGCCTAGTGGCAACTCTAATGTTCTCCCAAATGACAAGGTGTGCTGTGTCGTGCTCCCTCTTGCGCGGGGTTCCTGCCAACCCGATTGACACACATCCGTTAGGCTTCTGCGTCGGGGAGGTTTGCTTGGGGGGTCCGAATGTCCTTGGGGTTTCTTCTTATGAGGGAGGCAAATTGGGAGCCCTTTCGGCACTCTGCGTCAGTAGGCCCCAGTCCCGCACATTTATCGACCACCGTAAGGGGCGTCCGGATCACCAGAATGCAACTACGGGGCGAGGCCTCGACATCCTTGATACCAACCGGATTGCCAGGACGACTTCAATGGGCGAGGGGCTATATGACCGATAAGGCTCCCGAGGGGCGCTGCTGAGGAGCCCCCTTTGACGCTCAACCAACTCTATGTCGGCAGGTCCCAGTCCCACACATTCCTTGACCACCGTAAGGGGCCTCCAGATCGCAGGATGCGACTACCGGGTGAGGCCTCAGCACCCTTGATGCCAACCAGATGACACAATGACATCAAGTGGTGAGTGGCTATATGATCGGTAAGGCTCCTGAGGTGCGTTGCTCAGTAGCCCCCCTTGATGTTTGAGCGGCTCCGAAAGAAATTTGTTTCCTGCCCCGGGAGGTTCGAGCCCCCCGTGGCTCTTGATATGATGCACCGGGCCACGGGTGGATCCCTCGAGTGAGCGTAAAGCAACACGCGCCCGTTGACCCTCTTGAGAGCGCCATGTGAAGATCCGGGCGCCAAGGCCTTGACAAGGTGTGGGCATCGTGCCCCCCAGCCCCCGCACGTGACGTGCAAGGGGAAGGGGAGCAACCGAGTGCTTGCCCCGTAGAAAGCAAGATGTAAAACGAGGATTGTTATCAAAGAGAATGACATCCCTTACCTCTAGAAGAAAAATGCAAAAACACAAAATTCTATTCCAAAAGGTGGCAAGTTCAAGTACAAAAAGGATTCCCAAAGGGAGCAACTTCAAATACAAAAAGGAGCAAGAAATGGTCCCGTCCGGCTCTTAGGGTAGTGTTCGTCTTCGTCTCCCCCCAGCGGTGAGCGTAGGGGATCCACGTTCCGTGGGCATAGCCATTGGAGGGCAGTGTTGTCCGCCAGTGCGGAGCATGGGTCTTTCACATGGGCGTGGGAAGGAACCCCTCTGCATCCTCGGGGGGCACTGGGCGTATACAACCCACTCATTATTACGTGAGCATGTCACGAGTTGGTCCTGGGGGCGTATAGGGAGCTCCATGCCCCGCGGACATGAAGCTCACTCCCAGGCCCCAAGATTGGTGTGGCGAACTAGGGTCGGCTCCGGACGGGCCCTCGAGCATAGAGGGAGCCCCTTGTGCTCTCCGATGGGAACGCCCGCCACGGGAGAGGTCCTTGGGCATCCCAGAGCCCGTGGCCGGGTGTTGTCGTCGTGGTGATGGCGCAACCCCCTGCGCTGCGAGTCGGGCCCGATGGGGCCCTTCCATTGCGCGTGAGGCCGGCACTCTTGACAGTGCCCAAGCGCGCCTCGCAAGGGTGCCCAAGGTCCCCACGCAAGTACCGGAGACCCTGTCCCTGGGCTGGGCGAGTTGGGCCTGGGGACATGGACGTCTGTTCCACCCTCCATCTCCATGAGGGCATCGCACGCCCCGGAGACATGGGCGTGTGTTCCACTCTCCGTCTCCAGGTTGGGATCATCTGGCCTGAAGACATGGGCGTGTGTTCCACCCTCCGTCTCCAAGCTGGGGCCATCCGACCTAGGGACATGGGCGTGCGTTCCACCCTCAGTTCCCAGGCAAGTAACCCTCGATCCCCAGAACCAAATGCCTGCTCAAGGCAGCACCCAACCAGCGGGTGCACCTCGCGAAGATGCCAACACGGGGCAACCTCGCGAGGCTGTGCTTACCAGCCCAGACGAGATCCACTCGCGAGGTCGCTTACGCACCTCCCTGTTGGGGAACGTCGCATGGGAAACAAAAATTTTCCTACGCACACACAAACCTATCCATGGTGATGAGCATCTACGAGAGGGAGAGTGGATCTACGTACCCTTGTAGATCGCTAAGCGGGAAGCGTTAAGAAACGCGGTTAGTGTAGTCGAACTTCTTCGCGATCCAAATCGCCGAGCGTCCCGCGATCCAATCACGAACCGTCCCGCGAACACATCATGATCTGTCCCGCGAAGTCATCACGATCCGTCTCACGATCTTGATCACGATCTGTCCCGTGAACTCATCACGATCCGTTCCATGATCACATCACGAACCGTCTCGCGATCTCGATCACGGTCCTTCCGATCTAGCGCCGAACGGACGGCACCTCCGCGTTCAGCACACGTGCAGCTTGATGACGATCTCCACCGTCTCGATCCAGCGAGAGGAGGTGGAGAGGAGAGAGAGTTCACCGGCAGCGTAACGGCGCTCCGGTGATGGTGGTGGAGCAATTCCGGCACGGCTTCGCCTAAGCGCTGCAGAAAACCGATCTAGAGGAGAAACTATGCACCGGTGTAACGGGTAGCACGTGGCCGGAAATTCTGTCCAAAAACCACCCAATCCACTAGTATATATAGGAGGAGAGGAGAGGAGAGGCAGACAAGGCCTTTGGGTCGGCCAAAATAGGAGGTGGGAAGCAATCCTACTTCACCTCCAATCCTAGTTGGAGTAGGATTGCCTCCTATTGGCTGATTTTCCACTTTTTGCTTTAGGACTTTCTCTCCTGCGCCATAGGACTTTGTGGCTGTTTTCCTAGCCCACTAAGGGCTGGTTATTATTCTCCCACAGCCCATGGACCTCTTGGGGTCGAAATACCCCTCCCGGAGGCCTCCCGGTACACTACCGGCACTCCCGGTACACTATCGGCACTCCCGGTACACTACCGGCACTCCCGGTACACTACCGATGAGCCCGAAACTTTTCCGGAAACCAAACTGGGACTTCCTATATATGAATCTTTACCTCCCGACCATTACGGAGCTCCTCGTGACGTCCGGGATCTCATCTGGGACTCTGAAAAAACTTCGGTCACCACCATACATAATTCTACACTATCGAAACGTCACTGAACCTTAAGTGTGTAGACCCTGCGGGTTCGAGAACTATGTAGACATGACCGAGACACCTCTACAGTCAATAACCAATGGCGGGACCTGGACGTCCACATTGGTTCCTACATATTCTACGAAGATCTTTATCGGTCGAACCTCTATGTCAAGGATTCAGTTAATCCCGTATAACGTTCCCTTTGTTCTTCGGTATGTTACTTGCCCGAGATTCGATCGTCGGTATCTCCATACCTAGTTCAACCTCGTTACCGGCAAGTCTCTTTACTCATTCCGTAATACAAGATCCCGCAACTAACAATTAGTCACATTGCTTGCAAGGCTTATTGTGATGTTGCATTACCGAGTGGGCCCCGAGATACCTCTCCGTCACACGGAGTAACAAATCCCAGTCTCGATCCATGCCAACTCAACAGACACCATCGGAGATACCTGTAGAGCACCTTTATAGTCACCCAGTTACGTTGCGACATTTGATACACATAAGGCACTCCTCTGATATCTGTGAGTTGCATGATCTCATGGTCATAGGAACACATACTTGACATGCGGAAAACACTAGCAATAAACTGACACAATCATATGCTACATTTGCAGTTTGGGTCTTGTCCATCACATCATTCTCCTAATGATGTGACCCCGTTATCAAATGACATCTCATGTCCATGGCTAGGAAACCTTAACCATCTTTTGATCAACGAGCTAGTCTATTAGAGGCATACTAGGGACATGGTTTTGTCTATGTATCCACACATGCATCTAAGTCTCCGATCAATACAATTATAGCATGGATAATAAACGATTATCATGAACAAGGAAATATGATAATAACTAATTTATTATTGCCTCTAGGGCATATGTCCAACAGTCTCCCACTTGCACTAGAGTTAATAATCTAGTTCACATCACCATGTGATTCGCATTGTTATGAATCTAACACCCAACGAGTTCTGGGGCTCGATCATGCTTTACATGTGAGAGAGGTCTTATAGTCAACGGGTCTCTAACAGTCAGATCCGTGTGCACTTTGCAAATACCTATGTCAAACTGTAAACACTGCTACCACACTCCGCTCGGTACTATTCCAAATGGCTGCTCCACTATACGTATCCAGATTGCTACTACGAGTCATCCGGATTAGTGTTAAAGCTTGTATCGACGTAACTCCTTACGACGAACTCTTTATCACCTCCATAATCAAGAAACATCTCCTCAGTCTCTTAGTTACTGAGGATAATCTTGACCGCTGTCCAGTGATCCACTCCTGGTTCACTCTTGTACCCCCTGACGGACTCATGGCAAGGCACACACAAGTGCGGTACACAGCATGGCATAATATAGAGCCTATGGATAAGGCATAGGGGACGACGTTCGTCCTTTCTCTTTCTTCTGCCGTTGTCGAGCTTTGAGTCTCACTCAACTTTCACACCTTACAAATTAGGTGAGAACTCTTTCTCTGACAAATTAGGTGATCTATCTCCATAGATTTTGGTGCTCAACAATTAGGTAGCTTCATCCAGGTCTTCCTTTGAAAATCACTTTCCGAATGACCGTTTTATGCTTTCCAGAAACTCTACATTATTTCTGATCAACAATATGTCATCCACATATACTTATCAGAAATTCTATAGTGCTCCCACTCACTTTATTGCAAATAGAAGTTTCTCGTAAACTTTGTATAAACATCAAAACTTTGATCACCTCATCAAAGCGTATATTCCAACTCCGGGATACTTGCTTCAGTCCATGGAAGGATCACCGAAGCTTGCACACCTTTTAGCATCCTTAGGCCTGACAAAACCTTCTGGTTGTATCACATACAACCTTCCCTCAAGTAAACCGTTAAGGAAACGATGTTTTGACATCCATCTGCCAGATTTCATAATTGAAAACACAGCAACTGCTAACATAATTCCAACAGACTTTAGCACCACTACGAGTGAGAAAGTCTCATCATAGTCAACTCCTTGAACTTGTCACAAACATCTTTGCAACAAGTCGAGCTTTACAAATAGTGACATTCACCATCAGTGTCTGTCTTCATTTTAAAGATCCATTTGTACTCAACGACCTGCCGTCCAACGAGCAAGTCTACCAAAGTCTACACTTGGTTTTCATACATGGATCCTATCTCGGATTTCATGGCCTCCAACCATTTGTCGGAATCCTGGCCCATCATCGCTTCTCCATAGCTCGCAGGTTCATCGTTTGTCCAACAACATGACTTCCAAGACAGGGTTGTCGTACCGCTTAGGAGCAGTACACATTGTTGTCGACCTACGAAGTTCGATAGTAACTTGATCCTGAAGCTTCATGATCATCATCATTAACTTCCTCTTCAACCAACGTAGGCTTCACAGAAACAACATCCTGCGCTGCGCTACTCTCTGGTTGAACAAAGTTTAAACAACCTCATCAAGTTCTATCTTCCTCCCACTTAATTCTTTCGAGAGAAACTTTTCCTCGAGAAAGGATCCGTTTTAGTAACAAACACTTTGCACTTGGATCTGAGATAGAAGGTTCACCCAACTGATCTTAGGGTATTCTATGAAGATGCATTTGTCCGCCTTGGGTTCGACCTCATTAGGTTAAAACATTTTCCACACAAGTGTTGCAGCCCCAAGTATTAAGAAATGACAGCGGTTTCTATCAAACCATAATTCACATGGTGTCATCTCAACGGATTTAGATGGTGCCCTATTTAAACTGAATGTAGTTGTCTCTAATGCATAACCCCAAAATTATAGTAGTAAAATGACAAGAGACATCATAGCACGCACCATGTCCAATAGAGCATAACTATGATGTTCGGACACACCATCACACTATGGTGTTCCAGGTGGCGTTTAGTTGTGAAACAACTTTCACATTGTCTTAAGTTGTATGCCAAACTCGTGACTCAGATATTCACCTCCACGATCATATCGCAGTCATTTTTATCTTCTTGTCACGATGATCTTTAAACTTCACTCTGAATTTGCTTGAACCTTTCAAACGATTCAGACTTGTGTTTCATTAAGTAAATATACACTATATCTACTCAAATCATCAGTGAAGGTAAGAAAATAACAATATCCACTGCACGCTACAAGACTCACTAGATTGCATACATCAACATGTATCATTTCCAATGAATCACTTGCCCGCTCCATCCAACGGGGTCCTTTAGTCATCTTGCCCAAGAGGCATGGTTCGCATGTCTCAACCGATTCGAAATCGAATGAGTCCAAATATCCATCACCATGGAGTTTCTTCATGCGCTTTATACCAATATGACATTTTGCGGAAGTGCCACAAGTATGTGGTACTATCATTATTTAACTTTGTATCTTTTGACATCAATGTTATGAACATGTGTATTACTACGATCAAGATTTCAACAAACCATTCTCACTGGGTGCATGACCATTGAAGGTATTATTCATGTAAACAGAATAACTATTATTCTCCGACTTAAATGAATAACCGTATTGCAACAAACATGATCTAATCATGTTCATGCTCAACACAAAACACCAAATAACATTTATTTAGATTCGTCACTAATCCTGAAGGTAGAGAGAGTGTGCGATGTTGATCACATCAACCTTGGAAACATTTCCAACACACATCGTCACCTCACCCTTAGCTAGTTCTCCGTTTATTCCGTAGCTTTTATTTCAAGTTACTAACATTTAGCAACCGAACCGGTATCCAATACGCATGTGCTACTAGGAGTATTAGCATGGTACACATCAATAACTCGTATATCAAATATACTTCTGTCGATGTTGCCAGCCTTCTTATCTACCAAGTATCTAGGGTTGTTCCGCTTCAGCGACCTCTCACCTCATAATAGAAGCACTTAGTCTCGGGTTTGAGTTCAACTTTGGGTTGCTTCACTGGAGCAGCAACTGACTTGCTATCCATGAAGTTTCCCTCCTTGATCTTGCCCTTTTCGAAACTAGTGGTTTGATTAACCATCAACACTTGACGCTCCTTCTTGATTTCTACCTTCGCGGTGTCAAACATCGCGAACAGCTCAGGGGTCAATACTTCTATCCCTGGTGTATTATAGTTCATCACTAAGTTCTAGTAGCTTTAGTGACAGTGACTTGGAGAACTATATCAATCACTATCTTATTTGGAAGATCAACTCCCACTTGATTCAAGCGATTGTAGTACCCAGACAATCTGAGTACATGCTTAACGATTGAGCTATTCTCCTTCATCTTACAGGCAAAGAATCTTGTTGGAGATCTCATATCTCGCAACACAGGCACGAGCCTGAGATCACAATCTCTGCTCCTAGAACATCTCATATGTTCCGTGATGTTCAAAACGTTTCGGAGCCTCAATTCTAAGCCGTAATGCATGACACACTAAACTATCAAGTAGTCATCGAAACGTGCCTGTCAGATGTTCACAACATCTATAGACGATGCTAGAGGGGGTGGCGCACCGAGCGGTGCATTAAGGACATAAGCCTTCTGTGCAGCAATGAGGACAACCCTCAGATCACGGACCCAGTCCGCAATATTGCTACCAACATCTTTCAACTCTATTTCTCTAGGAACATATAAAAATTTAAGGGAGCTACAGCGCGAGCTAGTAATCTACAACATAATTTGCAAAGACACTTTGACTATGTTCATGATAATGAGTTCAATTAATCATATTACTTAAGAACTCCCACTCAAATTGACATCCCTCCAATCATTCGAGTGATACATGATCCAAATTCACCAACTCAAGTCCGATCATCACGTGAGTTGAGGTGGCTGCAATGGTGAACATCATTATGTTGATCACATCTACTATATGACTCATGTTCGACCTTTCGGTCTCTCGTGTTCCGAGGCCATGTCTGTACATGCTATGCTCGTCAAGTTTAACCCGAGTGTTCTGCGCGTGCAAATCTGGCTTGCACCCGTTGTATGTGAACGTAGAGTCTATCACATCCAATCATCACGTGGTGTCTCAACACGACGAACTTTCGCAACGGTGCACACTCGGGGAGAACACAGTTCATCTTGAAATTCAAGTGAGGGATCACCTTATAATGCTACCGCCGTACTAAGAAAAACAAGGTGCATAAAAGTATTAACATCTCATGCAATTCATAAGTGACATGATATGGCCATGAACTTGTGTTTAAGATCTTCATCTTCGAAACACCGGCATGATCTCCATTGTCACCGGCACAACACCATTATCTCCATCATCTTGATCTCCATCAATGTGTTGCCATTGGGGTTGTGGCGCCAGCCCTGCTTCTACTTCTATTGCTACCGCTTAGCGATAAAGTAAAGCATTACATAGCGCTTAATGATTGACACGCAGGTCATGCAATAATTAAAGACAACCCTATGGCTCCTGCCGGTTGCCGTACTCAACGACATGCAAGTCGTGAAATTCTATACATCACATGATCATCTCATACATCACATATATCTCATCACGTAATTGGCCATATCACATCACAACATACCCTGCAAAAACAAGTTAGACGTCCTCTAATTGTTGTTGCATGTTTTACGTGGCTGCTATGGGTATCTAGCAAGAACGATTCTCACCTATGTATAAACCACAACAGTGATACATAGATTGCTTTTCAACCTTCTCAAGGACCGCCTTTGTCGGATCCGATCCAACTAAAGTGAGAGAAACTGTCACCCGCAAGCCATCTAAGCAACAAGTTGCGTCGAGGGAACCGGTCACTCGTAAGCGTACGAGCAATGTTGGTCCGGGCCGCTTCATCTCACAATCCCGCTGAACCAAAATCCGACCAAGGGAGGAAGCAATCTAAGCATCAACGCCCACAAACCTTTTGTGTTCTACTCGAGATCTCATCGAACCATCAACCTAGCTCATGATGCCACTGTTGGGGAACGTCGCATGGGAAACAAAAAATTTCCTACGCACACGCAAACCTATCCATGGTGATGAGCATCTACGAGAGGGAGAGTGGATCTATGTACCCTTGTAGATCGCTAAGCGGGAAGCGTTAAGAAACGCGGTTGGTGTAGTCGAACTTCTTCGCGATCCAAATCGCCGAGCGTCCTGCGATCCAATCACGAACCGTCCCGCGAACACATCATGATCCGTCCCGTGAAGTCATCACGATCCGTCTCACGATCTTGATCATGATCTGTCCCGCGAACTCATCACGATCCGTTCCGTGATCACATCACGAACCGTCTCGCGATCTCGATCACGGTCCTTCCGATCTAGCGCCGAACGGACGACACCTCCGCGTTCAGCACACGTGCAGCTTGATGACGATCTCCACCGTCTCGATCAAGCGAGAGGAGGTGGAGAGGAGAGAGAGTTCACCGGCAGCGTGATGGCGCTCCGGTGATGGTGGTGGAGCAATTCCGGTAGGGCTTCGCCTAAGCGCTGCAGAAAACCGATCTAGAGGAGAAACTATGCACCGGTGTAACGGGTAGCACGTGGCCGGAAATTCTGTCCAAAAACCACCCAATCCACTAGTATATATAGGAGGAGAGGAGAGGAGAGGCAGCCAAGGCCTTTGGGTCGGCCAAAATAGGAGGTGGGAAGCAATCCTACTTCACCTCCAATCCTAGTTGGAGTGGGATTGCCTCCTATTGGCTGATTTTCCACTTTTTGCTTTAGGACTTTCTCTCCTGCGCCATGGGCCTTTGTGGATGTTTTCCCAGCCCACTAAGGGCTGGTTATTATTCTCCCAATGCCCATGGACCTCTTGGGGTAGAAATACCCCACCCGGAGGCCTCCCGGTACACTACCGGCACTCCCGGTACACTACCGATGAGCCCGAAACTTTTCCGGAAACCAAACTGGGACTTCCTATATATGAATCTTTACCTCCGGACCATTCCGGAGCTCCTCGTGATGTCCGGGATCTCATTCGGGACTCCGAACAAACTTCGGTCACCACCATACATAACTCTACACTACCGAAACGTCACCGAACCTTAAGTGTGCAGACCCTGCGGGTTCGAGAACTATGTAGACATGACCGAGACACCTCTATAGTCAATAACCAATGGCGGGACCTGGACGTCCACATTGGTTCCTACATATTCTACGAAGATCTTTATCGGTTGAACCTCTATGTCAAGGATTCAGTTAATCCCGTATAACGTTCCCTTTGTTCTTCGGTATGTTACTTGCCTGAGATTCCATCGGAGATACCTGTAGAGCACCTTTATAGTCACCCAGTTACATTGCGACGTTTGAGACACACAAGGCCCTCCTCTGATATCTGTGAGTTGCATGATCTCATGGTCATAGGAACACATACTTGACATGCGGAAAACAGTAGCAATAAACTGACACGATCATATGCTACGTTTGCAGTTTGGGTCTTGTCCATCACATCATTCTCCTAATGGTGTGACCCCGTTATCAAATGACATCTTATGTCCATGGCTAGGAAACCTTAACCATCTTTTGATCAACGAGCTAGTCTATTAGAGGCATACTAGGGACATGGTTTTGTCTATGTATCCACACATGCATCTAAGTCTCCGCTCAATACAATTATAGCATGGATAATAAACGATTATCATGAACAAGGAAATATGATAATAACTAATTTAGTATTGCCTCTAGGGTATATTTCCAACACTCCCGTCGTTGTGGTAGTCGGCGTTGCTTCCTTCGTTGCCCGGGCGCTCATCAATTTGGTCGTTGTAGAGTTGCTCGAGCCCCCGGGCGCCGGCGTAGTCATGCCTCTAGTCTTCCTCCCTGGTCCCGGTGGGCGTACTGAGGGGCGTGACTGTAACAGCCCGGGACCGACGCTCCAGAAGATTCCCCTTTTATTTCCGTTCTCGTCTCGTGGTTCGTTTGGTAGTTGCATTCATCATCACATCATTCGCATCATCTACATAGCCGCGTCACTCATTTTTGAACTTGCATCCGTTCGTAGTTGCCGGTTCTCTCCGTTCTTGCTGTTGCCCGTTTCGAGAAAAATCACACACGCACGCGCCCGCGACATCGTTAAAAAAACATTTTTTAAAGCGTGCAAAAAATATACTTGGATTGGGTCAAAACCTGGCATGCTCTCTTATTATAGTGTACGTAGACCGTCTGCCAAATTTCGTCGCATTCCGAGTTCGTTTGATACCCCATCGGTCAACCGTAGCAGTGCGGTCATCGGTTATTCGTAGGACGTTTTCGGTGTTCTAAAGAACTCGTGTCATGGGCCACCATTCTCTCTCTCTCTTCTTAGCCTTAGCCCACTCCACACACAGCCCACCAGCCTTGCCCCGATCCGTCCGTCCGATTGCGATCGCACGGTCGAAATCGGTCATGTAAACCCCTAACCCTAGCCCTAATTAGTATAAATAATCCCCTAGCCTACCCTGCTTCGAAATCCGTGCCCCCTAACCCTAGCCGCGACTTGGCCAGCCTCCTCCCACCTCCAGCTGCCACGGCCCATGAAGCCCATCCGGGCCTGCCCCGGGCCCAAACCGCCTCGCCGCCTGAGCTCCCTGCTCACCTGAGCTAGGGGCTCCCGCAGCCCTTGCTCCTCCCTCGGCTCCCATCGCTAGCCCCGCCGTCCGGCCCTCGCCGGAGCTTGCCGGAGCGCCGCCCGTCCCCAACGAGATGAGCTCCCCTCGCGCCCTCCTCCTCCCGCACCAAGTCTCTCTCTCTCTCCCTCACCCACTCTCTCTCCCTCCTCATAGGTTCCTCCATGGCCAACGCCTGATCCGGTCCTCCCCGCCTCCCCTTCTCGTCGCCGCCGCCAGGAATGGCTCCGGAATCGCCGGATCCGGCCTTCCCCGGCCTCCCCCTCGCTGGAGCCCATCTCCCCATGTCGCCCTCGCCGCTGTTGACTAGGCTGCCGTCGCCCTGCCTCCCTGCGTAGGGCAGGAGGTCAGGGACGAGCCGCTCGCCTGCTCGCCCGCTCCAACGCCCTCGCGTGGGCTTGACCCAACTGCCTCCCCTCTGCCTTGCCTCACCAAATGGGCCAAGGTCCATGAGGTGAGCATCCCCCCTACGCCGGTTTTTTTTCTGTTAGGCCCGTTGCATTTTCTTTAATTACAGTAAATTGCATATTTTTAAATTGTTAATAGATAATTAATCGTACGTCCTGTAAAATGTTTTATATATGTAAAATGCTCAGAAAAATGTGTGGATATTTATATATCACATTTTCATGCATGATAAAATATTGGGGTGATTGTTGCATTTAATTGCATGAATTACTGGTTATCGGTTTATGTCATAACTTGCCTAATTAAATATGACATATTTCCCTACATGAACATAGGCCTATTATATATAATTTCGGGGTAGAAAAAATCCATAGAATCTATCTATGCATTTAATTTTGTCATTTGATCATTTATCTGTGATGCCCTTTTGTTAATTTTGTGGGATTTAATCCATGCATGATATGAATAATTTTGAACATGAGATATGCCCTTTGATATGTGTCCTAGCCCCTGGACATTTTGCTTGCCATAGAAATGCATGTTTAGGTGTTATTTCCTTGTTGACAACAGGCTATCAAAATACTGCTGTTTTGAGGGTCCAAAATATTTCGAAGTCTGGAATCTGTAATATTTTGTTGTTGTCTTGCCATGTGTTTTGCTAGTGATATAGAACCCTTTTGTGGTAGGTGTAATGGAGTTATTTGTAGTAGATAATATCCTCTAGCATGTTGTTAAGTTTCATGCCATAAAATGACCTGTAGCATATTGTTTTACTTCTGTAAATATGCCTTCGTGATAAAAACTGCACTCTCAAAACTGCTATTTTCACTTATGTCTAAAATTGTTTTCAAGTAGCCATCTTATGAGCTTGCTACCATGTGATCCATGCATGTTTTGAATATGATATATGAAGATGAAATGAAGTGTGTGTTATAAGCTACTGCCCCGTGCTTAGCTTGTGCATTTTAGAATCTTTTAGTTTGTTGTTTTCATGCGTGCAAAATGCCATGTTGCTGTTTTGGACAGATTTTTTATAAAACTTGTGTTTGTTGTTGTGGTTGAACCGTAGCTCCCTATTGGACATGCCATATATGAAACTTGATGAGAATTTCATGTAGTATCATAATATATTTCTGCACTCATGATTTGAAGTGTTTTGGTTGTCATTCTCATGCATTTTTCGTTCATGACATGATCATCTTGTGTGTGTCATATCTTTTAGACCGTAGCTCCGTTTGAGATGTTCCATATATGTAAATCGACTAGAATGACGTGTACAACTGCATGGTATGGTTTATTATATTGTTTAACAAATATAAAATATGGTTAGTTCAGATCTGGACCTAAATCATAATATGCATATGGGGTCATTTCGGAAATGCTATAAGTTGTTTCCGGCCTCATTTAAGTTGCCTAGTTGATATAGTTGTTCATGCTTCACCTCTTGCCATGTCAAACAACACTTAATATTGATGAGTACCTAAACGAGAGTGAACTAAATATTCAACGTGGAGTTTCTTCAATATGCAACTCGTTGCATATTGAACTTCAGTTAACATGTAGTGGTTGTTTGTTGTGCTTGCCTTGCGGTGCCCTGCGTTGCATATTAAACCGGACATGCATCATATTTGTTTCCGCATCATGTCATGCATAAGTTGTGGTGTATCTTGTGTTGATTGTTTGTTTCGGTTTGCTTCTTCTCGGTAGAGTTCCGAAAGCACTCGGAGTGTGAGGATTCGTTCGACCACGTTGGCTCCTCTTCTTCATGTACTCGTTCTTCTTCCAAGCGGGATCTCAGGCTAGATGACACATTTCCCTGGATACCACTACTAGCATTGCTATGCTAGTTGTCCCGCTTTTATCGTTATGTCTCGCTACCTACCACTTATTTGTCAAGCCTCCCAACATTGCCATGAAAAGCCTCTAACCCTCCACCTTCCTAGCAAACCTTTGTTTGGCTATGTTACTGCTTGCTCAGCCCTTCTTATAGCGTTTCTAGCTGCAGGTGCAATTGCTTCCATGTGACAGTATGGACATTCTTTTGTTATCACAATATTACTGCTATTTAATTTAATGCACTTATACACTTGGTAAAGGGTGGAAGGCTTGGCCTTTTGCTCGGTTTTTTGTTCCACTCTTGCCGCCCTAGTTACTTGTGAACCAGTGTTATGTTCCATAATTGAACACTCCTAACATGCTCGGGGTTGTTATGGGGACCCCCTTGATTTTTGTTTTAGGATAAAGCTTGTCTGGCAAGGCCCAACATTGGAACTACACTTGCGTAATAACTAAAATTGCATAGGGACCCGCCGAAACCCGTGGATAATTAATCAACAACCCGGGCCAGTGCTCCTCATGAGTGTTGGTCCAACCCAGTGCAGCTTATTAACGCTACCCGGGGCAACTCCGTGAATGGCGTGGTAACCATCGCTCATCCGTCGTGTCCTGAGAACGAGATACGTGACTCCTATCGGGATCGTCGACACGCTGGGCGGCCTTGCTGGATTTGTTTTACCTTTCTCGAATGTCTTGCATGAGAAACTCTAATCTTCTTAGGGCTATCTCGAGGAGTCATATTTCCTTTGGAATTGCCTAGGATGATCACGAGATCCGTGGTCAAGGTTATTCCCGTGGCGTGTGGTTAATTTGTGATGGACGAGTTGGAGCATCCCTGTAGGGTTAAATCTTTTCGAGAAGCCGTGCCCGCGGTTATGTGGCAACCATGGAAACTTTGTTTAACACCCGGTCATAGCAAACTTGAAATAAACTCAAATAAAATACACCAACTGTGTGCGTAACCATGACTGTCTCTTCTCGTGAGTCCTTATCTGAAAGAGAACACGGTGGGGTTATGTTTGACGTAAGTAGGTGTTCAGGATCTCTTAGAGGTCATCACTAGCTCACGACTGTTATTCGTAGACCACCATACTTTATTCTGTATTCATAAGTTATCCACTCAAATAAATGCTTAGTCACGCTGTAGCCTCACCACTTAACCATACCTCACCCACTAAGCTTTAATAGTCTTGATACCCTTGGAAATGAGATTGCTGAGTCCCTATGGCTCACAGATTACTACAACAGCAGTTGCAGGTGCATGTAATGTGATGATTTGATGTGAGCTCGATGCTGTTTGATTTGGAGTTATTCTTCTTCTTGTTCATCATAAATCTAGGATGGGTTCCAGGCGGCAGCCTGGGATAACAAGGATGGATGTCATTTTATTGTTTGATGTCGTCCGTAGTCGGACTCTGCTCTTCTGTACGATGTTTGAATATGTTGTTCTATTGATGTGACTCTGATGTAGCTTGTGGCGAGTGTAAGCCAATTCCATATACTCATCTCTTCTGTACACGTACTTGTAATGATATCCATTCTTGCAACACGACGAGATGGACTTCTATCCCGGTCGAGGCCCTCGTGCCAAAATAAGGATAGGATCGCATCTTGGGTGTTAGAGTGATGCAACGCCCCTCTCGTGCGGCCAACAACTCCCACCGGTCTCCGCCGGTGCCTGAGGCCAGCTCCTGCTTCCCAGACGACTCTTGCGAGACCCCCAGCAAGAGCGGGTCATAGCGGACGTCTTGAGCGTGCCCGTGCGGTCCAGGCGGTGTGCCAGTCGGTTGAGTGAGTCCATGGTCACGAGCCCTTCTGAGATATGCCTAGGTCCCGCCGGTGGGGTTGACGCCCCTGGGGGCATGCCTAGCCTAATCATTGCGGCGATCGCATGCAGCATGGTGGCGATGTAGCTCATGCGCCATGAGGAGCGCGACATGCCTATGCATCAGGTCATGGCAGGACCGGAAGGGCGATGGTGCGGCCCGGATGGGGGGAAGAACTAGGTCAGCAAGGCTGTGCCGTGCGATTGGTGAAGGCGATAGCCCCGGGTGCCCGTTGAGGTCCCGGCTGGTTATTGCACCTACTGACGGGGCGACAGAACGACACTGGGTGTCGAGCCCCACTGGCATTGCCCGCGCCACGCGAGCGGCATGCCGCTCAGCACGGGCTCGGCGTCCTTTTTCCATGGGTGCAGTGGGCGGAGGGGCGGCGAGGCTTGCGCTTGGGTTATGACATGCCCCCTACCTGGCGCGCCAAATGTCACATTTCGGGCTCCGCAAAACCCAAAAAAGTTCAAACACAGGGGCGTGTGCGAAGATCCCCTGCGGCCTCGCCCTACCTAGCTCGCTACTCGATGATTTGTACGACGAACTCGCATGATGAAGGGGAAGCAGATGCACACGATGATTTACCTAGGTCCGCGCCGCTGCGAATCCTAATACCCTACTCCTGCTTTGGTGGATTGCCTCATGAGGAGGTTTGTGGATGGACTAGTACAGTCGTGCGTCACCTCGTGAGGGCGCTCTGGTGGTGTTGCCTCTCTTCTGTTGCCTCTATGTTGTGTTGTCCCTCTCTATGGTGCAACCTATCCTCTATTTATAGTGCCCCGGGTCGTCTTCCCTTCTCGCTATGGCCGGAAGGGATCCCACAACGGCCAAATGCGCTTTGGGAACCCGCATTCATCCTTGCCCCCTTTGCACCAAAGGGGAAACTGTTCCATCTGGCGCGCTGGCGCCCGCCTGTCCCACCTGGCGTCATCCTTGGCCTCCGGAGGCTAGCTGCTACATAGAGATCTCCGCTGCTCTGAAGGGGGCCTGAGGAGGCCCTCCCCTCACCGGTCTTGATGATGCTTCCCTCGCAAGCCCAGGGCTCTCGCGAGGACCTTGTCTTGAGTCAGACTGCGCTAGTCCGTACTGGCTGGCGGGGTGGGCCGCGCCAGGCCACATGCTGGCAGGTCTAGGTATCCCCGTTCCCAGAACACCGACACATACCTCACCCATTAAGCTTTGCTAGTCTTGATACCCTTGGAAATGAGATTGCTGAGTCCCTGTGGCTCACACATTACTACAAAAATAGTTGCAGGTACAGGTAATGTGATGCTTTGACATGAGCGCGATGCTTATTTGATTTGCAGTTCTTATTCTTCTTCTTTAGCGATAGGATTGTTTCCAGGCGGCAGCATGGGATAGCAAGGATGGATGTCATTTTATCGTTTTAGTTCGTCCATAGTCAGACCCTGCTCCTATGTATGATGTCTATGTTTTTGTATTGATGTAGCTTGTGGCGAGTGTAAGCCAATTCCATATACTCATCTCTTCTTTTACATGTACATGTAATGATATGCATTCTTGTGAAACAATGAGATGCGCTTCTATCCTGTCGAGGCCCTTGAGCCGAAATAAGGATAGAATCGCATCTTGGGCGTTACAACATGTTAAAGATTCAATATCATATAACTTGTATGCAAATGTGGACAACCATGATCATTCTGTTGTCTTCCATGTCCCACTTCAACACTTGGTCATTATGTAATATTTTGATGGAAGCTCACAATCGTACAAGGTGCTCAAGATAGTATATTTATACATAAATCTCATCTTATCTACCATACTTTTGCATAGATCATATCAATTAATAACACTATGTTTGTTAGTTTTCAACACTTCTTATTGCTTATACCTCTTTTCAATGTGAAGTCATTACTTCTCAAGAGATAGCTATATGATTCTTTTATATTCTTTTTATTCACATGCTAAGATGATGAATGCAAGTGAGGAAGAGGCACACAATCCCCACTAACTTTATTATATAACTCTCACACTTGATTACAAGGATAGATAGAACTAAAAGCAAAAACTCTAAACAAAGAAAATCTGAAATTTTAACTTCCTAAATCATGAAAACTAAAGACCAAACTAAGATAGATAGTGGTGATAAAAAGTGATGGTGATACGATACAGGGGCACCTCCCCCAAGCATGGAACAAGCCAAGGGTGGTGCCCATACCCATGTACTCAAGTGTTCTTGGGTAACGGTGGTGGTGTGTGGTAATGCTCCATCTTACAAGGCATAGGTTCCCCATCAAAGGAAGAAACTCTTGTCTCCGGAGTCCTGAAATTGGCAGCGAGGCTCATCCTTTTAAACTTATATTCATACTCTAGTTTTGGAGTTGGAGTTCATGGACTTGATCTTGTAGATGCTTAATTTTCTCTTGAAGCTTGAAGAGACACTCCCCCACGCTCTTTGTGTCCATCTTGTTTTCACGGATGAAGTCCGCGATCATAGAGTGATTAGTAGCCAAGCCACGTCCAACCATCCCTGGGCACTTGAAGATTTCTTGCTCCACTTCTGCAAGCCGGCTCTTCTCGCTTCCCTCCTTCTTGGGGCCTTGAACATCTCGGATGTGGAGCACCCCCTCATACATCTCAATGGCTTGAGGGTGCTTCATCACCTCCGGCAGGTAGGGATTGATGACCTTCTTGAAGAACTTGTCCTTGGATGGCGTAGGGGAAGTCATGGGGATCTAGATCTATTAGAAAAATAGCCCAACAGAAGAACAGAGGAAAATATCGCGATGCGGTGGTCAAAACATCCAGAGAGTATATATAATGATTTTTTTCTAGGTTAGAATACGTGTTCTCGAAGAAATCGGAGTCCAGAGGGCACACGAGGGACCCACAAGCCATCAGCGCATGCCACCTAGGGGGCACGCCCTATTGGGTGGTGCCTCCCCCGTGGGTCCTTCCAACTCCGTTCTATTTTTGTAAATTTTCTAAAATACAAAGAATGACATAAATTATTTTTATGGATTTTTTCAGTCGGTTTACTTACCGTACCACATACCTACCCCTTTTTCTGGTTTTTGGAGTGTTTCGGAAGACCTCTTTGATGTGTTCTTTCGGTGTAATGACTTGGATGACATTGCTTTCTTCATTAATGGGTGCACCTGAAATATAATGCTTAATTCTTTGCATATTCACCACACTCAAGTTCTTGCCGTTGAAGTTATTGATTTTTATAGCACCAGAGCGATAAACCTCCTCAACAATGTATGGGCCTTACCATTTGGAGAGGAGTTCTCCTGCAAAAAATCTGAAACGAGAATTGTATAAAAGTACTAACTCCCCTACATTAAATTCTCATTTTTTAATCCTCTTGTCATGCCATCTTTTAACCTTTTCTTTAAACAAGTTAGAATTTTCATAGGCTTGTGTTCTCCATTCATCAAGTGAGCTAATGTCAAATAGCCTCTTCTCACCGGCAAGTTTAAAATCGTAGTTAAGTTCTTTAATTTCCCAATAAGCTTTGTGTTCTAACTCAAGAGGTAAATGACAAGCCTTCCCATATACCATTTTGTGTGGAGACATACCCATAGGATTCTTATAAAAAGTCATATAAGCCCAAAGTGCATGAGCTTGCTTCTTGGACTAATTCTTCCAAGATCTATTAACAGTCTTTTGCAATATCACTTTTATTTATCGATTACTCAATTCAACTTGACCAATAGACTCGGGATGATAAGGTGATGCAATCCTACGGTTAACATCATATTTAGCTAGAAGTTTATAGAAACCACCATTTATAAAATGTGAACCACCATCAGTCATTAAATATGTAGGAACTCCAAACCTCAGGAAAATTATATCTTTAAGCATTTTAATAGAGGTATTATGATTAGCACTACTAGTTGGAACAACTTCTACCGACTTAGTAACATAACCAGCAGCAACTAGAATATGAGTTTACCCATTTGAGGAAGGAAAAAATCCCATAAAGTCAAAGCCGCAGACATCAAATGGTCCAATAGCAAGTGAATAATTCATAGGCATTTCCTGACGCTACTGATGTTACCAACTCTTAGGCATTCATTGCATTAATGGACATACTTACGGGCATCCTTGAAAAGAATAGGCCAATAAAAAACAGATTGTAATACCTTGTGTGCAGTTCTGTCACCGTCATGGTGTCCTCCATAAGCTTGGGAATGACACTTCCAAAGAATCTGTTCCAGTTCATGCTTACGTATACATCGTGTGATAATACCGTGCACTCCCTCTTTGTAAAGATGTGGGTCACCCCAAAAGTAATGTTGTAGGTCATAAAAGATTTTTTTTCTTTTGTTGATATGTGAAGCTAGGTGGAATGTACTTAGCAACAATATAATTAGCATAGTCATCATACCAAGGAGCACTATGTGAAGTATTTATAGCAGCAGGTTGTTCATCAGGAAAACTATCATCGATAGGAAGTGGGTCATCAAGAACATTTTCCATCCTAGATAAGTTATCCGCTACGGGGGTGTCAACTGCTTTTCTATGAATGATATGCAAGTCAAACTCTTGAAGTAATAGTAACCACCTAATAGGTCTAGATTTACCATCTTTCTTTTGCATAAGGTATTTAATAGCAACATGATTAGTGTCACAACCCTAGCCTTAGCATGTACTAGGATCTATGCTTGTGATTGCATCATGGTAAATTCTTTTAAATTTGAAATGGGGATGATCAAAACCCTAGCACCATTTGAATTCAATAGGCCCAACCAAAATATTTTTTTTCAATGATCCAAAGTGACCTTGGAAAAATGTTCGTCTTCTCTGGAATAATGTGGCAACATAAACCAGGCATGGTGCATATTTTAAAATGTCATTTTGGGTATTGAAATAAAACAATAACTATTCTAATTGAAGTTTTAAAATACTAAAAATATTTTTAAAGTTCCCAAAATTCTGGAAAAGTCTGTGAGTGCCTTTGGTTATAATATAACAGGCCACATATTAGTTTTAAGAATATTACAAAATGGTTTGGTTTTGAAATCAAATCAAAACAAAACAAACAAACAAAATAGAAAACAGAAAGTAATTAATTAAAAAAAGAGGAAGCCCAGGAGGAGCTGACCCAGCTGGCCCAGCCGGCCCAGCTGCCAGTCACCCCCAAACCCCGCTAGGAGGATTGGGCGTGTGGCAGGGGCGCGCTGGCACGCGCCATGGCCACCTCCTGCCTGGCTGCCTGCCGTGGCGGTGTCCGGGGCTGCCAGCGCTCTCCCCCTCCTCACCGTGTCGCCCTTCCCCTCCCTCTCTTGCCGCCGCTCTCTCTCTCTCTCTCTCTTTTCCCCTCCCTTCTCTCTCTCTCCCGAGCCGGCTGCCGAAGCCCCTCGCCGTCGATTCACCGCCCCAGTGCCTCCCAGAGACCGCGAGCTCCCTCCTCCGATGCGCCGTGAGCCTCCCCGTCGATCCCCCTTCTTCTCACCGCTGCTTAGCCGCCATAGCCGCTGCTTTCCCTGTCGGGCCCGAGCTTCCCGCCGCCGACGTCTTGGCCACCGTGGCCAGAGAACCCGCCGAGCCTAGCTAAGCACTCCGGCATGCTCGCGCAGACCAGTAGGTGCTGCCCCGACCTCCGGCTTCTCCTCCAGCATACCGTAGCGCCGCGGGCGTCCTCGGCCGAGCTCCAGCCGCCTCCTCTGGCATCACAGCCGCGAGCTCCGGCGTCCCCCGCAGCCTCCCGCGTACTCCCCTCGATGTGCGTGGGGATGGGCTCCCTTGTGGTGCCCTTAGCGCCGCTAGCCGCCCCTGTAGCACCGTTATGGCCAACTCCAACGAGCCCTGCCACGGGTTTGGTCGCCGCCGGCCGAGCTCTAGCGGGTGCCGATGTGGCACGGCGATTAGCGTTAACCCCGCGCCTAATCAGCCCCACAGTGGCTGACGAGTGGGCCCCGCAAGTGGTCAAACCCCCAGTCAACGCGGGATTTGACCCTGCTTAGCGGTGGGTCACTCACCAGTGGGTCCCACTGGTCAGTTTGACTTGGACCGGTTGATTGACCAGGCTGGCGTCACAGTGACGTCAGGCTGACATAATAATTAAATTTTGGATTTAAATAAATTCCAGAAATTAATAAAAACTCCTAAAATTCATAGAAAATAATTTGTAAATCAGATGAAAATAATTTATATACGAAAATTGATTAGAAAAATTCAATGAATCCATCTGTACCATTTTCATGCATGATAAAGCAACCTAAATAGGTGAACTTGGAAGTTTTAGTTCAAACACATTATGGAATCCATATATGAAGTTGAATTTGAACCTTGAGCTCAAACCCACTTCATTTAAACTTGTTGCTAGATGCATTAGCTCAAACACCTCATATTGCTATGACATCTTCATGCATCATATTGTGGCATTCGGTGTGTATTGATTTGTTTCCCCTTCGATGGTTGTTCTTCGTGTTAGGCACTGTTCCGGAGGATACGGTCGAGTACCATCTGAGGGCAGTATCGTGTGATCGTCTCGTCAGGCAAGCAACCCACCCCCCTTGAACATATCGATACTATCCCACTCTCTTGCTCTTGCTCTAATTTATTGCATTAGGACAAAACGTTTCAACTTTTGCATGTTCCGGTAGTTGAACCCATTCCTCTGCATGACCTGTCATTGTCACAGTAAATAGCTGAACCATGTAACCTAGCATACCTGGTAGATGCTTGAGCTATGTTGTGCCTTTAACCTGCTATGCTTGCTATGCTTAGAGTTGTGTCAGGTCTGATTCATCTGGGTGATGAACCGGAGTGAACTGAACTTGTTCTGATGATGAGAGTTAAGTTGTGAACATGATTTGGTAAAGGTAGCGATGAGAGGCCGTGTAGGAGTACATGGCGGGTTGTCTCATTGGGACCGTCCTTAAGAACTGAGTTATGTGTATGTTTTCCAAGACTAGTTACTACCTCACATTGGGATCCTTAATTGACTCTCTCGACTTATTAGCCGACTTGATCTCTATCCAGGAGTTGCAACTAGTTTTTGCTGTTTGTAGGATATGCTAGTACTCTACCGAGTGGCACCCTGTACAGGTGGGCTTGGGACAGACTAGGCATTGTGGCCCAGTGTACCAAGCGTAGTACCATCCGTCGAGGTGGGATTGGGAACCCTGTACACATCGTTTGGGGTCGTTGAGGAAACTTTGGCCAGACTTCCTTGCGGGTTCAGTCCCGAATAGGCGATAAACCTGGACTAGAGTCTTGTGTGGTTAGTTAGGTCGTGGGCGACTCCCTCGTCGGGCTTCCACTTGAAGGTTGCCGAGGTGCCTTTTGTGAGCACATGGCGGTAAGTGGCGAGAGCATGTGTGATGAAGTACACCCATGTAGGGTATTCAATCTATTCGAATAGCCGCGTCCGCGGATATGGACTACTTGGATACTTATATGGTTCATAGACAATTTAAAAGGTTACTCATAAAAGCTTCAAGACAAGTGTGAGTACCATGGATGGCACTCTCGTAGGAAGACAAGAGCGGATCCATGGTGGTGTATTGTTGTGTTGTTAGTGGACTCGTGTACGCTTCACAAAACTTTTCAAAGTTATGAAAGTCATAGTACAGGATAGCCACCGAGTCAAAGCTGGCTTGCTGCATTGAACCCCCAGAACTTCCTTGATGATACTGATGCATAAGTAGTTAGTTCTGATGTAAGTCTTGCTGAGTACTCAGTACTCACTATTGTTTAATTATGTTTTTGCAGAGGAGACTCCAGTCTCGCTAGTGGTTTCTACGATAAGATCGATGTTGGTCTTTTAGCTTGGGAATCCCCGCCAGAGGTCTGGCTCCTGTGGAGGGCCTTGTAGGTAGACAGGCTTCTTTAGCCTTCTTCTTTTCTAGATGTCTGTACCCAGACATGTTAAGTTTCCGCTTGTTGATTGTATGATTTGTGTGTTGGTTCATGTGACCCCTGCTTGTAATATCACACTATGTTGGCTCTTATGGGCCTCCTAAAGAAATGTTGTGTTGTTGTATGGTTATGTTGTGATGCCATAGTTGTATCTATGCATATCGGGCATGTCGTGCGTACGTGTGACGTGCAACGATATGTATGGGATTCGACACCTAGTTGTGTGCCTTTAGTAGTACTCTTTACAGGGAACTGCCACTTTGTGCTTCCACCGAGCCTTGGTAGCTTGCTACTGCTCTGGACACATTGATTGACCGGCATGTATCCTTCTTTGCTGTTGTGTCTGTCCCTTCGGGGAAATGTCTCGCAGTGTAATGGAGTCCCTGTAGCTTGCTACGACTCATCTACGTGTAGTGATGACATTTATGTCCCACGGCATAATGGAGTCCTTGTAGCTTGCTATGACTCCTCTACACAGGCTAGAGGCCGACACCTGCATTGTTGGGTTATGTATGCCTGTTCTTGTACAGATGTGCCACTTGGGTTCTACGACTAGCCATGTCGACCCGGGTTCTTTGTCGTTTGAATGCTAGCGACATATACATACGTGAGCCAAAAGACGCAAACGGTCCCGGCCCAGGTAAGGTGGCAGCCGTGGAGTTAACTGTGCGTGAGGCCGCAAAGTGATGTGATGTGTTACATGCTGGATTCCTATGGCTTAGGATCGGGGTCCCGACAATCAGTGTGAATAGTTACATTGAAATCGACAATGTAAGGTCTAAACTTATCACGGGCAAAAATAACCGCTAGAAAATCCTTTTTAGTGGTAGCATAATTCTATTGAGCAGAGTCTAGAGATTTACTAACATAACGAGTAACATTTTATTTAGGAATAATTGTATTTGTGCCCTTAGTAGTGTCACCGTCGACAGGAATACCCCTAGTTTCCGAAAATACACGGTCATGCCCACATCACTTTGCTCGTCTTGTGCTTTTGCCCTTTGACCGTTTGACTGCTATTTTGAAAACTTCATAACTATTTCATACTAACTTGGAAAATGCAAATAAGATATCAAAATGTTCGGAAACACATCACCTATACGTGCATGTCATTTGCAGTCATGACAAAAGTGTTGGAAAGTCCCCATCACCTATATGAGCTAAAACTGATATGGAGACTTCCCAACATTTTTTTCATGAATGCAAATGTCATACACAC
The DNA here is from genome assembly GCA_022496015.1 of Hordeum marinum. Lineage (NCBI taxonomy): Eukaryota > Viridiplantae > Streptophyta > Magnoliopsida > Poales > Poaceae > Hordeum > Hordeum marinum. The sequence goes on from CM039677.1 coordinate 238,916,998, forward strand.
ATAGGTGATGTCTTTCCGAACATTTTCATATCTTATTTGCATTTTTGAGTTAGTATGAAATAGTTATGAAGTTTTCAAAATGATAGTCAAATGGTTAAAGGGCAAAAGCAGAAGATGAGAAAAGTGATGTGGGCATGTACGCGTGTTTTCCAAAATTAGGGGTATTCCTGTCGATGGTGGCACAACTAAGGGCTCAAATACAATTATCCCTTTTATTTATTGTCTACTCTCTGTCCTAGAACAACGCCAATAACATAATCACTAGCATCACACATAACTTCAAAAGGTAGGTTCCTATCAGGTGGTTGAACAATAGGTGCAGAAATTAAAGCCTTCTTAAGTATTTCAAAAGCTTCTACACAATCATCATCAAAAACAAAATGAAAATCTTTTTGATGAAGATTAGTTAATGGCCTATAAATCTTTAATGAAACGCCTATAAAAACTAGCATGACCAAGGAGACTTCTTATACCTTTGATATCTCTTGGGCATGGCATTTTCTCTATCGCATCAACTTCAGCCTTGTCTAACTCCATGCCTCATTCAGAAATTTTGTGCCCAAGCACTATACCTTGATTAAAGTGGCACATCTCCCAGTTCAAGACAAGACTAGTTTCTTCACATCTCCACAAAACTCGATCAAGGTTGCTCAATCAATCATCAAAATAAGTCCCGTAAACGAAAAAATCATCCATGAAAACCTCAATAATCTTTTCACTAAAATCAGAGAATATAGCAGTCATACATTTTTGAAAATTAGCAGGTGCATTGCATATACCAAAAGGCATACATGTATAAGCATAAGTTCCAAAAGGAAAAGTAAAGGTAGTTTTCTCTTGGCCTTCTTTTGATATATGTATTTGAGAAAATCCAGGATATCCATGAAGAAACCAAAAGTGTGTGTGCTTAGATAATCTTTCTAAAATTTGATCAATAAAAGGCAAGGGGTAATGATACTTTTAAGTAGATTTATTTAATTTCCTAAAATCAATTACCATCAGAATAACCAGTTATGAATCTTTGTTGAATAAGTTCATTTTTATCATTAGGAACAACAGTCATACCTCCTTTCTTAGGGACACAATGAACATGACTTACCCACCTACTATCAGCAATAGGACAGATTATTCCTACCTCCAGAAGCTTTAGTATTTCACTTCTTACCACTTCTTCCATTTTAGGATTTAAGCGGCATTGGTGATCAACAATAGGTTTAGCATCTGGTTCCATATTAATCTTGTGCTAACATAGAGTGGGCCTTATGCCCTTTAAATTGTCAGGAGTATATCCAGTAGCAATCCTGTGCTTCCTCCTAGTTTTAGGTAATCTTATTTCTTCATGCTTTGAAAGGTTAGCACTGATAATAACATGATATATCTTCTTTTCATAAAGATAAGCATATTTCAGAGTATCAGGTAAAGTTTCTAATTCAAACATGGGATCTCCCTTGGGTGGATGAGGTTCCCCTAGGATATGAACTGGTAGTTGTGTTTAAGGATAGGTGTTTGTTTGAGGAGAATCATATGTATTCCATTCCTTTCATTTATTTGCATACAATTCTCATGGTCTAGCAAATATGGTTCTAAAGGATTAGTAGGAGGAACGACAATAGAAGAAAGACTAATCATTTCATCCTTACAAGGTAACTCCTTCTCATGTGATTGATTAGTAAACTTGGAGAAATTAAATTCGTGAGACACAACACCAAAGCTTACTCTAACCTTATCAGTAACACAAATGATTTCAGCATTAACGATGTTCAAGATAGGTCTGCCAAATATAATGGGAAAAAATTATCTTGTTCGGAACCAAGTACTAAGAAACCAGCGGGGTACTTAACCTTTGCACACAGAACCTCAACATCTCTGACGATTCCAAGTGCAAAATATTGTCTCGGTTTGCAAGCTTAATAGTAAAATCAATATCTTGCATAGTTGCAGGTGCTATGTCGTTCATAATTTCTTGATATAAGGTGAAGGGTATAGCATTGACACTAGCACCGAGGTCACACAAACCATGATAACAATGTTGTCCAATTTTAACTAAAACAACAGGCATGCTAACCACCAGCTTATTTTTGTCTAACTTATCCTCCTCGTTTCTAGTAAGTTTCACAATCCTAGCAGCTTCCCCACAAAAATAAAGAACCTGGTCATCAACATTATTACCTAGAAGATCCTTGACTATGGCAACATTAGGTTCAACATTTATTTTTTGAGCAGGTATAGGTGTTCTAATATGGCTTTTATTAACCACAGTCGTAGTCTTAACATGTTCCTATATTTTAACAAGAAAAGGAGGTTTCTCAATGTAAGAAGTGGGAACAACAGGATCATCACGACTAACAATTATTTCTTCTTTCCCAATTTTAATTGGTTCCTCTAATGGTGGTTCTATGGGACGAAGGTATTTAAACCACTTTTCTTTCGGAAGATCAACATGAGTAGCAAATGATTCACAAAGAGTAGCTAATATTTCATAGTCACGACCATATTTGTTGCTAAACTCATGGAAGGTATTGGTTTCCATAAAATATTCAGCACAATCGAAATTAAGTTTTATACCTGACTTGTTACCTTTGTCGAGCTCCCAATCTTCAGACTTGCGTTTAATTCTTTCCAAAAGATCCCATTTAATTAAATAGTTTCATTCATATATGAGCCTGAGGAAGAAGAATCCAATAGTATCCGATCATCATGAGGAAGTCGAGAATAATTTTTTTGTATACTCTTTTCCCTTGGAAGCTCATGGTTGGGGCAGGTGTGCATCATAGATTTAAGCCTCCACCAAGATTGAGCGATGCTTTCTCCTTTACTAGGCCAGAGGTCATCTATATAATTACAATCACAATGAACTAGATGCATTGGCTAAAATTTCTAATGAAATTTCAGCTTCAAGCGATTGCAATCCCATGATTCAATATTATCCAATAGCATATACCACATCAATGATTTTCACTCCAAAGATAAACGGAAAGCCATCTTCTTAACTTCTTCCCTAGCCAAATATGCAAGCTAAAACAATCCACAAACCTCATCGACGAATATCAAATGGAAATAAGGATGAGTCATGCCATCATAAGGATCAGACAATAGTTATTCAAGCATACCCGAAGGAATCTCATAATAAATATTTTAAGTAGGTGCAGTAGGTGGGGGAACAATTTCCTCATCTTCCATTCGGGGCGAAGATACCCCGAACAAGCCACTTAAAGGGTGACCATTCATAGTGACGAGCAACAGTAAATTTCAGCACGTATAGAAAATGCTTCCTTACTAATTTCCACATACCAAAGGTGCTTTAGTCCCCGGCAACGGCGCCGAAAAAGAGTATTGATGACCCACAAGTATAGGGTATCCATCGTAGTCTATTCAATAAGTAAGAGCATCGAACCCAACGAGGAGCAGAAGGAAATGATAAGTAGTTTTCAGCAAGGTATTGTCTACAAGTGCTGTGAGTAACAATATTAGATAGTTTTGTAGCAAGTAACAAGTAAAAATAGTAACAAAGATGCAGCAAGATACCTCAATCCTTTTCGTAGCAAAGGACATGCCTGAAAGTACTCTTATATTAAACAAGTGGTCCCGAGGACACATGGGAATTTTTGTCTAGTCATGTTCATCATGTTGAGTTGATTCGCGTTCGCTACTTTGATAATTTGATATGTATGTGGACTGGTGCTAAGGTGTTGTTCTTGCTTGAACTAATAACCTACTTACGATTAACACCTATCGCAAGCATCCGCAACTACGGAAGAAGAATTAAAATAAATCTAACCATAGCATGAAACATGTGGATCCAAATCAGCCCCTTATGAAGCAACGCATAAACTAGGGTTTAAGCTTATGTCACTCTCGCAAGCCATCATATACATCTTACTTGTTGGGGTATAAAAACAGGGGTGTTTATTCCCCCTGACTTGTGCACGAATGATAAACCTCTGGCCCAATGGCCTGAGCCTACCGGGGAAAGCTACTACCACGAAGAAACCAACATCTAAGACCAAGATTGCGGCAGAAGCAAGCTACACAGGCCAAGCAATGCTGGCAAGATCAATGCAACAGACCAGGATGGGCCCGGATCGCGCCAAGCACATCCCCGGTGCATGCCAGGGACCGAGGCGTGTACACCTTCAGGAAGACCCGGCAAGCCATTCCCCCTGCAAGCGCGAGCCGATCGACCACCGCTCCATCACATCGCAACGCCAGTCACTTTTCGATGTGGTGTCGAGCTCCCAGGTGGCTAAGTGGCTCTCGTTAAGCACGTGCCGACAAGATGGAAGACATACTATGTTACCTTGACACTCGTCTAGAGGCGTGTTAAGATGTGGTGCACTAGTTAGCTAGAGCGGTGGTAGAAGCCTATCGGGAATGCATCCCCGCACGCCACCTAGACTACATTTATGGCATATTGTCCTAAGTGCCAGAGTTAGGTATGATAGCACTGTTAGCTATCTAATCATCAGACAATGTAGGTGTTGCCATTGTGGTTGCGCCTTGAGCTATAAAAGGAGGCCCAAGGCAACCTATCTAAGATTCGGACCTTTGTACACGTGTAGTCACGTAGCAGCTCCCTCGAAGGCAACCCTTGCCGGGTTTTAGTGTTGTGTGTGCTTTGTGCTCCTTTCATCAATAGATCAAAGTAGGAGTAGGGTTTTATAGTTCACAGTGGCCCGAACCTAGGTAAAACACCAGGATGATCATTGTCATGCTGCCTCACTACGTTCGCTCTTTGTACATGCGATCTCACCCCTGCCCAACCACGAAGGGGCCCATGGCCCCATAGGTGATCGAGTGCATCAGTGCCCCGACATGTTTGGCATGCTAGGTAGGGGCTGCATCATTTTCTTGAACATGAGATTGTGAGCGACACATTTCTCGTCATCATCATTTCCTCCGCCAGGAGCATGGAGGGGGAAGAGCAATGCTGCTCGCTGAGCCTCATCCTCTCTGGATCCCGTCGCATGTCGCTGCCGCTATGATGGCGGCAACAAAGATGAGGAGCATCAGCTCTATGGTTGAAGCGTCCGACATGGACATCGCAAACGTGGCGTAGACCATGGCTGAGGAGGATGCGAGCTGAGCGGCGATGCCTTTCCTACCGCATTCCTCGAGCAAGCCCACCTAATCCCAGGAAGGTGCGTCTCGGTCTGATGGGCAAAGAAAAAGGTAATGGGCTATGCCTCTTTCTCCTCTGCTTCCCTGCCTGTGACCATTTCTGCATAGCGGTGGTGCCGCTAGTGTCGATAAGCTCACATGCGGCTCGGTCCTGCATTTATCCCGTCAAGGGTAAATCCCGAGCCGGATGCTAGAGTGAATCCATTGGTTGGCACCCCTGAGAAGCGAACCACGACAAGGTCCCGCTCGCCAACGCTCCCACCGTGTTGGTTGTTGACAAGTGAATCCATCCACCATTGGGCGTGAAAGAAAGGAGGGAGGGCTCGACCATTCATGTCTACTCTCCCATTTTTCGTTAGTTATGGATGTTTACATTAACTCCATAGGCTTGTGCCATGGATTGTACACATGACTAATGGATCCCCAAGTTCCTCCACTTCATCCCTCTTCGTTCTCCCTTCCTCTCAGGACAACACTGGGGACATACACATGTACACACCGGGGAGCACGAAGAGGAAAGGATCCAGTGGATGGATGGACGGATAATGAACGTGAATAAACACGTGCCGGGAGAGAAGTCGTGACGAAAGCTAAGTTGACATGAATGTCAACTTTCATTAGAACTTACATTCGTATATGCCCCCTAGCAACCGAGGTTTCATATGGCGAACCTGGTGCGCCATGGAACCTTAGCATATTTGTTTGCACCCTTGTTTTTTAGTAGTTCACTCAACAAAACATGTTGCAGCATTAAAGACCGTCAAGGTAAATCTCACCGGTAGCGTGTCATTGCCAGCGGAATGCTGAGGACTCGTTCCTCAAAGCAATCGTGGCAGCATGTTGTTGGCGGGCAACCAAAGCATGCAAACAAAACACTATGCGAATACAAGAAGGAAAGCGAAGCGGAATTGCATACATTTACATAGAGACATTGGTCCAGGAAACATGAAAGCAAAGGTAGTTCATGGTCTAATATGTGTGTCTTAAGTACAGGACAACACTCCAGCAGGAGTTACTCAAGGCAACTCGGGCGACTTCCCTGGGTCCTTGGGAGTAAGAGGACCTTGTCCCCAAGGGGAGCGGCCTTCTTTCCGGCAAAAGAGGCATCGGCGCCTGGCGGGAGCTTCTTGAAACCATCGGAGAGGTCAAGCTCTAGGTGGAAGAAGGCAAGATTGCTCAGGACCATGAAGAGAGCATAGCGAGCCATCTTCCGAGATTCGTTGGCAAAGAAGACGACCCTGTTGTCCTCGTACATCTATAGCCCCTCGATCAAGCCTTCAAAGAAGAATGTCATCTTGACGCTTCGGATTTCGTGCCCACCAATGGAGAAAGCCCAGCTCTTCATGTTCATGCGTACAATCTATGCAGTGAGGTGGTCTGCGATTTCAGTCATGCTCTTGATCCAGAGGTCGCGCTATTCTCTAGCTTGTCCTCTGCATCTTTCTAGAAGGCCCGCACATTGGCCAGGTCTGTCTTCAGCATCTCCTTGTGGACGCCGGCCAATTTAGTATCACTCTTGAAGGATGCAAGCCTGGATTTCATGTTGGAAATGGTATCATTAGAAGCATCGAGATCTTGGCTCTTGAAGGAAAGTTGTGATTGTGCCTCTTTCAAAGTGTCTTGCGCCTTCTGCACTTCCTCCTTGAGGGCCTCGATCTCCTTGTTACTCTTAGCGAGGTCTTCCGTGAGCTTGCTCTGTTGGGCCTCCAAAATGGTCTTGGCGACAGATGCGGCAACAAGCTCATCGGACACCTTGTTCAATTGAGTACATGACGTCTAGGAGAGCGCATCAAGAGCGGCCTTATTGCCATCCTCAAGTTCTTTCATGCGTTGCTGAACACAAGGCTCCAGCTCCTCATCCTTGCCATGGAGAGTAGCTTCAGGAGCCTCTTCCTGTGAGGAGATCTTCGTCTCCCTAGTGTACAAAAGTGTTTCGCGCTCCACCAATAGAGCCTCTCGGGCGGCAACGTCCTCCTTGGCCATGGAAAATGTCTCATGCTGCCTTTTAAGGGATTGGACCTACTGATGGTACCACTATCGCATCTCATTCCCTTTGTCTCTCAGCAGCTAGTCCATGAGATCGGCTAGGTCATTGTTCCTTGGCCGCCTGCCATTTGAGTTTGTACCTTCTCTACACATCCTTGAGCCCAGCCACCATGGATTCCAAGAAAGCCAGGTCCTTGGCGCTGTTAGTAGAATCATCAATTTCTTCAACCTTGTGAAACTGTGGCGCCAGTACCCGCCTGATTTCCTCATCAATATGCGCGCCCGCTGAGAATGACGAACCAGGAGTTGTAGGACCCGGTCAAGCAGTGACCATCGCCAATTTTTTCATGGGAGACTGTAGGGCCGAGGCCAGAGGATATCTCTGAGGGGAGGGCCCCAAGGACTGGAGAGGATTCTTCTCCTCAATGACTGCGTCTGCGCGAGATGCACTACCAGGGTCTGGTTCCATTCTTTCTGAGGATTCCTGAAATTCCCAGGCAACCTGCCCGTGGCCCTTCGTGGTAGCAATCTTCGTTGCTTCCTCTACAGCATTTTTTCCGATGTCGGCCACCTCTTCCAGCAACTCAGGCTCTTCAAATAGCGGAGTTGCAGACAAGAGCAATAAACAGAAAAATGGAAATCAAAAATCAACAAGACACACAAGAGAAGAGAAAAGGGGAAGTGAAAACGGAGGCAAGTGGGTTACCTGGTGGAGGCTGCTAAGGAGGGACATCCCCTTCCCCGACAACATCAGGTGTCGGTGTGCGGTTTCTCACCACCTCATTAGCGGTGATGTCAACACGGGCAAACTCTTTGGTGCAGGCTCTTTTCGGCGATTCCTTTTCACGGACGATGGTCGACGAGAGATCTTGGACGGAAGGCTCCTCTTGGCGAGCCTCTCCTTCATAGATGTCTCATGTCTCCCTCTTAGGTGTAGGAAGACCCCCTTCCTCATCCCCGCCAATGGACGAGGTCTGCGCTTTGATTTTGCAAAGAGAGCTGGAATGGGGACTAGGCACGGGATTCCCCTCCACGTCTCCTTGTTGCGGAATCTGGTCATGCCGCGGATTTGGCCTGTTTGGCCCGATGCGCAAGGGTATCCTCATCTCTGTCAAATTCAGTTGTACAAGATCTGTCAAGAAATCAAGGACATAAAACATTGACAAGGATTGTGATTGGGTAATTCACTCTGAGGCAATGACCATGGATCCCAGCTCGTACGATGTAGGTGGCAGAGTTGATCTGCCCCTCTTCGGAGTTGGAGGAGCAGATCTTGGCAGAGGGACGAGGATCTCCAGCAAGGGAGAGCTTGGCGGAGGGACCAGGACCTTCGGCAGGGGTGATCTTGGCAGAGAAGTTGGGCTTGACGGGGGTCTGGGGTCCACCCCTGTAACCCTCCGTCGCTTGAGGGGAGAAGTCTTGGCCTGAGAGAGGCGGAGGGACTAGCGGCATGCTGCTTCGCGTCCGCCTCCTTTGGTGGCCGTCTTCTTCACCTTTGAGGAGCCCTACGAAGATGCAGGGGCTGCTGATTCACGGTTGACGCGCTTGCGGAGGCGGCGCCCTGGTTTTGGAGCATGAGGGCCCACTTTGATCCCTTCTTCCTCCACCTACGTCTCTTTCACCTCCTCTTCCTCAACCCCCTCTTGGGTTCTTGTCACCATGACTTGGGAAGCCCCGGCACCGGCAGACTCAAACCCAGCGGCCTCCCCCAGCGCAAACTTTTCACTCTCCTCTTCAGAAGAGTCGTCATCCTCGGGTTCCTCCTCTCCCTTTTCCCTAGGGACCATTCCCTTGATGGCTCTGACCTTCTTGTCCTCTACAACCCGAGTGGCAATCAGTGTCTGCTCCACCCTGTTGGTTGGCATAGTCTGATTATCCTTCGCCCTGGAAGCTCTTTCTTCCAACCTAGAGATCCACTTTATTTCGTCGTCCAGGGCACATAGCTTCCAATCAGGCTTGACTCCGGAGGCATCACAGTCGGGCATCCATTGCAGAATCTGGTTCCGGACAGAATTCAGGTGCAGGCGAATGACTCCCGGCGGCAATTGGAACGGCCCAAGGCAGCCGAATAGATGATCGCACAACCATCCACGGCCATAGACCATCAGGTTGTTGGCGGGGCCTGCTACAACCACATCTAGTCGGCAGGACCATTGTACTTCCATGCAAACATGTCCCTCTTCTACAATGACGCAATTCGGCGCCGGAGGAAGTCGTCCCCCACATGTTCGATGGTCATCCTATCAGCTTTGAGACGTATGATCCCGTTCAGCACCGGGTGGAGCTTGTCGTCGGTGAGGCCCGGCTTACTCCAGTCGCTTCCGCATGTGACACATTCAGTCAGCGCCGAGCAGAACTCGGGGGCTTTGTCATCCTTGATCCAACACTAATCGCTCCTCCACTCTTCCCACTTTACGTCATGCTGGCCAAGGAGAAAATCCCAATCTTCCTTCTTTCCCCAAGGAATCCATCTTATGTTCTGCGAGCGATGGGATTTAGCTTCTATTCGGGGGACGAAGAAGTGCATGAACAAGTCCATATTAGGGCAACTCCAACCAAGTTCTCGCACAAATGGATGAAGATCGCCATGCACGCCATTGCATTGGGCATGAAATCCAGGAGGTGAAATCCATACACCACCATCATGGGGCAGAAGAAATCAGAGAAGGAGGGCGAGAGGCCACAAAGAAAGTACACACAGAAGAAGCAGTACAAATTTGATGGTGTCTTCTCTTTGGGGCTGTCTGGCAGAACCACGGGCGCTCCATGCCCCTTTGTTCCTCTCCCCCACATATAGGAGTACCTGTCGATCAAGGCATTGCCTTCCAGGTTCCACCGGGAGATAACCACATCTCTCCCTCGGTGCTTCTCCAACTCTTCTGTTTTCCTCTTCCTCTCTTCAGCAACTGGGTCCGCAGATGTGTTCGTTTGCTTCCCCTTGATGACGTCAGTCTTCCACCCCATCTCTTGAACTCTCAAGGGCGGTGTATAATCTAGTAGCGCCCGATGGGCAGGAGGCGGCGGTGGAAGCGGTTTTCTTGGCCTGAGGAGGAAGATGAAGGGCAGAGAAACGGACGCAAATGAGCAGCGCCCCTGTGCGTTACCCTTTATTTAGGCTGGCTCTTCGCTGGAAAAATGCCATTCTTTTTTACTTGTAGTTTTTACTCTCCAAGGGCTAATGTTCCATGACCCCACGACCTATGGTAATTACGATGAGTGGTCGAAGGATGTGAGGACATCATTTATTTGACGTGTGTTAGTGCACTGTTTGGGGCCTAACCTAACATGTCAATCGACACGTGTGGCTCAGGCCTGGGGGATTCTATCGGGGTATACAAACAGGGGTGTTTATTTCCCCCTGACTTGTGCATGAACGATAAACCTCCAGCCCAATGGCCTGAGCCTGCTAGGAAAATCTACTACCATGACAAAACCATCATACAAGACAAAGACTCCAGCAGAAGCAATCTACACAGGCTAAGCAACACCGACAAGATCAATGCAACAACCAGGACGGGCCCGGAGACCGCCAAGCACATCTTGGGTGCTTGCCGGGGACCGAAGCACGTACACCTTTAGGAAGACCCAAAAAGCCATTCCCCAGCAAGCGAGAGCCGATCGGCCACCACTCCACCGCATCACAACACCAGTCACTTGTCGATGTGGTGTCGAGCTCCCAGGTGGCTAAGCGAATCTCGCTAAGCACTTGGCGACATGCTGGAAGACAGGTTATGCCCCCTTGACACCCGTCTAGAGGCATGTCAATATGTGGTGCAGAAGTTAGCTAGAGTGGTGGTAGAAGCCTGCCAGGAATGCATCCCCGCATGCCACCTAGACTGCATTTATGACATTTTGTCCAAGTGCCAGAGTTAGGTATGATAACATTGTTTGCTATCTAATTATCAGACAATGTCCGTTTTTCCATAGTGGTTGCCCCTTGAGCTATAAATGGAGGTATAAGTGCATCTAGCGCTCCTTAGTGATTTTGGTGTATTGAATACTTATAGGTTAAGGAACTAATGTGTTTGTAAGTGTACAGAGGCTCTATAAATCGATAAGGAGTTTGATATATTCGGAGATTACAAAGCCCTAAAAATGTATGTCTTCAACTGAAGACTTTGGTGAAGACTTTGTTGAAGACTTTGGTATTCCCTGAAGACTTTGAAATAGAAGAAGTTGGTGTGACCTTGAAGATATGAACGAGGACTATGAAGCATGAAGACTTTTGTTTTTGTAGTTTCATTTCCTTTCTTTGAGTCATAGGAAACACCGTACTGTTAAAGGGGTCCGAGGTAATACTAAGGAAAATTTCCAACTTATGCTCAACTCAAAAGCCTCAACCTATCCAATTCTTCGAGTGAAGCCTTTGCAAATCTCTTACGGTTCAGTCAAGTTGTTCAGTGACAGAGACGATGTTCTTCTGGTCTGTGATGAAATTGATCTGACTGAGGAGTTAGGATTTTGCCCGTGCGAATTTCCTACAAGCGAGGAATATGATAAACATGAGAACTTTCATAGTTCGAAATTCTGACCGTTGCTGTGTTTAGCGCCAGCTGTCCCCAATTGTCTTATCCACATAACGTTCATATCATTGGGGCATTTATGTCTTATCATGTCAGGTTGCACCCTGGCTATAATTAGCCAACCCCCACAACCACTAGTTGGTTGGCTGCTGCGAGATAGAATTGACACTTGTCATTTGAGAGAAACCCATCCTCTGAGGACTTTAATAAAAAATCATCAATGAGGAAAAACCCAAATACAAACCACCAACCCAAAGTGATTGAGCATCACTGAAGAGATTGTTCCTGTGTGGAACCGACGCTTGTTACCTTTGAAGACTGTGTATCTTCCAGACGGTTAGGCGTCATGGTCTAGTGCATCCTGCAGTCAATTGGGGATCACAGAGTGACCTTGGTCTAGAGCATCCAGTAGTCAATTGTGGATCACCGGGTGACCAGTTTGTGAGGGTTTTGGAAGTCTACCCTGAAGACTTACCACGAGTGTTGGGCGAGGACTGTGCGTCCTTAGCTCAAGGAGAATACGGTAAGGACTATGTGTCTTGGGACTGGGTGTCCTCTGGTTTAAATATCAGGCTGCTGCAAACCAGACGTACGACTGTCACATTAGTTGGAACTGGGTCATCAAACCATTGTATTCATCGAGCTACCTGGTTCTATTTCCTCAACCCTTTCATTTCCTCGTATACTTGTTGATAAAATTGATCTTTACTGTTTGAAGAATTTGACTAAAGACTTTCTAAACTTCCTCACCTCAAATTCTTCAAGTTACCTTGTTCCTCACCTTCTTATCCTCTATCACGCCACTTGTAACCTATGCATGTTTTATTTCATCATGTTGACTATGCTATTGCTATGTTCCTGATGCACTTGAGTACTTATTCTACTGCTAGTTATTCATCACATTTCAAATTCCTCAAGTTGAATTTCCTCAGTGATGAATTTGTAAAAATCGCCTATTCACCCGCACTCTAGTCGGTATAAGACACTTTCAAATGGTATTAGAGCAAGGTACTCCCTTGTTCTGTGTGATTTTGGTTTAACCACCTAGAGTTCTAGTTATGTCAACTGCAGGTATGATCAAGGTTTTCGCAGGTTGTCCTACCTTCAATGGGATGGATTACCCCTACTATAAGAACAAGATGCGCATGCATCTTGAAGATATTGACAACAATCTATGGTACGTTGTGGAAATTGGTGTTCCCTCTGTCACTCCCACGGTCAACGCTGCTGATGTCAAGAGATTCAAGCAACTCGATTCTCAAGCGAAGAATATCATCAGTGGCCATCTGAGCAAAGGTCAGTATGGCATAGTGATTGCTTTGGAGTCTGCTAAGCTTATCTGCGATAGGCTATCCAAAGTTAACGAAGGTGTTTCCACTCAGCGTGACTCTCGTGTTGACGTTCTTCGCAATCTCTTCCACCGCTTCAAAAGACTCGACAATGAGAATGTTCAGCAAACTTTTGATCGTCTCATGGATATCTCCAACGAGCTTCAAGCATTGGGTGCTACTGATACCACCGATCATGAAGTGGTGAAGAAACTGCTAAGATCTTTTGATTCCTCATTCGATACTCTCACTTTGATGATTCAAGAATGTAGAGACTACAAGTCACTTGATCCTGCTGATAATCTTGAGAGACTCAATACTCATGAATTCCAACAAGCTGAGAAGAGAGACCTCTACATGCCAAGCTATGGAAGATCTCGTGCTGTGAAGGCAAGAGCAATTTCCTCATCCAAAGGCGAAGAGTCTGATAGTAGCCTTGGTGATCCTGAAGAACTTAGTAAGGAGTTGGCAATGCTCATGAGGAAATTCCAGAAGTTCTCAAGGAGAGGTGGATTTGGAAAGTAATCAAAAAGTGGCTTGAGGAAATCAAATTCCTGAGACGACTACAAGAAGAGAACTTGTCACAAATGCAAGAAATCTGGTCACTTCATCTCTGACTGTCCTCTCTGGGATAAAGAATCAAAGAAGAAGAAGAAGTACAAGGATGACAGTTCTGATGACTCAAAGAGAAAGAAGAAATCTTCAAAGTCCTCATCTGCAAAGTCCTCATATTCAAGGTCTTCAACGCACTGGAAGAATGGTTCCAGAAAAGCTCGGGCTTTCATTGGCAAGGAAATGGACTCAGAAGATGAATCTGAAGAATATGAAGAAGAGGAAGAATCTGAGGTGGAATCTGAATCTGGTGTCGCTACCCTTGCTCTTGCTATTGCTTTCGTCAGTAAGTCTATCTTCAATGATGAATAAAAGGACTACTCCAACGACTCTGACGTCAGCAATGATGATTATGCTCCCACCTATTGCTTCATGGCTAAAGGTTCCAAGATACATAAGCATCACTCCTCCTCTGAATCAAGTAATGGTGAATCTTATGAATATGTGAAACCTAGCTATTCCAAACTTGCTAATATTGCCACTAGGAAACAAAGTGCACTTGAAAATCTTTAGAAAATGCTCGACAAAAGCAATGATCTGTTGAATGAGGAAGTGGATCGGACTCAAACTCTGTCTGATGATCTCAAAAGTCTTCAGACAAAGTATAAGAACCTTCAAAGTCATCATAATGCTCTCTTAGCCGATCACGAGAAGCATTCTTATGAATTTCTTCAAAGAAAGCAAGATCTTGAGAAACTAAGAGTGTCTCATGAGGATCTCCAAAGGTAAAATGATTCCTTACTGGCTCAACAGATCAGTACCGCTCAAGAAGAGTTTGTTCCACCTTGTTTGAAATACATCGAACGTGAAACTGCTAATTCTTGACCTGAATGTTCAAATGCTTCTATTGTTGCAAATTCTTCAACTATTCCCGTGGTCACAAATTCCTCGTCTAAGGATACCACAAGTATCACTAACGAAAATGTAGGGTTGAAGGAATTGTATGTGACAAGCATGTACAAAAGTCTCAAAGGGCATCAAACCCTTTGCGATGTTCTCAAAAAGAAGATTCTTCTCAGGAACCCTAGGAAAGAGGGTATTATCTTCGAAAGGAAACTCAATGCTGATGGATCCTACTGGACCCCTAAGCAGTACCCCAAAACCTCATGGGTTGCTACAAAAGGACCTCCTGTAGATCCAGCCACTTTATCTGGCTTTACTTGTGGTACTTCATATTCCTTTGATGAGTCACTTGACTCCAACTACAAATTCTTCAAAAATCAGAAATGTGAAGTATTTGCCAGATTTGTTGGAACTAACTGCAGGAACGGTTCACCAATGAAGAAAATTTGGGTTCTCAAGAGCTTCTTACAAAATCTTCAAGTGAATGTCCTCACGACAAAACTCATGAACAACAGGAACTCCAGATCAAATTCCTGATATGGACCAAAGTCTTCACTTGGACCAAATTCCTCAAATGGTCAAAAATATCATTCTCGTGCTAATGCATCTGTTTCGCAGGGAAAATCTAAGAGTTCTGAATATGTGCATTATTCTTCAAATCATTATGTTCATAAGTCCTCGACGAATTTCTCTACTTATTCATATGAGTACTCTAACCATCATCCTGGGAAACAAAAAGCACTAGCTTCAATGCCTCCCTTCTCATATGGTGCTCGCAGAATGATGAACTCTTTCCCACCCCTCCAGATGTGGGTGGTGAAGAAATTGAACTATTCTCTTATGCAGGGTCAGGTCTCCAGATGAACTTGAACATCTGATGAATTTGTTGGAGACCAGAAGAAATGCTTGAAAGGACGCAAGCTAATCATGCAGAAATGAATTCCTCATTTCTTACGTCCTCACACTGCTTTACTTACTATATTGTGTTATGAAATTCTGCCTGATGATTTCGATGTCATTCTTCACTCTGAAGCAAATGAGTTCGTAAGTTGTACTAATTCATCTGCAGGATGAAACTCCAAAAGCTTCTGAGTGGGTTCTCGATAGTGGATGCACAAACCACATGACTGGTGACAAGAATCTACTGATGAATTTTCCACCTGCTCCATCTCATCTGAAGCATATCACCTACGCTCACAAAGGAAAAATCAAGGTATTGGGTCTAGGTAAAGTTGCAATGTCAAAGGACCAACACATGGATAAGGTGATGCTTGTTGAATTCCTCGGGTTCAACCTTATGTCTGTCTCAATGCTTTGTGATCTTGATATGATTGTCATCTTTGGAAAATATCATAGTGTTGTCATCATGGAATCTGACAGATCCAAAGTCTTCAAAGGCTTTAGGAAAGGAGACTTGTACATTGTTGATTTCTCTATAGGTCCTCAGCCTGCCACATGCCTCCTAGCAAAGTCCAAAGAAAGCTGGTTGTGGCATCGATGACTTGGACACGCTGGTATGAGGAACTTGCACACACTCGTGAAGAAAAAGCACGACATTGGCATTAAAGGTGTCAAATTCCTCAAGGACCATCTCTGTGGTGCTTGTGAGTCTAGAAAGATGACCAGATCCAAGCATCCCTCGAAGGCAATCATGAGCAAGTCTCGACCTTTTGAATTGCTTCACATGGATCTCTTTGGCCCCACTCATTACTCCACACTAAAAAATTCTTCGAGTTTGTATGGCTTTGTCATTGTTGATGATTACTCTCGCTACACTTGGGTGCATATTATTCTTTACAAGTCTGAAGTGCAGGATGTCTTCAGACGATTTGCTCCAAGGGCCTCCACGGACTTCGGTGTCAAGATCTAGCATATCAGGAGTGATAATGGGACTGAGTTCAAGAACACGAATCTTGATGAATATCTTGATGAACTTGGTATTACTCATGAGCTATCTGCCACATATACTCCTAGCAAAACGGCGTCGTGGAGCACAAGAACAGGACTCTTGTTGAGATGGCTCGCACCATGCTTGATGAATACAAGACTCCTCGTCGCTTCTGGCCTGAGGCAATTGATACAACATGCCACATCATCAATAGGGTATATCTTCACAAATTCTTCAAGAAGACTTCATATGAACTTATGACTTGCAACAAACCCAATGTAAGTTATCTCAAAGTCTTCGGTGCAAAATGCTAGATTAGAGATCCTCACCATAGTTCTAAATTTGCACTGAAAGCACATGAAGGTTTTATGCTTGGTTACGGAAAGGAATCACATACCTACAAAGTCTTCAACACCTACCACCAAAAGGTTGTTGAAATTGTAGATGTGCGGTTCGATAAAACTGATGGCTCTCAAAGAGAGCACCTGCCCTCTATGATAGGTGAAAAAGTCTCCTCAGGAATCCATTAGGCTGAAGGCTACTGAAGATGTCATACCCACTAAAGAAAATCCTCAACCTACTGAAGAAGTCATTCCAACCACTGACGACATTCATGCTGATACACCTCAAGAAAGTGGTGCTGAAGAAAATCCTGAGCCACATCAACCTGCTCATCCAAGAGTTGCAAATGAAGTGCAGATTGGCAAAATCATCGTCGACATCAATGCACTAGGTCCTCTCACTCGCTCAAAAGCTTCACATTTGACTAACTTTTCTGGGAACTTTATTTTTCTCTCTATCATAGAGCCCACGAGAGTTGATGAAGCATTCAAGGAGCCTGAGTGGATTCAAGCTATGCAAGATGAATTGCATCAATTCAAGCTCAACAACATGTGGGAACTTGTCAAGCGGCCAGATCCTCGCAAGCACAACATCATAGACACCAAGTGGATCTACCGTAACAACGAGATGAAAATGGCCTTGTGGTAAGGAATAAGGCTTGTCTGGTAGCTCAAGGCTACACAGTTTGAAGGAATTGACTTTGATGAAACTTTTGTACCTGTTGCTAGACTTGAAGCTATTCACATATTGCTTGCTTATGCTAACCATCATGATATCATCTTATATCAAATGGATGTGAAAAGTGCATTCCTCAATGGTAAGCTTGAGGAAGAAGTATATGTTGATCAACACCCAGGTTTTGAAGACCCTAAGCATCCTGATAAAGTCTTCAGACTCAACAAGGCCCTCTATGGCCTCAAGTAGGCCCCTCGGGCATGGTGTGACACTCTGAAGGAATTCCTCATGAAGAAAGGCTTCAAACCCGGTTCACTCGACCCAAATCTTTTCACTAGATTCTATGACAATGAACTGTTCATATGCCAAATATACGTAGACAATATTATCTTTGGTTGTACTGGCAAACTTATAGTGATGAATTTGCCTATATGATGAGTAAAAAATATCAAGTGTCTATGATGGGAGAGTTGAAATTCTTCTTAGGTCTTCAAATTCGTCAACAAGATAATGGCGTCTTCATTTCTCAAGAGAAATACCTCAAGGATGTACTGAGGAAATTCGACATGCAAGACTACAAGGGTGTCAAAACTCCAATGCCTTCAAAAGGCCACCTCTGCACTGACGAAAATGGTAAAGATTTCGATCAGAAGGTATATCGCTCCATGATTGGCTCTTTATTGTATCTATGTGCATCTAGGCCTAATATTATGCTGAGTGTTTGCATGTGTGCCCGATTCCAAGAAACACCGGAGGAATCACACCATAAGGCTGTGAAACATATTCTTCGATACTTAGCTCACACACCAACGCTTGGATTATGGTCTCCCAAGGGCTCAAATCTTCACCTCGTCTGATATTCTAATGCTGACTATGCTACAGATCGTGTGAATCGCACGTCAACCTCAGGCACATGTCATTTCCCCGGACAATCCTTAGTCTATTGGTCCTCGAAGAAGCAAAACTGTGTGTCACTTTCTACTTTTCAAGCTGAGTGAATTGTTGCTGGTTCATGGTGCGCTCAGTTGCTGTGGATCATGCAAACCTCAAGAACTATGGCATCAAGGTGAATAATGTGCCTCTCTACTGCGACAATGAGAGCTCTATCAAGATTGCTCACAACCCAGTTGAGCACTCTAAGACCAAGCACATCCAGATTCGTAATCATTTTCTTCGAGATCATGTACTCAAGGGCAACATCTCCATCAACCACATCCCCATTGAAGAACAACTAGTCGATATCTTCACAAATCCCTTGGATGAAAAGAGATTTTGCAAGTTGCGGTGTGAGCTAAACATCTTTAACTCCAAGCATATGATCACCTTTGATTCGCTTATCTAAATTGTGCATGCCTACATGTCCTAATCTTCTATGCCAAAGCCAACCTTTAGAAGATTTAGCAATTAAACAAATGCGAGGCTTGGATCCTTTAGTGAAATCAACAATGTATAGATCACCTCTATGGAAACCGGTAAAGACAGTTTTATGATTATCTTGAGGAAACACTTGGCATTCTACTTTCATGAATAAAACATTAAAACCGAAGTTGACAAGTCTAGATACGGAAATAAGATTGTAGCCAAGGGATTCAACAAGCATAACATTTTGAATAGAGGTATCATTGGATATGGCCACCTTACCAAGGCCAAGTACCTTACCCTTAGAGTTGTCTCCAAAGGTCACGTACCTTCGAGGACCTTGATTAGGCAAGATCTCTTGGAACATGTCTTTATCACCAGTCATATGATCCGTACATCCACTGTCGAGAATCCACTCTTTTCCTCCGGGCATGTAATCTTTAAAGTTTGCCATGAGGCTCAGATTCTTCATGATCTTCTCATGCTCAATGTCGAACAACTCATCTTCTTCATAGTAGCCATGTTCCACATTATCATCATCAAGTGGGAAACCCTCGTCATAAAGAACAAGAGATTCGTTAGAATAGTGATCATGACAATGTTCAAGTTTGTGAATGCGAATGGCTTCAAAGTTAATGTTGTTGATAGTGGTGACATCTCCTTTAGCACACATAAGATCATGGAGCTCAAATAGGCATTTATCAAACTTTGGATCACTAGGCTTCATTTTGTGAAAAGCAGTGGAGATGTCCTAAAGAATTTCATCAAGATTTCCTAAGGAAAGATTTGGATATCGTTTCTCCAAATCAGTCCATAAGGTATAAGCACATGCAAAGTTCTTCAATTGAGAAAACACGAATCTTGGTAAACCTCTAACAATAATATTGATAGTTCTTAGGTTACCAAGCATGTTAATTTCCCCTTCATGTGTGGGATGCAATTCATTAATGGGGAACACATAGGGGTTTTCAATATATTTAGTCAAATGGAATCTATTAAATAGATCAATCATGGCATTTTTCCATTGACTATAGTACTCTCCATCAAGAATGGGCACTCTACAACTCAAACTCTCTATTCTAGACACATCCATCTTCCTCTATGGTGATTAAACCGAAGCAATGCAGACCAAAGCTCTGATACCACTTGTAGGATCAAGAGAGGGGGGGTCTAGAGGGGGGTCAATAGACTACTAGCAGGAATTTAAAACCTAACCTTTTCCCACGTTAATTGGTTGGCATATTTTAACACTTTTAGTAAGTCTAGCAAGTCTAATAGCCCTACACATGCATGTCTACAAATATGGCAGCAGAAACTAAAGACATTGCACATGAAGTAAAGTGATGGGATAGGAAGATCAAATGCAATAGGTGACGCAATGATTTTTCCCGTGGTTATGATAGGTGGTGCTATCGTACGTCCATGTTCATGGAGTCTTCAACCAATGGAGGGTAACGGTCGCGAGAGTCCCCGGAGGACTCCACCCACAAGGGTCCATGAAGTAGCAACCTTGACTATTTCATATGGCTTCCCTCCACGAAGGACTAGCCTCACTATGGGTGGATCTTCACGTAGTAGGCGATCTCTTTGACCTTAAAAATTCTTGGTTCACTCCACAACATGAAGTAGGAGGCTCCCAAGCAACACCTAACCAATCTAGGAGGCACCACCCTCCAAAAGGTAATAGGATTGGTAATGACGATGAACTCCTTGCTCTTGTGCTTCAAGATGATAGACTCCTTAACACACAATCACTCTCTCACGTATTTGGCTTGGTAGAAGAGATGAGATTTGTGGAGACCAACTTGGAGAGGCTAGCAATCAAGATCCATATGGTTGGAGTGGAAGATCTTGATCTCAACACAAGGGTAGGTGGCTCTCTCTCAGAAAACTGAGTAGGATAGGTATGGAATAGTTCTGAGTGCTTCTCTTTTGAGTAGGTGGTGGTGGAGGGGTATATATAGGCATGTCCAAAAATCCAGCCGTTACACACAATAAGTCAGACTCGGTGACACTGATGTGTAAATCACGGTGGTACCGAAGTGACTTAAAGTTGGCAACTTTTAAATCTCGGTGAGACCGATATAGAAATCTCGGTGGTACCGATTAGATGACCAACGGTCAGATTGCACAACTTGGTGAGACCGATTCTGAATTTTTGGTGGTACCAATTCTTGTAAATGGCTAACCAGAAAGTTGGTCCAAAACTTGGTCAGACAAATTCACAAAACTCGGTGGTAGCGATTCTTGAGAATGGCTAACCAGAATGTTGGTGCAAATCTCGGTGAGATCGATTGGCAAAACTCGATGGTACCGATGCTTGAACATGGGATGCCTGAAAGTTGTCAACTAATTTCGGTGGCACTGAATGGAATGATGGTAGAATCGAGATGGGTTTGGCTTAGTATCTACCTAAGGTTTGAATCTCGGTGAGACCGAATAGGAATTGTTGGTCTTACCGATTTGAGTGGTAGGGTTCTAGACAGAGTATTTGTGGAAGTTCTTTTGGGTGTTTTTGGTGACTATCACTTGTGCACATATGAGCATCTTGTTCACCAACAGTACCTTACCCCCTTTTAATAGTATTGGCTTTCCTATGGACTCGAAGTGATTTCTCACAAATGTAAAATGTAGAGTCCTCTTCCATGAAGGTTGGCCAACCTATTTCCTTGCATCTTGGGGGTAATTCCACAATCTCCACAATCCTTTTGCCAACTCAAATTTCCATGGACTATTATCTGAAATACACTAGATAGAGGTGTTAGTCCAAGAGACAATGTATGTTGTCATGAATTATCAAAACCACCAAGGGAGTATGTTGTGCTTTCAATCTCCCCCTTTTTGGTAATTGATGACAACATACAATCAGAGCTTCAAATAAAGATATGCATGAAAATAATGAAGACTTTGAGAAACACATGACTTAGATTTGTTCCCCCTAAATGTGTACAATCCTTTAAAGGATAGTTGCTTTAATATGCATGGACACACATATGGATGAAGGGATATGGGAAGTCATGTGTATCTTTGCTATATGCATCAATATATGTGAATGAAATATATATCCTTGATCAATACATCGCTCTTGCAAAACAATATGTGCAATAAGAAAGAGATCATATTGATCAAGAGTATGATGCATAGACTTACCTTGAGTTCTTGAGCAATCTAGTAGTAGAGACACACTTGAGAAAACAATGTTAGTAACACAAGAGTATTCTACTAAACAAAAGCAATAGACTTCAATGAATACCAAGATGAGGAGAACATATAAAATATGATAACCATTAAGATTGGTATGTCTCCACCTTTAGCATAAATTCGTTAGAACTTTCTCCCCTTTAGATATGAAAGTAGTAGTTCATCCTCTCCCCCTGAATCTCAGCATGTAGATATTGGAATTGGATAGGGTGATAACAATTCTCCTTTGTTCACTATAGACTTTTCTCCAAAATATAGTTTTCTCCCCCTACATTGTTATTCTCCCCTTGTTTATATAAGTGTGAACTTTTTATATTTTCCTCTCCCCCGAAATAATATCTCCCCCTTTGCATAAGCATGTAACTCTCCCTTTAGCATGAAGCTTTGATGTTCTCCCCCTTTGGCATAAAATATCAAAAAGGTGAAACTTGGGAGTAGTGAGAGGGATCATTGACAAGGAAGGTATCCTTGAGAACAAGTGTCGTTGAAAGTAGGGTTCATAGAAAAAGGAACTTAGGGAATCATGGAATTATATTCTCTCCCCTTTTGAAAATTTGTGTTTTCTACTCCTTGGAGTTAGGGATCATTGAATATAGAATTTCTCCCCCGAAGTGTTGTCTGTTCTTCTCCCCTTAAAAGTATATAGTTATTTATTTGTTTATTTATGAAGGGGTCATCGAAGGAACAAGAATATCACAAGAAAAGATACCAAAAAACATTAAAGAGACATAGATTTAGAAAAGAAGAAAATCGGTGGCTTCGAGATAAATAAATCAGTGGTACCGAGATGGTGTAGTGCAGCTCATCTGCAATTTCAGTAGCACCGAGTTATTTAAATCGGTGTCTCTGAATGAGAGACCAAGTTTCTATTTTCATGGAGACAAAAGAAAATAGCTTCAAAAAGAAAATTTTGAAATTTTACAAAAGACATCAAATAGATAAGATTTGAGTGGTTACGACAGATCATGCAAATAGAGAGCAAACCACACAAGATTCTTAACGAAATGATGGGCGGTGACTAGGTCACCTATATTAGAGTATATTGACTTAGGAGCCAAGCAAGAATACTTGATCATAGGTCATTCTCTACGTTAAGCTTACAATGGGGTTACCATTTTCGATTAAGCCTTTTGATGTCTTCATATCACTTGAGTTTCTTTAGCCCATGACTTGGAGTAAAGCCTTTTCAAGGATATGAGTACATATCTTTGAATGATGTTGATGACGCTGTTTGTAGGTGAACTTGTTTAGGATGCTCGAGGTTGATGAAGATCATCTTTAATTTGGAGCAATCCTTCTCGTTCTAGTATACTCTTCACCTACAAAGGTTAGTCATGCAAGGAAGAGCAATGGATATATCCAATTGACATGATACTACTTAAGATTTTGCAGCTAAGTTCAAGTATACGTCAAGGATATGTTTTTGTTGTCTTCTTCCTTCCATCATCAAGAGGTGTTGTGGATACTTGGTAATGACAAGATTGCTTATGATTGGAGTTGATGGAAATCTTGTGGTATGAAGTTTTTCCAAGTATCTACAAAAGTTTAGATGCAATACATGGGAGCATAGAATTCCATGACATATGATAATGTGTTACGGGCTCATGGAAATAAAAAGAAAGCTCATGCCCTTGCTTGCAACCGGGTGGGTCTAGCTCAAGTTTGAAGCATCAATGATGTTCAACTCACTCCTCAAATGACAAAATATTTTCTCATCAAGTGGCTTAGTAAAGATATTTGCCAATTGCTTGTTAGTACGAACATGCTTAAGATCAATATCTCCTTTGGCAACATGATCACGAATGAAATCATGCCGAACTTGAATATGCTTGGTTCGAGAATGTTGCACAGGATTATGTCCAATTTTAATAGCAATTTCATTGTCGCAAAGTAATGGAACATTTTTAACATTAATTCCATAATCCTTAATCGTTTGTGTCATCCATAGTAATTGCACACAACAAGATCTGGCAGCAATATACTCAGCTTTGGCAGTATATAGAGATACCAAGTTTTGTTTCTTGGAGGACCAAGATACAAGAGATCTACCTAAAAATTGACAAGTACCCGAGGTGGACTTTCTATCAACTTTTTCACCGGCATAGTCCGAATCGGAATAGCCAACAAGATTAAAAGAGGATCCCTTGGGATACCAAATGCCAAAGTTTGGTGTTTGTATCAAGTATCTCACTATTCGTTTCACAGCCAAAAGATGACACTCTTTAGGTGCGGCTTGATATCTAGCACACATGCAAACACTAAGCATGATATCTGGATGAGATGCACGTAGATATAACAATGAACCAATCATAGATCGATAAAACTTTTGATCAACCGGTGCATCCTCCCTGGTAAGATCAACATGTCCACTAGTGGACATAGGTGTTTTCATAGCTTTGCAATCCTACATGTTGAACTTCTTGATAAAGTCCTTGGTATATTTAGTTTGAGAGATGAAAGTTCCTTATCTTGATTTCTTGATTTGCAATCCAAGAAAGAATTTCAGCTCACACATCATAGACATCTCACACTTCTCAGACATCACCCTTCCAAACCTTTCATTAAATTGAGGGTTAGTGGAACCAAAGATAATATCATCCACATAGATTTGGAACACAAATAATTCTCCATTAATTCTCTTAGTGAACAAGTGCATCAATTTTACCAATTTCAAAGCCTTTTTCAATGAGGAACTTCGTTAAGCATTTGTACCAAGCACGAGGGGCTTGCTTAAGATCATAAAGGGCTTTATGAAGCTTGTAAACATGATTAGGTTTCTTAGGATTCACAAAACCAGGTGGTTGCTTAACATAAACTTCTTCTTCAGTTTCACCATTTGAAAATGCACTTTTGATGTCCATTTGATAAAGCGTGATATTATGGTGATTAGCATAAGCAAGAAGAATACAGATAGCTTCAAGTCTAGCAACGGGGGCATAAGTCTCACTGTAGTCCATACCTTCGGCTTTCGTATATCCTTGGGCTATGAGGCGAGCCTTGTTGCGCATGACTTGACCATATTTGTCTTGTTTGTTCAGAAACACCCATTTGGTTCCGATGATGTTGTGCTCATCTTCGGGCTTCTCCACGAGTGTCCACACTTCGTTCCTCTCGAAGTTGTGTAGCTCTTCATGCATTGCGCTCACCCAATCCGCATCTTCAAGAGCTTGTTCTACCTTTAAAGTCTCAATGCTAGATATGAAATAATAATGCTCACAAAATTTAGCTAGACGGGTTTTAGAGCGAGTGATTCTCCCTGTTTGTATATCACCAAAGATTTGGTTTAGGGGATGGTTCTTGGTCACTTGTGCTCAAACTCGGGTCAGCTTCCAATTGTTGGATGGTGGAGATTCTTCTTCTTCATCATCATCTCCTTCACCTTCATTGTTGTTGAAGGTGTCGTTCCCTTGAGGTGGTGGTGAAGCTGGTTGTGGTGGATCTTCATGATGCACTTCCTCCTCTTCATCATCTCGTCGTCTACAACTAGTGGATGCCTCCATGTCGTGTTGAGGTTCACCTTGACGTGAAGTCGGGGCTTCCACTTGAGTTGATGAAGTACTTTCATTCACCTCCATGGGACGAATCTTGCCTATGGGTAAATCTAGAATGGCTTCTGAATGGTCCTTATCACTTACATCATTTCGCAATAGTTCGACTTGCGAACCATTAGATTCATCAAACTTCACTTCTACCGTCTCTTCAACTTTTCAAGTGAAGTTGTTGTAGACATGGTAAGTGTGAGAGTTCGATCCGTAACCAAGTAGGAATCCTTCATGAGATTTAGGAGAAAATTTAATACGATGATGCTTATCAAGAATGTAGCACTTTGAGTCAATACCCGAAAGTATCCGACTTGGCGTTTGTTACCGGTGAGTAGCTCATATGTTGTTTTACAGAGAAGCTTGTGCAAGTAAAGTCGGTTTGTGGCATGACATGTTGTTTCAACGGCTTCTTCCCAAAAGTGTCTTGGCGTCTTTTATTCATCAAGCATCATTCTTTCCATCTCAATGAGCGTACGGTTCTTCCTCTCAACAACTCCATTCTCTTGAGGTGTGTATGTAGCTGAGAACTCATGTGAAACCCCTTCTTCGTCAAGAAAGGTATCCACATGGGTGTTCTTGAACTCCGATCCATTATCACTCCGAATCTTGATCTTAACTTCAAACTAATTTTGCGCTTTGCAAGCAAAGTTCTTGAAGATCTTTTGAACCTGCGACTTATCATCAAGAAAGAATACCTGCGTAAATCTGGAAAAATCATCAACTATACCTAGACCATAGGAATTTCCACCGAGACTCTTGTAAGCATTGGGACCAAAAAGATCCATGTGTAGTAACTCGAGTGGTCTCCTAGTAGTCATGATATTCTTAACGGGATGACTTCCACCTAATTGCTTTCCAGCTTGACGAGCACTACAAAGTCTATCTTTGTCAAAGATAACATCTTTAACTCCATGTATATGATCACCTTTGATTAGCTTATCTAAATTGTGCATGCCTACATGTCCTAATCTTCTATGCCAAAGCCAACCTTTAGAAGATTTAGCAATTAAACAAGTGTGAGGCTTGGATCTTTTAGTGAAATCAACAATGTATAGATCACCTCTACGGAAACTAGTAAAGACAATTTTATGATTATCTTGACGAAACACTTGGCAATCTACTTTCGGGAATAAAACATTGAAACCGAAGTCGGCAAGTCTAGATATGGAAAGAAGATTGTAGACAAGGGATTCAACAAGCATAACATTTTGAATAGAGCCATCATTGGATATGGCCACCTAACCAAGGCCAAGTACCTTACCCTTAGAGTTGTCTCGAAAGATCACGTACCTTCGAGGACCTTGATTAGGCGAGATCTCTTGGAACATGTCTTTATCACCAATCATATGATTTGTACATCCATTATCAAGAATCCACTCTTTTCCTCCAGACATGTAATATTTAAAGTTTGCCACGAGGCTCAGATTCTTCATGATCTTCTCGTGCTCGATGTCGAACAACTCATCTTCTTCATAGTAGCCATGTTCCACATTGTCATCATCAAGTGGGAAATCCTCGTCATAAAGAACAAGAGATTCGTTAGAATAGTGATCATGACAATGTTCAAGTTTGTGAATGTGAATGGCTTCAAAGATAATGTTGTCGGTAGTGGTGACATCTCCTTTAGCACGCATAAGATCACGAAGCTCAAATAGGCATTTATCAAAGTTTCGATCACTAGGCTTCATTTTGTGAAAGGCAATGGTTTTATGAAGAATTTCATCAAGATTTCCTAAGGAAATATTTGGATATCATTTCTCCAAATCAATCCATAAGGTATAGGCACATGCAAAGTTCTTCAATTGATAAAGCACGAAGCTTGGTAAACCTCGAAAAATAAGATTGATAGTTCTTAGGTTACCAAGCATGTTAATTTCCTCTTCGTGTGTGGGATGCAATTCATCAATGGGGAGCACATAGGGGTTTTCAATATATTTAGTCAAATGGAATCTATTTAGTAGATTAATCATGGCATTTTTCCATTGACTATAGGACTCCATCAAGAATGGGCACTCTACAACTCAAACTCTCTATTCTAGACACATCCATCTTCCTCCACGGTGATTAAACCGAAGCAATGGAGACCAAAGGTTTGATACCACTTGTAGGATCGAGAGAGGGGTGTCTAGGGGTGTGTGAATAGACTACTAGTAGGAATTTAAAACCTAACCTTTTCCCAAGTTAATTGGTTGGCAGATTTTAACATTTTTAGTAAGTCTAGCAAGTCTAAAAGCCCTACACATTCATGTCTACAAATATGGTAGCGGAAAGTAAAGACATTGCACATGAAGTAAAGAGATGGGATATGAAGATCAAACGCAATAGGAGACGCAAGGATTTTTCCCGTGGTTCTGATAGGTGGTGCTATCGTACGTCCACGTTCATGGAGTCTTCAACCCACGGAGGGTAATGGCCACGAAAGTCCACGGAGGGCTCCACCCATAAGGGTTCACGAAGTAGCAACCTTGACTATTCAATGCGGCTTTCATCCACGAAGGACTAGCCTCACTATGGGTAGATCTTCACGAAGTAGGCGATCTCCTAGCCCTTACAAACTTCTTGGTTCACTCCACAACACGAAGTAGGAGGCTTCCAAGCGACACCTAACCAATCTAGGAGGCACCACCCTCCAAAAGGTAATAGGCTCGGTAATGACAATGAACTCCTTCCTCTTGTGCTTCAAGATGATAGACTCCTCAACACACAATCACTCTCTCATAGAATTGGCTTGGTAGAAGAGATGAGATTGGTGGAAAGCAACTTGGGGAGGCTAGAAATAAAGATCCATATGGTTGGAGTGGAATATCTTGATCTCAACACAAGGGTAGGTGGCTCTCTCTCAGAAAACTGAGTAGGATAGGTATGGAATAGTTCTGAGTGCTTCTCTTTCGAGTAGGTGGTGGAGGAGGGGTATATATATAGCCATCTCCAAAAATCGAACCGTTACACACAATAACTCAGACTTGGTGACACCGATGTGTAAATCTCGGTGGTACCGAAGTGACTTAACGTTGGCAACATTTGAATCTCGGTGAGACCGATATAGAAATCTCGATGGTATCGATTAGATGACCAACATTCAGATTGCACAACTCGGTGAGACCGATTCTCAGTTTTTGGTGGTACCAATTCTCTTCAATGGCTAACCAGAAAGTTGGTCCAAAACTCGGTTAGACCAATTCACCAAACTCGGTGGTACCGATTCTTGAGAATGGCTAAGTAGAATGTTGGGCCAAATCTAGGTGAGACCAATTGGCAATACTCGGTGGTACCGATGCTTGAACATGGGATACCCGAAAGTTGGCAACTGATTTCGGTGGCACTGAATGGAATGATGGTAGAACCGAGATGGGTTTGGCTTAGGATCTGCCTAAGGTTTGAATCTCAGTGAGACTTAATAGGAATTGTTGGTCTTATCGATTTGAGTGGTAGGGTTCTAGACAAAGTATTTGTGTAAGATCTTTTGGGTATTTTTGGTGACTATCACTTGTGCACGTATGAGCATCTTGTTCACCAATAGTACCTTACCCCCTTTTAATAGTGTTGGCTTTCCTATGTATTCAAAGTGATTTCTCACAAATGTAAAATGTAGAGTCATCTTCCTTGAAGTGTGGCCAACCTATTTCCTTGCATCTCGGGGTAATTCCACAATCTCCACAATCATTTTGCCAACTCAACTCTCCATGGACTATTATCTAAAATACACTAGATAGAGGTGTTATTCCAAGAGACAATGTATGTTGTCATGAATTATCAAAACCACCAAGGGAGCACGTTGTGCTTTCACCATATCCCCATTGAAGAACAACTGGCTGATATCTTCACATAGCCCTTGTATGAAAAGAGATTTTGCAAGTCGCGATGTGAGCTAAATATCTTAGAATCTTCGAATGTTGTTTGAAAGGACACACATCCTAACTCTTATTCAAAATTGATGACTTAGATGTGCAACACACGAAGTAACATTTTTCTTCAATCAATGAATAATAACCCTCCAAGTGTGAGGAAATTTATAAAGAATTTGATTCTCAGAACCCTACAACAATTGTACGTGGTGTTTGAAATCATCATTCTTATATGGTGGGTCATGACAACAACCACAGTTCAAATTCTTCAATGTTGAGTTTTTTGTCATTTTTCAAATTCTTTAAATTTTCAAATTCATTAAGTTTGCAAATTCCACAACTTTTCAAATTCATCAACTCCTCAAATTCTTCAAACTATGAAACTCATGTTCTTCATTGACTCTCTCTCTATATATAATTGAGTTTTTCAATGCCCTCAATAGCATTCGTTTATTGCTAATTATTCAAGTTGATTTTCATCTAAGTAAATGTGATCGAACCTGTTCCCCCTCTATGCTAAACTCAACCCAGTTTGTTCACAAATTCTTCATATGCATTCTACTTTGAAACTTGTTCAAAGTCTTTACTGTGTCCTCGACAGCTGAAGAATTTGCGAACGGAAATTTTAAAATTTTCACTATCTAAATTTTTGGCGCTTCCCGCTCAAATCATCCTGATTCCCACGACTGGATAACCCACGATCCCCCACTATCGCCACTACTCAGAACGTGGGTGACACATGTCGCATGGAGAGCAAGGGTCATGGGCAACCTTGTCATAAATCTTCGGACATATTGGTTTTCACCTCAACTATAAATACCCCTTCCCTTTCACTGTGCTCAGTTACTCCTCACTCCTACTCTCTCCCGAGCTCCGACCGAGCACCGCCGCTAAAATCATTGCCGCCGGTGTGGAAGAGCTTCACTGCCTCAACCTCGCCGTCGTCGTACTCAAATCGGCCACAGAAATATTCACTCCACCACCGCTGTAGCTGTCTCCCTCAGCCAAACTAGGGGGTGAGAGATCTGGATGGACGAACTTCCTCGATTTCATCTCACTGTTCGTCGTGTTCTTCATCAGGGTAAATAAAATCTGATTTTACTGCCTTTGTTTGATCTTCAAGTTGTCCACAATTTCCTCAAAATGTGTTTATTCTTCAAGAATCTCATTCTAAAGCTCCTTACATGTTCATACACTTGATGTTTCTCATAAGTTATGATTTACTTCAAGATTCCTCATTGTGTGGATCCAAAAAATCTGCACAACTTTGGAACCTAAGACAAATAACACTTAGTGAAATTCATCAAAACACCCATGATCAAATTACTTGATGTTTTTGAAAAACTTCTGAGAACACATATGACCTCTTCAAATTGCTCGCACCTATACTCTGTTCACACGTACAAACATGTCCGCTGATGAATCACTAGGTTATCATCAACTTAACTCATTTGCAGCGTTTCTTGAGGAAAAACTGTGTACATTTTCAGAATCTTCAAGAGTTCAAAATCCTCAACCGAAGAAAATGGCTGATGGGAAGAAGCCACAGAAAGGTGGAAAGAAACTTGAAGTTCAAACTGCTTTTGAGATACCTGATGAATTTTATGATGAATATTGCGCGCCGGATGAAGAAACTCATGGCAAGGAAACCACTAATCAGAGAATTGCATATAGAAATTTGAGAGGAGATGGGCATGGGAGTGGAAAGAGTATCGCTATGTCACTCCCAAGTACATGAAAAAATTCACAGTTAAACCCCCATGCAACTGGCCACCTTTGGCTCCCAATCAAATAGCTGATCTCACTAGGCTAAAAACTGGTGCTGACTTTCCTCAATAATGGGAAAGGCAACAAGCCAAGCTGGCCAACAAGGCAAAAGAGGCTGTGAAGAAATTCAATGAAGACTCTGCTGCTGCTGCCTCTACCGGAGCCTCTGCAAGTGCTCCGAAGAAATCTATGGTGAAGAAACCGGCTGTGAAGTCAAAGTCTTCAACTTCAAAATCATCATAGTAGATTTCTCAAGCAAAGCCTTCAAAGGCCTCACCTATGTCTTTAGTGGCTGCTCAGTCTTCTATTGCTGCTGCAAAGTCCTCAACTCTTGTACATCTTGCAATATGTTAGAGGACCAAGGGTTTCTCAATTGCTTTAGGGGCATTAGCAAGTTCCTCAGCCTAAGCATGGTCATCAACTAGTCCTACTCTCTTGAGGCTGAAGAGAACCGCTAGACAAGGTCAAAGACCAAGTATTCACACAAGAAAAGCTATTGGGAATGTACCCTCAAGATCTAATGATGAAGAAGAAGATGATGAAGAACTAGAAGAAATCATCAGATACAGTCAGTAGAGGGTTACAATAGCCAGGGGCACCTCCGTTCCTCTCATGCTAGATCCTAAGATGATCCTCAACTTCATTGACATACGGCATGAGGATCCCATCACTCCACTTTGCTCACTGAACCTACCTCTTGGTGTGGACCATGTCCTCACACACTTTATTGCCGAGGAAAAATGGAAGGAGATCTAGCTCTGAGAGCTAAGAGAAGCAGGGCGAGAAAACAGAAGTTTCTAAGGAACAATGTGATGAATTTGACTCCCAATCAACTCATCACAGTTCAGTCTGAAATTCACTGCCTTACTGAAGAACAAGCAAAGTATGATGCTGAATGGAGGGGCACCAAAGTGAGATTGGTCAAGGCAGCCCAAGCTATAGTTAAGGACCACAACTCAAGGGTTGCAGCTCAGTCGCAACCAAAAATTCCTCAGGCTGATGAAACTGCTGAGCCTGCTGAAGAAACTGCACCCGCAACTGAAGAAATTCAGGCTGCTAAAGAAACTGGCAGGGCAACCTCCACTGTTGCGCCTGAAGAAACTGCCAGGACAGCTGAAGCTTTTGCTGTTCTTGAACAAATTGACACCACAAGGGAGACTGCATAAGTCGTGCCTGAAGAAATTGCTCCTCCTTCACCCTCTGCCGAAACAACAAAATCATCAAGGGTGAAGATCGTCAACCTTCCTTCTGCATCAGAAGTGAAGAAAACCAAGGCAGCGAAGAAGAAGGGATTAAAGAGAAAAGCATCAACTTCAGATTCCTCACGTGTGAAGAAATTGAAGACACTGCCAAGTTCTTCAACAGAACCGATTGATCTGACTCCTATCAGCTCCGCGTCAGCCTATGAAATTGTACCATTTGGTGTTGACTATGTCATCCCAAATGATTACAAAGAAGAAAATGATTAGTCTGCTGCTACCTCAGAGCAGATTGATGAAGAAATTCAAGTGGAAGCAGATGTTTCAACTCCACAGGTATCATCGCCCTAGCCTTAGTTGACTGCTGAAGAGGCCGACGTTGAAGAAATTGATGAGGATGTGGATATTGGAAACACAACACCTATTATCAATGATGAATATTGGGAAGCTGCTCACCCAAATTGTCCAATGACCACTCCTCTGTCACAAGTTCCTCAGTCTCCAGCCAAGACTAAAGAAATTCATACAGGATCTGATGACTTGGCTGCAATTGCTACCGAAGATATTCCAACTGCATCAGCCGAGGAAATTGTTGCTCCAACTTCCATTGAGGAAACTACTTTGCAAATTTCTCAGTCTGAAGATATTCAAATGCCTAAGGAGATTGTGGGCCGATTCAAGCCAAATCTTCAACTGAAGCCTAGGATGCCATTCAAAGCCGCCAAGCGCCCCAAATACACCAAGACAAATTTCTTCAATGAGCACATTTTCTTCACTAGTCCCAATCCATATGACTCTGCAAGGGCCGGTCACACCAGATTCTAGACTCCTACACAGATGAACTATTATTCATCAGTTCTGTTTGACAAAAAGAAAGTCTTCGGGCACCATCAAATTCCTCATGCGGATATGGAAACAATTCCATCCATCACACCGGTGCTCGCAGTTCCTCATGACGCAGGCATTCTTCCATTCTCTGTGGACATCTGTGATTGGAATGAAGAGCTAATTCTTCAATTCTATGCCACATTGCACATCACATGTAATCCTTCAGATGTCAGCTCTTGGGTCTTGGACTGGATGACTGGATCTACTCACTACACTGCACCAGCATCAGAATTACTTTGGTCAGTCCTAGTTCCAATTCCTTCAGAATAAGCTCACTGCCTGTTTGATGAACCTGCTTTGCCCAACCATATGATGCAAGTGCCGATGAAGCCATTGGCTCTTGGCAAACCTCAAAGGACCACCTTCCTTGGGAAGAATTTGCTCTATGTGCCCAGGGCCGTCTATCGCATTCTCACCAACACCCTTTGTCCTCAGAAGGGCCACAACTCTGAAGAAGAAGAAGTTGAGGGAGTCATGAAGAACATGCTATTCAACATCATTCATGGGATTCCCATCGACTTCCATGATTTCTTCATGAGGACTTTGGCGAATGTAGCTCCAACCCCATTTGCATTGAAGCCTTATGCTCCCTGGATCATGAAATTCATTAGATCAAGGTCTTCAGTTCCCTTCAAGGCTGACTTTCAGAATCATTTCGGCTTCCTGCCTCCTATTGAAGTCCTCAAAAACACAATTTCCTCGGTTAAAGGAAAAGGCAAAGATGTAATTGATGAACGTACTTGTCCATTGGATGGTTAGTTTCGCAAAGATGCATCTTACTCCACAATTGATGCCACTGCCACTCAAGACTCTGCTGCAAAAGCCTCACGAGTCTGCCCCTCGTGTGATGACTGATCATGAAGTGCTTATAAGTCTTCATCAGAAGGTTGACCGCAACCACAAATAGGTCAAGCGTCAGTTTGGTTCACTTCTTCGAGACATGACTGTCATGCACAATGATGTGAGGAAGAACCAATACTACCTCCATGAAGTCTTCAACCGCACTTGGGCCAGTCTGTCTCACCTCAAGACTCCTGAAGAACTGAAGCAAATGAACTTTTAGGAAAATCTCGACTAGGCTCGTCCACCATAGAAGAAATTCAAGAAAGTTCAAGTCCCTCAGCTGGTTACAAGATCATATTCTTCATCGTGTGAAGTGGATGAAGCTGAAGACATTAATGACACTACGCCGGGCCCTGTATCGACAAACGACCCCGACAACGCTGGCGCTCCTCCACCACCTTCAGGATGAAATTCTTCAAGGGGCATTAGTCCTCATTTTTCATCCTCGTTTGGTCTTTGATGACTAATGGGGAGAAAATTTGAGTTAGTCTTCAAGCGGGTCTATATATGGGCTGTTTTTGTTTAAGTTACAACTCTCGCTCCTCTGAAGCTTTTGTTGGTTGAGTTGTTAACTTAAGTCTGATGTTGGTCCGACTCTTTTGAACTGCTTTCTGCATGATTATTTCCTCAAAGCACCTTAATGCA
This sequence comes from Hordeum marinum, assembly GCA_022496015.1. NCBI lineage: Eukaryota > Viridiplantae > Streptophyta > Magnoliopsida > Poales > Poaceae > Hordeum > Hordeum marinum. The sequence goes on from CM039677.1 coordinate 238,951,602, forward strand.
TGCATGCTTAATTTCGTCATACACCATTTTCATCATGCATTTCAAATTCTTCATATCATATGTTAAATGCGTGTATGAATTACAAGATATAGGGGGGAGTTCTCCATGCTTTTAACCTGCCATGTGCATTTGTAGTCCAAAGCAAATTCCTCAAATATGCACATCTTTAGGGGGAGTTCTTCTATATCTCGAAATCACATTCCTCAAACTCAGTACTTACACTTCATATGTTTATCCCTGTTGAAAACTTAACCTATTTGTCATCAATCACCAAAAAGGGGGAGATGGTAAGTGCATCTAGTGCCCCTTAGTAATTTTGGTGTATTGAGGACTTATAGGTTATGGAACTAATGTGTTTGTGAGTGGACACAAGCTCCATAAATCGATAAGGAGTTTGATATATTCGGAGATTACTGACCCCTAAAAATGGATGTCTTCAACTCAAGACTTCGGTGAAGACTTTGCTCAAGACTTTGGTACTCCCTAAAGACTTTGAAATTGAAGAAGTTGGTGTGACCTTGAAGATATGAACGAGGACTATGAAGCGTGAAGACTTTTGTTTTCATAGTTTCATTTCCTTTCTTTGAGTCATAGGAAACACCGTACTATTAAAGGGGGCCGAGGTAATACTAAGGAAAATTTCCAACTTATGCTCAATTCAAAAGCCTCAACCTATCCAATCCTTCGAGTGAAGCCTTTGGAAATCTCTTACAGTTCAGGCAAGTTCTTTAGTGATAGAGATGATGTTCTTCTGGTGTCTGATGAAATTGATCTGACTGAGGAGTTAGGGTTTCTCCAGTGCGAATTGCCTACAAGTGAGGAATATGATAAGCCTGAGGACTTTCATAGTTCAATATTCCGATCGTTGTTGTGCTTAGTGCCAGCTGTCCCTAATAACCTTATCCACATAACGGTCATATCATTGGGGGCATTGATGTCTTATCATGTCAGGTTGTACCCTGGCTATAAATAGCCAACTCCACAACCACTAGTTGGTTGGCTGCTTCGAGAGAGAACTGACACTTGTCATTTGAGAGCAACCCATCCTCCGAGGACTTTGATAGAAAATCATCAGTGAGGAAAAGGCCAAATACAAACCACCAAACCCAAAGTGATTGAGCATCACTAAAGAGATTGTTCCTGTGTGGAACCGACGCTTGTTACCTTTGAAGACTGTATATCTTCCAGACGGTTAGGCGTCATGGTCTAGTGCATCCTGCAGTCAATTGGGGATCATGGAGTGACCTTGGTCTAGAGAATCCAGTAGTCAATTGTGGATCGCCGGGTGACCAGTTTGTGAGGGTTTTGGAAGGCTACCCTGAAGACTTACCATGAGTGTTGGGCGAGGACTGTGTGCCCTTAGCTCAAGGAGAATACGGTAAGGACTGTGTGTCTGCGGACTAGGTGTCCTCTGGTCTAAATACCAGGCTGTTCCAAACCAAACGTACGACTGTCACAACAGTTGTACCTGGGTCATCAAATCCTTGTCTTCATCGAGCTACCTAGTTCTATTTCCTCAACCCTTTCATTTCCTCGTATACTTGTTGATGAAATTGATCTTTACTGTTTGAAGAATTTGACTGAAGACTTTCTCAATTTCCTCACCTCAAATTCTTCACATTACCTTGTTCCTCACCTGCTTATCCTGTATCACGCTACTTGTAACATGTGCATGTTTTATTTCATCATGTTGACTATGTTATTGCTATGTTCCTCATGCACTTGAGTACTTATTCCGCTGCTAGTTATTCATCACATTTCAAATTCCTCAATTTGAAATTCCTCAGTGATGAATTTGTAAAAATCGCTATTCACCCCCCTCTAGTCGATATAATGGACTTTCAGGAGGCCCAAGGAAACCTAGCTAAAGATTCGAACCTTTGGACACTTGTACTCACGTAGCATCTCCCCCGAAGGCAACCCTTGACAGGTTTGAGCTTTGCCTGTGCTTCATGCTCCTCTGATCAATCCACCAAAGGAGTAGAGTTTTACGCCTCATAGTGGCCTGAACCTGGGTAAAACACCAACATCATCATCGTCGTGCCGCCTCACTACCTCCGCTCTTTGTTCATGCGACCTCACCCCTGTTGAACCACAAAGGGGACCGTGGCCCCATAGGTGATCGAGTTAATCAGTGCCCCAACATTACTCCACAATGACTCCCTTAGGCCCATAGCCTGGTGAAGTGTCATGTAGTCGACGTTCACATGACACCACTAAGAGAAGTAACAACATACATATCATCAAAATATCGAATGCATACCGACTTCACAAGATTACTTATAACAAGACTTTGCCCATGTCCCCAAGAACAATAGAACTACTCACACATCATCAACATCTTCAAGATCATAGGTGTAATAACTTTATTTAAGGATCTGAACACAATCTCTTCCACCAAGTAATCCAACAAGCATCAACTACAAGATGTAATCAACACAACTAGTAACCCACAAGTACCAATCTGAGGTTTTGGGACAAATGTTGAATACAAGAGATGAACTAGGGTGGGAGATGAGATGGTGATGTTGAATACGCTGATGAATATTGATCCTCCCACGAAGGAGGAAGCGTTGGTTATGATGATGGCTTCAATCTCCCCTCCCGAAGAGGGATTTCCCCGGCAGAATCTGGTTGCCGGAGTGCGAAAGGGCCTCCGCCCAAGTTTCCGCCTCCAGACAGCAGAGCTTTGTCTCGAAAGGTTGCTTATGGTTTTTTCGAGGGTAAAAGACACCACATGGGAGAAGAGGGCGCCACAGGGCTAGTAGGGGGCCCACAAGCCATCAGGGCGCGCCCCTAGTGGGCACCCTATTGGCTTGTGCCCAGCTGGTAGGCCCCCTCCGGTATATTTTCACTCCGGATATTCTTAAATATTCCAAAAATATTCTCCATAATTTTTCAGGTCTTTCTGAGACTGTTGCTTTTTCTGCCTTTTTCTCGGTTTTCCGGTGCACAATTCCAGTTTCCAGATATTTCCCTCCTTATGTTGTACCTTGCATATTCAGAGAGAAAATACATAAGAACTGTGTGAGATTGTGGAATAATGGACAAGAATAAAGTAAATAATAGTAAGAATTCATGATGCAAAATGGACGTATTAGAGCCCGTCGTCGGGCCACCGGCAAGCCTCCCCGAAGATTAGCAATGATGCACCTTCTTCACCCCATGCTCTCTTTACCATCCTTGTGGCTCTCTATCTTTAACCCTAATCTCCCTATGTTTTGGTTAAACGACATGGACAGAGCAGCTCCACAACCCTACCATGGACCTCTTGAGAAGCTCCCACTGTCGCTTGGACTCCTCAACTCGTCTCCTCATCGGGGAACGTTGTCCTGCGCCTGATAACCCACAAGTATAAGCGATCAATTGTAGCCTTTCTCGATAAGTAAGAGTGTCAAACCCAACAAGGAGCTAAAGGTAGAACAAATATCTCCTCAAGTTCTATCGACCACCGATACAACTCTACGCACGCTTAATGTTCGCTTTACCTAGATCAAGTATGAAACTAGAAGTACTTTGTAGGTGCAACGGGATAGGCTTGCAAGATAATAAAGAGCACATAAATAAAATCTAGGGGCTTCTAAGATAAATAAACAACTCAATTAGTAAAACGAGTGTGGAAAAGTGGTGGTAGGAGTTGTGGAATTGGCCCTAGGGAATCGACAACTAGACCGATCATCATTATTGCAATTTTATATGAGGGAGAGGCATAAGCTAACATACTTTCTCTACTTGGATCATATGCACTTATGATTGGAACTCTAGCAAGCATCCACAACTACTAAAGATCATTAAGGTAAAACCCAACCATAGCATTATAAGGTATCAAGTCTTGTTTACTCCCATATGCAATAACCCACCTACTCGGGTTTATGCCTGTGTCACTCAAGAAAACCACCATAGGCAAATCATGAACACATTGCAACACCCTACAACGAGGATCTGATCTATTGGGGCCTACAACTTCGCCAAAGCCAACTAGCAACCATTTCCGTGGTGAACTGGCCTCTCTCACGCTTGCGTGACATGGAGAGAACCATAGGACAGCACCAATAATAAAACATGCAACTCAAACCAATCATTATCATCAATAAACCCATAGGACAACAAAAATCTACTCAAACATCATTGGATGGCAACACATCATTGGATAATATATGAAGCATAAAGCACCATGTTCAAGTATAGGGTACATCGAGTTGCGGCAGAGTGGACCGCTGTAGATAGATGGGGGAAGGTGATGGAGGTGTTGGTGAAGATGACGGAGTTGTTGGAGTAGATCGCCGTCACGATGATGGCCCCGACAGCGTTCCGGCATCACCGGGAGAGAGGAGGAGAGAGCCCTCCTCCTTATCATTCTTCCTTGTCCTTACCCCTAGATGGGAGAAGGGTTTGCCCTCTAGTCCATAGCCTCCATGGCGGCGGAGGGGTGAGAGCCCTTACGAGATTGGATCTCTCTCTCTGTTTCCTTCTGTTTTTGCTCACCGTTTCTTAAATATCCGAAGATCCATAACTACGATCGGGCTGAAATTTTGATGGGATCTTTATCCAAAAATTATATTTCTTGAGGCGAAAGGACAGCTCCAACCGATCTAAGGTCTGGTCACAAGGGTCCAGGGTGCAGCCAGGGGGTAGGTCGTGCCTTGTAGGCTTGTGACCTCCTCGGGCATCATCTCGCATTGATTCTTTTTCCCAAAAATCACATATATTCCAAAAAAATCTCCATAAGTTTTTATCGCGTTTGGACTTCGTTTGATATGGATTTTCTGCGAAACAAAAAATGTGTAACAAACAGGAACTGGCACTGGGCACTGGATCAATATGTTAGTCCCAAAAATAGTATAAGAAGTTGCCAAAAGTATATGAAAGTTATAGAATAATGGCATGAAAAAATCAAAAATTATAGATACGACGGAGACTTATCACATCCCAAGCTTAATTCCTGCTCGTCTTCGAGTAGGTAAATTATAAAAAAAGATATTTTTTGATGTGGAATGCTACCAAGCATAATCTTGTTCATATAATCTAATCATGGCATGAATATTAAGACACGAGTGATTCAAAGCAATAGTCTATGATTTGACATTAAGACAATAATACTTCAAGCCAATAATAAAGCAATTGTATCTCTTCAACTTATAATGGCAAAAGAAAGTTGTCCCTATAATATCATATAGTCTGGCTATGCTCCATCTTCCCCACACAAAGTATTTATATCATGCACAACCCCGATGACAAGTCAATCAATTGATTCACACCTTTTATGTTCTCAAACTTTTTCAACTCTCATGCAATACATGAGCGTGAGCCATGGATATAGCACTATAGGTGGAATGGAATATGGTGGAGGTTATGAGAAAAGAATAAGATAGTCTCACATCAACTAGGTGTATCAACAGGCTATGGAGATGCCCATCAATAGGAATCAATGTGAGTGAGTAGGGACTGCCATGCAACAGATGCACTAGAGCTATAACTGTATGAAAGCTAAAAAAGAAACTAAGTGGGCGTGCATCCAACTCGCTTGCTCATGAAGACCTAGGGCAATTTGAGGAAGACCATCATCGGATTATACAAGCCAAGTTTTATAATGAAAAATTCCCACTAGTATATGAAAGTGACAAAATAGGAGACTCTCTATCATGGAGATCATGGTGCTACTTTGAAGCACAAGTGTGGAAAAAAGATAGTAGCATTGTCCCTTCTCTCTTTTCTCTAGTTTTTATTTTATTTTATTTTTTGCGGGCATATTTGGCCTGTTTTTTTATTTGGGCTTCGCTGGCCTCTTTTATTATTTTTAAAGTCCTGAGACTCATCCCAACTTGTGAGGGAATCAAAGCTTCCATCATCCTTTCCTCACACGGGACAATGCTCTAATAATGATGATCGCCACACTTTTATTTACTTACAACTCAAGAATTACAACTCGATCCTAGAACAAAATATGACTCTATATGAATGCCTCCGGCGGTGTACCAGCATGTGCAATGATCTAGCATAGCAAATGACATAAAAAACGGACAAGTCATGAAAACATCATGCTAGCTATCTTATGATCATGCAAATAAATATGACAATGATGGTGCATGTCATATTAAATGGAACGGTGGAAGTTGCGTGGAAATATATCTCAAAATGGATATGGAAATGCCATAATAGGTAGGTATGGTGGCTGTTTTGAGGAAGGATATATGGTGGGTGTAATGCACTGGCAAAAGTTATGCGGTACAAGAAAGGCTAGCAAAGGTGGAAGGCGTATATCCATGGAATTACATTAGTCATAAAGAACTCACATACTTATTGCAAATGTCTATTAGTCATCGAAGAAAGGTGTTATACGCATGCTCCTAGTGGAGAGGTTGGTAGGAGTTAACGATCACGCGCTCCCGACCCTCACACAAAGGTTGAAAATCAATAAACAGATCGTGCTCCGACTTCCTTACATAACGGTTCACCATACGTGCATGCTATGGGAATCACAAACCTTTACACAAGTATTTATACCAATCCACAAATACTCACTAGCATGACTCTAATATCACCATCTTTATATCACAAAAATATTGCAAGTTATCAAACACATCATATTCAGTGATCTACGAGTTTTATGAAGGATTTTTTGACTAACCATGTGAATGACCAACTCATGTTTACTCTCTAAATAGATATAAGTGAAGCACGAGAGTTTAATTATTTATACAAAAGGTATGCGCACACTCTAACAAATATAAGTGAAGTAAAAGAGCATTCTACAAATGGCGGTTTTGTATGTGTAGAGAAATAGGCAATCCAAATGTCAAATGATATAAGTGAAGAACATGAAGCATTCTATAAAGCCATACTCAAAATATATAAGTGAGGTGCAAATAGCCTTCTATAAATCAACCGAGGACTTTCTCGTACCAGCATGGTGCATTATTAAAAGAAAAATAAAAATAAAAAAGCACACGCCGCTCCAAGATTTATGCATATCATGTGACGAATAAAAATATAGCTCCAAGTAATATTACCGATGGTTGTCAGAAAAAGAGGGGATGCCTTCCAGGGCATCCCCAAGCTTAGTTTCTTGGGAGTCCTTGAATATTACCTTGGGTGCCTCGAGCATCCCCAAGCTTAGTCTCTTTCCACTCCTTATTCCTTCATCCAAGTGATCTCACCAAAAACTTGAAAACTTTAATCACACAAAACTTAACAAAACCCTCGTGAAATCCGTTAGTATAATAAAGCAAATTACTACTTTAAGTAATGTTGCCAACCAATTCATATTTTGTTTATGCATTTTAGCTACTGCAATATAAATTTTCCACTTCTTATACCACTGATACAATCGATAGTTTCATCAAAACGAGCAAAATAATGCATCAAAAACAGAATCTATCAAAAACAGGACAGTCTGTAGTAATCTGCACATTCACCATACTTTTGTAACTCTAAAAATTCTGAAACATTATGAAAAAATAAAAGCATTTAAAAGCAATACTGTGTCAAAATTTTAGAAGCTTTTTACATTACAGTAAAAAAAATGTAAATTGACGCACTACAGACAAAGTTTCTATTTTTGCACTGCACACACCAAACAAGCAATCTAATCAACCTAAAGGAAAATCTTGGCACATTATTTTTATAATACAATGGATTTATACAAGGGGTTAATTATTTTTGTTGAAAAGTTTCTGTAATCAAGATTCACAAAGTTTCCATGGGCATGAACAAAGTTCAAGGCTAGCCCCCACTTCAACGTTGCTCGTCTTTCTCACTTTCACTTTTCTTTTTGAAAGGTTTTAAGTTCCCCACTTTATTTTTTCGCTTTTAAACTATATGAAAGCACACGATAGAATAAAATGACTCTCTAAAACTTCCAGGTTGTCTCCTTGGCAGCGATTTCTTGAAAGCTATTAATCTAGGCATATAGTGCTCAAGTAATGGATCCAACTGGATCCCAAGGTATATCAAAGCCAATTTTAATTAACAATGATTTGTAATTTAGTAGTTCTTACAAAGTAACGTATATCATGCAACAACAATGTCTAACTATCTTCCTATGCATCGGCATGCCATAAAATAACAATTCATGCACAAAAAGTAAAGGCCAATGGATAGTATAAACAGTTTCTTGCAATTTTATCGTATTGGAAACATAGAGAGGCAGAGATGTAGTTCCTCTATCATAATAATTGCAAGTAGGAGAAGCAAGCACATGCATATTATATTTATCAAAATTATAATGTGCAATAGTAGAAGGCAACCCATCTATATAGTCCTTAATAAGTGCAAACTTCTCCGATATAGTGTAGTTGGGAGAATTCAGAAAGATAATAGCACTATCATGTGTGGGTGCAATAGAAAAATATCACGTTTAACATAAGGAACAAAAGCACGTTCATCTCCATAAGCATCATTCATATTGGCATCATGGCCACAAGCATAGCAAGCATCAAGTTCATCAAAAAGGGATATTTCAAATGAATCCAAGGGATCATAGCAATTATCATAGCATTCATCCTTTGGTAAGAACGAAGGGAAATTAAACAATGTATGAGTTGAAGAGTTACTATCATCAAAAGGTGGGCACGGGTAGATAGTCCGCTCTTCCTCCTTTTGTTCTTCGCTCTCCCCCTCATCTTTTTCATCTAATGAGCTCATAGTTTCAGCAATTTCTTCTTCCATAGATTCCTGCAAGATTTTAGTCTCTTCCAAGGCAGTGGTCATTCTTTCAATAAACTCTTTAACATAAGCATTAGAAGCATAGTTTTCATAGCAATATTTAAGTATGGCAAAATATTCAGAATTGTAAAGAGTAGCATCATACATTTCAGTGAAAGAAGCAATTTCATAGGCACCCTAAAAAGAAACAATTTCTTCAATTTGTTCAACATCATTATAAAAATAGGCCTCCTTGGCGTCAGAGGATAATATTTCATTATCATTAAACACACATTGGTAGGTAAGGTGTTTTTAGCTTGTTTAGAACAACAAGCAAAATCATAAATTTCACATAAATTCCAAGCATTGCAACAGAAAGTATTAATTTGATGCCACAAGGGTTTCCCTTTTTGAGATATGCGGTGTCGCACATAATGAGCATGCTCATTTAATAATTTTCGCTCAACTAAGCTAGTTGGTTTTTCAGCATGATCACAAGTGGATCGAAGATGACCCAAGTAATACTCTTCGGTGGTACAGAACACTAGTGGTTCCTCAACTTTTGGAGCAGCAAGTACATATAATATTTTTGGTATTTTGTGTTCCCTACACATATCTAAAGATAGAAAACAAGTTAAAACAAAAAATAAAAATTACTGAGTGATAAAACAAACAAGCACACACGAGAATATGCATCCCACGCTATTGCTCCCTGGCAACGACACCAGAAAAAGGTCTTGATAACCCACAAGTATAAGTGATCAATTGTAGCCTTTCTCGATAAGGAAGAGTGTCAAACCCAACAAGGAGCTAAAGGTAGAAAAAATATCCCCTCAAGTTCTATCGACCACCGGTACAACTCTACGAACGTTTAACGTTCGCTTTACCTAGAACAAGTATGAAACTAGAAGTACTTTGTAGTTGTAACGGGATAGGCTTGCAAGATAATAAAGAGCACATAAATAAAAACTAGGGGCTGCTTATATAAAGAAAAAACTGAGTTAGTTTAAGAAGTGTGGAATAGTGGTGGTAGGAGTTGCGGAATTGTTCCTAGGCAATCGATAACTAGACCGGTCATCATTATTGCAATTTTATTTGAGGGAGAGGCATAAGCTAACATAGTTTCTCTACTTGGATCATATGCACTTATGATTGGAACTCTAGAAAGCATTCGCAACTACTAAATATCATTAAGGTAAAACCCAACCGTAGCATTATAAGGTATCAAATCCTCTTTACTCCCATTTGAAACAACCCACCTACTCGGGTTTATGCTTCTGTCACTCAAGCAACCCACCATAGGCGAATAATTAACACATTGCAACACCCAAAAACGAGGATCTCTCACGCTTGTGCGACACGAAGATCACCATAGGAAAGCACCAATAATAAAACATGCAGCTCAAACCAATCATGATCATCAATGAACCCATAGGACAACAAAAATCTACTCAGACATCATAGGCTGGCAACACATCATTGGATAATAATATGAAGCATAAAGCACCATGTTCAAGTAGAGGGTATAGCGGGTTGCGAGAGAGTGGACCATTGTAGATAGATGGGGGAAGGTGATGCAAGTGTTGGTGAAGATGATGGAGTTATTGGAGTAGATCGTCATCACGATGATGGCCCCGATAGCGTTTCGGCGCCATCGGGAGAGAGGGGGAGACGACCCCCTCCTTCTTCTTCCTTGATGTTCCCCTAGATGGAAGAAGGGTTTCCCCTCTCGTCCACAACCACCATGGCGGCAGAGCTGCAAGAGAACTTCCAAGATTGGATCTCTCTCTCTCTTTGTTTCCTTCTGTTTCTATGTTTCCTGATTCTGGCCTTTCACCGTTTCTTAAATATCCATAGATCCGTAAAGCCGACCAGGCTGAAATTATGAGGGGATCTTTATCCACAAATTATCTTTGTTGCAGAGGAAGGATAGCTCGAACCAGCCTAAGGGCTGGTCACAAGGGCCCAGGGCGCAGCTAGGGGGGTAGGCTGTGCCTGGCAGGCTTATGACCTCCTCGGACATTATCTCACGTTGATTCTTTTTCCCCAAAATCACATATATTCCAAAAAAATCTCAGTAAGATTTTATCGTGTTTGGAATTCGTTTGATATGGATTTTCTGCGAAACAAAAAACATGCAATAAACAGGAACTGGCACTAGGCACTGGATCAATATGTTAGTCCCAAAAATAGTATAAAAACTTGCCAAAAGCATGTGAAACTTTTAGAATATTGTCATGAAACAATCAAAAATTATAGATACGATGAAGACGTATCAGCGCCCGGAGCTGTCGGATCCCGCATGTGCGCTCCATCCCTGACCTCCAGCATCCAAATCCCGTCGGCCTCCTTCGCGGCATCGAGGTGGATCAGTTTGGGCAGAGGAGGACATCGCCTGTGCCTTGATAGTGTGCCTCACCTTTGATCGTTGAGCTATCCCAGCTAGGTAAGGAGCCTCCCTTGCCTTTCTCACAAGCCCGTCGGTGCTCATGAGTTGCAGCAACTGTCGTTGCTCGCTCTTGGCGACGGCAAGAATATCCACATCTCCATGTCTCAAGCTTGGCCTTTTAACACTAGTTCATATCGTGTAACTTTCTCTCTGTGTCCTGAATAGCAGGTCTGCCTGACTGCTCAACCCTCCGCGCTAACACCCAGAGGTCGTGGGATCAAATCCTATGGGCCTCAATTCTTTTGCCCCTTGTGCTATTCTTTTCCAATCGTGCAGACCTGGGCGCTGCACTATTGGGCCTGATCCACACCTGGGCGCTGCACTATGTTGCTTTTGGTCCATGTATGTTTTTTCATTGCGACGTGGATTTTAGCATTAGTCCATGCCATGCATAATTACATGGAAAAATGCTATGTTTTAATAATGCTAATTATTAAATACCCGTGCATCACATGTAAAAACTTTATATATGAAAATGGATTAGAATTTCACGTAGATCAATAATTTCCAACTTTCACACATGTTAAAAATGTTTAACTTTCTGTTTTTGATTAATTTGCATAAATGCCATGTTAAAATGAATTATTTCATAACTAAATAGCTGTAGCTCGGATTAAAATGATCCACATATGTAACCTGACTCGAAAATCATGTAGAATCACATGGTGCACTTAATTTCCTAGTTTAATAAATATAAAATATGTTTAGGAAAGATCTGGACCAAAATCATAATTTAGATGTGAGGTCATTCGGAAATGCTATATGTTGCTTCCGGCCTCATTTAAAATGCCTAGATGATGTAGTTGTTTTTGCTTCACCTTTTTCCATGTTTAAAATCATTTAAACTTGCCATGTAAATAAACGAGAGTGAACTAAATGATTCAAATGTGGAGTTTTGTTAATATTGAACTTCACCTAATGTGTAGTATTTGATTGTTATGCTTTGCCATTCCATGCATAATTAAATGGACGGGCATCATATTTGATTGTGCATCATGTCATGAATGTGTTGTGGTGTTTACCGTGTCATTTGTTTTGTTTCCTGATTGTTTCTTCTTGTTAGAGTTATGAAAGTGTTTCATAGTGTGCAGATTCGTTCAACTACATTGGTTCGTGTACTTCACGGATTCGTTCTTCTTCCAAGCGGGATCTCAGGCAAGATGACCATTTCCCTAGATACGACTACTATGATTGCTATGTTAGTTGGCTTGGTTCTATTGTTATGTTTCGTTACCTAGAACTTTAAAGTGAAGCCTCCCAAAAATTCCATGATAAACCTCTAACCTTCCACATCCCAGCAAACCATTGTTTGGCTATGTTACCGCTTGCTCATCCCTTCTTAAAGCATTGCTAGTCGCAGGTACAGGTTGTTCCATGTGATGACATGGATATCTTGAGATGTCATAATGTTCTTGCTATTTAATTTAATGCATCTGTACACTTGGTGAAGGGTGGAAGGCTTGGGCTTTTTCCTGGTGTTTTGTTCCACTCTTGCCTCCCTAGTTCCGAGTACCCGTGTTATGTTCCATATTGAGCGCTCCTAACATGCTTGGGTTTGTTATGGTACCACCTTGATTTTTTTGGGGATAAAACTCTTCCGGCAAGGCCCAACATTGGTACTACATTTGCCTAACTAATAAAACTTGCATAGGGAGTAACTAACACGTGTATAGTTAATCAACATCCTAGGCCAGTGCTCCTCATGACAGATGGTCCACCTACCTAGCAGTCAGCGGTGCCATCTCGGGGCAACTTGGGTATTTGGCTATCCTCCACTATGCATAGACAGTTGTGTTCTTAGATTGACATACACGGCTCCTATCGGGTTGTCTACACACTGGGTGGTGTTCCTGGATTGGTTTTTACCTTTAACGAACGTCTTGTGCACCAGGATTTCTAGGATACTTTGTGCCATCTCAAAGTTGATACTTTCCACCGCAGCTTGTGGATCATTTGTGATGGATAATTTAGAGCACCCCTGCAGGGTTAAATCCATCTGACAGCCATGCCCGCGGTTATGTGCCAACTTGGAAATTGTTCAACATTCAGTTATAGCAAACTTGAAGTAAACTCAAATAAAATACACCAACCACGTGCGTAACCATGATCATCTCTTCTTCTAAGGTTTGAACCAAGCAGGAAACACAATGGGGTTATGATTGACTCGTAAGAAGGTGTTCAACATCACTTCTTGATCACTACTAGTTCACAACTATTTATGCGTAGATTACTCTTATTATTCTCGTATTTGTAAGTGAGCCACTCAAATACATGCGTAGTGCTTGTTGCAGCCTCACCACTTAACCATACCTCACCATTAAGATTTGTTAGTATTGATACCCTTGGAAATGGAATAGTTGAGTCCCAGTGGCTCAGAGATTACTACAATAGCAGTTGCAGGTACAGGTAATGCGATGCTTTGACGTGAGCACGATGCTTATTTGATATGGAGTTCTTCTTCTTCTTCACGATCATAGGATGGTTTCTAGGCTGACAGGCTGGGACTAGCAAGGATGGATGTCGCTTTTATCCTTTGATTTTGTCTGCAATCGGACCCTCTTTTATGTATGATGATTGATGTGGATGATTGTATTTGACATGATCATGCCAATTCCATATACTCATCTCCTCTTTACATATACTTGTAACGATATCCATTCTTGCGAAACAACGAGATGTGCTTCTCGCCCTATCGAGGCCTTCGAGCCAAAATAAGTATAAGACCGCATCTTGGGGCGTTAAAAATTGCTAGCAGAGCAGTACAAACCTAGGAGCCCCCTTGATTGTTCGAACTTGGCCGAGTTGAGTCTAGTGCAAAACTATTTTGGTCTAATTATATATCAGAGAGTAGGATTCTTTTTACTCCTCTTCCCTACTCTGGTGAGGAATCCTAACATAGGAATTTTAATTCTGCCCCTCTTCTCACTCAATTTTTAGGATCACACGATTATTTTGGAACCTCTATGATGTTGTTGTGACTGGGATTTGTTCTTGGTGCCTCCTATCAATTTGGGGTAGAAATGTCCAAGGGAGTTGACCTCCAGGGATTCTTGTCACACACGCTATCAGTTAGTTTTCTTAGTATCCCAGGATGAAGATGTTCGACGTCACCTAGTACCGGGGAGAGCATCCAGATGTACTGCCATAATTAGTATCGATGTGAGTAGGAGGGTATAAGGTAGATGAGTTTCCTAGGTTTCTCTGGTTATGTGAAGACGAATGTGATAGACTGGAGGTGTAGTATTATTGTTAGGAGTTGACTGATTTATTTAATAATTGCTCCATGTATCCGTTGGACCAGATTGCATAACCTGAAAAATGTCGGGAGTTCTTAGGTGGGAATTATAGTACTTACCTAGGATTATCCTTCCAACAAATGCATAATGGGTAGTGTTTTGTTTTTGGCTTAATGCACCATCCTCATCCCTTGTTTTGTTGGGGTATGGTAATTCGAGTTGCTTCAATGTCAAATGTTGATTTAAAATCTTTTCTAAGAAGTGTTCTTATATTTATATGGGCATGCTAAGTCCTTTGCTCAATCCAAATTTTACGCCTATTCTTTCCATCTAAAGTGCTTCTCTTCAAGTGATTCAATCCTCTCTAATATTTGCAGGATCAATCCTCATATTTCTTTTCAGTGTTCTTTTCTTCTATCTTAGTCGTCTTTGTTTTTCCCCATCCCTCCCTGTTCTTCAATGATTTTTTGACTATAAACAATACGGTAATGCCCCACTAGAATTTTTATTAATAAAAGCAAACGAATAATTGTATACAACTAGGCTTGAGGTAAGCCCAGAGAACAAATAGACTAAAATCTAAGAAAGAGAGAAAGAAAGAAGAGAGAAAAAATAAATAAATAATTACATGACTAATGAATCGAGCCAAATATTATACAAGTCTACATATTTCCTTTTTATTCTGAATCTTTGGCATTGTAACTCTGCAAAATATATGTTCCTCCATCCCTGTAAAGCTAGAGTAATGTGCTGAAATATGTGGTTGTTCCTAGTGATCCAAATGCGCCATGAAGCAAGGATGTTAATTTCCATAAATAAAGGAAGATTAAGTTTCTCTTTGACGTCTGCAAAAGCTTCAAGGATTAAGAAGTTATGATTTCTGCTGGGCCACACAAAATCCCAATAGTTAGCAGCCAAAGGGCAACTCTAGAATAGGTGGTGTAGAAAGAGTCCAGGTAGAAAGTCTTCCTTGAGGTAGTTATGATTTCTTCCAGTTAAAAATTATGTGTGGCGCAAATATATGACTCCAGGTAGAAAGTATTCCTTCTTTGTAAATTCCCAGTATTCAATATGTCATGTAGTAACATCCAGAAAAAAACTATGTGCTTGGACTGACATGAGCTATTCCATATCCATTGGAAGTGTGGCGGGTCAATTTGTGAGCCAATGAGAACCTTGTAAGCTTTAGCAGAAGAGAAGGAGGTATTACCCCAGATGTAGGACCAAGTACCTGAGCAGTTAATATTAGGGTATGCTCTCTGTCGAGGGAATTAGCCTAACAATAGTACCAGGTGTACGAACGGAGGGGCGAAGCCTAGCTACAGCGTAGATGTTCACTTGGATGCGTACGAGTTCAGGCCCCACTCAAAAGTGGTAAAATCCCTACGTCTCGAGCCCATAGGATTTGGTGTTTGCTTATGGGGAGTAAAGGATTACAAGAGGTTGGAACCCCTGCAATGGCGCCCGGGGGTGGCTTATATAGAGTCCGCCACCACCGGCCGAGCGCCATCATTAAGACTATTAATGCTAATAAATGTAACATTACAAGAACTGCTGATTAAGTGGGGCATTACTGGTAATGCATGGTTAACAACACCGTGAGTGTCGCTTCAAATCCCTCGGATGCTACGTCTCCTGAGCCGCTGGAACTTCAATCTGCCCGAGTGAAGCCATGGACATCCGAGTGACCTGAATGATCCAAGTGAATCTTCATATGCATCCGAATCCATCTTTACCCCAGGGGTTTTAATGATAATATGAGACCACAGGTGGGCCCTAGATGTCAGTCCCGTGACCTTACCCATGGTAGACGATGTCATCACTCTCAAAGCATCACATATGTCCTCCATTTGAATAAACTCTTGGTAGGCATGGATAGATAATGACAAATGAAACATATCCTCCATATATTCAAATTGTAGAGCCTGAGCCACAAAGATGTGTTGGTTCTTGGTGAAGGAAAATAAATGTGGAAATCTCTGATGTAAGCATCTATCTTGCCAAAGATCTTACCAGAAGAGAACACTTTTACCATCCCCAACATGACATGTATCCATAACTTTATACCAATCTACCAGACCCAAGATGGATTTCCACCAAATGGAACCTTTAGTCTGAAAACTAGGAAAGGAGTGTTCACCCAAGCGATGTTCTGCCTATGATGGCATTTATGAAGATTCTTCAACAGGAGTGTTTGTTTTGAACTTGTATATCCAAGACACCCAACCCTCCTCGTTTTTTGGTCTCCAAACTGTTGTCCATTTAACCAAGGCAGGCCTATGATCCTCCAAGTCTGGTCCTCTCCATAAACAGTGCCTCAAATATTTGTTGACCTAATTTTTTATGGTAATTGGAGCATCCAAACATGTCATCAAGAAAACAATCAAAGAGGCCAACACAAATTTTACTAACATTAATCTGCCAGCCATGGACATGAAAGTGGCCAGTCCAATCAGTCTAGAGGCAACTTTATTAAGCAGAGGCGAACATTCTTCCACTGTGGGTTTTACTAGCCCTAAAGCTAAACAAATATATGTTATAGGAAAAGCTCCTCTTGCACAATTAAGGATGCCAGTGAACAAATGGACCCTGTCTTCTGCAATGTTGACTGGAATTAGGTTTGATTTGTTGTAATTTACTTTAAGATTACAAGCAGAAGCAAAGGTGTTCAATAAAGCTTTGAGGCAGGGCAATTGTATAGTATCACCTTGTAATACAACAAGAGTATCATCAGCATATTGGAACACTAGGAAATCAGGACACGAGTTCACTTGCAAAGGAGAGATAGTTAATCCTTGTGATGTAGCGTTATTTAATATTGACTAAAGCAGATCAGCAGCAACCACGAAACAAGATGTGAAAGAGGGTCTCCTTGTTTAACCAGCATCAAACAGTAAAACTTCTTTCTAGTTACTCCATTGAGTAAAACACTTGAGGAGGCAGACTTAAGTATCATTTCCATCCACATAATCCGTCTATCATGAAAACCCTTGGCCTTTAAGATGTCAATGATAGATTGGTGTTTAATTGTGTCACATGCTTTTTCAAAGTTAAGCTTTAATAAAATAATCTCATCTTGGTACCTTTTGTATTGGTGCAAATACTCATAAGCCCATCCCACACAATCTTGTAAATACCTTACTTTCAAAAACCCATATTGATTAATATGCACCAGCTGTAAAATCACTTTTTGAAGTCTGTTGGCCAAAGCTTTGTAATTATATTGAGGCATCAATTGAGCAATAAAATTGCCCTAAAATCATTTGGAGATAATGGAGAAGTTGTCTTAGGGATCAAAGTGATGAATGAAGTGTTTATACTCTCCAAAGAAACATATCCAATATAGAAACTATGTACTAGGCTTTGTACATCATATTTTATTATATCCCAACATGCCTTGAAGAATTCATTATCGAAACCATCATGCCCAGGTGATTTATGACTAGGCAGCTCATCCACAACCTTATTGATTTCTTTGTCACTCAATGGCTTTTCCAGATCAACAAATATTTCAGGATCATGACAAGTGTTGTACATGGATACCAAATCGAAATGCATGGTGGGTTTCTCAGATTGGCCTAATCTCTTCTCAAATGCCTCCAATAGAATTGTTGCTTTTATTGCATGGTGTGAAATGTCCACACGGTTTTTATTTTATAGAATGGCAATGTGGTTGTGCCTGCGATTGATAGAAGCCTTAGGTTGGAAATTTTTTGTGTTCTCATCTCCAAATTTAACCCCTTTAATTTTGCCCCTCTGCTTCCAGTAGATATTTTGATTATTAAGAAGCACAAGAAAGTATTCTTTGAAAATATATCTGAAGTTTTCATAAAACTTGACCAAGGCTCTAAACTCTTCAAGAATATCAAAAAAAATCACTTCATTAATCTCAACAATCTGTTTTGTCAGACAAGGATGGTTTTTGGCCCATAGTTTAATGGCTCTTCTGAGGTTCTTAAATTTGGCATTAATTCTTTTTGCAACATCAGTGTGTGCCACTAGAATATTCCAAGCAACAGAAACAATATCTTTGAAATCAGAGTGTTGTAACCAGTAGTTTTCAAACCTGTAAATTTTAGATTTAGGGATGTAAGTTCCAATCTAATCATACATGGTAGATGATCCGAAATTGGGTTAGCAAGTGGGAGCACAATAGAATTAGGGTATACAATCATCCATGAAGAAGAAGTGATGAACCCGTCTAATTTTTCCAAAAGAGGGCAATCATGCATATTACTCCAGATGTATTTTCTTCCATTGAGAGGTAATTCCACTAAACCAAGATTGCTTATGGCATCATTAAATAGTAACATTTCCTTCACATCTCTCCTAGGCTTTTTTCTATCGGAGGGTGATATGATGAAGTTGAAATCACCCATGATAATCCAGTCTATCTCACCTAGCATATGAATGTTAGCAAACCTATCCAAGAACTCAACCCTCTCCTAATGTATACATGGACCATAAATGTTTGTTAACATCCAAGATTGATTGGACAGACAACTACTAAACTGCAAAGATAGTGAAAACCTATTTTGAAACACCAACTCCCCTTAAAATAGATTCCCATTCCATACAGTAAGGAGACCACCAGATGCACCCACAGAAGGTAAGTATAAGAATTTATTAAGTCTGTTGGGACAGAATTTTTTTAAGGTAAGAAGCATCAAAATGCTCTCTCTTAGTTTCCTGAAGGCACATAATGGCACATGCAGTCGTCTCAATTTTACTCTGGATGGCCACCCACTTATTTTTATCATTAAGCCCTCTAACATTCCTATACAGAATATTCCAATTTCTGTTGTTATTCATGGAAACACCTATGAAATTACCAATACTACTAGTGCCATCACATACCACATCTCAGAGCATCATAGTCATTACTTTGGGAATTAACAACAGATAATAGCAAAGATAGTCTGAGCTTGATCCAAATTCAGTTTTACATAGAGAATAATAAAACTTCATAGTTACAGAAATTGCGCATCACAAGTTAACTAGGGCATCAAACAAAACATTATTACTTTCACTCCCTAAGACCATGTTCTCAATAACTAGACACATCATTTGTCTCCTGGGATAGTAGCTTTTCCTTTGGCCAAAGATACTTTGGACAACCCTTCATCTCCCTTTTTCTTAGGCTTCTTGGAGATTTTTCCTTCTAGATCCTCCTCATCAACATTACAAAATGCAACAACAAGATTTTTAGCCCCATTTTTATGAGTTACAGGTGGTGCAGCATTACAAGGCAAAACATTTGCTATTAGAAAAAGAGTTTTTTTTATATCCTACGTTTTGTTTTCTAAGTCTATCACTCTTCTTACCTCTTTTTCCACCAGAGGAGTCTTGCCTCCTGTCGTGGAAGTTATCCTGACAACAGTATGGGGGTACGAATGAGTAGGGGAAGCCTAGCTACGGAATAAGTGTCACACTAGGAATTTATGAGTTGGACCCCACTCGGAAGTTGTAATAGTCCCACGTCTCAAGCCCTGGTGTTGTGTGTTTTCCTTGTATGGGTATGTGATTACAGAGAGTTCATAACCCTTGCTCTGGCATCAGGGGACGGGTTATATAGAGTGCGCCTCCACCAACCGAGTGCCATCACTAGGGTCTACAGTTGTTATAGGTAACGTGGTCTTTACAAGACTTCAGGTGTATTAAGTCCCTCGAACGTTGCTGCTCTCATGACAGTCCTGCTCTTGTCTGTCCATGTGCTTGAGGAGGGACCGATTGGTCGGTAACATCCGAGTGACTTCCAAGGAGACGAGTGCAGCTTGCATGTTCATCCGAGTGTCAAGGTGGACTAAGGACTCCCATGAACTTATAGCACCCCAAAGGTTTCCTAGAACATAGGTATGTGACCCTACCTAGGGTAGGTGACCTCATTAGTAGCCCTGAATTGGTTGAGTCTCAAGAGAACGATTGGTACACAAGTCATAACGCGGGAGCCGTCTCGGGGACGCTTTCAAAACAGATTGGATCGTTTCCCGCTCGAGGTTTGTGCCATAGTCGATTTAAGGTTTAATATATACTGATTGGCCAGCATGGTCTTGACTGCTCAGACCATTCTACTCTCTACAGATCCGCTCTCGGAGGAGATGGCCTTTAAGTTTGGATATGTCATCATTGAAAACTTCGTTCGTTCTTCATCCGAAAGTTCTAGGAATGCTCAGAGATCTTACCGTGTACTCTCTGAGGTTTAATACACTCGATGGGAATTTGCCCAATCATTAGTCACTCGGTGAATCATAGTGCGTCGGAATGCATGGGTGAATGCGGAGTCCACTCGAAATGTGCATCTCGAAATCTCCGGTGATTTCAAAATCGTGGGGAAGTGCGTGCACGCGATTATGACGGTTGTGTCACGGACGTGGGAGAGGTGGCCGCGATGCCTCGATTTCCACGCCACTAATTTTGCCACGCGTCCCCACTAGTCTTCCCAGAGATTTGGCAGATCCGGGCTTGTTTGTTGATTGTGTGACCCTTCCAAATATGACAGCGGGAATTTGGCCGAGCTGGGGTATAAAAAGGCGACCGAGGGGAGGTAAGGAAGAAACACCCGCTCTTCCTCCCCTTGATTTCCACTGTAGCTCCACTGAAAGTTCCGTGAGCACCACCAAACCACCTATTCGCCACCAAACTCGTCAGAAATGTCGAGGAACGGCACCGCGAAAGCCGAGATGGCAAAGAGGACTTCGCGCAACTCATCCTCAAGCATGGGGGCCCTGGGTGGCTTCGTCCAGGGTGATTGGTTGGCGTCGTGAGTGTCCGCTGACCGACTACAGGATTATGTACCAAGGTCTCCTCACTCCAGGGAGCTGGAGGCTGCCGAAGAAGGGGAGGCCGAGGCCGTGCCGCGTGGAGGTGAATGGGTACTCCTCACTACACACATCGACCTGTTTTTTTTGCTTCCGCCCCATCCCTTCTTCCGGGCTTTCCTGCACTTCTTCATGGCCCAATTGCACCATCTCCTCCCAATTCCATCACGTACTTAGCTGCCTTTGTTTCCCTATGTGAGAACTTCCTCGGCTTCCACCACCATTGGGACTTTCTAAAGCACGTGTTCACTTGTCGTGTGATGACGGTGAAGAAACCTACTCTTTCAGAAGAGAAAACACATGTAGTTCAGTTGTGTGGGGGTTTGGGTATCCAGTTGAGGGGCAAAGGTTGCTTTCCTATGTTGAACTTTTCGAATACGCTCAAGGATTGGCAATCCACATGGTTTTACTGTGAGGATGTCTCAGTCATTGAAGGTCAGTCGGACCTCCCCCCATATTCCATAGAACGCATTCAGCAATTTCCCAAGTTGACTGTATCCAAGGAGGAGGAAGTCGAGGTTAATGGATGGCCCTGGTGAACCAGGGTGTGAATGGACTGGAATTGCTGGAGGTCTTCTTCTAGAGAGGAATCCAGACTCTTCATGCTAGGGTTCATCCCATGTGGCAGTACTCAGGTCCGAGTGACGTCACTCACACGCACTCGGAGGAGCTCAGCACCGAGGTCGTGGCGGACAAGCTAAAGGCCATAACCCCAGCTCGCGACAACCCTAGTGGGTCAAGGCGCGTGCCCTCGTACTCGGCTGACCATCCGCCGAGTGAGGTAAACTCCGAATGCCATTCAGTTCTAAGTGATGTAATTTTCCTTTGATGAATTCTGATCTTTGCAACTCCCGTTTCAGCAGGGTTATACAAACATGGTGAGCTTGAACCATCTAGTGCCAATGTGATTGCAGACGTGGACAACGACAACGACCACCATGGCGACTCAAACAAGGAAGATGAGTATGAGGATGAGAGCGACGACAAAGAGGACGAGAAGGAGTCCGAACTGCGTGACGAGGTGGAGTCTTCTCCTTCAGAGGAGATGCCCCCGAGACCCGTTCGAAGGCCCATAAGGACCCTAGAGTTTGTGGGGGCCGCACGGGTGGCCTGGGTGCTGCTAAGCCCTCTGTGAACATCCCTCCACATCAGACTTGGAAGCGCGGGCGCATCGAACCCGTCATGTCCATGGAGAAGGCTGCGAAGCAGGCAAAGGTCTCCACCAGCAAAACTTGGAAGGCGACACTGCCCAACACCAAGATGAACGTGCTGGTGAATTCCACATAAATATGTTCATGCTGATTGATGTTTCATACGGTTGACCGATTGAGGTAAACAATCCGAGTGAATTTGGTTACAGGGTTGACACCTCACCTGCTTCGTTGGGGAAGGATAAGGTTGAGAAAAACGCACCACTTCAAAAGGTATCACTCGAATTTGTCTATATGTGAACTTGAGGTCCTTAGTCCCTCCCCTAGGATGATTTCGGAGTGATTGTCTCCTATTTGTAGTGCCAAGCGATGTGATCGAGATTGACGCAGACGAACATGCTATCCAACCAAATCTCACTGGTGACACGGATGTCGTGATGCAAGGTACGTCGCCTGTCCAGGAGCCACCCTGAACCTAAGGAACTTCATCAAGGGCGAGATCAGTACTCCAAACTCCTCCACCAACTCCGCATGCGACCAACTTCATCGGTTTGCAGCGTGTACCGGAGGACCAGGTGGGAGCGAGCAAGGAGGGGCTGATCCAGCTGAAGCTGATGAACGACAACATGAAGGAGGCCCGTGATGCTGGCGAGGCTTTGGAGAAGACTATCCGAGTAAGTAACCTTGTAAGTTCCTTCTTTAGGTGTAAATTTTGCATTGATGATGTTTTCACAATCCTATAGAATCCCGAGTGTGTTTATGTAGACTTCCGAGTAGATTTAAATCATGGGTCTCGAGTGGGTTTAGGTACACCCACCGGGTGGTTGAAGTAGTAAGATCTGAATGTTGAGATACTTGTCGACAAGGTTGCGGTGATGGTCCATGGACCACAGCCTCTCGACGTTGACCGTCGAGGTGTAGAACCGATAGTCCTCCAATGGGGGCACACTGAGCGCACACACTGGGTGTAGTCCTCGAGGATGGCGTCGACTGGAGCAGTCGGCGCGGTCTCAAAGTACGCATGTTGAGGTAGTAGAATCCGAATGTTGAGATACTTGTCGAAGAGGATGCAGTGATGGTCCATGGACTAGAGACTCTCGACGTTGACTGTCGGGGTGCAGAACCATTAGTTTTCCAGTGGGAGCACGCTGAGCGCAACCACTGGGTGTACTCCCCGAGGCTGGCATCGAGTGGAGTAGTCAGCATCAGTCTCAAAATCCGAATGTTGAGGTAGTAGAATCCGAATGTTGAGATACTTGTCGAAGAGGATGAGGTGATGGTCCATGGACCAGAGCCTCTCGACGTTGAACGCTGGGGTATAGAACTGGTAGTTCTCCATTCGGAGCGGTCTGAGCGCACCCACTGGGTGTAGTCCCCGAGGTCGGCGTCGACTGAAGTAGTCGGCGTCAGTCTCAAAATCCAAATGTTGAGGTACTAGAATCCGAATGTTGAGATACTTGTCGAAGAGTATGCTGTGATGGTCCATGGACCAAAGCCTCTCGATGTTGACCATCGGGGTATAGAACTGGTAGTTCTCCCATGGGAGCACGCTGAGTGCACCCACTTGGTGTAGTCCTCGAGGCTCGCGTCGATTGGAACAGTTGGTGTCAGTCTCAAAATCCGAATGTTGTTGAACCTCTTCATTATGTCCAATTGTGGACTCTGATATTCTTTGTTATTGTCATATGCAGGGTGTGTGCGAGACCAGATCTCGCTATTAAACGCTTGAGGAGGAGGTGCGGGAGTTGCGCCGACCCTTAGAAGCCGAGAAGATCAAGTGTGTGCGTCTGGAGCAGGAGAAGCTGACACTCGGAAGTAATCTAATTTTGACCGACTATTTTGAGTTCAATCTTTTCCCTATCCGATTGAGGGTGCTTCGCTAGATGTATGTAGTGAATATGTTCGGCTTGCTAAGCAACCGCGGGCTTCCATTTCTATAGAGACAATCAAGGAGGCTCTGGAAAAGAAGGACCAAGACATGGCATTCGCATAGAAGGAGGCAGTCGAAAGTAAAGTGCGGCGGAGGAGAAGCTGAAGGCATTCGACAAGTGGGAGGAAGAGTAGAAGGCGTTGGAGGATGTCGCTAAGAAGATCACTCAAGAGGCCATCAAGGCTGAAACGAAGCTGAAAGAAGTCACGTCCAAGAAGGCCGAACTGGAGAAGCTCGTTGAGGACTACTGCCGAGAGATGAATGACGAGCTTAAAGGTACGCACTCGTCCCGAATGAACTGAAAATGTTGTATTCAACATATCATTCTTTCGTCCCTAATTCTCTTTCTCGATTTTCTATCAGACCGGTGCTTGGACTTGGAGAAAGAGATCTCCAAGATTGAGAGGGAGTTCGACCCGACTACTGAGATCATCTGTGATAGCGAAGCGCTCGCACTGCTTTGACGTGATGAGCGCACTCAGGAGGCGGCCCTCTTCTTCAAGAGGCTGCATGAAGTGACCCAGGATATCAACAAGGAGACTGCCCTAGAGGAAGAGGTTCTGAGTGATTTGGAATTCCTCATGAACCGACTAAGGGATGTCCCGTGCTGAGTCCAATCGTCAAAGAAATCAGTAACTCGGGCCGGAGCGGATATCGCTCTTTCCCTCGTCCATGTGCGCTGCAGAGGTGTGGGTGAGGAAATTCTGAAGTCACCAAAGGTCGTCAACAGAAAGAAAGCCAAGATCGACGACTTCATGGAGACTTTCATGCCCACGGCTACCCGGATCGCAGACGTCATTGACTTGGACACCTTCACCAATGCAGTGTCTCCGTCATCGTCTGACTGATCATCGGACAAAAACTTTCTATTATATTTGCGTCGGTATGCCGAGTGGTTCTTGTATTGATACAATCACTATGACTTGGCGGTTCGGGCTTTTTGTACTTTTGCTTTGAACTTTCTGACATTTGAATGTCCTCAGTTAATTGTTTTGAATGCTTGCTTGAATTTCTACCAAATGCAAACGAAGTTCTTATTCTACGTAAACTTTGATTGAGGTGATACGGAGTCGCAACTAAGCCCCCGAGTGTGGATGAAATCTTCACTCGCAGTAGTTTTAACTTGGGCAATGGGGGATTGCAGCTAAGCCCCCACGTGTGGATGAAGTCCTCACTTGGAGCAGTTTTTAACTTACGTATTGCGGGATTGCAGCTAAGCTCCCGAGTGTGGATGATGTCCTCACTCGGAGGAGTTTTTAACTTAGGTAATGCGGGATTATCGCTAAGCCCATGATTGTGGTTGCAGTCCTCACTCAGAGTAGTTTCAAACATAGGCAATATGAGATTGCAGCTAAGCCCCCAAGTGTGGATGAAGTCCTCGCTCGGAGTAGTTTTTAACTTAGGCAATACGGGATTGCAGCTAAGCCCCCGAGTATGGATGAAGTCCTCACTTGAAGTAGTTTTAACTTGGGAAATGCGGGATTGCAGCTAAGCCCTCGAGTGTGGATTAATTCCTCACTCGGAGTAATTTTTGACTTAGGCAATACGAGATTGCAGCTAAGCCCCTAGTGTGGATGAAGTCCTCACTCGGAGTAATTTTTGACTTAGGAAATACAGGATTGCAGCTCAGCCCCAAGTGTGGATGAAGTCCTCACTCAGAGCAGTTTTAACTTGGGCAACGAAGGATTGCAGCTAAGCCCTCAAGTGTGGATGAAGTCCTCACTCGGAGTAGTTTTTAACTTGGGAAATATGGGATTGTAGCTAAGCCCTCGAGTGTGGATGAAGTCCTCACTCAGAGTAGTTTTAACTTGGGCAATGCGGGATTGTAGCTAAGCCCCCGCGTGTGGATGAAGTCCTCACTCGGAGTAGTTTTTAACTTAGGCAATATGGGTTTGCAGCTAAGCCTCTGAGTGTGGATGAAGTCCTCACTCGGAGTAATTTTTAACTTATGCAATACGAGATTGCATCCAAGCCCCCGAGTGTGGATGAAGTCCTCTCTCGGAGCAGTTTTTACTTGTGCAATGCGGGATTGCAGCTAAGCCTCCGAGTGTGGGTCCTCACTCGGATTAGTTTCTAACTTAGGCAATACGGGATTGCAGCTAATCCCCCGCGTGTGGATGAAGTCCTCACTCAGAGTAATTTTTAACTTAGGCAATACGGGATTGCAACTAAGCCCCCAAGTGTGGTTGAAGTCCTCACTCGGAGTAGTTTTTCACTTAGGCAATATGGGATTGTAGGTAAACCCCCAAGTGTGGATGAAGTCATCACTCGGAGTAATTTTTAACTTAGGCAATAGAGGATGGCAGCTAAGCCCCTGAGTGTGGTTGAAGTCCTCACTCGGAGTACTCTTTAACTTAGGCAATACGGGATGGCAGCTAAGCCCCCGAGTGTGGTTGAAGTCCTCACTCGGAGTAGTCTTTAACTTTGGCAATGCGGGATTGCAGCTAAGCCCCCGAGTGTGGATGAAGTCCTCACTCGGAGTAGTTTTTAACTTATGCAATATGGAATTGCACTAAGCCCCCGAGTGTGGATGAACTCCTCACTTAGAGTAGTTTTTAACTTAGGCAATGTGAGATTGCGGCTAAGCGAATCCACGCACCCACTGGGGTGGTCAAAATGAATGGATAATAATAAAAAGTTTCGACAAAGAACTGAAATAACAAAGACTTTATTCATTGAATTCACTCGGAAGTGTATTACAGGGATGGTAGAGTGTCCTAGCACTAGGTGTAGAACTTGCGGAGCAGATCCGCGTTCCATGGTCAGGGCTCTTCCTTATCGTCGTCAATGTTGTACAACCGATAAGCTCCGTTGGTAAGAACTTTGGAGATCACAAAGGTCCCCTGCCACGGAGGCGCTGGCTTGTGCGGCTTCTGCTGATCCAATCGGAGAACAAGGTCGCCTTATCGAAAAGCACATCTTGTGACTTGTCTGTCGTAAAGTCGCCTTAGGTTTTGCTGATAAAGTGTCGACCTGATCAGATCTTGCTCTCTTTCTTCCTCAAAAAGGTCAAGGCCGTCTTGACACGCCACTTTGGCTTCGTCTTTGTTATAGAGCTCCACTCGGGGAGCGTTCTGGAGAATATCACTCGGTAACATAGCTTCAGATCCCTATACCATGAAGAAAGGAGTGCTCTCGATGGAACGATTTGGGGGGGCTTCCGAATGCCCCACAACATAGTGGGTAATTCTTCGACCCACGCACAAGCAGCAACCTCCAAGTCTCTCATCAATCGGGGTTTCAACCCTTGAAGATTCATCCCGTTTGCTCGCTCTGCTTGTCCATTTGACTGTGGGTGAGCAACAGAAGCATAATTGACCCGAGTGCCATGAGAGTAGCAAATCTCACGGAATTCATGTGAATCAAAATTCTTACCGTTATCTATGATAATGTCGTGAGGGACTCCGAATCTGAATATTACCTGCTGAATGAAGCTAACAAAAGTAGCCGAATCCAAGCTGTTGATGGACTTCGCCTAACCCACTTGGTGAACTTATACACAGCAACTAGCAGATGGGTAAAACCAATTGACCCTGTGTGCAAAGGTCCGACCATGTCGAGACCCCAAACAATGAATGTCCAAGTGAGGGGGGTAGTCTTCAGAGTGGATGCCGGTTTGTGTGTCTGATTCTTGTAGAACTGGCATCCAACACAAAGATTTACCATGTCTTTAGTTGCCGCGTTGGCTCGGGGCCACTAGAAGCCTGTACGTAATGCCTTTGCGACCAACGTGCGAGAAGACGCGTGATGGCCATAGGTTCCCAAATGAATGTCATGCATGATTTGTAACCCTTCCTCTGGGGATATGCATTTCTAAGATACGCCAGTAGTCCTTTTCTTGTATAACTCATCTCCTATTACTTTGAAGGATTTAGTGCATCAGACGATCCTGTGTGCTTCCTCTTCATCTTTAGGGAGCTCTTGCCGGAGCAAGTATGCCAAATACGACTGGGTCCACTCGGGTGTGATCAGCAACATTTCTTGGAGAAGACCTACTACGTCTGGGATGTCTACTTTACTCGGATTATGGGACCGACTACGTGCAGGAGCTCTTTGGTGAAAGGGTTTTCTTTGAACGAAGGGGAATGAAGGTGCTCAAGGAATACGTCCTTCGACACGACTTTTTGAGTGGAGCCAATTTTGGCCATGTCATTAGCTGCCTGATTCTTTGCTCAGGGGATATGATGCAGTTCTAAGCCTTCGAAGTTCTTCTCTAGTTTCCAGACTGCATTGCAATATCCAGTCATAACAGGACTCCTTATGTCCCATTCCTTCATCACTTGGTTGACGACGAGGTCTGAGTCACCGAATATCATCAAGCGTCGGATTCCGAGCGCTATAGCCATTCGGAGCCCATAGAGGAGGGCTTCGTACTCGGCCTCATTATGGGACGAGTAGAAATGGATGTCTAGGATGTAGCTCAGTCGATCTGCCTAGGGGAAAAATGAGAACTACTCCAGCTCGGGACCCTTGGAGCATCATAGATCCATCGAAGAACATGGTCCAGTGTTCCGGGACATTCGGTTTGGGCTGTTCGTGCTCAATCAATTCGACCAGAAAATCAACAAGAGCTTGCGACTTGATTACCTTATTAGCCTCAAAATTGATCTCCAACATTAGGAGTTCACTCGCCCACTTCACCACTCGGCCCATGGCATCTCTGTTATTAAACATTTCCGAAAGAGGGGCGTCGGTAATGACTGTAACCGAATAATCATGGAAGTAATAAGTTACCTTCTTGACAGTGAGGTAATTGTTGTAAAAAAACTTCATATATGCGGATACCTTTGTTTGGATGGAGTCAAGACTTCCGAAATATAATAAACATGCCTTTGCACCTTGAGTGTTTTTTCTGATTCCTCACGCTCCACAGTGAGGATAGTGCTGACCACTTGACTAGTAGCGGCAATGTAGAAGAGCAAAGGCTCTCAGCTGCACGGAGCAGCTAACATCGGCTTAGTAGAAAGCAAAGCCTTGAGCACATCGAATGCGACTTGAGCTTCAGAGTTCCACTCAAATGTGTCAGAGTTATTCATCAATCGATGATGGGGGGATTATTCCACGATAGCCTCAAGCGAGCCATTGCCTCCGCTTTTCAAAAACAACTATGGGGCGAGCCGTCTTCGCCCATAGTCCGACCCTGCCATGCTGGCTAGGCCACGACGGCTAGCTCTGGGTGTGGCCTATAGGCCCTCCGGCTCGTGGGTGACCCACCAGCCGGCGGGTCAGCACCCAACACGTCACCACTCCTCAAGGATGCAGACGGGACGAGGCGACGTGCCAGTAGTGCCCCTGGTATCGCTGGCCCGGGACGCGTGGCTACACCTACCCCCTCCATATCAATGGTCATGATCCGCATGGCCACAGTGGTGGGTGCACTGCTGCTGACTCTGCCCGATGGCGATCGAGCGGATTGCGCAGTGTCGGCACGCCTCCACTACCTGCCCCGCATGGCTACAGTGCGGCCGGCCGTACCGTTGACCGCAGCCGGCTACCACAAGATGATGCCGGAGAAAATGACCCATGCCATAGCATGACAAGCACACACGAACAGCGGAGGCTTGCCGGCGGGCCCGTCTCCAGCTCTTGATGTGACCCTATAGCCGGTGGGCCCTACCAGCGACAAGACTCCTTAGCCAGGGGGAGCCGGCTAGAGAGGCTGCCAGCCGGGTCCCCCCAGCACTTTTGATACATATTGTAACCTAGGGGTTGTCCTATGAAACCCCCTAGAGCTCCCCATGCAGGGGGTCGGCTACTCTCACACTCACGTAGGGAGGCAAGGAGAGCTAGCAAGCTCCTTCTTCCTCCTTTAGCCAACAACTCCAGGAGCACCATTGTAGCCCTCTGGTTCCCTTAACCAGACAAGCAGGACTAGGGGTATTACCTCCCACAGAGGGCCCCAAAACTAGGTACATTGTGTGTCGTGCACTACTTGTCCCCAATCCCGTTACTGGAGTCTGCTGGTGTCCTTCGGCCCCAACCACTCTTGATAAGCCACCCCATGGAAACTTTCATGAGAAAACGAGGACAGTTGGCGCCCACCATGGGGCCGTACATGGTTCCGGCCGGAGTTACACTCCGGGCGGGACCCTTCGCCAACACCTCTAGGCGCTCTACGTCCGGACGAACCCGCATGCCCGTGAGATTCGCTTCCGCAGCATGGAAGCGCGTTTCCGCCAGCCCCACAGTCGTCACCATCAATCCCATCAAACGGGCTGTGCGGCGACACCGCTTCGCTCGACATCTTTGACCTTGTCGAGCGTTTCGGGAGGCTGCATCTCACCGACGAGTAGGTTGCTAACGAGTACCCTAGCGGGGGTGCTCGGCTGCATCGACCTGCCCTCGTTTGTGGCCGTGGCAGCTCCATGTGACATTGGCGACATCCGTGTCCATGCGAAGGTGATCGCCATCGGCTCCACTACGAGCTCTGGCCGTGCCAGGGTGGAAGAGGACGCGAACGCCGCGGCGGCTCGCACCAGGGTGGCAGCACTGCTGGCTTCCACGGCTGTCGGCCCTAGCACTTCCCAACCCTCTGCTCCACATTTCGGGGCCTCAGCACCCCATCGCGCTAGCGACCAACCCCTCTCCGACTATGGCCGAGCTGGAGGCGGCTTGCCAAATGCTATTTGCGGAGGCAACCTCCCTCCCCACCGGCAAGCGCTGGATGGAGTCCATGCAGTGCAAGTACAACTCCGCCTACGGTCTCACCCCTGGCGGCAATGAGCCTAGCCTGTGCAGGGCCATCCGTAGCCACGACCGCGTGGTCGTGGAAATCCTCTATGGTAGGCATCCCACCTATGACACACCAGCGGCCAACATGAGGGCCGTCTAGGTGGCCTACGCCGATCTGGTCAGCCTAGAGGGCGAAGAAAGTGTGGAGAAGGAGCGGGACATCCAAGACCTCATTGCCACTACCAACGCCCAACAAGCCTAGATAGACCAGGCCAACGTAGGCTCCGAGATTTCTCATCCCGAGGGGGATGCCGTGCCAACTGCCGGCCAGCATCCGCCGACCCAGCAGGCTTCCTCCCCCCACGGCTCAGCCTGACAGGCCGATGGGTCCCACAACGGGCATTCCTAGCACTGCATTGAGGAGCCGACCGTCACCAGCCGGTTGGGCTATGTGTCGGGGGAGACCGTTGATGCCTGCGATCCCACACTCCACCTCCACGGCAAGAGTGAACACACTTGCCCGCCCCGTTGGTCCACCCCGAGATCACGGCCCGGCTCGGCTCGAGCATCATGCGAAGCGAGAATGATGCTCATACCCGCATTGACCGACTGATGCAGTTGGCCGTCCTAGAGGAGGAGGGTCTGATTGGTCCGGCGTGTTTCAGCCCCCGGATCTGCGAGGAACCATTCCCCACCGGCTTCATGCTCCCTCGTGACACCCCCAAGTACGATGGCATCGCCAAGCCGGAGGACTGGCTGATCAACTACACCACTGCAGTTAGCATCGCTAGGGGAAACAAGTGTGTTGCCGTGCACTACGTCCCCCTCATGCTGATCGACTCAGCCCGGACCAGGCTCAACAGCCTGTTGGCCGGTAGCATCAATGCCTGGACGGACTTGGAAGAGGCATTTGTCCGTAACTTTACCGGCATGTACAAGTGGCCCGGCCGCCCTCGCGAGCTCGCCATGTGTGTCCAGGGGCCGGACGAGTCCCTCCGCAACTCCTGTGAAGGGGTGCACAAGGTGCAGGACATCCAGTACTTCTCTAAGGGCTGCTGAGACGGCACCCTCCTCAAGCACAAGCTCATGTGCTCTAATCTGACCACTTTGGCGGAGCTTATGGCCAAGGCGGACAAGTACGCCATGGCTTACTCCGCGATGCGGATTAAGGTCACCATGCCTGACAAGGCAACCCCGCCGCAGGCGGCGCTGCAGGTGGCTGTTGTGGACTGACAGCAGCAAAACAACAAGCAAATGCCAGACCAGCCGGATCCCCGTTACGGGAGCTGACAGGTTGCCACATTTGAGGAAGAGCAGCCAGCTACCCAGGCCTGCATCAAGCCCAAGCTCACCTTCGAGCAGATGCTCAACGTACCCTGCAAAATGCACTCCGGAGCCAAGCCGGCCACGCACACGCTCCGGCACTGTAGTTTCTCGTATTGGCTGGCCCGGGGCGAGGGTAACCGGTCCCCCCGTCACCGCCGCCCTGAGCGCTGGCTCCGGCTCAAGCACCGGCGCCAGTGCCGGCTCCGGCCCCACATGATGGTCGGCTGCACTACCAGCTCCCCTACCAGGATGGGGCCTACGTCATCTTCACTAGCGAGGAGACAGACAAGCATGCGCAATGCCGGCTCCGACACGAGGTGAACGCCACCGTGCCCTCGGTCCCCTAGTTCATGCACTGGTCCAAGAAGCCGGTCACCTGGAGCCGGGCAGATCATGCAGTGGTGATGCCAAACCCGGGCAGCAACGCCCTTGTCCTGGATCCCACCATCGTCTCCGAGAGGCGCACCTGTCGTTTCTCACGGGTGCTAATCAACGGAGGCAGCAACATCAACATCCTCTACCTCAACACCCTACTAAAGCTGGGGCTCAAAGAGGAGAACTTGCAGCCGGGCCGGACGGTTTTCCATGGCATCGTGCCCGGGTAGTCTTGCTCCCCCATTGGCACTATCCGTCTCGACGTCCACCTCGGTGACAAGAGCCACTTCCTCCCTAAGCCGATATGGTTCGAGGTGGTGAAGCTCGACAGTCCCTACCATGCAGTGTTGGGCCGGCCGACGCTCGTTAAATCATGACGGTGCCCCACTATGCCGACCTCAAGCTCAAGATGTTGGGTTTGAAGGGCATCAACACCATCATTGGCGACTACAAAATGTCGATGGAGTGTGCACGCGACGGTAGCCGGCTGGCCGAGGCCCTAGTGATCATAGAGGAGAAGCGACAGCTTGACCAACTCATTCCAGTCCTCCAAAGACACGAAGAAGGTGCCGCTCGACCCGACCAACCCCAAGCAGTGTCACCATTGGCGCCAACCTCGGCAGCAAATAGGAAGGCGAGCTCGTCGACTTCCTTTGTGAGAATCGGGGCATCTTTGCATGGTCTCCTAAAGAAATGCAGGATGTTTCGAGGAAGTACACCGAGCACAAACTTCATTTGCAGCCGGATGCGAAGCTGGTCAAGTGTAACACTCTGTTACGCTTTGCGGGATCTAGACTAGCCCCACAAACCAACACTATGTCTTTTCTACGCACTTTGTCCTCATTCGTGCGCACCTGGGACCAACTTCCCGGCTAGTCACCCATCCTAGAATCGCTCCAAGCCAAGCACACTTAACTTTGGAGTTCTTTTTGAGTGGGCTTCCGGGAAAAGAAGGAATTCCTTGTTGATATAAGTAGTCTATCATTCCTATTAAGCTAGTCTCTCACATCAAGCAACCACTGTATCGTTTCTCTGAGGAGAAGCGACGTACTATAGGAGAAGAAATTGCTCGACTGCTCGCAGCCAGCTTCATCACGGAAGTTTTTCACCTAGAATGGATGGCCAAACCAGTCCTGGTGCTGAAGAAGAACAATACTTGGCGCATGTGCATCGACTACACCAACCTGAACAAGGCCCGTCCCAAGGATCCTTTCGCCCTACCTCGGATCGATCAGGTGATCGACTAGACGGCCGGCTGCGACCTGCTGTCCTTCCTAGACGCCTACTCCGGCTACCATCAGATCAAGCTAGACCCGGCCGACCAGTTGAATACCTCCTTCATCACGCCCTTCGAGGCCTATTGCTACATCACCATGTCCTTCGTCTTGAAGAATGCATGCGCTACCTTCCAGCACTGCATGCAGAAGTGCCTCCTGCCCCAGATCGATAAGAACGTCCACATCTATGTGAAGACATCGTCATGAAAACCAACAAGCATTTCAGCCTCCTTGATGACCTTCTCCAACCTGCGTGAGTGCAAGGTCTGGCTCAACCCGAAGAAGTGCATCTTTGTCATACCAGTCGGCGAGCTCCTAGGTTTCTTTGTGTCCGCCTGCGGCATCTAAGCCAACCTGAAAAAGATCAAGGCCATCAAGCGCATGCCCAAGCAGAGCCGGCTCCACAACGTTCAGAAGTTCACCAGCTGCCTTGCTTTGCTTAGCTGGTTCGCTAGGCGGCTGGGCGAGAAGGCCCTGCCCATCTACCAACTCATGAAAAAAAGCACCAAATTCGAGTGTACCAACCAGGTGGACGAGGCATTCCGTGAACTCAAACGCGCCTTCTCCAGCGCGCCTGTCTTGGCCGCCCCAGCTGAGAAGGATCCCTTGCTCGCATAGATCGCGACAACCATGCACGTAGTAAGCAACGTCCTCGTGATGGAGCAGCCGGGGGAAGGCAGGGCGCTTCCGGTCCAGCGCCCTGTCTACTACCTCAGCGAGGTCCTCTCCGCCTCCAAGAAAAACTACCCCCACTACCAAAAGATGTGCTACGACACATACTTTGCCGCCACGAAGGTCAAGAAGTACTTCCAGGAGCACACCATTACCGTGGTAAGCATGGCCCCGCTTGGTGAGATCATGAGCAGTCGGGATGCCACCGGTCGGATCGCCAAATGGGTCATCCACATGGCTGACCCGAGATCCGGTACGAGCCGCGCACGACTATCAAGTCGCACACGATGATGACTTCCTTGTCGACTGGGCCGAACCTAGTTCGTGCCGCCGCCACCGGCCTCCATACACTGGCACATGCATTTCGACAGCACGAAGATGTGGAACAGCTTGGGAGCCAGCATCCTCTTATCGTCTCCAAAAGGGGACCAACTCAAGTACGTGCTCGAGATCTACTTCGCTGCCTCCAACAATATGCCCGAGTAGAAGGCACTCGTCCACGACCTCCGGCTCGCCAAAGAGATCGACATTCAACGCATCTTGTGCTTTCAAGTCTCTGGGGACTCCAACCTCTTGGTGCAGCAAGTCTCTGGCGAATGGGACACCACGGATACCAACATGGCCAACTACTGCTTCCTCGTTCAACACCTCACTAGCTCCTTCGAGAGTTGTGAGTTCCACCATGTCCCCCGAGCGGACAACGTTGCGGCGGATGCCTTAGCAAAAATCAGCTCCACCCAACAGGCCATTCCAGCCGGCGTCTCCCTCGAGCAGTTGTGCAAACCGTCCACCAAGCCTTCCGCTGAGTAGGAATCCATCTTCGTGCTCGCAGATCCCACTGGCTCGTCCTCCAGCATGGGTCTCCGTCGGCACCTAGCGCGCCATTGCCTCCGCGAGTCCCGCCTACGCGGTAGCCGGCTCCACCACCGCCGTCTTGATGACTCTCAACTCGCCGTCTTTGGTCCCAGTCCCAGGACTGACGGCTCGGTCCCGAGGGCTCTAACTACAGGCCTGGGGGCTCCGGCCACCTACGACCCTCAGCCCAAGCCAGAGCCAGCATCTGTCTTGGCCTCAACCCATCCTGGCTTTCCTCCTTCATGGCGAGCTTCCTCCTGATGAGGCCACAACCCGAAAAGTCTAGCAGTGGGCCCCTGCCTAAGATATCATCAACCACGAGCCGGTTCGGCGTAGCGAGATCGATGTTTTCGAGTGCTGCGTCATGCCAAAAAGGGGAAAAGAGATCCTCCGCGACATCAACCAGGGCGAGTGCGGGTATCACACCGCCTCAAGGACCCTGGTGGACAAGGCTTTCCGCCATGGCTTCTACTGGCCGACTGCCGTGGAAGAGGCGACACAACTCGTTGACAAGTTCGAGGGCTGCCAACGCTTCAGCACACAAAGCCACCTG
Organism: Hordeum marinum; assembly: GCA_022496015.1. Lineage (NCBI taxonomy): Eukaryota > Viridiplantae > Streptophyta > Magnoliopsida > Poales > Poaceae > Hordeum > Hordeum marinum. Next base: position 238,987,559 of record CM039677.1, read on the forward strand.
CCGGCGTGGCCCTCAAGACCAGACCCCTGTCATGGACCTTTGCCGTCTAGGGGGCTCGACATGGTGGGGCCAGTCAAGACCGCTCAAGGCGGCATGACAAACCTTCTGGTAGCCATCGACAAGTTCATCAACTGGATCGAGGCCATACCCATCAAGAAGCTAGATGGACCCACGACCATCCAGTTCATCGATGACATCACGGTCCTCTACGACATCCCACACAACATCATCACTAACAACGACACCAATTTCGCAAAAGGTGCGTTGGTGCGCTTCTGCACCAAACAAGACATCCAGCTCGAAGTCGCATCAGTTGCCTACCCGCAGTCGAATGGACAGGCAAAGAGAGCAAACAACTTGATCATGGCCGGCATCATGCCCCGGCTCGTGGCTCTGCTTCTTCGATCAGCCGGCTGCTGAATCGAAGAGCTGCTGGCCGTCCTGTGGAGCCTCAGAACCACACCCAGCTGCTCAACCGGCTTCACGCCCTTGTTCCTCGTGTATGGGTCCGAGGCGGTCATCCACATGGACGTTGATCTAACAGCCCGAGACCGAAGCTCCAGAAGATTCCCCATTTATTTCAATTCTCGCCCCGTGGTTCGTTTGGTTGTTGCATTCATCATTGCATCATTCGCATCATCTACATAGCAGTCACTCGTTTTTGAAAACTTGCATCCGTTAGTAGCTGCCGGTTCTCTCTGTTCATGTCGTCGACCATTTTGAGACCAACCACACACGCACGCGCCCTCGGCATCGATAAAAATATTATTTTAAAATGTGTATAAAATATTCCCGGTTTGATCAAAAGTTAGCGTGGGGTTTCGTTTTATTCTAGGTAGAATGCCTGTCAAATTTCGTCATGTTCAAAGGTTGTTTGGTACCCCAGCGGTTAAATATATAGCAGCACTAGCTGGTCAATTATCGGACGTTTTCTCGATGTTCAAACTCGTGTCATGGGCTCACATCTCCCTCTCTCCTCAGCCCACACCCCTTTACACAGCTCAGTATCCCAACAAACCCACCTCTCCGATCGGACCATCCGATCACGATCGGAGGGTCGAGAAACCCTACCTAAACCTAACCCTAGACCTCCCTGGCTATAAAGGAAGGCTCCCCTACCCAAAATGGCCTTCTCCCTCTCCCACCTCGGGCTCCGCACCCCACCAGTCCCGCCGCCGCCACTTGGCATGGAACCGCCGCCGCAACCGTCGTCCACGACCAACTATGCACCACCACGTGGCATCCTAGAGTCCTCAGCCACCGCGGCCCACCGGCCCCAGGCCAGGCCTACCGAGGCACGGGTCGGCCGCCCCGCGCCCTACGACCCTGCGAGCCAGAGCCACCCCGGAGCTCATCGGAGTTGCCGCCGCTATCCGCCGCCGCCTCCGCGAGAGCCGGCCCCCGGAGCTACCTGCTGCAGTAGCTTGCCGGAACCGTAGCCCCACAGCCACAACATCGCAACTTGCTGCCAGTGTGCCATCGCCGCCCCCGCAGCTCCTCCGGCCGCTGCTAGCACAAGCTCGCCGCCGCCGCCCATGCATTGCTGCCGCTGCTATGGCCGCCTCACCTCCAGCTCTCCCCGCCGTCGTGCCAGATGGCCGCCGGCCATAGACAGCCGCCGCATCCGGTGCCCCGTGGCCTGATCTGCTGCTCCTCGTGCGCCCCTGCTCTGCCAGAGCTCCCCTCGAGCTTGCCGGAGTCGCGCCGCAGACAACCTCCATGGCCGCCAAGATCTGGACGACCCCGTCTAGCTTCGTCCCGGTACCGGCCCGACCCTCGATCCAAACGCCACCGCAGCCTGGGATCCGACGTCCTGGGTCCTCCCCGTCCAGATTCCCGCGAGGGTATATTTTCTCTAAGTCCCTAAGCGTGTGCCTGTTTTTTAGAAGTATTGCATTTTGTGACGCTTGTATCTCATGAACCGTGCATCGCATGAATAAGTGTGATATATGAAATTTGCTCTAGTTGATGTGCTCTACATGATGATTCCATTTGCATGAATAATAGGATGCATTTACCTTCTGTAAATTGTGTTGCAAAAGTGCATCTCGTCGTAGAGCAAAATCTGTTATTTTTATTCGATGTTGTGTGGATGATTGCATCTCAACCCTAGGTCTTGAACATATGGTGTCTTCATGAGTATTGCTCTAGGATATGTCTACTTTGATGCCATGCCTCTGGTTTCTAGGTAGGAGTTCATTATCATGTGCATATATTGCTCCCAATTTGCTATTGCGTTAAAACTGAAATCTGCTAACATTAAGTTCCCTTTTGCGGTGCTCGTATTAAGCAATCCATGCCTCCTTATGGTTGAGTCTTTGGAGTGTGTTGTAGTATGGCATGTCTACTTGTTGTTGATATGGTTGCCATGACATGAATATTGTGTTTAGCTATGGACTTCATCATGAATACATGCTTAACATATGTTTCTGATTTGAGATGCTGAAATATTTCTAAGTCTGCATTCTATAATACTTTGTTGCTGTCTTGCTGTGTGTTTTGCTAGTGATCTAGAACCCCTTTGGGGTAGGTGTAATGGAGTTATTTGTAGTTGATAATGTCCTATAGCTTTCTGTTAATTTTAGTGCCATAATATGCACTGCAGCTTATAGTTTTACTGCTGTCAATACGCCTTCGTGATAAACACTGCACTGTCAAAAACTGCTATTTTCACTAAGTCTGAAACTGTTTTCAATTAGCCATGTTGTGGGCTTCCTACCATGTGATCCATGCATATTTTTAGTATGATACGTGAAGATAAAATGAAATATGTTTTGGTGATTGTGGTTGAGCCGTAGCTCCGTTTTGGGCATGCCATATATGAAACTTGCTTGGAATTTCATGTAGTATTATAATATATTGCTGAATTAATGATTTGAAGTGTTTTAATTGTCATTTTCAAGCATTTTGCGTACATGGCATGATCATCTTGTGTGTGTCATATCTTTTAGACCGTAACTCCGTTTGAGATGTTCTATATATGTAAATCGACTAGGATGACGTGTAGAATCACATGGTACGCTTTATTATGTTGTTTAGAAAATATAAAATATGGTTAGTCAGATCTGGAACAATTTCGAAAGTAACATATGCGGTCATTTCGGAAATGCTATAACTTGTTTCCGGCCTCATTTAAGATGCCTAGATAGATAGTTTACTTATGCTTCACCGTTTGCCATGTTAAACAAAATTTAATATTCATGAGTAACTAAATAAGAGTGAACTAAATAATCGACCGTGGAGTTTCTTCAATATGCAACTCGTTGCATATTGAGCTTCACTTTAATGTGTAGTAGTTGGATGTGATTTGCCATGCCTTGCATATTTAAACCGCACATGCATCATAATTGTTTGCGCATCATGTCATGCATATGTTGTGGCGTATCGTGTGTTGATTGTTGTTTTCGGATTTTTCCTGCTTGAAGAGTTCCAAAAGCGTTCCGAGTGTGAGGATTCATTTGACTACATTGGACCGTCTTCTTCATGGATTGTTCTTCTTCCAAGCGAGATCTCAGGCAAGATGACACATTTCCCTAGATACCACTACTATCATTGCTATGCTAGTTGTCCCGTTTTTATCGTTATATCTCGCTATCTACCACTTGTTTGTCAAGCCTCCCAACATTGCCATGAAAAGCCTCTAACCGTCCACCTTTCGAACAAACCTTTGTTTGGCTATGATACCGCTTGCTCAACCCTTCTGATAGCGTTTCTAGCTGCAGGTGCATTGCTTCCATGTGCAACCATGGACAATCTTTGTTGTTATCACAATATTATTGCTATTTAATTTAATGCACAAATATACTTGGCAAAAGGTGGAAGGCTTGGCCTTTTGCTTGGTGTTTTGTTCCACTTTTTCCGCCCCTAGATACTTGTGTACCGGTGTTATGTTCCATAATTGGGCACTCCTAACATGCTCGGGGTTGTTATGGGGACCCCCTTGATTTTCATTTTGGGAGATAACTCGTCTGGCTAGGCCCAACATTGGTTTTACCATTTGCCTAATAACTAAACTTGCATAGGGACGCGCCGGTACCCGCGGATCTTTAATCAACAACCCAGGCCAGTTATCCTCATGAGTGTTGGTCCACCCACCAAACAGTCGGCGGAGCCACCTCGGGGCAACTCGAGGCATTTTCAGGCTACCGTCCACTTCGCATAGACGGATGATACCCGTGGATCGAGAGTGCACGAATCTACATGCGGATCTGGCTCACCGGGAGGCCTTGCTATATTTGTTTTACCTTTCTCGAACGTCTTGAGTGAGGAATTCCGATTTTTCTTCGGACTATCATGAGTTGGCGGATTTCCTGTGGAATTGCGTAGGAAGATCACGAGATCCGTGGTCTAGGTTATTCCCACTGCGTGTGGTTAATTTGTGATGGATGAGTTGGAGCACCCCTACAGGGTTAAATCTTTCGGAAAGCCGTCCCCGCGGTTATGTGGCAAACTTGGAAAACTTGTTTAACACCTGGTCATAGATAACTCTACTAAAATACACAAACTGTGTGCGTGACTGTGACTGTCTCTTCTCGTGAGTTCTTATCCAAGAGAAAACACGGTGGGGTTATGTTTGACGTAAGTAGGTGTTTAGGCTCACTTAGTGATCATTACTAGTTCACATCCCTTATGCGTAGACTGCCATACTTTACTTTCTGTATTCGTAAGTTAGCCACTCAAATAAATGCTTAGCCACTTGTTGTAGCGTCACCACTTATCCATACCTCACCCATTAAGCTATAATTGTCTTGATACCCTTGGAAATGAGATTGCTAAGTCCCTGTGGCTCACAGATTACTACAACAACAGTTTTAGGTACATGTACTGCGATGATTTGACGTGAGCGTGATGCTCGTTTGATTTGGAGTTCTTCTTCCTCTTCTTATTCTTCATCGATCTAGGATGGGTTCCAGGCGACAACCTGGTATAGCAAGGATGGATGTCATTTTATCGTTTGTTTTCGTCTGTAGTCGGACCCTGCTCTTCTGTATGATGCTTGAATATGTTGTCGTAATGATGTGACTCTGATGTAGCATGTGGTGAGTGTAAGACAATTCCATATACTCATCTCTTCTATAAATGTACTTATAATGATAGCCATTCTTGCAACACAACGAGATGCGCTTCTATCCATGTCGAGGCCCTCGTGGCAAAATAAGGATAGGATCGCATCTTGGGTGTGACAAGTTGGTATCAGAGCCTGTACCGACCTAGGAGCCCCCTTGATTGATCGAACTTGGCCGAGTCGAGTCTAGTGAAAAAACTATTTTGAGCCTAGTTATATCGGAGAGTAGGATTCTTTTTACTCCTCTTCTATACTCTTGTGAGGTATTCGACTTAGGGATTTTGATTCTACTCCCCATCCCAATCAATTTTTTTAGGATAACGCGGGTATTTTGGAAACTATATGATGCCGAAGTGACGGAGTTCTATGTTGGTGCCTCCTGTATGACTTGATTTCTTCTGGGGAGTTGAGCTCCGGGGGATTCTTGGCACATCTATATCATTCAGTTTTCTTAGTACCTCACGACGGAGGATGTTTGAAAGTGCTTCAATACTATTTGTGGCGAGAGTAGTTTGGCGTCACCCAATACTAGGGAGAGCGTCCAGATGTATTGCCATAATTGTATTGTTGTGATTACGAGGGTCTGAGGTAGATGAGTTTCCGAGACCTCTGGTTATGTGTTGACGAATGTGTTACATTGGAGCGTAGTATTACTATTAGGAGTTGAGTAATGGATTTTGCTCCTTGTATCCGTGGACCCGATTTCATAACCGGAATATTTCGAGAGTTCTTATGTGGGAATTCAAGTAGTTACCTTGGATTGTCATCCATAGATGCATTATGTGAGGTTGGGGTTCGACATCTAGTGGATTCGTTTGTTCACGGTCTTTCTTACAAAGGACAGTCTTGATATATGTCATTAGATCTGCTTTGTCAAGTCTTGTACTTTGTTACACCTAGGGAGCATATTTGAGCATCATTTCAATATGACAATCCAATGTACGATCGAGCCTGTGTGAACCTTACCCCGAAAATATCGGACGAAATCTCTGTTATGCATTTGTTTCCAGCTTGTTTCGTAAGCCTCATCCTTCGTTTTGTTTTCGAATACGGTAATTCGAGTTGCTTCAATGTCAAGTGGTGATTTCATACCTTTCCTAAGGCTTCTAATATGTCTGTGGGATTGCTAATTCTTTTGCTCAACCAAGTTGTCATATCAATTCTTTTCATCCGGTGTGCTCTCTTCAAGTGAATTCCATCCTCATATTTTGTTCCAGAGTTTATCTCATTTGTTCCAAGTTTTATTTGTTTTCCCAACCTCCCGCCCTTTTTCTTAGATGATTAATTCCCATCCGAGTGCTTTCTCTTCATCAATGCTTCCGTTATCATTTCTTCATATTGTATCTGGTGCTTCCTTGTGGAGATTCTCAGAAGTTTCAATGTCAAGATCTATCCTCGTATTCCTTGTTCTCGTGTTATTCTTCTCCGATGGATTCAATTCAAGATCTCGGTGTTCTTCATATCCTTTTCAATCGCTAAATGCTTCCCCATGTCAGAAATTCTGTCCAAGTATCTCTCGTTTTTCGTCTCTCTCTATTCTATCCGAAGTGCTCAAGATATCTCACAAGACTTTCGTTTCCATTCATACACTCTTAAATTATTTTGAGGTTCTCACCTCATCAAGTTCTTATTTTCTTTCTGTTGCAATATCTCTTTCTAAGAAATTGTCTCACCAGTGGTTTCTTTTGAGTGGGCCCATAACCCACAGGTTTCCCCAAAATCTTACCTAGCTCTTCTAATCTTTCTGGAGATGTCCTCAAGTTCTTTTTAGATATGTCGTAATGATGATTTTCAGCAGTCATATTCATTCTCTAAGATTGCTTTGAATTATTTTCATCATTGGCTCAACCATTCTTTATTCATTAGTCTGGAGTATCTGAGTAATTCATGGTGTTGTTTCTCGTTGTCATTCTCAACATTGAAGACCGAAGGAGAATTTCTCTTAAATCGTTGTTCGTTCTTCCAAAGGATCATGGTTTCAGGTTGTTGCTATCATCTCAAATTGTTTGGATCATGAGTGATTACTCCCATATATATCCGGTGCATTTAGAGCTGTTTTGATTTCTCGATCCTCCGAAGGCCATCATTTCAGATGATTCTTCGTTCTTAGCTTTCAGCTTTCATTCTCAAATTCTTCTCAACTGTTGTCTCTTCGTTCGCATCTCAATGATTCCAGTGCTTCATTCAGGATTTCTCTAGGTGGATCGTGATGCCTTCATTCTCTTGTCATGTATCTTCATTCATTCATGATATCTTCATTCATTTGCAATTCTTACCGATGTTCTCGTTCAAGACTTCTTCAAGTTTGTGAACTCTCTCTCCCTCTTTCTCTTCAATTCTTTGCAACAAGAATAAGTGGTGTGCAAAATCCATTGTTTGTCATCAATTTAACTTGATGAAGGATAAGCATAACATAATTCTTATTCTAAGTTTCATCAAGGTGATTTCAATCCTTATTCCGTAGTGTTCATGGCATCAAATTCTTGGTTATAAGCTGCTCATCTTTCTTTTTCGGAGTTCCAAGTGTTCTCAAGTATCTCTTTCCGAAGCTTCATCTAAATTGTTGCAAGGCCTCAATCTTGTTCATTTGCAACCTTCAATTCTATTCTATCTTCCTTTCATCCCGGTGTTCTCCAAGAGGTCCTTCATGGTGGTTTGCTAAGGATGTAATTCTTTCCCGAAGTGTTCTTCAAGATTCGTGTTGGAGGTGCTTAGGTGTTCTTTATCTTGGATTCTAAGTTGAATTCCTTATCCATTGTCTTTTGAGATGGTTTTCTTAAATTGTTGATTATGAGGAGTCTCGAAGGAAAATTGTCAAGAATGAGATAAGTAAACCCATCATGTCTTCTCGGAGTTATCTTGGGTTGGATTTCACCTTAAGCATTTCCTAAGGATTGTTGCTATCATGGTGTCATAAATGATTCAAGTTTCCTCCTCCTCATCTTGCTGAAAGAAGCTTTGCATATCTTGTTGCTCTCAATCAATCAATTGTTTCTGTTGTGGTAGATTGTCACCTCATAATTTCAAGATTTTTTCCATAAGCCCATAACAAGCTGTTCTTTTCATTGTTGATTCTTCATCAACTCCATTCAACCTATGCTTTTCAAATTCATTTGTGCTGGAAGTTGTCATTTTCTTATCCATTATTTTCCTCCCATAAATCCAGTTTCTATTCTCTTGTTACGGAGGCCTTGTGATGTTGCTCTCTTCAATCTATCATCTTGCCTTGTAAAGATCATGTTCTTTCTTGCTTATTCATTTTACAGAGTGTTGCGTTCTATGTTCAAGTTCTTTTCCTTCTTATGAAGTTTTTTCTCTCTTTCCTACCGAAGTGCTACCGAAATTTCTTGTGAATTCTTGCTTGTTCATCATGTCATTCTTCATCTCTTTGCATCCTTCAAGATTCATTGGTTTCACTCGTTCTAAAATAAGCAACTAAGTTTTACCTTTTCCTTTCCTCTTGCTCTTTCTCTTCCCCTTCTCATTCTTAGATCTCGGGACGAGATCCTCGAGTAGTGCCGGAGAGTTGTAAGAGCCTGAGACCAACACTCCAGAAGATTCCCCTTTTGTCTCCATTCTCCCCACGTGGTTCGTTTGGTTATTGCATTCATCATCACGTCATTCGCATCATCTGCATAGCATCGTCACTCGTTTTTGAAAACTTGCATCCGTTAGTAGCTGCCAGTTCTCTCTGATCGTGTGGTCAATCGTTTTGAGACCAACCACACACGCACGCGCCCGTGGCATCGATAAAAATATTATTTTAAAGTGCGTATAAAATGTTCCCGGTATGGGTCAAAATTTGGCGTGGGGTTTTGTTTTATTGTAGGTAGACGCCTGCTAAACTTTGTCACGCTCAGAGGTCGTTTGGTACCCTAGCGGTTAAATATATAGCGGCACTAGCTGGTCAATTATCGGAGGTTTTCTTGATGTTTCAAACTCGTGTCGCGGGCTCACATCTCCCTCTCTCCTCAGCCCACACCCCTCTACACAACCCACTAGCCCAACAAACCCACCTCTCAGATCAGACCGTCCGATCGAGATCGGAGGGTCAAAAACCCCCCACCTAAACCTAACCCTAGACCTCCTTGGCTATAAAGGAAGCCTCCCCCTACCCAAAATGGCGATCTCCCTTTGCCACCTCGGGCTCCGCACCCCACCAGTCTCGCTGCCGCCACTTGGCGTGGAACCGCCACCGCAACCACCGTCCATAGCCAACCGCGCGCCGCTATGTGGCATCCTAGAGTCCCTCGTCGCCGCGGCCCGTCCAGGCTCGGGTCAGCTGCCCCGCGCCCCACGAGCTCGCAAGCCAGAGCCGCCCGGGAGCTCGCCGGAGCTGCTGCCACCGTCCGCCACCGCCTCTGCGCGACCCGGCCACCGTAGATCCCCGCCGCAGCAGCTCGCCAGAACCCTAGCCCAACAGCCGCAGCGCCGCACCCCACCGCCAGTGCGCCATCGCCGCCCCTACAGCTCCTCCAGCCGCTGCTAGCATGACCTCGCCGCCATCGCCCATACATTGCCCCACCGCCGTGCCTTAACCTGCTGCCACCGCTGCTAGGGCCGCCTCGTCTCTAGCTCGCCCCGCCTTCGTGCCAGATGGCCGCCGGCTGCCGACAGCTGCCAGATCTGGTGCCCCGTGGCCCGATCCGCTGCTCCCCATGTGCCCCTGCTCCGTCGGGGCTCCCCTCTAGCTCGCCGGAGTCACGCCGCCGACAGCCTCCGTGGCCACCAAGATCTGGACGACCCCGTCCAGCTTCGTCCCTGTACCGGCCCCGCCCTCGATCCGAATGCAGCCGCAGCCCGGGATCTAACTGTCCTGGGTCCTCCCCGTCCAGATTCCCGTGAGGGTATATTTTCTCCAAGTCCCTAAGCGTGTGCCTGTTTTTCAGCATTATTGCATTTTGTGACGCTTGTATCTCATGAACCGTGCATCGTATGAATAAGTGTGATATATGATATTTGCTCTAGTTGATGTACTTTGCATGATGGTTCGATTTGCATGAATAATAGGATGCATTTACCTGCTGTAAATTGTGTTGAAAAAGTGCATCCCATTGTAGAGCAAAATCTGTTATTTTTATTCGATGTAGTGTGGATGATTGCATCTCAACCCTAGGTCTTCTACATATGGTGTCTTCATGAGTATTCCTCTAGGATATGTCTACTTTGATGCCATGCCTCTGGTTGCTAGGTAGGATTTCTTAATCATTTGCATATATTGCTCTGAAGATGCTATTGCATAAAAACTGAAATCTGTTAACATTAACTTCCCTTTTGCGGTGCTCGTATTAAGCAATCCATGCCTCCTTATGGTTGAGTCTTTGGATTGTGTTGTAGCATGCCATGTCTACATATCGTTGATAGGGTTGCCATGCCATGAATATTGTGTTTATCTATAGACTTTATCATGAATACATGCTTAACCAATGTTTCTGATTTGAGATGCTAAAAATATTTCTAAGTCTGGATTCTGTAATATTTTGTTGCTGTCTTGCTGTGTGTTTTGCTATTGATCTAGAACCCATGTGGGGTAGGTGTAATGGAGTTATTTGTAGTTGATAATGTCCTGTAGCTTGCTATTAATTTTCATGCCATAATATGCACTCTATATTATAGTTTTACTGCTGTCAATACGCATTCGTGATAAAAACTGCACTGTGAAAAACTGCTACTTTCACTAAGTCTGAAACTGTTTTCAATTAGCCATGTTGTGGGCTTCCTACCATGTGATCCATGCATATTTTGAGGATGATATGTGAAGATAAAATGAAGTGTGTGTTATATGCTACTGCCCCATGCTTAGTTTGTGCATTTTTGGATCTTGTAGCTTGTTGTATTCATGGGTGCAAAATGCCATGTTGCTGTTTTGGATCTTGTAGTTTGTGACGCTTGTATCTCATGAACCGTAGCTCCGTTTTGGGCTTGCCATATATGAAAATTTCTTATAATTTCATGTCGTATCATTCATTATTTGAAGTGTTGTGGATGTCATTTTCATGCATTTGGCATTCATGGCATGATCATCTTGCGTGTGTCATATCTTTTAGACCGTAGCTCCTGTTGAGATGTTATATAAATGTAAATCGACTAGCATGACGTGTAGAATCATGTGGTATGCTTTATTATGTTTTTTTAACAAATATAAAATATGTTTAGTCAGATCTGGACCAATTTCGTAAGTAACATATGGGGTCATTTCGGAAATGCTATAAGTTGTTTCCGGCCTCATTTAAGATGCCTAGATAGATAGTTTACTTATGCTACACCGTTTGCCATGTTAAAAAACATTTAATATTGATGAGTAAATAAACGAGAGTGAACTAAATATTCGTTCTGGAATTTTGTCAATATGCAACTCGTTGCATATTGAGCTTCACTTTAATGTGTAGTAGTTGGATGTGATTTGTCATGCCTTGCATATTTAAACTAGACACGCATCATAATTGTTTGCGCATCATGTCATGCATATGTTGCGGTGTATCGTGTGTTGATTGTTGTTTTTGGATTGTTCCTTCTTGATAGAGTTCCGAAAGCATTCAGAGTGTGAGGATTTGTTCGACTATGTTGGACCGTCTTCTTCATGGATTGTTCTTCTTCCATGCGGGATCTTAGGCAAGATGACACATTTCCTTGGATACCACTACTATAATTTCTATGCTAGTTGTCCCGCTTTAATAGTTATGTCTCGCTACCTACCACTTATTTTCAAGCTTCCCAACATTGCCATGAAAAGCCGCTAACCCTCCACCTTCCCAACAAACCTTTGTATGGCTATGATACTGCTTGCTCAGCCCTTCTGATAGCGTTTCTAGCTGCAGGTACATTGCTTCCATGTGCCAACATGGACACTCTTTGTTGTTATCACAATATTATTGCTATTTAATTTAATGCACATATATACTTGGTAAAGTATGGAAGGCTTGGCCTTTTGCTCGGTGTTTTGTTCCACTTTTGCTGCCGCTAGATACTTGTGTACCGGTGTTATGTTCCATAATTGAGCGCTCCTAACATGCTTGGGGTTGTTATGGGGACCCCCTTGATTTTTGTTTTGGGATAAAACTCGTCTGGCAAGGCCCAACATTGGTTTTACCATTTGCATAATAACTAAAATTGCATAGGGACCCGTCGGCGCCTGCGGATCTTTAATCAACAACCTGCGCCAGTGCTCCTCATGAGTGTTGGTCCACCCACCTAGCAGTCGGCGGAGCCACCTCGGGGCAACTCGAGGCATTTTTAGGCTACCGTCCAATTCACATAGACGGATGATGCCCATGGATAGAGAGCGCATGGTTCTAGATGCGGATCTGGCTCACTGGGAGGCCTTGCTGGATTTGTTTTACCTTTCTCGAATGTCTTATGTGAGGAATTCCGATTTTTCTTTGGGTTATCTCGAGGTGGTGGATTTCCAGTGGAATTGTCTAGGTAGATCACGAGATCCGTGGTCGAGGTTATTCCCGCTGCGTGTGGTTAATTTGTGATGGATGAGTTGGACCACCCCTACATTGTTAAATCTTTTGGAAAGTCATGCCCGCGTTTATGTGGCAAACTTGGAGAACTTGTTTAAAACCCGGTCATAGCAAACTCGAAGTAAACTCTAATAAAATACACCAACTGTGTGCGTGACCGTAACTATCTCTTCTCGTGAGTTCTTATCCGAGAGAGAACATGGTGGGGTTAGGTTTGACGTAAGTAGGTGTTCAGGATCACTTAGTGATCGTTACTAGTTCACGTCCATTATGCGTAGACCACCATACTTTACTTTCTGTATTCGTAAGTTAGTCACTAAAATAAATGCTTAGCCGCATGCGGTAGCCTCACCACTTATCCATACCTCACCCATTAAGCTTTAATAGTATTGATACACTTGGAAAGGAGATTGTTGAGTCCCTGTGGCTCATAGATTACTACAACAACAGTTGCAGGTACAGGTAATGCAATGATTTGACGTGAGCGCGATGCTTGTTTGATTTGGAGTTCTTCTTCCTCTTCTTCTTCTTCACCGAACTAGGATGGGTTCCAGGTGGCAGCCTGTGATAGCAAGGATGGATATCATTTTATCGTCTGTTTTCGTCCGTAGTCGGACCCTGCTCTTCTGTATGATGCTTGAATATGTTGTTGTATTGATGTGACTCTGATGTAGCTTGTGGCGAGTGTAAGCCAATTCCATATACTCATCTCTTTTGTAAATGTACTTGTAATGATATCCATTCTTGCAACACGACGAGATGCGCTTCTATCCCTATCAAGGCCCCCGTGCCAAAATAAGGATAGGATCGCATCTTGGGTGTGACAGTTAAGTTCGACTCGGCTCGTGTCACCCTATACACGGAGGCAGAAGTAAAGGAGGCAAGAGAAAACGGTGTCGACCTGCTCGAGGAGGCGCACGAGCTAGCCCAAATCGGTCGGACATCTACCAGCAGAAGTTCTCGCACTACCACAGGAAGAGGATCCGATCCCTCTCCTTCCATGAGGGGACCTGGTGCTCACGCAGATCTAGCAAACCGCTGGCCAACACAAGTTTTCCTCCCGATGAGAGGGCAAGTTCATCATCACCAAGGCACTGCACAACCACATGTACTATTTAATAGACTCTAGAAGCCGTAGAGACGCAAGAGAGACGGCTCCGCCGAGGAGACGGAGCACCATGGAACATGGCGCTCCTTCGTCCCTTATTGCTAAGTGGACCCATGTATGTATGTATCCTCCCTTTTGGACTTAGGAATTCAAAAAGGTGCCCCAAGCCAACTCTTGGGGCACAAATCTTTCGTTTCCTTCCAAATCAATTTGCCCCGTGCACTGGCTCCCGGATCCGGTCCCTCAGTCCCGGGGGCTCACCGGCTAGCTCTGGTGTTGCTCCCCAAAGCCAGTCAAGTAATGTGAATTAAGAAAAAAAAACGCCCACCCCTTCCACCAACAGACCAGCTCCCGGCTGTCTGGATGATGGGTTCTTGGGATGGAAACTTAGCACACACGAAGACCGGTCATAAGGGGGTCGCCGGCTACGGCTAGCCAAATCACTTTCCTTGGCCTCTTGTGGGGACCCCGAATCATAAGTCGTGATCACCGAATGTACATGCACAGTGATCGCAGAGATCAACGCTCACTGAACACACAGAAACTGAATAACAAGAGTCTTACATCCATTACATATCGGTTTACTCAAATATGACCTTTATGGCCAAGTCTTCATATGATTGCAGCAGAAATATTCAACGATAGCATGAACCCATGCCATCTGCCTTAACCCTACACGCATTCTGACTAGGAAGCATCCTAGCTCGCACGTACGTCACCATGGTAATCTTCATCACAACCTGGTCTTTCATGCTTGGCCAATAACATAAAAAGTGGCAAGCCAATGAGTACTTTGAATGTACTTGTAAGCAACCCATGTTTGGAACAAGCTACAATAGAGCAAGATGTAGCACTAATAGGTAATTTTGCTGAAAGCTAGTTTGAGTGCAATGGTATGTTCAATCAACTTGTAAAAGCATGAGTCAATAGGTTGTAGATATCCTTATGAACAAGTTACAAATATCAACATAAGCAGGGTTCGAGCATCACATGTTCCTTCATTTCATCAAGTCTTCCGACTTAGATCAAGTATCTCTTTGTCACAGACGCACCAAGTTTTGTGAAAACATCTCGACATAGTTTAGAAAGGACCTCCAAATGTCCATGACCATGGACACAGCTAGTCGAATAGTTCTACACTCTGTAGAGGTTGCACACTTTACCCACAAGACTCGGGGAACTTCCGTGTCATCCACGACTCGTAGTATACTTCATACCCAAGGTAAGCACTCGAACAATGCCTTTCCCCTAGAGATGCTAAACAAAGACTACACGTGTTGGTGCCACCCCTCATGATATACATCCCACATATCATCCATGAGAGCACGCAACGGTGTGCACGATGCCTGTAAAGAGAGCGCATGGTCGCCCTACTAAGCACGACCCCGTATCGAGAGTGACAACGTCACTCTCACCACTAGCTATGTGGGATCTATGCTAGTACCCACCAACGTAGTCAACAAAGCCCCGTCCCATAAGGGGTATCGTGGTTGTGCATGTAAGGTTGGGACGGTCAGCAGACCTTAAATCTACTCCCTTTTTGAAAACACACACACACACACACTCACTTGCTCCGGTGCACCACTTCTTTCTCAAGTGGTTACCCAACTCAATCATCATCTCCCTAGGGCATTAGTGGCACCCGACGGGGTTTTCAAAAAGTCTCTGAGATCATTACTTTGTTTCCATCACCATGCATATACCCGATCCCACTTGCATAGCATCTACAAGCATCCTATCTAGTCCCACCCGCACAACCCTCATAAGGATGGTAGGGTCATGCACGATGCAAGTACCAACGGCAAAGTACCGGGGGCATCCCATAGAAGGGGGTACCTCATCAAAATGATCAATTCATTGAAACAACAAGTGCTATATGACATGCATGAAAAGTTTCTTAATATGGTCAAAGGACTACTTTCCTGGCTTAGCAATGTCTTCACACACTTCTCGTCCACTCCGAGCACTTCATCTACTTTGTCAACTATTGTCACAAACAACCATAATAAGCAACACAAAAGGCAGAGAAATAAAGTGCTCTATAAATTGGAGTTTAATTTTTCTTGGACAACTCTAGTCACAAGAAAAACAACCAAGGAGGTTTAATAGGATGTGGATCAAGGGGGATTTTTGAACGGTGGAAACAAAGGAAATGATGATCCTATAAGATGTCCACATTTTTTTAAATGAGTGGATCGACCCAACAAATAGGGAAAGATTTTAGAAACGCGAGGGAACTGATTTCACTAGCTTTGGAGTTGGTATGAATATTCTAGGGATTTGCAAAGTAGATCGCATATGAAGAAATGGCCCACTAATTAACATAGCAGAATAAGTGCAAGGAAACAATTTCACCACTTAGTGCATGAATTTGGATACACCTAGGAACTTGATTCACTCCATTTGGAGTTGATTTTAATCCCCTAGGGATTTTACAATGTCGGCTCTTAATTGCTCAAATTTGAATTTGAATATGCACAAGGCATAAACTTGTGGTGGAAAATATGAGAGCTGCAACATTGGATAGGTGGCATTTGTAGGAGTATGTAGAAATTTGAATCATCAAAATTGGAGTGAGTATCAATTTCCTAGGGATGTTTGAGCTACTGTGAAAAAAAGAAAAAGAAAATAAATCGTACCTAAATGGGAAACAGCGCATAGGGCACTGGATTGCAAATTGGGTCGGCCCAATGGCTCGGCCAGGCGAGCAGTGTGCCACACCGAAGATGTATTCCAAAGAATATGCCTTCTCCGCGGTGAGGTGCAGAATCGGGAGGCCACCTCCACTTATGCGTGGGCCCGGCCGTCCGGGGCACTTACAAGAGGGCCCACCGGGATCCTTCTCCCTCCCCTGTCCCCTTCTACTTCCTACCGACTAGAGAGAGAGGGGGAGAGGACCGGCATGGCTACTGCTGCTCCACCACACCAAACGTCGGGATGGTGGCATGGGCAGATCCCCCGCTCCCTACCGTGCTTGGGGGAGGCCTCGCCGATCGCAGGGACGACCGAGAGCGAGCGGCTCATCTGGCAGGGCGGACGGCAGCATCGGACGTCGCCAGGGAGCATGACACAACCTCGGGTATGGAGTAGGGAGGAGTCCGGGGATCTTTTCCCGTCGAGGGTGTCCTCCTGGTGAGGTCGGTTGAGGCGAGAGCGGGCTAGTTAGCTCGAGCTTGTGCGGAGCCGATAGGCCGCAATGCCAACAATGGCAAAGGAAGAAGGTATGTGGGAGAGCAGTGGGTGGTCTGTGAGGTCCACAGAGGGGAGAGTGGTGAGCCTTTGGGTGTCGAGAGGGCTCGGGGGGAGGTAAATGGTGGAGGGCAATGAGGAGGGGCTCGGGTGGCCGCCATTATGGGCTCGGCCCTCGGGCACCGAGCACGCGTGTGTTTGGGCTCCTTTTTCTACACCCTGGTGTCGGGGAGGGGCATGGGAGGTCATGGTGAGGTTATTGGCGTGTGGGAATGCCCTGCCAAAGCTTGTTGCGAGCTATAGGACAAGATGCATGGTAGAGCGCCGTTACTGCATGCCGACAGCGTGGTCACCAAACCATTTCGTGTCTATATCATCATTATGGTCGGCCGAGGTTGTCTAGCGTGTGAGGCACGAGTGCAGGAGAGCACTGGTCAAGATTAAAGTGGCATAGAGCCGGTTGGGCTAGGTTTCTACTGCAGGTAAGTTTGTAGCATCAAACTTGCGAGGTATTTCCGGGATCTTACTAAAGAGTAAATGAATAAAAAGGGTGTTTGGTGTTCTTAGTCATGGAAGGAGAAGATGCCCACAGAGTTCCAGCTCCTGGAGATAACTCTATGGGGTAATTCTAGTCCAAAGCTATATTTGTTGCCATAAACTATGTTTGGATAAATTGCTCATATTTTTCATATGAGAAAGACCTATATGGGTTTGGATTGATGTAATAGCATGCAAATGAAATTGTGCAAGAGTTTGGGGGTAGTTGCATGAGTAGAAAGGAAGGAAAGGGGGAAGAGAGGTGTTGCCATGGTAAAAAGGAGGGGAAGTGAGGAAGTTACCCCCCAATAATTGAGTAGAGACCATAGCAATCTTACTGGGGGTAAATTGGGGTTATAATATACACTGGTAAAATGTTGGAGGCAAGGGGAATCTTTTTGGGTCAACTTTCCTTGTCCACAAGCTTGTGGTTGAAGGTGTTTTTGTTGTGATTGGGCTAGGTAGAGGAATCCTATGGCCTTGATATTTACCAGGGTCGAATGACAAGTCTATTTGGTGCTAATCACAAGTTTTGAGCTGAAATGATTAAAGTTGATAACACAAACTTGGTGAACCGTAGAAATCAACAAAAATAGGTTTATGTAGATTTACTCATGCCAAACTATTCTCCTTGATGCACCACTTGGTGTGGTGGCATCATTAGGTTATAGCATGCCCACAAAATTTGGGATCAAGAGAAGACAGTTGGTAGTGTACAGTTGCTCCAATTTGGATCTGGACAGGAATGGTTTTAGAATATTTTGGTGAACCAAAACAATTGTGATTGGGATCAAACTCTTCAAGATCATAACATATATCATATGTGACATGCTAGCATTTTCTTAGACTTATTTGATAATATTTCTTATATAACTATTTCCAATGCTTGAAATAGGCAGAAATGGTTTTGAAGGGTTTTGTCCAATATGTTGAACATGACTATGTGTTGAACTCTTATATATGGACAATATATGTCCACTGAGTTTTACTAAATTTTCTCAAATATTTTTAAAGCATTTAAATAATTTTTCCTTATAAAAGACCATTTCTGGCCTTTAGAAAAGCCTTTAAATAAGGTAGTAAAATGATCTGTAAAAATAATATTTGGTGTTTTTGGGAAGTTATATATATAGTAGGTTTCAAATAAAGCCTTTGGCCAAAATTATCCACCCAATTTGAGGACTTCCAGTGCAAACCTCAACTCATGGGTTTTTGAAAACCTACTTTGAATAAACTCCTTTTGCTCAAAATTAATTTTGATAAAAATATTTTTAGGTACTATACACATGGTATGATCATTGGACAAAACTTTTAGATCTAAGAAAAGAGTTTTGAGAGTTGGAGGGAGTTCTTATGAATATAGAGCACTAGCAAGCAATCAAAGAAGCAAGCATATAGCACACAAGTCAAGCATTCATATGCACTCAAAAAGTTTTAATTAGACCTAATTTTTGAGTCATGTTTACTTAGTCATGAGGCAAAACACAGGGTGTGACACCTCTGCCGAACTCACCTTGGCTAAAGCATCCTCGCGACTCCTAAACTCACGACTGACTCCCCTGAGGTGGATGCCCCATCCTAGCTACAGACTGGCTCCCGGCTGTCTGGATGGCGGGGCCGAAGCCAGAGTGGACAACTATTTGGGCGGAAGGAGTCAAGGGTACAAATATCTAGGGCCGAGTTGGTCCACATAAAAATTCTCAGCAAAGCAAAATCATGAACTTATATACAAAAACATAAAGGCCCCAAACCACATGTTCATTACATTAGACCCCAAGTGGGTGGAACTGAAGACTAATAGGATAAAGGAGGAAAAGGCCCTAACCACTGAAAGCACCGTCTTCGGCCCCCGTGCACTGCACAACGACTGAAGTTGAGGCCAGGTCCTTGGCCACGATGCGCTACGGAACCTGAGCTGGCTCAAAGTCGGCATAGTCGTCATTGCTGGATGTGGTGTTGTTGCCATCTTCTCGCCAGCGCCGCCCTCCGGGTCGTAGAAGGCAAGACCGTAATGGTCCTCTCGAATCACCGCACCGTCTTCTGCCTGGTCCGGGACGTACTCGTCCCACGGGGCGATGGACGCAAGGTCACTAGCCCGCACGGCAAGTGTGTTGGCGGCCGCCTCGAGCTCCGCATCTGTGCCAGCACGCTGGGTCACGAGGAACCCCAAGTCTAGCTCGGCGTACAAAGACTAGGCGAGCCGGCTCATGGTGGTCGGCTCCACCGCACCTGACCAGAGGGTGTGAACGAGCACCATGCCGGCTGTCGGTGCACTAGACTTTTTGGGCTACCTAGTGCCCCTTACTCGTGCACGGGACATAGCAGCTACCTCGACGGCATGGCCCAACGAAAGATTATCAAGCACCAGCACAGAAGACTCAAGGCTGCTGGCAATCCCTTGCCGGGAGGGGTGTAGAGCCTCCAGGCGAGGGAAAATCCCCTCTCGGCAAGGAAAACCCCCGGCAAGCACCGCCAGCGCACAAGCCAGGTGTCGATTCACCTGGACGAGTGTCACGGCGTCGATGCTGAGGGGGTTGAGCGGTGTCGATGGGATGGGTCACCGTCTCGTCCCACTGACGGACTGAGGCACCTGACGAAGCATTAAATGCTTTTATCCTACTCCGTCAAAGTTAGGTGCGATAGCACTATTGCACTATGCATCTCGTGAGCACACTGTACGCCACTGTTGGGATCCCCTTGAGTATAAAAGGAGGCCCAGGGCGTTACAGAAGAGGACTTTTGGACTTTTAGACCTTGGGGGTACATACAGATTTGGCACCCCTCGGGCTTTAGATAAGTAGAAAACTAGAGGTCATCGAGCTTCTGTAGCAGCCGTCCACGGCACTCCTATAGACAGAACCCTAGAACACGCACAATACATCCAAGCAGGAGTAGGGTATTACGCATCCGTGCGGCCCAAACCTGGGTAAAAGTTCCCGGTGTGCGGCTCACCAAATGGGATCTTTGCGCGCGTCCGCCCCCTGCAGAACCAAAAGGGATCCCCGTGATCCCATAGGTGTTCATTCCCCATGATATGTCTGGCATGCCAAGTAGGGGATGGTGCTAGACTTCATCCTTGAACTATGCCCACTCCGGAGCCACCTGCGCCTCCCACGCAACTTCGCCAGGGCGATGGAGGCCCAGGAGCCACCCTTCCTGTGGCTGCGCATGGTGGGGTGCTGCAACAACACGACACGGGTGGTCGTCGACTGCCCAGCGCGCCATGTCATGTTCCTTAGGCGTGGCTGGAAGACCTTCGCCCGCGCCCACAACCTCTAGGTGGGGCATGTCCTTCGCTTCAAGAAGATGGAGGCCGACATGCTCTCCATCAAGATTTATGAGAGGTCCGACGTTCGCCTCAGCTGCTACGAAGAGAGTGCGAGCAGCGCCAAAAGCCTGTCCTCCGGCGAGAGTGATGGGGAGGACACCGACGAAGACGGCGACGATTAGTCTGGGCTTCGGGCGGTCAAGTTGGAGCCCGAAGATTTGAGCTCGGACTTACCACCGGCCGCACCATCACCGCCAGCCCCATGCCTCTCCTCCTCCCGGCAAGATCTCCTTCCCGGGTGCTTCGGTCCCAGGCGCTACAACATCTTCCAGAGGGCCCATGGACTTTGGCTTCCGGGGGCCACCTTACCCCTCACCACCCGCTCTGGCCCAGTCCTCTGTGCCATGCTGGCCCAGAAGGGGCCAGGTCCTTGCCTGCCCATTTGGCATCCCAGCCCCCTCCGCACAGTGCTGATCTAGAGGGGTCAGGCTGGGCTTCTGTCGGGGGCCTCTCGACATCTTTTTCTTCTTGGATCCCGCCTCTCCTTTCTATCCTTTTCTTCTTGTATTCTCCCCAAGCGGAGAGAGTCAAATAAATATGTACTCAGGGACAAGTGATAATTTTATGTAAATTTCACCTCATTTTGAAAAAAATGTATCCTATCTTCCTTGTCGAATCGCTTCCGTGTTATGGAAATTTTGCCTACGCCCTTTCTGGAAGAATCTTGCCGGTGAGCGTAGACCTACCGCGACCGCTTTGAGGAGCGGATCCTTAGCGGCCTGCTAGCGGTGCCACTGCCGGCAAGATACCTTGACATCCTTGGTGCGGACGTTCAAAGCGCCGGCCTTGCTCAGAAAACGGGGTAAGGGCGCAAGCGCTTGGCACTTGGATCATTGAGCGGACTGAAAACGAAACAAGGAGTGCGAGCGAAGCCACTTAAGCCGTTAAATGTATCCCGAACACAGTGGGGGTCCATCCAATCGCTGCAAGGTTCCTGTTTGTGCAGGTTTCCACACAGAAGTCAGAATTGCTCAAGGAAAACAACGTTACAACATTAATTCATATGGGGTTTTCGCAACTTACCTTTTCGTTGCTTTTCTCCCTTCGACAAGCTTTCTTTGGGACGTCGTCCATAGGTACCCTAACCATTATTCCCCTCGGCAAAGCTGCACGCGAGGGGTTCTTCTGTCCTTTTGAGAAAAAGAAAGAAGAGAAAATATGGACACGGAACCCTGGCGGTCCGTTAGCTCTTGCCAGGATTAAGTGTAATGCAACATTCTGGATAACCATGCACATGAGCAAACATGAAAATCGAACAGAATGGCGGAACACTTATCTTTACTTAGATGCGCACAGGGTCTGAGCCTGGCTTTGTACCATGACTTGGACAAAAGGCGGTTGTCGGGGCTGGCCCGGCAACCGCACCTCACGGGTAGATCTTTCGAAGATGTTCGATATTCCAGGAGTTGCTCAACGGAAGGCCATCTTCGGTCTCCAGGTGGACCACGCCAGGCCTGGTGACTCGTACTACCCGATAAGGGCCTTCCCAGTTTGGCGTCAACTTGTTTTGATTCTTGGCATGGTGAACTCGCCAAAGAACAGGGTCACCTTCTTCAAGACTTTTGGCATTGACCTTGCGGCTATGGTAGTGGCGCAAGGCTGCTAATAGCGTGTGACTCTTACAACAACCTTCAGACGGTCTTCCTCAAGGAGCATCATGTCGTCTTACTGCAACTGCTCTTCCTCGAGCTCGTCATAAGCGAGCACTCGAGGAGACCCATATATGAGTTCCGTGGGGAGAACTGCCTCCGCCCCATAGACTAGGGAGAAGGGTCTCTGACCGGTAGCTCGATTTGGTGTCGTCCTGATTGACGAAATAACTACCGGCATCTCATCAATCCAATGCCTTTCGCACTTGTGCAGATTGTCGAAAGTTCTCGTCTTGAGACTGCGTAGCACTTTTGAATTAGCCCTTTCCGCTTGGCCATTGCTCCTCGGGTGGGCGACGGAAGCAAAATATATTTTGCTGCCAAGGTCTCGGGCATATTGCATGAAGGCGCGGCTTGTGAACTATGGGCCGTTATCAGTGATGACCCTGTTGGGGACACCGAAGCGGCAGACCAGTCCTTTGAAGAATTTGACGGCTTATTGTACTGTCACCGTTCTCACTTCTTCCAGCTCCGTCCACTTTGTGAACTTGTCGATCACGACGTACAAGTACTCAAAGCCCCCGGCGGCAGGAGGGAAGGGGCCCAAGATGTCGAGCCCCCAGACCGAAAATGGCCAAGAGAGAGGGATTGTTTGAAGGGCTTCAGTTGGTTGATGTAGCTTATTTGAATGGAACTGGCATGCTTCACACTTCGTTACTAATGTCTTTGCATCCTAGAGGGCAATGGTCCAAAAGAAACCTTGCCGGAATGCCTTTCTAGCAAGTGCCCTTGCCCCTATGTGGGATCCACATATGCCTTCGTGTATGTCTGCCAACAGCTCTAGTCCATCCTCCTGAGGAATGCACTTGAGTTTCACGCCATTCGATCTCTTTCTGTACAGGACGCTGTCCACGAACTGGTACATACGAGACCAGTGGGCTACCTTCTCGGCTTCCTCTTGCTCTTCGGGGAGTTCTCCTATCTGAAGGAAACGGACAATATGTTGTGCCCATGCTAGAGCCTGGGGCTCGACAACAAGGACCAAAGGCGTATCTCCTATCGGGGGAGCCTTGAGTTCGACGGCAAGGGCCAGAGGGCCTGCTGGAGTCTACTACACCTCGGCAAGTCTGGCGAGAACGCATGCTTCCACGGCAAGTGCTGGGAGCTTTGCCGGGGCGTAGCATTCACCGGCAAGCCTGTTGTTCCCTTTGGCAATCCTCTCGCCTGCGTCCTCGAGGAGCTCTGGGGGGAAATATTTTCCGGAACTTAACTTTCTTCTCTTCTCTTGTCCGGTTGATGGTGCCACAGAAGGTTGAGTTAGTTGGAGCACGAAAGTTCCTGGTTCCACAGGCAACTTAAGAGCAGCACATTTTGACAGGCCATCGGCAACGCCGTTCTCGACGCGCTGAACGTGTTCCATTTGCAGGCCGTCAAAACGTTCTTCCAACCTCCTTACTTCATCCATGTATGCCTCCATCAGTGGACTCTGGTAGTCTTTATTCACTTGTCGGATGACAAGCTGAGAATCACCGCTGACAATGAGTTTCTTAATCCCAAGGTCTACCGCGATCCTAAGACCGGCAAGCAGCCCCTCATACTCGGTGTTGTTGTTTGTTGATCTCTCCCAGTGAAAGTTCATCTGGACCATGTATATGAGGTTCTCTCTGGTGGGTGCAACAAACATCACTCTAGCACCGGCACCTTGCAGCGAGAAAGCTCCATCAAAATACATAATCCATTCGCGATCGGTTTCCTTTCCGAGGAGGGTTGACTCTGGAATCTCTTCATCGAGCGTTGGGGTCCATTCTGCAATGAACTCCACCAAGGCCCTGCTCTGAATGGTCGAAGTACTTTCGAACTTAAGACCAAAGCTTTATAGTTGCAGAACCCAGTCCACGATCCTACTAGTAGCTTCTGGGTTCCGCAATATCCGCTGAAGCTGAAGCGGGTAACGACGGTGATCTCATGTGCTTGGAAGTAATGGCGCAACTTCCTCGAAGCCATAAGAAGGCCGAAGAGAAACTTTTGCATGCCAGAGTACCTTGACCTAGCCCCCTGCAACAATGAGCTGACAAAATAGACTGGCCACTGCACCACTTTCTTCTTCCGGACTATTTCTCCTGACTGTGCAGATCTTCCTTCATAGGCACCAGACTCCGCTGGAAGCTGTTCTAGTTCGTCACATGGCGGTCGTGCCGCTGTTGTTGCCTCTTCATGAACCTCTCTTTCAGCCAACAAGCAGCGCTCACCACTTGATTTGTTGCCGCCAGCTACAGTAGCAATGGTTCTTGTGGCTTTGGCACGACCAGGACCGGCGGAGAGGAGAGGTACCTCTTCACAACTTGGAGTGTTGCCACCGCTTCCGGAGTACATTTTATTGGCCCTGCCTTCTTCAATATTTTGGAAAAAGGGGCGAGCGCACTCAGCAGATTTTGAGATGAACCTACCTAGGGCAGCAACACAGCCGGCAAGGCGATGCATGTTCTTGACACATCTCACTGCTTCGATCTGTTCAATTGCTTTGATCTTGTGGGGGTTCACCTCGATTCCTCTCTAAGATATAAAGAACCCGAGAACTTTGCCGGATGGAATGCCAAACACACACTTTTCAAGGTTGAGCTTCATGTTGATCTTGCGCAGGTTGGCAAATGTTTCTTCCAGTTCTGATATGAGCATGGCCCTGTCCTTCGTATTGACCACTATGTCATCCATATAAGCTTCCATATTTCTATGCAGCTGAGTTTCAAAACCAATTTGGACTACTCTCGCAAATGTAGAACCAACACTTTTCAATCCAAAAGGCATACACAAGAAGTAGTACGTAGCACATGGGGTGCTAAATGTGGTCTTCTCCTCGTCTTCCTTGGCCACGAAGATCTAATGATAGCTAGAATAGGCATCAAGGAAAGACAGTAGGTCGCAGTCGGTGGTGGAGTCCACAATCTGGTCAATGCGCGGCAAGGGAAAAGGATCCTTGGGGTAGGCCTTATTGACATCTGTGAAGTCAATGCACAACCTCCATTTCCAATTCGCCTTGCACACTACGACTGAATTGGCCAACCATGTTGGATGGATTACTCCCCTGATCAAGCCAGTCGCTTCAAGTTTCTTGATTTTTTCGGCGATAAACTGCTGCCGCTCCAAAGCTTCGTTCCGGACCTTCTGTTTGACGGGCCTTGCGTGAGGGCAGACGGTTAGGTGGTGCTCAATCACCTCCCTGGGAACACTGGGGATATCAGATGGTTGCCATGGAAACTCATCAACATTCGCCCGCTGGAAGGCGATGACCCTGCTTTCCTATTTGTCCTCAAGGGTGGTTCTTATGTTGAACGTTCCCCCGTGCCGTCTTCCTTGGCGGGCACCTTCTTGACCTACGGCGAAAAGGCTTTGGACTTTTTGCTCTTGCTAGTGGAGCTCTCTAGCACATAATCAACGGGAGCGTAACACCCCGAGGAGGCGCGCTTCTCGGAATGTGTGCCAGAGGCCTTGTCGGTCTTCTTCCCCTTGGGAGCTTCAGCGGCAGGAGCAAGGGCCTTGGCGGCAGGTGCTGCAGCTACGCCCCGGTAGAGCTCCTCAGCGCAAATAAGAGCGCCCTTCTTGTTAGAGTGGATGGTGATGATGCTCATTGGCCCGGGCATCTTTAGCACATTGTAAGCGAAGTGGGTGGCCACCATGAACTTGGCCAATTCCGGGTGACCAATGATGCTGTTGTGTGGCAGCTAAATCTTGGCGACGTCGAAAACGATCCTCTCCGTTCTGAAATTGATGTCACTGCCAAACATCACCGGCAGCGTGACCTTGCCTTTCGGCTGAGTTCTTCCCGAGTTGACTCCTTGGAAAGTGCCCGTTGGCTCGAGATCCTCATCGGGAATTTGCATCCTTTGGATGACATCCGGCAAGATCAGGTTCATGCTGGCCCCACTATCGACTAGCATATTCGTCACCTTGAGGTTGCAGATTGTTGGAGAAACCAACAACGACAGACACCCGACTTCAGTTACGCGATCAGGGTGATCCTCGGCGTCTAAGATGATAGGAGTGTTGTACCATTTCAGAGGTCTCTGGGCACCGATGGAGGCTCCGTCGCGTTAACCTTGCGCGCCCACTGTTTAAGTTAGCGGTGGGAGGAATGCAACATAGCATCTGCTTCTATGCACATCATCTCTATAGCCTTCTGGAACTCCTGCTCGCTAGACTCGTCGTCCTATTCAACGACATCATCGTGTCATTCTTTCTTGTCGCGGCCGCGGGTGGGCCGGTCCTTCTATTGCTTGGGTCTACCGCGGCGACCACCTTGGGCCGCACGCTTCTTATCGGATCCCTCGGCACCATCCTTGCCCTTATCCTTAGCTCGCCTTTCATACTCTACTTTTTGCTTCTTGGCAAGTTGTTCCAATTGCCGACAATCTTGGAGATCATGGCCCTTGGTGCGGTGGATCTTGCAATACTACTTGTCGAAACCCTCCAGCTTGTCGGCAGCCGCCAGGGCATGGATGGAGGCGCACCCGCCAGCATCATCGCCGGGGCCATCGGCCTTGCCCCTTTTTGCGGCGCCAGGGCTGCCGGATCCCTGGACGGCAAGCACGGTCTTTCCTTTGCGCTTCTTGTTTCACCACCGTCCCTTCTTTGCCGGGGCAGCGGCATCTTCTTCTTCGAAGATCGTCGACGTCTTCGCTGGGGAGTCTCCTCCCTTCTTTGGCCCGAGCACACTTGTTCGCCAAGGCATAAAGCTAAGCGATGTCCCTGGCCCTGTTTATTGCCAGCTCTTCCCGCATCTTGTGTTTACGCACGTTCTGATGGAACGCGCTGATAACGGCAGCAGGGTGAACGGGCTGATGGTTTCTCCTTTCTTTTGGGGGATGATGTGCAGATCACTCTCCTGGCCAGGGACTTGATGGCCACCGGTGAAGGCACCAACAAACTCATGGCACAGGTCTACCTAGGAAGCGATGGACCCCTCCAGCAAGTGCATCATCCATGAGCTGACGTTTGGATTGAGCACCAACGGAAAGTAGTTGGCTAACATATTATCGTTGTGGCCCCCGGCAACCTGCACCATGATGGTGTAGACGCTCAGGAATTCCGACGGATGTGTTTTCCATCATACTTCTTCGGAACCTTCGGCGTGAACATGCGGGTGTTGGGCCACTGGACTCACTGTAGCTCATGGGTAAATGCTGGACAGCCTACCTTGTAAGGTAAGCTGACAGGATACCCAACCTAGGCTTTTCTATAGCAGGCCACGCGCGCCTATCTGACTGGAGGTGTGCTTCCCGACGTCGTTCAATCGTGGTTCGGGCGTCTTCCTTACCACGTTCCCGAAGAACGTGACATTGATCACAACGCGTCCGTGGGTTGGCCGACGCCGTCGAGTAGCCGTCATAGGCGTCGGCCCGTTGGGTCGGCGACCGGCGGTGCTGTCGCGGAGTAGAGTGTGCCGAAGTCGCGTCGGCTCCCGGCGCCTCACCACCGGTTCGAGATGGTCCATTGGGTCAAAGCTTGTTTGAAAGGATCAGGAGGCTCTAAATGGTGGCTCTCCATTCATCGAGATTCTCCTCAGCGGGAGGGAAGTTTAGGAGTAGCTGCGCCCGCGCCATCCCTTCTTCCAGGGTGGTCGGTAGCGAATGGCGGGAGGAACGTTAGGTGCTCTGACTTCTAACTGTGTTAGAAGGAGTGTCGCCGCGGTCCTGTGCTGGCATGCCACTCCCACTTGCATGCAAGTGAGCATGCAAGTCCTACGCATCCTGGGAATGATGCGCATGAGCTTTTCCGAGTGGACGCTAGGGGCAGGGGGTGCCGTCGCGCTGCTCCCCCACGCGTCCTGAGAAGGTCGTGGCATAGGCGCTGGTGTGGGAGCCCTGGAAGACACTCTCCTTCCCCCGGAGTTTGCAGTACCCCCTGAGGTGGCACCGCTCCGTCCTGGGACTCAGGGGTGTGGGGGTTCTCACCGTCGACATGGGAGCCCGCACGGAGAGCGCCGCTGCCTGCTTGTCCTTGGTCATTGGAGCGTCCCGGATGTTCCGAACCCCCGCCTCCTTCTCCTCCACCCGCATCTGCACTATCTCCTGTTCGTGTGGATACAGGGATGGCGGACGTCGATGGACCAACTGTTGTCTGGCCCTTCTTCCTAGGGGCCATGGCAATGATGGAGTCATGGTGCAGATCACCACAACGGATTCACACCGCTCACACACCCCCTACCTGGTGCGCCAGAGATGTCGTGGAGAATGAACACCTATGGGATCGCGGGGATCACTTTTGGTTTGGCACGGGGTGGATGCGCACAAAGAGCCGGTCTAGTGAGACGCACATGGGGAACTTTTACCCAGGTTCGGCCCGCACGGATGCTTAATATCCTACTCCTGCTAGGATCTATTGATCGTGTCCTATGGTTCTGGCTACAGGAGCGCCATGGAGGGCTGCTACAGGAGCTCGATGACCTCTAGTTGTCTACTTGTCTAAAGCCTAAGGGGTGCAAATGTGTAGGTACCCCCAAGGTCTAAAAGTCCAAAAGTCCTCTTTCGTAATGCCCTGGGCCACCTTTTATACTCAAGGGGATCCCAACAGTGGCGTACAGTGTGCACACGAGATGCATGGTGGAATAATGCTATCGACCCAACTCTGATGGAGTAGTACAAGAGCATTTAATGCTCTGTCAGGTGCCTCGGTCCGTCAGCGGGACGGGACAGAGGGCCGTCCCATCGACGCCGCTCAACCCCCCCACCCCGGCATCGACGCCACAACACACGTCTAGGTGAATCGACACCTGGCTTGTGCGCTGGTGGTGCTTGCCGGGGGGCTAGCCTTGCTACTCTAGTGCACCGATAGTAGCCCCGGGCCTGGGCAATACACGTCGCGAGGCGCTGTTGGGCTAGGCCCAACCGGTGCACGGGCACGCGTGGTAGGACCTTCTAGCCACGGCCATTGCGCTCGGCGCACTTCCCCACGACGCCCATCGAATGCGGGTGGTGGGATACGTGCGTGGCGCGGTCATAGGGTTTTAAATGATCGTGCCATGTCCCGCCGGCCACGTGTGCCCCATGCATAGTGGGGAGCCAGCAACGGGCGCTCGTGATTTAAAGTCCCTAAAAACAGCACCAATTGTGGCACCATGGATTGGGGCGATGGGGTGGTTTCTATTTGCTTCGTGATCGAGGGCGCCGCTATTGGAGGAAGTGGGTGGCATCCTTTGGAGTGGGTGAGAGACAGCCCCCGCGCTTCCTCCTATAAATTGGGGGTAGTGGGGGCGGTCCTCATCCATCCTCCTTTTGCCCTTCGAACGCAGAGCTCCGCAGTTCGTCTTCTCTAAATATCTTTAATCTTTAGGCAGCGCTCGCCCTTAGCTATCACCAGGGGGGCGAGGGTGGCCGCCGTCCTCCGCCTCGAGGAGGAGCTCCTGTCAGGATCATTCCACTGCTTCCTCCATGGAGGCGGTGGCCGGTTCGGTCCCTCGTGGCGAAGGAGGCGAGAGGGGCCACAGCCATCGTGGGGGACGAGGTCGAGGGAGGCGGAGCGCCGCTCCACCCCCTCCTCCGACGCCAAGCACCTCCATTGGGGAAGCCCATGCAGAGGGGACGGCCCTAGACTTCGTCCTTGAACTGGGCGGGCCCCTCCAGAGCCACCTGTGCCTCCCATGCCGCTTCGCCAGGGTAATGGGGGCCAAAGAGCCGCCTTTCCTATGGCTGCAGGTGGCGGGGTGCTGCAACGGGGCGACGACGGTGGACGTTGAATACCCAGCGCGCCACGTCATGTTCCATAGGCGCGGCTGGAAGACCTTCACTTGCGCCCATAACCTCCAAGTGGGGCATGTCGTTTGCTTCAAGAAGACGGAGGCCGACATGCTCTCCATCAAGATTCATGGGAGGTCTGGCGTTCGCCTTAGCTGCTGCAAAGAGAGCGGGAGCAGCGCCGAGAGCCTGTCCTCCGACGAGAGTGATGGGGAGGACAACGGCGAAGACGGGGATGATGAGCCCAGTCTTCGGGCGTTCAAGTCGAAGCCCGAAGATTCGAGCTTGGACTGACCACCGGCCGCACCATCACCGACAGCCTCACGCCTCTCCTCCTCCCGACAAGATGTCCTTGCAGGGTGCTTCGGTCCCGGGCGCTACATCATCTTCCAGCGCGCCCGTGGACTTCGGCTTCTGGGGGCCACCTTCCCCCTCACCACCCGTTCTGGCCCTATCCTCTGTGCCATGTTGGCCCAGGAGGGGCCAGGTCCTTGCCTGCCCATCTGCCAGCCCAGCCCCCTCCGCGCAGTGTTGGTCCAGAGGGATCAGGCTGGGCTTCTGCTGGGGGCCTCTCGCCATCTTTTTCTTCTTGGATCCCGCCTCTCCTTTCCATCCTTTTCTTCTTGTATTCTCCCCTAGGGGAGAAAGTCAAATAAAGATGTCCTTAGGGACAAGTGATACTTTTACGTAGATTTCACCTCATTTTGAAAAACTGTATGCTATCTTCCTTGTCGAATCGCTTTTGTGTTATGGAATTTTTTCCTACGCCCTTTCTGGAAGAATCTTGCCAGCGTGTGTAGCCCTACCACGAGTGCTTCGAGGAGCGGATCCTTAGCAGCCTACTGGTGGTGCCACTACCGGAAAGATACCTTGGCGTCCTTGGTGCGGCCGTTCAAAGCGCCGACCTTGCTGGGAAAATGGGGTAAGGGCATGAGCGCTTGGCACTTGGATCGTTGAGCGGACTCGAAACGAAACAAGGAGCGTGGGCAAAGCCACTTAAGCCGTCGAGCTTATCCTCAACGCAGTGAGGGTGCATCCAATCGCGGCAAGCTTCCCGTGCGTACAGGTTTTCTACACAGAAGTCAAAATTGCTCAAGGAAAACAGCCTTACAACATATATTCATATGGGGTTTTCGCAACTTATCTTTTCGTTGATTTTCTCCTTCCCGCAAGCTTTGTTGGGATGTCATCCATAGGTACCTGTACCATTATTACCCCCGGCAAAGCTGCATGTGAGGGGTTCTTCTGTCATTTTGACAAAAAGAAAGAAGAGAAAATATGGACACGGAACCCTAGCGGTCCGTTAGCTCTTGCTGGGATTAAGTGTAATGCAAGATTCTGGATAACCATGCACATGAGCAAACATGAAAATCGAACAGAATGGCAGAACACTTATCTGAGCTTGGCTTTGTACCAAGGATCACATGCTTCTGCGGCAAGACTTTGACAAAAGGTGGTTGCCGGGGGCAGCCCGGCAACCGCACCTCATAGGTAGAACTTTCAAAGATGTTCGATATTCCAGGAGTTGCTCACCGGAATGCCATCTTCGGTCTCCAGGCGGACTGCGCTAGGCCGGGTGACTCGTACTACCTGATAAGGGCCTTCCCACTTCGGCATCAACTTGTTTTGATTCTTAGCAGAATGACCTCGCCAAAGAACAAGGTCACCATCCTTAAGACTTCTGGCATTGACCTTATGGCTATGGTAGCAGCGCAAGGCTTGCTGGTAGCACGCAACTCTTACAGCAGCCTGAAGATGGTCTTCCACAAGGAGCATTGCGTCGTCCTACCGCAATCGCTCGTGCTCGAGCTCGTCATAAGCGAGCAATCGAGGAGACCCGTATATGAGTTCCGTGGGGAGAACTGCCTCCGCCCCATAGACTAGGGAGAAGGGTGTCTGACGAGTAGCTCGATTTGGTGTCGTCCTGATTGACAAAAGAACTACCGGCAGCTCATCAATCCAATGGCTTCCGCACTGGAGACCGAAGACTTGACACCACGCAGCACTTCTACATTAGCCCTTTCGGCTTGGCTGTTGCTCCTTGGGTGGGCGACGTAAGTAAAAAAAATTTGCTACCAAGGTCTCGGGCATATTGCATGAAGGCGTGGCTCGTGAACTGTGTGCCATTATCAGTGATGACCCTGTTCGGGACACCGAAGCGGCAGACTAGTCCTTTGAAGATCTTGACGGCTGATTCTGCTGTCACCTTTCTCACTGCTTCCACCTCCGACCACTTTGTGAACTTGTCGATCGTGACGTACAAGTACTCAAAGCCCCCGGCAGCGCGGGGGAAGGGGCCGAAGATGTCGAGCCCCCAGACCGAAAATGGCCAGGAGAGAGATATTGTTTGAAGGGCTTGAGCAGGTTGATGTAGCTTCTTTGAATGGAACTGGCATGCTTCACACTTGGTTACTAATGATGTTGCATCTTGGAGGGCAGTGGGCCAAAATACACCTTGCCGGAATGCCTTTCCGGCAAGTGCCCTTAACCCTATGTGGGAGCCACATATGCCTCCGTGTATCTCTGCCAACAGCTCTAGTCCATCCTCCTAAGGAATGCACTTGAGTTTCATGCCGTTTGATCTCTTTTTGTAAAGGATGCTGTCAACGAACTGGTACATACGAGACTGGTGGGTTACCTTCTCTGCTTCCTCTTGCTCTTCGGGGAGTTCTCCTATCAGAAGGAAACAAAGAATGTGTTGTGCCCATGCTGGAGCCTGGGGCTCGACAACAAGGACCAAAGGCGAATCTCCTGCCGGGGAGCATTCACTTCGACGGCAAGGGCCCGAGGGCCTGCCGGAGTCTGCTGCACCCCGGCAAGTCTGGCGGGAATGCATGCTTCCACGACAAGTGTTGGGAGCCTTACCGGAGTGTAGCATTCACTGACAAGCCTATTGTTCCTTTTGGCAATCCTCTCGTCGGCGGCCTCGGGGAGCTTCGCCAGGAAATATTTGCCGAAACTTAGCTTTCTTCTCTTCTCTTGTCTGGTTGATGGTGCCACAGAAGGTTGAGTTAGTTGGAGCACGAAAGTTCCTAGTTCCACAAGCAACTTAACAGCAGCACATTTTGATAGGCCATTGGCAACGCCGTTCTCGGCGCGCGGAACGTGTTCCATTTGCAGATCGTCAAAATGTTCTTCCAACTTCCTTACTTCACACACATATGCCTCCATCAGCGGACTCTGGACGACAAGCTGAGAATCACCTCTAACAATGAGTTTATTGATCCCAAGGTCTATCGCGATCCTCAGACTAGCAAGCAGCCCCTCGTACTCGACGGTGTTGTTCGTGGATCTCTCCTGGGGAAAGTTCATCTGGATCACGTATCTGAGGTGCTCTCTGGTGGATGCGACAAACATCACTCCGGCACTGGCGCCTTGCAGCAAGAAAGCTCCATCAAAATACATAATCCATTCGCGATCGGTTTCCTTTCCGGGGAGGGTTGACTCTGGAATCTCTTCGTCGGGCATTGGGGTCAATTCTGCAATGAACTCCGCCAAGGCCCTGCTCTGAATGGTCCAAGTGATTTCGAACTTAAGACCAAAGCTTGATAGTTCCACAGCCCACTCCATGATCCTGCCGGTCGCTTCTGGGTTCCATTATATTCGCTGCAGCGGGAAGCGGGTAACGATGGTGATCTCATGTGCTTGGAAGTAATGGCGCAGCTTCCTCGAGTCCATAATAAGGCTGAAGAACAACTCTTGCACGCCATAGTACCATGACCTAGCCCCCTGCAACAAGGAGCTGACAAAATAAACTGGGTGCTGCACCACTTTCTTCTTCCAGACTATTTTCCTGACTACGCAGATCTTCCTTCATAGGCACCAGACTCTGCCGGAAGCTATTCCGGTTGATCACGTGGCAGTCCTGCTGTTGGTGTTGCCTCTTCGTCAACCTCTCTTTCGGCCACCAGGGCAGCACTCAGCACTTGATTTGTTTCCTCCGGAAAGCACATTTTCTCCCTTGGTGCTTTCTGTAATTAAGAGAAACATATATGTCATTGAACTAATGTTTCCACCAAGTTTATTTCAGGAAAAGTTGAGTGATAGGGATGGCAAAAGGATTGTGTAATTACCCCAAGATTCAAGTAAATAGGTTGGCCAAACTTCAAGGAAAAGGACTCTACATTCTACATTTGTGAGAAATCACTTTGAGTCCATAGGAAAGCCAATACTATTAAAAGGGGGTAAAGTTTTGAAGATGGACAATATGCTCAAATGTGCACAAAGTGACAAGTCACCAAAACATCCACAAACTCTCCCACCAAAGTCTATCCAAAGCCATATATGCAAAATCGGTGCAACCAACATTCCTATCCTAGTGCCACCGATTCCAAAACCTTAGACAGACTCACCCAAACCATAACACTTTGGTGCAACCGACACTGCCCTCGGTGCCACCGAGTTGGGTTGCCAAATTACTGGTATACATATTTCTCATTTCCGGTCCCACCGAAAATGGTGAATCGGGGTTACCGAGTTTGGTAAATCTGACCGTTGGTCACGTTGTCGATGCAACCGAGATTTGTATATCGGTCTCACCGAGATTCAAAAGTTACTAACTTTAAGTCAATTTGGTACTACCGAGATTTACACATTGGTGTCATCGAGTATGACTTATTGTGTGTAACGGTTGGATTTTTGGAGATGGCTATATATATCCCTCCACCACCACCTACTCGAAAGAGAAGCACTCACAACTATTCCATACCTATCCTACTTAGTTTTGTGAGAGGGAACCACCTACGCTTGTGTTGAGCTCAAGATATTCCACTCCTACCATATGGATCTTGATTTCTAGCCTCCCCCAAGTTGCTTTCCACCAATCCCATCTCTTCTAATAAGCCAAATCTGTGAGAGAGTGATTGTGTGTTGAGGAGTCTGTCATCTTGAAGGACAAGAGCAAGGAGTTCATCATCATTACCGAGCCTATTACCTTTTGGAGGGTGGTGCCTCCTAGATTGGTTAGGTGGCTCTTGGGAGCCTCCTACTTCGTGTTGTGGAGTGAACCAAGAAGTTTGTAAGGACAAGGAGATCGCCTACTTCATGAAGATCTACCCATAGTGAGGCTAGTCCTTCGTTGCTGGAAGCCGCATGGAATAGTCCAGATTGCTTCTTCGTGGAACCCTCCGTGGGTAGAGCCATCCATGGACTCTCGCAACCGTTACCCTCCGTGGGTTGAAGACTCGGTGAACATGGACGTACGATAGCACCACCTATCTGAACCACGGGAAAAAATCATTGTGTCATCACTTGTGTTTGCTTTCCTACCCCTCTATTTACTTACATGTGCAATGTCTTTACTTTCCGCTGCTATACTCTTAGACATGCATGTGTAAGGTGTTACTTGATATGCTATGAATGCTAACACTTGCCATTGCTTTCACAACCTAGGAGAAATATGGCATCTAGTGAGGGAAATTATCGCTGTAGAGGTTCGTACTTTGATGGCACAAATTTAGATAGTTGGAAGCACAAAATGAAAATGCATTTGCTTGGTCATAACCCGGCCGTTTGGGCTGTTGTTCATGTTGGCTTGGAAGGTGAATTCTTTGTGGAAGGAAAGGAACCGGATCGTGAAGCGACCACGGATGAATTGAAGATGTTGCAACTCAATTCTCAAGCATGTGACATTCTCTTCAACTGCCCATGCCCCGAAGAATTCAACAAAATCAGCCGCCTTGAACACGCAAAAGAGATTTGGGATACTTTGGTAGATATGCACGGAGGAACTGAGTCCGTGAGATAATCCAAGTTAGATGTTCTTCAAGGTCAGCTTGACAAGTTCAAGATGAAGGATGGTGAAGGATTCACGGAGATGTACTCTAGGCTAGCTCTCATCACAAATGAGATTGCCGGCTTAGGAAGTGAAGAAATGACAAACAAATTCATCAGCAAGAAGATACTTTGAGCCTTGGATGATCGATATGACACCGTGTGCACTTTCATCCAAATGATGCCCAACTACAAAGATCTCAAACCAACGGAAGTGATTGGTAGAATTGTTGCTCATGAGATGACACTCAAAGACAAGGAAGAACTACATCACAAGTCTAGCTGTGCTTACAAAGCCACAAGTGATGATCCAGCTACCTCAAGCGACAACCTTGTCACAAATTAAGAAATAAGCCTCATGGTCAAGAAATTCAACAAGTTCTACAAGAATAGAAGCAAAGATTGAAGCTACAACTAAAGATATGAAGAGAGGCGTTCGTGAAGTCGTGACCAAAACTGCTACAATTGTGGGAAGCCCGAACACTACTCCAATGAGTGCTCGACACCCTACAAACGAAGAGAAGAGTCACCAAGAAGACGAAGCTCAAAAGATGAATCGCCTTGTAGAGAGAGGAGTAGAAATGATTGTTATAAACAAAGACCCTCGAGGAGAAGTAGGGTCTTGGAGAAGAAGGACAAGGACACCAATAGCTACTCAAGATGGAAGCATCAAGCTCATGTTGGTGAATGGGTTTCCGGCTCTGACTTCGAAAACCACTCCGAGAGAAGCTATCACTCCAACTCCAACTATAGTCAAGATGATGGTGCTGCCGGAATTGCACTAGTGACAACCAAATCCTATGATCTATTTGATTCACCAAATGAAGGAGGTGGAAATAGCTTCATGGCTAAAGGCCCCAAGATATCACACCCCTAATATCTTGATTTCGATTGTGATGAAGATGATTTGCTTTACGATGATGACTTGCTATGTGATAAAACTAGTGATATTAATCATAATGAACTTGATAAGTCAATTGATGATGATAAGTTGGAAATAGAACGACTAACTCAAGAACTAAACACTCTTAAGTTAGCTCATGAATCTACTCTTGAAGATCATAGAGAGTTTGTAAGACCTCATGAGAAGCTACACTTCGAGAAGCTCAATTTGGAGCAAGAACATGAATTTCTTAAAGCTATCAATGACGATCTTCAAAACAAGACTTCCTATTATCTTTCCAATCGAAAACTCTTGTCTACATTAATGCCACAAGTTAAATCGAAGCAAACTAGTAACAAAGACAAGAAAGGTTCTTCATCTAGTAGCAACAATAAAAATGCTAAATCCAATGATGTTGCTTCTAGTAGTTCTATTGATTCCACTAATGATGATTCTCTTAGCCAAGTTACACTTGAGCAAGAAAATGCTTTATTGAAAGGAATTATAGAGAAAGGTATCTACAAGAGTCTTGAAGGGTACAAACAATTTGATGAGATTGTACGCAAGCATGGAGGATACCGGAAGAATCATGGTGTTCGCTACTTCAACGCTAATGGAGTTGAATGGGAAGAAGGTCAATATCCCAATCCCAAGTTTTTCCCTCAAAAGGAGAAGTATGAAAATACTCTTCCCAAAGGAACAAAGTTGCAAGATGAACTTCCACCACAAGACCACAAGCTCAAGGGCAAGAACAAACTTCAAGAGGACATTGACTCATATGAAGATGAACCCCAAGCTTTGGTGAAGTGGGTTCCCAAGGCTACTACAAGCTCAACTTCTACAAGTGGTACTTCAACACCAAGAATCCCCATCAACTTGATGTGGGTTCCCAAGAAGAAGAACTAGAAAGTTCTTAAGGGGTGACTCTGCCAATGAAATTCACTCATATTCATTATTAGCAAGGGCTATTTGAAATCAACATCAACCTCATGCAATAGTTCAAGGAGTCACACATTCCCTCAAAGGTAAGCAAGGGACAAGGTAATCAACAAATCAATGGACATCATAACATATGCTTTGCACTGCATGTCCATAGATATCCCTGTATTTATCTCTTGTGTGTTGGGACTAACCCATGTAGGTGAGAAGAGTAAGGAAACAACAAGGATGCTCCCAACTCTTGGTGATCTTCATCAACTTTGAGCATTCACCACTAGCTCACCAACAAGAAGCCTTCATCGACAAAACCCAAGGTTAGTTTATCCCTCTCATGGGGGGATGTCACATCAAGGGGAGCTTTACTCTAAGACTTGAGTTAAAGCGTCTCTTAGTATGTGACAACATTAAATGCTTTATGTAAAAGTGGTAATCCCACTCGAGTATGACCTATGATCAAGTATTCTTACTTGGCTCCTAAGTCAATATACTCATATATAGATGACTTCGTCATCGCCCAAGTGCTTGTTAGATGCTAGAGTGTTTGTGCATGTTGGCCATAATTTCATTTGACATCTTATTGTGTGAGCATGTTGGTCTGCATTTATTTTCTCATTCGAGGATATCCAATTGTTCCTATTTGCCTTTTGATTTATCCTTTGACAATTGGATATACAAGAATGCCTAGGACCACTTCTTTAGCTATCTATGCTTTCTCACCTCATACCCTATTCATGTTGCATCACAAAATTTGAATAAGTGCTCTTTGATCCCTCTGTGTGTGGAGCACTCGGAGTTCCGTATGGACAAGGACCGACCATTAAAATCTCCCAAGTGCATCTCGGTGGAACCAACCGCAAAATCTCAGTCTCCTTGAATACCTAGCGTTGATCTAGTTTTCAAGCTCGGTACTACCGATTCCATCTTCTTGGTTACACCGAGCTTCCCTGTCAATTGACAGTTGAGGAACTCGGTGACACCGAATAGTTAGAATCGGTATCACCTACAATGGTGGGTATATAATCTCTGGATCCGACAGTTCGAAATTTCATTTGTCAAATCGTCATGCCCCAAGCCCTAAGATGCCACAGAAGGACCCCCTGGTCATCGCCTTTGTCCTCCCGCACTCCTTCGCCACTGGGAATCGCCGTTGCCGACGAAATCCTCTCCCTCATCACCACCGTAGAGGATCGACGCCAAACTAGGGTATGGATGCAACCCCTTTTGCGCTCCTTGTCCGATTCTTGCACATTAGATATGAATTTATCTATAAGACACCTCTTGCATGCATTCCTATCCACTCTAAATCCCCTTAGTCTAGCGAATAATAAGTTTTCTAGGGTTTTCCCGTCTGCCCGATAAATCTCGGTGGAATCAAAACAGACATATCGGCCTCACCGATTCTGTCTTTTGTGTTGTTGAGAACTGACTCGATGGAACCGAGTACCCCTTTTAGGTTGTACCGAAAAAGGAGCCAAGTTTCGGCTATGAGAGTCAGTCTGTCTCGGCACCACCGAAATATTTGTTTCGGTTGTACCGATATTTATTTGACATAATGCAAAAACCTTAAAACTACATTGTTCAAATTTCAAAATCCAGACTTATTTGGTGATGACTCATCTTCCTCTGCTCTCCTATATTCTATTCATAGTGTTAGTATGTCAGATCTTGACGACAGTCAGAACTTACCAGAGCAAGGTGTAGATATGAGTTCAGGGACAAGCCCAGAGTCTAGTTCTTTTTCTGATCCACGCACCCCCAGCTCCCATGGGTTGCCTAAGGCTACTACAAGGACAAGGAAGAAGCAAAACTTCAATGAAGCAGATTCAGACTTTATTCCTGAGAAGGCTCTTAAGAAGTCAACAATTCAAGCTACTTCTTCCAGAAGGGTAGTCAGCAAAGTGTATGCACCTTCTGCAGCTATGAGAGCACCTGAGGGTGCTAGAGCTCCAATGACTCTACACCTTGAGTCACCCACAAGAAAGTCTATGCCTAAAAAGGCAGGGGAGAAGAGAGCCAGGAAAAGGATTGTCCATGTGACTAGCAGACCTAGATGTATGCATGAAGCTCCAAATCCTGCTGGAGCTGCTGCTTCTGAGGAGGAGGAGGAACATGTTGAGAAGGCCCCTCCCAAGAAGAAGGCTAAGAAGCTTATGGCAGATGCTACACCTAAGTATGGTACATCCAAAGGTACCAAGCCTACATCCAAGAAAGTTGTTGCTGCAAAACCCAAGAGGACTACCAGAGACATTCCTGCTTGTGAGAAGAATAAGGGTACTACATCCAAAGTTGATGACGATGATGATCTTACTACATTGATGAAACTCAGACCACATCTTCCAGTACATGATGCCATCCACTTAGTTGTTGAAGACATGAAGAAGAGGAAAGACTCAGGATTGAGCGCATGGAGAGCTGTTGATCCATACGCCCAGAGGAAGAAGACTGTCGTGGACTACATGTTCTTCACCAGAGAGCAATAGGAATTTTATGAGACAATGGTGCTTTATAAGAGCCCAACTATTAGCGACATGAGATTTTTTGATTGGAAATTCATAAAGGAGAATGAGGACTACTTTCCAAGTGTCCAAGATAACTTCCACTGCATTGGTCTGGATGAGTTCATTGGCAAAGAACTTACTGCATGGAATGACGAGATGATCATGGAATTCTACTCCAGTGCACATTTCTATGGAGATGGTATAATTGTTTGGATGACTGAAGGAGCAAGGTATGAATCTTCTGTTGATGAGTGGGCTGTGCTGCTTGGAGTTCCACATGTTTAGGACGGTTATTTGGACGTATACTCTGAACCCAAGGCAAGTCACAATGCCATGATGGATATATATACTCCTATCCCAGCAGACAAATTGCATTCCCACAAGCTAGGATCCATCTACTATCTGCAAGCAAGCCTCCATACCATAAACACTATTCTGAGGCACACCTTGATGCCCAAGTCAGGAGATGATAAATGATCCGAGGCTACTCCATTAAGATGTTGATTCATATAGATCAACACACCCGGATCAGAATCAAGGATTTGATTATTGAGACAATCAAGAGGGTTGTCGCTGACCAAAAGCGCTCTTGCTGCTATGCACTCTACATCCAGTTGCTTATCAACTCTCAGTTGGAGAAGCACATTTTTGCTCTAGATCGTCCACACCTGCCCCTACAGCCAGAGCTCGAGGATAACGTCGTGGTGATGAACCCAGAGCATCCCACATCTGCTACAGCACGGGCAGAGGTAGAAGTTGTTCGAGCCGCTAGTGCTCAAGCCCCGAGATCCAGGAATGAGCAAATGGATCTTCTGATCTTAGCCGTTCAGGGAATGTAGAAGGATGTCAAAGGGATTATGGACAATCAAAATAGTCTCTTGAGGATCTTTGAATCAAGCATCAAGACTCTGAATGACAAGGTGGATAGGGCGACGAAGATAGTGATTGAGCTTCGGAAGGAAGTTGACTCCATGGACATCCCTCGGGTTTCTTCTACTGATTCTGATGATGATGAGGATGGATCGCCTCTCAGGCCGTGCACTCAGTTTACTACTCAGGCTAGATCAGCCATAGTGCCTACACCAGATTCGAGGCCCTCTTCATCAGCTCCTGCTCCATCTACTCCAGTTCCTCCAGCTCCATCCACGACATCTATAGACATCTTCATCGACGTCGTTCTCTCGACTCCTTCATCAACAACCAGAGGAGTTCATCCCAAGAACATTTAGATATATGCCTTTGAACTTTTTGGTAACTTGTTGCCAAAGGGGGAGAAGTGTATATAGATCTTTAGGCTTCGAGTGAGAGAGCATTTGGTGTTTGCTCGCTGTTTTCAAAAACAATGATCTTTTTGTGATACTTTCTTGATGATGTTTGATCATACGCTTTTATGTGTGATGCTACTAGTTCCTTTCATCTTAATGCTTATGTGATGATCATTCATCTTTGCTTGATTGTGTTGTGCTATGATGTTCATTCTAATTATTTCTCGCACACCACCAAGTGGTATGTCACATGAGAGAAGTGACCCATGTACCTAATCGATTGTGCATTTGCATTCAAACACAAATCTAAAATAATGCACAAATTTAGGGGGAGATCTTACTTATCACATACTTCTTAAAGCGATGATTATATTCATTGATTATATCTTTGTCGAAGCTTTGATCTATATGTTGTCATCAATTACCAAAAAGGGGGAGATTGAAAGCACATTTGCTCCCTCAATGGTTTTGGTAATTAATAACAACATATATGTCATTGAACTAATGTTTCCACAAGTATATTTCAGGAAAAGTTCAATCATAGGGATGGCAAAAGGATTGGGGAATTACCCCAAGATTCAAGAAATAGGTTGGCCAAACTTCAAGGAAGAGGACTCTACGTTCTACATTTGTGAGAACTCACTTTGAGTCCATAGGAAAGCCAATACTATTAAAAGGGGGTAAAGTTTTGATGATGGACAATATGCTCAAACATGCACAAAGTGACAAGTCACCAAAACATCCACAAACTCTCCCACCAAAGTCTGTCCAAAGCCATATATGCAAAATCGGTGCAACCAACATTCCTATCCCGGTGCCACCGATTCCAAAACCATCGACAGACTCAGCCAAACCCTAACACTTCGGTGCAACCGACACTGCACTGAGTGCCACCGAGTTGGGTTGCCAAGTTACTGGTATGCAGATTTCTCATTTTTGGTCCCACGGAAAATGGTGAATCGACGTCGCCGAGTTTGGTAAATCTGACCGTTGGTCACCTTGTCGGTGCAACCGAGATTTGTATATCGGTCTCACCGAGATTCAAAAGTTACTAACTTTAAGTCACTTCGGTACCACCGATATTTACACACCAGTGTCACCGAGTCTGACTTATTGTGTGCAACGATTGGATTTTTGGAGATGGCTATATATACCCCTCCACCACCACCTACTCGAAATAGAAGCACACAGAACTATTCCATACCTATCATACTTAGTTTTGTGAGAGAGAAGCACCTACCCTTGTGTTGAGATCAAGATATTCCACTCCTACCATATGGATCTTGATCTATAGCCTCCCCAAGTTTCTTTCCACCAATCCCATCTCTTCCACCAAGCCAAATCTATGAGAGAGTAACTGTGTGTTGAGGAGTCTATCATGTTGAAGCACAAGAGCAAGGAGTTCATCATCATTATCGAGCCTATTACCTTTTGGAGGGTGGTGCCTCCAAGATTGGTTAGGTGTCACTTGGGAGCCTCCTACTTCGTGTTGTGGAGTGAACCAAGATGTTTCTAAGGGCAAGGAGATCACCTACTTCATGAAGATCTACCCATAGTG
This sequence comes from Hordeum marinum, assembly GCA_022496015.1. Lineage (NCBI taxonomy): Eukaryota > Viridiplantae > Streptophyta > Magnoliopsida > Poales > Poaceae > Hordeum > Hordeum marinum. The sequence continues at coordinate 239,030,483 of CM039677.1, forward strand.
AGGCTAGTCCTTCGTGGATGGAAGCCGCATGGAATAGTCAAGGTTGCTTCTTCGTGGAACCCTCCGTGGGTAGAGCCCTCCGTGGACTCTCGCGACCGTTACCCTCCTTGGGTTGAAGACTCCATGAACATGAACATACGAGAGCAGCACCTATCGAAACCATGGGAAAAATCATCGTGTCATTACTTGTGTTTGCTTTCCTACCCCTCTATTTATTTACATGTGCAATGTCTTTAATTTTCGCTGCTATACTCTTAGACATGCATGTGTAGGGTGTTACTTGATATGCTATGAATGCTAAAACTTGCCAAGATTTAAAATTGATAAAAAGGAAAAACTTTTATTTGGTCAATTAGTCTAATCACCACCTCTCTAGACCTACTTTCGATCCTACACCGCCGGTACAGCAGCGACGGTTCTTGTGGCTTTGGCGTGACCAGGACCGGCAGAGAGGTGAGGTACCTCTTCAAATCCTGCAGTGCTGCCTTCGCTTCCAAAGTCCATTTCATTGTCCCTAACTTCTTCAAGGTTTTTAAAAAGGGGAGCACATGCTCAGCAGATTTTGAGATGAACCTACCCTCGACAGCAACACAACCGACAAGGCGACACATGTCCTTGACACATCTCGGTGCGTCAGTCTCCTCAATTGGTTTGATCTTGTCGGGCTTCGCCTTGATTCCTCGTTGAGATACAAAGAACCCGAGAAGTTTGCCAGATGGAACGCCGAACATGCACTTCTCGGGGTTGAGCTTCATGTTGATCTTGTGCAGGTTTGCAAATGTTTCTTATAGATCTACTGTCGCGATCCTGAGACTGGCAAGCAGCCCATCGTACTCGGCGGTGTTGTTGATTGATCTCTCCTGGGGAAAGTTCATCTGGATCACATATGTCAGGTGCTCCCCAGTGGGTGCGACAAACATCACTATGACACCGGCGCCTTGCAGCGAGAAAGCTCCATCAAAATACATAATCTATTGGCGATCGGTTTCCTTTTCGGGGAGGGTCGACTCTGGTATCTCTTCGTCGGGTGTTGGGGTCCCTTTTGCAATGAACTCCGCCAAGGCCCTGGTCTGAATGGTCGAAGTGCTTTTGAACTTAAGACCAAAGATTAATAGTTCTAGAGCCCACTCCATGATCCTGTCGGTAGCTTCTAGGTTCCGCAATATCCGCTGCAACGGGAAGCAGGTAACGACGGTTATCTCATGTGCTTAGAAGTAATGGCGCAACTTCCTCAAGGCCATTCGAAGGCCGAACATCAACTTTTGCACACCAGAGTACCTTGACCTAGTCCCCTTTAACAAGGAGCTAACAAAATAGACTGGGCGCTACACCAATTTCTTCTTTTGAACTATTTCTCCTGACTGCGCATATCTTCCTTCATAGGCACAAGACTCCGCCGTAAGCTGTTCCGGTTCGTCACGTGGCGGTCCTGCCGATGTTGTTGCCTCTTCGTCAACCTCTCTTTTGGCCACCTGTGTAGCACTCACCACTTGATTTGTTGTCGCTAGGTACAATGGTACTTGTGGCTTTGGCGCGACCAGGACTGGTAGAGAGGAGATGCACCTCTTCAAATCTTGCAGCGCTGCCTCTGCTTTCGGAGTCCATTTCATTGGCCTTGACTTCTTCAAGATTTTGAAAAAGTGGAGGGCACGCTCAGCAGATTTTGAGATGAACCTACCCAGGGCAGCAACACAGCTGGCAAGGCGGCACACGTCCTTGACATGTCTCGATGCTTCAATCTGCTCAATTGTTCTGATCTTGTCGGGGTTCACCTTGATTCCTTGCTGAGATACAAAGAACCCAAGAAGTTTGCCGGATGGAACGCCAAATACGCACTTCTCGGAGTTGAGCTTCATGTTGATCTTGTGTAGGTTTGCAAATGTTTATTCCAGGTCTGATATGAGCATGGCCCTGTCCTTGGTTTTGACCACTATGTCATCCATGTAAGCTTCCATATTTCTATGCAGCTGGGGTTCAAAACCAATTTGGACTGCTCTGGCAAATGTAGAACCATCACTTTTCAACCAAAAAGGCATACGCAAGAAGTAGTACGTACCACATGGGGTGATAAATGTGGTATTCTCCTCATGTTCCTTGGCCATGAAGATCTGATGATAGCCAGAATAGGCATCAAGGAAAGACAATAGATCGTAGCCGGCGGTGGAGTCCAAAATCTGGTTGATGTGCGGCAAGGGAAAAGGATCCTTGGGGCAGGCCTTATTGAAATCTGTGAACTCAATGCACAGCCTCCATTTCCCATTTTCCTTCGGCACTACGACTGGATTGGCCAACCATGTTGGATGGAGTACTCCCCTGATCAAGCCAGCCGCTTCAAGATACTTCATTTCTTCGGCGATAAACTATTGCCGCTCCAAAGCTTGCTTCCGGAACTTCTGTTTGACAGGCCTTGTGTGAGGGCAAACGGCTAGGTGGTGCTCAATCACCTCCCTGGGAATACCGGCAGGTGCTGCAGCTGCACCCCAGTAGAGCTGGTCAGCGCAAATAAGAGCGCTCTTCGTGTCGGAGTGGATGGTGATGACGCTCATTGGCCCGGGCATCTTCAGCACATTGTAAGCGAAGTGGGTGGCCGCCGTGAACTTGGCCAATGCCGGGCGACCAATGATGCCATTGTATGGAAGCGAAATCTTGGCGACGTCGAAAATGATCCTCTCTGTTCTGAAATTGATGTCACTGCCAAACGTCACCGGCAGCATGACCTTGCCTTTCGGCTGAGTTCTTCCCGAGTTGACTCCTTGTATAGTGCGTGTTGGCTCGAGATCCTCATCGGGAATATGCAGCCTTTGGATAACGTCTGGCTAGATCAGGTTCAGGTTGGCCCCACTATCGACTAGCATCTTCGTCAGCTTGAGGTTGTGGATTCTTGGAGAAACCAACAACGGGAGACACCCAACCGTAGTCACGCGATCAGGGTGATCCTCGGCATTTAAGATGATAGAGGTGTTGGACCATTTCAAAGGTCTCTTGTCACCGATGGAGGGTCCGCCGCATAAACCTCACACACCCACTGTTTAAGTTGGCGGTGGGAGGAATGCGATGTAGCACCTCCTTCGATGCACATCATCTCTGTAGCCTTCTGGAATTCCTGCTCGCTGGACTCGTCGTCCTCTTCGACGACATCGGTGTCTCGTTCTTTTTTGTCGCGGCCGTGGGTGCGTCGGTCCTTCTGTTGCTTGGGTCTGCCGTGGCGACCTCCTTGGCCCACACGCTTCTTGCCGGATCCCTCGGCACCATCCTTGCCCTTCTTCTTATCTCGCCTTTCGTACTCGGTTTTTTGCTTCTTGGCAAGCTTTTCCACTTGCCGGCAATCTTGGAGATCGTGGTCCTTGGTGCGGTGGATCTTGCAATACTGCTTGCCAAAACCCTCCAGCTTGTTGGCAGCCTCCAGGGCATGGTAGGAGGAGCACCCGGCGGTATCATCGTCGGGGCCATCAGCCTTGACCCTTTTGGCGGCGCCGGGGCTACCGGATCCCTCGACGGCAAGCACGGTCTTGCATTTGCGCTTTTTTGTTTCGCCACCGACCCTTCTTTGCCGAGGCAGCGACGTCTTCTTCTTCGGAGTCATCCCCTGTTCCGATGTATTCATTGGGGAGTCTCCTCACTTCTTCGGCCCGAGCAAACTTGTCCGGAAGGAGCGATGGTGCGGACGCAGCTACTCCTAAACTTCCCTCCCGCTACGGAGAAGCTCGACGAATGGAGAGCCACCATTCAGAGCCTCCTCAGACTCACTGCCAAGCTTCAACCCAACGGATCTTCTCTAACCAGTGGTGAGGCGTTGGGAGGCAGAGCCTACGACGGCTACTCAAGGGCGTCGTCCGACCCACGGACGCGCCGCGATCAGCATCACATTCCCCGGTAACGGGGCAAGGAAGAGGCCCAAACCGCCATTAAACAACGTCGAGAAGCGTGCCTCCAATCAGATAGGTGCGCGGGGCCCGCTGTAGACAAGCCTACGTCGGGGTATCCTTTCAGCTTACCTTAAGAGGTAGGCTATCCAGCGTTTACCCATGAGCTACGGCGAGTCCAGTGGCCAAACACCTGCACGTTCAAGCCGGAGGTCCCGGAGAAGTATGATGGCAAAACTCATCCATGGGAATTTCTGAGCGCCTACACCATCGCGGTGCAGGCCGCCGGGGGCCGCGACGATAAAATATTGGCCAACTACTTTCCATTGGTGCTCAAGCCCAACGTCAGGTCATGGCTGATGCACTTGCTGGAGGGGTCCATCGCTTCCTCGGTAGACCTGTGCCACGAGTTTGTTGGTGCCTTAACCCATGGCCATCAACCCCTGGCCAGGAGAGTGATCTGCACATCATCCCCCAAAAGGAAGGCGAAACCCTACGCAAGTAGATCCAGAGGTTCAGCCGCGTCCACCACAACATCCCCGACGTTCACCCTGCTGCCGTTATCAGCGCGTTCCATCAGAACGTATGTAACCACAGGATGCGGGAAGAGGTGGCAATAAACAGGGCCAGGGACGTCGCTGAGCTTTATGCCTTGGTGTACAAGTGTGCTGGGGCCAAAGAAGGGAGGAGACTTCCCGGCAAAGACGTCAAGGCAGGGCATGACTCCAAAGAAGAAAACGCCGCTGCCCCGGCAAAGAAGAGCCGACGGCGAAACAAGAAGCCCAAAGGCAAGATCGTGCTTGCCATTGAGGGATCCGGCAGCCCCAACGCCACCAAAAGGGGCAAGGCTGATGGCCTTAGCGACGATGCCGCCGGTTGCGTCTCCTACCACGCCCTGGCGGCTGCTGACAAGCTGGAGGGTTCCGGCAAGCAAATTTGCAAGACCCACCACACCAAGGGACACGATCTCCAAGATTGAATGCAAGCGTAACAACTTTCCGAGAAGCAAAAAGGCGAGATATGGAGAAGGGCAAGGATGGTGCCGAGGGCTCCGGCAAGAAGCATGCGGGCCAAGGAGGTCACCGCGGCAGACCCAAGCAACAGAAGGACCGGCCTACCCGCGGCCACGACAAGAAAGAACAAGACGACGATGTCATCAAAGATGACGACGAGTCCAGCGAGAGGAGTTCTAGAAGGCTACATAGATGATATGCATAGAAGGAGGTGCTACACCACATTCCTCCCACCGCCAACTTAAACAGTGGGCGTGCAAGGTTAATGTGGCGAGCCCTCCTAGGTGCCCAGAGACCTCTAAAATGGTCCAACACTCCTATCACCTTCGACGCCGAGGATCACCCTGATTGCATAACTGCGGTCGGGTGTCTACTGTTGTTGGTTTCTCCGACAATCCCCAACTTCATGGTGACGAAGATGCTAGTCGATAGTGGGGCCAACCTAAACCTAATCTCGTCAGACGTCATCCGAAGGCTGCAAATTCCTGATGAGGCTCTCGAGCCAACGTGCACTTTCCAAGGAGTCAACTTGGGAAGAACTCAGCCGAAAGGCAAGGTCACGTTGCCGCTGACGTTTGGCTGTGACATCAATTTTAGAACGGAGAGGATCATTTTCGACATCGCCAAGATTTCTCTACCATACAACGGCATCATTGGTTGCCCGTCATTGGCCAAGTTCATGGTGGCCACCCACTTTGCTTACAATGTGCTGAAGATGCCCAGGCCAATGAGCGTCAGCACCATCCACTCCGACACGAAGAGCACTCTTTTTTGCGCTGACCAGCTCTACCGGGGCGCAGCTGCAGCACCTGCCGCCAAGGCACTTGCTCCTGCCGCTGAAGCTCCCTGGGGGAAGAAGACCGCAAGGCCTCTGGCGCACATTCCGAGAAGCGTGCCTCCTCGGAGTGATGTGCTCCCGTTGACGATGTGATAGAGAGCTCCACCGACAAGAGCAAAAAGTCCAAATCCTTCCCATCGGAGGTCAAGAAGGTGCCCACCAAGGAAGATAGCACGGGGGGGGGGGGGAACTTTCACCATAAGCTCCACCCTTTATGACAAATAGGGAAGCACGCTCGTCGTCTTCCTGCGGGAGAATGTTGATGTGTTTGCATGGCAACCATCTGATATCCCTGTTGTTCCCAGGGAGGAGATTCAGCACCACCTAGCCATCTGCAGGAAGAAATCACGCGAGGCCGTCAAACAGAAGGTCCAGAAGCAAGCTTTGGAGCGCCAATAGTTTATCGCCGAAGAAATCAAGAAACTTGGAGAGACTGGCTTGATCAGGGGAGTACTCCATACAACATGGTTGGCCAATCCAGTCGTAGTGCGCAAGGCGAATGGGAAATGGAGGTTGTGCATTAACTTCATAGATGTTATGTCATAGCCCTAGTTTCCTTATGATTCCTAGTGCATTCATGCATGCATTGTTAATTTACAAATGAAAATGAAATGAGGTATGATCAAGTCTCACAATTCAAAATTTTGTCAAATAAGCATTATTAAATTTTGCTCCAAACAAACCCAAGAAAATGTCCCTCGTTCTCTAATAAAATATTGAACTGAGATAAAACTGTCAACCAATATTTTGGATCACAGAAATATTTTATATTGGGATCTTGAATTAATTTAACCCTATTTGCATTGGATATGTATTTTCTATATATAAAATATATGTACAATAATTCTTAATTTCATTATGTGGCATAAGTCATTTATGTCTAGCTCATATAATAATTTTCAGGATTATATAAAATGGCTTGATATTTTATTTTGCGAGAACAAATGTCAGAATTAAAACAAAAATAGAAAATAAAAATAAAAAAGGAAGATCCTCACCTGCAGCTGGACCAGCAGAAAAGTGGCCCACACCAAGGGCAGGCTCGTCTTCTACCTCTGCCAGCGCCACCTCCTGCTTCGCCGTGGCACCCCCTGGCCTCCTATCACCGCCACCAGGATGCCCAGAGTCCTCTAGAACCATCCCCCCCACCCCTTCTGCTCTATCTCCGCCACTCGCCATGGCCGACGACAGCTGAAGCTGCCGCCGCCTCCTCTTGCCTCCCCTCGTGTCCTTGAGCCGCCTCGAAGCTCTGCCACGACCCCCTCGACCTCCCTGTGGAGCCAGAAGCCGCCGGGAGCCCCTCATTGTCGTCCGTCGCCGTCTTTCCCCGCCTCAACCGCCGGAGCTCGTCCTCGATGATTTGCCATCATCCCGGCCTCCCCGAGCTCGCCGTCACCGCCATCTAGCCCGTGGTGAGCCGTTGCTGCTCCTCCCCCTCTCCCCGTGGCTTTTCGCGCTCTCTAGAGGACCACCCCGTCGAGCCCATATGGGTGCCTCCGCGGGATAGCTCGCCGTCTTGCCCTCCGGCAGCCCCATGCCCTCCTGACCCCTCCGGTGGACGCGCGCGAGCACGGGCTCCTCTCCAGTGACCTCTGCGTGTCGAACCGAGCCCCATAGCAATTTCCGGCGAGCCTCCGCCGCGTCGGATGATCGTCGGCGACCACCCTCCGGCCGGTGCCGACATGGCCGGCCGATTAGGAGCTAATCCCCCTCCCAAATCAGCCCACAGCCACTGACAGTGGAGCCCACAAAGGGTCAAACCTCTTGTCAGCACGGGGATTATCCCCTGTGTCACTGACGTGTGGGCCCTGCACGTCAGGTTTGACCTGGACCAGGTCAGTTGACCTGCTGGCGTCATGATGACGTCAGGCTGACGCAATAAGTATTTTCTATAATAGAAATAATTCAGTAAACTCCAAAAATTAGTATAAACTTCAAAAATTCATAGAAAATAATCTCTAAGTCAAATTAAAATAATTTATATATGAAAATTTATCAGAAAAATCCAATGAATCTAATGGTGGAATTTTCATACATGTTAGAGCAAGCTAAATAGGAAAACTTGGACATTTTGTTTAAATCACAATATGCCACTTCACATATGGAGTTGAATTTGAACCTCGGGTTCAAACCATGTTCATTTAACATGTTGATAGATGCATTAGCTCAAACTAGTAACATATTGCCATGCTATTATCATGCATCATTGTGAAGAATTTTCCTTGCTTAATTTGTAGCTTGCTCATTCTTATCGATAGACTTGCGAGACGTAGTTATCGGCGACATCAAAGAACAGGTGAGTTCTTTTGAGAAACAGGCAAGCAAAAACCCTTAAGCATATTCAATACAATCCTATCTGTCGCTCTTGCTCTCATTTCAATGCATTAGGACAACACGTTTCAACTGCTACTTGTGTTGCGATAGATGAACCCACTCCTTTGCATGACCTGTCATTCTCACAGTAAATAGCTAAACCAAACAACCTAGCATACCTGGAAGATGCTTGAGCCATGTTATGCTATAACCATGTTATGCTTGTTATACTTAGAGTTGTGTCAGGTCTGATTCGTCTAGGTGATGAACCGGAGTGAAATGGTTGTGTCCTCATGATGAAGGTTAAGTGTTGAACCCGTTTTGGTAAAGGTAGCGATGAGAGGCCATGTAGGAGTACATGGTGGGTTGTCTCATTGAAGCCACTCATAGGATCCGAGTTCCATGTTTGTGTTCCAAGACTAGCTACTACCACACATTGAGCTCCGGTAACTCGAGCTCTCTCGGCCTATTAACCTACCCTATTCTTAGTCCAGGAGTTGCAGTAGTTCGAAACGTTGATAGGTATGGCACGGCCTGCGAAGTGGATGAACGGCCCAATCGGGACCGGCTTGGGGCCTTGCTCACAATGTTTGCGGTCATGTTGGAAACCTTGGCCGGACTTCCATTATGGGTTCCAACTCAGTTAGGTGACTACCTTGGACGTGATTCATTTAAGGTTAACGTCCGTCACCGACTCCCTTGCTGGGCTTCCGCTTGAAGGTTGCCGAGGTGCCTTTTACATGCACATGGCGATAAGTGGTGGGAGCATGTGTGACGAAGTACACCCCAGCAGGGTAAATTGTCTATTCGAATAGCCACATCCGCGGATATGGACTACTTGGAGACTTGCATTGTTCATAGACAATTTTAAGTGCATACTTTAAAATGCACCAAACAAGTGTGAGTGTTATGGATGGCTTCTCGTAGGAAGACAAGAGAGGATCCATAGTGGTGTATTGAGATGGTGAACATGTGGACTGGTGTGTGCTCTCTCATAGGGAGACGAGAGAGTAGTGGATGCGTTGGTTATATTGTCGTAGTCCAGGATAGCCAAAGGTCAAATCTCGCATTCTACAGTAAACCTCACAATCTCGTTCATTGATACATGATGCATATGTAGATAGTTCTAATGTAAGACTTGCTGAGTACCTTCGTACTCTCTGTTGCTTATTTACATTTTTGCAGAGATAGATGTTGTTTAGTTACATTTCTTCTAACGTTGACATCGATTGCTTAGCTTAGTAACCTGAACAGAGGTCTTGCTCCTATGCTAGGGTCATTGTAGCCTTTCAAGCTCTTCCAGCTGTTTTTGTAGACGTCTATACTTAGACATGTAACTTCTGCTTGTTGTCTGTATGCTCTGAATGTTGGGTCATGCAACCCCTTTCTGTTTGTAACATTATGCTATTACGGCTCCTCGGAGCCTCCTAAATAAATGTTATGTTCTAGAGTTTTGTTGTGATGCCATGTTTTATCTACGCATATCGTGCATAGTGCGTGTATGATTGGAACGCGTTGATATGCGTGGGATTCAACACCTAGTTGTGTGCCTTTAGTAGCCTTCTTTATGGGGAACTGCCTCTTTGTGCTTCCACCGAGCGTTGGTAGCTTGCTACTGCTCTGGACACATTGATTGACCGACATGTATCCTTCTTTGTTGTTGTGTCTATCCCTTCGGGGAAATTTCTCGTGCTATACTGGAGTCCTTGTAGCTTGCTACGACTTGTCTACACACGCTGATGATTGACACCTGCATTGCTAGGTTACGTATGCCTGTTCCTGTATGGATGTGCCAGTTGGGTTATATGACTAGTCATATCGGCCTGGGTTCTTTGACATTTGAATGCTAGCGACACATTCGCATACGTGAGCCAAAATACGCAAACGGTCCCGACCCAGGTAAGGTGGCAGCCGTGGAGATAACCGTGCGTGAGGCCTCAAAGTGATGTGGTGTGTTACATGTTGGATTCTTATGCCTTAGGATCGGGGTCCCGACAGCGTTGGTATCAGAGCTGAACTGCTTGTAGGATTACGAAGCCAAACTGGTCGATATTGAGTCTAGTAATGCTTTAGTAATATAAGGGAATTGATTGTGGAATGGAACGTAAGGCTCTTTTTACTCGTTTCCTCAAGTCACTCTATTCTGGATCACTCTCCTCCTTTATACGGGGATTAAGAACTAGGATTCTCTACCTATCTGCTAGGATGACGAGTTACTAGACCACAGACTCATAGAATGGTTGTTTGATAAGTTTTTGACCCATCAGAGTTATGAGAAGTGATGTTCATGTTCTATGTGTGCCTTGAACCATGTTTTTAAGTGGTTATGCTGCCAAATCTTGCAAAGGTCGCCTCATATTTCTTGCCCGTACAGCCGTCATGTTGTCCGAGTTCACCTAGGATTCTTTGTGAGTTAGTATTCTCCCTTGATTCTGAACCCGGGTTGTTTCCTTCAGGATGTCGCCAGTCAATCGGAGATTTGTTGGTCATAGTCAGAACCATGGAGATGGTAGGGATGAAGAAGATCCTCCCAACCTGCCCCTCTTGGCAGAGGTTATGCTAGAAGTTGAGAGGAGCAAGCATGTCACCAACCGTCAATTGGAGCACATTGAGCATAATACAACCCATCAGCGCAATGAGCTAGTATCGATTAGAGACTTCATCTAGTTGCAACCGCCCACCTTCCATCACTCCATTGAGCCACTAGACGCAGATGATTGGCTCCAAAGTATCAATAACAAGCTGCGTTATGCAAATGTGGCTGAAGGAGACAAGGTCACTTATGCCGCATATCACCTTGAAGGTTCTGCTAGTTTATGGTGGGAGAATTTTGAGGCCATGCGACCTCCAGGCCAAGCTACTTCATGGAAGGAATTCTGTGAGGTTTTTCGTGAGCATCATATTCCACAGGCCCTGATAGATCGTAAGCAAGAGGAGTTTTGCAACCTGATCCAAGGCAAGATGGATGTGGATGCCTATAGCCATGAATTTGAATGCCTCGCGCGCTATGCCCCAAAAAAAGTATCCACAGATGCTAAGAAGCAAGCAAGGTTCAAGAAAGGCCTTAACATGAAGCTTCGTCATGATCTTAGTCTGCATGAGTTTGTTAGCTTCCAAGTTCTTGTGAACAAAGCAATCCAAGCAAAAATGAGCAGGATGACCTACGAGGAATCCCGCAAGCACAGCCGAAATGTTGGATCATCTTCAACATCTACATCCCATAAGCGCAAGATATGGATCCCAAATGCTACTCTTCCTCCAAGATATGCACCGAGGCCATCCTATGTGGCGCCTCGTCTGCTGATGTCAGGTGCTCCCCAAAAGAACCTCATCAATTGAGTGCTCAACCCGGATCCACGTCCCATTCATGGGGCATGCTTCAAGTGCAGTCAGCCTAGACATTATTCAAAGAACTGCCCTTTCCGAGCAAATGTTCCATACTCTTCAACAAGTGGTGCTATTCGTTGCAACCGCCAAGCAAGAATTCTAGTGTCAGGTTAATCATTTATACTCGTGGATGTGTGCACCATGTAACTGCAAAAGAAGCTGAAAATGATGCTAATGTCGTGCTTAAGACGCTTCTTGTCAATTCTCATCCAGCTTCAGTCCTATTTGATTCAGGAGCATCCCACTCCTTCATCTCTGAACATTATGCCTCCTTGCATAACATTGCTTTCAAAGTGATGCCCTCTCCATTAGTAATTCAAAGTCCAGGTTCCAAATGGCAAACTAATGTAGTAAGCCATGGGAACCAAATCCTTGTTGATGGTTTAGTGTTTCTTTCTTCTATGATAGCCCTCAAAACTTCGGACATCAATATCATTTTGGGGATGGACTGGATGACAGATCATCATGCCAGAATTGATTGTTTCACTAGGTCTGTTCAGCTTACCCATCTTTCTGGCCAGGTAGTCAATATCCAAACCCGCTTTCAGAGGGTATGATTTATTCCCTCAATGCCAATCCTCTCCCAGACCTTGAAAATATTCTGGTAGTCCGTGACTTTCTGGATGTATTTCCAGAAGAATTGCCAGGTGTCCCACTTGACAGAGAAGTAGAGTTTGTCATAGAACTTCTTCCAGGAACCGCTCCAATTGCTAGAAGGCCCTATAATATGTCACCCCAAGAGCTAACTGAGCATAAGACCCAACTCGATGAATCTTTGAAGAAAGGTTTCATCTGTCCTAGTTCTTCTCCATGGGCTTGTCCCGTCCTCTTCGTCAAGAAGAAGGATGGTACGGACCGGATGGTTGTCGATTATCGGCCGGTTAATCTGGCCACAATAAAGAACAAATATCCACTCCCCAGGATGAACGATCTGTATGATCAGCTCGCTGGATCCGTAGTCTTTTCCAAGATGGATTTGAGACTAGGTTATCATGAAATCAAAATCAGGAACGGGGACATTCCAAAGACGGCTTTTGTCACCCGTTATGGCCAATACGAGTACACCGTCATGTCCTTCAGTCTAACCAATGCCCCAGCCACCTTCTCCCGTTTAATGAACTCGATCTTAATGGAGTATTTGGACAAATTTTTCTTGGTTTACCTCGATGATATCCTCATCCACACGAAGAACGATGAAGAACATGCTGAGCATCTTTGGTTTGGTATTGATGAAACACCGAGAGCACCGCCTTTACGCCAAATTCTCCAAGTGTGAATTCCGGTTGCCAGAAGTGACCTATCTAGGCCACGTAATTTCTGCAAAAGGTATTGCTGTCAATCCCCAGAGAGTTCAAGCTGTCCCTTATTGGACTCAACCTGAATTGTTGAAGCAAGTTAGGAGTTACCTTGGCTTAGCGAGCTATTGTTGCCGCTTCGTTGAGAACTTCTCCAAAGTTGCCAAACCTCTAACTGAACTCCTCAAGAAGGATAATAAGTTCAAGTGGAATCCAAAGTGTGAGGAAAGTTTTCAGGAGATGAAAAGACGACTGACTACTACCCCGATACTTGTACCCCCAGATTTCACAAAGGACTTTGTTATCTACTGTAATGCTTCCCGACAAGGTCTAGGTTGCATTCTTGTGCAAGATCATCATGTGATTGCCTATGCATCTCGACAGTTGCGTCCACATGAGGAAAATTATCCGACACATGATCTAGAACTTGCCGCAGTAGTCCATGCACTAGTCACTTGGCGACATCACCTTCTGGGTAATCGTTGCAAAATATTTAGTGATCACCAGAGTCTCAAATATATATTCACCCACCGGATTTGAATCTCAAGCAAAGCAGGTGGATTGAGTTGATTACGGGCTACGACTTAGGAATATCTTACACCCCTGGCAAAGCCAATGTCATGGCTGATGCACTAAGTCGTAAATCCTATTGGAATAACCTCATGTTGCTACAAAGTCAGCCACTTCTCCACGAGGAATTTCGTAAGTTAAATCTTCACGTTGTTCCTCGAGGATTCCTTTCTACCTTGCTGGCGAAACCAACTCTTGAGGATCAGATCATAGCTGCCTAGAAATAGGATATGGGAATTTCTCGTATCAAGAGCCACCTTGCCAAGGGAGTTGCTCGTTCTTTCTCGGTAAATGATCAAGGTGTTGTTTTCTTTGAGGACCTCTTGGTGATTCCCAAGAAGCAACAACTTCAGGAACTAATTTTCATTGAAGCTCATGATTCTCCTCTCACAATTCATCCTGGTAGTACTAAGATGTATCAGGATCGACGCGAGAGGTTTTGGTGGACCCGGATGAAGAGGGAAATCGCTCAATTCTTTGCTAACTATGATGTTTGTCATCGCGTTAAAGCAGAGCATCAATGGCCTGCTGGTACCCATCAGCCCTTGGCTATTCCCGAGTGCAAATGGGACAAGGTCGGTATGGATTTCATCACCGGTTTCCAAGGACCAAGAAAGGGAATCATGCCATCTTCGTGGTCATTGATCGCCTTTCAAAAGTTGCTCATTTCCTTCCAGTTCGAGAAAGTATAACTGCTAGTCAGTTAGCAGACTTGTATATTTCTCGAATAGTGTCTCTTCATGGTGTTCCTTTAGAGATAAATTCTGATCGTGGAAGTCTTTTCACTTCTCAATTTTGGGAAAGTTTCCAGAATGCTATGGGAACACATCTCTCCTTTAGACCACTTATCACCCTCAGTCAAGTGGTCAAGTAGAAAGAGTCAGTCAAATTCTTGAAGATATGCTCAGAGCCTGTGTTATCTCATTCGGAATGAATTGGGAGAAATGTCTTCCATTTGCCGAATTTGCTTATAACAACAGCTTCCAGTCTAGTCTGGGCAAAGCTCCTTTCGAAGTTCTGTATGGATGAAGATGTAGAACACCATTAAACTGGTCAGAAACCGGTGAAAGACAATTCTTTAGACCGGATATGATCGAGGATGTAGAAGAGCAAGTTCACATCATTTGTGAGAATGTGAAAACCGCCCAATCTCATCAAAAGAGTCAATATGACTGTCGTCATAAGGATGTAAGTTATGAAGTTGATGAGAAGGCTTACCTTCACGTTTCACCTCTTAAGGGTACCCACCGTTTTAGTAGCAAAGGCAAATTGGCTCATCGTTACATTGGTCCTTTTTGCATTTTTGCTAAACAAGTAGAGGTTGCCTACCAATTGGAACTACCCCTACAGCTTTCCAAAGTTCATGATGTGTTCCACATTTCTCAACTCAAGCGTTGCTTAAAGGATCCTATCCGTGAAGTAGACCACGAAACGCTTGATCTCCAAGATGATCTTTCATATCGAGACTATCCTGTTCGTATTCTTGATGAAGCCGAGCCCAGCACTCGACGTTGCAACATGAAGTTTCTGAAGGTTTAGTGGTCACACCATTCCGAGGATGAAGCAACCTGGGAGCGCGATGATCGTCTTCGTCTTGAGTACCATGCACTCTTCCCGACTACTCCTGAATCTCGGGGCGAGATTCTTGTTTAGTGGGGGTGAGTTGTCACAGCCCTAGTTTCCTTATGATTGGTAGTGCATTCATGCATGCATTTTTAATTTTCAAATGAAAATGAAATGAGGTATGATCAAGCCTCATAATTCAAAATTTTGTCAAATAAGCATTATAAAATTTTGCTCCAAACAAACCCAAGAAAATGTCCCTGGTTCTCAAATAAAATATTGAACTTAGATAAAATTGTCAACCAATATATTGGATCACAGAAATATTTTATATTGGTATCTTAAATTAATTTAACCCTATTTGCATTGGATATGTATTTTCTATATATAAAATATATGTCCAATAATTCTGAATTTCATTATGTGGCATAAGTCATTTATGTCTAGCTCATATAATAATTTTCAGGATTTTATAAAATGGCTTGATATTTTATTTTGCTAGAAAAAATGTTAGAATTAAAACAAAAACAGAAAATAAAAATTAAAAAACGCAGAGCCTCACCTACAGCTGGCCCAGCAGAAAAGTGGCCCAGCCCAAGGAAGGCTCCTCTTCTACCTCTGCTAGTAGGCAGAGGCGAAGCCGAGCACGACCATGCGCCATCGCCACCTCCTGCTTCGCCATGGCACCCTCTTGGCCTCCTATCGCTGCCACGAGGATGCCCGGAGTCCTTTGGATCCATTCCCCCCCTCTGCTCTATCTCCTCTGCTTCTCCCTCCCCGCCGCTCGACATGGCCGACGATAGCTGAAGCCGCCGCTGCCTCCTCTGGCCTCCCCTCGTCTCCTTGAGCCGCCCCGAAGCTCTGCTGCGACCCCCTCGACCTCCCCATGGAGCCAGAAGCCGTTGCGAGCCCCTGATTGTCGTCCATCGCCATCTTTCCCCGTCTCGGCCGCCGAAGGTCCTCCTCGACAATTTGCAATCGTCCCGGCCTCCCAGAGCTTTCCGTCACCGCCATCTAGCCCGCGGTGAGCCGCTGCTGCTCCTCCCCCTCTCCCCGTGGCTTTTCCCGCTCCCTAGAGGACCACCCCGTCGAGGCCATACGGGTGTCGCTGCAAGAGAGCTCGTCGTCGAGCCCTCTGGCAGCCCCGTGCCCTCCTAACCCATCCGGTGGACGCGCGCGAGCACGGGCTCATCCCGAGTGGCCTCCGCGTGTCTAACCGAGCCCCATAGCAATTTTTGGCGAGCCTCCGCCGCGTCGGATGATCGTCGGTGACCACCCTCCAGCCGGTGCCGACGTGGTCGGCCGATTAGGAGCTAATCCCCCTCCCCAATCAGCCCACAGCCACTAACAGTGGACCCCATAGAGGGTCAAACCTCTGGTCAGCGTGGGGATTATCCCCTGTGTCACTAACGTGCGGGCCCCACACGTCAGGTTTGACCTGGACCAGGTCAGTTAACCTGCTGACGTCATGATGATATCAGGCTCACGCGATAAGTATTTTCTATAATATAAATAATCCAGTAAATTCCAAAAATTAGTATAAACTTCAAAAATTCATAGAAAATAATCTATAAGTTAGATTAAAATAATGTATATATGAAAATTTATCAGAAAAATCCAATGACTCTAATGGAGGCATTTTCATACATGTTAGAGCAAGATCAATAGGAATAGTTGGACATTTTGTGTAAATCACAATATGCCACTTCACATATGGAGTTGAATTTGAACCTCGGGTTCAAACCATCTTCATTTAACATGTTGATAGATGCATTAGCTCAAACCAGTAACATATTGCCATGCTATTATCATGCATCATTGTCAAGCATTTGCCTTGCTTAATTTGTACCTTGCTCATTCTTATCGATAGACTTGTGTCAGTTATCGATGACATCAAAGAACGACTGAGTTCTTCTGATAAACAGGCAAGCAAACCCCCCTTGAGCATATTCGGTACAATCCTATGTCTCGCTCTTGCTCTCATTTCAATGCATTAGGACAACGCGTTTCAACTTCTACTTGTGTTGCGATAGTTGAACCCACTCCTTTGCATGACCTGTCATTGTCACAATAAATAGCTAAACCAAACAACCTAGCATACCTGGTGGATGCTTGAGCCATGTTGTGCTATAACCTTGTGTTATGCTTTCTATGCTTTGAGTTGTGTCAGGTCTGATTCGTCTGGGTGATGAACCAGAGTGAAATGCTTGTGTCCTGATGATGCAGGTTAAGTGTTGAACCCGTTTTGGTAAAGGTAGCAATGAGAGGCCATGTAGGAGTACATGGTGGGTTGTCTCATTGAAGCCGCTCATAGGAGCTGAGTTCCGTGTTTGTGTTCCAAGACTAGCTACTACCGCACATTGAGCTCCGGTAATTCGAGCTCTCTCCGCCTATTAACCTACCCTATTCTCAGTCCAGAAGTCGCAGTATTTCAAAACGTTGGTAGGTGTGGCACGGCCTGCGAAGTGGATGAACGGCCCTCGCAACATTTGAAGTCATGTTGGAAACCTCGTCCGGACTTCCATTATCGGTTCCAACTCAGATAGGCGACTACCTTGGACGTGAGTCGTTGAAGGTTAACGTTCATGGCCGACTCCCTCACTGGGCTTTCGCTTGAAGGTTGTCGAGGTGCCTTTTACGTGCACATGGCGATAAGTGGTGGGAGCATGTGTGACGAAAGTACACCCCTGCAGGGTAAATTATCTATTCGAATTGCCACGTCCGCGGATATGGTCTACTTGGAGACTTGCATTGTTCATAGACTATTTTAAGTGGATACTTTAAAATGCACCAAACAAGTGTGAGTGCTATGGATGGCTTCTCGTAGGAAGACGAGAGAGGATCCATAGTGGTGTATTGAGATGGTAAACATGTGGACTCATGTGTGCTCCCTCGTAGGGAGACAAGAGAGTAGTGGATACATTGGTTACATTGTCGTAGTCTAGGATAGCCAAAGGTCAAAGCTCGCATTCTGCAGTAAACCTCACAATCTCGTTCATTGATATATGGTGCATATGTAGATAGTTTTGATGTAAGACTTGCTGAGTACCTTCATACTCACTGTTGCTTATTTACATTTTTGTAGAGATAGACGTTGTTCACTTACGTTTCTTCTGACGTTGACATCGACTGCTGAGCTTAGTAACCCAGACAGAGGTCTTGCTCCTATGGTAGGGTCGTTGTAGCCTTTTAGGCGCTTCCAGCCGTTTTTGTAGATGTCTGTACTCAGACATGTAACTTCCGCTTGTTGTCTGTATGCTTTGAATGTTGGGTCATGCGACCCCTTTCTGTTTGTAACATTATGCTATGATGGCTCCTCGGAGCCTCCTAAATAAATTTTATGTTGTAGAGTTTTGTAGTGATGCCATTTTGTATCTACGCATATCGTGCATAGTGTGTGTATGATTGGAATGCATTGGTATGCGTGGGACTCGACACCTAGTTGTGTGCCTTTAGTAGCCTTCTTTACGGGGAACTGCCTCTTTGTGCTTCCACCGAGCCTTGGTAGCTTGCTATTGCTCTAGACACATTGATTGACCGCATGTATCCTTCTTTTCTGCTGTGTCTGTCCCTTCCGGGAAATGCCTTGCGGTGTACTGGAGTCCTTGTAGCTTGCTATGACTCGTCTACACACATTGATGATTGACACATGCATTGCTGGGTTACGTATGCCAGTTCCTATATGGATGTGCCACTTGGGTTCTATGACTAGTCATGTTGGCCCGGGTTCTTTGACATTTGAATGATAGCGACACATTCGCATACGTGAGCCAAAAGACCCAAATGGTCCCGGCCCAGGTAAGGTGGCAGCCGTGGAGATAACCGTGCGTGAGGCCACAAAGTGATGCGATGTGTTACATGCTGAATTCTTATGGTTTAGGATCGGGGTCCCGACATGTCAATAAGGTGTAACGCCCAGGATGCGCGCCTATCCTTATTAAGACGCGGGGGTCTCGTAAGGGATAGAGGCGCATCTCATCGTTTCGCAAGTGCGGCAATTCATTGCATACATTTATGAAAAGAGAGTATATGAGGTGGCTTACACTCGCCACATGCTAATTACAATTCACTGAATTATTCAGTCATTATACAGAAGGCAGGGTTCGTCTAGGGATGAAATCAAACGAAGAAAAGAAGCAATGAAAAGCGCCTTGCTATCCCACGGATCATGACCATGGCCGCTCTACTCATCAGGATACGTGACATATATCCTGCCACGCTCTTCATCGTACTCCCACTGGAGCTGGGACACATCATCTGGGACGAACTCATCAAGACCCGCACCTCTATTGTTGTAGTAATCTATGAGCCACAGAGGACTCAACAATCATATAACCCGGGTACCGAAACTATGTAAGCTTATGGGTAGGATGGGGGTAAGTGTTGAGTTTGCAGCAGCACTAAGCATTGTAAGGTGGATTACTTACGAGAACATGAATGGAAATATGTGGTCTACGATAAACGTTCTAGAACTAGCATGATCGCTAAGTGATCCTAATCACGTACCTACGGCAAACATAACCCCACCGTGTTCTCTCTCGGTTCATGTTCACAAGTAGAGACGATCATGGTTACTCACACAGTTGGTGTATTTCATTGGAGTTTAGTTCAAGTTTACTATAATCGGGTGTTAAACAAATATCCAAGTTGCCACATAACCGCGGGCATGGCTTTTCGAAAGATTTAACCCTGGAAGGGTGCTCCACCAAAATCCATCATAAATTAACCACACTCCATGGGAATAACCTCGACCACGGATCTCGTGATCATCCTAGGCCACTCCAAAGAAAAACCAACACCTCGTGATATCCCGAAGAAGATCGGAGTTCCTCACGCAAGCCACTCGAGAAAGGTAAAATAAGTCCAGCAAGACTGCCCGATGTGTCGACGAACCTGAGAAGAGCCACGTATCTTGTTCTCAGGACACGACCAGATGAGCGCAACGGACGGTGGTTTGATAGAAATCTCCCGAGTTGCCCCGGGTTGGCTCCGCACATGACTCTAGTTTGGACCAACACTCATGAGGAGCATTGGCCTGGGTTGTTGATTAATTATCCACGGGGTTGCAATGCCCTATGCAATTTTATTAAGTTGTTTAAGCAAATAGTACCAATGTTGGGTCTTGCCAGACAAGTCTTAATCTCACCCAAATAATAAAGGGGATCCCCATAACAACCCCGAGCATGTTAGGAGTGTAAAGTATGGAAACATAACACCGGTAAAAAAAATCTAGGGCGGTCAAACTGGAACAAAACACCGATCAAAAGGCCAAGCCTTCCACCATAACAAATATATATGTGCATTAAATTAAATAGCAGAAAATATTGTGATATCCCCAGGTATCCATGTTATCACATGGAAGCAACCTGCACCTGCAACTAAGAATGCTATAAGAGGGGCTGAGCAGCAGTAACTTAGCCGAACAAGGTTTGCTAGGTACTAGAGGGGTTAGAGGCTATCATGGCAATGTAGGAGGCTTGACATTCGCGTCTACCCTGGATCCTTGTAGTGGTACTCTCCTGGATCCTCGTAGTGGTACTCTCCTGGATCCTTGTACTCAGGTTCAACACTCACGTCTACCCAAGAGAAACAGCAACCATAAAAAACCAACCAAGGTGCAATGCACAAACAAGATGATGCATGATTCCTTGAAGTATTTAACATGGCAATGCTAAGCTAGTCAAGCTTCCCATGCAATAGTTAATTTATTTACAATTCTGTATAGAACCTCATGTTAAGTTGTTTGAACATGCATGATCATGACAAAAATGGATGCTTCATGCAAATTCGATGCAAATCAATATGAAGTACATAAGAAATGGAGTAACGGTTCTCACGATACGCTCACAACAAGGTACAAAGACAAAATACAAGACAATGAAGGCCATGGGCTATTCCTTGGCATTCCAAGGTAGCCACTGGTTAGGCAATGAAAAAGCAACAACGTTAGAGCCAAAGATCAATCAAAACAATGGAGCATAGCTCCCACAAGCCACAAAACACCAAACACACAACCTGCCTCGAAACAACAACATAGCAACTTAGACAGCCAATATTTAGAGCTACAGGATGTTTCCACCCTCAAACAAAGTATGTACACAAACTACATAACCTGCTTATCAAATCATCCAACTACAAATACTGGAAAGGAAGCCTGTAACACTAAGCATGAAGCTCACAAGATGACATGATGAAACAGATTCTAGGGACTTAGTGAAAATCACAGTTTTCTGGAATCTAAGCTAAGCTGATAGCAACTTGACAGCAAAAATTAATGGTGATAGAGACCACCTCATGGCATGCAAATTAACAGCATGGTAGAGGTCAACATCTACTTCAAAACACTAGCACTAAGCTTGATCTAAAACACAACATATCACTTGGTAGCGTCAACTCATCATGGCATAAAAATATTAACAGATTCTCAGACTTAGAAATATTTAGCAAGTTGAAAACAGCAACAATTTAATAGCCACTTTGGAGCATGGTTCCCACTTGTATGCAAGTTTATCATGACAAAAGTAAATACCATGGCATTCTACTCATGAAAAACTACCACTTACATGTTGATACAAAGTTCATAGCAAGCATGGATTAATTCTATCTAAAATGACAAAATGGCACCTTGTGAAAAAATGACATTTTGTCAAACTTTCTCAAATGAAAAAACAAGTTGCACCAATGGATTCCTTGGGTGATTAGAACCCAAAATCATATATCATACTCATATACTTGCATGGAGCAACATGGCACAACACTAGCTAGAAGAATACCATACAATCTTATAAGTGAAAACTTACTAGAAGTGCTCATGTACAAAAGTGCTCATACCAGATTTAGAAATATATCCAAAAAAAGAAATAAACTATTTAACACTAATAACACAAAACAAAAATAACAGAAAACAATATTTAGGAGGGGGGCCCACCTGGCATAGGCACCAGGGCCCCACTGTGGATGACAAGTGGGGCGGGGGCCCACTTGTCATACACACCACACACATACACACATATACCCACTACCACACACACAGCTCTGGATGTGCTGCCACAATAGATCCACCACTACACACACATGCAGGCACACACACACTTCACATAGGCGCACGGGATCCGGGTGTAGCCACACCGGATCCCCAACACCACGCACACACTCACAACCAATCAAAAATAGGAAAGGGGGGGGCACGACTGGGATCGAACCCATCACCGCGAGGTCGATGCCCAAGTCGAATGCCACTTTGCTACTCACGTTCGTCTACACAGGAGGGGTTCTCGCTGAATAACTACTAACGCGCACGGCTTAACCTGACGAAACTGAAACTGACACACACACTCACTGACAGAGAACGGCGGCGAAACTCCGGCGACACGGACCTCCTGCGGGAGCTGAGGGAACCTGCGGGGAGATGTTCCCCTGATCATCTCGCGACGAGGGGGACAGAGGTGCGGCCTTCAAGTCCATGCCTTGGGCTGAACGGTGGCGATGCGAGGAGCTACGGTGACCGGAGTGGCAACGACTACAAAGAGGGGACGTGGCGGCTCACCGAGGGGGGGACGACAACGGCTTGGATCGTAGATAAGAGGAGGAAGAAGGACGACGACGCGAGCCCTGAGCGGAGGAAGAATAGGCACGCGGCTTCTGGGATGCGGGAAGACCAGGAGGAAGCCATCGACGCGGGGCCTCTCTCTGCGCCCTAGCGTCGGGAACGGGGCGTGGACAGTACTGACGAGCACCGCGGCATCCCGACAATGACGAGTGGCCACCGAAGGCGATGACGACAACGACGAAGACATCGACGCTCTGCTCTCTCTAAACCTCATTCACTCTGAACCTTACCTGACAGAAGAAGAAGTAGGAGCGGATGATGTAGAGGAGGAAGGGGAGCGGCGGCAGCGAGGGGGAAGAGGGTTACCCTAGGGATTAGTGCACTTATAATGGGAGGACAGGGGGGAGCGAACGACGCTGGCCTCGGCGTCTGTGAGGACTTCACGGCGTCGGGAGCGCTCTCACTCTCTACGAACCTGACGGGGGAGGACAACGGGGCAGGTCCCCGCTAGTTGCTGGGATGGGCCGCACTAAGGAGGAGGAAAGCCCACTAGCACTCTCTCTCGCAGGAAAAACAACAGGGTTTCCTTTTAAAAAATCAGAAACACAAGAAAACACCCAGAGAGAAAGAGAAGGATTTTTGCTAAAACAAAAATACTTTGGCACTCGAATAGACATGCCCTATTTAATAAAAATAACAAGATGATTTTAAGGACAAGTAATTAAATACTTTTAAAGAAATAACCAGCCCCTGTTTATTGCCAAACCCCATGAGTCCAAATTCAAACAACAAGAAGAGCACCACATTCCTACTCTATATGAAATCCCCTAACAGCAGAACATTTTTAACAGATTTTATTATCAAGTTAATTCTCATGAAGAAAAACAAAAGGAATAAATGGTTTAGGTATAGTTTTGAAACTGAAGATGAGGGAGGGAGTTGTTGCCCACACATGCACACAAGACCAGCTATCAAGCAACACACGATGCAAATGAAATGCTGAGCATGATGCATGATGCATGAGATGGAATGGCACGAAGCAAGATCATACTACATTCAAGGCACATAGCAACACATAGGTTCACAGGAGTTACATGACCAAAATGGCAAGGGGGGCACTTGGGCTGTTACAACTCTCCCGCACTACAAGAGGATCTCGACCCGAGATCTAAGAACGAAAGAACTCTGGATATGCAGAACGGAGAAGATCCTCACATTCCCAAGTAGCTTGTTTGTCGGAATGATGAGACCACTTCACCTTGAGAAACTTGATTGATTTGTTGTGAGTCTTACGCTCAATTTCTTAGAGAAGCCACTGGATGCTCACCATAAGAAAGGTCTTCCTGGAGATCAATGTCTTCGAGGTCAATGGTACGCTCGGGAGTCTTGAAGCACCTTCGGAGCTGAGAGACATGGAAGACATCATGCACATTTGCGAAATTCGAAGGAAGCTCTAGTTGATAGGCAAGTTCACCTCTCTTGCCAACAACTCTGAAAGGACCCACAAAGCAAGGGGATAGCTTCCCTTTGATTCCAAACCGCTGAGTGCCCTTCATGGGAGAAACTCTAAGATGGACAAGGTCATCAACTTGGAAGGAGACATTCCGATGTTTGTTATCGTAATAACTCTTCTGTCGGGATCGAGATGCTTTGAGGTTCTCACGAATGACACGACACATCTCTTCTACTTCGGTGATCATGTCATTAGCGGAATTTGATGCTCACCAGTTTCAGACCAATTGAGCGGAGTACGACACTTCCTGCCGTAGAGAATCCCAAAAGGGGTCTTGCCTGAGCTAGCCGGAAAGTTGTTGTTGTATGAAATTTCAGCATATGGAAGGCAATCTCCCCATTTCATGCTGAAAGAGATCACACAGGCCCTGAGCATGTCTTCGAGGATTTGATTGACTCTCTCAACTTGACCACTTGTCTACGGATGAAATGTCGTGCTAAAATGGATCTTTATTCCCATAGTAGTCTGGAAGGACTCCCAAAACTTGGAAGTGAAGAGGCTTCCAGGGTCAGATGAGATGAGCTGAGGAATACCGTGCAAAGAAACTATCCTTGACGTATACAGCTCTGCTAGCTGAGATACAGAGATCGACTCTTTGACCGAAAGGAAATGGGCAACGTTGGTCAGCTTGTCGATAACCACAAAGATGGCATTGTTTCCCTTCTTGGACTTAGGAAAGCTAGTGATGATATCTATCTCCATGTGGTCAAATTTCCACTCTGGAATAGTCAAAGGCTGAAGGAGACCTGCTGGACATTGATGTTCCGCCTTCACTCTACAAAAAACATCACACCCGTTCATGAACTGAGCAATTTCACATTTGATGCGAGTCCACCAAAAGGTTTACTTGAGGTCCTGATACATCTTGGAACTGCCTGGATTAATGGATAGGAGTGAATTGTGTGCTTCGTCCATGATAACCTTCTTGAGATCACCTTTTGGAACCACCAGACGGTCCTCAAAGAACAAGGTATCTTTGTCATCAACGCGAAAGCACTTGAACTTCGGAATGCCCTTGGCCACACCTTTCTTCACTTTCTTCACCATCGAGTCAAGAAGCCGAGCTTGGTGAATGTGATCTTCCAGGGTCAGAGAGACTTGAAAATTGGTGAGAAATCCTTGCGAAATCATTTGAAGGTTGAGCTTGCGAAAGGCTTCACAAAGCTCAGGCTGAAGGGGCTTCATGACAAGACTATTGTAGTACGCCTTTCGGCTGAGAGCGTCTGGAATGAAATTTGCTCTTCGAGGAGTATACTCGAAACTAGGGTTGAAGTCCTGAAGCATTTCCACCCAATGAGACTAGGTTGAGTGAAAATGTACTTCAGGCTCTTGTGATCGGTGTACACCTCAACTAGTCTACCAAACAACAAATGCCTCCAAGTCATTAGAGCATGCACAACTACCGCCAACTCAAGATCATGAGTAGGGTAGTTCTTCTCCGTAGGCTTCAACTGACGCGAGGTATAAGAAACAATCACTTCTTATCTTGCATGAGAACTCCACCAAGGCCTTGGAGAGAAGCATCATAGAGAACTTGGAAAGGCTTTGATTCCTCGAGAGGAACAAGAACTAGAGCTGACATCAGTCTCTGCTTGAGCGTATTGAATGCCACATCACACTCAGGAGACCAAGCATACTTGACATTCTTCTAGAGGAGATTGGACAGAGTCTTAGCAATCTGAGAGAAGTTCTCCACGAATCTTCTGCGGTAACTAGCAAGCCCGAGAAAGCTATGAAGCTGCATGACATTCTGAGGAGGCTCCCACTTCAGGATTGCCTCCACTTTCTCAGGGTGCACTTTGATGCCCTCGGCAGAGATCTCATGCCCAAGCTACATCACTTCATTGAGACAAAACTCACACTTGGAAAACTTCGCATATAATCGCTTCTCTCCTAACTTGTCAAGCACAAGCCTAAGATGCTCTGCATGCTCTTCTTCGGTCCCCGAGAACTCAAGAATATCATCCAAATAGACCAAGATGAACTCATTCTTGAAAGGGGAGAATATGAAGTTCATCATTCTTCAGAAGGTTGGAGGAGCATTGGCAAGACCAAAAGACATGACGGTGTACTCATAAGAGCCAAAACTCGTCCTGAAAGCAGTCTTTGCAAATGCGAATCTGATGGTAGCCCATGCGAAGATCAAGCTTGGAGAAAACCTTGGCGCCTTTCAGTTGTTCAACAACTCATTGCTGTTGGGAAGTGGGTACTTGTTTCTGATTGTCTTCTTGTTAAATGGACGGTAATCGACACAAAGTCGACCTGTGCCAACCTCCTTGTTGACAAACAAAACACCACAACCCCATGGAGAAGAACTTGGTTTGATTAGACCCAGACGTTCATGTTCATCTAGCTGCTTCTTCGACTCTTTCAGCTCTTCAGGGCCAAGTTTATAGGGGCGCCTGCAAACCGGTCCAGTTATAGGTTCAAGATCAATCACAAACTCGACTAGCCGGTGTGGAGGCATTCCTGGCAATTCTTCGGGAAATAAGACATCTTCATACTCACAAACCACCGGAATTTGAGAAATAGCTGAGATTTCACCCTTCTCATTAAGAGCAAAGAGACGGATTGTGTTGGGGATATGACCCGCTGAAGAGGCTCCGGGTCTTGTTGTTGGCTCGTGAGCCGGCCCAAAGATGAGCTGTAAGACTAGTGGCCCAAGAAGATAGGCAGCTCACGGTGTGGGCCATACGACAGCCCGGACGGAGAAGACCCGGGCGTGCAAGCCGACTCACAGACAGCTTAGTCAAGAAGATAGAGAGAGACTCGGTTAGCAATTGTAACAAACCGGATGTCCTAACCTCTTATATAAAGGCAGACCCGGGGCGACTTAGGGGGCAGGTAATCGAGAACTAGATCAAGCTTCTAGCTCCTTGTAATCGATATGCAAGCAATACAAACACAAGCAGGACGTAGGCTATTACCTCGATTTGAGGGGCCGAACCTAGGTAAATCCGTGTCTTTTGTCCCGACTAACACCTTTGGGTCCACCCCGTTAGCAATGGCCTCGAACCTAAGTCCGTTCACCCAGACATCTACCATGATAAAACCACGACAGTTGGCGCCCACCGTGGGGCTAGCGCTTGGTGGTGTTGAGTTCTCAAAGGGCTCTCTCCTAGGGCTCGAAGGATACGTGGTCGGAAGGATGAGGAAGAGTTGCCGCGGCCAGCTCTACAGCGACGACGCCGGCTGGGGGCTTGATGCTGGCTCTGTGGAGTATGGATTCCGGGTTCCGTTCGGTAGGATCTAGGTTTTCATCGGAAGGGTTGATGGATCTACACCCGGGCCGGACGTCTGCACCAACATCGTCGAGCCAGCTCGGCGTGTCCAATCTACGCGTGTTGTGCAGCCCGCCCGTGCCCGTCCGGGTCAAAAGCACGTTCTCGTGGGCTTCACTCAAGGCATGGACCTGGAAGCATCCGGGTCACATGGAACTCTCATTTGCTCGGAAGATGAGTCCTCCGGTGGGGAGATAGAATCAGTGTACCGGCTCAGCAACGGTGGCCTTGGGGGCTACCACGACAACTATTCTAAGGTGGAGGGCGTTGAGGCGGATGCTCGGAGCCCCCCGGTTCATGCGGCGATGTTCATGGCAGGATCGTCTTCAGCCGCTGGAGACACAACTGCGGGAGCTGCCGCAGCGGGTGATAGCCCGCCGCCGCCTGCTCAGGTTCTAGTGGACTTGATGGACGAACTCACAACTCTCATGACCACAGAGGTAACACCGGATAATCAAGCAGCCAGGAATCTAGAGGTGGCACGGATCAAGGGCCGGATGGCAGAGGAACGACAAAGCATGGCCGAGCTAAAGACCCAGATGGAGGAAGAAGCGGAGCGTATCAAGGCTGATTCTTTCCATCTGGAGCTGAAGCAGAGGTCAGCGGCTGCGGTGCACCGGAGGAGGCATCAATCTCGTCTACCAGAATGTTACGAAGCGAGGAACCTTTTTAACACCCCTGGCGCGGGATGGGTTATGGGTGCACCGGAGAGCCACCCGATGGAGCGACCGGTGACTCACCCACCCCAGCATAACCAAATCTCACCTAGGGCTTTTCCAACACCGGCGGGTCATTACTCTATCCCGGCCGAGAACATGGTGGCAGCGGCCGCCCGGCTTGAGACAATTCCCATCCTAGATGAGGCACCCTTTGCAGAGGATGTGCGAAACGCCATTGGGTATTTACAGACAGCCATGGCCCAGCAAGAGAGGTATGCTCACAGACGGAGCCGGGTTCACTCCACCCCCTCCCTAGCCGAAGTTTCAGCCGACGCTACGAGTCGCTGGTGTGTTCCAGCAAGCACCCACGTCGCGGACCACCGGAGGACGAGCGGGCGCTCTAGATGCACAAGCCCTCGTGGACCAGGCGAGAGACAGACGAGAGGCGGAGATAGCGGCAACCCGTCCAGAGCCGTCCCTTTCTGTCTCAATGGGAGTGGTTAGTGCCAGAGCCGCAGGGGTGCCATGTTTAACTCCGGCTCTAAGAAGTGAACGGCTGCTAAAAGATTTCAAGGGGCCTCAAAAGGTTCCAAATTACACAGCTGATCTACCCCCTGAGGCGTGGGTTGAAAGTTATGAACTGGCCATGGAGATGCTGGATGTCAGTGAGGCGGTATGCGCGAAATATTTCATCATGATGCTTGAGGGTCCGGCTCGTACGTGGTTAAAAGGTCTGCCGCCTAACACGATAAACACATGGGCGGAGCTGAGAGTGAAGTTTATTAAGAATTTCCAGGGGACCTTTAAGCAGCCGATGACTATTGTTGACTTGGACCATTGTGTTCAACAGGAGAATGAGTCGGCCCATCATTGGGTCCGGCGGGTGTCGACCATTATTTACTCTTCAGAGCAGATCACAGCGGCACAAGCGGTGCTTATCTTAGAGAAGAACTGTCATTTTGTTCCATTGAAGCAGAAGCTCGGCCGGCTCGAGTGCACATTTCAGGATATGAGAGAGCTCATGACGGCCTTGACGAAGTATGCCGACTCAGATAACACCAAGGATCCAGGCTCGAATGACGAGAAAGCCAATCAAGGGAAGAAAAACAATCAACGAAAAGGTTTTGTGAACAATGGGAATCAGAATAAGCGGAAGAGCGCTGATAGCGGATCCGAGCTAGTGGCAAATACCAACACAGGACAGAACCATCCCAAGGGGGGTGGAAAGTTCAGGCCAAGAAATAGAGGCCCTATTAATTTAGAGGAGGCTCTTAGGAAGCCTTGCGCGAAGCACAACACGCCTGACAAGTCGGCGTTGCATGCGTGGGGTGACTGCTTCATCATGCAGAGATTCAAAAACTAGCATTCCCAACCGCGTAATAACCAGGCGGTGGCCCACCCGGCGGCTCAGGCCACGGCAGGTCAGGGCTGGATTCGGCGTTGGTGGTTCAGGAAACGGGCATCCGGGTCAGAATAACCAAGGGGGGCACCAACAGCATCCTTGCAACAACGACAATAACAACAATGAGCAGCAGTGCAACCAGTCCGGGTTTCAGAGTAACCGGAAGCAGCTTAGTTCTGGACAGTATCACGTATTCACGACCGATCACAATAAACAGGACGAGAAGTTGCGGAGGCGAGCGATTAATGCAGTTGCTCCGGCTCTCCTGCGATATTTGTCGTGGTCTGAATATGACATAATATGGAGCCGGGAGGATCACCCGCCGCGGGTAGATGACCCAGGCCGGCTGGCTCTAGTTGTGGCCCCTCAGGTGAATGGCTATATGGTGAATAAAGTGCTTATGGACGGAGGTAGCAGCATGAACATCCTTTACTATGACACTTTCCGGCGGATGAAGTTGCTTGACAAGGATCTTAAACCTTCTTCCACCGTCTTTCATGGTGTGGTCCCGGGGAAATCAGCATACCCGTTGGGCAAGATTTCACTGGAAGTAGCTTTTGGCGATGAGCATAATTATAGGGTGGAGTCCTTATGGTTCGAAGTGGTCAAAATCAAAAGTCCCTATAATGCGCTATTTGGGAGGCCGGCTTATGCCAAATTTATGGCTAGGCCTTGCTATGTTTATTTGCAACTCAAAATGCCCGGCTTAAATGGCACAATTACAATTCACGGTAACAGGAAAACGGCTCTCGAGTGTGAGGAAGGAGATGCGGCATATGTAGAGGCTAGTTGTGCTCAGGAGGAGCTGAAATTTTACAAGGAGAACGTTGACCCGGAGGATATGACCCCGCTGAAGAGGCTTCTTGCCTTCAGGTGTAGCTTACTTCTCCTCTGCACAGCCAGCTGTTATTGAACTGTTGCAAGGAGGCTTCTTGCCTCCGGGTATAGATTACTTCTCCCTTGCACAGTTGGCTTTATGCCTAGTTTGGTTACATTAAGCGCTGTTGTTGATGGAGGCTTCTTACCTTTGGTATGGCTTACAGGACCCTAAGACAACAGCGTGTACACCAAATTCCAGTTGCTTATCAACTGCGGCCATCGAAGGGGGCTTCTTACCGACGGGTATCGCTTATCTCACCCTAATGGCCGGCTTTATGCCACTTCCGGTTACTTATTAACCGCGGTTGTCGAAGGGGGCTTCTTACCGACGGGTTCGCTTATCTCACCCTAACAACCGGCGTTTATGCCAAAACTCAGTTGCTTATCAACTGTAGCTGTTGAAAGAGGCTTCTTGCCTTCGGGTATAGCTTACTTCTCCTTTCAAACAACCGGCTTTATGCCGTCTCCGGCTAATTATTAGCCGCGGCTGTCGACGGAGGCTTCTTGCCTTGGGGTATAGCTTACATCTCCCATCATCAGCCGGCGTTCACTGTATTCACCAGTCAATCTTGCCTAGAGACCCTGAGCCGGTTCAAATAATTGACGGCCAATCTCGCTTAGAGACCCAGAGCCGGTTAAAATAATTGACGGCCAATCTCGACAGAGACCCTGAACTGGTATAAGTTTAACCATTCGAATCCACGCAGAAGAGCCGTCATATGAGTTTTTTGAGGAAGGAAAGATCATCATCACGCATTGTATCACGCCGGCTTACCAAGCCGGGTCAGAGCAAAACTATTATAAGTCCCAGGTTGCTGCAGACAGAACTACCCAGCACTTGGGGGATACACAGCCGCAATTCTCCCCAAAAAGTTCCGGTTCATCAATAAGTCGTAGTTGTCGATAGAGGCTTCTTACCGTCAGGTATAGCTTACATTATCCTAAATACAATCAGCTCCCTAACGACTTCGTCTCACAAGAGCCAGAGCCATGTTGCTCCGGTCGGCAAAAGTCAAGGTTTCAAAGAGATTATCCGGCTCTAATGTTCTGGAGAAAGGAATGGCATCTTCAAAGACAGACACCCCTCATTAGAAAAAACTCAAAGTATATCCATGGAGAGCCGGCAATACGTTAAATTGAAACACAAAGAGAAGGAAAAATGCATATAGATAGGTGAAAATGTATACAGCCGCCAAACGGCAGAGTCATGCTTAGAAAAACTATTCTCAGAAATTGCATTGCTAAAGTTTCAACCGCTCACGGAGGGTCATTACATGAGTCGGTACATGAGTCGGTGCTCAAGAAGATTAAAAGGTCAAACTTTCAACTACTGGCCGGCTCATCCTTCTCCCGTTCTTCTGCTGGCCTTATCTGGAGATTGCCCAAGTCCCAGTTACAATCAGCCAGACCAGCAAAAGACCCCTCAAGGAACGAAGACACGTCAAGCTCAGAAGGAAAGAGATCCT
Source organism: Hordeum marinum (assembly GCA_022496015.1). Classification (NCBI taxonomy): domain Eukaryota; kingdom Viridiplantae; phylum Streptophyta; class Magnoliopsida; order Poales; family Poaceae; genus Hordeum; species Hordeum marinum. Next base: position 239,062,074 of record CM039677.1, read on the forward strand.
TACTGCGGGCGGGTGTCAGATCTTTCCAATCGTAGAGGGGCCCACGGATCCTCTTCTCCTCTACGTCATAAGCCGCCCGATAGGTGCTCAAATCAGCTTCATCCGCCAAGACAGAGGCTAGATAGCGCGACTCTTTGACACACCGGATGTAATCTTCTTTGGTGAATTCTGAGTCGTCATCTCTTTTAGACGGGTAACCACCCATCATGTCAGCCGGCGTTAGCTCGGGGGCGAAGGCCAGAGCCCGGCTCAATCCAACAACAACTCCTTGGCGAAAGGCGGACTTCTTGAGCTCTTCTATCTGCTTGGGCATTGTAGAGAAGAGTTCCAAGACCCCTTTCAGAGCAGTGGGGATCTTCTCCATGTATTGCATGCTCTTGATCGTGAAGATGGCACCATAGTATAACTGTTTCGCAAAAGTATAAATGGCCTTCAGTGGTAGAAGGCTATCAGAAGCCAACTGCTGGCTCCTGTGACCTAGATAAGTCGGATAAAGTTAATGAGTCGCCAGTTTTTTCACTAGCAATGTTAAACAGTACAAAGTAAACAAGAAAACTTACCAAATATGGCGGCTGACATCTTTGCGATGTGCTGTTTCAGACCTTGAAGTTCCTCTGCCATAGCTGTAAGACGGTGCTCAGCATCGTCCGCCCGTTTGGTTAGATCGGCCTTTTCAGATTCAGTTGTCTCTTTTAAGGGGGTAAGCTCAGCGGTGAAATTGGCCAGCTCCTCAGAGAGAAGCCGACACTTTTCGTCAGCAATGCTTTGGGCTTCCTGTTGAGCCGCCAGGTTGGCCTTCAGATCCGTCAGCTGAGACCCGGCTTCATTCAAAGCTTCCTACAATACATCAAAGTACGGGATAAGCCGCCAGAATACAGGACGAGTGTTAAAAGCAAATACAAGTCTCAAACAGATTGCAAGCAATATATTTGACACTTGGGGGCTAATGTATATGTGATCTTTCAGTATGCAATGCAATTCTGGTTCATCTCCTTCGAAGCTAATCCGGAACTTGGAGGCTACACTAAGGCTCTTCAATATGCTAATAATGGAAGCACGGACTCAACTTGATAAAATTTGAGCCGGCCCTTGGGGGTTAAGATTAGGTCTTCAAGATTTCTACATTAAAGACCCGACTCAAATATAATTTGAGCCGGTCCTTGGGGATACGATTTGGGGTTCACTTTATTTCCAGTACAAAGCTAAAGCAATTTTAAGGGAATTTGACATGACAATATCTACAGAGGTCACAGAAAGACCCGGCTCAACAACTCAGTACGTTAAGCAGGTTCTTGGGGGCTAAGTAAGGATATGGTAAGAAGGAAAGGTACCTCATATTTTGTCTTCATTGAAGAGATCAACTAAAGTTCCACATCCCGGCTGGTGGTAACCCGGTTTATATACCCGGCGTGGAGCTCTTCGGCTGTCATCTTCTCAGACGAAGAGTCAAAATTCAGCTTCTTCGAGGTTTCAGTCGGCTCTGTATGTTTGGTCAACACATGAGCTGGAGGCGTTTGATGACCAGACCCGGTGATAATAACATGCGAAGTGTCAAGGATCTTGGCAGGAGTCGCCGACTTTGAAGGAGCCCTTGGAGGGCTCTCCAGAATGACATCTTCAGAGGTAGGCTCTATGGAGGCAGCCGGCGGGTGTTCTTCCGGTTGTTCGAGCTCTGGCTCTTCGGTAACTGGGCCGGAGGAAGGCTTGTTGGTCTTGCGACGTTTAGCTTGAGCACCGCAAAATAGAAGGATCAGCAGTTGAAGATGTTGCTATCATATTAACAGCCAGATATCTGGATATCATAATAAGAAATGCTTATAGTGGATTAATCTTGGGCGGTGGTAGAATTGACTCGGAAGAGTCGCCGGAGGAAGGAGATTTCTACAAAGAATAAAACATAAAGGTAAAGAGAGTATCAAGTTTACAAAAGAAAGTCAAAGGAAAAGAAGAGACTTAAACCTCGGCGGGGCGTTTCTTTGGAGCCGGAGAGTTTGGTAGCCTGGACATGAGCTCAGTAGAGCCGGTGTTTGGAGTCTGTCGACGCTCAATTTGTTGTTGCTTTCTTAAGAGAAAATCGGGAGCCAGATAAGCAAGAGGGTGAGAAAGAGGAACTTTTCTGATAACCTGTCGCGGCTTTCAGGGGACGAAACATTCTGGGCCGGAGGAAAAGTAATTTACCTCAAGAGCATTGGCACGGCTCGTTTCCACTTCATTCTGCGAGTAAAGTAAGTGTTAATAAAACAGGAAGGTAAAAGATCAAGCAAGACAGTTGAAACTTTACCTCTGAGCTAGATGATGGTGGCGGGTCAAGAAAATTATCTTGCGGGGCATATTTTTTAGCCTTCTTAGTTGGGACCTTCTTCCTGGATTTCTTCGGAGGGGCAACATATTCCCTCTTCCAGAAGTCTGAGTCGGCCTATAAGAATGACCCGGAGAGTGAATACCAAATCAAAAAAGTGCAAACAATGTTTAAGAGATGGATGTGAAGAGATTAACTTACATCGGGAGCCGGATTGTTGGCACTAAAAGGCGCCAGGCCGATTTCGCTACATGGTCCGGAGGCTTCAGTGACAAGGCTCCGGATGGTGAAGGTAATGTCATTCTCTGTCAATGTGGATCGGCTGAAGCATAATGAGCTATCATACTTGCCTCCATATTCGCACATGAGTCGGCTTCTATGGCTCAAAGGCATAATCCGCCACGAAATCCAGCAGCGGATCAGGTCCAGCCCGATTAAACCGTTGGCCATGAGAGCCTTGATCTTGGCATGCGCCGGCTCATATCTTGCGCGTTCTGAAGCTGATAGCCGGACAGGAAGCTCGGATGTTGTTGTGAGCCGGGAAGGACGATAACCCTGCAAGGGACGCTCGTTCTCAGGAGAGGTATCCTTGCAATAGAACCAGGTCTTGTTCTAGTCCTTGGGATGACTCAACATCTGCGTGGCTGGAAAGATGATACCTCTGCGCCGTTGGATGGATATGCCTCCAAGTTCTAGGCTCGGACCGGCTTTCACTTCAGTTTGCCGGTTAGCATAAAAGAACTCCTGAAAGAACCCCACAGACGGCTTGATTTGAAGGTAGGCTTCACAGAGCACTTGGAAGTTGCATATGTTTGAGACGGAGTTGGGGGCCAAGTCTTGCGGGTGAAGCTTATAACAATGAAGGATGTCCCAAAAGAATTTTGAGCCGGGGGGCACGAATCCTCGTTCAATATGGTCAGAAAAGACCACCACTTCACCTTCTTGAGGATTGGGCCGCGTCTCATCACCCGGGACCCGCCAGCTAATAACTTCTTTGGGAGGAAGACTACCCGCGTGAACAAAATCCGACAAAAAGTCCTCTGTGATGCACGACCCAACCCAGTTGCATGAGTTGGATGCACGATACATATTGGCGGCTGAAGTGTTGTGCAAGATAAAAGGCACAATGAGTCAAGGCGCAAGCAAACGTTTTTTGACGACTTAAAGGTTTAAGGGCTCTACGGGTAAAGCGGAAGACCCGGCTGGTAAGAGCTGGAGAGGCTTGGCGACTCAACAGAGAAAGGGAAGATCGAAAAATTGGCTAAGTCCTAAAAACAGATTCCGCGAGATATTACTATATGTACGGATCTACAAAAGTAGAGAAAATAAATTTTATTCTGACCTAGCAACAAACAGCGGAGGAAAAAGAAACGGATTGGGGCCATCGTGGCCCGTGCATTACGCGCGACCGGCCCGCGTGTGGAGGCGGCGCAAGAGCGCATTCTAAAGGCATTAGCGGCGTCGAGATACACTTGCGATGGCGGTGCCGGAGCCCGAACGGCGGCGGCGGAGCCCCGGTGAAAACCCTACTACGGCAGCGGTAATCTAGGGAGCAGTAAAACTTACCGGAGACGGCGCGGCAGAGGCGGACGGATCTCTGGTACGTTTAGGGTGATGCAGCGGCCAAGGTTGGGGACGACGTACGGACGGCGCTGGAGCAAAGCTCGAAAGCGCTGGGGCGGCGACAGGAAGAAGACGAAGAAGTAGAGGCATGAGTGGGAGAATGGGAAACTCTGACCTGCACGGGTCATATTTAAAAGGGGGTTAAGGAAGGCGCGAAAATCCAGGCGATGACACCGTTTGACCGAGGCGGCTGCCTCGATTCTTGGGATGACAATTAAATGAAAGATTTGGTGACACGTTAGCAGATCTCATGATGTCACGCCAGGTCATTTCCGGGCGACTCGCCAAAAAGTGGAAGAGAAGGATGAAGTGAGCAAGCTCAATTCGGCCTGGGGCCTAATGTTGGGGATATGACCCGCCGAAGAGGGTCCGGGTCTTGTTGTTGGCTCGTGAGCCGGCCCAAAGATGAGCCGTAACACTAGTGGCCCAAGAAGATAGGCGGCTCACGGTGTGGGCTGTACGACGGCCCGGCCGGAGAAGACCCAGGCGTGCAAGCCGACTCACAGACAGCATAGTCAAGAAGATAGAGAGAGACTCGGTTAGCAATTGTAATGAACCGGATGTCCTGACCTCTTATATAAAGGTAGACCCGGGGCGACTTAGGGGGCAGGTAATTGAGAACTAGGTCAAGCTTCTAGCTCCTTGTAATCGATACGCAAGCAATACAAACACAAGCAGGACGTAGGCTATTACCTCAATTTGAGGGGCCGAACCTGGGTAAATCCATGTCTTTCGTCCCGACTAACCCCTTTGGGTCCATCCTGTTAGCGATGGCCTCGAACCTAAGTCCGTTCACCCAGACATCTGCCGTGATAAAACCACGACAGATTGTGTCATCACGAGCTGCGAAAATGATCACGTGTCACATACCCAAGTTGTTCCCTTTGATTGTGTTTAGTTAGGGTGAGCATCATGTTTATTTTCATTAACATGAAATGGGGAGGATTATAAACCCTAGCACCTCATCTCACTAAAGCAAATTCAATCATGTGTGATTTTCCAATGAACCCAAAATGGCCACAAAAATGTTCCATATTTCTGATCAATACTAGAAACAATTTATCAGAGGAGCATATGAATTTTGAACTTTATTTGGATATCCTAAATAATCTAAAACCCCACTGGAATTACCTATTAAAGCACTATAAAAAATTAGTTGTCTAAAATCGCTGAAACTTTCTGAAAAGGTTTGAAATATTCAAACTTTATTTTCCAAAAAGTTTTAGGATTTTTGGCCTAAGATTTGTTCCCAAATGAAAAAGAAACAAATGTTAGAAAATAAAAACAGAAACAGAAGAAAAGAAAAGAAACTTACCTTAGGCCTAGGCAGGCTGGCCCACCTGGCCTAGGGAGGTCGTCGTCCTCCTGGCGGCCAGGAGGCCGAGCGCGTGCCCGCCGAGTGCTGCGCCGGAGCTGCCACGCAGCTCCCTGCGTGCCTGCCTCCCCTGTCGTTTTGGCAAGGGGGATAAGCTCGCGCTGCCATCCCAATGTCGCTCTCTCTCGCTCATTCTTCCCCCCTGCTTCTTTCTCTCCTCTGCTCCGCCATCGCCGACGGTCCCGCAAGCTCGCCGCCATAGTTGCAGACGCTCCCGCGCCTCCCTGAGCCCGCCGAGGTTCCGCCTCGTCACCCCCATCCTCTGCGCCTAGACACGCATTGCCAGGAGCCCTGGAGCATCGCCCTCGAGCTCATCTTCCTCCTCGAACCCGAGCGTCGCTGGTGTCGATTCATCGCCTCCGAGCCCTCCCCGAGCCAGCTCTCGTCGGCTCCGAGCCCGTTGTGAGCAACAGGCCCTTTGCCCTCTCTTCCCTGGCCATTTCCCCCTCTGTAGGACCTGTTTGCGGTGGCTCCCGAATGCCTCGCCGCACGAGCTCGTCGCTGGTGCTACCCCGGTGATCAGCTGGTCCATCCGAGGCCACCGTCCATGTTGCGCCCTAGTTTATCGAGTTTGTGCTCGCCCGAGCTCCGGCAGCCGCCGAGCTCGTCGCCGGCGTCGATCCCGGCCGTCTCAGCCTTTGAGAGGTGTCGGGATGGACGCGCGCGTGAGCATAGGCCCGTATGGTGCCCTTCGCCATCCTTTTGGTCGCCGGAAGAGGGAACCCCACCCCTCCGCCATCTCTGGAGCCACCGGCGGCTCAACGCCGGTTGGTCTTGCCGGCGTTGACCACGGGGGGTTGACCCCCTCGGTCACTGGCAAGTGGGGCCAGGCCCTGATAATTAAAATTTGATTCATTATTTAATTGACTAATTTAATTAAGTTAATCACCCATTGACCAGTTGGCCCTACCCTAACTAATTAGTAATCAGTATTTTAACTAACTCTGTTAGTAGCTGGGTCACTGACCAGTGGACCCCACTAGTCAGGTTTGACCTATGAACGATCAGTTGACCTGCTGGCATCATGCTGACATCATGCTGATGCAATAAAGGAATTTCTGATTTAAATTAAATCTAGAAAATAGCTAAAACTCAGAAAATTCATAGAAATTAATCTATAACTCAGACTGAAATAATTTATATATGAAAATTTATGAGAAAAATCCAATAAATCCAATGGTGCTGTTATCATGCATGTTAGAGCAACCTATGTGGATGAACATTGACATTAGTAATAGGTTAATATATGGAATATGAAATGGAGAATGACTTTGAACCTATATTCAAATCGACTCCATCCAACTTGAATAATAGTTGCACTAGCTCATCCATTCATGTTGCCATGTCATGATCATGCATCATATTGTTGCACTTGTTGTGCATTGATTGTTATTTTATCTGCATTGTGGTAGGCCCTGCTTCCGAGGATAACCCCGAGTATCCTAACGAAGGAGAGTACCTTCCTGCTTCCCAGCAAGGCAAGCAACCCCTTTGATCATTACGATAACATCCCACTCTCTCGCTCCTGCTCTTGTTCATTGCATTAGGACAAATGTTCACTTGTCTGTCAAACACGGTTGATGAACCCATTCCTTTGCATGGCATGTCGTTGTCATCGTAAATAGATAAATCTTGCAACCTAGCATACCTGGTAGATGTGTGTGCCATGATGTGCTTTACTTACTTTGCCTGCTATGCTTGCTATGCTTAGAGTCGTGTCAGGTCTGATTCTTCTAGGTGATGAATTGGAGTGAAATAATATTGTTCTGATGTGATAAGCTTATGATGAACCCGATTTGGTAAAGGTAGCGATGAGAGGCTATGTAGGAGTACATAACGGGTTGTCTCACTGGGGCCGTTCTTAAGAACTAAGTTCCGTGTTTGTGAGCAAGACTAGTTACTACCACACATTGGGTTCCAGTAACTCGACCCCTCTCGACTTATCAATCGCTTAGTCCTTGGTCCAGGAGTTGCAAGTAGTTTCTGGTGTTTGTAGCATGCTGGAGGCCATGCGTTGCACTGACCCTAGGGGTGGGTTACGACGCGGTAGGCAGTGGCACGGTGTAGCAAGGGTCACCCAAATGGTGGGCTTGGGAACCCTGTGCACATCGTTTGGGGTCATAGCAGAAACTTCGACCGGACTTCTGTGCGGGTTCAGTCTCAAATAGGCGATAGCCTGGACTAGAGGTCTTGTGTGATGGACGGTCGTGGCCGACTCCCTCGCTGGGATTCCGCTTGAGGGTTGCTGAGGTGCATGGTTTTATGAGCACATAGTGCTAAGTGGCGACAGTATGAATCTGTTAGAATAGCCGCATCCTCGGATATGGACTACTTGGAGAACTTATGCTGTTCATAGATAATTTGATGGATACTCTTGAAAATATCAAGACAAGTGTGAGTACCATGGATGGCACTCTCGTAGGAGACAGAAGTGAATCCGTGGTGGTGTATTGATGTGGAGTTAGTGGACTCGTGTGCGATATCTAAAATTTAAACTAAGAGATAAAATTGTGTAGTGTAGGTTAGCCATGAGTCAAAGCTGGCAATGCTGCATAAACTCCACCACTCCCCTTGTTGATACATGACCATGTATAGTCTAGGTCTGTTTTAAAGACTTGCTGAGTACATTTGTACTCACGTTTGATTAATAGATGTTGCAAATGAGAATCAGGACCCGTCAGGTGGGTTCTATCTAGATGTCGACGATGCCGAATAGCTGGTGTCCCAGCTACGACCTTGTGTCCTATGGCGGGTTGTAGAAAGTCAGGCCATGTGCCTTTTTACCCATTCAACTATCTGTACTCAGACAGCTTTATGATTCCGCTTGGTTTGTATGAACTTGATTGTATGACTTGAGTGTCAGGTCATGTGACCCCTACCTGTAAGAATATAATATGGAAGGCTCCTCTGAGCCTCTTAAATAAAAGTTTTGTTGTCGTATGGTTATGTTGTAATGCCATAGTTGTATCTATGCATACCGGGCATGTCATGTGTATGTGGGACGTGCAACGGTATGTATTGGATCCGACGCCTAGCCATGTACCTTTAGTAGTACTCTTTACGGGAAACTGCCTCTTTGTGCATCCACCAAGCCTTTGTAGCTTGCTACTGCTCCGGACACATTGATTGACTGGCAGGTATCCTTCCTTGCTGTCGTGTCTTTCCCTTCGGGGAAATGTCTCGCAGTGTAATGGAGTCCTTGTAGCTTGCTACGACTCGTCTACACCTGGTTGAGGCCGACACGTGCATCGCTGGGTTATGGATGCCTGTTTCCGTACAGATGTGCCACTAGGGTTCTATGTCTAGTTATGTCGTCCCGTGTTGTCTATCATTTTAATGTTGGCGACATATCCACATACATAAGCCAAAAGATGCAAATGGTCCTGGGCAAGGTAAGGCTGCAGCCATGGAGTTTACCGTGCTTGAGGTTGCAAAGTGATGTGATGTGTTACAGGCTAGGTTCCTATGACTTAGGATCGGGGTCCCGACAGCGTTGGTATCAGAGCCTGACTGACTATAGGACTAGCAAGCCAAACCGGTCGAAGTTGAGTCTAGAAACACTATAGAAAAGTAGGGGAATTGATTGTGGAAGGGAACGTAAGGCTCTTTTTACTCCTCTTCCCAAGTTATTCTATTCTAAGTCACTCTCATCATTTCTATAGGGATAAGAACTAGGCTTCTCACCTATTGCTTAGGATGACGAGTTACTAGCCATGGACTATTAGATAGCTTGTTTGCAAAGTGAATTCGGTACTCAAGTATTGTTTGTGTGACAAATAGTTGGAGAAGAGATTTGAGTCCAGATAGTCGAGTGGTTATGCTTTCCAATCTTTTATAGTTGTCTCAAAATCCTTTTTGAGCAATTACAGCTGTTATGTTGTCTAATTTCTGCTAGCATCTCTAATGTCTTTGCATCATTCTATGTTTCAGATGCCCCCTCGTCCTTTGCGTTAGGTGGTTCGTCTGACTAGGTGCATCGATGTACTAGGTCACATGGCCATGTTGGTTCGAGTTATGTTGGAGGCTGGTTACCGCTAGTACCCAGAGTATACAGTGGAGGAGCAGTATCAACACTTCAATCAGAGCCAGTACCTATGTACAGCTAGGATATATCCATCATATCCTGGAGCTGTAGAGCCACTTCATTGGACATATGGGTTAGGTTTCACCATAGACATGACAGTTCAGGAGCCCACCTACACCATGCTGACTATTATGAGATCTCACCATGGACTGCTTCAGGACACTGAGTTCTATTGTGTTCCTACTACTCTAGTAGGATAGGATGGTTATCTTATTGCAGCCTATTATGATCATTCTCATGAGGACCCTAGGCTTCAGGTGACCGCTCAGGTGTTGGAGAACAGGGATCGTGATGCACGTGCCCTTTGCATGGAGCTATATGCTACCCATGCACGTCTTTGGACAGCCTTGACACAACTAGCACCCATCATGCAGATAGGCTATGGAGATTTGGGGATGTTGAGCCCATCACGGACTCATCTGCCAGCACGCGTAGACTGGCCTGATGTTGGAGGCATCATTCCTCTTCGAGGACCGCGGTTGCCACCAACAAGGGGACCAAGACCACATCCGTGTCCTTACGGTTTCCAGGGATCACAGGCTAGAGTGTTTCCAGATCCTTAGGTTCAGCTTTCGGGTCATGGGGGTAACCTATATGAGGTGTTCTACGGCGATGCTTGAGTGTGTATATGTTAGTGATAGTATTGTAGTTGTTGTATTGCCATAGTCCCACGTGTCTTGTGGGATATGACTTAGGTGTGAGTTGAGTTCTGGAGGTGTAGTTAGATAATGTATAGGAAGCTTGTAATGCCTTCGATGAATTGTATCATCTTGCAGTAGTTTGTACTTCAGCTTGGGCTTGTACTGAACTATGTCATGGTGTGTATGAATCTTGGTGTTCATATGGTAGTTTGTTATTACCATGTTGATCGGGTATCTACCCATGCATGCCATGATGTGCAGTACATTCCTTATCTCATGTCTTAGAGTTGATGTCCTCCTTGCCTAAGATGTGGATTTGTTTTCATAGGATGGTGGCAACTAGGAATAACCCCATGCCTGCCCCCGAGCAGGGCTAGGGAAGCTAGCCAAGGCAAGAGAATCTGCCACAGGCGCCCACTTTGGCAGAAGTGATGCTTGAGGCTGAACGAAACAAAAGGGAGACCAACAGGCTGTTGGAACGTACTGAGAAGAACACAACACGTGCTCCCTACAATGATCACAATGATGGCGTGTCTCTCGGTGATTTTGTCAATCTGTGCCCACCTAAGTATCATCATTCGGTCGACCCGCTCAATGCGGATGACTGGCTGACCAGCATGTCCCGCAAAATCCGGGCTGCCAATGTATCCAAGGCCAACAAGGTGACCTTTGGTACTTACTTTCTGGAAGGACCCGCCAATCTGTGGTGGGAAAATTATGAAGTTGTGCGTCCCGTAGGCCCCACACCAACCTGGGCGGAATTTAGCGCGGCATTCCGTACCCATCACATCCCAGAAGCGCTGATGGATCGCAAGAGAGAGGAGTTATGTGCTTTTACCCAGGGCAGAATGACAGTGGATGCCTATAGCCGTGAGTTCGGCAATCTTGCCCGGTATGCTCCAGAGGAAGTTTCAACTGATGCCAAGAAACAGGCTAGGTTCCGCAAGTGACTTAGTCCTGAGCTCGGTCAAGTTCTGTCCCTGCATGAGTGCACAACCTTCCAGGCTCTCGTCAACAAGGCTATTAATGCCGAAACTAGACAGACTGACTATGATGCCACTAGGAAGCACAACCGTGACTTTAGCCCCGCATCTGGCTCGGGCTCCAACAAATGCCGCGTGTGGGTGCCCAACACTGCCCTGCCGCCAAGGTACACCGCGAGGCCATCCTTTCAGGCGCCTTGCCCAGCTTAACCCAATCCTCCAGCCCGGACATTTGGAGGTCCACCTCCCAATACTGCTCCCCGTGCCATCGTTGTCTGCTACAAATGTGGAGAACCAGGATGCTACTCCCGTGAGTGTCCTCAGAACAATGCTAAGCCAGCTGGATGTGGGAAGCCGGGAAAAGCCTTGTATGTGAAGCCAGCTCCTGCTCGTGGACGAGTGAACTATGTTTCTGTTGAGGAAGCCCTTGAGGACACTAATGTTGTCCTAGGTACGCTCCTTGTCAATAGTCATCCAGCATCTGTTCTGTTTGATACTGGAGCATCTCATTCATTCATCTCAGAAAGTTATGCACAGTTGCATAACATGTCTTTTTGTGATATGCCTACTCCTTTAGTAGTTCAGACTCCTGGTTCAAAATGGCAAACTTCTAGGGTGAGCCATGACAATGAGATTCTTGTGGATAGGCTAGTATTCCTAGCATCTTTGATAGCTCTCAAATCTCCGGATATTAATATCATCTAAGGCATGGACTGGATGAAAGCCCATTATGCTAAGATTGATACCCATACTAGGAATGTTCAACTTACACATCCATCGGGTGAGATAGTTAATGTCTCCACTCGAACTGTCAAGCGCCAACTCTATTCCCTCAATGCTAGCCCTCTTCCAGAACTAGAAGATATTCCGGTAGTCCGTGAATTTCCGGATGTCTTTCTAGAAGAACTGCCAGGAATTCCACCTGTCAAAGATGTTGAGTTTGTGATAGAGCTCATTCCAGGGACTGTCCCAATAGCTAGAAGAACCTATAAGATGGCACCCTTAGAACTAGCCGAACTCAAGATTCAACTCAATGATGCTTTCAAGAAAGGTTTCATCCGTCCTAGTTCTTCTTCTTGGACTTGCCCCGTCCTCTTCGTTAAGAAGAAGGATGGATTGGATCGGATGGTTGTGGATTATCGACTAGTGAATCTGGTCACCATAAAGAACGAGTATCCTCTCCCCAGGAACAATGACTAGTATGATCAACTCGCTGGATCCGCGGTCTTTTCCAAGATGGATTTTAGGTTGGGTTACCATCAAATCAGAATTAGAAACGGGGACATTCTGAAAACGGCTTTCGTTAGTCGTTATGGCCAATACGATTACACCGTCATGTCCTTCGGTTTAACTAATGCCCCGACCACTTTCTCTCGGTTGATGAATTCGATCTTCATCGAGTACCTGAATAAATTCGTCGTGGTCTGCCTCGACGACATACTCATCTACTCGAAGAATGAACAGGAACATGCCGAGCATCTAAGGCTGGTATTGATGAAACTTCGAGAGCATCGTTTGTACGCCAAATTCTCCAAGTGTGAATTTTGGTTGCCAGAAGTGACCTACCTAGGCCACGTAATCTCTAGTAAAGATATTGCTATCAATCCCGAGAGAGTTCAGGCCATACTTGATTGGACTCAACCTGAATCGGTTAAGAAAGTTTTGAGTTTCCTTGGCTTAGCGAACTATTGTCGCCGCTTTGTTGAGAACTTCTCCAAGGTTGCAAAACCTCTGACTGAACTCCTCAAGAAAGATAAAAAGTTCGAGTGGACTCCACAATGTGAGCACATTTTTCAGGAGTTGAAAAGATAACTGATCTCTGATCTCGTTCTGGTGCCACCAGACTTTTCTAAGGACTTTGTTATCTATTGCGACGCCTCACGACAAGGATTAGGTTGCATTCTCATGCAAGAACGTCATGTGATTGCATACGCTTCTCGATAGTTGCGTCCACATGAGGATAATTATCCAACACATGATCTTGAGCTTGCAGCTGTGGTCAATGCACTAAAAACTTGGCGACATTACCTTCTGGGTAATCGTTGCAAAATTTACGCTGATCACCAAAGTATGAAAAATATTTTCACCCAGCCAGATTTGAATCTCAGGAAAAGACGGTGGGTTGGGTTGATTACAGATTACAACTTAGGGATAACTTACACCCTAGGGAAAGCCAATGTCATGGCCGATGCACTAAGTCGTAAATCTTATTATAACAATCTGGTGGTACAACAAGGTCAACCACTTCTCTATGAGGAATTTCGGAAGTTGAACCTCCACATTGTTCCTCAAGGATTCCTTTCCAACCTGGTGGCGAAATCTACTCTTACAGATCAAATCATAGAAGCCCAGAAGCATGATGTCGGGATATCTCGGATCAAGAAAAACATTAAGAAGGGTAATGTTAGATGCTTCTCAGAAGATGATCGGGGTGTTGTCTTCTTTGAGAACCTCTTGGTGATCCCATAGAAGCAACATCTATGACAGCTGATCCTTAAGGAGGCTCATGATTCTCCTCTTACAATTCATCCTGGTAGTACAAAGATGTATCAGGACCAATGCCAGAGGTTCTGGTGGACTGGGATGAAGAGAGAAATTGCTTAGTTTGTTGCTAACTGCGACCTTCGTCGGCACGTTAAGGCAGAACATCATAAGCCTGCTAGCACCCTTCAACCTTTAGCTATTCCTGAATGGAAATGGGATAAAATCGGTATGGATTTCATTACCGGATTTCCCAGGACTAAGAGAGGGAATAATGCTATCTTTGTGGTCATAGACCGTCTTTCCAAAGTGGCTCATTTTCTTCCTGTTCGGGAGAGTATAACTGCTAGCCAGCTAGCGGAGTTATATGTTTCTCGAATAGTTTCTCTTCATGGTGTTCCATTGGAGATTAACTCGGACCACGGAAGTATCTTTACTTCCCGATTTTGGGAAAGTTTTCAAACCGCTATGGGGACTCATCTATCCTTTACAACTGCTTTCCACCCGCAATCAAGTGGTCAAGTTGAGTGAGCCAATCAAATCCTTGAAGACATGCTCCGAGCTTGCGTTATATCCTTCGGTATGAATTGGAAGAAATGTCTTCCATTTGCCGAATTTGCTTATAACAATAGTTATCAATCAAGCTTGAGCAAAGACCCTTTTGAAGTTCTCTATGGACGAAGGTGTCAAACACCTCTTAACTGGTCAGAAACCGGAGAGAGGCAACTCTTTGGCCCCGTTATGATCCAGGATGTAGAGGAGCAAGTTCGCACTATTCGTGAAAAGTTGAAAACAACCCAATCTCGTCAAAAGAGCCAATATGATCGCCATCATAATGCTGTGACCTATGAAGTTGACGAGAAGGCTTATCTTTGGGTTACACCTCTGAAGGGTACCCATCGATTCAGTATCAAGGGCAAGTTGGCTCCTCGTTACATTGGACCTTTTCTCATTCGTGCTAAACGAGGAGAAGTTACCTACCAATTGGAACTTTTGCCGCATCTTTCCAAGGTCCATGATGTCTTCCATGTCTCGCAACTTAGGCGTTGCTTCTCAGATCTTGTCCGTGAAGTAGACCATGAAGCACTTGATCTCCAAGATAACCTTACATATCAAGAATACCCTGTTCGTATTCTTGATCAAGCTGAGCGTACCACTCGATGTCGAAACATCAAGTTTCTCAAGGTTCAGTGGTCACACCATTCTAAGAAGGAGGCCACATGGGAAAGAGAGGATCGTCTTCGACTAGAGTACCCCGCGCTCTTCCCGACAACTTCCAAATCTCGGGACGAGATTCTTTTGAGTGGGGGTGAGTTGTCACATACCCAAGTTGTTCCCTTTGATTGTGTTTAGTTAGGATGAGCATCATTTTTATTTTTATTAACAAGAAATGGGGAGGATTATAAACCCTAGCACCTCATCTGACAAATGCAAATTCAATCATGTGTGATTTTCCAATGAACCCAAAATGGCCACAAAAATGTTCCATATTTCTGATAAATACTAGAAACAATTTATTAGAGGAGCATATGAATTTTGAACTTTATTTGGATATCCTAAATAATCCAAAACCCCACCGGAATTACCTATTAAAGCACTATAAAAAATAGTCTTCTAAAATTGCTGAAACTTTCTGAAAAGGTTTGAAATATTCAAACTTTATTTTCCAAAAAGTTACAGGATTTTTGGCCTAAGATTTGTGCCCAAATGAAAAAGAAACAAATGTTAGAAAATAAAAACAGAAACAGAAGAAAAGAGAAGAAACTTTCCTCAGGCCCAGGCAGGCCGGCCCACCTGTCCGAGGGAGGTCGTCGTCCTCCTTGTGGCCAGGAGGCCGAGCGTGTGCCCGCCGAGTGTCGTGCCGGAGTTAACATGCAGCTCCCTGCGTGCCTGCCTCTGCTGTCGGGTTGGCAAGGGAGATAAGCTTGCGCTAGCATCCCCATCTCGCTCTCTCTCGCTCATTCTTCCCCTCTGCTTCTTTCTCTCCTCTGCTCCGCCATGGCCGACAGCCCCGCAAGCTCACTGCCGTAGTTGGAGATGCACACGCGCCTCCCTAAGCCCGCCAGAGGCTCCGCCTTGTCGCCCCCGTCCTCTGAGCCGAGACACGCATCGCCAGGAGCCCTGGACCGTCTCCCTCGAGCTCATCTTCCTCCTCAGACCCGAGCGTCGCCACCGACGATTCGTTGCCTCCGAGCCCTCCCCAAGCCAGCTCTCGCCGGCTCCGAGCCCGCTGTGAGCTCCAAGCCCTTTCCCCACTCTTCCCTGGACATTTCCCCTTTATTGGCCCCTGCAGCGGCTCCCAAATACCCTGCCACACGAACTCGTCGCTGGCGCTACCCCGGTGACTAGCTAGTCCATCCGAGGCCACCGTCAGGCTCGTGGGGTCGCGTAGGGCCCATAGGTGCTAAGCCCCGGCCATGTTGCGCCCAGGTTCGTCGAGTTCGTGCTCGCCCGAGCTTCGGCAGCCGCCGAGCTCGTCGCCGGCGTCGATCCCGGTCGTCTCAGCCTTTGAGAGGTGTCGGGATGGACGCGCGCGTGAGCATAGGCCCGTCTGGTGCCCTCCGCTATCCTTTTGTTCACCGAAAGAGGTAACCTGACCCCTCCGCCGTCTCTGGAGCCACCGGCGGCTCAACGCCGGTGGGTCTTGCCGGCGTTGACCATGGGGGTTTGACCCCCTGGGTCACTGGCATGTGGGGTCGGGCCCTGCTAATTAAATTTTGATTAATTATTTAATTAACTAATTTAATTAAGTTAATGACCCACTGACCAGTGGGCCCTATGCTAACTAATTAGTAATTAGTATTTTAACTAACTCTGTTAGTAGTTGGGTCACTGACCAGTGAACCCCACTGGTCAGGTTTGACCTGTCAATGGTCAGGTGATGTGCTAACGTCATGCTGACATCATGCTGATGCAATAAAGGAATTTCTGATTTAAATTAATTCCAAAAAATAGCTAAAACTTAGAAAATTCATAGGAATTAACCAGTAACTCAGATTGAAATAATTTATATATGAAAATTTATGAGAAAAATCCAATGAATCCAATGGTGCTGTTATCATGCATGTTAGGGCAACCTATGTCGATGAACATTGACATTCAATAATAGGTTAATATATGGAATATGAAATGGAGAATGACTTTGAACCTATATTCAAGTCCACTCCATCCAACTTGAATAATAGTTGCACTAGCTCATCCATTCATGTTGCCATGTCATGATCATGCATCATATTGTTACACTTGCCATGTATTTATTGTTATTTATCTGCATTGCGGTAGGCCGTGCTTTCGAGGATCACCCCGAGTATCCTAACGAAGCAGAGTACCTTCCCGCTTCCCAGGAAGGCAAGCAACACCTTTCATCATTCCGGTAACATCACACTCTCTCGCTCCTGCTCTTGTTCATTGCATTAGGACAAACGTTCACTTGTCTGTCAAACACGGTAGATGAACCCATTCCTTTGCATGACCTGTCGTTGTCACCGTAAATAGATAAACCTTGCAACCTAGCATACCTGGTAGATGCTTGTGCCATGATGTGCTTCGCTTACTTTCCCTGCTATGCTTGCTATGCTTAGAGTCGTGTCAGGTCTGATTCTTCTGGGTGATGAATTGGACTGAAACAATATTGTTCTGATGTGATAAGCTTATGATGAACCAGATTGGATAAAGGTAGCAATGAGAGGCTATGTAGGAGGACATAGCGGGTTGTCTCATTGGGACCGTTCTTAGGAACTGAGTTCCGTGTTTGTGATCCAAGACTAGTTACTACCCCACATTGGGTTCCTGTAACTCGACCCCTGTCGACTTATCAATCGCTTAGTCCTTGGTCCAGGAGTTGCAAGTAGTTGCTGGTGTTTATAGCATGCTAGAGGCCGTGCGTAGCGCTGACCCTAGGGGTGGGTTTCGACGCGGTCGGCAGTGGCATGGTGTACCAACGGTCACCCGAATGGTGGGCTTGGGAACCCTGCGCACATCGTTTGGGGCCATAGCGCAAACTTCAGCCGCACATCTGTGTGGGTTCAGTCTCAAATAGGCGATAGCCTGGACTAGAGGTCTTGTGTGATTGACGGTCGTGGCCGACTCCCTCGTTGGGCTTCTTCTTTAAGGTTGCCGAGGTGCATGGTTTTATGAGCACACAGTGATAAGTGGTGAGAGCGTGTGTGAAGAAGTACACCCCTACAGGGTATGAATCTGTTCGAATAGCCGCGTCCTCGAATATGGAGTACTTGGAGAACTTATGTTGTTCATAGATAATTTGATGGATACTCATAAAAATATCAAGACAAGTGTGAGTACCGTGGATGGCACTCTCATAGGAGACGGAAGTGAATCCATGGTGGTGTATTGATGTGGAGTTAGTGGACTCATGTGCGATATCTAAAATTTAAACAAAGAGATAAAATTGTGTAGTGTAGGTTAGCCATGAGTCAAAGTTGGCATTGCTACATAAAATCCACCAATCCCCTTGTTGATACATGAGCATGAATAGTCTAGGTCTGTTTTAAAGACTTATTGAGTACGTTTGTACTCGTGTTTGCTTAATAAATGTTGTAGATGAGAATGAGGACCCATCAGGTGGGTTCTATGTAGATGTCGACGATGCCGAATAGCTGGTGTCCCAACTACGACCTTGTGCCCTGTGGCGGTCTATAGATAGTCAGACCATGTGCCTTTTTACCCTTTCAACTATCTGTACTCAGATAGCTTTATGCTTCCGCTTGGTTTGTATGAAGCTTATCTTCGTGAAGCTTATCCAATATCCAAGTGCTCTGTGAAGCTTATCTTCAAATCAAGCCGTCTGTAGGATTATTTCGGGAGTTCTTTTACGCTAACCGGCAAACTGAAGTGAAAGCCAGCCCGAGCTTAGAACTTGGAGGCATATCCATCCAACGGCGTAGGGATATCATCTTTCGAGCTACACAGATGCCGAGTCACCCCAAGGACTGGAAC
Organism: Hordeum marinum; assembly: GCA_022496015.1. Lineage (NCBI taxonomy): Eukaryota > Viridiplantae > Streptophyta > Magnoliopsida > Poales > Poaceae > Hordeum > Hordeum marinum. Next base: position 239,080,516 of record CM039677.1, read on the forward strand.
AGGACCTAGTTCTATGGCAAGGACACCTCTCCTGAGAACGAGCGTCCTTTGCCGGGTTATCGTCCTTCCTGGCTCACAACAACATCAGAACTTCCTAGCCGGCTATCAGCTTCAGAACGCGCAAGATATGAGCCGGCCCATGCCAAAATCAAGGCTCTCATGGCCAATGGCTTAATCGGGCTGGACCTGATCCGCTGCTGGATTTCATGGCGGATTATCCCTTTGAGCCATAGAAGCCGGCTCATGTGCGAATTTAAAGGCAAGTATGATAGCTCATTATGCTTCAGCCAATCTACGTTGACAGAGAATGACATTACCCTCGCCATCCGGAGCCTTGTCCATGAAGCTTGCGGATCATGTAGAGAAATTGGCCTGGCACCTTTTAGTGCCAACAATCCAGCTCCCGAGGTAAGTTTAATCTCTTCTCTTCTGTCTCTTAGACGTTGTTTGCACTTTGCTGATTTGATATTCACTCTCCGGGTCACTCTTATAGGCCGACTCAGATTTCTGGAAGAGGGAATATGTTACCCCTCAGAAAAAATCCAGGAAGAAGGTCCCAACTAAGAAGGCTAAAAAACATGCCCCGCAAGATAATTTGCTTGACCCGCCACCGTCATCTAGTTCAAAGGTAAAGTTTCGACTGTCTTGCTTGATCTTTTACCTTCCTATTTTAACACTTACCTTACTCGCAGGATGAAGTGGAAACCAGTCGTGCCGATGCTCCTGAGGTAAATTACTTTTCCTCTGGCTCAGAATGTTTCGTCCCCCGAAAGCCGCGGCGGGTTATCAGAAAAGTTCCCCTTTCTCACCCTCTTGCTTATCTGGCTCCCGATTTTCTCTTAAAAAGGCAACAGCAAATCGAGTGTCGACAGACTCGAAGCACCGGCTCTACCGAGCTCATGTCCGGGTTGCCAAACTCTCCGGCTCCCAAGAAACGACCCGTCGAAGTTTAAACCCCTTATTTTCCTTTATCTTTCCTTTGTAAACTTGACACTCTCTTCACCTTTCTATTTTATTTTTGTAGAAATCTCCTTCCCCTGGTGACTCTTCAGAGTCAATTATACCACCGCCCAAGATTAATCCGCTATAAGCATCTAGATATCTAGCTGTTCCTATGATAGCAATATCTTCAACTGCTGATCCTTGTTTTTTGTAGTGCTCAAGCTAAATGTTGCAAGGCCAACAAGCCCTCCTCCGACCCAGTTGTTGAAGAACCGGAGCCCGAGCAACCGGAAGAAACTCAATCGGAAGAAAACCCGCCGGCTACCTCCGCTGAGCCGGCTGCTGAAGATGCCATCATGGAGAGCCCTCCAAGGGCTCCTTCTAAGCCGGCAACTCCTGCCAAGACCCCTGACACCCCCGATGTTGTTATCACTGGGTCTGGTCAGCAAACGCCTCCGGCTCATGCGTTGACCAAACATATAGAGCCGGCTGAAGCCTCAAAGAAACTGAACTTCGACTCTTCATGCGAGAAGATGATTGTTGAAGAGCTACACGCTGGGTACATAAACCGGGTTACCACCAGGTGGGGTTTGGAACTTCGGTTGATCTCTTCCATGAAGACAAAATATGAGGTACTTTTCCTTCTTTACTATATCCTTTCTTATCCCCCAAGATCCGGCTTAACGTATTGAATCGTTGAGCCGGGTCTTCTGTGACCTCTTGCAGAGATTGTCATGTCAAACTCCTTTAAAATTGCTTTAGCTTTGTACTGCCAATCGTAGCCCCCAAGGGTCGTCTCAGATTACATTTGAGTCGGGCCTGTAATGTAGACAACTTGAAGATGTAATCGTAGTCCCCAAGGGCCGGCTCAAACTTGATCAAGTTGAGTCGGTGCTTCCATTATTAGCACATTGAAGAGCCATTATATAGCCCCCAAGTTCCGGATCAACTTAGAAGGAAATGAACCGGAACTGCATACTTGCAAGATCAAATATACATTAGCCAGCAAGTGTAAAATATATTGCTTGCAATCTTTTTGAGACTCGTATTTGATTTTAACAATTGTCCTGCATTTTGGCGGCTTATCCTGTCTTTTGATGTATTATAGGAAGCTTTGAATGAAGTCGGGTATCAGCTGACGGATCAGAAGGCCAACTTGGCAGCTCAGCAAGAAGCTCGAAGTATCGCGGATGAAAAATGTCGGCTTCTCTCAGAGGAACTGGCCAGTGTCACCGCCGAGCTTACCTCTTTAAAAGAGACGGCTGAATCTGAAAAGGCCGTTTTAACCAAACGGGCGGATGACGTTGAGCAATGGCTTACAGCCGTGGCGGATGAACTTCAAGGTCTGAAGCAGCATATTGCGAAGATGTCAGCTGCCCTATTTGGTAAGCTTTCTTGTTTACTTTGTACTGTTTAGCATTGTTAGTGAAAAAACTGGCGGCTCATTAATTTTATCCGACTCATCCAAGTCCGAGGAGCCGGCAGTTGGCTTCTGATAGCCTTCTGCCACTGAAGGCTATTTATACTTTTGCAGAGCAATTATACTGCGGCCCCATCTTCACGATCAAGAGCGTGCAGTACAAGGAGAAGATCCCCACTGCTCTGAAAGGGGTCATAGAACTCTTCTCTACAATGCCTAAGCAGATTGAAGAGCTCAAGAAGTCCGCCTTCCGCCAAGGAGCCATTGCCGGTTTGAGTCGGGCTCTTGCCTTCCCTCCCGAGCTAACACCGGCTGAATTGATGGATGGCTATCCGTCTAAAAGAGATGAAGGCTCAGATTTCACCGAGGAAGATTATACCCGGTGTGTCAAAGAGTCGCGCTATTTGGCCTCTGTTCTGGCGGATGAAGCTGATTTGAGCACCTATCAGGCGGCTTATGACGCAGAGGAGAAGAGAATCCGCGGGCCTCTCTACGAGTGGAATGATTTGACACCCGCTCGTAGTAAGGATCTCTTTCCTTGTGAGCTTGACGCGTCCCTATTCCTTGAGGGGTCATTTGCTGCTCTAGCTGACTGTAACTGGGACTTGGGCAATCTTCAGATAAAGCCAGCAGAAGACCCGGAGCAGGATGAGCCGCCAACAACTGAATTGTAATTTTTTAGCCTTTTGAGCACAGACTTATGTAATGACCCGCCGTGGGCGGTTGACAATGCGTTTGCTCTTTCTGAGAGTATCTTTTGTAATATAGTAACCATGACTCTGCCAATTGGTGGCCATATATATTTGTACCTCTCTGTGTTTTAATGTGTTGCCGGCTCTTCAGGGATATACCTTTGAAATTTTCTGATGAGGGGCCTGTCCTGTAAGACGCCATTCCTTTCTCCAGAATATTAAAGCCGGACAATCTCTTTGAGACCTTAAATTTTGTTGACCGAAGCCACATGGCCCCGGCTTTCATCGGACGGAGTTATTAAAGAGCCGGTTGTCTTTAGGATAATGTAAGCTATACCTTATGGTAAGAAGCCTCTATCGACAACTGCGGCTATTGATGAACTGGAACCTTTGAGGAGAGTTCGGTGGTATAGCCCCCAAGTGCTGGGTAGTTTCGCCTGCGGCAACCGGGGACTTATAATTGCCCGGCTTTGAATAAGCCGACATGATACCATACGTGATGATGATCTTTCCTTCCTCAAAACACTCATATGACGGCTCTTCTGCGTGGAGCCGAACGGTTAAACTCATACCAGTTCAGGGTCTCTGTCGAGATTGGCCGTCAATTTCTTGAACCGGCTCAGGGTCTCTAGGCGAGATTGGCCATCAATTTCTTGAACCGGCTCAGGGTCTCTAGGCGAGATTGGACGTCAATTTCTTGAACCGGCTCAGGGTCTCTAGGCAAGATTGGCCGTCAATTATTTGAACCGGCTCAGGGTCTCTAGGCGAGATTGGCCGTCAATTTCTTGAACCGGCTCAGGGTCTCTAGGCGAGATTGACTGGTAAGAGTATAGCGAACACCGGCTGTCAATGGGAGATGTAAGCTATACCTCAAGGCAAGAAGCCTCCATCGATAACCGCGGCTAATAATTAGCCTGAGACGGCATAAAGCCGGCTGTTTGAAAGGAGAAGTAAGCTATACCTGAAGGTAAGAAGCCTCTTTCAACAGCTATAGTTGATAAGCAACTGAATTTTGGCGTAAATGCCGGTTGTTAGGGTGAGATAAGCGAACCCGTCGGTAAGAAGCCCCCTTCGACAACCGCGGTTAATAAGTAACCGGAAGTGGCATAAAGCCGTCCATTAGGGTGAGATAAGCGATACCCGTCGGTAAGAAGCCCCCTTCGATGGCCGCAGTTGATAAGCAACTGGAATTTGGTATACACGCTGTTGTGTTAGGGCACTGTATGCTATACCAAAAGGTAAGAAGCCTCCGTTAATATCAGCGTTTGATGTAACCAAACTAGGCATAAAGCCAACTGTGAGGGAGAAGTAAGCTATACCCGGAGGCAAGAAGCCTCCTTGCAACAGTTTAATGACAGCCGGTTGTGCAAAGGATAAGTAAGCTATACCCGAAGGCAATAAGCCACTTTGCAACAACGTTTAATAAAGTGTAAAGCCGAAGGTGGATCAGCCGTTTTGATGGTGAACGACCCTCTTCAACTCAAACTTTTTGAACCGGAAGATTTTATCTTGATTGTAGAAAGTTGTACATAAGAGCAAAGGCCCCAGTCTTGTGCGTGGATGCTAGCTTTTACTCATGTGCTCATGATATATACAATGATAGCGGCTTTCAACCCCTGTTAAGTAAAGTATGGTCATAGATGTGCGATATTCCGGGGCCGCAATGTCTCTTGTCCCGCGATTTCCGACTCATCTCTGACATCCGTGAGGTAATATGACCCGTTGTTAAGGTTCCTGCTGACCACAAAAGGCCCCTCCCATGGTGGAGATAACTTATGCATTTCAGATTGGTCTTGAATCAACCGGAGCACCAGGTCACCTTCCTAGAACATCCGGGTCTTTACCCTACGGCTATGATAGCGTCGCAGGTCTTGTTGATAAATTGCCGACCTGGCTGCTCCTAACTCTCATGCTTCATCCAAGGCGTCCAATGCATCTTGGCGGGCTACCTCATTGTCCGTCTCAACATAAGCCGCCACCCTTGGTGAGTCGTGCCGGATGTCACTAGGTAGAACCGCCTCAACACCGTACACCATGAGGAAAGGTGTAAAACCTGTAGATCTGTTAGGTGTAGTTCTGATGCTCCATAAGACGGAAGGCAACTCCTCAACCCAACATCCGGGTGTCCGTTTCAAAGGAACCATGAGCCGTGGCTTGACACCTCTCAAAATTTCCTGATTGGCTCACTTTGCCTAACCATTAGACTGTGGATGTGCCACGGCTGAAACATCAAACCGGATATGCTCTTTCTCACAGAACGTTTTCATAGCTCCTTTGGATAAATTTGTCCCATTGTCTATAATAATATTGTGTGGGTAACCAAAGCGATAAATCAGATTCTTAATAAATTGAACCGCCGTAGTTGCGTCACATTTACTAACCGGCTCTGCCTCTACCCACTTAGTAAATTTATCAACCGCCACCAGAAGGTGCGTTTTCTTATCCTTAGATCGCTTGAAAGGTCCTACCATATCAAGCCCCCATACCGCAAACGGCCAAGTGATTGGTATCATCCTCAACTCTTGAGCCGGAACGTGAGCATGCCGGCCGAATTTCTGACAGCCATCACACTTGCAAACTAAGTCCTCTGCATCCTTGTGAACCGTTAACCAGAAAAACCCATGTCGGAAAGCTTTAGCCACCAAAGATTTTGACCCGGCGTGATGCCCACAGTCGCTAGCATGAATTTTCACTTAATATTTGCCGGCCCTCCTCTGGTGAGATGCAGCACTGAAAGACACCCGTCACACTACACTTATGTAACTCACCATTGACAATCGTCATAGACTTAGAATGCCGAGTGATCTTCCTGGCCAGATCCTCCTCTTGAGGTAACTCGCCGCGTGTCAGATACGCCAAATAAGGAATAGTCCAGTCTAGGGTAGCATGGAGAGCCGCCACCAGTTCCGCCTCCGGGTCAGGAATAGCTAGATCCTCCTCAGAAGGTATCTTGACAGTCGGATGATGCAATACATCCAGAAAGACATTAGGTGGTACCGGCTTTCGTTGAGAACCTAACCGTGACAAGGCATCAGCTGCCTCATTCCTGCGACGATCAATGTGATCCACCTGGTACCCCTTAAAGTGATCGGCAATGATATCCACCGCCTGTCGATAAGCCGCCATCCGCGAATCCTTGGAATCCCAAGTGCCTGAAACTTGCTGAGCCACCAGATCTGAGTCGCCTCAGCACCTGACCCGGCTTAAGTTCATCTCTTTAGCGACTCTGAGACCACGGAGCAGCGCTTCATACTCAGCTACATTATTAGTACAAGGGAACATTAACCGGAGCACATAACAAAACTTGTCACCCTTGGGGAAGGTGAGAACAACTTCTGCCCCGGACCCTTCTAGCTGCTTGGATCCATCAAAGTGTATAGTCCAATACGTGTTATCCGGCTTCTCTTCAGGGGCTTGACATTCAGTCCAATCATTTATGAAATCCACCAAAGCTTGAGACTTATTTGTTGTACGAGGAACATGCTTGATGCCAAAAGGACTCAGTTCTAAGGCCCACTTGGCAATCCTCCCTGTAGCCTCTCTATTTTGAATGATATCCCCCAACAGGGCAGAACTGACCACTATTATTTGGTGCCCCAAAAAGTAATGTTTTAACTTGCGATTGGCCATGAAAACTCCGTATACTAACTTCTGCCAATGCAGATACCTTTGTTTAGACTCTGTCAAAACTTCACTGATGTAATAAGCCGGCCTTTGCACAGGATACTCTTTCCCTGCCTCCTTGCGTTCAACCACAATTGCCACACTGACCGCTCTGTTGTTAGCCGCCACATAAAGGAGCAAAGGCTCTTTCTCAACCGGAGCTGCTAACACTGGCGGCTCAGTCAACTAGTTTGTAAGAGCTTCAAGTGCTTCGGCCGCTGCTGCGCTCCATTTAAACTTGTCTATCTTCTTCATCATCTGGTATAAAGGAATAGCTTTCTCCCCAAGCCGGCTTATAAAGCGGCTCAACGCAGCAATCCGCTCTGCAAGGCGCTGAACATCATTAATACACGTCGGCTCACCCAAAGAAGTGATGGCCTTGATCTTATCCGGGTTAGCCTCAATGCCCCACTCAGAGACAAGGAAACCCAAGAGCTTTCTTGCTGGAACACCAAAGACACACGTCGTCGGGTTAAGCATCATCTTCTAGACCCGGAGATTGTTAAAGGTTTCTTTCAAATCCTCTAACAGAGTTTCCTTCTTTTTGGACTTAACCACGATGTCATCTACATAAGCATGGACATTTTGGCCAATCTAACTATGGAGGCAATTCTGCACACAACGTTGGTAAGTCGCCTGGGCACTCTTGAGCCCAAAAGGCATGGAGACATAGCAGAACGCCCCAAATGGTGTAATAAACGCCGTCTTCTCCTGATCCTTCATTGCCATTTTGATCTGATGATACCCTGAATAAGCATCCAGGAAGCATAAACTTTCGCATCCGGCTGTTGCATCAATAATTTGATCGATACGAGGGAGCGCAAAAGGGTCAACCGGACAAGCCTTGTTAAGGTTCGTGTAATCTATGCACATACGCCATGTGCCATTCTTTTTTAGTACTAGCACCGGGTTAGCCAACCACTCCGGGTGAAAAACTTCCATTATAAAGCCTGCGGCCAAGAGCCGAGAAACTTCCTCCCCAATAGCTTTACGTCTCTCTTCGTTGAACCGCCGTAGAAACTGTTTGATCAGCTTAAACTTTGGATCCACATTAAGATTGTGCTCAGCGAACTCTCTCGGTACACCCGGCATGTCAGAAGGCTTCCATGCGAAGATGTCCTGATTCTCACGGATGAATTCGATGAGCGCGCTTTCCTATTTGGGATCCATGTGAGCCCCAATGATGAACTGCTTGGATGGATCACCCGGATTGAAATCTACTGCCTTTGTGTCATCCGCTGAAAACTTGAGTGGCGGCTCAACTTCTGTTGTAGCCTTCTTGAGCGGGGTCATATCCTCCGGATCAACGTTCTCCTTGTAAAATTTCAGCTCCTCCTGAGCACAACTAGACTCTGCATAAGCCGCATCTCCTTCTTCACACTCAAGAGCCGTTTTCCTGTTACCGTGAACGGTAATTGTGCCATTTAAGGCGGGCATTTTGAGTTGCAGATAAACATAGCAAGTCCTAGCCATAAATTTAGCAAAAGCCGGCCTCCCAAATAGCGCATTATAGCGACTTTTGATTTTGACCACTTCAAACCACAAAGACTCCACCCTGTAATTATGCTCATCACCCAAAGCTACTTCTAACAAAATCCGGCCCACCGGGTATGCTGATTTACCCGGGACCACACCATGAAAGACAGTGGAAGAAGGTTTAAGATCCTTGTCAAGCAACTTCATCCGCCGGAAAGTGTCATAGTAAAGGATGTTGATGCTGCTACCTCCATCCATGAGCACTTTATTCACCATATAGCCACTCACCTGAGGGGCCACAACTAGAGCCAGCCGGCCCGGGTCATCCACCCGCGGCGGGTGAGCCTCCCTGCTCCACATTATTTCATATTCAGACCACGACAAATATCGCAGGAGAGCCAGAGCAACCGTATTAACCGCTCGCCTCCACAACTTCTCATCTCGCTTACTGTGACCGGTCGTAAATACGTGATACTGCCCAGAACTGAGCCGCTTCGGGTTACTCTGAAACCCGGACTGATTGCGCTGCTGCTAATTGTTGTTATTGCCGTTGTTGCCGGGATGCTATTGGTGCCCCCCTTGGTTATTCTGACCCGGATGCCCGTTTCCTGAACCGCCGGCGCCGAATCCAGCCCCTGATCCGCCGTGCCCTGAGCCGCCGGGCGGGCCACCGCCCTGGTTATTACGCTGTTGGGAATGCTGGTTTTTGAACCTTTGCATGATAAAGCAATCACCCCACGCATGCAACGCCGGCTTGTCAGGCATGCTGTGCTCCGGAGAAGGCTTCCTAAGCGCTTCCTCTAAATTAAAAGGGCCCCTGTTCCTTGGCCTCAATCTTCTACCTCCCTTGGGATGATTCTGTCCTGTGTTGGTATTCGCCATCAGCGTTCTTCTGCTTATTCTGATTTCCATTGTTCACAAAACCTTTTCCTTGATTGTTTTTCTTCACTTGATTGGCTTTCTCATCATCCGAACCCGGATCCTTGGTGTTATCTGAGTCGGCATACTTAGTCAAGGCCATCATGAGCTCTCCCATGTCCTGACACGTGCGCTTGAGCCAGCCGAGCTTCTGCTTCAATGGAACAAAATGACAATTCTTCTCAAAGATAAGTACCGCTTGAGCCGCTGTGATCTGCTCTGAAGAGTGAATAATGGTCGACACCCGCTGGAACCAATGATGGGTCGACTCATTCTCCTATTGAACACAGTGGTCCAGATCGACAATATTCATAGGCTGCTTACAGGTCCCCTGGAAATTCTTAATAAACTTTGCTCTCAGCTCCGCCCATGAGCTTATCGTGTTGGGCGGCAGACCTTTCAGCCATGTATGGGCCGGAGCCTCAAACATCATGATGAAGTATTTTGCGCATACCGCCTCATTGACATCTAGCATCTCCATGGCTAGTTCATAGCTTTCAACCCACGCCTCCGAGGGTAGATCAGCTGTGTAATTCGGAACCTTTCGAGGCCCCTTAAAATCTTTGCGCAACCGTTCACTCCTTAGAGCTGGAGTTAAACATGGCACCCCTACGACTCTGGTACTAACTACTCCCATTGACACGGAAAGCGCTGGCTCTGGACGGGCTACAGCTACCTCCGACTCTCACCTGTCTCCCGCCTGGTGCATGACGGCTTGTGCATCCAAAGCCGCCCTATTGTCCTCCGGTGGTCCGCGGCACGGGTGACTGCTGGAACCCGCCGGCGACTCATAACGTCGGCTGAAACTTCGACTGGGGAGGGGGTAGAGTGAACCCGGCTCCGGTTGTGCGTATATTTCTCTTGCTGAGCCATGTCCGTCTATAAATATCCAATGGCGTTCCGCACCTCCTCCGCAAAGGGCGCCTCATCTAGGATGGGGATCGTCTCAAGCCGGGCGGCTGCTGCTACCATGTTCTCGGCTGGGTTAGAATAATGACCCACCGGTGTTGGAAAAACCCTAGGTGAGATTTGGTTATTCCGAGGTGGATGAGTCGCTGGGCGCTCCATCAGGCGGCTCTCCAGCACACCCATGACCCGCCCCGCTCCAGGGGTGTTAAAAAGGTTCCTCGGTTCGTAACGTTCTGGCAGACGGGATTGATGCCTCCTCCGGTGCACTGCAGCTGCTAACCTCTGCTCTAGCTCCAGTCAGAAAGCGTCTGCCTTGATACGCTCCACTTCTTCCTCCATCTGGGCTTTCAACTCGTCCATCCTTTGTCGTTCCTCTGCCATCCGGCCCTTGATCCGTGCCACCTCTACATTACTAGATGCTTGATTATCCGGGGTTACCTCTGTGGCCATGAGAGCTGTGAGTTCGTCCATCAATTCACTAGAACCTGAGCCGGTGGCGGGCTATCACCTGCTACGGCAGCTCCTGCAGCCGTGTCACCGGCAGCTGAAGCCAATCCTGCCATGAACACCGCCGCGTGAACCGGGGGGCTCATAGCATCCGTCTTAACGCCCTCTACCTCAGAATAGTTGTCGTAGTAGCCCCCAAGGCCACCGTTGCTGAGCCGATACACTGATTCTGTCTCCCCACTAGAAGACTCGTCTTCCGAGAAAATGAGAGTTCCCTGCGACCCGGACGCTTCTAGGTCCATGCCTTGAGTGAAGCCCACGAGAACGTGCTTTTGACCCGGACGGGCACGGGTAGACTGCGTAACGCGCGTAGATTGGAGACGCCGAGCCAGCTCGACGATGTTGGTGCAGACGTCCGGCCCGGGTGTAGATCCATCAACCTTTCCAATGAAAACCTGGATCCCGCCAAACGGAACCCGGAATCCATACTCCACAGAACCAACATCAAGCCCCCAGCCGGCGTCGTCGATGTAGAGCTGGCCGTGGCGACTCTTGCTCATCCTTCCAACCACGTCCTTCGAGCCCTGGGAGAGAACCCTTTGAGAACTCAACACCACCAAGCGCTAGCCCCACGGTGGGCGCCAACTGTCGTGGTTTTATCACGGCAGATGTCCGGGTGAATGGACTTAGGTTCGAGGCCATCGCCAATGAGGTGGACTCAAAGGGGTTAGTCGGGATGAAGGACACGGGTTTACCTAGGTTCGGCCCCTCAAATCGAGGTAACAGCCTACGTCTTGCTTGTGTTTGTATTACTTGCATATCGATTACACGAAGCTAAAAGCTTGACCTAGTTATCGATTCCCTCTCCCCTAAGTCGCCCTGGGTTTGCCTTTATATAAGAGGTCTGAACATCCGGGTCGCTACAATTGCTAACCGAGTCTCTCTCTATCTTCTTGTCCAAGCCGTCTATGAGTCGGCTTGCACGCCCGGGTCTTCTCAGTCCGGGCCATCATACGGCCCACACCGTGAGCCGCCTATCCTCTTGGGCCACTTAATATTACGACTCACCTTTGGGCCGGTTCACGAGCCAATAACATGACCCGGAGCCTCTTCAGCGGGTCATATCCCCAACAATACCCATCGGGTAGGTGTGTCTGCTTGTCACCTTCGGCGGGCGCAAGAACTACCACACCAAGATAATCGTCTTTGATGTCGCGCACATCCACCTCCCATAAAATGCAAGCCTCGGGTACCTGGCCCTCACCAAGTTCATGGCAGTGACCCACCATGGCTACAACGTCCTCAAGATGCCAGGCGGTGGTGGTGTCATCACTATTGCTTGCAACAAAAAGGATGATGTCTGCGCCCTTGAGCTTGCTTACCGCACCGCAGCGACCGAACACTCGGACGACGAGGAAGATGCCCTGCCCCGTGGGGACCCACACAAGAAGAAGAAGCAGCTCACTTCCATGGGGTGTCCGGGGGCCTCGAGCTCTGCGCCCAGGGATGGGGCCCCATCCCCCATTGCATAGGAAGGCGCGCTTGGCGCCACTCTTGGGTTGGGCCTAGAGCCTCCCACCCAGGGAGCTTTGGGCTCAGCCAATGAGACAAGAGAGGAGCTCGAGCCCAACCTGAAGGCAAGGTCTAACGCGCATCGGCCCTAGCAGGGGGCATCGCGCGAGGCACTAAGCTCGCAAGAGTCCGTCATCAGAGCGATCGAGGAGCTTCGAGAAGCACATGCCATACAAGGCAGGGCTGCCCAACAATCGCAGACGCCATCATTGGCACGGATGATTGGTCACACATCTACGTCAATGCCCTCGCGGTTAACAATGTCGCGGCTCAGGTCCCCTTCTGGCCAGTGCGTGCCGATTATGGATGGGTCAACCCGAACGCCTATGTCTGCATGCCCTTCGGACTGGCGAACGCAGGCGTGATGTTCCAGCTCATATACCGAGCCATGCTCATGACTTCCCTGGCAAGGTGCGATGAGGAGTTGGAGGAGATGCTCGGACCAGGCGAAGGTTCCGAGCCTCGGGGGATGACAGACCCATGAAGGTCGCTCTCGTGGGGGTCAGAGATCAGGCTACGACGGAAGCTTCGGCTCTTCAGCAGCATGGCCGCCAGGTGACCTTTTTGTTGGCTGATGCCAGGTAATTTTTTGGTTTACTCTATTTGAGGATGCCCGCCGGGCCGCACTATCCTCAGGAGATCAGGGCGCACCTCTGTAGTAGCCTCGTTTATGCGTATTTCAATACTTCCTCATATATTTGGTCCGTTTTCTAACGTTCTACCTTGCTTGCATGGATCCTTGCCAGCGTGAATGTGCAGCACCATGCTCTCCGAGTTGGTGTTTCGCAAGGGTTTGTGCGCTACAGCCCTTCCCGGGGCACCCCGCTACTGAGATGCAAAGCACTGTCGCCTCAGGGACTTGCATCTTTTGGTGGTTAACCCCCGCTCGGGGCTCCGGCCGCAGCACGGTGCCTCAACACAGATTCTTTGGAGGCCCCACGGCCTCCTGAAGCAGCAAAGGATAGGGTGGAATGGGGGTCGCTCGGGCATCAAAGGGGGCTCCTGAGCATCGCGCCTCGGGAGTCTTACCGGTCACATAGCCACCCGCCCCTTGGTGTTGTCCTTCGTTTCCGGCAGCATCAAGGGTGTCGGGGCCTCGCCTCGTAAAGTGCATCCATGGTTTCCGGTCGTACCTAATGGTGGTGGGGAAATGTGCAGGATTGGGACCTGTAGACATAGATCCACTTGAGCATCAAAGGGGGCTCTTCACGAGCCTTACTGGTCATAATGCCACTTGACCTCCTGATGTCGTCCTTGGTATCCGGTCGGTGTCAAGAGTGTCGGGGCCTCGCCCCGTGAAGTGCGTCCTTGGTTTCCGGTCGTACCTAACGGTGGAGGGGAATTGTGCAGGACCGGGACCTATAGACGTAGAGTGCCAAGAGGACTCCCAACCTGCCTCACTCAAGGAGAAGAAGCCAGCATGGCTTCGGACGACCCCATTTACGAGAAGACTCAGGTGCAAACCGCCTTTGAGGAAGGGACCTCGTGAGGCCAAAATGCCCTCGCGAGCTCCCAAATACACCTCCTAGTTTTGCCGTGCCAACCACATGTACAATCTCTATGGGTTGTACACGCTCGGGGGGCCCCAACGACGCGGAGGGGTCCCTTCCCACACAGTGTGTGGTAGCCACAACCCAGCGCTGGGAGAGAAGTCAACACGGTCTACCAATGACTATGCCGACGTAGCCCAGTGCTAGCGGTCAACACGGCCCACCAATGACTATGCCCACGCAATGTGGAAGCCACAGCTCAGCACTGGCGGAGAAGTCAATACAGTCCACCAATGACTATGCACATGCAATGTGGAAACCACAACTCTATGCTAGCAGTCGACACGGCCCTCCAATGCCTATGCCCACGCAATATGGAAACCCCACTCCCCTAGCGGCTACATCCAACCTCAGGAAGGTCCCTAGTGGCCCCCTTTCTCATTGCGTTCCCCGAGGATGCATGTGCGAGGGGGCTCCACGGCGGCTACCGCCTGGTACACACCACCTTCCAAGGTTTGTCGAACCTGGTCTTCACGCACTCATCTCTGGAAAAGCTAGCGAGGAAAGGTATGGGAGCCACTCATACGTCAAGGGGAACTCCTGAGCATTGTGACTCAGGAGCCTAACTGGACCAGTAACCCCTCAACCTTGGACCGTCCTTGGTGATCCAGTCGTCCCAACGGCGGTTGAGGTATGCGCGGGCCGGGCCCTGCCAACACAGAGCTCGAAGCGCTCTAAAAACTGCCCAAAACCCCCAAGGAGGACACTGGGGCTCGTACGTCAAGGGGGACTCCTGAACATAACAACTCATGAGCCTAACTGGACCCGTAGCCCCTCACCCCTTGGACCGTCCTTGGTGATCCGATCGGCCCAACGGCGGTTGAGGTATGCGCGGGCCGGGCCCTACTAACGCTGAGCGCTAAAGGTGTTCAAAAGTTTCAAGTTCACCCGATCTCCGCTGTGTCCCCTTCATGAGGGCTGCTCGCATGTCAAGGGGGACTCCTGAGCATCGCGAGTCATGAGCCTAACTGGACCCATAGCCCCTCACCACTTGGACCGACCTTGGTGATCCGGTCAGCCCAATGGTGGTTGAGGTATGCGCGGGTCAGGCCCTGCCGGCCCAGAGCATCTGTCGTGACCCTGATCCTGAGCCATAAGAATCCCTCCTGTAATACGTCACATCACTTTGCGGCCTCAAGCACGGTTATCTCCATGGCTTTTACCTTACCTGGGCCTGGAACATTTGCGTCTTTTGGCTCACGTATGTGAATATGTCGCTAGCATTCAAATGTTAGAGAACCCTGGTCGACATAACTAGTCGTAGAACCCAAGTGGCACATTCGTACAGGGATAGGCATACTTAACCCAGCAATAAAGGTGTCATCCTCTAGCGTGTGTAGACAAGCCATAGCAAGCTACAAGGACTCCATTACATCGTGGGACATTAATGTCATCACTGCACGTAGACGAGTTGTAGCAGGCTATAGGGACTCCATTACAGTGCGAGACATTTCCCCGAAGGGACAGACACAACAACAAAGAAGGATACATGCAAGTGAATCAATGTGTCCTTAGCAGTAGCAAGCTACCAAGGCTCGGTGGAAGCACAAAGAGGCGGTTCCTTGTAAAGAGTACTACTAAGACACAACTAGGTGTCGAATCCCGTACATATCATTGCACGTCACACGTACACACGACATGTCCGATATGCATAGATACAACAATGGCATCACAACATAACCACACAAGAACACAACATTTAGAAGGCTCATAAGAGCCAACATAGGGTGATATTACAAGCAGGGATCACACGACCCAACACACAAGTCATACAAGCAACAAGCGGAAGCATAACATGTCTGGGTACAGACATCTAGAAAAGAAGAAGGCTGAGGGGGCCTGTTTATCTACAAGACCCTCCATAGGAACCAGACCTCTAGCTGGGATTCCCAAGCTACTCGGTCAACATCGATCTTATCGTAGAAACCACTAGCAAGACTGAAGTCTCGTCTGCAAAAACATAATTAAGCAACAGTGAGTACTGAGTACTCAACAAGACTTACATCAGAACTAACTACATATGCATCGGTATCAACAAGGGGTTTGTGGGGTCTAATGCAGCAAGCCAGCTTTGACTCGGTGGCTATCCTGTACTACGACTATCAGTACTTTGAAAAGTTTTATGAAGCGTACATGAGTCCACTAACACCACGTCAATACACTACAATGGATCCGCTCCCGTCTTCCTACGAAAATGCCACCCACTGTACTCACACTTGTCTTGAAGTTTTTATGAGTAACCAAAGTTATCTATGAACCATATAAGTCTCTAAGTAGTCCATATCCGCAGACGTGACTATTCAAATAGATGATCAGCCTGTAGGGGTGTACTTTGTTACACATGCTCTTGCCACTTACCGCCATGTGCACGTAAAAAGGCACCTCAGCTACCTTCAAACGGAAGCCTAGCGAGGGAGTCGGCCATGACCTGACTAACCAGACAAGACTCTAGTCCAGGTTTATCGCCTATTTGAGACTGAACCTGCAAGGAAGTCCGGCCGAAGTTTCCTCTACAGCCCCAAATGATGTGTACAGGGTTCTCAAGCCCACCTCTACGGATGGTACTACGCTTGGTACACCGGGCCACGATGCCTAGTCTGTCCTAGGCCCACCTGTACGGGGTGCCACTCAGTAGACTACTAGCATGACCTACAAACACCAGAAACTAGTTGCAACTCTTGGACAGAGATCAAGTCGATTAATAAGTTTAGAGAGTCAATTAAGGATCCCAATCTGCGGTAGTATCTAGTCTTGATAAAATATATAGGACTCAGTTCGTAGGGACTGTCCCAATGAGACAACCCGCCATGTACTCCTACATGGCCTCTCATCGCTACCTTTACCAAATCGGGTTCACAACTTAACTCTCATCATCAGAACACATTCAGTTCACTCCGGTTCATTACCCAAATGAATCAGACCTGACACAACTCTCAGCATAGCAAGCATAGCAGGTTAAAGGCACCACATGGCTCAAGCATCTACCAGGTATGCTAGGTTGCATGGTTTAGCTATTTACTGTGACAATGACAGGTCATGTAGAGGAATGGGTTCAACTACCAGAACATATAAAAGTTGAAACGTTCTGTCCTAATGCAATAAATGAGAGCAAGAGCGAGAGAGTGGGATTGTATCAAAGATATTCAAGGGGGGTTGCTTGCCTAATAAAGCGATCACACGTTACTGCTCCTCAGATGAATACTCGACTGTACCCTCCGGAACAGTGCCTACACGAAGAACAACCATTGAAGGGGGAACAAATCAATACACATCAAATGCAACAATACGATGCATGAATATGACATGGCAATATGATCTGGTTTGGTATAATGCATCTAGCAACATTTTTAGATGAAGTAGGTTTGAACTCAAGGTTCAAAATCAACTTCATGTATGGAGTTCCATAATGCATTTGAACTAAACTGTCCATGTTCACCTATTTATGTTGCTCTAATATGCCTGTAAATGGTACAGACGGATTCAGTGGATTTTTCTAATAAATTTTCATATATAAATTATTTTCATCTGACTTACACATTAATTTATATAAATTTTACAAGTTTTAGCAATTTCTGGAATTATTAAAAATCCATAAATGCATTTATTGCGTGAGTCATGCGTCAGCATGACGTCAGTCTGGTCAATCGATCCCTCTAGGTCAACCCTGACTAGTGGGACCACTGGTTAGTGACCCAGAGGCTAAACGAGGTCAAATCCCGTGCTCACCCGAGGTTTGACCCACGGCGGGGCCCACTGTCAGCTAGTAGGGGGGATTATCAGGGGGATTAGCGGCTAATGGCCTCGCCACGTCAGCTTCCACCGGACTTTCGGTGGAGGCGACCAAAACCATGGCGAAAACTCGCTGGAGTTGTGCCTCCGGCCACCATTTGGCGTGTAGAGCGGCTCTATCAGGAGCGGGGAGCGATGCACATCCATCCCAGCAGGGGGATGACATGGGGCGACCGGAGCTGACGGAGGCGTGCTTGCTTGCGGTGTCCGGCGCTCGGCCGAGGTGGTGCACGATGCTAGAAGAGGGTAATGGTAACGGGGCTAGGGGGAGGAGAACTGGGGCCTCACCGCGGAGCTTCTGGCGCTGGTGGCGTGGTTAGGGACGCGCGGTGGCCGGCAAATCATCGGTGAGGAAGTCTGGTACCGGAGGTTGAGGACGACGACACTGGCGGCGAAACAGGGCG
The DNA here is from genome assembly GCA_022496015.1 of Hordeum marinum. Lineage (NCBI taxonomy): Eukaryota > Viridiplantae > Streptophyta > Magnoliopsida > Poales > Poaceae > Hordeum > Hordeum marinum. The sequence goes on from CM039677.1 coordinate 239,098,298, forward strand.
TCCGGGATCCTGTGGCTCGATGGAGAGGATGGTGACAACGAGGTGGACCAATGGAGCACGACGGCGGGCTCGGAGGGGCCCGGGGCTATGCTAGCGGCGACGATGCTCTCAAGTGGATTCGGCTACGAGCGAGAGAGAGAGAGAGCCAGAGGGAAGGTGGAGACAGAGGGAGAGGAGAAGATGGGCACGGGGCGAGGGCATCGCACTGGCGCTCTCAGCGGCCTCCAGTGGAAAGTAGCCCAGCAGGAGGTGGCCGGGCGCATGCCACACGCCCCAGCCTCACGCTCCATTTTCCTGGCGGGAGGTTAGGGGTGACTACTAGTTGGGCTGCTGGGCCAGCCCCTTCCTGGGCCGCAGGTGAGGCTGCCTTCTTTTTCTTTTTTTTCTTTTTTGTTTTTCTTTTATTTGTAGTAGGTTTCTGACTTAGTAAAAATACTAAATCAATTTAGAAAAATAGGAAACTTTTTCTGGGCATTAATTGAAATATTCCAAAGGCCCTGGCCAAGTTTCATATATATTGGAGCTATAAAACTATTTATAGAATTTTATAACTCCAATTCAAATACTTATTGATTTCATTCAATAAACAAAAATGACTTTGAAAAATATGAATCACCTCTGGTTGATGCTTCACATTTTTCTAGAAATGATGAACATTTTAGAAGGCCACCTTGGTTCATTGAAAAATAGTTTGGTTGAACCTATTTGAATTCAAAATTGTGCTAGGGTTTTGATCATTTCCATTTCAAGTTAAAAAAACTTTAAACATGGTGTAAACTCAAACATGACCCTAGGGCATGCTAATGCTAGGGATGTGACAATTCATCCCCAATTAAAAGTATCGCGTCTCGAGATTCAGGAGTCGACGAGAAAAGGGCCGGATATTCAATCTTAGAATGATGAGACCACTGAACCATGAGAAACTTGATACTCCGACGCTGGGGACACACTCAGCTTGATCGAGAATACGAACATGATATTCTCGATATGAAACATCGTCTTTAAGATCAAGCGTTTCATGGTCCACTTCACAGGCAGGGTCCTTGAAGCAATACCTGAGTTGAGAAACGTGGAAGACATCATGAACTCTAGAAAGATGCGGGGGCAGTTCCAATTGGTAGGCAACCTCTCCTTGTTTAGCAAGAATGTGAAAAGGACCAATGTAATGAGGAGCCAATTTGCGCTTGATACCGAAGCGATGGGTACCATTTAGAGGAGTAACCCAAAGGTAATCCTTTTCTTCCACCTCATAAGTTACTTCCTTATGATGGCGATCATACTGGATCTTCTGACGAGACTGAGTTGTCTTGAGATTTTCACGGATAACGAGAACCCGGTCTTCTGCTTCCTAGATCATGCATGGCCCAAAGAATTGTCTTTCCCCGGTTTCTAACCAGTTCAGAGATGTTCGACATCTTCGTCCATAAAGAACTTCAAAAGGAGCTTTGCCCATGCTAGATTGGTAGCTGTTGTTATACGCGAACTCTGCAAATGGAAGACACTTCTCCCAATTCATTATGAATGAGATGACACAAGCTCTGAGCATGTCCTCGAGAATCTGATTAACTCTTTCAACTTGACCACTTGACCGAGGGTGAAAAGCAGTGCTAAAGGAGAGATGGGTTCCCATAGCATTATGGAAACTTTCCCATAATCGAGAGGTTAAAAGACTTCCATGGTCTGAATTGATTTCCAATGAAACACCATGCAGGGACACTATTCGAGAGATATACAAGTCAGCCAACTAACTAGCAGTGATACTCTCCTAGAGAGGAAGGAAATGAGCCACTTTGGAAAGGCGATCAATAACCACGAACATTGCATTATTTCCTTTCTTGGACTTGGGAAATCCGGTGATGAAGTCCATTTCACCTTTATCCCATTTCCACTAAGGAGTAACTAAAGGCTCAAGGATGCCAGCAGGTCTCTGATGCTCTGCCTTGACATGAAGACAAACGTCACAATTAGCAATGAATTGAGCGATTTCTCTTTTCATTCTAGTCCACCAGATCCTTTGGCATAGGTCCTAACACATCTTGGTGCTACCAGGGTGAATGGTGAGAGGAGATTCATGAGCCTCCTTAAGTATCAACTCTCGAATTTGTTGCTTTTTAGGAACTACCAGTCGGTTCCCAAAGTATATTGTACCTCTATCATCAATGGAGAAACTACCAGCAATTCCCTTTTCAACTTTATCCTTGATCCGGGTAATACCCGCATCATATTGTTAGCTTGTTATAATCTAATCCTACATAGTAGGTTTTGCAACCAAGGTTGAAAGGGATCCATGAGGAAAAATGTGGAGGTTAAGCTTGTAGAATTCCTCATGAAGAAGGGGTTGACCTTGTTACGGCATAAGGTTGTTGTACTAGGATTTATGACTTAATGCATCCGCCATGACATTGGCCTTGCATGGGATGTAAGTAATTCCTCAGTCGTAATATGTAATAATCTCTAACCATCGTCTTTGTCTAAGATTCAGATATGGTTGAGTGAAGATATACTTCAGGCTATGGTAATCGGTGTAAATCTCACAACGATTACTAAGAAGGTAATGTCGCCATACCTTGAGTGCATGCACTACTGCTACAAGCTCCAAATCATGTGTTGGATAATTTTACTCATGTGGGTGCAACTATCGGGATGCTTAGGCGATCACCTGTCGATCTTGCATAAGAACACATCCAAGTCCTTGTGTTTAGGCATCACAATAGATTACAAAGTCCTTGGAGAAATTAGGTGGCACAAGCACGGGAGTAGAGGTCAGATGTCTCTTCAGTTCCTAGAAACTGTGCTCAGTTGTGGGCTCCACTCAAACTTCTTATCTTTCTTGAGGAGTTCCATCAGCGGCTTGGCAACTTTGGATAAGTCCTCAACGAAGCGGCAACAATAGCTCGCTAAACCAAGGAAACTTCTTACTTGCTTAACTGCTTTAGGTGGAGTCCAATCGAGGACGGCCTGAACTCTTTCAGGGTTAACTGCAATGCCCTTTTCGGAGATCACATGACCTATATATGTCAGTTCAGGTAACCAAAATTCACACTTGGAGAACTTGGCATAAAGACAGTGCTCTCTGAGTTTTTCTAGCATAAGTCTGAGGTGCTCACCATTCTCTTTTTCATTCTTCGAATAGATCATAATATCATCGAGGTAAACCACGGCGAACTCATCTTAGTACTCCATGAAGATTGAATTCATCAGACGGGAGAATGTTGCTAGAGCATTTGTTAGTCCAAAGGACATAACTGTGTACTCGTACTTACCATAAGGAGTGACGAACGCTATCTTGGGAATGTCTCCATTCTTTATCTTGATTTGATGCTAGCCTAACCTCAAATCCATCTTGGAAAACACTGAGGAACCAACAAGTTTATCATACAAATCATTGATCATGGGAAGCGGATACTTATTATTTATTGTGACGAGATTGATGGGTCAGTAATCCACAACCATACGATCTGTTCCATCCTTCTTCTTGATGAACAGAACTTGACAAGACAAAGGGCAAGAGCTAGGTCAGATGAAACCCTTTTGCAAGGAGTCATCAAGTTGTTTCTTAAGCTCAGCTAGCTCCAAGGGTGCCATCTTATAAGGTCTTCTTGAAATTGGAACAATTCCTAAGATGAGGTCTATCACAAACTCTACATCCCTGTTAGGCGGAATGCCTGTCAATTCGTCTGGAAAGACATCCAGAAAATCTCAGGACTACTAGAATATCTCCAAGCTCTGGAAGAGGGTTGGCATTGAGTGAGTAGAGCTGACGCTTTACAACTTGTGTTGAAACATGGACTATCTTGCCAGATGGATGCATCAGCTGAACAGACCCGGTGGATCAATCAATCTTGGCATGGTGAGCTATCATCCAATCCATACCCAAGATCATATTAATATCCGAGGACTTGAGAGCTATCAGCGAAGCAAGCAATACCAGTCTATCAACACGGATTTCATTTCCATGTCTTATTCTTGTGGTCTGCCATCTAGACCCTAGGGTCTGAATTTCAAGAGCAGTTGGCATATCGCAAAATGACATGTCATGCAACCGAGCATAGCTTTCCGAGATGAAGGAATGTGATGCTCCAGTATCAAACATTACTGATGCTGGATGACGATTGACAAGGAGCATTCCAAGGAGATCTTTTAGATCATCATTAGCTTCTTTAGCTGAGACATGATTCAGACATCCCCATTCAGTGATGGTTGGCTTGGCATGGATCACATTGACTGGTGGCTTATTACGGCCAACAAACTTTGCAGACTCGGGTGAAGCAATGCTGGACTGAATACAATTTCGAGTAATGTGGCTTGGCTCTTCCCACTTGTAACAAATCACTTGGGTTGCACGCGGAACCGCATTGGCAGGCGGTCCACCAATAGGCTTGGGTGGAGCATTTGGCTGTGTTTGACGAGGCACCACATAGGATGGCCTCGATGCATATCCAGGTGGAAGTGCTGAGTTCGGAACCCAAATCCGGTGCTTCTAAGATCCAGAACCTGAGGTGGAAGCCAAGTCACGGTTGTGCTTGCGAGATTCTTCATAAGTGAACTGAGCTGTCTCTGCATTGATGGCCTTGTTCACAAGATCTTGAAAGGTGTCACAATGATGCAAGTGAATACCACGATGCAACTTTGGGTTGAGACTCTTCCTAAACCTAGCTTGCTTCTTAGCTTCCGTGGAAACTTCTTCTATGGCGTAACATGCAAGGTTCTCAAAGTCTCGACTGTAAGCATCTACAACCATCATACCCTAGATAAGGTTACAAAACTCGTCCCTCTTTCGGTCCATGAGACCCTGAGGAATATGATGCTCACGGAAAACCTCTGTGAATTCTTCCGAGGTAGGAATCTGGCCAGCAGGAATTATAGTCTCATAGTTCTCCCACCATACACTAGTAGGACCCTCTAGAAAATAGGTAGGATAGGTGACCTTATCAGCCTCACCCCATTCGTGGAACGCAGCTTGTTTGTGATGCTACGGAGCTAGTCATCTGCATCGAGTGGCTCAATGGACTGATGGAAGGTGGGTGGGTACAACTTGATGAAGTCACGGATGGTCATTGTTCCAGCACACTTATGTGTGGTGTTTTCCTGAATACGTGCTATCAAGTGATTTGACTCATGCATGTCTTTCTCAATGTCTAGAATGAACTATGCCAATGAGGATGAATCCGACAAAACTTCAGCATCTCTAGTTCCACGTCTCTGGTCCTTCTTGCGACCATTGGCAGCTTGGGTACTACGAGACATCCTGAGGATGAGAAACTAGGATTAGACAAGGCGGCATACCAAATAGATAGGAGGGATGCAAAAGCATTTGATCTTCAAGAAGTCCTAGGAAAAATTGGACGGAATAACGCCTGTGAATGATCAGAAATGAGACACCCTGCAAAAAATTTAGGTGCCACGACACCTCAACATCACAATCTCAAGATTCTAATTGAGCTAACAAGCTACACAGATATCACTCAAGGACTAGAATGCAACTTAGATCAACCATTCATACAAGTCTATGAAATAGAAAATCGAGATCCTGGTAGATAGGTAAGAAGCCTAGTTCTTAGCCCCCGCTGAAAAGGAGAGAGTGACTCAGAATCAGAATAACATGGGGAAAGGAGTAAAAAGAGCCTTATGTTCCCTTCCACAATCAATTCCTTTATATAACTAAAGAGTTGCTAGACTCAACAGCGACAAGTTTGGCTTCGTAATCCTACAGTTAGTCATCTCTGATACCAACGATGTCGGGACCCCGATCCCGAGCCATAAGAATCCAACTTGTAACACATAACATCACTTTGCGGCCTCACGCACGGTTATCTCCACGGCTGCCACCTTACCTGGACTGGGACCGTTTGCATCTTTTGGCCCACGTATGTGAATATGTCGCTAGCATTCAAATGTCAGAGAACCTGGGTCGACATAACTAGTCGTAGAACCCAAGTGGCACATCCGTATAGGGACAAACATACGTAACCCAGCAATGCAGGTGTCAGCCTCTAGCGTGATCTAGACAAGTCATAGCAAGCTACAAGGACCCCATTACGTCGTGGGACATTAATGTCATCACAGCATGTAGACGAGTCATAGCAGGCTACAGGGACTCCATTACACTACGAGACATTTCCCTGAAGGGATAGACACATCAGCAAAGAAGGATACATGCTAGTCAATCAATGTGTCCTGAGCAGTAGCAAGCTACCAAGGCTCGGTGGGAGCACAAAGAGAAAGTTCCCTATAAAGAGTACTACTGAAGTCACACAAGTAAGTGTCGAATCCCATACATATCATTGCACATCACACGTATGCATGACACGCCCGATTTGCATAGATACGACTATGGCATCAGAACATAACCACACAACAACATAACATTTATTTAGAAGTCTCATAAGAGATAACATAGCATGCCATTACAAGCAGGGGTCACACGACCCAACACAGAAGTCATACAAGCAACAAGCGGAAGCATAACTTGCCTAGGTACAAACATCTAGAAAAGAAGAAGGCCGAGGGAGCCTGTCTATATACAAGACCCTCCATAGGAACAAGTCCTTTGGCTGGGATTCCCAAGCTACTCGGTCAACAATGATCTTATCATAGAAACCACTAGCAAGACTGGAGTCTCCTCTACAAAAACATTATTAAGCAACAGTAAGTACTGAGTACTCAGCAAGACTTACATAAGAACTAACTACATATGCATCGGTATGAACAATGGGGTTGTGCGGTTTAATGCAGCAAGCCAGCTTTGACTCGATGGCTATCCTGTACTACGATTATTAGTACTTTGAAAAGTTTTATGAAGCGTACACGAGTCCACTAACGCCACGTCAATACACTACCATGGATCCGCTCCCGTCTTCCTATGAGAATGCCATCCATGGTACTCACACTTGTCTTGAAGCTTTTATGAGCAACCATTTAAATTGTCTATGAACCATATAAGTCTCCAAGTAGTCCATATCCATGGACGCGGCTATTCAAATAGATGATTACCCTGTAGGGGTGTACTTCGTCACACATGCTCCCGCCACTTACTGCCATGTGCACGTAAAAAGGCACCTCGACAACCTTCAAGCGGAAGCCTAGCAAGGGAGTCGGCAACGACCTGACTAACGACACAAGACTCTAGTCCAGGTTTATCGCCTATATGAGACTGAACCCGCAAGGAAGTCCGGCCGAAGTTTCCTCTACGGACGCAAATGATGTGTACAGGGTTCCCAAGGCCACCTCGATGGATGGTACTACGCTTGGTACACCGGGTCATGATGCCTAGTCTGTCCCAAGCCCACCTGTATGGGGTGCCACTCGGTTGACTACTAGCATGAACTACAAACACCAAAAACTAGTTGCAACTCCTAGACAGAGATCAAGTCGATTAATAAGTCGAGAGAGTCAATTATGGATCCCAATGTGCGGTAGTAGCTAGTCTTGGATAACATACACAGGACTCAGTTCTTAGGGATGATCCCAATGAGACAACCCGCCATGTACTCCTACATGGCCTCTCATTGCTACCTTTACCAAATCGGGCTCACAACTTAACTCTCATCATCAGAACACGTTCAGTTCACTCCGGTTGATCATCCAGATGAATCAGACCTGACACAACTCTAAGCATAGCAAGCATAGGTCCATTAGGGTTAACGGCATGCTTTGTTGTCTGCTAGCAAACGGTAAAGATGCAAAGTTCTTTGTCGTCTGCTAGGTGACGGCAAAGGGCTTCCCCTAGGTAGCTGCGAGGTAGCAGCTTTGCCGTCTGCTAACAGACGACAAAGATTCAAAGTTCTTGGTCGTCTGCTAACAGACGGCAAAGCTTCCACATAGGCCAGCCCAGTGCCCACCTAGGTTGTAGAGGTAGCTGCCACGTGGCAACTTTGCCGTTTGCTAGTAGATGGAAAATCTCTTTGCTGTCTGCCAGCAGACGGCAAAGAGCCTGTATAGCCCCTATTTTTTCTTTTTTTCTTCAATTCATTCAATTTCACAAAATTTCATAGATATATATACACACACACATTTTCAAATACTTTCAACAAGCATACCAACACATATCCAACAACAAGTTTCCAACAACATATCCAACTACAAGTTTCCAACAAGATATATCAACAACAAGTTTCCAACAACATATCCAACAAGAGTTTCCAACAACATATCCAACAACAAAGTTCATCATACAAAATCAAAACAAAAAGGAAGCACATGGAGAAGAGTAGACTCCATCAACGCAAGCTTCCTCATCTAAAGCAAATCTGCAAATTGGGAAAGAAGAAAGTTAGAAGAATAAGAAGAAGAAGAAGACTAGCTAGAATAAGAAGAAGAAAAAGAAGAAAAAGAAGAAGAAGAAGAAGAAGAAATTTTCTTCTCTTTCTTTTTCTCCTCTACTCTTCTTTATCTTGTTCTTCTAAATAAGGTAGGTAAAAATCCATTTTTTAGCTAAGCTAGGTAAAAATGCTAAGTGTAGGTCATTTTAGAGCTAAGCTAGGTAAATAGGTCATTTTGGAGCTTCGTAAGGTTATTATGTCATTTTGAGGAAAATAAGCTAAGTCTATGTCATTTTGGAGCTAAACCAAGGTTATCGTGCCATTTTTTACCTAAGTATGCTAAGTATCTCATAAATGAACTGAAGAAGCTAAGTATAGGTAATTTTTGAGCTAACCTAGGTAGTTATGCCATTTTTGAGATAACTAATCATATTTATTCATTTTGGAGGACAAAATGGCAAGTGTAGGTCATTTTAGAGCTATCATATTTATAATCGGTCATTTTGGAGGTAGGTAAGGTAATTTTGTCATTTTCGAGCAAAAAAAGCTAAGTCTATGTCATTTTGGAGCTAAACCATGGTTATCATGCCATTTTTTACCTAAGTATGCTAAGTATGTAATAAATGAACTAAATAAGCTAAGTATAGGTCATTTTTGACCTAACCTAGGTAGTTATGCCATTTTTGAGCTAACTAATCATATTTATTCATTTTGGAGGACAAAATGGCAAGTGTAGATCATTTTGGAGCTATCCTAGTTATAATCGGTCATTTTGGAGGTAGGTAAGGTAATTTTGTCGTTTTCAAGGAAAATAAGCTAAGTCTATGTCATTTTGGAGCTAAACCAAGGTTATCATGCCATTATTTACCTGAGTATGCTTAGTATGTCATAAATAAACTAAAGAATCTAAGTATAGGTCATTTTGGAGCTAAATAGGTCATTTCTTAAGCTAAGTATGCATTTGTTAAGCAAAACACTTGGGAAAACTTACCATCATCACGGAGGTGAAGGATCGGTTGGGTTTGCGCCAGTGTGAGACGAAGAAGGACCGGTCGGGGTTGCGGCAGACGCAGAAGGATCGGTCGATGCTTGTCGGGAGGCACGCTGCACCAAAGATCATTTGTAATGTCTCGTTAGCATGATGCAACAAAAATGTGAATACTAGTAACTAATGACCATTCAAATGAAGCTCACCGTGGGTGCTATACCAATCTGGGGCATCGACAGAGGGGTCTGACCATTGTTCTGGCACATGGTCTGCACATTTTGTTTTCACGAGTCAGTCATATTAGTTAGTGATGAAACGAACATTACGTGCATGATTTGGCTAATATGCAGGAGAAACTTACCACGAGGATCTTGTATAGGGCCCAGTGAGACATGTCGTTCTGGTTCCTCTCCTCCTCCAAAAGCCTAGCCATCCTCTCCTCCATGTCCCTCTCCCTCTGTGTCGCCTGCCTGTTTGCCTCCGCTAGAAGCTCCTGGGACCTAGCCTCGATGGCGAGCTCCATTGGCCGTGGATGAGGCCTTATCTGAGGATCGGAGCTCGTCTGGCGCTTCTTGATCTCCAGGAGAGTTCTAGGACAATGTATCAGTCCATCCCTACTGGCTATCGAGCCATGGGGACTCCCACCACCAGATATCATCACGAGCTCTAGATTAAAAGGACTCTGGCTAGGGTTCAAGTCCTCCCCTTTCCTCGCCTTCCCCTCATCTCTGAACCTCACGAGCTTGTTGTGGGAGGAGATGTTGCTGAATCTCTCTGGATGATCGAGGTCATCCTCAGAGAATGCCTTGCCTATTGTACGAGGCAGTATGGGCCATGGCATAGAGGTCGAACAACGGTGGCACCTCCTTCTTGTTGTGTCACGCCTAAAAGAGAGGAACAAAATATTAGCTAAGGGCTCAAGCTAGCATGAAGAATCAAATTGCATGATTCATGAAGCAAACCACATACCCAGTGATCCCCGAACTCAAATAGGTTGGAGTGCCCTTAATGGTGTGTCACAGCTTTCATTTGGGCATGCTTATCCTTGTCCTTGTTGTGGTCGGCTAGCCATTTGGGAGAGCACCACTCATCCACCAATGCCTCCCAATAGTCCATCCTATCCGCACACCATCTCGGGGGCACCTAAGTTAGACAAGAGAAATTTCAATGCTACACCTATGAATCAAATAAAGAAAACTCAGTACAAGGCCTTAAGAATAGGTAATTCCTTCATGTACTTCTCCATACTCAGAAAATTTTGGTGGCACTTCTTCTTGGCCCTCTTAATGTCAGTCGAGGGGTAGTAGTCTCGAACAGCCTGCACCCGAGCCTCGTGTCATAAGTTCTGAAGTAGGCACTTGCACTCGGCTATGAGAACAATAGCCGCGGCCGCCTCGTGTTCCTCAAGACACCTGTAGAAGGTCTACAATCAAACAAGACAGCATTGATTAGTACAATCACTAGGTGATGTTGATTTTTAATTTTGTAAAGGAGAAATTACCCAAAATCGTCGGGTCACAATGTCCGCCACCGGCTCGCACAAGACACCGTCGACCCTCATCTCCGGTGTGGGGTAGCCATATATAGCTCCCAGCTCAGCGCTACCTGTGGAACCTCACCCTCACCGGACAGCGTGGCCCACCTCGGGAAGTGTTGCCGGCAAAGCACACCAAGGACCTGGTTGGTCCTACGGACACCAGGGTCGTGTTTCCAACCCCTGCAGTATGACAAGGCCAACACATTAGATATTAATTTGAAGAAACATGAAGGCAAAAGGTTAAAAAAGAGTAAATGCACTTACTTCTCCCCATTAGGCACAATCAACCACCTCTGATCGCGGGTCGCCGGCACGGGTGGGAGCTTTGTACGACCACGTTCGTACACCTTCTTGCCCTCCTCAACTAGCTCGCCCTCGCTATAGCTATCCTCAGAAAAGTTGTCCTCGCCACCATCAGCATGGCCACTAGCCTCCGGAGTCACGTGGGATGAAGACTTTAGGACCAGAGTCTCCTGCGATGAAGACTCTCGGACCGGAGTCTCCTGGGAGGAAGGCTCGGCGACCCGAGGCTCATCGGCCCGAGGCTCATGGACCGGAGTCCGAGAAGGGTCCAAGTCAGACAGGTCCACCTGAGACGGAGCACTCCGGTGGTCGGGAGAATCAGCTGGGGGTGGCAGCAAGGAAGGCGTAGCAGCCTTCCTACCTCTAGCACCCCTCTTCGTCTTCTCCCGACCTCTCCCGCCCGAAGAAGAAGCGCCTGCCGATGTCTGTATACTGTGTACCAGCGCTCTCTGGAGGTGCTGAGGTGGAATAATTGCACCCCTCCCAGTACGTGTCAAGGAAGGAGGCTTGGAGCGCTCTCGACCCGCGCCCACCATCTGTCAACACCTGCAATGACAAATAGTAAACGAAATTAGTTCAACATAAAAAATCAAAGACCTAATAACATGAACTAAATAATATATATGTACATAATAATTAATTGAATACCTGACATTACTAATATTAATCTTCATCGTCTATATATGCTCCGAGATCAAAAAATGAATAATCATCATCACTATCAGTAATGACATGCTCATCAGCATCATCAATAAATGCATCAACATGTGGAAGGCCTCCTTTATGTAATTGGTCAAGCATTGACAGGTCATCCGCAGCAGTAACCTCTTCTTCTTCCGTCTCTTCTTGTTCCGGCTCAGGGGTGAAGTCGGATTCACTGTCGCTGTCTACCTCAATGTTCTGGGGTGAAGTAGAGCGGTTCTTGAAACGTTTTTGGAAACACATGTTTCTTGGAAGAATTATCCTTCATGTGTCTGGGTTAATGTGAGGTTCATAATCATCTTCATTGAGGGGAGCTGGTCTAAAATGTGGCGGCACATCATAAACGACATCCCAACCATTCAGATTTGGATCAGTTTGGCAGGCCCACGATAGATACAAAACTTGGTTCGCCTGTTGATCCGTAATATAGACATCAGGAACATCTAACTGGGTGCTTAGTTTGATTTCGACTAGCCCTATATGTTCATGAGACCTTCTAGTCTCCTTCGGCTGGAATAGATAACATTTGAAGACTACGACGTTTGGTGGGATTTCACCAAAGAATGTAAGTTCATAAATTGCTTCAACTCTTCCATAATACTCGATCCCTCCTTCGCCGATAGCGGAGACACAACAATGTGTAGACTTTCGGTCGGCCATAGATAGCTCTTTGCCAAAAGTAGGAAAACGATACCCATTGATGTCGTATTTGTCAAATGAACGGACCTTATAGTCAAAACCATTAGCGACTTGTCTCAATTCGGAGTCCATAGACTCTGCACTAGCCTACAAGTGTAATATGAAAGGATTGTTGCATTAGCCGCAAACTAGACAAAGAAATGAAATGGTCTAATGGAAATTACCGTTTGCTTGAACCAAGGGGTGAAACTGGGATAGCCGCCTCCATGCTTTGCCAGAAGCTCATACTCTTCGATAGAATCCGTTTGGATCACCGTTCCATCCGAGAATTTGGCGACGTATCGACTGTATCACATATTCAGAATAAGAGCATTTCAAAGGAATTAGAAGTTGCGAAACAATGTACCGAGAACTTACTCGATGTACGGCCGCACTTCTGTTAGGTTGTTCAAGATATACATCGAAATGGTCTGCCATTCTTCGACATCCAACGCTATTGCTTTCGAAGCACCGGCTGGCACGAGCTTCCCTTTGAATGGGTTGAGGTTGGATCGACCTTTTTCACAGTCGCCATCATTTTACCGAGGCTTCGGATTATGAAAATGACGATTCTTGGCTTTGTAGTGTGCTGTCATGAAGTTTGCCGCCTCCTCAATAATGAATGCCTCGGCCGTAGATGCTTCAACTCTATGTTTATTTTTACATTTTGCTCGAAGCATCTTCTGCATCCTCTCAGTTGTGTAGCACCAACGATTTTGCACGCCCCCCCCCCCCAATCTTGACTCGGTCGGGAGATGCAAAATCAAATGCTGCATTGGATTAAAGAATCAAGATGGAAAGATCTTTTCTAACTTGCAGATCAACTCCGGCGCCAACTCTTCCAGTTCTTCTAGCACGTCAGGCGATAGTGACTTAGTCTGTCTTGGCACCACCAAAAAATTTGCTTCGGTTGTACTGATATTTATTTGACTAAATGCAAAAACCTTGAAAATTTATTGTTCAAATTTCAAAAACCAGCCTCATTTAGTGATGACTCATCTACCTCTGCTCTCCTATACTCTATTCATAGGGTCAGTATGTCAGATGCTGAGGAGAGTCAAAATTCCGTCGGCCTTTAGAATAAGTGCTTTTCGATCCCTTTGTGTGTGGAGCACTCGGAGTTCCGTACCGACAAGGACTGACCATTAAAACCTCCCAAGTGCATCTCGGTGGAACCAACCACAAAATCGCGGTCTCACCAAATGCCTAGGGTTGATCTAGTTTTCAATCTCGATACCACCAATTCCATCTTCTTAGTTACACTGAGTTTCCCTGTCAACTGACAGTTGAGGAACTTGGTGACACCAAAAAGTTAGAATCGGTGCCACCGACAGTGGTGGGTATATAACCTGTCGACCCCAACGCTTGGAAATTCAATCTCAATCTTCGTGCCTCAGAACCCTAAGCTGCCGCCAACGAGACCCCTGGTCATCGCCCTTGTCTCCCTGCGCTCCTCCGCCGCTGGGAATCGCCTTTGCTGAGGAAATCATCTCCCTCGTCGTCGTCGTAGAGGATCCGCGCCAAGTTAGGGTACGGATTCGACCTCTTTTGCACTCTCGTCTGATTCTTGCGCATTAGATTCTAGTCTATCTATAAGACACCCCTTGCACGTATTCCTATCCACTCGAAATCTCCTTAGTCTAGCGAATAGTGAGTTTTCTAGGGTTTTGTCGTCCGCCCGATAAATCTCGATGGAACCGAAACAAACATATCGGTCTCACCGATGTGGTCTTTTGTGTTGCTGAGAACTGACTCGGTGGAACTGAGTACCTCTTCTAGGTTCTACCAAAAAATGTGCCAAGTTTCGGTTAAGTGACTCAGTCTGTCTTGGCACCACCAAAAATTTGCTTCGGTTGTACCGATATTTATTTGACTGAATGCAAAAACCTTGAAAAATTATTGTTCAAAATTCAAAAACCAGCCTCATTTAGTGATGACTCATCTACCTCTGCTCTCCTATACTCTATTCATAGGGTCAGTATGTCAGATGCTGAGGACAGTCAAAATTTGCCAGAGCAGGGTGCTGATATGAGTTCAGGGACAAGCCTAGAGTCCAGTTTGTTTTCAGATCTAGGCACCCCCAGCTCCCATGGGTTGCCCAAGGCTGCCACAAGGACCAGGAAGAAGCAAAACTCCGATGAAGCAGATTCAGACTTTATTCCTGAGGAGACTCTTATCTAGAAGCAAGATAAGGCTGCTAAGAAGTCGGCAACTGAAGATACTTCTTCCAGAAGAGTAGTTAGCAAAGTTTATGCACCTTCTACAGCTATGAGAGCACTTCAGGGTGCTAGAGATCAAATGACTCTACACCTTGATTCACCCCAAGGAACTTTATGCCTAAGAAGCCAGGGGAGAAGAGAGCTAGAAAGAGGATCGTCCATGTGACTAGCGGGCCTACATCTATCTATGAAGCTCCAGAGGATACTGCTGGTGTTGCTGCTGCTGAGGAGGAGGAAGAATATGTTGAGAAGGCCCCTCCCAAGAAGAAGGCCAAAAAGCTTATGGCAGACGCTATGCTAGATACTGGTACATCCAAAGGTACCAAGACTACATCCAAGAAAGCTGTTGCTGCAAAGCCCAAGAGGACTACCACAGATATTTCTGCTTCAAAGAAGAACAATGGTACAACCTCCAGAGTTGAGGATGATGATGGTCTTACTACCTTGATGAAACTCAGACCACATCTTCCAATACATGATGCCAGCCACTTAGTTGCTGAAGACATGAAGAAAAGGAAAGACTCGAGATTGAGGGCATGGAGAGTTGTAGATCCATATGCCTAGAGGAAGAAAACTGTTGTTGACTACAGGTTCTTCACTAGAGAGCAACAAGACTTCTATGAGATAGTGTTGCTTGATAAGAGCCCAGCTGTTAGCGACATGAGATTCGTTGATTGGAAGTTCATAAAGGAGAATGAGGACTACTTTCCAAGTGTCCAAGATAACTTCCACTGCATTGGTCTGGATGAGTTCATTGGCAGAGAACTTACTGCATGGAATGACGAGATGATCATGCAATTCTACTCCACTGCACATTTCTATAGAGATGGTAGAATTGTATGGATGACTGAAGGAGCAAGGTATGAATCGACTGTTGATGAGTGGGCCGCACTGCTAGTAGTTCCAGATGTTCAGGATGGTGATTTGGGCGTATACTCTGAATCCAAGGCAAGTCACAATGCCATGAAGGATATGTATACTCCTATCCCTGCAGACAAAGTGCATTCCCACAAGCTAGGATCTATCTACTATCTGCAAGCAGGCCTCTGTACAATGAACACTATTCCGAGGCACACCTTGATGCCCAAGTCAGGAGATGATAAGATGATCCGAGGCTACTCCATTAAGATGCTAATTCATCAAGATCAACACACCGGGATTAGAGTCATGGATTTGATTGTTGAGACAATCAAGAGGGTTGCTGCTGACCAAAAGCGCTCTTGCTGCTGACCAAAAGCGCTCTTGTTGATTTGCACCCTACATCTAGTTGCTTATCAATTCTTAGTTGGAGAAGCACATTTTTGCGCTAGATCATCCACACCTGCCCCTACAGCCAGATCTCGAGGATAATATCGTGGTGATGGACCCATATCGTCCCACATTTGCTACAGGACATGTAGAAGCAAAAGCTGTTCGAGCCGCTAGTGCTCAAGCCCCCAAATCCAGGAACGAGCAAATGGATCTTCTGATCTCAGCCGTTCAGGGCATGCGGAAGGATGTCAAAGGGATTCTAGACAACCAAAATAGTCTTTTAAGGATCTTTGAATCAAGGATCAAGACGCTGAATGACA
This sequence comes from Hordeum marinum, assembly GCA_022496015.1. Lineage (NCBI taxonomy): Eukaryota > Viridiplantae > Streptophyta > Magnoliopsida > Poales > Poaceae > Hordeum > Hordeum marinum. The sequence goes on from CM039677.1 coordinate 239,114,557, forward strand.
AGGTGGACAGGGTGACGAAGATAGTGATAGAGCTTCAAAAGGAAGTTGACTCTATGGACATCCCTTGGGTTTCTTCTACTGATTCTGATGATGATGATGATGATGAGTATGGATCACCTCTCAGGCCGTGCACTCAGTTCACCACTCAGGCTAGATCAGTCAAAGTGCCTACACCAGATTCGAGGCCCTCTTCATCAGCTCGTGCTCCATCAGCTCCAGTTCCTCCAGCATTCACGACATCTGTAGACATCTTCGCCGACGCTGTTCTCTCAACCCCTTCATCAAAAACTGGAGGATTTTAGCCCAACAACGCTTATATATATGCCTTTGAACTTTTTGGTAACTTGTTGCCAAATGGGAGAAGTGTATATAGATCTTTAGGCTTCGAGTAAGAGAGTGTTTGGTGTTTTGTTGCTGTTTTCAAAAACAAAAGATCATTGATTTTGTTTTGCTTGTGATACTCACTTGATGATGTTTGCTCATACGCTTTGATGTGTGATGCTACTATTTCCTATCATCTTAATGCTTTTGTGATGATCATTCATCTTTGGTTGATTGTGTTGTGCTATGATGTTCATTCTAATTATTTCTCGCACACCACCAAGTGGTATGTGACATGTGAGAAGTGACCCATCTACCTATTTGACTTTGCATTTGCATTCAAACACAAATTTAAAATAATGCACAAATTTAGGGGGATCTCTTACTTATCACATACTTCTCAAAGCAAGGATTATATTCATTGATTATATCTTTGTCGAAGCTTTGATCTATATGTTGTCATCAATTACCAAAAAAGGGGAGATTGAAAGCACATTTGCTCCCAAGGTGGTTTTGGTAATTAATAACAACATATAAGTCATTGAACTAATGTTTCCACCAAGTATATTTTAGGAAAAGCTCAATTATAGGGATGGAAAAAGGATTGTGGAATTACCCCAAGATTCATGGAAATAGGTTGGCCAAGCTTCAAGCAAGTGGACTCTACATTTTACATTTGTGAGAAATAACTTTGATTCCATAGGAAAGCCAATACTATTAAAAGGGGGTAAAGTTTTGATGATCGACAATATGCTCAAATGTGCACAAAGTTACAAGTCAACAAAACATCCACAAACTCTCCCACCAAAGTCTGTCCAAAGCCATATATGCAAAATCGGTGCAACCAACATTCCTATCCCGGTGCCACTGATTTCCAAACCATAGACAGACTCAGCCAAACCCTAACACTTCGGTGCAGTCGACACTGCACTCGGTGCCACTGAGTTGGCTTGCCAAGTTTCTGTTACGCAGACTTCTCATTTTCGGTCCCACCGAAAATGGTGAATCAGTGTCACCAAGTTTGGTAAATCTGACCGTTGGTCACCTTGTCAATGCAACCGAGATTTCTATATCGGTCTCACTGAGATTCAAAAGTTGTTAACTTTAAGTCACTTCGGTACCACTGAGATTTACACATCGGTGTCACCGAGTCTGACTTATTGTGTGTAATGCTTGGATTTTTGGAGATGCCTATATATACCCCTCCACCACCACCTACTCGAGAGAGAAGCACTCAGAACTATTCCATACCTATCCTACTTAGTTATCTGAGAGAGAACCACCTACCGTTGTGTTTAGATCAAGATATTCCACTCCTACCATATGGATCTTGATTTATAGCTTCCCCAACTTGCTTTCCACCAATCCCATCTCTTCTACCAAGCCAAATCTATGAGAGAGTGATTTTGTGTTGAGGAGTCTATCATCTTGAAGCACAAGAGCAAGGAGTTCATCGTCACTACCGAGCCTATTACCTTTTGGAGGGTGGTGCCTCCTAGATTGGTTAGGTGTCGCTTTGGAGCCTCCTATTTCGTGTTGTGGAGTGAACCAAGAAGTTTGTAAGGGCAAGGAGATCGCCTACTTCATGAAGATCTACCCATATTGTGGCTAGTTCTTCATGGACGGACGCCGCATGGAATAGTCAAGGTTGCTTCTTCATGGAACCCTCCGTGCGTAGAGCCCTCTGTGGACTCTCGCGACTGTTACCCTTCGTGGGTTGAAGACTCCATCAACATGGACGTACGATAGCACCACCTATTGGAACCACAGGAAAAAATCATCATGTCATCACTTGTGTTTGCTTTCCTACCCCTCTATTTACTTACATGTGCAATGTCTTTACTTTCCGCTGCTACACTCTTAGACATGCATGTGTAGGGTGTTACTTGACATGCTATGAATGCTAAAACTTGCCAAGAATTAAAATTGAAAAAAGGCAAAACTTTTATTTGGTCAAGAAGTCTAATAACCCCCCCCCCCCTCTAGACCTACTTTCGATCCTACAATGGAGCAGTTCTTCCATGTCACATACAACTTGGTGGTGTGCAAGAGTAATAAGAGTTAATATCGCGGCACAACACATCAAGCAAAGTGAATGATCATCTCATAACCATCAAAAGGATAGGAAAAATTAGCAATGCACATTAAAACGTATGATCAAACACGACCAAAATTATAACACAAGCAACCAAAAGACCAAGTGTTTTCAAAACAGGAAAAAAAACGCTCTCTCACTCGAAGCCTAAAGATCTATATACAACTTCTCCCCCTTTGGCAATAAGTTACCAAAAAGTTCGAAGAGATATAGCTAATCGTCCTTCTGCGGCTGATCTCCTCTAGAGGTCGATGTCGGAGTCGAGAGAACTGCGTCGTCGAAGACCTCTGCAGATGTCCTGGACGGAGTCGGAGTAGCAACTGGTGGCACTGGAGGAGCTGATGGAGCTGAAGTCACTATAGCTGGTGTAGGCGATGAAGGCCTCGTCTCTGGAGCTGGCACTATAGGTGTCCTGTCGTGAGTCCTGTATTGGGCAGTCGTCCTGACAGGTGCACTATCCTCATCATCATTAGAAGAATCAGACTCTGAAGAGGTGTGATAGATTGGAGCTTCATCTACTTCCTCCTTGAGCTCGTTGACGGTCTTGGTCAGCCCATCCACCTTGTCATTAAGGGTCTTCACTCTGTCCTCAAAGATGTTCACAAGGCTCTTGTGGTCTTCCAGTATGCTTTTGATATCCTTCTGCATGTCCATGACTGTAGAGATCAAGAGATCCATCTACTCGTTCCTGGATCTAAGGACTCAATCACTAGTGGCTCTAGCTGCCTTTGCCTCTGCCTGTGCCTGAGTTGCAGCTGATGTGGGATGGTCTAGGTCCATCACAATAATGTTGTCCTCGAAGTCTAGCTGTAGGGGCAAGTGGGGTCTGTCCAGAGCAAAGATGTGCTTCTCCAGCTTGGAGTTGATGAGCATATGAATGTAGGGTGCATAGCAGCATGAGCACTTCTGATCAGCAACAACCCTCTTCACAGTCTTCACTATTAGATCCATCACTTAGAATCTCTGGTTCTGGTCAATATGAATCAGCAGGTTGATGGAGTAACCTCGGATCATCTTCTCGTCACCTGACTTGGGCATCAATGTATGCCTCAATATAGTGTTGATGGTGCGGAGACCTGCCTGGAGGTGATAGATGGATCCTAGCTTGTGGGACTGAAGCTGTGCATGGCATTGTACATGTCCTTCATGGCATTGTGGCTTGCCTTGGACTCTGAGTATACACATATATCTCCATCCCATACCGGTGGGACTCCTAATATGGCAGCCCATTCATCAACTGTAGACTCATATCTTGCTCCTTCTGTTATTCACACTATCCGTCCATCTCCATAGAAGTGAGCAGTGGAGTAGAATTGCGTGATCATCTCGCCATTCGATGCCTCAATGATGACAATGCAGTGAAAGTTGTCTTGCACACACAGGAAGTAGTTTTGGTTCTCCTTGATGTACTTCCAGTCGACATATCTCATATCGCTCACAGGTGGACTCTTGTCAAGCAAGATTGTCTCATAGAAATCTTGTTGCTCCTTGGTATAGAACATGTAGAACATAGTTGTCTTCCTTCTCTGAGAGTAAGGATCAATGGCTCTCCATTCTCTCAAACCTGCATCCTTATTCTTTTTCATGTCAACAGCAATTCGATGGCTGGCATTATGCTCTCGAAGGTGAGGTCTGAGCTTGATCAAAGCATACATAGCTTCCTCATCAGCTTCTTTGAAAGTAGATCCCTTGTTCTTCTCAGAAGCTAGGATGTCTCTGGTAGTCCTCTTGGACTTATCTGCAGCAGCCTTCTTAGGTGCATACTTGGTGCTCTTGAAGGGGCCTTGCTTTGGCATATCATCTGCCAAAAGCTTATTCTCCTTCTTGGGAGGGGCCCTGAGAACATGCTCTTCCTTCTCCTCCTCCTTAGCAGCAACACCAGCAGCCTCCTCAAGGTCCTCAAACACTCAGGTAGGCCTACCAACAACACGGATGATCCTCTTCCTGGCCTTCTTCTCTCCTGCCTTCTTAGGCAATGACTTCCTTGGGTGCTCAATGGTCATGGTAGCCCTAGCACTCTCATGTGCTCTCATAGTTTCTAGAGATGCATATGTCATGCTGACTACCCTCCTGGAAGAGGTGGCCTCGGTTGTTGACTTCTTGGCAGCCTTCTCTTGCTTCTTAGCAAGTACCTCCTCTGGCACAAAATCTGAATCCTCCTCATCTGAATTCAGTCGCTTTTTGGTCCTAGTAGCATCCTTAGGCAACCCATCAGAACTAGGGGTGCCTGGATCTCAAAATGAGCTGGACCTAGGGGTAGTGCCTGAACTCATGTCAATGTTCTGCTGCTGCATGTTTTGTCTATCCTCAACATCTGACATATCTGACCTTGTGAATAGAGTGGAGAAGAGTAGAATAGGATAAGTCATCACAAAATGCAGCTGGTTTTGAAAGTTTGAATAGAAAAATCATAGATGTTGTGCCCAGCAAAATTGGATTTCGGTGTCACCGAGTCAAACATTTCGGTGTTGCCAAGACGCACAAAACTCTTCAATGAAACTTGGCAATAGTTTCGGTCGGACCAAAAACTACCACTCGGTCTCACCGAGTTCTATTCTCAGTAGCACAAAAATGAAATCGGTGGAACCGGTTTTTCTAACTCGATATCACCAAGATGCAACTTTGCAGGCAACTAAACGTACATTTTTTTGATTTGCTAGACTATTGAGTTTTTCTCATGGACTGAACGATCTCAAATGCTGGCTAGATGATGGAGAAACCCTAATGCGCAAGAATCATAGGTTGGAGCGCAAGAGGGGGCCGTATCCATACCCTAGCTTGGTGATGAATCCGCTACGGTGGCGACGATGGAGAATATTTCGTCGGTGACTGCGATTCCCAACGACGGAGATGCTCGGGGAGGCAAGGCGATGACCAGGGGCCTCGAAACGGAAGCTTAGGGTTTTGGGGCATGACGGTTTGAGGATTGAATTTCAAAGCGTCGGGTCCACAACACATATACCCTTCATTGTCGGTGACACCAATTCTAAAATTTCGGTGTCACCGAGTTTCTCAACTGTTAGCTGACAGGGAAACTCGGTGTAACCGAGAATATGGAATTTGTAGTACCGAAATTGAAATCCAGATCAACCCTAGGCATTCGGTGGCACTGAGATTTTTGAGTTGGTTCCACCGAGATGCACTTGGGAGGTTTTAATGGTCAGTCCTTTGTCGATACGGAACTCCGAGTGCTCCTCACATTGAGAGATCAAAAAGTACTTGTTCAAATTTTGTGTTGCAACATTAATAGAACATGAGGTGAGAAAGCATAGATATCTAGAGGAATGGTCCTAGGCATTCTTGTACATCCAATTGGCAAATGAAAAATCAAAAGCCAAATAGCTACAATTGGATGTCCTCGAATGGGTAAATAAATGCAGACCAACATGCTCACATAATAAGATGTCAAATGAAAACATGGCAAACATGCACGAACACACTAGCATCTAACAAGCATTTTGGTGATGACGGAGTCATCTATATATGAGTATATTGACTTAGGAGCCAAGTAAGAATACTTTATCATAGGTCATACTCATCGTTTAAGCACAAGTGGGTTTACCACTTTTACAAAAAGCATTTAATGTTGTCACATACTATAAGATGCTTTGACTCAAGTCTTAGAGTAAAGCTCCCCCTTGATGTGGCATCCCCGAATAGGAGGGCTAAACTAACCTTGGGTTTTGTCGGTGAAAACTTCATGTAGGTGAAGTAGTGGTGGATGCTCAAGGTTGATGAAGATCACCATGAGTTGGGAGAATCCTTCTTGTTTCATTACTCTTGTCACCTACATGGGTTAGTCCCAACACACAAGAGACAAATACAAGGATATCTATGGACATGGAGTGCAAAGCATACATCATGATGTCCATTGATTTGTTGATTACCTTGTCCCTTGCTTACCTTTGAGGGAATGTGTGACTCTTTGAACTATTGCATGATGTTGATTGCAACTAGTTCTTGCCAATAATGAATATGAGTGGATTTCATTGGCGGGGTCACCCCAGAACTTCTCTAGTTCTTCCTCTTGGGGACCCACATCAAGTTGATGGGGATCCTTGGTGTTGAAGTAGCACCTGTAGAAGTTGAGCTTGTAGTAGCCTTGGCAACCCACTTCACCAAAGCTTGGGATTCATCTTCATATGAGTCAATGTCTTCTTGAAGCTTGTTCTTGCCCTTGAGCTTGGGATCTTGTGGTGGAAGGTCATCTTGAACTTTTGTTCCCTTGGGGAGAGTATTTTCATACTTCTCCTTTTGAGGAACAAACTTGGGATTGGGGTATTGACCTTCTTCCCATTCAACTCCATTAGCGTTGAAGTAGCCAACACCACGGTTCTTCTGGTATCCTCCATGCTTGCGTAAAATCTCCTCAAATTGTGTGCACCCTTCAGGAATCTTGTAGATACCTTTATCTATAATCCCTTTCAAGAGTTCATTTTGTTGATCAAGTGTAACTTGCCTAAGAAAAGAGTGGGTGGGATCAATAGAACTACTAGAAGCAATATCATTGGGTTTATCATTTTTATTGCTACTAGTTGAAGAACACTTCTTGCCTTTATTACTAGGTTGCTTAGTCTTAACTTGTGGCATGAACGTAGACAAGAGAAGTCGTTTGGCTAGATAAGAGGAAGTCATCTTTCGAAGATCGTCATTGATAGCTTTAAGGAACTCATGCTCTTGCTCTAAATTGAGCTTCTCAAAGAGGAGCTTCTCATGTGTCCTTTCAAGCTCTCTATGATCTTGTAGAGTAGAATCGTGAGCTAACTTAAGAGTTTTTAGTTCTTGAGTTAGTCGTTCTATTTCCAACTTATCATCATCACATGAATTATCTAGACTAGAGTGATTACTAGCAAGTTCATCTTGACTAACATTACTAGATTTGTCAAATAGCAAGTCATCTTCAATTAACAAGTCATCATCATCACTACTGAAATCAAGATACTTGGGGTGTGATACCTTGGGGCCTTAAGCCATGAAGCAACATCCACTCCCTTCATTTGGTGAATCAAATATGTCGTAGGAGTCAGTTGTCACTAGTGCAAGTCTGGCAACACCTTCATCTTGACTATAGTCGGAGTTGGAGTGGTAGATTCTCTCGGAGTGGTCGTCGGATTCGGAGCCGGAAATCCGTTCACCAACATGAGCTTTATGTCTTCTTCTTGAGTAGCTCTTGGTCTACTTTTCCTTCTTCTTCGAGTCCCTACTTGTCCTTGAGGGTCTTCATTCATAACAAGCATCCCTTCTCCTTCTCTCTCTTCGAGGTGACTCGTCTCTCGAGCTTCGTCATCTTGGTGATTCTTATTTCCTTCTGTAAGGAGCCGTGCACTTAATTGAGTAGTGTCCGGGCTTCCCACAATTGTAGAAGTTGCGGTCATGACTTGACGAACGTTTCTCTTCATATCTTGAGTTGGAGCTTCGATCTTTCCTTCTATTCTGGTAGAACTTGTTGAATTTCTTGACCATGAGGCTTATCTCTTGATTTGTGACAAGGTTGTCGCTTGAAGTTGTGGCAGCATCACTTGTGGCTTTGTAAGCACCGCTAGACTTGTGGTGAAGGTCTTCCTTGTCTTTGAGTGTCATCTCATGAGCAACAATCCTTTAGATCACTTTCGTTGGCTTGAGATCTTTGTAGTTGGGCATCATTTGGATCAATGTGCATCCGGTCTCATATCAATCATCCAAAGCTCGAAGTATCTTCTTGATAATGAATTTATCGGTCATTTCTTCGCTTCCTAAGCCGGCAATCTCATTGGTGATGAGAGCTAGCCTAGAGTACATCTCAGCGACTCCTTCACGATCCTTCATCTTGAACCTGTGATGCTGACTTTGAAGAACATCCAACTTGGATTCTCTCACAGATTCGGTACCTTCATGCATATCAACCAAAGTATCCCAAATCTCTTTTGCATTCTCAAGACGACTGATTTTGTTGAATTCTTCGAGTCATAGAAAGTTGAAGAGAATGTCACATGCTTGAGCATTGAGTTGCAAGATCTTCAATTCTTCTGCAGTCTCTTCACGATCCGGTTCCCTTCCATCCGCAAAGAATTCCCCTTGCAATCCAACATGAACAACAACCCAAACGACGGGGTTATGACCAAGAATAAGCATTTTCATTTGGTGCTTCCAACTAGCAAAATTAGTACCATCAAAGCACAGACCTATGAGATGATAATTTCCCTCGCTAGACGACATACTCTCCAAGGTTGTGAAACGAATGCAATGGAGATCAAAGCTTGGATACCACTTGTAGGATCGAAAGTAGTGCTTGAGGGGGGTGATTAGACTACTTGACCAAATAAAAATCTACTTTTTCCAAGTTTTAAGTGTTGGCAGATTTTAGCATTTATAGCAAGTCAAGTACACCCTACACATGCATGTCTACGAGTATAGCAGCAGAAAGTAAAGACAATCATGTAAGTAAAGGAAGGGTAGAAAGATCAAACACAATTGGAGACACGATGATTTTTCCCATGGTTCCAATAGGTGGTGCTATCGTACGTCCATGTTTATGGAGTCTTCAACCCACGGAGGGTAATAGTCGCGAGAGTCCATGGAGGGATCTACCCATGGAGGGTTCCACGTAGAAGCAATCTTGACTATACCATGATGGCATACGTCCACAGAGGACTAGCCTACCTCGGTGTAGATCTACACGATGTAGGCGATCTCCTTGCCCTTACAAACTTCTTATTTCACTCCACAACACGAAGTAGGAGGTTCCCAAGTGACACCTAACCAATCGAGGAGGCACCACCCTCCAAAAGTTAATAGGCTCGATAATGTTGATGAACTCCTTGCTCTTGTGCTTCAAGATGATAGACTCCTCAACACACAATCACTCTCTCACATATTTGGCTATGGTGGAAGAGATTGGTTGGGTGCAAAGCAACTCCGGGAGGATAGAGATCAAGATTCATATGGTTGGAATGGAATGGCATGATCTCAACACATGAGTAGGTGGCTCTCTCTCGGAAAAATCAGTTGGTATGAGTGAGGATCTGTTCTGAGTGCTTCTCTTGCGAGTAGGTGGTGGTGGTGGAGTATATATAGGCATCTCCAAAAATCCAACTATTACACCTAATATGTGACGCTCGGTGACACCGATGTGTTAATCTCAGTGGTACCGAGTTGCCTCAAAGGTAGCAACTTTCGAATCTCAGTGAGACCGATACATAAAACTCGGTTGCATCGATAAGGTGACCAACGGTCAGATTGCCAAACTCGGTGATGCCGATCTGACAACCTCGCTAGTACCGATTTTTTGAATTTGCATAAGAGACAGATGGCAACCCAAACTCGGTGGCACCAAAATGGAATCGGTTGCACCGAATGGGTAGGGTTTGGCTAAGTCTGTCTGAGGCTGAGAATCAGTGCCACCGAGTGGAATGTGTTGGTTGCACTGATTTTGGATATTTGTCTTTGGACATACTTTTGTGGAAGAGCTTGTGGGTGTATGTGTTGACTATCACTTGTGCACGTATGAGCATTTTGTTCACCAGCAGTAACTTACCCCCTTTTGATTGTTTTGACTTTCCTATGGACTCAAAGTGATTTCTCATAAAAGTAAAATGTAGAGTCCTCTTGCTTGAAGCTTTGCCAAACTATTTTCTTGCATCTTGGGGTATTCCACAATCCTTTTACCAACCCGTCATTGAACTTTTCCTGAAACATGCTTAGTGGAAACATTAGTTCAATGACATAAATGTTCTTATTAATTACCAAAACCACCAAGGGATCAAATGTCCTTTCAGCAGCGCCTAGCTTGGCTCGGCGTAGACCCCGGCGCTCGCGACGAGCGCTTCCTCTCCGGAGTTGTTCGGAGCCACCAGAGCGGGTGCCGATACGTGCTCCACCCCATCTCCCCGGTGTTCCCTCTGTTGAGCATGGGGAGGGAGAAGGACTTCCAAGTGGGCCCCGCTTGTAAGTGGCTCATGGCTGGGCCCGACTGTTTGAGTGGAGATGGCTTCAGGCGGTAGTAGTTTTCGCGCGAGGGAAGCGTCTTCCGGCGAGTACGCCTATGGCGTGGCTCCTCTGTGGGCGCAGTCATCCTGGTGGGCCGGCCCAGTCACTGATTTCGCGCCCAGTGCACAGGGTAGGCGCTTAGGTATATTTGCTCTTTTTCAGAGACCTTGCAAAATTCATAGAATATTCATTTGACTCCAAAATTGGTGATTCAAAATTCTAGGTGTTTCTAAAATCATGTGCTATCCAAATATGTGCATTGCACATTTTTGCATATAACATTTTCTCCTCCATCAATAATTTGTTCATTTCTTTTATTATAAAGCTCGCATTGTAAAATTCCTAGAGCATTCATATCAAATCCAAACTGAGTGATTCAAATTCCTAGATGACTATAAAACCATGACCTATTTGTCTAGCCATGGTGAACAATTTTACCATGCACCTATTTTGTTGGATCTAATAAATGACCCATTTTCCATTTATTTCATCTTTGGAAAATCATAGGAAATTAATGCCCGAGGGAGATGATGATGAGTTGGGTAGCCACTTGAGAAAGAAGTGGTTTACCGAGCCAAGTCAGTGTGTGTGGTTTTTGAAAACGTATTGGTGTAAGTTGCAATAGTTATTCCAACCTTACATGTACAACCACGATACCCGTTATGGGATGGGGCTTTGTTGATTAATTTGATGGGTACTAGCATAGAGCCCGCATTACTAGTGGTAGGAGTGACCTGGTCACTTTTGATATAGGGTCGTGCCGGTAAGGACGATCATGCGCTCTCTTCACAGGCATCGGGCACACCGTTGGTCCCTTCATGGATGGTACAATTTGGAGCGAGGATCGTATGATGTACATCATGAGGGTCGGGTACCAATTGAGTGGACTCTTTGTTTAGTATCGTCATGGGAAAGGCATTGTTCAGGTGCATACCTTGGGTATGATATATACCGCGAGTCGTGGATGACACAGAAGTTCCCCGAGTCTTGTGGGTAAAGTGTGCAACCCCTGCAGAGTGTAAACTATTTGAAACGTCGTGTCCACGGTCAAGGACAATTGGATGACTGCTCTTGTGCTACATCCAGTGTTCACTAAACTTGTGGGGGTGTGTGGATGACAGAGAGATGATACTAGAGTTAAGTCAGATGACTTGAGGTGATGACTGAACATGAGATGTTCAACCCCTTGCATATGATTATATATATAACTTGTTCTATGGATATCTCCCAACTGTTGATGCATGCTTACATAAGTTAGTTGATCATGTCACTGCATGCAAAATTAGCTTTGTGCAAAATTACCTACTTAGTGCTATATCATGCTCTGTTGAACATTTTTCCAAACATGGGTTGCTTACAAGTACATTAAATGTACTCATTGGCTTGCCACTGGTTATTTTAATGTTATGATGAAGGTTACCTTGGTGACGAACATGTGAGCTAGGACACTTCCTAGTCAGAATGCTCGTAGTGTTAAGGCAGATGGCATGGGTTCAGGCTATCATTGAAGATTTCCGCTACGAGATTATGAAGACTTGGCCATAAAAGCCATATTTGAGCACAAACGGTATGTAATGGATGTAAGACTCTTGTTATTTAGTGTATTTGTGTTCAGTGAGCATTGATCTTTGGGATCACTGTGCACGTACATTCGGTGACCACGACTTATGAGTCGGGGTCCTCACAGAGGCGGTATGAGAGTCATCTTGACTGTAGGAAGCCCTTAGTTAGTATGGACGTTAGTTTGGACAAAACTATTTTTCCAGACCCTTGAAATTTACTTATAAAGCCACTGCAATTCTCACCTCTCCTAAAATTTCAAAGGAAGCAAAGGATTTTTCCTTAGCACTTCCACCACTTTTCTCTTACCTCTCCTCATTTGCTTTTCAAAACTTTGCAAATGGTCGCTACTACCGTTGTGCTGCTGACCATGGGATTCCTTGTAATCCTCTGGGTAAACTGGAAGGGAGCCACCTTGCCAGACATTTACCCACATATGTTGGACACAAGTTGGCGACACTAGACAAGGAGCTACCAACAGAAGATATCTTCTTGAAGGATGGGGATGTCGAGACTTGGATGATGATGACACCCTCGACACTTCCCCTAGATGGTGCCACCTTGGCCTACGATGACCAGGCCATAAGATATGCAAGATCATTATATGCATCGCTAATAGAGCAAAACTGTCATTCCCAAGGATGTGTCGGCAACCACCGGTGGATGAGGACCTCGCCATTTGGTCCGCCTCACTATAGTGAGCAGGAAAACGGTCTTCGTCATCTCCAGCTCTTGGTGCCGATGATATCGTCAACGTGACCAGCATGATACAACTCTACCATGCCTTGTTAATGTCATTGCATAAAATATTGCCTACCTGGAACCCTTGATATCTTAGAAGATGTAACATCCCAAAATTCCATTTTGGAATGTTATGAATATAGCTATGCATCTATCACCATCATTGCTTGAATGTGTGGTATTGTTGAAATGCCCCTTTTCAAATTCTGAAAGCCCTTCCTATTTTTTTCCATGTTGCTTTCATCTATTTGAAATCTTGGTAAAAAGTTCAAATAAGAGAGGAGGAAGATGACACTCCACACCAGGACAAAATTGGTGATTTATTTGAACAATAATTACCAGGAGTTATTTTGAAAATATTTGCAAAAAAAGGATTTAAAACAATTAGGCCAATTCTGAAAATAATATTTTTTTCGAAGTATTCAAATACCAGAATAAAAATGTTCATTAAATGGAATATTTTATTCTAATAATTTTAATATATAATACTACTATATTTGGAAATATATTATTTGCCATAAAATCTTTTTATTATGCTGTTTTATTAAAAAAAAGGAAAGGAATTAAGAAACGATTCGGGCCGGCCCACCTCTTAAATGCCGAATCCCCTTGATTTCGGCCGACCGACGCGCTGCCGACGCTCCCGCTCTCGCTGACAGCCCGAACCCACCCGACCGCCCGAAACTTCCGCACCGGTCGTCCCCTTCCTCCCTCCGCGCCGCCGCCGTGATTCTCTCCATCGCCGGATCCGCGCCCTCCTTTCCTTTCCCCGACTCCTCTCCGGCCTATATAAGAGCCCCAACTCCCCGCATCCATTTTCCCCCCGATCCCCCTCTCCCGTCGCCAGAACGCCGCCGCAAACCCTCGCCGGAGCCCCTGCCACCACCGGAGCTCCCCATTGCTCGTGGCCATCGACTCCGACCTCCCCTCGCCTCTCCGACACCACCGTTCGACGCCGGACGTCAAGCGCCGCCACCCGAACCACTCCGCTGCCTCCCTCGACCACCAGAGACGCCTCCCCGACCTCCTCTGACCACCGGTCGTCGCCACCACTCGCCGGAGACCTCCTCCCGCTCCGGTAAGTCATCGGACCCATCCCCATCCATCGGATCTTTACTCAACGGCCCCGATTAGATTAACTTAGCCCCGGATCGTTTTTCATTAGAGTTCGGTCGCCCGCCCGTATCTCATACACGCACGCGCTAGCCAGCCAATAGGGATCTGCCACGTCACCCCTGGCCGTCCGGTAGATTTTTTTTTCCTTTTTTCTGTTTTGTTTTAGTTAACAGAAACTATTCTGAATTTGTTTTAGCTATAACTTTTAATCTATTTAATTTTTTGAGTTGATTCTTTTTGCAATAGCTCACATTTTTCATGTAGTTTCACCCTGTACTTTTAAATTTCAAATTTGACCTATAAAATTTCAATTGAATCAAATTTGCTCAAAACATTCAAATCTGAATAACTAGAGTTTGAAAATAGATTTTGACATGAATCTTTTTGCTACTGTTTGGTATTAGTTAGGAATACCTTCATGTTTAGTTTGAGAATTTTTAGGATGATTTTTCTTAGTGTTTTAGCTATAAACAGATTCTGCCTATTAGTTAGTATAGTTTTATTTAACTTAGATTTAGTTAGTTTAAATTAGAATTTAGTTCTGTTTGTTTAATAGGTTGTGTTGCTTAAACATTTAGTGTTTTACTTACTGTTAATAAAAATATAAAATTGCTTAGTTTATTTCTTTATTAATATAGGAATCACAACTTCTTTTCTAATAGGTTTAATTTGAACTAAAACAACTAGTTAGTAATAGTTTTCTTTCAACAAAGTTTTATATAATTTAATTCTGTTTTCTAAGCCAAGTTTTTAGTAATTTCCATTCTGTTTAGATAATGTCTTAGTAATAAATAATAAGTTTAGTTTCATTCTTTTGTTAGTAAAACTATAGTTGCTTCATATAGTTTTGTTTATCAAAACTTTACTAAAGTTTTTCTTACAAAACTTTAAAATGATTTTATTCTATTTATTAGTAAAAATATTTATTGTTTACTTGCTGTCAACCATTGTTTTGTTAATACAAATAGTTTAGTTATCTTAGTATTGAATTTTCCCATCATCTTCTAGTAAACAAAACCTTGTGTGTTTTCTTGTTTGTGATGTGTGCATTATTTTTGTCTTGATTGTTTACTAGTTCATTGTTGATGTTTGGGAATTACATATTTTGTTGTATGCTTATTGAGTGCTTGTTTGCTTCGTTAGATTATCCAGAGTGCGAAGCTTGTTACCTAGAGTCACTCACGTACGAAGATCATCAATCAGGCAAGTCACCTTGATCATGTTTTTACCCATGTTTTATATGCATTAGTTCTACCATCTCCCCAATTGCATGCAAGATAGGTTAGTTGGAAACTTGGTTACATTGAAGTAGTATCATGTGGTAGGTACCACCCCCCCTCAACCCCTTTGACATCTTTGACCCCGGGAAACGTTACATTTGTTTTGCTATGCTGTTAGTAGACGGGGTGGGTTGTGTGAATCATGAGGGTTGTGAGGTAATAACTTCAAGACCTATGATGATCAAGACTTCAAGACTTCAAGTTTTCAACTCACCTCTGGGTGGATGATGGTTGAACGGCGCCCTGGAGAAACCAGTGGTTAGCCTAGGTGATGCTGGAGATGTGCCAGTATTCACACAGAAAGGTCCACCCAGGCACGAAGGGATGGAAGGATGCTTCAAGACCCAAGGCTTACCTGCATAGCCACAAGCCATTATGGGCTCTAGCTTGGTTGGATATTGTGGCCACACTGGACAGGCGGTGCTACGAGATGTAGAAGAACGGTAGGAAAGGATGGGCACCGACAGAGTCTCAGTGGGACCCCTTAGAAGACCATGTTTTGGTCATCCGTTCCTCAAACACCCTGAAGTGCGAGGAATCCAATGGAGGCGATCAAATCTTGTGGGGAACGTGTGCAAAGCTCTACAGAGTACTCAACCTAATCGATTAGCCGTGTCCACGGTCATGGACGACTTGAGCCAAAGGAACTGAAACTTCCGGAATTCTCAACACATATTAATATGATGATGTGGGCATTAATAATTTGGGTATGAGGATTGGTTGGCGGAACCATCTCATTAATCAACCAACTTAGTAATATTTTTGCTTAGCCCCTCTTTTGATGTAGGAAAAACTTGGCTTTACGCAAAAACTTACCACCCCACTTGCCATATATGCATGTAGACTAGCTGATTATTTTCACCCCCTCTCTCGTGACTTTGCCGGCATATTCCATATGCTGACCTACACGGCTGCAACGTATCACGTTGCAGAGTACTTTTCCGACCAGGAGTGAGGACACGCTCTACGCTTGGCGAGATGCCCTTTGGAGTCAGATGGACTCATCTACCATGACGCTTCCGCAAGACTTAGTTATTCTCATGAGTTGGCCTTTGGCCACTTTATTGTAATGATTATTGTAATAAAGGACTCGATATGAGATTTCGTTAATAAAATGTTGTGTGATTTCCCTTTGATATATACATTGATGTACCGTGTGTGTACCAGCATGATCTTGGGATGGTACGGAAACACCGGAGACTTGACCTTTCAGGTCGGGTCGCTACAGAAGACAAGAAGGCATTGTCACAATTACGAAGACACCAGAAGACCCTGTCAACAACAACTTGAAGAATCACCTTCGTCGTGAACTCACCAGAACCGAAGTTGCCAAGGACTCTTCAGGTGTAACCAGGATCATTTGACGGACAACAACCAGAGAATAGCAACACCGTAAGAAGACCCAGAAGACCAAGCGGACTCCTCTCCAAAACATGAGGCAAGCACGACTACTAAGTCCAAGAACCCCTAGGGTAGGATTAGTCGTGTATCCCCCATGCGAAGTCGAGTCTGTATGATGGTTCTGATAGAACCATGATGTGTGTTGCTTGTTTTTGCTTGTTTGTGCTTTGGTATAAGTCACACTTTCCCCTAGGCAAGAAGTTCGCGACTATATCACCTACCTTACCTTGATGTTTGTGTTTGTCCTTCTCGGCACTTTCTTGATTGCACTTGCACTATACCACCCCCTTAGGCACTTCCCTCTATGCTACTATCCCTCTTCCCCCTCTTATCAACTGAAGGCTGGCAAGACGAGATGCACCTAGGATCCACCTCGATGGACAGCTAGCGTTGAAGATTATGACTACAACGTACTCAACCAAGTGCAACCCTGTAAGGCTTATGTTTTCCCCTCAAGGCTGGAACCCCTTCCCTATATAGACCCATACCTCACTAGGTATCCCCAGCTAAAACACTTAACCATGTGGTTAACATACGGGTTTGCGCGAGAGCACTGGTTAAGCTTCGGAAAACCTAGGTTTAACACTAGGTTACATTATGGGAGTGATCGTAGTGAGCAAACACATTACATCCTTAGGTGATCACTTGATCTCACGATGCCACAGGGGAGATCATTTTTGAGGATATATGATTAGTAGCATAGTGATTTGATAGATATCTTAGGGATATGGCTAAGACCTTTGGTGGATTACGAGACTTTCACATTGGTAGAAGAACTTAGTGGATCAAATTAATGGAGTTGCATAATTCTCCCTTGAATAAATTGGATTTAGTAGTAGAAATATGACCACAAGATGAAATTCTTGGTGGATTAATGACTTGACTTTAGCAAGTAATATTGATAGTGGATTGATGATGATATGATAGTGCTGGAGTAACTACTAGGGAATTCTTACTAGATGTAAACCTTGGATTTAAATAAGTGATTCTAATAGGTTCTCGGGATCAATCGAACTACATGGTTCAGAGTAATTTGGATTTAGTCTGATGATCTTGATCTTGATACCATATTTCTCAGTGGAAGACAAACCAGGAATACTGGATGGTTGTCAGAATAGATTCAAGGATCCATATGCACCTAACATCAGTGCTTACTAGATCATCATGATGGGAATTGCTGGTTGTACTGAGATGAGATAATTCCTTCTAGAACTAGTGGATTTTAGGGGATCTAGGAGATACCTAGAGCAATCACTGGTATTGATTATTTAGCAGTAATGGATCAGGTTGTATTGAATGGTATTCATGGATCGATTAAACTAGATTCATTAGGAAGGAAACAAGATCTTGGATTGGTATATTCATGTTTCCTTAGCATAGAGAAGCAACACCTTAGACCTTGTATATATTAGCTGAATACTTGGATTTTTAGTATTAGAATCAAGCTTAGCAGCTTGTATGCTATCCCAAGGATTTTTACATAGGGATATAGATGAATGGCTATAGAGTATGCATAAGAGTATGGCTCGTCCTTCTCTTAAAGCTACAAAGATAGGTGTAGCATGTGTAATGTTGGAGTGACTTATATGATATGATACCTTTGATGATATACGATGATTTTTCCTCGAGTAATAGATAGGACTATTGGCATCTAAGACCTATGCTCAAGGATAAGATGTTAGACGTCCACTCACATCCTGAGCTCCTTGAAACCCTGAAGCTTTACCAAGCCATAAGATGGTCGGAATATGACCATAGGCTCTAGATCTAAGTCATTGGACTATGGAAAATACTCCACCTCGACCACCACCATTCCTGCTCATAAGGAAGGTGGACACGAAGAACTAGATTACGATGAATCACGAATGCCTGGACTAGTGACCATCCATACCAAATGCCCACTTCTCTCATGTATCCCATGGGCAATGTTCTTGTGTGATACTTGGGGAAATATGTTGTTGTCCTCATGGATGATATACTTATCTACCCAATCAGAGGAAGGAACACCTTAGTCCTAATCGGGTAAGCCCCAGGAACACCAATTACCATGCCTCTCGAGTATAAGGTCTCACCTTGAAGGAGCCGGACTCCTCGAAACACCCTCCCTTCAGCAGAAGACATTCCTCCCCAAGCAAGTTGAAGAGCCACTACAGTGGAGAAATTAGGGCGAAGAAGAAGACGCAAGGGAAGTTAACCACCGCTCCTCTACCGGCTACATCAACTAGACTATACCAAGAAGCACTCACATCCAAGCATGAGGAAGGCCTTGCACATCAAGAGGATTAAGAGCCCCTTGTTTTAACCAATCATATATCAGTTCCTGACTAGGGAGGAACCGAGGAGCTGATAACACCACTCAGTCCACCACCTTCAAGGTGTACGTTGAGCATGACGTCCCTACTCCCTTCAGATTCCTGGAATGAAGTGGGACGGCTATCTTGACTTCGTTATCAAGCCCTTTTTAGACAATCTAGGGCATAGACCCTGACTCGATCATGGTAAACCACCTGTCAACTATAGTTCAGCCCCACTTGCCAAGCCTTAGACTGTGGGTACTAAATGACTGTTTCAAAGTTCTGGGTAGTCGGCTTATTTAAAACCCGCCAGAGACATGCGTCCGTGATGACGAAGACAAACAGTCGAGGATGCATGAAGAACGTACCGGGACAACTCACTCAAGCATAAGACCTCGACGAGAAGCCTACATCGACAAACTTCGACGTCCTTATTATTGAAGACCACGAGCACTCGAAGATCAACTGCTCCAACAAGGTCGACGATTCCCCATTATAGGGAAATTACTCCAAGACCCTGACCCTTCTCTTCTAAGCATGAGGCACCTGGATGTCACTAACCAACGTGAGTAGCCCTAGGGCCAGGGCGCAGACACATTACCTTGCCTCATATTCCGACTAAAGAATACACCCACAAGCCAAACCCTTGCAAGGACCCCGTTCACCCTTAGACAAAGTCTACAATGCACTCGAGGATACATCAGCAGGCACTTCAAGATCCAGAAGGACAACCACGCCGGAGCAGAAGCAACATGGAACGTGAAGAATACCTCACCTCTTAATTTCCGCATCTTTCCCACGCCTAGCCAAGGAATCTAGGGGACGAGTTTCCTGTAAGGGGGGTACGTCTATCAGACAATGTGTTTTGCCTCATTACTAAGTTAACGTGACTGAAAAATTAGGGCCAATTAAAACTTTTTGAGTGCCTATGATTGTGTGTTATTAACTTGCTTGTTTGATTGCTTGTTGCTGCTCTATATTAATAAAACTCCCTCCTACTCTCAAGACACTTTTGCTTGATCTAAACTCTTGTCCAATGATCATGCCTTGTGTATAGGACCTAAAACTATTTTTATCAAAATTAATTTTGACCAAAAAGTATTTATTCAAATTAGGTTTTCAAAAACCCCTCAGTTGAGGTTTGCACTGCAAGTCCTCAAATTGGGTGGAGCATTTTACACCCAAGGCTTTATTTGAAACCCAATATATATGTGACTTCCCAAAACCACCAAATATTCATTTTTGAAATTATTTCACTATTTTATTTAAAGGCTTTTTCTGAAGGACAGAAATGGTCTTGTATAGGGAAAAATTATTTTTATGCTTTCAAAATATTTGAGAAAATTTAGGAAAACTCAGTGGACATATATTGTCCATATATAAGAGTTTAAACACATGGTCATGTTCAAAATATTGAACAAAACCCATCAAAACCATTTCTGCCTATTTCAAACATTTGAAATATTTCTACAAGAAATATTCTCAAATAAATCCAAGAAAATTCTAGCATGTCACATATGACATATGTGATCATCTTGCCAAGTCGCAACCCAAGCCCAATTAAATTAGTCCACCAAAATATTCCGAAGCCCTCTCTGTCCAGGACCAAATTTGACCAACTTTGCATTATCAAGTTTCTTCCAATCGTCTCAAACCTTGTTATCAACCTTGTTTTTACATAATATTTAGTCCTGCGAAATATCATGGCAAGTAGACTCTATTTACTAGCCCTAACACAACACAAACACCTTCTGGTGCATTATTGGGATCAATAATTGAGGCACCACATGTGATCTCCTTGAGCCCATATTTTTACCACAACACCAACATGTCCTCTTCTACCTCAAGTAAGTCTTCCTTGCCCTGTATCAATTATTGAATGGGGTTAAAACCCCAAGATTCACTCCTTTGGATAGCTTTGGCATGACCTTCTTCCTTTCTCCTATCATTCCATGCATGCAACTACCCCCAAGTTTGACCACAACACCTCTGGCATGCCAATGCATCATTGCACGTACAAAGATGGCATGCTCATGTGGAAAATATGGTCCAAACTTAGTTTATGGCAGGAAGTATAGCTTTGTACTACAAGTGCCAGATATACTCATCTCCCCGAGCTGAAAATTGTTGTCATATAGTCCTTCCATACCTGAAACCACTAGACAACCTTTTGCCTCTCTTACTCCCCTGAAAAGACCCTTGAGATAGCTCCCCATTTTGCTGCTGCAAACTTACCCATAGTGAAAACCACACCCACCCGGCTCCATTTTCTCTGAGACTTCACCAGAGCACTCAAGTACCCATGCCTCACAGGCCAGACAGCTTTTCCCGACCATAAGCTTGCACTACTGGAATTCAGTTATTTGCTGTCTGCCAGATCTTTACCGTATGCTGGCAGATGTCAAAGACTGTCTTTGCCGTCAGCTGCCACAAAGCAGACGGCAAAGAGCTGACTGATGGCAAAGATTCTATTTTCCATCTGTGAGGTCTTCGTCGTTTGTCCGGGGACGACAAAGAGCTATAAGGCAGACGGGAAAGAACCCACCTGGGACCCACTAGACCCGTGGGGGTAGCGGGCCGTATGCTGGCTCTTTGCCATCTGCCTGGGGCTCTTTGCCGTCAGCCAACAGACGACAAAGAGGCCACATACCTGACGGTGTCACGGCCACCTCCACCCTTCTCTCTTTCATTCTCCCTCTCTCCCTATCACCCCCACTGTGTCACCCCGCCCCACCGCTGCCCCGATGCACCGCCCCGCCCCACCGCTGCCCCACCACCCAACCGCCCCCGATGCCTCTGCCCCTCGCCACCGGCCGCCACCGCCACCATAACGACCTAGTGCCTCTGCCCACCATAGTCACCGCCACCACGACGCCCCTGCACCCCGCTTCCTGTGCCCCCACTGCTCGCCCGCCACCGCCGCCCCGGCGCCCCCCAGCAGCCCTGACACCCCCGGTGCCCCTTCCCCCCGCTGTTGTGATGCCTTCAATGCCCCCGCTGCCGCGACATCCTCCGTTGCCCCTGCCCCTTGTCGCCAGGTCACCACCATCGTCGCGGCGCCCTCGGCCACCACTGCGGCCCCTGGCATCCCGACGCCGCCCCCATCCACCGCCGATGAGTACCACCGTCGGCCGCCCCCTTTTTCATTTTTTCTATTTTTATTTCGGTTAGTTTAGTTAGTTTATTAGGTTAGTTTTATTAGTTATGATGTTACTTTTTAAGATTAATTAGGTTAGTTTTATTAGTTTATTATGTTAGTTTTTTAGGTTAATTAGGTTAGTTAGTTAGGTTAGAAGAAAAAAGAAGAAAAGAAGAAGGAAAAATGAAAAAGGTAAAAGGAAATGAATAAAAGAAGAAGAAGAAGAAGAAGGAAAAGAAGATGGAGAAGAAGAAGGAAAAGAAGATGGAAAAGAAGGAGGAGGAGGAGGAGAAGAAGAAGAAGAAGAAGAAGAAGAAGAAGAAGAAGGAGAGGAGGAGGAGGAGGAGGAGGAGAAAAAAAAGAAGAAGAAGAAAAGAAGAGATGCGGAGAAGAGAAAGAGGAAAAAGGGAAAGAAGAAGAAGAAGAAGAATAGAAGATCCCCGATGCCTGACGACACCAACGGCGAGTCGTCCATGATGATGCCAAGGCACGGCATGCCACACTATCAAGGCAGCGCCAAGATTTATGTGGTGTGGGCGGAACTGAGTATGTGGTTTGCTTCATGATTCCTGCAATTGATTCTTGTAGTGTTAGGTTCAACCATTATTAATACTTTGTTCCTCTCTTGTAGGCTCATCACAATAAGATGGAGGTGCCAGAGGTGTATGACGTCTATGCCATGGCCCATACTGCCTCATACAAGAAGATCAAGGCATTCTCTGAGTCTGACCTCGATAATCCCGAGAACTTCACCAATATCTCCTCCCACCACAAGCTCGTTAGTTACAGAGATGTGGGGAAGGCGGTGAATGGGGAGGACTTCAACCCGAGCCAGCAACCACTTGATCCAGACCTGGTGATGTTATCTAGCCACGGGAGGCCCCATGGCTTGATAGCCATTGGATATGGACATATACGCTCTTCGAGCACTTTCCAACAGATCAAGGCGCGCCAAACCAGCTCCTGTCCTGAGATGTCGCCTCGTCCATGGCCACTCCAGCTCGCCATCGAGGTTAGTCATACGGAATCAGATAACTTTCCTCCATTACATCGTCTATGCGAACAAATATGATTATAATGCTAACAAGGAGGTGTGTTGCAGGGTGCTCTGCAGAAAGAGAGAGAGGCAACCTAGACGCTTCTGGCGGAACAGGCCCGGAAGGCGAAGAAGGAGAAGAGGGATCTGGAGGATAGGATAGCTAGGTTGTTGGAGGAGGAGAGGGCACGGAACGATGCTTCTCACCAGGCCATGTATGATCTCATCGTGGTAAGTTTCTTCTTCATATTAGCCAAATCATGCACTACATGTTCTATTCATTAATAACCAATAGGATTGACTTGACAAAACCAAATGTGCAGACTTTGTACGAGAATACCAGCCAGACCAGTCCTTTGATGCCAGTCATTAGCATGGGTGGAATGGTGAATTTCATTTCAATGTTCATTAGTTATTAGTCTTAACACTTCAGCGTCATCATGCTAACACAAATGATCTTTGGTACAGCATAACTCCCGAGCCGCATCGCACGACCCGAGCAACCCCTGTGCTTCACCTCCATGATGACGAGGAGAGTAAGCCCTAATATGAAACTTACTTGGCTCATTTTCTCAAACAAAGACAAACATAGAACTTAGACAAACTTAGCACAATGACAAACTTAGCACTTAGACAAATGTCATATTTTACCTAAGTTAGGTTTGTTTCCTCTAAATGACATAGTAATCTTACTTACCTCCAAAATGACATATTTTACCTAAGTTAACTCTAAAATGACATATTGTACCTAAGTTAGCTCTAAAATGACCTATACTTCGCATTGTTTCCTCCACACTAACATAATAAGCTTAGTTAACTCAACAATGACATAATAGACTTGGTAACCTCATAGATGCCATAGACTTAGCTTATTTAGGTTAGCTCTCAAATGACACAAATAAGAAATAAGAATAAGAAGAAATAAGAAATAAGAAGAACAAAAACAAGAGGAGAAAGAGAAAGAGAAGAAAAAAGCTTCTTATTCTTGTTGTTGTTCTTCTGCTAGATCTTCTTCTTCTTCTTCTTCTTGGTAACCTCATAGATGCCATAGACTTAGCTTATTTTCTTGCACAATGACACAATAAGCTTAGTTAGGTAAAAAAAATGTGATAATTACCTAGGTTAGGTCTAAAATGACACCAATAAAAAATAAGAGTAAGAAAAACGAGAGGAGAAAGAGAAAGAGAAAGAGAAGAAAAAACCTTCTTCTTCTTCTTCTTCTTCTTATTCTAGATCTTCTTCTTCTAGTATTCTTCTTCTAACTTTTCTATTTCCCATTTTTCAGAGTTGATTCACTTCACGGAAGCTTGTATTTATGAGTGCTTGTGTTTGCTTTCTGTTTTGCTTTTGTATCGATGAGCAATGTGAAACTTGCTACCTATGGATGAAACTAGTGTAATATCGATGAAACTATATATGTATGGATGAAACTTTTGTAATATGGTGAAACTTGCACTTTTTATTTGGTATTTTTGTTGGATGATCATATACATATGGCAGGGATATAGTTTCTATCAATATCATATATTTGCCTGTGAAAATGCTTGGATATAAGGAAAAACAGAATAAAAATGACCAATATAGGCACTTTGCCGTCTGCCACCGACGGAAAAGGGTGCTTTGCCGTCTGCCCCGGACCGCAAAGGTGCCACGTGGCGGCCACCTGTGCAACCTGGGAAGACCAGGCTGGGGACATTCGATCTCTTTGCCATCTGCGGCAAACAGCAAAGGGGGTGTGTGGACAGACGGCAAAGGGTCCAAGAGGCAGACGGCAAAGGGGGCGGGGAGGCAGACGGCAAAGGGGGCGGGGAGGCAGACGATAAAGGGGCGGGGAGGCAGACGACAAAGGTGGAGGGGAGGCAGACGACAAAGTGTTGGGGTCCATTAGCCACGTCTAATGGCGGTGCCATCAGTAGTTGTTGTCCATGACTTTGCCGTCTGTAAGCTGACGACAACGATTCTTTGTCGTCCGCTGGACGGAAGCAGATGGCAAAGTACCCCTTTGCTAGAGCTAGCTGGGCTCAAATTTGTGTCGTCTGCTAGCGGATGGTAAAGTCCTTTGCCGTCCGCCTTTGTGACTTTGCCGTCTGCCATGGTAGACGGCAAAGTGTCTGATTCCTTTAGTGTTGGTATGGACACGGTGTGACATGGTGACAACACCGTTGACCTGCAACAACTATGCTCTACCACTTGACCTTGTTGGTTAGCTCTCGTCTGGCCTCGACATGATGCCCTCGCGAGCCAGGAGCCTTCCCTCGATCCCCGACGCCTCTCCCGGATGACAAGAACGCTCTAAAGTCGCTCTAGCACGCATGATGGTCACACCAGAGAGCATCTGAGGTGCTCCCGAGCTCCCCCTCGTCCCCCTCTTGCTTAGACCTCTCCCCGAGCCCCCTCTCGCACCCTATGAAACCTTCTCCCTCCCAGGGACTCCCTCGCCAAGCTTCCTGAGCTCCGGAGCTTAGGATCCCCTCCCATGGCCGCCATGTCACCGTCACGGCCACCGCTCGAATACGAGCTCCCCGGTGCTCCCTCTCTTCCTCTGACCAGCTTGGAGCCTCCCCCTTGACTGCTTGAAGCCCCTTCTCTATCGTTTTTCCGTGAGGTCATCCGTGCACCCAGAGCCACGGTGGCCCGAGGGATTTTCGGCGGCCATCCCAAGCCGCCGCCGCTTCGGCTCTCCCCCGCGGGCGTCCATTGCCTAGCTTGGCTCGGCACGAACCCTGACACTCGCCGACGAGCGCAGCCTCGCCGGAGTTGTTCGGAGCCACCGGAGCGGGCGTTGGTGCGCGCTCCACCCTGCCTTCCCTCTGTTGAGCGGGAGGAGGGAGAAGGACTTCCAGGCGGGTCCCGCCCATAAGTGTCTCACTTTTGGGCCCGGCTGTTTGAGTGGAGACGACTTCAGACGGTAGTTGTTTTCGCGCGAGGAAGCACATTCCGATGTGTATGCCTACTGTGTGGCTCCTCTGCGGGCGCAGTCGTCCTGCTGGGCCAACCCAGTCGCTGATTTCACGCCCAGTGCACAGGGTAGGTGCTTAGGTATATTTGCTCTTTTTAATTTTTCAGAGACCGTACAAAATTCATAGAATATTCATTTGGACTCCAAAATTGGTGATTCAAAATTCTAGGTGTTTCCAAAATCATGTGCCATGCAAATATGTGCATTGGAAATGTTTGGATATAAGATTTTCTCCTCCATCATTAATTTGTTCATTACTTTTATTATAAAGCCCACATTGTAAAATTCCTAGAGCATTCATATCAACTTCAAATTGAGTGATTCAAATTCGTAGATGACTATAAAACCATGACCCATTTGTCTAGCCATGGTGAACATTTTTACCATGCAGCTATTCTGTTGGATCTAATAAATGACCCATTTTCGGTTTATTTCATCTTAGGAAAATCATAGGAAATTCCTTCAAACTCCAAATCCAGTGAAGCCAATTCCTAAGTGTTTCTAAAAACATGCCCTATTTGTTGGGACCATCCAATCCTTTTTCCAAAAAGACTTTCTATGGACATCTTATAGAATCATCATTTGCTTCATTTCCACCATTCAAAACTCCTCCTTGACCCACGTCCAATAAAACCTCCTTGGTTATTTTTCTCATGACTAGAGGTATACAAGAAAAATAAAACTCCTATTTATAGATCACTTTTATTGTCTGCTTGTTGTGTTACTTATTACGATTGTTTTTGACGATAGTTGACCGAATAGACAAAGTGCTCAGAGTGGACGAGAATCGTGTGAAGACCTCGAAGATGTTTCTAAGCCAGGAAAGCAACCCTTTGACCATGTTAAGAAACTTTTCATGCATATTATATAGCACTTTATGTTCCGATGAATTGATCATGGTGATGTGGTGACCACTTCGGTGGGTTGCCTCCGATACTTCTACCGGTTATACTTGCATCGTGCATGACCCTACCTCCTTACGAGGGTTGTGCGAGTGGGAGTAGTTATGATGTTTAGTAGATGCTACGCAAGTGGGATCGGGAATATGAATGGTGATGGAAACAAAAGTGTTTTAAAAGACCTTTTGAAAACCCCGTCGGGTGCCACTAATGCCCGGGGAGATGATAATGAGTTGGGTAACCACTTGAGAAAAGAAGTGGTGTATTGAGGCAAGTGAGTGTGTGTGGTTTTCGAAAACGGATTTGTGTTAGTTGCGACCGTTATTCCAACCTTACATGTATGACCATGATAGCCCTTATGGGAAGGGGATTTGTTGATTACTTTGATGGGTACTTGCATAGAGTCCGCATTACTAGTGGTGGGAGTGACGTGGTCACTTTCGATATAGAGTCGTGCTGGTAAGGACGATCATGCGCTGTCTTCACAGGCACCGGACACACCATTGGTCCCTTCATGGATGGTACGATCTAGAGCGAGGCTCGTATGATGTACATCATGAGGACTGGCTACCAATCGAGTGGACTCTTTGTTTAGTATCGTTAGGGGAAAGGCATTGTTTAGGTGCATATCTCGGGTATGTTATATACCGCGAGTCGTGGATGACACAAAAGTTCCCCGAGTCTTGTGGGTAAAGTGTGCAACCTCTGCAGAGTGTAAAACTATTCGAATAGCCGTGTCCATGGTCAAGGACAGTTGGATGAACGCTCTTGTGCTATATCCAGTGTTCACTAAACTTGTGGCGGTGTGGATGACACAGAGATGATACTAGAGTTAAGTTAGATCACTTGAGGTGATGACTGAACATGAGATGTTCAACCCCTTGCATATGATGATATCTATCACTTGTTCTATGGATGTCTGCCAATTGTTCATGCATGCTTACAGAAGTTAGTTGATCATGTCACTGCACTCAAAATTAGCTTTCTACAAAATTACCTACTTAGTGCTATATCATGCTTCATTGAACCTTGTTCCAAACATGGGTTGCTTGCGAGTACATTCAAAGTACTCATTGGCCTGCCTTTCGTTATTTTATTGGCCAAACATGAAAGATCAAGTTATGATGAAGATTACCTTGGTGACAAACATGCGAGCTAGGACACTTCCCAGTCATAATGCTTGTAGGGTTAAGGCAGATGGCATGGGTTCACACTATCGTTGAAGATTTTTGCTGCGAGATTATTAAGAATTGGCCATAAAGGCCATATTTGTGCACAGACGGTATGTAATGGATGTAAGACTCTTGTTATTCAGTTTTTGTGTGTTCAGTGAGCATTGATCTTTGGGATCACCATGCATGTACATTTGGTGACCACGAATTATGAGTCGGGGTCCGAACACACAGTCAGATGTTTTCCGTTGTTGGTATCCTTGACAATTTGCAACCTCAAAGTCACCAAGATGTTAGTTAACGACAGGGCAGGACTGAACTTGATTTCCCCTAAGGTGGTGGAGAGGCTTTAGACCCTTGATGGAGAGCTCAGGCAACGGGTACATTCCAAGGTGTCAACCCTGCTAGGAGCCGACCCAAGTGAAAGATCTCTTTGCCTGCAACGTTTGGCTGGGAATTTAACTACCGGACCAAGAAGGTGGTATTTGATGTGGTTGATTTCCCCTGCCTTACGATGGAATTCTCGGTTGCCCAACTCTGACAAAATTCATGGCAGCATGCCACTACGCGTACAACACCCTGAAGATGCTAGGGCCCATCGGAATCATCTCCATTCCATCTGAAAAGAAGGATGCAGTCATATGCGTGGGCGAGATATATCGAGACGCGGTAGCAGCTAAAGTAGCAGAAATCCTAACTCCCGCCAAGAATTCAAAGAAAGCAAGGAAGTCCGGTGCGAACACCTGCAAGGACTCCAGGAAGCACGCCTCTTCGGAGTGCGCTGCACCTAACGATGACCTGCTAAGGAGTTCCATCGGTAAGAAGACCAGGATCACCTATCTTGAGACGAAGAAGCTCCCGGCGAGGTTGGATGGCACTGATGGTGCCTTCACCATCAACACTACCCTTACTGACAAATAGGAAAGTGTGCTCATTGCCTTCCACCAGGCGAATGTTGATGTGTTTGCCTGGCAACCATCTGGCATTCCCGGTGTACCCAAGGAGGTAACTGAGCACCACCTTGTTGTCTACCCTCATGCCAGACCCGTCAAGCAAAAGGTTAGGAAGCAAGATTTGGAGCGGCAATAGTTCATTGCTGAAGAGATCAAGAAACTTGAAGCACCTGGTTTGGTCAAAGGAGTACTGCATCCAACTTGGTTAGCCAACCCGATAGTGGTGCGCAAGGCGAATGGGAAATGAAGGCTTTGCATAGACTTCACTGAATTGAACAAGGCATGCCCGAAGGACCCTTTTCCCTTGCCGCGCATCGATCGGATCGTTGATTCCACTTGTGACTGTTATTTTCTCTCCTTTTTGGACGCCTGGTCTAGATACCACTAGATATTCATGACTAAGGAAGATGAAGAAAAGATTGCGTTAATAACTCCATGTGGAACGTACTGCTTTGTACGTATGCCCTTCGGGTTAAAGAGCGCTAGGTCTACCTTTGCCAGGGCCGTTCAGATTGGATTCGATCCTCAGCTGCATAGAAATGTGGAAGCGTACATGGATGATATAGTAGTCAAGACCAAGGATGAAGCATCTTTCATACAAGACCTAGAAGAAACCTTTGCAAACCTGCGCAAGATCAACTTGAAGCTCAACCCTGAGAAGTGTGTGTTTGGTGTACCCTCTGACAAGCTGCTTGGGTTCTTCATGTCTCAACGAGGAATATAAGCCAATCCTGACAAGATCAAGGCGATCGAGCAGATACAAGCACCAAAGACTATGAAGGATATGAGACGCTTGACCGGATGTGTTGCCGCATTGAGAAGATACATCTCCAAATCCGCTGAACGTGCCTTGCCATTCATTAAGATCCTGAAGAAGGATGGGACAATGAAGTGGACCCCAGAAGCAGAAGCAACGCAGCATGATCTGAAGGCTTACCTCTCCTTCGCTCCCACCTTAGTCGCTCCTAAACCGCAAGAAGCGTTGATGCTATACTTTGCAGCAACGAATCAAGTGGTAAGTGCAGAGCCGGTGGCGCAACGAGATGTGGATGAAGATGCAGCTGTTGCGAGTATTACTGCCTATGACAAGACTGAAGCATCTGTGGCAGGAACCAACACCGGGCAAGGGAGACCTCAGCAAGCAAGCGAAGGCAGTGATAAGGAAGTGGCAAAAAACAAAATGGTTTAGCGACCAGTGTACTTTGTCAGCTCCCTACTGCATGCAGCTAGGTCAAGGTACTTTGGAGTACAAAATCTGATCTTAGGCCTCATCATGGCCTTGAGGAAGTTGCACCATTACTTCCAAGCCCATGAAATCACAGTTGTCACCCGCTTTGCACTACAACGAATAGTGAGGAATCCTGGAGCCACTGGTAGGATAGTTGAGTGGGCATTCGAGTTGTCGAGCTTCAGATTGAAGTATGACGGCACTTCCACAATACAAAGCAAGGCATTGGCTGAATTCATTGCAGAATGGACACCCACGCTAGACGAAGAGACTCCATAGACAATTCTCCCCGGCAAGGAGGCACCCAAGGATTGGATCATGTACTTTGACGGTGCTTTCTCACTCCAAGGCGTTGGAGCAGGTGTGCTTCTCGTCGCCCCCATCAGAGAGCACCTCAAGTATGTGACTAAAATGCACTTTCCCCGGGAGGAAGCCACCAATAACACCCCCGAGTATGAGGGGCTCCTTGGAAGACTTAGAATTGCGGTGGAATTGGGAATCAAGAATCTGGTCATTAGGGGAGATTCTCAGCTCGTAGTGAAGCAAATCAACAAAGATTATCACAACATGTTGATGGAAGCCTATGTAGAGGAAGTGAGGAAACTGGAGGAAAACTTCAATGGATTGCAAGCAGAACGTGTACCACGAGCGGAAAATAGTATTGTGGATCATCTGTCGAAGTGCGATGCGTAGAAGCTTCCTGTGGAACTAGGGACTTTTGTTCTCCGCCTCCTCAACCATCTATATCCCCATTCGCAATGGCCAACAAGAGAAGAAATCTGAACTTCGGCAAGCATTTCCCAGTAGAGCTTCCCGAAGCCACCAGAAGAGAAGCTGTCGGGGGAAATCTCGTTTTGGTTGGTGAGCAGCTCCCTTCTGCAGAACCCCAGGTTCATGCAGTTGAGGTATGAGCTCCCAAGAGCGAGGAAGTGCCTTTAGTCCTTGTTGTCGAGCAACATGCTCCAACCTGGGCACAACAAATAGTCCATTTGCTTCAAACAAGAGAACCCCCCAAAGCACAAGAGGAGGCCGAAAAAGTAGCCCATTAGTCAAGTATGTACATGTTTGTCGATGACACCTTGTACACAAGACGGCTAAACATTGTGAAATTAAGGTGCATATGCCGGGAGGTGGACTTAAGTTGTTGACAGAAATTCACGGAGGCATGTGTGGCTCTCACATCGGATCAATGACCCTTGCCGGAAAAGCATTCCAGTAGGGTTTCTATTGACCCATCGCCCCCCAAGATTCCACAGAGCTGGTCACCAAGTGTGTCAGTTCCATTCCAAGAATATCCATCAACTAGTGCAGGCTCCTCAAATGATGCATTTGTCCTAGACATTCTTGATCTAGGGGCTCGACATCTTGGGCCCTTTCCCCCGCACTTTCGGGGGCTTTGAATTCTTCTTCGTAGCAATTGACAAGTTCACAAAGTGGCCATAGGTGGAGCTAGTGAGGAAGGTGACCGCGCAGTCAGCTATCAAGTTCATGAAAGGATTGGTGTGTCGTTTTGGAGTGCCCAACAGAGTGATCACTGACAACGACACCCAGTTCATGAGCCGCACCTTCATGCAATACATCCAAAACCTTGGAAGTAAGGTCTCCTTCGCCTCTGTTGCTCACCCAAGAAACAATGGGAAGAAACAACGGGAAATTTGAGAGGATGAATGTTGAAGTGCTGCATGGGCTCAAGAAAAGGACTTTTGATAAGCTGCGGAGGAGTGGCAAGCGCTAGATAAATGAGCTGTCGGTGGTTCTTCGGTCCTTTAGAACGACATCGAATTGACCCACCGGCCAGACACCCTTCTCCCTAGTATACGGGGTGGAAGAAGTGCTCCCCACCAAACTCATATACAGGTTGACTCGAGTACTTGCCTATGATGAAGTAGATCAAGAGAATCTACGGCACGACGATGCCATGCTCCTCGAGGAAGATTGTCTCCGAGAAGCTATGTGTGCTGCATGCTACCAGCAATCCCTACGCTGCTACCATAGGCGCAGGGTCCACGCCCGGAGCCTTAAGGAAGTCCACCTTGTGCTTATGAGCGTTCAGTCCGCCAAGGGTATCAACAACTTGACGCCAAAGTGGGAACGCCCTTACCGGGTAGCACGAGTCACCAGACCTGGCACTATCCATCTAGAGGCCAGATGGCACCAAGGTTCTTAACTCATGGAACCTTGAGCATATTCATAAGTTCTACCCATAAGGCGCGGTTGTAGGGCTCAGTCCCCGGCAGCTACCTTTTGTACAAGCTTTTCCGAAGTTGCATGTAACCCTTCGTACAAAGCCAGGTGCAGACCCTAAGCAACGACAATAAAGTTATACATTGCATCATATCATTGTATGGCATATTTACTATGCGTCTTATTATGGTCGGAATGTTACTACTTTTTAGTTATAAGATATCTGATATAATGCTTATTGAGCTTATAACCCTTGTTGTCACATTCTCTCTTCGGGGATTGAGGCTTCTCGCCCATGCATGGTTTTCCCTCAGGAAAAACATGGGCGGAGGGCGAAAGGACGAAGATGATGGCTCAGTGCGTTCACAAGAAGAATTTGCCTGGAGGAGATAAGTTTAATCGCATATCTTAGGCTCCATGTTGATTTTCTCCCTTAGAAGAAATCCTTAAACATCTTTCTAGATGTGAGCGATGGAGTCCACCACATGGAGAAAAACCTTGCCGGGATGAGTTGTACCCCAACTCCTGATATCCATCAGTTTTGGGGGACCGCACCGATACCGGCAGGGAGCATTGCCGGGAGACAATGCCATCCTGTTGCCGGGGGCTTGATCCCCATTCGTCACTCATGGTTATCGGTAGCCCGACGAGTGGCCCCGAGATACTAGTACATACATACAACACAATAGAAACAAGAGGGGACAAGGATAGTACTTAAGGAAGGAAAAATAACATTCTTTTCTCTCTAACAAGTTGAATAAAGGCTACATTAGAAGGCACCCCTTTTTAATAGACCTTTATTTGACTTTCTCCCCTAGAAACAAGATACTAAACAAAAGGGGATAGAAGATGGGCCCCAACAGAAGCCCAGCCTGACCCCGTCTGGACCAGCATTGCGCGGACGGTAGGCACACCGGAAGGGAAGACAAAGCAGAAGTCCATGAGCCTGTCATATCCAGTTGGGGGAGAAGGTCACGCCGAAGTCAAGAACCCCCAGCAAATCGCTGTGCTGGGGGAGTTTACCTGACGGTGATGGTGCGACCAACGCTCAGCTTGAGTCCGAGTTGGCATACTCCAACTTGATGGTTGGGGGCTCGCCGTCGTTGTTTGTCTTCACCAACATTTTCCTCATCATCGCTATCGCACATGGAGGAGCTTTCGACACCACTCAAGATCTCCTTGCAGCAGCAAGGACGAGCGCCCAAATGCCCGTAAATCTTGACGGAGAGCAGGTCGGCCTCCAAAAACTTGAAGCGGAGGACGTGCCCACCCGTGAAGTTGTGGGCACTTGCGAAGGTTTTCCACCCGCGCCTGAGAAGCATGACACGACGCTCCGAGAACTAGACCTCTGCTCGCACGGTGCCATTATAGCCACCATGCACCCGCAACCACATCTCATGCGTCTTATCAACCTCCGTCAACCTGGCGAAAGGGCGAGGGAGACACAAGCCGCTTCGGGGAGGACCACGTAGCTTGATGACGAACTCCAACACCGTACCCTCGGTGTGACCCCCCACTAGAGGAGGGTCCGATGAAGGAGGAGGAAAGGGAGTAGCACTTCGTCTTCCTTGACCGAAGGCCCCACGTCGACCTCGACACCTTCCTGTCGGCGTTCTAGGAACGGGGGTGCCTAGACCTACCAGCTTGCGGCCCATTCCGCATCCCACTTCGATGGCCTGGTACGGACCAGCGCGGCCGCATTTAGGAACAAGGCCCTCGCGAGAGCCCCACCCTCACGAGGGGAACGACGCAAAGACCCCCGGAGAGAAGAGTCCTCCCCAGGTCATCTCCCGAGGGGCAGAGATCTCTATGCAATACTCGGCTTCAAGAGGTCAAGGATGACGCCAGAAGAGCCAGACGGGCATCGGCGCGCGTAGAGGGGACAATTTCCTCTTTGGTGCAAAGGAGGCGAAGACGTACGCAGGTTCCCAAAGCACCCCCCTAAAGGTTTCCATTTCATCGCAACAAGACCAAGACCACAAGCCCGGCAGGACGGATGTCATCGCCGAGGCCACCTCTCCATCACCACTGGCTACTTTGCAGGCAAAGACCACCTTTAGTCAGGATAAGGATGTACTCCTTGTCCCCTATTGAATTTGGCCATTGTGGGATCCCTTCCCTCCATTGCGATGAGGGAAGAGGACGCGGGCCACTATAAATAGAGGCTAGCTAGCTCTATAGAAGGGGCGGCCAGAGGGAGACAGATCAAACACCACCCAAGTGCTTTCGCGGGGTTGCACACCACTATAGTAGTTCATCCGCAAACCTCCTTGTCGTGGTTTTGTCACGGCAAGATTTCCTCCAGAGAGAACTTAGGTGTGAGGCCATCGCAACTATGTGGCGGCTTGAGAGGGGTTGGTCGGAATCGAGAGACGCGAATTTACCCAGGTTCGGCCCCTCCGATCGAGGTAAAAGCCTACGTCCTGCTTTGTGTGTATTAAAGATGAGGATGATCTCGATTACAAGGGTGATATTCGCTACCTCTAGTCTCGAGAGCCTCTAATATGTCCATCTCTAATGACTTGAAATTATCCCTCTTGGGGTGCCTTACCCCTTCTTATATAGGTTGAAGGGGTAGGTTTACATGTAGAGTCCTACTGGGAATAGGATTGGGACTAGTCTCTCTTGAATCCTAATCTGGGTCTTGTTTCCTTCGTGAGGGAGTCTTTCCTCTCCTTGGGCCTTCTATGTGAGTTGCCCCACCATAACATGAGACGGCCCTCCCACGAGTCGCCTTCTGGGTCGTTGGGTCTTGTGATTCGTCTGACATGTCTGCCGGGTTACCAATGAGCTGCCAAGCTCGACCGAGTCTCAAGTGAGTCAGCAAGTCCTGTTCGGGTCATACTTTAGGCCAGGTTATACCGTGGGGTAATATCCCCGACATTAGCCCCCAGGTTAGCTTGACTTTATTCATGGTAAGCTCCTGAAATAAGAATAATAAATATGTTAAGTAACCGTCCCGCTGCCCTGGACGGCTTATTTCAATGAAGTGGCTCCTTGTAAATCCGTGTTTCTTCTTCATATGAACGAGTTGTCTCCACAATCATCTTGCATGTCCACATTCTTTGCAAAACACTGGGAAGAAAACCCCCGTATGCGCTTGAGTCAGCTTCCAATACTTTGGCTTGATGAAAATCTTGGGAATAAGAAATCCCCATGATGTTGAACCGGTCTTTCAATGCTTCAGCTACATGAAGAAATGAGACCCGTCTCGCTCACCATTGACATCTTGAAAGTGTTCTTCTATTTTATATCCATATTACCTGTAGCCCCCAAGCTCCGAGTTATCCATGATGAGTTGGTGCTTTTCAATTATATCCTTGATTGTGTAGCCCCCAAGTGTCGGGTTGTCTTGCCTGCAGCAAACTAGGACTTATAAATGTCTTATGCTCATAAAACTTCAGCCAGTTTAGCCCCCAAGGGCCGGATCATTATGCAATAATATGCAGGAAATTTTTGTAGATCTGATCATATGGACTTGAGGAGCAATGTGTAGCCCCCAAGGGCCTGCTCAATAAGACAATACTGGGCTAGGACTTAGAAAAAGATAGAAAGGCCGACTCATCCCCTTGAAATATCAGGGTATGTTGACAATGTAATGATTTGAAAAACAACTTGCATTATCCCCCAAGTGCCATGGTGCGTGCTTTCTTCGACATGGGACTTGCATACTTGATATAAACTGGACTTGAATAATGTAGCTCCCAAGTGTCGGTCGTATGCCTACAACGGTTCGGGACTACTCCTTCCATTGCATAATAAAATCTTATCCATTGTAGAGATGATGTTACTGAAAGCCTTGCATATCAAATATTGAACCATGCTCCTTGTTGTAAGCTGGTATTTTTTGGATGAAGGAATAATACTCGTTACTCTGAAGGGGCTTTGAAAACCTCAATGATCGAACGCTGGTTATGACAACCATAATGAAAATCCAGCCATGTTGGCTATTTTAAATAATATAACTCGGTTTGAAAACATCAATTATTTAATACTGGTTATAACAATCATAATGAAAATCCAGCCATTTTGGCTATTAAGGATTGGAATATGTACCCCGGTATGAAAACCGGTTCCTGATATAAACCAGGATATCCATGCATATATGATGCAATGTATGATGCAATGCATGATGCAATGTATGACAACAGAATATAAAAAATGTCGGCTTTAATGGCACAACCAAAAGAGATCAACTCTTGTTCTTATACTCTTGAGAAAAAACTCAAATTTTGTTGTTTTCAAAAACTTAGGCATGACTGCCCAAACCTCGTATGCCGTCTCTCACATGGCATAGATTTGTCGTTTTAAACTTAACTAGTTCAGGGTCTTAAAAAGATTGACTGTTAAGAGTTCGAACAAGCCATATGGCGAAGAGACTACAGTAGGGCATGAGTACCCCAAACCCATAATCCGGCTCTCACGTGACATAAATCCATCATTTTAAACTTAAATAGTTCAGGGTCTTAAAAAGATTGACTGTCTAAGAGTATGAATGGGCCACATAGCAGAGAGACTATATCGGACAGGCGAGTTTATCCTAGCTTTCTATAAGCCAGCCCTCTCATCACATAAGCCGCCGTTTTACCCTTAACCAGTACAGGGTCTCATTGCATGATTGACTGTCAAGAGTCTTGACTAGTTTAGGGTCTTTATTTTGAGATTAACTGGTAAGAGTTTGGCGGGTCACATGAAATTTATCAAACAGATCAATAGTGGCATTCTTCCATCGACTATAGTACTCTCCATCAAGAATGGGCATTCTACAATACAGACTCTCCACACTAGACACATCCATCTTCCTCCATGGTGGTGAAACCGAAGCAATGGAGACCAAATCTCTGATACCAATTGTGGGATCACTAGAAGAGTATCTCTAGAGGCGAGTGAATACACTACTAGCAGGAATTTAAGATCTATACAAGATGCAAAGTTAAGTGTTGGCAGATTTTAGCACACCCTACACATGCAAGTCATCAAGTATAGCAGTGGAATGTAAAGACATTGCACATGAAAGTAAGGAGTAGAGATAGGAAGATCAAACGCATGAAGGACACGAAGATTTTTCCCTTGGTTTCGATAGGTGGTGCTATCGTACATCCACCTTTATGGAGTCTTCAACCCACGGAGGGTAACAGTCGCGAGAGTCCATGGAGGGTTCCACCCATAAGGGTCCACGAAGGAGCAACCTTGACTATTCCATAACGGCTTCCGTCCATGAAGGACTAGCCTCACTCAGGGTAGACTTCATGAAGTAGGCGATCTGCTTGCCCTTATAAACTTCTTGGTTCACTCCACAACATGAAGTAGGAGGCTCCCAAGCGACACCTAACCTATCTAGGAGGCACCACCCTCCAAAAGGTAATAGGCTCGATAATGCCAGTGAACTCCCTGCTCTTGTGCTTCAAGATGATAGACTCCTCAACACACAATCACCCTCTCACAAATTTGGCTTTGGTGGAAGAGATTGATTGGGTGGAAAGCAACTTGGGGAGGCTAGAGATCAAGATTCATATGGTTGGAATGGAATGGCATGATCTCAACACATGAGTAGGTGGCTCTCTCTCTGAAAATCAGTTTATATGAGTGGGGGTCTATTCTGAGTGCTTCACTTGCGAGTGAGTGGTGGTGGAGGGGTATATATAGGCATCTCCAAAAATCAAACCATTACGCCTAATAAGTCCAACTCGGTGACATCTATGTGCTAATCTCAGTGGTACTTAGTTGCCTAAAAGGTAGCACTTTTGTATCTCAGTGAGACCGATATATAAAACTCGGTTGCACCGATTAGGTGACCAACAGTCAGATTGCCAAACTCGGTGACGCCGATTCAAGAAACTCAGTCGGACCGATTTTGTGAAATTTGGTAACATAATGTTGGCAACACAAACTCAGTGGCACCAAAGTGCAATCAATTGCACTGAGGTGCTAGGGTTTGGCTTGAGTCTGTCTGAGTCTGGGAATCAGTGGCAGCGAGTGGGACTTGTTGGTTGCACCGATTTTGAGTATTTGCCTTTCGACAGACTTTTGTGGAAGAGCTTGTGGTTTTTTTTGGTAGCCTTACCCCCTTTTAATAGTATTGGCTTTCCTATGGACTCAAAGTGATTTCTCACAAAGTAAAATGTAGAGTCCTCTTGCTTGAAGATTTGCCAATGCTATTACTTCTCCTTCTTCTTCATGAGGATACTCTCCACACTCCTTTTTGCCAACCCATCTCTCTATGGACTTTATCTGAAATACACTAGATGGAAGTATTAGTCCAAGAGACAATGTATGTTCTCATTAATTATCAAAACCACCAAGGTTTATCCTAGAGTACGAATATTTTGCTTTCAGAGTACAAATGGGCCACATGGCGGAGAGACTACAACAGCCGAGCGAGTTTATCCTAGCTTTCTGTAAGCCGGCCCTCTCGTCGCATAATCCGCCGTTTTAACCTTAACCAGTACAAGGTCTCATTGCAAGATTGACTGTCAAGACTTTTGACCAGTTCAGGGTCTTTATTTCGATATTAACTGGTAAGAGTTCAGCGGATCACATGGTGGAGTGACAAGTTGCAAACAGGCAGGTTTAACCCAAATATGGCGTGGAAGTCGATCAAGGGGGTATGAAAGCTAAACCTAGTGGGTTGGAAGCCCCCAAGTGACTTTATGATGATCCATTAAATCAAGGCACCCATGTTTGAACAACGCATTATGGCAGCTCGTCCTCTTGGGCAACTTTTTTTTTCGCCAATAAATCATGACACCCATGTTTGAACGGCGCATCATGGCAGCTTGTCCTCTTGTGCAACTCTAAATTTTTCGCCAATAAGACAATAGCCCCCAGGACCGGGTTGTCTTCCTCGCAATGATCTGGGTTTATTGTATTTGTTGAAACCGACCAAATTTGCTGAGTCATATCTGTGTAGCCCCATAGTCTTAAGACAACTCGAGGAAGCGGCTTGAGAGTCTCCATATTTGGCCTTGGCATAAGGCGGCTTATGGTTAACGGCTGATAATGTATTGAAGACAAAAGCGTGTGGCGAGTTGATGATATTTGTGACAATCATTGTATGTCCTTGGCGTTGATAACGCAACATGAACCCGCGGAAGGTTGAGATGATGGGTTATAAAGGATCCCATATGAGTTTTGTCAGTAACCTGGCTGATGGGTCGATTCGGCAGTGGGGGCGACTTGTACGCCTGACCATTGAACCATCTGATGCGAGAAGAAGTTGATAATATATTGTTATTTGCTCCAGAGTTGTTGTAGTAGACTGTCCACAGGGGCGGTGACTTGCACGCATCCGTTGGGCGGACGAACGAGCAGGCGTGGCCCCGGCGTGTTGATGTAAACCTGATCGCGAGGGTGACGACTCACGCGCATCCGTTGGGTGAAAGAACGAGCAGACATGGCACCGGAGTGTTTATGTAAACCGGACCGCGACTTTGTAAGCTTGTGCGGACGGGAGAGTCAGCCGCGCCACTGTAAACTGGCACGGACGTGCAAGTTGCCCGTGGTGTTGTAAGGCAGTGGGGACGGCGAGTCGGCCGTAGCGTTATTGGTGAAAACCATACCGCGGATGCGGCGGCTTTCCACATCCATTGAATGGCTCATACTGGTGGGTGAGCGCATGCAGTACCGGCGAGTTGATATAGACCGGGCCACGGGGGCGGCGATTCACGCGCGTCCATTGAGCGATGCGACACGGACAAACACCAGTACACCACGACGCTGGCATACGCTCTACCTCCGCGGTATAATGCCACATGAATAATTGTCCTGCGTAAAAATATTGTAGGCCAAAGTAAAATTGTCAAAGAAATTAATATGTACTGAGAACAGAAAGAATGAATAGCACCTGACAGATGATTCGTATAAAACGTCAGGAGGTCCGATTCATGGGACTCGTACTAACATTCCTTTGGTGCGCGCATTCATATATTCATGCAGATTAATCCACCTTTTTATTTATTTTGACAGCTGCTAGAGCATTGGTGCGTGCGTCCGCTGTCTAAGGTGGCGCTGACGAATGCTGTGAGTCCCATAAATATCACGCCAAATCGCTCGTTTTTTTGTGCTAATGATGGAAGTAACAAGCGTAAGTATGAAACGTCTGTATGAGTGCTACCAGACTACAGCCTTCACATGGATAGCAATGGCCCTGTTTGGATCCCAGGGTTAGAGTTAGAGTGGGTTAGAGTTGAGCCATCTAACCTTAAAAATCTAAACAAGTGGGTTAGAGGTGGTTAGATGCATCTAACCTATCCAAAAACTCTAACCCACCCAAGGGGTGCTTTTTTGGGTTAGAGTAGGTGGGGTCCAGGAAAAGAAAAAAAAAAGAACGCAGCTGCACCAGATCCAGCTCCTGTCGCTCTCTCCCGTCGCTCGCCCCACCCCCTCCCTCCCGTCGCTCGCCTCACCCCCCGTCCTGCGCTGCCGCCGCCACCCAATCCTGCGTCGCCGCCTCCGCCGCCGGCCACCCCGCCTCGCCAGCCGCCCCGCCCCGCGCCGTCCCGCCCCGTCCCTAGGCGTCGGCCGCGCCGCCCCGCCCTGCCTCGTCCTGCCTCACCCCGCTCCGTGCCGCCCCGCCGTCCCCAGCCAACCGGCCGCGCCGTCCCACCCCGCCGTCCCCAGCCACCGGTCGCGCCGCCCCGCCGTCCCCAGCCACCGGTCGCGCCGCCCCGCCGTCCCCAGCCACCGGTCGCGCCGCCCTGCCGTCCCCAGCCACCGCGCCGTGCCGCCCCGCCGTCCCTAGCCACCGGTCGCGCCGCCCCGCCGTCTCCAGCCACCGGTCGCGCCGCCCCGCCGTCTCCAGCCACCGGTCGCGCCGCCCCGCCGTCTCCAGCCACCGGCCACCTCGTCCTGCCGCACCAGGTGAGGCCTTCGACGCCTGAAAGTTTCAGTGTGTTCCTAAAACTGTTGCTTTTGTTTTCGTGTGTTCATGAAAATTTCTGTCACCCAGCTGCAATGGACGGAGACAACTTCGAGGTGTGGGGTTCGCAGCCATCGGCAAGCGGCCCGGCTACCCAGGCCTGTCTCGACCTCAACTCTCAAGCTCCGGCGTCGGAGGGGTTCCCGGGGCTTGGGCTGTACGGAGCTTTCCTCTGGAGCGACAACGACGAGCTCCTCTCTAGGCGCGGCAGCGGCTCTGGGCTCCCTCCATATCGCCCACCGCGTGCCGGAGCAGGAGACGGATGGGCGAATCCGTCGCCACCCTTGGCCCGCCAATTGAACTTCGGTGGTTCCTCATCAGCGGCAGTCGGTCGCGGAGGAGGAAACGGTGGCTTGTTCCTCGGTGGATCATCGACGGGGGCAGGCGGTGGCGGTCGGCAGCGCGTCAACTCGGCGGTCGCGGCACCCGGCCGCCGTAACCATCGTACCAGCCGTGGCGGCCAGCGCGTGCCGCCTCCGCGAGCACCGTGTAGTGCCGTCCGTGGGCATGCATCCGGCTACGGCGTTTCCTTCGACAATGATGATGAAGAATTGGAGGACGATGTCGAAGAATTTGTGATGTCGGGATGGCCTGGTTCAGCACATGACATGAGAGTTTTCAAAGATGCCATAACTACACATCATCACAAATTTCCACATCCACCACCAGGTATGCTTGTTGAACCGTCTTGCAACATTTTTTCCTATTACACTTGTTCATCTTAGTATCATTGTGTGCCTTTCACATTCTATAGGGAAGTATTATGTGCTCGATGCGGGGTACCCAAACCGGTCAGGCTACCTTTCACCATACAGATGTACAAGGTACCATGTGCAGCAATGGCAAAACGGCCCGCCGCCACAAGGTTTGAAAGAAACCTTCAACCATGCACATGCCAAAGTTAGAAATATCGTTGAGCGATCATTTGGAGTCTTGAAGATGAAATTTAGGATTTTATTGAACATGCCAATATTTCCAGAGGACAAGCAAAGTAGAATTATTGTTGCTTCTATGGCTCTTCATAATTTCATTCGTGGGAGCAGAATTGCGGATAGGGAATTTGATGCTTGTGATGCGGATGAAAATTATAACTCAATGCCTAGTTCTTCTGCATCCGCATGGCCAGAAGACGAACCTCTTGTTGAAGACGTCAACATGAATGCCTTTCGTGACGAGTTAGCTCATGATTTGTTTCATGGAGTGTAATATTTTTTAAATTCTGATTGACGACTTGTACGCTTTAAGTGGGACATCTCATTTGTATGGACAAAATAACTTTTATCATATTTTGTATACTTTATTTGTAAAGATTATTCGTTTATGTCGGTTATGAACGAGACAAAACCACACAAGAACCGGCCACACCAAATTCGACAGGATGTAGGGTCCAAAGTAGCCAAATGATTGAAAAAAATATTTATTGTCAATCTAACCCTACAATTCAAACACCTCTTTGTTTAGAGTTAGTTCAAGATTAGTTTAGGGAACTCTAACCTCTAATCGAGTTAGAGTATCAAACAGGCCTAACGAGTGCTACCTTGATCCGACGTGGGTGGAGGGTAGCATCAAGTGCCGCTTAGAAACGGTCAAACCAGTGGAATTTGTATAGGAGCAATTTATGTGTTAATACTCTGCCTTGATCCTCGCGCAAATTTTGTCATTTGGTGGAGTCATGCATTGAACGGACAGGGCATGCAGCACCCTGCCGTGCACTGTACATGGGAAGCACTGCAGCGCACCTCCCCTCAGATTTTGGTCGTGGACGGACGTGCAGCGGCAGAACAACCGAGCAGCTGGGCCAGCCCGCGCGACATTAAGTCGGTGACTGCTATTTCCTTGTCTGTACTGCTGTTTTGAGCAGATCGACGATGCTTGGTGGAGAGGAGTAATTTCCTTTTTTTCTCTGTCTCGATCTGAGTCAAAACGAAGCCAATATCGATTCTGTCCTTCGTTTTCGCTTCTATCGGCCACCTACATTTTTTAAGGAAGTCCCCTTGGCCGTAGCAGAGGCCGAATCGAACCAAAGGGTGTTGCCACGTCCGAGCGTCGTCGCTAACTTTTTTTTTTTATCTTGAGACGGGAATTGATTTTGACATCTGATGACTTTGCCAACAAAATGGCGAACTCACAATTGATGCAAAACCTTCCCCGGCGCCACTTTTTTCATCTGGTCAACCACATTACCAAATCTGCGTACAACAAGCAATGGAGCCGGTAGAAAAGAATCATAATAGAATTTAACTTATACAAAGCAAAGAATTAAAACAGTAGCATCTGGTATAGTCTTCGGTAGACGTAGCATTTGAAGAGAAAAAGTAATTGATGTGGTGCTTCAGCGTGGATACTAGATCGGCCACTAGTAGCACTTAAACTAAGCTGATTTTTATGAAGCAACAGCACCAGCAAAGTATCCTTGGGTCTTGGGACGATCTGGCACTGCTCGCTCGTGTAGTACACCACGCACACGTGACACTGTTACACCTCGGGACTCGATCCCGTATTTGGACAGGGAAATGTGGTTGTGTTTCTTGTCTTGGCAATGCGCAGCTACAGCAAGGTTTGCTTCCGATCCGGAAAACGAGCCTAGGTTTCGGTGGATTTCCACAGCGGTGCGAAGCGAAACGCCTTGTCGGTCTCGGCAACTTGCTGCGATTTGACATATTGTAGAATGGCAACGCCGGACATATCATAACCTTAATCCCTTTCAAACTCAATTCTCGTCGACTTGTTTTTTCTTTTCTCACCCATGAGTTGTTGTAGATGACCGATGAATTTTTTGGCTCTGTCCACGGTTGATCCATGTCGACTCTTCTTCATCCCGTCAATCGCGAGCTTTACCATTCCAAAAGTGCTCCCTCTAAGAACACAACATCACCATATGTAGCCCCACGGTAGGCGCCAACTGTTGTGGTTTTGTCACGGCAAGATGTCCTCGTGAGAGAACTTATGTGTGAGGCCATCGCAACTATGTGGCAGCTTGAGAGGGATTGGTTGGAATCGAGAGATGCGAGTTTACCCAGCTTCGGCCCCTCCGATGGACGTAAAAGCCTACGTCCTGCTTCGTGTGTATTGATGATGAGGATGATCTCGATTACAAGGGTG
Source organism: Hordeum marinum (assembly GCA_022496015.1). NCBI lineage: Eukaryota > Viridiplantae > Streptophyta > Magnoliopsida > Poales > Poaceae > Hordeum > Hordeum marinum. Next base: position 239,158,919 of record CM039677.1, read on the forward strand.
ATGTTCTCTACGTCTAGTCTCGAGAGCCTTTAATATGTCTATCTCTAATGACTTGAACTTGTCCCTCTTGGCGCCCCTTACCCCTCCTTATATAGGTTGAAGCGGTAGGTTTACATGTAGAGTCCTACTGGGAATAGGATTAGGACTAGTCTCTCTTGAATCCCTAATCCGGTTCTTGTTTCCTTCGGGAGGGAGACTTTCCTCTCACTGGGCCTTCTCTGTGAGTCGGCCCACCATAACATGAGTCGGCCCTCCCATGAGTCGCCTTCTGGGCCGCAGGGTCTTGTCATTCGTCTGACCCGCCTGCCGGGTCACCAATGAGCCGCCAAGCTCGGTCGGGTCTCTAGTGAGTCGCCAAGTCCCGTCCCTGTCATACTTCAAGACAGGTTATACCGCGGGGTAATATCCCCGACACTCCTCATGAGGCAATCCACCAAAGGCAGGAGTAGGGTTTTACGCTTCGTAGCAGCCCGAACCTGGGTAAATCTTCGTGTGTTAGTGCTCTTCTCGTGCTGTGAGCTTGAGGCCGGAGCTGGTGGGGATCTTCGCCACATGCCCCTGAGTTCAAACCTCTTTGGGTTTTGCGGAGCCCGAAATCTGACGTTTGGCGCGCTAGGTAGTGGGCGTGTTGGAATCCTTGCTCACGCTTTGCCTCGCCTCCGTCCCTGTCTCCATGGCCAAAGGACACCGAGCCCGCGCTGAACAACGGACTGCTCGTGTTGCACGGGCGATGCTAGCGGGCCTCGGCATCCCGCGTCACCTTGGTCCCCCGTTGCCAGGTGCCATCGCCAGCCCGGCTTTCGACAGACGCCGGGGGCTGTTGCCCTCATCACTGCGCGGCACGTTCTCGTCACCCCAGATCTCCCTTGCATCCACGTCATTGCGTCATCCTCCCGAGTCTGCTGCGACCTGACGCACAGGCATGTCACGCTCCTCGTGGCCCGCGAACTACAGCGTTTCCACGCTGCGCGCGGTCGCTGCAACGAGTGGGTATGTCGCATGCCCAGGCGCGTCACCACCGCCGGCAAAGCTCAGACGCTTCCCTACGGGACGGGCTTGGGGGACTTGCTCCCGTGGAGTCTACCAACTAACCAGCGTGGCGCTGAGGGCACGTGTGCGCCCTTGGGAAGCGCATTGCGACCCATACCCGCTAGAGGTGCGGTTCGGTTCATCGGGCATACAGGAGTTAGCCCCAGGTGTGGACGAGGATTAGCCATCACGCGCCACCCAGCACGCCCATCGAGCCCAGGGCAGATGCCCGGAGGCTCGTCTACGCCCGTGCCTGGGGGCTCGAGCAACTCTACAACGACAATGTTGACGAGTGCCCGGACTGCGAAGGGAGTAGCGTCAGCCACCATGACAATATGAGGAGCATATGCGGCCTCAGCAGGCACATGGGTCTATGGACCAGGCGTCACCTTCCTGGAGACAGAGGGTGGAACACACGCCCATGTCCCCACGCCAGGCGCCTAGAGCCTGGAGACGGAGGGTGGAACACACGCCCATGTCCCAGGCCAGGTGTTCCCAACCTGGAGACGGAGAGTGGAACACACGCCCATGTCTCTGGGGCGTGCGTCGCCTGCCTAGAGACGGAGGGCGGAACACACGCCCATGTCTCCGGGCCAAGCTTTGCTCGACCACCGGCAGGAGAGCACGTACTCACCCATGTCTCCGGATCCGGCACGGTCCGCCTAGAGACGGGGAATCGGGTACCTGTGTGAGGCCCCCGGGCACCCTAGCGAGTCGCAGGGGGCTACGGCGTTACTAAAACGACGACATCTGACCTCTGTCTCTGGAGCGCCCGAGGCCCTGTTCCGAGGTGGGCCTTCCCTGCGGAGAGTGCTGGGGGCTCCCCCCGTGCTCGAGGGTCCATCCGGGGCCGGCCACAGTTCACCACGCCAAGCTTGGGGGCGGGAACTGGGCTTCATGTCCAAGACGCATGGAGCTCCCTATACACCCCCAGGACAAACCCGTGACACTCTCACGTAATAATGAGTGGGTTGTATATGCCCGAAGGCCCCCGAGGATGCGGAGGGGTTCCATCCCACGCCCAAGTGGAAGCCCCATGCTCCGTGCTGGCGGACAACACTATCCTCCAATGACTATGCCCATGCAACGTGGATTCCCTACGCTCCACGCTGGGGGAAGACGAAGACGAAGATTAGCCTAGGTGCCGGACGCGGTTGTTCCTTGCCCATTTTGTATTCGAATTTGCCGCCTTTTCGAATGAAATTTGGTGTTCTTGCGTTTTTCTTCTAGAAAGAGGGGGTGTCATTCTTTTTCGTAACAATTTCCGTTTTGCATCTCACTTTCCTTGGGAAGTTCGGAAATGGCCGGCCCCTTCCTCTCCCACGAGGGACCGGTAAGCAGAGGCTGGACGCGGGGGATGCGCTACCACGCACATCCTGCTAAGGCCTAGGCGCCCGGATGCTCATGTGGCACGATCATTCGGATCAGCAGGAACTCCAGGCAAAAGGGAATACGTCGATATACATCATGTCATACAGTAGTATCCTCAAAGGTATTTTCAAAAAAACATTAGAGTCGCCACCAGGCCACACTCATAACCCTAACAGGTAAACAAGATGACTACTCATGGAGACATGTTGTCATCGTCGCTCTCATCATCACCACCACTGTCGGTATCGTGCTCCCGGTGTTGGAAATATGCCCTAGAGGCAATAAATAAAGTATTTATTATTGTATTTCCTTGTTCATGATAATCTTTTATCATCCATGCTATAATTGTATTAATTGGAAACATGGATACATGTGTGGATACATAGACAAACACAATGTCTAGTATGCCTCTAGTGAACTAGCTCGTTGATCGAAAGATGGTTAAAGTTTCGTAGCCATGGACATGAGATGTCATTTGATAACGGGATCACATCATTAGGAGAATGATGTGATGGACAAGACCCAAACTACAAACGTAGCTTATGATCGTGTCAGTTTATTGCTACTGTTTTCCACATGTCAAGTATATGTTCCTATGACCATGAGATCATGCGACTCATAGATATCAGAGGAGTGCCTTGTGTGTATCAAACGTCGCAACGTAACTAGGTGACTATAAAGGTGCTCTACAGGTGTCTTCGAGTGTGTCTGTTGAGTTGGCATGGATCAAGACTGGGATTTGTTACTCCGTGTGATGGAGAGGTATCTCAGGGCCCACTAGGTAATACAACATCACAATAAGCCTTGCAAGCAATGTGACTAAGTGTTAGTTATGGGGTCTTATATTACGGAACGAGTAAAGAAACTTGCCAGTAACGAGGTTGAACTAGGTATGGAGATACCGACGATCGAATCTCGGGCAAGTAACATACCGAAGAACAAAGGGAACATCATACGGGATTAACCGAATCCTTGACATAGAGGTTCGACCGATAAAGATCTTCATAGAATATGTAGGAACCAATGTGGACATCCAGGTCCCGCCATTGGTTATTGACCGTAGAAGTGTCTCGGTCATGTCTACATAGTTCTCGAACCCGTAGGGTCTGCACACTTAAGGTTTGGTGACGTTTCGGTAGTATAGAGTTATGTATGGTGGTGACCGAAGGTTGTTTGGAGTCCCAGATGAGATCCTGGACGTCACGAGGAGCTCCGGAATGGTCCGGAGGTAAAGATTCATATATAGGAAGTCCTGTTTTGGTCACCGGAAAAGTGTCGGGCTCATCGGTAGTGTACCGGGAGTGCCGGTAGTGTACCGGGAGACCTCCGGGAGGGGTATTTCGACCCAAGAGGCTTCATGGGTTATGGGAGAGTGAATATCAGCTCTTAGTGGTCTGGTGGAAACTCCCGCACAAGACCCATGTGGCTGGAGGATAAAACCCAATAGGAAAAGGTGGAAAAAGGAAAAAAAAAAAGGAACGAATCCTAGTCCTACTAGGATTGGAGGAGAGTCCTCCAATCCTAGTTGGTCCGAAGCCCTTGGCTTGGGAAGCCAAGGCTGCCTCCTCTCCTCCTCTCCTCTTATATATACTGGAGGTTTTAGGGTTTTTGCACTGGAATTTCAGCCACGTGCTACACGTTCCTCTAGTGCATAGTTTCTCCTCTAGATCGGATTTCTGCAGTGCTTAGGCGAAGCCCGGCTGGAATTGCTCCACTACCATCGCCAGAGCGCCGTCAGGCTGCCGGAGAACTCTTCTTCCTCTCCACCCCTTCTTGCTGGATCAAGACGGTGGAGATCTTCATCAAGCTGTACGTGTGCTGAACGCAGAGGTGCCGTCCGTTCGGTGCTAGATCGGAAGGATCGTGATCAAGTTCGTGGGACGGATCGTGATCAAGTTCGTGGGATGGATCGTGATCGGATCACGGGACGGATCGTGATAGGATCGCTGGACGGATCGTGATTGGATCGCGGGACGCACGGCGATTTGGATCGCGAAGACGTTCGACTACACCAATTGCGTTTCTTAACGCTTCCCGCTTAGCGATCTACAAGGGTATGTAGATCCACTCTCCCTCTTGTCGATGCTCATCACCATGGATAGATCTGGGTGTGCGTAGGAATTTTTTTGTTTCCCATGCAACGTTCCCCAACACCCGGCTCCAGCATGGTCCTCCGGTTCATCAGGAGAAAACTTCGGGCACAGGCGCAAGCACCGCCTCGAAGTCGAAGTGCCAGTCTAGGCGAAGGAGATGACTAAAGATGCGCGAGGCTATCTGCGGGAGGAATTCGCTGTGCTTCTCCTCCACGAGCTCGTTGATCTTCTCCGCACCCCCTTCAAGGCGCTCCATGACCCTAGAAAAGAAGCCCTGGTACCCGGCGTCGTCAGTGACGAGGGGGCTCGCGACGCTCTCGCCACAGATGTTGCTCAAGGCCTGGTGGGCCCTCTTCTCGAGGGATTGGAACTTCTTGGAGCGTGTGTGTTTAAGGCCATGGGAATGATTCGCCTCATCCGAAGCCTTCTCCACGAGGGAAGTGGGGCCCTTCACCTGCTTGTAGAGGAAAGACAGCTCGGCCTCGGCAGCCTCCTGGGCATCCATCACAACTTTTTGGCATCGCCCCGCCTTCTCTAACCTTCTCATGAGGTCGCTAGCCTCGCCTTTAAGGTGGTCGCATCGCGTGCAGACACGAGATTCCTAAAGCTTCAACTTGGCACGATAATCTTGGAGAAGGGAGCGCCGAACCTCTGCCACCTTGGCACCGATCTCCTCCTAAACCTGTGCGTCACGGGTGGCGAGGGATTCCTTCGCAAGAGACACCTGGTGCTCCCTCACCTCTAGTCTCTTGCGCTCCAAGCTCTGCTCCAGCGCCTCCATCGTTGGCGCGTCTTCGGGCACACGGGGTCCCACACCGCCAGTGGGGAACTCGATCGCCAGGTCATCAAGTGCGGCCATGTGTGCCTGGATTCGCCTTTCAAGGGTGGCATTGAAGTCTTGAATCTCCTCCAAGCATTCCTCTAAGGCCTTGCATTGGTTGTAAGCAACTTGGGCCTCTGCAAGGGCGTAGTCGTGAGCCTTCACCGCTGTGGCAAGGGACTCCTCTAGGTCTGTACGAGCGCGCTCGCGTTGCAGGTGGCCAAGATTTACGACGACCCCCCAAGACAGTGCATTCCCGCACGAGACGCTGTCACTCCACCTCTAGGCGGGTGTTGGTGTCGGCGAGCTTCGCCCCCCAGACGCCCCAATGCATTCGTCATAGTTTGGAGCAGACCATGCCGCACAACACTTTGGTCATTTGCAAGCTCGAGGACCCAGCCAGGATCATCGCCTTCCCCTGGATAGGTGGGGAAGTCATGCGAGGGGCCACATGACCTCGACACGTGACCTGGGCTGGGGGCTCCCCCTTTTCATCCCCAGGTGGAAGTCGCACCTCCCGAGGACCCGCGTCTTCGCGTGAGGAGGTTCCGAGGGAACAACATGACTAGTCCTCAGGGAAGACCGTCAGTGGGGAGCGTAGCCCCTCCCCTGCAAGTTCGAGGCCACGCATGAAGAAGATCATGGGAAGCTCACGCTCTGGGCCTCCCAAGGACCGCATGAGCTCGGGTATGTGTTCCCTTCCGCATAGAGTTCCACAACCCGCAGAAGACAGGGCCACGATGGGACCGATGGCCTCAGGAGGTGGTGGTGATGTCACATCTCTCCCTTCCTTAGTGGGGAACCTACGGAAAAGAAATTAAGAAAGGAGTGCACCAAGAGAAGGCTGAGGGGGCGCTGGCATCGGCACCCACGGCACCTGGCAACGGCAGCCCCTCGGCCCCTTCCTCTTCCGGCGAGCGTGGGTGCCGAAGGACGACGTGTTGGCGACCGGCGCCTGACACCCTGCAGCAGAGGCGGTGGCCTCCTCCATCGATAGGGTATCATTCTCATCCCCGGGCTGGGCCGTAGAAAGAGCCCGATGAATGGGCGAGGCAGGTAGCCCCACCTCGGCCAAGGGAGGATCCACGACATCAGGACCCCTAGGACCTGAGACCCTCATAGGGGGATCGCCCTAGGGACCCACTCCCTCCAGAGGAAGAAACCCCCACTCATCGAAGCACGACATCTTTCGGGCAAAGGCTTCCCTGGCCTTGTGATTGTACAAGGGGAGGCCGTCTCGGGGGAGCTCATCCGGTTCCCTGCCGGTCAAGCGATGGAGTAGTTCGCGCAGCACACTGGGAGGAAGAGAACGGACATGGAGCGTCATGGAGTCATGAGGGCTGCGAAGGTCCACATCGGGCGGGAATGGCGCTCAAGAGGAGTAATTCATCGGTGGGAGAACTCTCACACCACCATCGCCATTGTCACGCATGCTTTCTTCAGCTCCGCTAGCCTGACCAAGACCTGTGCGAGCCGCGGATCGACAAGTTCCTCGTGTTTCCACCTTGGACTTGGCACAATAGGAACCGACGAGGGTTGAAGAAGGGTGCGGCCTTAGACACATCGGCGTACACCCACAGCCTCCGGAATCCTTCTGTATTCGGTGAAAGTCCAGCATCGAGGACCCGTCGGCCGTCGCATCAACCACTCTCAGGGACACACATCCTGAACAGTGCCCCCTAATTGTAGACTGGAGGGATAAGAAGTGGCGAAGTAGGTCTACAAAAGGGGGCACACCGACGAAGGCCTCGCTCAGGAACGCAAAGGCAGAAAGGAGGATGATGGAGTCGGGGTCAAGATGAAGCACATGAACCTAATAATGCGAAAGCATGACAAAAAAGAAGTCTGAGAACGACGGCAGCAAGCCTGATAAGAGGGCATGGAGATGAAGGGGAATGATGGTGCACTCCAGCTCGGTCAGAGGGCGCGAGCCCAGCCAGATCTTGGCCGCCCCCACTCATTGGAGCTGGTGGCGACCACCAAACGAACCTTCTCCAAACCCTCAAGAATGACCATCGAGGATCGACCCAACGCCGGCTCCGGTGCTGATGAAGTTCCCGGCGTCTTCGGGCCCTCTCCCTATCTCTTCCTGGGAGCCATGGCTAGCAGCCAGGTCGGAGCGACTCAAGATTTGGCGGATAAGGCGCGAGCCGCGGGAGAGAGGAAAACAGACGATAAGATCGATGGGGAACAGAGATGGCTCCGTGGCGTGCGCGAGGCTGTTTGACAGCACGTGCAATTGCTAAGGCAACGTGAAGAAATGGAGGCATCAGTGTCTCAGAGGGCGCTGCACATCAGGCCTGGCCCATAGGCAGTTGGGGCCCACGACGCTTCAAGTCGTCTTCTATGGCTTCACCCGGAAGCCAACTCGAGCGTGCCTTGGGCCCGATGGCTGCTGGGCGTTTTGGGAACTGGGGTACCTAGACCGGCCAGCCTACGGCCCAGGGTGCGCCCCACTTCGACGGCCTGGTATGGACCAGCGCGGACCTACTCAGGAATAAGGCCCTCACGAGAGCCCCTCCCTCGCAAGCGGAACGAAACCAAGACCCCCGGAGGGAAGAGACCTCCCCAGGTCACCTCCCGAGGGGCAGAGATCTATATGCAATACTCGGCCTTGGGAGGTCAAGGATGATGCAAAACAGGCCAGGCGGGCATCAGCACACAGAGGGGACAGTTTCCTCTTTGGTGCAAAGGAGGCGAAGATGCACGCAGGTTCCCAAAGCACCGCCGAAAGGTTTCCATTTCGGCACAACAAGACCAAGACCACGATCCCGGTAGGATGGATGTCATCGCTCAGCCCTTCTCTGCAACACCACATTCTACTTTGCCGGCAAAGACCACCTTTAGTCAGGATAAGGATGTACTCCTTGTCCCCCTTCAAATTTGGCCGTTGTGGGATCCCTTCCCGCCATTGCGATGAGGGAAGAGGACCCGGGCCACTATAAATAGAGGCTAGGCAGCTGTGTAGAAGGGGCGGCCAGAGGGAGACATATCGAACATCACCCAAGCGCCCTTACGAGGTTGTACACCACTGTACTCATCCACAAACCTCCTCATGAGTAAATCCACCAAAGGTAGGAGTAGGGTTTTATCCTTCGCACCGGCCCAAACCTGGGTAAATCCTTGGGTGTTAGTCCTCTTCTCGTGATTGAGTGGGTTTGCCGGGCTAGGTTGTCGTGCGATGAGCTTGAGGCCGAAGCTGGTGGGGATGTTCGCACAAGCCCGTGATTTCGAACCTCTTTGGGTTTTGCCGAGCCCGAAATCCGATACTCCCGGCACCTCCACTACGCACACTGGAACCGCCCTCCCGCCTCCATGGCAGAAACAGCGGCATGATCCCGATGGGAACCGCTCACCATCGCGGTGGCAGCCAAGGGATGACCCCAACCCCTAGGCATGGTGGAAACTAGTTATACTAGAAAGAGAAGAAGAGAGAACTCTACAAGCTTAGGACCAAGGAGGAGAAAGATAAGGATGAGCATCACCCCTCGTGACCCCAATTTATAGGGGAGTATGCGGGGGCTGGCTCTCCTCTGCTCTAAATGTCGCTGTCCGCCTCCACCAATTCCACTACTCACAATCATAGGCGAACAGGTAACCGCCCCATTGCACCATCCATGACGCTGTAGTTTATACAACGATCAGACCTTTAAGTCACAAGCCCCCACCGCAACCTCCCGCAATGCATGCGGCGTGCATGGCAGAAACGGACCGAGGTAGTGGGTCAATGATGACTAGTAAATTGGCGGTTACTCCCACACATCGCGTGCCTGCGCATGAATTTTGGGCGTGAACCAACGGTGCTGGGCATGCACGTGTGGGCTAGACCAGGGGCTCCTATCGGTGCACTCACACATGGGTACCCAGTGCCCCTGACATATGCACAGGAGGTAGTAGCCAAACCCACGACAAGCAACCCAACTCAAGGCCAAGCAAACACCGGTAGGCTCGGTGCTTCAGCCCAAGACAAGTTCAGAGCGCGCCAAGTACGTCCCCGATGCTTGTTGGGGACCGAGGCTCCCGCACCCTCAGAAGACCCGGCAAGTGAGTCCCTCGACAAGCGTGGACCGATCGGTCACCGCTCCACCGCATTGCTACTCCAGTGACTTATCGATGCAGTGTCGAGATCCCAAGTGGCTAAGTGGCTCTTGCTAAGCACGTAGTGACGCGCTAGAAGATGATTATGCCCCCTTGACACCCATCCGTAGGTGTGTCAAGCCGTGGTGCAGCGGTTAGCTAGAGCGGTGGTAGGAGCTTGCCGGGAATGCGCCTCCGCATGCCACCTAGACTAGCAATGATGGTATTTTGTCCTTAATGCCAAAGTTAAGTATGATAAGCTCTGACAGCTATCTAATCATCAAACAATGTCCGTTTTTCCACTCTTGTTGCCCCTTGCACTATAAAAGGAGGCCCGAGGCAACCTAGCTTAGGATTTGGACCCCCAAATACTTGTACTCACGTAGCAGCTTTCTCCCGAAGGCAACCCTTGCCGGGCTAGATCGCTAGGTGCATCTCATGTTCTTCCAATAAATCCACCAAAGGTAGGAGTAGGGTTTTACGCTTCACAGCGGCCTGAACCTGGGTAAAACTCTTGTGTCACGATCATCACGCCGTCTTGTGATCTCCACTCTTTGTGCAAGTTATCCCTCCCTTGACGAACCACAAAAGGGGTCTGTGGCCCCATAGGTGATCGAGTGCACTTTGCCCCAAAAATCATTGATAGAAAGGTAGCTGAAAACTCTGTAGCCGATAATTTGTCTAGAATGGAAAATGTGCTTGATGACCCACTGCCTATTGATGAAAATTTTCCCGATGAACTACTTCCTGTTATAAATGCTTCTCATAATACTCATTGGTATGTTGATTATGCTAATTGTATTCTTGCTAAATACATATCACCTAGCTTCACCTATAACAAAAGAAAAGGTTCTTTTATGATTTGATACAATACTTTTGGGATGACCCACATCTCCATAAAGAAGGAGTAGATGGTATTAATAGATATTGTGTACCTGAGCATGAACAGGGACAAATCCTTCGGAAGTGTCACTCTGAGGCTCGTGGAGGACACCATGCTAGTGATAGAACTACACATGAGGTATTACAATCTGTATTCTATTTGCCTACTCTTTTCAAAGATGCTCGTAAGTATGTCCTTTCTTGTGATGAATGTCAAGGAATTGGTAATATTGGTAGACGTCAGCAAATGCCTATGAATTATTCAGTTACTATTGAACCATTTGATGTCTTTGGTTTTGATTATATGGGACCTTTTCCTTCCTCTAATGGGTACATTCATATTTTAGTTGTTGTTGATTACGTTACTAAGTGGGTAGAAGCTATTCCAACCACTGCTGATCATAACACCCCTATTAAAATGCATAAAGATAGTATCTTCCCGAGGTTTGGAGTCCCTAGATAGTTAATGACTGATGGTGGTTCACATTATATTCATGGTGCTTTTCGTAAACTTATAGCTGAATATGTTGTTAACCATAGAATTTCATCACCTTATCATCCTCAGTCTAGTCATCAAGTTGAATTGAGCAATTGAGAAATAAATTTGATCTTGCAAAAGACGGTTAATAGATCTAGAAATTTTTTGTCTAAGAAACTTGATGATGCTCTATGGGCTTATAGAACTGCTTATAAAAACCTTATGGGAATGTCGTGTCGGGGATATTACCTCATGGTGTGACCCACCTATTGCGACGAGTCAGTGTATTGTTGGCTTAAGGAAGCATATTCAATATGGGCTACGATGTTGACAATAAGGCAAGTAAGGTGGCTTGCTTAGTAAGTCGTCAGGTGGCCCAACACATCAAGATGGCGACTCAAGGCCCAAGAGGCAAAAGGTGCTAAAACTTTTCTTGCTTGAGCGACAAGAAAAGTTAGAGATATAACAATTCACGAGTCGAAACATGGCCCGGACACTTTAAACCCATGAACTCGATCTATATATAAAGGCGAGCTGCTGAGGCCAATAGACCTAAGTTAGAAACCGTCCAAAGCTAGGTTAGCGATTCTGCACCCTTGTTATCGAGATTGTCGGATTTCGGGCTCCGTAAAACCATTAAGATTCGAACACAGGGGCGTGTACGAAGATCCCCCGCGGCCTTGACCAACCTAGCTCGCTATCTAATGAACACAACAATGAACTCACAGGATGACGAGGAGGAGAACGAACATGACAGTTTACCCAGGTTCGGGCCGCTGTGCAATGTAATACCCTACTCCTGCCTTTGGTGGATTTCCTCTTGAGCAGGTGAGGTGGATGAACAAGTACAGTGTTTCGGGGCCTCCTGAGGGCTCTTGATGGTGTTCGAGGCTCTTTGTGGTTTTTGTGGTCAGCGTGTGCCAGAACTGATGGATCTCCCCTCCACGAAGCAACCTACCCTCTATATATAGTGGTGGCCCGGGTCCTCTTCCCTTATCGCAATGGAGGGAAGGGATCCCACAACGGCCAAATTTGAAGGGGGACAGGGGTTCATGCTCGCCCTGCCCAAAGGAGGTCTTCGCCTGCAAAGTGGTTGTCGATAACGCAGGGATGGGCTCAGCGATGACATCCGCCCTACGGGACGGGTGGTTATGATCTTCTTGCACTAGAATGGAAACCGTTGGGCGGTGCTTTGGGTACCCACATACGTTCTTGTTCCCCTTGCACCAGAAGGGAAACTGCGACCTCTAGCACACTGGCGCCCACCTGTCCTTCTTTGCGTCACCCTTGACTCCCGAGGCCAGGCCTTGCATAGAGATCTCCGTCGCTCCAGAGGGGGCCCGGGGAGGCCCATCCTTTGTGGGTCCTAACGCTGATCCTCCTCGCAAGGCCGGGGACCTCACGAGGGCCTTGTCATGAGTGAGGCCATGCCCAGCCGTGTTTGGTAGTTGGGGCGGGCCATGTCTTGGGCCGCAGGCAGGCAAGTCTGGGTACCCCCATTCCCAGAATGCCGACAGTAGGCCCCGGGCCCACGGCGTGTTCGAGCTGTCCTTACGGTGGAGCCCTGAGGGCGTCCGGGAGAGCTGCGGCCCCATATGCCTGCAGGCCAGGCCTAGCGTGCGTTGTGTGGCTGATGTCGTGTGTCCCTCTCCCTTTTTTCCTCTGCTCGAATTGCCAAGAGCATGTCTTCTAACGTTGGGCCATTATTGCTTTCCCTTCCTGTGCACCTGCTCTTTCTTCCTAGGTCTCCTACTCTAGCAGGCCCCTCCCTAGATCCAGCGCCGCTCCGTCTTCTTCCGTGCTGCTTCGGCCCCGCTACCTCTGTGATGGCTCCTGTCGGCAAACAGAAGCCAGAGGCGCAGAGTTCTGCCTCAGCTCCCACCTTGCCAGCACTCTTGAGGTCTACCATCACCAAGGACGAGAATATCCTCCCCGTGCTCCCATGGACGATGGATGGGTCTAACGAGAAAGGGCAGACCTTGATCTGGTGTGGCTCCTTGGCGAAGCGGCCCTCGTTGAAGGCGGTATACCCCTTCTTCCTCCATAGCATCTTCGCTGGACTTGTTTCCGCCCTTCTCTCTGCGTTCTTCACCGCCATCCTCGACCATTATGAGATCCAGGCCCTTCACCTCTAGCCCAACTCCATATTGCTCCTGTCCGTCTTCGCCTTCTATTGTGAGGCCTTCGTGGGCGTGCGGCCTTCGGTTGCCCTTTTCCGTCATTTCTTTAGCTTGCACTTGCATGACGACGCACAACGGTTGGCGTGCGTCTCTTTTGTCGCGGTCCAGAGTGGCAACATGCTCCTAAAGGCCGGGAAGAAGGTGGAGAACTTCAGGCACCACTGGGTCCTCATGGATCTCAAGGACACCAACCGTCGGTTGGATTTGCCAATGGGGTTGCTGGAAAAGACTTCTGCGTGGAGCTTCGTGAAGCTTTCTGACCCTCGTGCCGAGCCTGTCCTGGAATGCTTCACCCGCAATATCGGCACCAAGAAGCTGACTAGTGGAATGATAGTGAAGGAGTTCTTGGTGCAGCACTTGGCGCCCCTTCAGGCCCATTCTAGGCCCTTGTGGGACTATCAGGGCAGCGGCGGCAACCTTAGGCTTTGGTCTGCGTACATTTCTCCCCAGGAACTAAGTAGGGTTGTGGCGACCTTGCTCGACGGTGACCTTGGTGACCTTCCTGAGGCTCACGATCCACTGTACTGCCATGAAAACGGGGCAACCTAGTTGCCGTGATGCCTGTCTTTAACGAGCTGGGGCTTTTCCCTGCTAAGGGCCCTGGTCCGGTGTTGCTGTCCTCCGGTGATACCTCGTGCGGGGAGGACTCGGAGAGGACCGCCGCCGCCGGCCCGGTGGGGTTGTCCCCCCGTTGTAGGGTACCCTCTTGTGCGATCTTGATGATGACGACGGTGTTGGTGAAGTTTCCGTTGCGGGCTCCTCACGCGCTGCTAAGGCCCTAGGGCTACGCGGTCCGCGTGCGTGTCAACTCCTCGGAAGCGCGGAGCCAAGTCTCCTCTGGCGCACCCTGCCTCCGATGGCAGGACGATTGAGGCGCCGGCATTGCCCTCGCCCGAATCGTAACCCGCATGCAAGGTGGGTGAGGACGGGGCCATGGCGATCTCTTCTGTGGCCGCCTCGGCTATCGGCGACTCTGCTCTCCTGCGTGGTGGCCCCCCTCCATGGGGAGCTCTAGCGCCCTCGTCATTGCTGGGACGGAAAGGAAGAGGAAGTGGGTCGACGTCGATGAGTAAGCGACCCGACTTGGCTTGGCTCACATGTCTATGGCTTGTGCATCGCTGACCTCCCCTTGCTTGGTGACCGGGGACGTCGCTACGTTGAAGATCAGGAAGAAGAAGGCGTGCATTAAGCCTAAGGCGATTCCAAACGCGCCGCCTGCCCTTGCCGACACGCCACTGTCCGCTGCTGAAGAAGAGAGGGCTCGTGAGGCGGTCCTTTAGGCCACTACCTCCGAGCCCCCTGAGCCCCCGATGCTTGTTGACGTGACCACTCCTGCCCTCGGGGGCATGGTGACGCTGACGTCCGTAGGACCAACCCCTGAGGGCATGCTGCCCGCCAATTCGTTTTTGCCCGCGCCTGCCGAGCGGCGTCTGGAGCTTCCTGTCCTTCATGGCGCTGCTGGGGGCTCCACGGGGGGATACCTTGATGCTTCCGGTGCGTGTCCACGATGTCCTCGACGGGGCCTTCACTGCTCTAGGTTAGGTTTGCGATGCCTTCATGGGTGCCGGTGATCGCCTCATGAGTGGATGCCTAAAACTCCTCTCAGGGTGGATCTAGGCTGCCGCCGCCACCGTGGCGGTGTGGGGTCAGGCCGCGACCGCCACGACGTAGAGCGAGGAGGAAGAGGCCCGTCTGAAGACCCTTCAAGAGGAATAGGCCATGCTTGCGGGGCAACTTTGTCGGTGGACGGAAGACCTCGATGCCCACGAGGCCAAGCTTGCCGCTTGGGAAACCGAGCTGTCTCAGGAGGCGACCCGCTAGGATGCAAAGCGGGCATGCATGGACACACGGGAGAAGGAAATTGCTTCGCGGAAGGTCCTTCTTGACACCCTGGGGGACGCTATCGCCGCGGTCGAGGAGAAAAAGGCCGCGGAGCTGAGCGCATTCCCTGCCATCGAGCTCAAGCTTTGTAAGGTGCTCCATGCCCTCTGCCAAGATGGGTTCGTGGAGCCTCTGGCTGCTCCAGAGAGTGGCTTCACGGTGCTTTCTTCTAAGCTTGTCGAGGCGCTGGAGGGCGCCATCGTCAAGGTGGATAGGGACTTGGACAGTGTGTGCCGCGACCTTTTTTCGGAAGCCACGACGTGCGTCCTCATCCATCTCCATCTCTGTGAGCCGGGGTTCGACTTCGACTCCGTGATCCTTCCGGTCAACCCTAAGGTCCGCGCTGGCGCCGCGGGAGCAGTGAGGAGCGTCGTGGAGGAGCTGGTGAAGAGGTTCACCCGCTTCACGGTTTCCCTACCTCCAGATGCTGGTGAGGCTGGTGGTGGGGAAGATAATGCCGGCAAGGTAAACGACAAGTCCCTTGGGGGTGGGACAAGCAGTGGCGGCAGCTCCTCCTGAGTTGCGATGCTCAGGAGTACCCCTTGACGTGCAAGCGGCTCCAGCATCCTCCCTAGGGATTCTTGAGTAGTTTTTTAGCGCTCTAGGCTCTACGTCGGTAGGGCCCGGCCCGCGTATACCTCAACCGCCATTGAGCCGACCGAAAACCGAGGACGGTCCAAGGGGTGAGGGGTTACGGGTCCAGTTAGCCTCCTGAGTCGCGATGCTCAGGAGCCCCCTTGACATACGAGAGGATCCCATACCTTTCCTCGCCAGCTTTTCCGGAGATGGGCGCGTGAAGACCAGGTTTGGCAGACCGGGGAAGGCGGCGTGTACTTGGCCTGGCCGGGTAGTAGCCCCGTGCAGCCCCCACACACGTGCATCCCTACGGAACGCAACAAGAAAGGGGCTGCCGGGGAACTTCCTGAAGTTTTCTGTAGCCGCTGGGGGCCCTCAGTTGTTTATCCCCTCGCATCGGGCGTGGGGCTTCCACCTTGCATGGGCATAGTCATTTGTGGACCGTGTTGACCGCCAGCACGGAGTTGTTGCTTCCACCTTGCATGGGCATAGTCATTGCTGGACCGTGTTAACCGCCAGCACGGAGCTGTGGCTTCCACCTTGCGTGGGCATAGTAATTGGTGGATCGTGTTGACTTCCCCGCCAGCGTTGAGCTGTGGCTGCCACATTGGATGGAAAGGGACCCCTCCGCGTCCTCGGGGGCCCCGGGCGTGTACAACCCATAGAGTTTGTACGCATGGCTGGCACGGTAGAACTAGGAGGTGTATCTGGGAGATTGCGAGGGCTCTTTGGCCTCGCGATGTCCCTACCTCAAAGGCGGTTTGCGCTTGAATCTTCTTGTAGATGGGGCCATTTGAAACCCTGCTTGCTTCTTCTTCTTCGGGAGTGAGGTAGGTTGGGGGCCCTTGTGGCACTCTACGTCTGCAGGTCTCGGTCCCGCACATTTCCCGACCATCGTAGCATACGACTTGAAACCAAGGACGCAATTACGGGGTTAGGCCTCGGCACCTTTGACACCGACCGAAAACCAAGGACGACATCAAGGGGCGAGTGGCTTTATCCAGTAAGGCTCCCGAGGAGCCCCCTTTGACGCTCAAGTGGCTCTACGTCGGCAGGTACTGGTCCCGCACATTTCCCTACCACCGTGAGGTACGACCGAAAACCAAGGACGCACTTCATGGGGCGAAGCCCCGACACTCCCGATGCTGACCGAAAACCAAGCACGACAAGGTCGGGTGGCATTATGACTGGTAAGGATCCCAAGGCTCAATGCTCAGGAGCCCCCTTTGACGCTCAAGCGGCCCCCATTCTACCCTGTCGGCTGCTGCCTCGGGAGGCCGTGGGGCCTCCTGAGACTCCATGCTGAGGTGACACACTGTGGCCGGAGCCCCAAAGTGGGGGGTTGACCGCCCAGTGATGCAAGCAAGGTAGAGCGTGAGGACATGGAATTGATGCACGAGAAACTATTGAATTATGCATAAACAAAGCAACGTCAGGGGCATGCCCTGATCACCTGAAGATCATGTGTCCCAGTGAGAGCCGTTGGACAGAGTGAACCAAAAAAATACCTGGCAACAACCAACGAAAAGTCACCTAGTGGCCATGCCGCTGAAGAGGCAGGGCCACCGTCATTGCCCGATCTCTTGCTTCCATGAGCGCAACCTTCACAGGTTCGTCATCTCTCGAGGCTCGGAACCGTCGCTTGGTCCGAGCACCTCCTCCAACTCCTCATTGTGCCCTGCCAGGCAAGGCATGATCATGGCTCGATGAAGGCGCTGGAAGGTTGCGCTAGCGTTCGCCAGCCTGAAGGGCATGGGGACATAGGTGTTCGGGTAGACCCATCCATGATCGGCACACACTGGCCAGAAGGGGCCTTGAGTCGTGGCCCTGTCGATCGCGAGCGCGTTGACGTAGACGCACGGCTGATCGACCATGCCGATGATGGCGACTACGATTGGTGGTGCAGGGCAGTCCCCGCCTCGCACGGCATGGGCTCGCCAAAGCTCTTTGATTACTCTAAGGACGGACTCTTGTGAACTGGGCCCCACGAGCCATGATCCTAGCTCGAGCTGGCGTGCGTCAGACCGCGCCTTCAGGTTGTGCTCGAGCACCTCCCTCGCCTCACTGACCAGGCCGGAAACTTCTCCGGTGGGAGCCCCCGATCCCAGCCCAAGAGGGGCGCCGAGCACGCTTTCCTATGCAATAGGAGGCGGAGCCCCATTACCAAGCGCAGAGCATGAGGTTCGAGGGCACCCTACGGGGAGGAGTTGCTTCTTCTTCTCGCGTGGGTCCTCACGAGGCAGTGCATCTTCCTCGTCGTCCGAGTGCTCAGGTACCGCAGCATGGTAAGCACGCTCGAGGGTACAGACGACATCCTTCTCATTGCAAGCAATGGTGATGTCGCCGCCGCCCCTGGCATCTTGAGGACGTTGTAGCCATGGTGGGTTACTGCCATGAACTTGGCGAGAGTCGGGTACCCAAGGATCGGGTTGTACAGGAGGTGGATATGCGCGAGGTCGAAGAGGATGATTTCGGTTTGGTAGTTCTTACGCCCGCCGAAGGTGAATGGCAGATGAACCTGCCCGATGGGTATTGTGGACCCGTCTATGACCCCCGAGAAGGGCTTAGTTGGCATGAGCTGTTCGCACAACACCTGGAGCATCTCTAAGGTCTCGATGGAGAGGACGTTGAGCCTCGAAACACTGTTGATGAGGGTCTTGGTGACAAGGACGTTGCTAATGGTCGGGGTGCACAGCATGGGAAGCTTGCCAGCCATAAACGAACACCTGAGCTGATCGCTTGAGTCGAAGGTGATGGCGGTCTGGGACCAACTGAGGGGGCGCATCGCTTCAGGCTTCGGGAGAGAAGCTTTCACCTCTCGTGTGAATTGCTTGAAGGCACGGTTTGATGCTGGGGCCTGGGCGCCGTCCAAGATACAGGCCACCGCCCTGATTTCCTGGAAGCCCCCAGCCCCATCAGCCTGCCTGTCTTCCACTTTCCTTCTAGGTGGCGGAGGCAGCAGAGGTAGTCCAGCCTCAAGCAGGTGAGCCTCGCAAGGCTGACCGCATTGTGACCCCTCCGAAGGGTCGTCGCGTCAGCGGTCCTCACGAGGCGGGTTGCGCCAGCAGTCCTACTGAGGCTGATCGCGCCACCCCTGACGCGGCTCCCGGTTGTCCCAGCGGCCTCCACCGCGACCACCGCCGCATTCGGTTGCCTTGGCCGGGGTGCCTGCTGAAGTGCTTGGCGCCGATCAGTCGGAGTTCCTAGCAGTCGGCGGTGTCGTGGTTGTTGGTGCCATGGAAGATGCAGGTCGCCTTCCTCCTGGTGGGTGTTCTTCTCCCCGGCTAGGCTTTGCCTCAGGTTCGGCCGCAAGTACCACTGGGCCTTGCCCTTTGCTTCCTTGGCCTTGGTCTTCTTCTCTTCTGGCTCCACCGCTGGAGGCTCATGGAGCGATATGCGTCTCTCCTCGGCCTTTGCGCACTTGTTCGCAAGGTTGAACATCTCCAAAGCAGAGCACAGTTTGCCATTCATGGAGAGCTCTTCCTTCATCTTGAGGTAAGTGACTCCGTCGGTGAAAGCTAAAATGATGGCCTCGTCCGACGCCTTGGGGATCTTCAGGCGTGTGGTCGTGAATTGTTGTATGAACTTGTGCAGGGTCTCCCCGTCCTGCTGCTTGATACGTTGCAGATCGTTCATGGTGGGTGCACGGTCGTGGGTGCCTTGAAAGTTGGCGATGAAGCGTTTGCGCAGATCATCCCAAGAAGTGATGCACTCCTTCGGGAGGTTGAAGAGCCAGGAGAGCGCGCCGCCCTTGAGCACCAAGGGGAACCAACATGCCATGACCTTATCGTCTCCTCCTGCCGCCTCGATACTCAGCGAGTAGAGCTGTATGAACTCGGCTGGATCTGGGGTGCCGTCATAGCGCGGGGGGCAGGTCCGGCTTGAACTTTCAAGGCCAGGCGGTTGGGTAGAGCTCCGAGGCGATGGCGATGCACCCCCCGTCTCGATGGGTGCTGCTCGTGAGGAGGGTCTTGGTCTTGACGTTCCTGCGAAGCCTCCTGGAGCGGCGCCCAGTCGCGGCGTAGGGTTGGCAGCACAGGGAATGCGCACGTGTCGGCGCACGACTGGGGAATGACTTTGTAGATTATTTATTCCCCGGCCTCGCCCTCGGTTCGCGAGGCCGGTCACCGGGGCGCGCTTCTCGCCTTGGCTCGGGGTCTGCATCGCGCCGCGGAGGCAGAGGCTGTGTGTCTTGTACCAGGTCTTTGCCAGGGACGGTTGGGGTCGAAGCTAGTAGGAAGGTGCCGAAGCTTCGCCGGCGGTGTTGATGAGCTCCATGATGCGCCGAACCCAGTCATCGAAATGGTCAGGAGCGGGGCGGTAGTGAAGCAGCTCGTTAGCCATGGCGAGCGCGCCCTGGCCGCGCATCGGCCCCGGCCGAATACGAGAAGACGACCCTGAAGCTAGGACAATTTACGGGGTGGCAGTTTGGCCGTCGTGTTGTGCGGTGACCGGCGGGGAGGAGACTTGCTGCTCATGGGCGTCGGGGCCCATGGTGGCATTCGCCGCAGGCAAGGGTGACCTGCGTGTAGTGGCACGGCCCACCGGTGCCGTCTGGGCGACATGGGTGGCATGACGCTCAGTGTAGGCTCGACTTGCGTCAAACATCAAAGCGGCAAGGTGGGAGAAGATCTTGGCTTCACGAAGACTCCGACACGCCCCCTACCTGGCACGCCAAATGTCAGATTTCGGGGTCCACAAAATCCTTAAGATTCGAACACAGGGGCGTGTACGAAGATCCCCCGCAGCCTCGACCAACCTAGCTCGCTATCCAGTGAACACAACCAAGAACTCACATGACGACGACGAGGAGAACGAACAAGACAGTTTACCCAGGTTAGGGTTGTTGCGAAGCATAATACCCTATTCCTGCCTTTGGTGGACTGCCTCTTGGGGAGGTGAGGTGGATGAACAAGTACAGTGTTTCGGGGCCTCTTGAGGGCTCTTGGTGGTGTTTAAGGCTCTTTGTGGTTTTTGTGGTTGGCGTGTGGTAGAACTGGTGGATCCTGCATCTACGAAGCAGCCTACCCTCTATATATAGCGGTGGCCCGGGTCCTCTTCCCTTATCGCAATGGCGGGACAGGATCCCACAACAACTAATTTTGAAGGGGGACACGGGTTCGTGCTTGCCCTTCCCAAATGCGGTCTTTGCCTGCAAAATGGTTGTCGACAATGCAGAGATGGGCTCAACGATGACATCAGCCCTGCGGGACGGGTGGTTGTGGTCTTCTTGCACTAGAATGGAAACCTTTAGGAGGTGCTTTGGGAACCCGTGTACGTCCTTGCTCCCCTTGCACCAAAGGGGAAACTGTGTCGTCTAGCGCACTGGCACCCACTTGTTCTTCCTTGCGTCACCCTTGACTCCCAAGGCCAGGACTTGCATAGAGATCTCCACCGCTCCGGAGGGGGCCTGGGGAGGCCCATCCTTTGCGGGTCCTGACGCTGCTCCTCCTTGCGAGGCCGGGGCCCTCGCGAGGGCCTTGTCGTGAGTGAGGCCACGCCTGTCCGTGTTTGGTAGTTGAGGTGGGCCATGTCCTAGACCGCAGGCAGGCAAGTCTGGGTACCCCCGTTCCAAGAACACCGATAGAGATCACCATCAATATAGATACTAAAGCAGGACTTTGGCTTTTACCTCCATTGGAGGGGCCGACCTTGGATAAATTTCGTCTCTCATTCCCAATCAACCCATTCGAGTAGCCACACAGCGACGATGGCCTCACACCTAGGTTCTCCTATGAGGACATTTGTCGTGACAAAACCATGATAATTGGCGTCCACCATGGGGACTTCATGTGGTGGAGCTAAATTCTCAGAAGGAGCTCTTCCAGGGTTCGGGAGCTATGCGGTGGCTCAGATGATCAAGAGCCTCCGTGGCAAGCTTCACATTAACAATTCAAGCTGGGGCCCCGAGGCCGACTCAATCGAGTCTGGATACGGGGTCCCCTTTGGCAAGATCGACATCTTCATTGGCAAGATTGATGCGTCAGTACCCGAGCCGGACATCTGCACTGACATCATCGAGCCGTCTCGACACACTCGACCCGGCCGGCATCAGTATGACCGATGTCACATCTTCGTAGGTTTCACGGATTCAACGTTCGGGATGAGCCGCCAGGTGGCGATGGCACCCTTGTTAACTCCGACGGTGATTCATCCATGGGAGACACCGAATCAATCTGTCCCCTCTACAATGGGAGATGTGGGGGCTGCTCAGAATCAAAAGCCTACAAGGAGTCATATGAGTCATGTTGCCAGGTCACCATCTACATGGTAGGAACACGGGTGGCTCAAGATCCGTCTACCGCAGCAGCCGCAAACGGTTCTGGCAGGTCAGGCAAGACTCTGACTTAGGCCATGAGCGACTTGATGGTTGAGATGGCCAAACTCTTGGAGAGTCCTATCACTATAGAGAACTAGGAAGCTCGTAAAGCGGAACTAGTAAAACTTCACACCGAGATGACCAACGTATAAGATATGAATGCTGAAAATATCCGGTTTGCCGAAGTAGAGGCTCGTATCCATAACGAGTCGGAGCATTTAATGGTTAAGGCTTGGTGGCTAGGGCATCGCAGGGATGCTTCTAAGGCGGTTAACCAAAGGAGACACTAGAGCCAACTGCCGAGTAGGCCTCGAGCTGCCTCAGTTTTTCGCCAGTCTAGGAACACCAGGGGCAGGACAGGATCCACCTCGTCACGAAAAACGTCAGGTAGAGCCGTCTCGGCCACCACCGTTTCAGTCGCCGACTCAACATTTTCAGATGCTGCAGGGCTACTTTTCTAACCCTGTTGAGATCGAGGCAAGGAATACCATCGAGATGCTTAAGACAACAGTGGTATAAAAAGCGCGATATTCTTGCAGCCATGATCGGATGCACTCCATGTAGTACGCCAGCAAGAGCCACCATGAGGAATCTCCGGACGTTTCTAGTAGCGGGCGTCAGTGATAGCCTCGAGTTTCTCCAACCCGGCCTGTGTTACTCAACGCTCAAGCGATCATTGATGTGGCAAGAGCAACCCGGTAGGCGGAGGCAGAGGCAGCAGCGATACGGCGACTCAGCTGCTCATAATAGAGCTCGGGCCAATGGTGTTAGGAGATAGAGCCAACAATAGGACAGTCGACTTCCCTTGTTTATCTCCAGCTCTCCGTAGTGAGCCGATGCCTAAGGACTTCAAAGGGTATCGTAAGATGCCAAACTACATGACAGACCTTGAGCTCGTAGCATGGATGGAAAGCTATGAGTTAGCTATGGACATGCTTGATGTCAGTTACGCAGTCTACGTGAAGTATTTGACGATGATGTTGGAAGGACCGGCTAGAACGTGGTTGAAGAACCTTTCACTAAATCCATCAATACTTGGGCGGAACTAAAGGAGCGGTTCATTAAAATTTTCCAAGGAACGTGCACACGACCAATGACAATCATAGATCTTTAGCATTGTATCGAGCGCATGGATGAGTCGGTGCATCATTCAACTCATCAGGTTGCCAATATCATCCACTCCTCGGACAACATCATGACGGCTCAGGCCGTGCTCATCTTGGAGAAAAAATATCACTTTCAGCCCCTGGTCCAGAAGCTTGGTCGATTGAAGCGTAAAGTTTAAGACATAGGCGACTTGATGGACGTTCTTACCAGGTATGCCGAGTCAGACAGTATGAAGGATCCCGACTCAGATTAGGATAAAACTGGCCAGGGCAAGAAAGGTGATGGTGGAAGGGTCATCAACAAGGTGGAAACCCTAGAGGTCAAGGCAATAATAGCAAATGGAAGCAGTCCGATGGCGGATCAGAATTACTGGCCAATACCAACACTGGTTTCAAAAACCAGTGATGGAATAACCGTCCTAGGTGCTTTATAATGTGAATAAGTCATGCAATTATGAGAAGGCACTCAAGGCACCTTGTCCCAAGCACAGTACTTAGGATAAGCTGGCTACCCACTCATGGGAAAATTATTACATCATGCAGGAGTTCCATAACTAGGCTTCTCAGAGTCATCAAGGAGGCAATGGTGGAGGAAATCCGGGTCAGTATGGACATGGTGGCTCACAGGGTGGCTCGCGTGATGGATTTTCATGATCAGGTTTTAATGGACAGGGTGGCTTAGGATCGGGGTTTTAACACCAAGGAAACAATGGGAATGGGCAGCGTTTTCGTCAGGGCAATCTACAACATAATAATCAGGCAGGGTTCCAAAGTAACCCCTAAGCAGCTAAATGGTGGTCAATACCATGTTTGTACCACTAATATTTGCAAATGATACAAAAAACTCAAGTAGAGAGCCATCAGCATGGTCGAACCAGGGGTTCCCAGATACCTTAATTGGTGTAAGCAGCCAATCATCTGGAGCAGAGAGGATCACCCCGCTCGGGTTGACAACCCAGGAGATCTTGCCTTGGTGGTGGCGCCTTAGGTGGGTGGTTATACTCTTACGAAGGTTCTCATTGATGGAGGTAGCAGCATCAACAATCAGTATTATGACACCTTTCGGCAGATGAGCCTCCCAGATAGCAGTTTGCAAACTTCAACCACCGTTTTTCATGGCATTGTTCCTGGGACGTCAGCATGCCCAGTTGGGTGGATTAAGCTTGATGTCGCTTTTGATCATGAACATAACTACAAATGTGAGCCCTTAACCTTTGAGGTGTTAAAAATAAAAAGCCCTTACCATGGTCTCTTTGGAAGGTCGGCTTTCGCCCGTTTTATGGCTCCTCCCTGCTATGTCTACCTCAAGCTCAAGATGCCGGGTCCCAAAGGTACTATAATTGTGGGAGGTGCAAGGAAGATAGCCTAGGAGTGTGAGGAAGGAGATGGAACTTATGCTGAGGCAAGATGCGCTGTTGATGAGCTGAAATTCAGTACAACCTAATGTCTACTATGCAGCTTTATTCTTGTAGACTCCTGTTGGGCCTCCAAGCGTAGAGTTTTGTAGGACGGTGGCAATTTTCCCTCAAGTGGATGACCTAAGGTTTATCAATACATGGGAGGTGTAGGATGAAGATGGTCTCTCCCAAAAAACCCTACAATCAAATACAAGAAATCTCTTGTGTCCTCAACACACCCAATAAAATGGCAAATTGTACAGGTGCACTAGTTCGGCGAAGAGATGGTGATACAAGTGCAATATAGATGGTAGATATAGGTTTGTGTAATCTGAAAATATAAAAACAACAAGGTAGCAAGTAACAAAAGAGAGCACAAACGGTATTGCATTGCTTGAGAACAAGGCCTATTGTTCGTACTTTTGCTAGTGCAATCTCTCAACAATGCTAATATAATTGGATCACATAACCATCCATAAAGGTGCAACGAATAATCACTCCAAAGTTCTTATCTAGCGGAGAGAATAAGAAGAAATTATGTTTAGGGTATGAAGCCTCCTTAAAGTTATCCTTTTCGATCGATCTATCCAAGAGTTCATACTAAAATAAATAGTTATCCTTTCATATCGATGTATCTAAGAGTTCGTACTACAATAACACCATATGATACACATCAACCAACTCTAATGTCACCTAGCTACTCCAATGTCACCAAAAGTATCCGTTAGTTAATTATACGATATGCATCAAACAATCTCAGATTCACAATACTCAATCCAACATAAAGAACCTCAAAGAGTTCCCCAAGATTTCTACCGGAGAAGCTAGGACAGGAACGTGTATCAACTCCTATGCATAGATTACCCTAATGTCACCTCGGGAATCTGCAAGTTGAATACCAAGACATAGATCAAGTGAATCACTTGAATACCCCAATGTCACTACGGGTATCCGCATGCAAGACATATATCAAGTGTTCTCAAATCCAATATTCAATCCAACATAATGAAATCTCAAAGGGAAAACTCAATTCATCACAACAAGATAGAGAGGGAAACACACCATATGATCCAACTATACTAACAAAGCCTGTGATACATCAAGATCATGCCATCTCAAGATAATGAGGAGATAGCAATTGAACACATAGCTACTGGTACAAACCGTCATCCCTGAGGGTGGACTACTCCCTCCTCATCATGGAATCCACCGGGATGATGAAGATGGCCACCAGAGATGTTCTACCCTCTCCGACAGCGTACTATTTTCTCTCCAGATTGGTTTTTGTGGATACAAAGGCCTTGTGGTGGCGAAACACAAAGTCTATGGTTATTTCTAATGGTTTCTATATTTATAGGAATTTTTGCCGTTTGTTTCACGCGGAGATGGGCCACGAGGTGAGCATGTTCCACCAGGGCACGATTTGGGGGCCTGGCGTGCCCTGGTAGAGGGTGGCCACCTCGTGAATCATCTGGCCCCCCCACGAAGTATCTAGTGCCTCTTTTGTTCAAAAAAATCATCAAAAAGTTTCGGGAGCTTCCTAGAACTTTCATTTTCTGCACAAAAAACAACACCACAATAGTTCTGCTGAAAACAACGTCACTTCGGATAGTTCTAAATAAATCATATAAAGTGCATCAAAACCATATAAAAGTATTGTAAACTTAGGTGAATATGGCATGAATACTTTATAAATTATCGATACGTTAGAGATGTATCAGCATCCCCAAGCTTAATTCCTACCAGTCCTCGAGTAGGTAAATGATAATAGAAATAATTTATGAAGTGTGAATGCTAGCATAGTGTATAAGTTCGATCAATGATAATTTCAACCAATTTTCCTAGCATCATAACAACAACAACTCTTTCTCATAAAACTCATCATGATAAAGTAGCAACCAATTCACATGTTACGGTTCAAACAATGAATTCTCTTGAAACTTAATAACTTATGTTCTTAGTCACCAAACAATAGCAATTCAACTTATTGTCAGCAAAGTCTAAGTAAGAGCTCCACATACTCAATCATAATATAGTATTCTATGATAGCTAGTACTCAAAGCATATTTTTAGAACAAATGGCATCCATCAAACACATAGAAAGATAGGGGCTTAATGTTTCCCCTCCCAACATACTTATCATAAACATAATTGTCAACAATAATAAGTCATGATCAAATATATTTGACTAGCCATATGTGCGTAGATCTTTCCCCACCACATGATGCTTGCAAACTAATAGAAGTAGGTTGGAATAAGAAGTTTACTCCACACGAAAAGTAAATAACATGATAGTAAATATATCGTCCCTTCACAGAGGGAAGCAGTGATTTGCATTTGTGCAAGAGCTCATTGTTTAAAATAGAGATGAATATAATGTTTGGAGGTGCACCCTTCCTGTCAGCATTACGACCAAGAGTTATCAATAGCTTCCATGTTAAATACATTAGTGGCAGTTCCTAAGCGGTAAAAGTAAAGGTTTACTCCCCCTCCACCAACAAACACATTCCATAGCTAGCTGAATCCACGGGTTCCGTCCATACCAACAAGATTCATGGGGAGTTTTGTTTAATTACTTGCATTTTTGGGGGGAATCACTATTATTGCCCCTCTAATGCAAGGATGAGTCTCGCTTAACATGGAAGATATTGACCGCCCTGTGTCGCTCCATGAGAGGTCCAGGCACAAAAAACAGGAGCTCATTTGAAATTTTAAAGGCGGCACATGTAAATCAAAAAATATGAATCCACCATAAAGTTATCCTTTTTGATCGATTTATCCAAGAGTTCGTACTAAAATAACCAAGTTAACCTTTCCGATCGATCTATCTAAGAGTTCGTACTAAAATAACACCATATGATACGCATCAACCAACTCTAATGTCACCTAGATTCTCCAATGTCACCACAAGTATCCATGAGTTAATTATACGATACACATCAAACTATTTCAGATTCAAAATACTCAATGCAACACAAACAACCTCAAAGAGTGCCCCAAGATTTCTACTGGAGAATCTAGGACAAGAACGTGTATCAACCCCTATGCATAGATTAACCCAATGTCACCTCAGGAATCCGCAAGTTGAGTACCAATACATAGATCAAGTGAATCACTTGAATACCCCAATGTAACAACGGGTATCTGCATGCAAGAAACATATCAAGTGTTCTCAAATCCTATATTCAATTCAACATAATGAAATCTCAAAGGGAAAACTCAGTTCATCACAACAAGATAGAGAGGGAAACACACCATATGATCCAACTATATTAACAAAGCCTGTGATACATCAAGATCATGCCATCTCAAGAACACAAGAGAGAGAGAGAGAGAGAGAGAGAGATTGAACACATAGCTACTGGTACAAACTGTCAGCCCCGAGGGTGGACTACTCCCTCCTCATCATGAAATACGCAAGGATGATGATGATGGCCACCGAAGATGATCTACCCTCTCCGACATCATACTGTTTTCTCTCCAGATTGTTCTTTTGTCGATACAGAGGCCTTGCAGCGGAGAAACACAGAGTCTAGGGCTATTTCTGATGGTTTCTATATTTATCGTAATTTTTGGCGTTTGTTTCACGCGGAGATGGGCCACGAGGTGAGCATGCTCCACCAGGGCACGGTTTGGGGGCCTGGAGTGCCCTGGTAGAGGGTGGCCAACTCGTGAAACATCTGGCCCTCCCACGAAGTGTCTAGTGCCTCTTTTGTTCAAAAATATCGTCAAAAAGTTTTGGGAGATTCCTAGAACTTCCATTTTCTTCACAAAAACCAACACCACAGTAGTTCTGCCGAAAACAACATCAGTCCGGTTAGTTTCAAATACATCATATAAAGTGCATCAAAACCATATAAAAGTATTGTAAACATAGGTGAATATGGCATGAATACTTTATAAATTATCGATACGTTGGATACGTATCAACGTCCCCAAGCTTAATTCCTACTCGTCCTCGACTAGGTAAATGATAACACAAATAATTTATGAAGTGTGAATGCTAGCATAGTGTATAAGTTTGATCAATGATAATTACAACCACTTTTCCTAGCATCATAACAACAACTCTTTCTCATAAAACTCATCATGATAAAGTAGCAACCAGTTCAGATGTTATGATTCAAAAAATGAATTCTCTTGAAAATAACTTATGTTTCCAGTCACCAAACAATAGCAATTAAACTTATTGTCAACAAAGTCTAAGTAAGAGCTCCACATACTCAATCATCATATAGTCTTTTATGATTGCTAGTATTGAAAGCATATTTTTAGAACAAATGGCATCCGTCGAACACATAGAGAGATAGGGGCTTAATGTTTCGCCTCCCAACATATTTATCATAAAGATAATTGTCAACAATAATAAGTCATGATCAAATATATTTGACTGGCCATATGTGCATGGATCTTTCCCCACCACATGATGCTTGCCAACTAATAGAAGTAGGTTGGAATAAGAAGTTGACTCAATATGAAAAGTAAATAACATGAAAGTAAATTGATCGTCCCTTCGCAGAGGGACGCAGGGATTTGCATATGTGCCAGAGCTCATTGTTTAAAATAGAGATGAATATAATGTTGGGAGGTGCACCCTTCCTGTCAACGTTACGACCAAGAGTTATCAATATCTTCCATGTTAAATACATTAGCGGCGGTTCCCAAGCGGTAAAAGTAAAGGTTTACTCCACCTCTACCAACAAACACATTCCACAGCTAGCTGAATCCGCTGGTTCCGTCCATACCAACAACATTCCTAGGGGAGTTTTGTTTAATTATTTGAATTTTTTGGGGGAATCGCTATTACCGCCCCTCTAATGCAAGGACGAGTGAATAAACACTCATCGTGAGAATAACTCACTTAACATGGAAGATACTGACCGCCCCGTGTCGCTCCATGAGAGGTCCAGGCACAAAAAACAGGTGCTCATTTGAAATTTTAGAGGTGGCACATGTAAATCAAAAAATATGAATCCACCTTAAAGTTATCCTTTTCGATCGATCTATCCAAGAGTTCGTACTAAAATAACCAAGTTAACCTTTCCGATCGATCTATCTAAGAGTTCGTACTAAAATAACACTGTATGATACGCATCAACCAACTCTAATGTCACCTAGATTCTCCAATATCACCACAACTTCCATGAGTTAATTATACAATACATGTCAACAATTTCAGATTCAAAATATTAATGCAACAGAAAGAACCTCAAAGAGTGCCCCAAGATTTCTACCAGAGAAGCTAGGACAAGAACGTGTATCAACGCCTATGCATAGATTACCCCAATGTCACCTCGGGAATCCGCAAGTTGTGTACCAATACATAGATCAAGTGATTCACTTGAATACCCCAATGTAATGACGCGTATCTGCATGCAAGAAATATATCAAGTGTTCTCAAATCCAATATTCAATCCAACATAATGAAATCTCAAAGGGAAAACTCAGTTCATCACAACAAGATCGAGAGGGAAACACACCATATGATCCAACTATATTAACAAAGCCCCTGATACATCAAGATCGTGCCATCTCAAGAACACAAGAGAGACAGACAGAGATTGAACACATAGCTACTAGTACAAACTGTCAGCCCCGAGCGTGCACTACTCCCTCCCCATCATGGAATCCGTCGGGATGGTGAAGATGACCATCGGAGATGATGTACCCTCTCCGACAGCATACCCTTTTCTCTCTAGATTGGTTTTTTTATCGACACAGAGGCCTTGCAGCTGCGAAACTCGGAGCCTAGGGTTATTTCTGATGGTTTCTATATTTATAGGAATTTTTGGCATTTGTTTCACTTGGAGAGGGGCCACGAGGTGAGCATGCTCCACCAGGGCACTGTTTAGGGGCTTAGTGTGCCCTCGTAGAGGGTGGCGTCCTCGTGAATCATCTGACCCTCCCATGCAGTGTCTAGTGCCTCTTTTGTTCAAAAAACTCGTCAAAAAGTTTTGGGAGATTCCTAGAACTTTCATTTTCTGCACAAAAAACAACACCATAGTAGTTCTGCTGAAAACAACGTTAGTCCGGTTAGTTCTGAATAAATCATATAAAGTGCATCAAAACCATATAAAATTATTGTAAACATAGGTGAATATGGCATGAATACTTTATAAATTATCAATACATTGGAGACGTATCAGCATCCCCAAGCTTAATTACTTCTCGTCCTCGAGTAGGTAAATTATAATAGAAATACTTTATGAAGTGTCAATGGTAGCATAGTGTATAAGTTTGATCAATGATAATTTCATCCACTTTTCCTAACATCATAGCAACAACAACTCTTTCTCATAAAACTCATCATGATAAAGTAGCAACCAATTCACATGTTACGGTTCAAAGAATGAATTCTCTTGAAACTTAATAACTTATGTTCTTAGTCACCATACAATAGCAATTCAACTTATTGTCAACAAAGTCTAAGTTAGATCTCCACATACTCAATCATCATATAGTCTTCTATGATTGCTAGTACTCAAAGCATATTTTTAGAACAAATGGGATCCATCAAACACATAGAAAGATAGGGGCTTAATGTTTCGCCTCCAAACATACTTATCATAAAGATAATTGTCAACAATAATAAGTCATGATCGAATATATTTGACTGGCCATATGTGCGTGGATCTTTCCCAACCACATGATGTTTGCCAACTAATATAAGTAGGTTGAAATAAGAAGTTGATTCAACATGAAAAGTAAATAACATGAAAGGAAATAGATCGTACCTTTGCAGAGGGAAGCAGGGATTTGCATATGTTCCAGACCTCATTGTTTAAAATAGAGATGAATATAGTGTTGGGAGGTGCACCCTTCCTGTCAACGTTACAACCAAGAGTTATCAATATATTCCATGTTAAATACATTAGCGGCACTTCCCAAGCGGTAAAAGTAAAGGTTTACTCCCCCTCGACCAAGAAACACATTCCACAGCTAGCCGAATCCACGGGTTCCGTCCATACCAACAACATTCCTAGGGGAGTTTTGTTTAATTACTTGCATTTTTTGGGGGAATCCCTATTACTACCCCTCTAATGCATGGACGAGTGAATAAACACACATCATGAGAATAACTCGCTTAACATGGAAGATACTGACCGCCCCGTGTCGCTCCATGGGAGGTCCAGGCACGAAAAACAGGTTCTCATTTGAAATTTTAGAGGTGGCACATGTAAATAAAAAACATGAATCCACCTTAAAGTTATCCTTTTTGATCGATCTATCCAATAGTTCATACTAAAATAACCAAGTTAATCTTTCTGATCGATCTGTCTAAGAGTACGTACTAAAATAACACCATATGATACGCATCAACCAACTCTAATGTCACCTAGATTCTCCGATGTCACCACAAGTATCCATGAGTTAATTATACAATACACATCAAACAATTTCGTATTCAAAATACTCAACGCAACACAAAGAACCTCAAAGAGTGTACTAAGATTTCTACCGGAGAAGCTAGGACAAGAACGTGTATCAACCCCCTATGCATAGATTACCCCAATGTCACCTCGGGAATCAGCAAGTTGAGTACCAATACATAGATCAAGTGAATCACTTGAATACCCCCAATGTAACGAAGGGTATCTACATGCAAGAAATACATCAAGTGTTCTCAAATCCAATATTCAATCCAACATAATGAAATCTCAAAGGGAAAATTCAGTTCATCACAAGAAGATAGAGAGGGAAACACACCATATGATCCAACTATATTATGAAAGCCCATGATACATCAAGATTGTGCCATCTCAAGAACACAAGAGAGAAAGAGGGATTGAACACATAGCTAATGGTACAAACTGTCAGCCCCGAGGGTGGACTACTCCCTCCTCATCATGGAATCCACCGGGATGATGAAGATGGCCACCGGAGATGATCTATTCCCTCTGACAGCATAGTGTTTTCTCTCTAGATTGGTTTTCTGTCGATATAGAGGCCTTGCAGCGGAGAAACATGGAGTCTAGGGTTATTTATGATGGTTTCTATATTTATAGGAAATTTTGGCGTTTGTTTCACGCGGAGATGGGCCACGAGGTGACCATGCTCCACCAGGGCACGGTTTGGGGGCCTGGCTTGCCCTGGTAGGGGGTGGCCACCTCATGAATCATCTGGCCCTCCCACGAAGTGTCTAGTTCCTCTCTTGTTCAAAAAAATCGTCAAAAGGTTTTGGGAGATTCCTAGAACTTTCATTTTCTGCACAAAAAACAACACCACAATAATTCTACTAAAAACAATGTCAGTCCGGTTAGTTCTAAATAAATCATATAAAGTGCATCAAAACCATATAAAAGTATTATAAACATAGGTGAATATGGCATGAATACTTTATAAATTATTGATATGTTGGAGACGTATCAGCATCCCCAAGCTTAATTCCTACTCGTCCTCGAGTAGGTAAATGATGAAAGAAATAATGTATAAAGTGTGAATGCTAGCATAGTGTATAAGTTTGATCAATGGTAATTTCAACCACTTTTCCTAGCATCATAACAACAACTCTTTCTCATAAAACTCATGAAGATAAAGTAGCAACCAATTCACATGGTACGGTTCAAACAATGAATTCTCTTGAAACTTAATAACTTATGTTCTCAGTCACCAAACAATAGCAATTCAACTTATTGTCAACAAAGTCTAAGTAAGAGCTCCACATACTCAATCATCATGTAGGCTTCTATGATTGCTAGTACTCAAAGCATATTTTTAGAACAAATGGCATCCATCGAACACATAGAAAGATGGGGGCTCAATGTTTCGCCTCCCAACATACTTATCATAAAGATAATTGTCAACAATAATAAGTCATGATCAAATATATTTGACTAGCCATATGTGCGTGGTTCTTTCCCCACCACACGATGCTTGCCAACTAATAGAAGTAGGTTGGAATAAGAAGTTTCCGCAACATGAAAAATAAATAACATGATAGTAAATAGATCATCCCTTCGTAGAGGGAAGCAGGGATTTGCATATGTGCGAGAGCTCATTGTTTAAAATAGAGATGAATATAATGTTGGGAGGTGCACCCTTCCTGTCAATGTTACGACCAAGAGTTATCAATATATTCCATGTTAAATACATTAGTGGAGGTTCGCAAGCGGTAAATGTAAAGGTTTACTCCCCCTCCACCAACAAACACATTCCATAGCTAGCCGAATCCACGGGTTCCGTCCATAACAACAACATTCCTGGGGGAGTTTTGTTTTATTATTTGCAGTTTTTGGGGGAATGCCTATTACCTCCCCTCATTGCAAGGACGAGTGAATAAACACTCATCATGAGAATAACTCGCTTAACATGGAAGATATTGACCGCCCCGTGGTTCTCCATGAGAGGTCCAGGCACAAAAAACAGGTGCTCATTTGAAATTTTAGAGGTGGCACATGTAAATCAAAAAATATGAATCCACCTTAAAGTTATCCCTTTCGATCGATCTATCCAAGAGTGCATACTAAAATAACCAAGTTAACCTTTCGGATCGGTCTATCTAAGAGTTTGTACTAAAATTACACCATAAGATGCGCATCAACGAACTCTAATGTCACCCAAATTCTCCAATGTCACCACAAGTATCCATGAGTTAATTGTATGATACACATCAAACAATTTCAGATTCAAAATAATCAATCCAACACAAAGAACCTCAGAGAGTGCCCCAGGATTTCTACCGGAGAAGCTAGGATAAGAACGTGTATCAACCCCTATGCATAGATTACCCCAATGTCACCTCGGGAATCCGCAAGTTGAGTACCAATACATAGATCAAGTGAATCACTTTAATACCCCCAATGTAACGAAGCATATCTACATGCAAGAATTACATCAAGTGTTCTCAAATCCGATATTCAAGACAACATAATGAAATCTCAAAGGGAAATCTCAGTTCATCACAACAAGATAGAGAGGGAAACACACCATATGATCCAACTATATTAACAAAGCCCGTGATACATCAAGATCATGCCATCTCAAGAATACAAGAGACAGAGTGAGAGAGAGAGATTGAACACATAGATACTGGTACAAACCGTCAACCCCGAGGGTGGACTACTCCCTCCTCTTCAAGATGGCCACCGAAGATGATCTACCCTCTCCAGCAGGGTACTGTTTTCTCTTCAGATTGGGTTTTCGTCCATATAGAGGCCTTGGGGCGGTGGAACAAGGATTCTAGGGTTGTTTTTGATGGTTTCTGTAAGTATAGGAATTTTTTCCGTTGGCTTCACGAGGAGATGGGCCACGTGGTGAGCACGCTCCACCAGGGCGCGATTTGGGATCCTGTCATGCCCTGGTGGAGGGTGGCCACCTCGTGACTCTTTTGGCCTTCCCATGCAGCATCTAGTGCCTCTTTTGTTCCCAAATAATCACCAAAAAGTTTCGGGCAATTCCAAGAAATTTCATTTTCTGCACAAAAAACAACACCACGGTAGTTCTGCTGAAAACATCATCAGTCCGGGTTGGTTCAAAATAAATCATATAAAGTGCATCAATACCATATAAATGTATTGTAAACATTATTTAATATGACATGAATACTTCATAAATTATTGATATGTTGGAGACGTATCACAACCGATGTTGACTCGGCTGATCAGAGTCCCCTCGAGAAAAGCAGGAATTGAGTGAGTTGATCCGACTCACCTTTAGTCTCATTATACTTAGAGGAACTTGCTCCCTACCTTTGTACTGACCCCCAGTATCTGTACATACTTCTATATTTTTAAATATAATAAATCCAACACCCTCAAAACTCGGGGTCTCTGCTGTTTCAGCCTGCAAATCGAGCATGAGTCTTTATTGTTTGAAACATATCGTTTGGGTGCTTCCGTCTCAACAAATCGTCATTATGATCAATGGAATAAAGCCGGCTTATCTGGACCGCATATGTTTTTCAATAGTAACATTGTCTCCTATAATCCTATGCTGAGCTTTTACATGATCGTAGGTCACTTGGGGGCATCCAACTCATCGATTTTAGCTTCCTCACCCTCTTGAACCGGCATAAGAAAATCCACAATATCGGTAAACCTGCATGTATGCTTGATGCGACTCTGATCAGGTGATGCCATGTACTCTTGATAAGTCAATCCTTTATGGACCCTTAACTTCTGAAGGTTGAAACATTGGCTTGAGTGATGTGAGAGCAGCCATACAGAAATCTAGGATAAACCATGGGTTATCATACTCGCTTCATCGAATCAAGACTTGAGCCTAGAAAGACAGTCTCCTTGCCGAGTCTCACTGAGCAGGCTTATTGCATTTTTCTTATTATTATTTTTATTATTGCCATGTGTTATTATAACCTTTCAGGTATAATGTTACTACCGGCTCATCAATGAGTGTCTGAGTTACAAAACTGTGATCTTATCATGACCAGTTCAAATTGTATATCTTCTACGATAATGTCGTGAAAGGATTCATTAAAAGACTTAAGGTTCGCAAGCAAGTCACTTTGAAATTTCGAATTGACCCCTCTAAAATCAAACAAAAATTCAGAGGCAAGCTAAGAGAGTAGCATGATAGTATGTTGGGAGATAGATCAAGACATCAAGGTGCCATGACAAGTTTCACCATAACAAGGAAAATGCAATCAACATGCACAATGGCACGATAGGGAATTTCAGAGTTTTAAAACTATCCCTATTACAGACTCATAACATGAGTCACAAAATATTCATGTTTTTTGCCCAGCACTCATGGGCCTAAGCCGCCTGACGGCTCATTCATCATTGAATGCTCATCTTCAAGATTGGCCCACATAATCCTGTTAGAAATATGCCCTAAAGGCAATAATAAATTAGTTATTATCATATTTCCTTGTTCATGATAATTGTTTATTATCCATTCTAGAATTGTATTGATCGGAAACTCAGATACATGTGTGGATACATAGACAACACCATGTCCATAGTATGCCTCTAATGGACTAGCTCGTTGATCAAAGATGGTTAAAGGTTTCCTAGCCATGGACATGATATGTCATTTGATAACGGGATCACATCATTAGGAGAATAATGTGAAGGACAAGACCCAAACTATAAATGTAGCATATGATCGTGTCAGTTTATTGCTACAGTTTTCTGCATATGATCCATGTCCCGCTATTGGTTATTGACCGTAGAGGTGTCTCAGTCATGTCTACATAGTTCTCAAACCCGCAGGGTCTACACAGACATTTTGGTAGTATAGAGTTAAGTATGGTGTCGACCGAAGGTTGTTTGGAGTCCCGGATGAGATCCCGGACATCACGAGGAGCTCCGGAATGGTCCGGAGGTAAAGATTGATATATGGGATAATAGTGTTTGGTCTCCAGAAAGGTTCCGGAATTCATCGGAAATAGTTTCGGATGTTCCCGAAATGTTCGGGGTACAAGGACACTTTATTTAGGCCAAGGGGTAAAGCCCATGAGGCTTTAGGAAGGTGCAAAAGATGTTTTGCGGAGGCCAGGGCCGAGACGCCAGGGACCCTTGCATCTGGGGCCAGACGCCGAGGACCTTGGCGTCTGGTCCTGGAGTCCGAGAAGGACTCTTGCCTTACGGGCAAACCGACCTTGAGGAGGATTTTTCTCCAAGTTTCGACCCCAAGTCTCAGCATATTAATAAAGGGGCGGGGCTAGCACGCGGAACATATCAAGAAACCCTAAGCCATGTGCTGCCTCTCCTCTAGATCGTTTTCTGCAGTGCTTAGGCAAAGCCCTGCAGGAATTGCTCCACCACCATCACCGCAACGCCGTCGCGCTGCCGGAGAACTCTTCTACCTCCCCGCTCCCTCTTGCTGGATCAAGAAGGCGGAGATCGTCATCGAGCTGTACGTGTGCTGAACGCGGAGGTGCCGTCCGTTCGGTGCTAGATCGGAAAGACCGTGATCAAGATCGCGAGACGGATCGTGATGAGATCGCGGGACGGATCGTGATGAGATAGCGGGACGGATCATGATTGGATCGCGGGATGGTTCATGATGAGATCATGGGATGCTCGGCGATTTGGATCGTGAAGACGTTCAACTACACCATCTGCGTTTCTTCACGCTTCCTGCTTAGCGATCTACAAGGGTATGTAGATCCACTCTCCCTCTCGTAGATGCTCATTACCATGGATAGATCTTGCGTGTGCGTAGGATTTTTTTTGTTTCCTATGCAACATTCCCCAACAGTGGCATCATGAGCTAGGTCCATGCGTAGATGAGATCTTGAGTAGAACACAAAGAGTTTGTGGAAGTTGATGTTCAGATTGATTCCTCCCTTAGTCTTTTCTTGGAAGTTGATGTGAATGAAGCGGCCCAGATCAACATTACTCGTACGCTTACGAGAGACTGGTTCCCTCAATTGCACTTGGTGCGAGAGATGGCTCGCGGGTGTTGGTTTGTCCTACTCTAGTTGGATCGGATTAGATTGAGGCGGTCCTTGTGAGAAGGTTAAATAGCAATTTGCAATCACCGTTGTGGTTTTGCGTAGGTAAGAACCGTTCTTGCTAGAATACCCATAGCAGCCACGTAAAACTTGCAACAACAAAATTAGAAGACGTCTAACTTGTTTTTGCAGGGTATGTTGTGATATAATATGTCCAATTACATGATGAGATATATGTGATGTATGAGATGATCATGTGATGTATAGAATTTCACGACTTGCATGTTGATGAGTACGGCAACCGGAAGGAGCCATAGGGTTGTCTTTAATTATTGTATGACCTGCGTGTCAATCATAGAGCGCTATGTAATGCTTTACTTTATCGCTAAGCAGTAGCAATAGTAGTAGAAGCATGGCGTGCGCGACAACCCTGATGGCGACACGTTGATGGAGATCAAGATGATGGAGATCATGGTGTCATGGCGGTGACGATGGAGATCATGCCGGTGCTTTCAAGATTGAGATCAAAAGCACAAGTTCATGGCGATATCATGTCACTTATGATTTGCATGTGATGTTAATCCTTTTATGCACCTTGTTTTGCTTAGGAGGACAGTAGCATTATAAGGTGATCCATCACTTAAATTACAAGATAATTTGTGTTCTCCCCGAGTGTGCACCGTTGCGAAAGTTCGTCGTGTGGAGACACCACGTGATGATCGGGTGTGATAGACTCTACGTTCACATACAATGGGTGCAAGCCAGTGTTGCACATGCAAAACACTCGGGTTAAACTTGACGAATCTAGCATGTACAGACATGGCCTCAGAACACGAGAGACCAAAAGGTCGAACATGAGTCATATAGTAGATATGATCAACATGATGATGTTCACCATTGAAACTACCTCGACTCACGTGATGATCGGACTTGAGTTGGTGAATTTGGATCATGTATCACTCGAATAACCGGAGGGATGTCAATTTGAGTGGGAATTCTTAGGTAATATGATTAATTGAACTCATTATCATGAACATAGTCAAAGTGTCTTTGCAAATTATGTTGTAGATTACTAGCTCACGCTGTAGCTCACTTGAATTTTTATATGTTCCTAGAGAAATAGAGTTGAAAGATGATGGAAGCGGTATTGCGGACTGGGTTCGTGATCTGAGGATTGTCCTCATTGCTGCACAGAAGGCTTATGTCCTTAATGCACCGCTCAGTGTGCCACCCCCTCTAGCATCATTTGTAGATGTTGTGAACATCTATCAGACACGTTCCGATGACTACATGATAGTTAAGTGTGTCATGCATTACGACTTAGAATTGAGGCTTCAAAATTTTTTGAACGTCACGGAACATATGAGATGTTATAAGAGCTGAAATTGTGATCTCAGGCTCGTGCCCGTGTTGTGAGACATGAGATCGCCAACAAGATTCTTTGCTTGCAAGATGAAGGAGAATATCTCAATAGTTGAGCACGTGCTCAGATTGTCTAAGTACTACAATTGCTCTAATCGAGTGGGAGTTGATCTTCCAGATAAGATAGTGATTGATATAGTTCTCCAAGTCACTGTCACTAGGCTACTAGAGCTACGTGATGAACTATGAAATGCCAGGGATAGAAAAGATGATCCCCGAGCTATTCACGATGTTTGACACCGCAAAAGTAGAAATCAAGAAGGAGCATTAAGTGTTGATAGTTAGTAAAACCACTAGTTTTGAGAAGGGCAAGGGCAAGGAGGGAACCTTCATTGATGGCAAGTCAGTTGCTGCTCCAGTGAAGCAACCCAAAGTTGAACCCAAACCTGAGACTAAGTGCTTCTATTATGAGGAGAAAGGTCGCTGAAGCAGAACAACCTTAGATACTTGGTAGATAAGAAGGCTGGCAACGTAGATAGAAGTATATTTGATATATGTGTTATTGATGTGTACCTTGATGTTACTCCTAGTAGCACCTGGGTATTGGATATCGGTTCGGTTGCTAAATGTTAGTAACTCGAAACAAAAGCTACAGAATAAGCAGAGACTAACTAAGGGTGAGGTGACGATGTGTGTTGGAAATGTTTCCAAGGTTGATGTGATCAACATCGCACGCTCTCTCTACTTTCAGGATTAGTGACAAACCTAAATAAATGTTATTTGGTGTTTGCTTTGAGCATGAACGTGATTAGATCGTGTTTATTGCAATACAGTTATTCATTTAAGTTAGAGAATAATGGTTATTCTGTTTACATGAATAATACCTTCAATGGTCGTGCACCCAATGAATGGTTTGTTGTAACTTGATCGTAGTTGTACACATGTTCATAACATAGATGCCAAAAGATACAAAGTTAATAATGATCGTACCACATACTTGTGGCACTGCGGCTAAATGTCATATTGGTGTAAAGCGCATGAAGATACTCCATGCTTATGGATATTTTGACTCATTCGATTCCGAATCGGTTGAGACATGCGGACCATGCCTCGTGGGCAAGATGACTAAAACCTCGTTTTCAATAAGATAGAGCGGGGCAAGTAACTTATTGGAAATGATACATGTTGATGTATACGGTTCAATGAGTGTTGTAGCATGCGGTGGATATCGTTATTTTCTTACCTTCACTGATGATTTGAGTAGATATAGTGTATATTTACTTAATGAAACACAAGTCTGAATCATTTGAAAGAGTTCAAAGAAATTCAGAGTGAAGTTTAAGATCATCATGACAAGAAGATAAAAATGTCTATGATATGATCGTGGAGGTGAATATCCGAGTTACGAGTTTGGCATATAACTTTAAACAATGTGGAAGTTGTTTCACAACTCATGCCACCTGGAACACCATAGTGTGATGGTGTGTCCGAACGTCGTAATCGTGCTCTATTGGATATGGTGCGAGTTATGATGTCTCTTATCAGTTTGACACTATCGTTTTTGGTTATGCATTAGAGACAACTACATTCACTTTAAATAGGGCACCATCTAAATCCGTTGAGATGACACCATATGGTTTGACAGAAACCTAAGCTGTCATTTCTTAATGTTTGGGGCTGTGACACTTATGTGAAAAAGGTTTTTTTACCTAAGGAGCTTGAACCCAAAGCGGACTAATGCATCTTCATAGAATACCCTCAGAACAGTTGGGTATACCTTCTATCTCAGATCCGAGCACAAAATGTTTGTTGCTAGGTCCTTTCTCAAGAAAGAGTTTCTCTCGAAAGAATTGAGTGGGAGGAAGATAGAACTTGATGAGGTTGTTGAAACCTTTGTTCAACCAAAGAGTAGCGCAGCATAGAAAATTGTTTTTGTGGAGCCTACGTTAGTTGAAGAGGAAGTTAATGATGATGATCATGAAGCTTTGGATCAAGTTACTATTGAACCTCGTAGGTTGACAAGGGGGCGTACTACTCCTTAGTGCTATGACGACCTTATCTTGGAGGTCATGTTGTTAGACAATGATGAAACTACGAGCTATGGAGAAGCGATGATGGGCCCGATTCTGACAAATGGTTAGAGCCCATGAAATCCGAGAAAGGATCCATGTATGAAAACCAAGTATAGACTTTGGTAGACTTGCTCGTTGGACGACAGGTCATTGAGTACAAATGGATATTTAAGATGAAGACAGACGCTGATGGTGGATGTCGCCATTTATAAAGCTCGGCTTGTCGCGAAGAAGTTTTCGCCAAGTTCAAAGAGTTTACTATGATGAGGCTTTCTCAATGATATGAGTAGTCTATCATCCCTAATAAGCCAGGCTATCACACTGGCCCACATGACTAGGGGGAGGTTCAAGCGCCCGCCGTGGGCGCCAGCACCCCCCAAGAGTGAGAAGTACCCTGGGTGCCTCCTCGAGCCGGGGGCTCCTGTCGGCGGAGCACCGGGCCCTGGCGGCGCGAGCAGGATGGCACCCACAAGACGCGGGGCATGGCACCAGCTTGCGCCCTCGCCGGAAAGTGACGACGGACCAAGCCCTCATGCCCCAGGAGTGATGACCTATGGAGAATGGCAAGGCACAAGCAGCGCAGGACACCCACGGCAAATACGGCACCAATATGGCCTCGGAAGGCCGGGTCTCATGAGATCCTTGGGATCTTGTCCGGAGGGCACACGGATGCCTCATGAGGCAATCTTCACCGACAAAACACCCTTATGGTCGCGCCGACACATCATGCTCATGTTTGGGCCACGAGAGCGCAATCCAGAGGTCGCGCGGGGAACGATGCGATCGGGTTAGGGTCATGAGGGCGCGCAACCAGGCAAAAATGCATGAGATGATCTTCGACGGGGCTGCGAGACACAAAGCCATACGCTTGGGGGCTTGCCCAGGGCCGTGACACTCTCACGTAACAATGAGTGGGCTATACACGCCCGGAGCCCCCCGAGGATGCGGAGGGGTTCCTCCCATGCAATGTGGCAAGACGAGGGTAAGGGCCACAAAGCCATGCGCCTGGGGTCTTGCCCAGGGCCGTGACACTCCCACGTAACAATGAGCGGGCTATACATGCCCGGCGCCCCCTCAAGGACGCGGAGGGGTCGCTCCCACGCAATGTGGCAGCCATAACCCGGAGTTGGCGGAGAAGACAACACTGCCCATCAATGGCTATGACCATGCAACATGGATGCCCTACGCTCAGTGGTGGGGGAAGGCGAAAGCCAATCTAAGTGCCGGACGCGGCCGTTATTTGCGTTTCTCTTGTTTGAATTTGCCAGCCTTTATGAAATCAAACCCGGGGTCTTTCCTAATCGCGGTTTAGTCAAAAAGGTCAAAGATTTGTTTTCATTGCCATCTCTTATGTTGTTTCTTTCTCAAAGTAAGCATTCGCCTCGTACCTCACGATCGGGGGCTAGGAGCACGGTGCTTACACCTTGCCATGGCCTTGGTGCCCGGATCCTCGCATGGCACTCACGGGTGGGTTACTGGGCGAATGCTACCTTGTACTCACCCAGAGGCTCCATTCTCGGCCCGACCCATCGACTTGGAAAGGGAACAACTTTTTTCTTGAAGCAAACTTCTCTCTTCGGAAAACTTGAGCGTCCAAGGGGGCTCCTGAGCATCGCGCCTCAGGAGCCTTACGGTTCATAATGCCACTCGACCCTCTTGGTGCATCAGGAGTGTCGAGGCCTCGCCTTATGAAGTGCCTCCTTGGTCTCCGGTCGTACCTAACGTGGTGAAGAAATGCGCAGGACTGGGAACTTTCGATGCATGGCTTCTTGGACTACAACTAGAAGCTACTTGGACTACAACTAGAAGCCTCAGGAAACCTCAAGAAGACAAGCCTTCTCGGAATAGGAAGCAAAAATTTTGGAGGGGGCCGCTTGAGCGTCTAAGCAGGCTCCTGAGCATCGCGCCCCAGGAGCCTTACCGGTCATAATGCCACCCGACTACCTTGTGCCGTCCAGGGTTTTCGGCCGGCATCAGGAGTATCGAGGCCCCGTCTCATGAGGAACGTCCGTGGTAAGATGGTCATACCATGCGATGGTAGGGAAATGTGTGGGACTGGGACCTACTGATGTAGAGTTGCTTGACTGTCAAAGGGGGGTCCTGTGCATTGCACCTCAGGAGCCTTACCAGTCATAATGCCACCCGGCTTCCTGGTGGCGTCTAGGGTTTTTGGTCGACATCAGGAGTACCAGGGCCCCGCCTCGTGAGGAACATCCATGGTAAGGTGGTCATACCTTGTGACGGTAGGGAAATGTGCCCCAACATAGAGCACAGACAGTGCCCCAACCCACTTCACTCGCAATAAGGAGATGCCCGCTAGGCGGATGGACCCTCCAAGCGCCACCGCCGCGCCTCGCAATCAAGAAACCTGCCTCAAGCACATTGAGCTAAGTACCCTAACCACAACCGGAAGGAAATTTTGATTAAGGGAATGCAAAAGTACTAATGAGATAGGGCAACCACCCAAGTTCATTACACGCCTATAGGGCCTTCCCTTGTTTCTTTGGCTACAAGATCAAAAGAAAGGAGGAGAAAGAAAGTGAAAATCCCCGCGGGGCCGTCGCCACGGGGACCCCGATGTAGGCGCGCCGACGCTCAGTCGGTGTCCTCATCCTCCTTCATGGCTCCACGGAGGCGCGACCTGGAGGACGTCCCTGGAGCAGGAGAGCGGTGCCGCGATGGCTGGCTCCCCCATAGACCCGGGCACGTCGGCGTGGTGGCGCGTCATATCTGCTGTCGCTCGGGCTCCCTTCGGAGGGGGTGTCGCTGCTACTGTGGGCGCGGCGCTCGTCGCCAAGGGCAAGCTCACCCTCAGGATCACCACAGCCGACGTCTTTCGGGTAGCACCCTAGTCGCTCGCCCTCTTCCCCAAAGAACTTGACGAAGAGCATCGCCTCCCCGTCATACTTGAAGTGGACGCTGCGCCTCCCCCTCAGGCCATGGGAGCGGGAGAACGTTGGCCACCCATGGTTTAGGTACACATAGCCTTAGGGGGTAACCTCGAGCTCCACCCAGCACGCCCCATTGTAGCAGCCGTCGGCCTACAGCAAAAGGCTAGCAAGCCCTACGGCCGGCAGGGCCCTCGCAAGGAAGTTTGTGAGTTGGAACCAAGCGGCATCCGGCATATCCTCCCAGGTCATGAATTCTAGGGCCGAGTCAGCCGAATGGAGCCGCGGGCGCGGCGAATGGGTGGCCATCGCCGACCTCTCACCTCGGCTGCCACCATGTTCACCGCCGCGGCAGCCCGCGCTGGACGGCGTTCCCCTGCGGCCGCCACAGAGCGCTAGAGCACGACCGCGTTTGCCGGGAACCACCACTGGCGTCACGACATATTTCCGGGGGCGCCTGGGGTCCCTCCGTGGCGGCGGGGCGGCGGGGCGGTAGGGCCATCCCTGGGAGCCTTCCCCTTCTCTGTAGAAGAAAACTTCCTCATCGGCGCCATCGCGGGGAGGGGATGGTTCGCGAGGTGTGGAGATAGGG
Source organism: Hordeum marinum (assembly GCA_022496015.1). Classification (NCBI taxonomy): domain Eukaryota; kingdom Viridiplantae; phylum Streptophyta; class Magnoliopsida; order Poales; family Poaceae; genus Hordeum; species Hordeum marinum. Next base: position 239,203,399 of record CM039677.1, read on the forward strand.
AAGACGAAGATGGATGAGGTTTTTCTTGCCGACGCCTATTTATATACAGACAGAGGCCGCCTAGTGCCCCCTCGCATTCTGGGGCACGAGGCCCATCGAAGGGTCACATCCACGTGGCCCAGGGCACCAGCAGCATTTAATGGGAAGCAATGATGACCGGCGCTGCGCCCAGGCGTCGCGTCGGTTTGACTAGGAGCGGTTCTAGACGACCTCGGGGAGCGGAGGCGCTGCCTACGAGGCGCTTGACGCGTGCCAAGCCTGGCCCACAGGAGTTTGGGGCCCGTGGCGCTCCGGACCGTCCTCCAGCCTTCGCCCGAAAGCCAGCTTGAGCGCGCCTTGGGACCGAGGGCTACTGTCAGGGTTCTGGGAATGGCGTTACCCAGACCTACCTACCTGCGGCCCATGACTTGGCCCACTTCATCAACCGGATGGGACCAGGCAAGGCCCCACTCAAGAGAAGGTCCTCGCGAGGGCTATAGCCTCGCGTGGAGGAACAGCGACAAGACCCGCGAAGGATGGGCCTCCCTAGGACACCTCCAGAGCAGTGGAGATCTCTATGCTGAGCTCGCCCTCAGGAGTCAAAGATGACGCAAGGAAGGACAGTCGTGTGCCAGCACGCCAGGCGGCACACTTTCCCCTTTGGTGCACAAGGAGGAAGGACGTACGTGGGTTCCCAACGCACCCCCCAAAGGTTTCCATTCTAGTGCAAGAAGACCACAACCACCAGCTCCGCAGTGCGTATGTCATCACTGAGCCCATCCCTGCGCTGTCGACAACCACTTTGCAGGCGAAGACCGCCTTTGGGCAGGACGAACACGAACCCCTGTCCCCCTTCAAAATTGGCCGTTGTGGGATCCCTTCCCGCCATAGAGATAAAGGAAGAGGACCCGGGACACCACTATATATAGAGGGTAGGCTACTGCATAGAGGGATCAATCCAACCCAACCCGAGCGAACACCACTGCTCATCCACCATAGAGCCCTTCGGAGGCCCCGAAACACTATACTTGTTCATCCATCTCACCTCCTCGAGAGGCAATCCGCCAAAAGGCAGGAGTAGGGTATTACGCTTCGCAGCGGCCTGAACCTGGGTAAACTGTTGTGTTCATCTTCTTCCTCGCCATCGTGCGAGTTCGTTGTTGTGTCCATCGAGTAGCGAGCTAGCTAGGTAGAGGTCACGGGGGATCTTCGCACATGTTCCTATGTTTGAACCTTAAGGGTTTTGCGGAGCCCAAAATCTGACAGTAAAACAAGAGTCCTACCTCATATTTTTCCTTAAGAGCATTGATGAAATGGATCTCAAGCTACTGGTTTTTAGACCCAAGTCAAGTACTGCTAATGAATGTCTTCAACTTCCAGTGCAGACGAGTTTGGGATTTCTAATTTGGTTTTCCCCTTTTTCCAAATCAACCGGCTCTTGCTTTGCCATAATTTTTGCTAAAGAGGTGGAAACAACATGGATTTGGGAAGCCTCCTTAACAATGACAAGATCTGGATCACTTTAAGCCCCGGATTGAGGGAACACACTAGGTTGGGCGGACGAGCAGATAAGTCAGCCGAGGTGCTTTCGACATTTATTGATGTGTCCATGAAAACCGGCTCATCCGGCCTGGGTGCCTCAACATCAGTTGTCAGTTAAATTGTGGCATCAGAATTGGTGTTTCTTGGAAGACCAACTTCAGCGACTATCTTTTCAGGAGGGGGTTCAGAGCATCCTGGCTTGCAACGCCTAAGGCCGACCCGGAAGCACGCTTCGACACAAAAGCTTTTGCCCTATAGTTGTCAGAAATCATATAATTATAGTAAGGAAGAAACAACTCGATGGCCAAGTATGCAAAAATTCGTGGAAAGTTCAAACACTTACCCGTGATTGATGTTAAAAGAAGGAAGCTGTGTTGTGGACGAGTTGCTCGAAGACGAATAAGATTCCTGATAAAATAAGTTTGGTAGGCTAAGAGTCTGTTTAGAGAAAACGACTCTGGAATGAAAATTGATTGGACTATTTGGTACCTCAAGACACGACTTGTGAGCTGAGTTGCATGAATCACTTTGGGTCTTGCATTTTGACTGGCCCACAAATTTAGTCTTCTTCAAAAGAAAAAATCGTGAGCTAAGTCAGGATTTCAATGTGACAGTTTAAACTTTCGGATGGTTCATCTTGGTTTTCTTGGGACAAATGTCTCTAAGGAACTGGAATAGATTGGAATTACCTCAATTTCGCTGGCTAGATTGGATTCCAAGTCGCCTTGACAATAAGGTGCCTCAGCAAAGTTCAGTAAAACAAACGGCAAGGAGAGTCAAGTCTTACCTCAGAATGCTCCCCTAAAGATGGCTCGAGAGGTGGGTCATCCTTTTGTCCTTACGAAGGAACAAGGGCCTAAGGTGTGACATTCCATAAGTTAGATTTGTTCTGCTGCAATAAAAGTCATAAGATAGGAAAGTCAGGTTAAATGAAATTGATGAAGGAAGAAATATATAGGACAAGAAGGATCAAATACCAAAGGATCCCGATTATAAAAATAGAACGGACCCAAGCCGGTGACACCACATTTTTCATTCGAATCAAAAAAGAATCTTTTCGTTTCCTTGTTAAGGGATTCATCTGATAATTCCTCGTTGGAAAAATGCTGAGCATTGGAGGACCCGCCCGAGTACTTACACATCAAGCTGCATCTCACGTTGACAAGTTGGATCCACCATTTCAACCAGCAACGGACCAAGTCAATCCTGGTTAATCCATGCACAATTAGGTCCCTTAATTTTTGTTAGAAGAGGCGCCATCCGATCCCTCTCTTCATCTTAGGGCCAACCCGGAAACTTGATATTACTTCCAAGCCATTAAATCCTATAACCCGGAAGAGGATTTTCTCCAAAGTTAGCGGTGTTCTTGCAACAGAACCAAGTCTTCTTCCACCCTTTGGGATGACTCACCAATTTGCAATTAGGAAAGAGGTTGTTTTCCCTTTTCTGTATGGAAATTCCACCAAGTTCGCAAGCGGGTCCATTCTTGGTCTCGATCTGTCGATTCAGGTAGAAAAATTCCCTAAAGAGAGTTATAGTTGGCTCTATCTGCAGATAAACTTTGCACAGAACATGGAATTGACAGATGTTGGTCATTGCATTAGGTGAAACATCCCGAGGGCGGAGATTGAAGAAATACAACAGGTCTCTGAAGAACTTTGAGCTCGGGGGGGGGGGGTCAAAAAACCCTATGTAGATGGTCAGCAAAGATGAAAATTTCCCCTATAGAGGCTGGGGAGAAGGCTCTTCTTTGGGAGCGCGCCACTCTATTTCCTTTTCAGCCCGTAGGAATCCTTGGCTCAGAAGGTTCTCCAAAGTGTGTTTGGTTTCTTGGGATCTGACCCAGTTACAGACTTTGGCATTCTTAGGGGCCATGGCGGGTTACAAGACAACTACGAAGGAGGAAAGAAAGATAAGTGCACCACATGAGCCGCCAACTTACGACTGTTCACAAGCGAGATAAATTATAGTTTATATAGGAGAAATATTCAAGACATCAATGATCAGCAGAAAGAAGTTTAAGCCGCCAGAATCAAGTAAAAGGGCATGAAGGCATAACTTATCTACACAGGATGTAGGACAAATCATGCGCGAACAAGTTTCTACGAAGATGGTTGCTATGATGGATCTAAATAAACGTAAGAAAGGAAAGGCAAATATGTTCTAGCCGACGGAGGAACCAAACTGGGGCATTTGAAAGTACCATTCAACGCATCATTTTTAGATCTATTTGCAAGAAATGAGATGCGGATGCCGGATTTTGGACTCCACAAAACCCTCAAGGTTCGAACATAGTGGCGTGTACGAAGGTTTCCCCGCGGCCTCTCCCAACCAAGCTCGCTACTCGATGGTAACAATGGCCAACTCGTTCGATGACGAGGAAGAAGATGAACACGCCAGTTTACCCAGGTTCGGGCCGCTATGAAGCGTAATACCCTACTCCTGCTTTGGTGGATTGCCTCTCATGGAGGTGTTGGTGGATGAACTAGTACAGTGACCTTGAGCCTCGTGAGGGGGATCAAGGTGCGTTCTTGGCTCTCTGCCTTGTGGTGGTGTGTTGAGTGGCCAAGTGTTGGATCAGATTGGGGATCCCCTCTACGGTGTGACCTAGCTTCTATATATAGCGGTGGCCTGGGTCCTCTTACCTTATCTAAATGGCCGGAAGGAATCCCACAATGGGAAAATTTGAAGGGGGGCAAGAGTGCATCTGCGCCCTGTCCAACGTCGGTCTTTGCCTGCAAAGTAGCTAAAGGTGATGTAGTAGTGGGCTCGGTGATGACATCTGTCCTGTGGGGCTCATGGTCGTGGTCTTGTTGCACCATAAGGGAAACCTTTGGGTGGCGCTTTGGGAACCCGCGTACGTCCTTGCTCCCTTTGCACCAAACAGGAAACTGTGCCGCCTGGCGCGCTGGCATAGAGATATCCGCCGCTCAAAAGGGGGCCTGAGGAGGCCCATCCTGTCCGGTCTTGATGTTGTTCCTCCTCGCGAGCCCAAGGTCCTCGCGAGGGCCTTGTCTTGATTAACGGCACGCCATGCCTTGCCAGGCTGATGAAGTGGGCCCTGTCCTGGGCCGCAGGCAAGCAGGATCGGGTACCCCCGTTCCCAGAATGCCAAAAGTAGCCCCCGGTCCCAAGGTGCGCTTGAGTTGGCTTCAAGCAAAGCCTTCAGGGTGGCCCGAAGCACCACGGGATCTAGATGCCTGCGGGGCCAGGGCTGGCGTGCATCGTACATGTGATGTTGGGTGTCCTCGTGGACATCGCCCGAATTGAACAAAGCCGCACTTCTAGCGCCGAGCCATTATTGCTTTCCTTTTCTGCACGCTTGCTCTTGCTCCTAGATCCCGGCCTTAGCTAAGACCCCTCTAGATCCGGCATTGCTCCGTTCTCCCACTCAATGGCCCCCGCCGGCAAGTCGAATCCAGAGGCATAGGGTTTGGCCCCTGCTCCCATCCCGCCGGCGCTCTCCGAGTCCACCATTGCCAAGGATGGCGACCTAGTCCCGATGCTCCCGTCGACAGTGGACGGGACCAACGAGCACGGGTGAACTTTGATATGGGGCGGCTTCTCAGACAGGCGACCCTCATCCAGGGTCGCCTACCTCTTCTTCCTCCATAGCGTCTTCGTCGGGCTTGTCCCGCCTTTCTCTGCAATCTTCATCGCCATCCTAGATTACTACGGGATCCAAGCCCTTCACCTTTAGCCCAACTAAATCCTGCTCTTGTCCGTCTTTGCCTTTTACTATGAGGCCTTCATCGGTGTGAAGCCTTCGGTGGCCCTCTTCCGGGATTTCTTTAGCTTGTGCATGCAAGACGGTGCTCAATGGTCGGCATGCGTGTCCTTTGTTGCAGTCCAGAGCGAAAACATGCTCTTAAAGGCCGGGAAGAAGGTGGAGAACTTCCGGCACCATTGGGTCTTCATGGATCCTCTAAGCCCTAACTCCTGCTTGGAGCTACCGAAGGGGCTGCCGCAGAAGACCCATGCGTGGAGCTCCACTAAGCTTTCTGACGCCCAGTCTAAGCACGTCTTGGAGCGGATCTCCCGCGACATCAGTGCCCGGAAGCTAACCGGGGATATAGTGAAGGAGTTCTTGACGGAGCGCCTGGCGCCCCCTAGTCTCACTCTAGGCCCCTGTGGGACTATCGGGGCAGCGACGACAACCTCAGGCTTTGGTCCACATGCATAACCCCCGAGGAGTTGAATAGGGCTGTGGTGACCTTGATCAATGGCGACCCCGGTGATCTCCCTGAGGGCTACGCCCCAATGTACCATCACGACGACGTGGATGGTTCGGTTGCCAAGATGCCTGCCTTCGATGAATGGGGGCTCTCCCTAGTCGAGGTCCTTGGCTCCCCGGTGACGGTGTCCTCCGGCGACACCTTAGGCGGGGAGGAGTCAGAGAGGACATTGGACAACGGCTCCTGCGCAATCTTGAGGACGACGACGATGTTGGTGAATTCTCTGGCCGGGGCTCTTCGCGTCCCGCCATGGTCCCCAGGGGGATCATACCGGCCCCTCGGGCCACGCGGTCCGCCTACCTGATGACCCCCAAGAAGCGAGGGGCCGAGCCTCCTTTGGTGCTCCCTGCCTCAGCAGGCATGGTGGTTGAGGGGCTGGCTCGCCCCCGTCCAAGTTGCAGCCTGCGGGCCAGGTGGGCAAGGCCGCGGCCACGACAATCCCTCCAGCAATAGCCCTGCCACTTGGTGCCCCTGCCGCCCCCTTAGGTGAGGCCACTGTCGTCGTCGAAGCGGAGGGGAAGAGGAAGTGGGTCGACGTTGAAGAGTAAGTACTCGGTCGGACCTTGCATGCCCTTCGGTAACTTGGGTGCTGATGGTTCTTCTAGTACCTGGCAACTAGGGTCATCCCCGTGCTGAAGATGAGGAAGAAGAAGGCGGGCACCAAGACGAAGCCGTTCTCTAACGTCCGCCTGCTCCTGTTGCATCATCGTCACTTGATGAGGTCCTTGCGTGCGAGGGGGAGAAGGCTCATGAGGCATCCCTCTTGGCCACTGCCGTGAAGCCCCCGGAGCCCCTGATGCGCAATGGCATGGTCGCTTCTGCTTTTGAGGGTGTGGTGGTGCCACAGTCTGGAGGGCCTGTCGGGACCCCGATCTCAAGCCATAAGAATCAAGCATGTAACACATCACATCACTTTGCGGCCTCACGCACGATTAACTCCATGGCCGCCACCTTACCTGGGTCGGGACCGTTTGCGTCTTCTAGCTAACGTATATGAATATGCTGCTAGCATTCAAACGTCAAAGAACCCAGGTCGACATGACTAGTCATAGAACCCAAGTGGCACATCCATACAGGAACAGGCAAACGTAACCCAGCAATGCAGGTGTCGGCCTCTAGAGTGTTTAGCCGAGTCATAGCCAGCTACAAGGACTCCATTACACCATGGGACATAAATGTCATCACTGCACGTAGACGAGTCATAGCAGGCTATAGGGACTCCATTACACAATGAGGCATTTCCCCGAAGGGACAAACACAACAACAAAGAAGGATACATGCCGATCAATCAATGTGTCCTGAGCAGTAGCAAGCTACCAAGGCTCGGTGGAAGCACAAAGAGGCAGTTCCATGTAAAGAGTACTACTAAAGGCGCACAACTAGGTGTCGAATCCCATACATAACATTGCATGTCACACGTACGCACGGCATTCCCGATATGCATAGATACAACTATGGCATCACAACATGACCATACAACAACACAACTTTTATTCAGAGGGCTCATAAGAGCCAACATAGTGTGATATTACAAGTAGGGGTCACTTGACCCAACACACAAGTCATACAAGAAACAAGCGGGAGCTTAACATGTCTGGGTACAGACATCTAGAAAAGAAGAAGGCTGAGGAAGCATGTCTATCTACAAGACCCTCCATTGGAACCAGACCTCTGGCTGGGATTCCCAAGCTACTCGATCAAGATCGATCTTATCGTAGAAACCACTAGCGAGACTGGATTCGCCTCTACAAAAACATAATTAAGCAACAGTGAGTACTAAGTACTCAACAAGACTTACATCAGAACTAACTACATATGCTTGGTATTGACAAGGGGGTTGTGGGGGTTCAATGCAGCAAGCCAGCTTTGACTTGGTGGCTATCACGTACAAACACCACAAAAATACACCACCATGGATTCGCTCCCGTCTTCTACAAGAGTGCCATCCATGGTACTCATACTTGTCTTGAAGCTTTTATGTGTAACCATTAAAATTGTCTATGAATCATATAAGTCTCCAAGTAGTCCATATCCGCGGATGCGGCTATTCAAATAGATTCATACCCTGCAGGGGTGTACTTCGTCACACATGGTCCCACCACTTATCGCTATGTGCACGTAAAAGGCACCTCGACAACCTTCAAGTGGAAGCCTAGCGAGGGAGTCGGCCACGACCTGACTAACCACACAAGACTCTAGTCCAGGTTTATCGCCTATTTGAGACTGAACCCACAAGGATGTTTGGCCGAAGTTTCCTAAACGGCCCCAAATAATGTGTACATGGTTACCAAGCCCGCCTCGATGGATGGTACTATGCTTGGTCCACCGGGCCATGATGCCTAGTCTGTCCCAAGCCCACCTGTACGGGGTGCCACTCGGTAGACTACTAGCATGTCCTACAAACCCAGAAACTAGGTGCAACTCCTGGACAGTAATCAAGTTGATTAATATGTTGAGAGAGTCAATTAAAGATCCCAATGTGTGCTAGTAGCTAGTCTTGGATAAAATACATAGGACTCGGTTCTTAAGGACGGTCCCAATGAGGCAACCCGCCATGTACTCCTACATAGCCTCTCATCGCTACCTTTACCAAATCGGGTTCAACACTTTTCTCTGATCATCAGAACACGCTCAGTTCACTCCGGTTCGTCACCTAGATGAATCAAACATGACACAACTCTAAGCATAGCAAGCATAGCAAGTTAAAGGAACAACATGGCTCAAGCATCTACCAGGTATGCTAGGTTGCTTGGTTCAGCTATTTACTGTGACAATGACAGGTCATGCGGAGGAATGGGTTCAACTACCGGAACAAGTAAAAGTTGAAAAGTTTTATCACATTTTATCCTAAAGCAATAAGTGAGAGCAATAGCGAGAGAGTGGGATTGTATCGTAGATGTTCAAGGGGGGGGGTTGCTTGCCTGATAAGACGATCACACGTTACTGCTCCTCAGATGGATACTCAACCGTATCCTCCCGAACAGTGCCTAACACGAAGAACAACCATAGAAGGGGAACCAATCAATACACATCAAATGCAACAATATGATGCATGTATATGACATGGCAATATGATGTGGTTTGGTCTAATGCATCTAGCAAAAGAATTAAATGAAGTAGGTTTGAACCCAAGGTCCAAAATCAACTTCATATATGGACTTCCATAATGCATTTGAACTAAAATGTCCAAGTTCACCTATTTAGGTTGCTCTAAAATGCATGAAAATTGTACAGATGGATTCATTGGATTTTTCTGATCAGTTTTCATATATAAATTATTTTCATCTGTCTTATAGATTAATTTATATGAATTTTCTAAGTTTTCAGCATTTTCTGTAATTATTAAAAATCCATAAATGCATTTATTGCGTCAGCCATGCATCAGCATGACGTCAGCCTAGTCAACCGATGGCTTTGGGTCAAACCTGACATGTGGGACCCACTGGTCAGTGACCCAGTTGCTAAGCAGGGTCAAATCCCGCGCTGACTGGGGTTTGACCCGCTTGTGGGGCCCACTGTTAGTGGCTAAGGGCTAACTAACACCGGGGATTAGCACTAATAACACAACCACGTCAGCAGACTTTCGCTGATGGCGACCATCCCGACGGCAGAGGCTTGCCGGAGTTGCTCCTCCGGCCACCATTTGACACGCGGGAGGATCGTAATGGACGTGCGGAGTGAGCCGCACCAATCCTAGCCGATGGGACAGTGTGGGGCAAACCGTACCATCGCCGGCGGCGATGGCTACGGCGATCGGAGCTCGGGCCAGCACCGGCTCGACGCTACGGGCTACGGAGAGGGGAGCTAGGGGCGGCTACAGGCTCCTGCAACCGCCCTGAGCACGATAACGTGCTCGGCGGCAAGCATCAGGGGCTCCGTCCATGGCGAAGAGCTCGCTCGCGCTGGCCAGAGTTCAGCCAAGGATGGTCGCGGCGCTACAAGAGGGGAACAGTGACGTGGCTAGGGGGAGGAGCACCGGGGCCTCACCGCGGAGCTTCTGGCGTCGATGGCATGGTCGGGGACACGCGGAGGTCAGCGAATCGACCGGCGAGGCCCGTCGGTTCCGAGGATGAAGACGGCAACACTGACGGCTCCACACGTCGTCCGGGCTCTCGATGCTCATCGAGGATAAATACGATGACGCGACAGCTCCTCTAGACTCAACGGTGGTGACTAGGGGTGGTTGGGCTATGTTAACGATGGCGGCGCAGCCTCGAGTCCACACGGGAGAAGAGAGAACCAAGGGGGATGAAAGAGCGAGAGGGAGAGGAGAAGATGGGCACAGGGCAAGGGCATCGCGCTGGCGCTCTCACCGGCCTCCAGCGGCAAGCATCGAGACAAGAGGTGGTCGGTGCGTGGCCGCGGGCGCCGGGCACATGCCCTCGTCCTTCTGGCTGAAGCTCGAAGACGACTAGCAGGGTCCCGTGGGCTAGGCCGATTCCATGGGCCGCCAGGTAAGGTTGCCTCCTTTTTTATTTTGTTCTATTTTCTATTTTTTGTTATTTGATTTTTTTAGTTTAGGCACTAAAACATTTTATAAAAATATGAAACTTTTTCTAGGCACTAAAGGAAATATTCCAATGGCCCTGGCCAAGTTTCATATTTATTGGAGCTATTAAATTATTTATAGTATTTTATAACTCCAATTCAAATATTTATTGATTTAATTCTATAAACAAAAATGACTTTGAAAAATATGAATCACCTCTGGTTGATGCTTCCACATTTTTTTAGAAATGGTGAACATTTTAGAAGGCCACTTTGGTTTATTGAATTTTGTTTGGTTGAACCTATTTGAATTCAAATAATGCTAGGGTTGATCATCCCCATTTCAAGTTTGAAGAAATTTTAAACATGATGCAATCACAAGCATGGATCCTAGTGCATGCTAAAGCTAGGGATGTGACAACTCACGCCCACTTAAAAGAATCATGTCCCGAGATTCTAGAGTCGACGGGAAGAGAGCCGGATACTCAAGTCAAAGACGATCTTCTTGCTCCCAGGTAGCTTCATTCTCAGTACGATGAGACCACTGAACCTTGAGGAACTTTATATTCCGACACCGGGTCACACGCTTAGCTTGATCGAGAATATGAACAGGATATTCCCAATATGAAAGACCATCTTGAAGATCAAGCGTTTCGTGGTCCAATTCACGCACAGGATCCTTGAAGCAACGCCCGCGTTGAGACACGTGGAAGACATCATGAACTCTAGAAAGGTGAGGGGACATTTCTAATTGTAGGAAACTTCTCCTCATTTAGCAAGAATGCAAAAAGGACCAATGTAACGAGGAGCCAATTTGCCCTTGATACAGAAACGATGGGTACCCTTCAGAGGAGTAACCCAAAGGTAAGCCTTTTTGTCTACCTCATAAGTTACTTCCTTATGATGGCGATCATACTGGCTCTTTTGACGAGATTGAGCTGTCTTGAGATTCTCGCGAATGACAAGAACTTGCTCTTCTGCTTCCTGGATCATATTTGGCCCAAAGAATTGTCTTTCCCTAGTCTCTAACCAGTTCAAAGGTGTTCGACATCTTTGTCAGGAAAGAACTTCAAAAGGAGCTTTGCCTAGACTAGATTGGTAGCTGTTGTTATATGCAAACTTGGCAAATGGAAGACACTTCTACCAATTCATTCCGAATGAGATGACACAAGTTGTGAGCATGTCTTCGAGAATTTGATTGACACTTTCAACTTGACCACTTGACTGAGGGTGAAAAGCAGTGCTAAAGGAGAGATGGGTTCCCATAGCATTCTGGAAATTTTCCCAAAATTGAGAGGTGAAAAGACTTCCATGGTCTGAATTAATTTCCAATGGAACACCATGCATGGACACTATTCGACAGATGTACAAATCAACCAACTGACTAGCAGTGATACTCTCTCGGACGGGAACAAAATGAGGCATTTTGGAGAGGCGATCAATAACCACAAATATTGCATTATTTCCTTTCTTGGTCTTGGGAAATCCGGTGATGAAATCCATTTCAACTTTGTCCCATTTCCACTTAGGAATAGCTAAGGGGTGAAGGGTGCCAGCAGGTCTCTGATGGTCTGCCTTCAGGAGAAGACAAACGTCACAATTAGAAATGAATTGAGCAATTTCTCTTTTCATTCTAGTCCACCAGAATCTTTGGCGTAGGTCCTGATACATCTTAGTGCTACCAGGGTGAATTGTGAGAGGAGACTCATGAGCCTCCTTAAGTATCAACTCTCGAAGTTGTTGCTTTTTTGGAACTACCAATCGGTTTCCAAAGTATACTACACCTCTATCATCAATAGAGAAACTACCAACAATTCCCTTTTCAACGTTATCCTTGATCTGGGTAATACCCACATCATACTGCTGGCTTGTTATAATCTGACCCTCTAGGGTGGGTTTTGCAACCAAGGTTGAAAGGGATCCACGAGGAACAATGTGAAGGTTAAGCTTGCATAATTCCTCATGAAGAAGGGGTTGACCTTGTTGCAGCATAAGGTTGTTGCAATAGGACTTACGACTTAATGCATCCGCCATGACATTTGCCATGTCTGGGGTGTAAGTAATTCCTAAGTTGTAATCTGTAATCAGCTCTAACCATCGTCTTTGTCTGAGATTCAGATCTGGTTGAGTGAAGATATACTTCAGGCTTTGGTGATCGGTGTAAATCTCGCAACGATTACCAAGAAGGTAATGTCTCCATACCTTGAGTGCATGGACTACTGCTGCAAGCTCCAAATCATGTGTTGGATAATTTTCCTCATGTGGGTGCAACTGTCAGGATGCATAGGCGATCACTTGTCGATCTTGCATAAGAACACATCCAAATCCTTGTCTTGAGGTATCACAATAGATGACAAAGTCCTTGGAAAAATCAGGTGGCACAAGTACGGGAGCAGAGGTCAGACGTCTTTTCAGTTCCTGGAAACTATGCTCACATTGTGGGGTCCAGACAAACTTCTTTTCTTTCTTGAAGAGTTCCGTCAAAGGCTTGGCAACTTTGGAGAAGTTCTCAACGAAGCGACGACAATAGCTTGCTAAACCAAGGAAACTTCTAACTTGCTTAACTGTTTCAGGTGGAGTCCAGTCGAGAATGGCCTGGACTCTTTTGGGGTTAACTGCAATGCCCTTACCAGAGATCACATGACCTAGATAGGTCACTTCTGGTAAACAAAGTTCGCACTTGGAGAACTTGGCATAAAGACGGTGCTCTCTAAGTTTTTCTAGCAAAAGTATGAGGTGCTCAGCATGTTCTTCTTCATTCTTTGATTAAATCAGAATATCATCGAGGTAAACCACGACGAACTTATCTAAGTACTCCATGAAGATTGAGTTCATCAGATGGGAGAATGTTGCTGGAGCATTGGTTAGTCCAAATCACATGACTGTGTACTCGTATTGACCAGAACGATTGACGAACACCATCTTGGGAATGTCTCCATTCTTGATTTTTATTTGATGGTAGCCTAACCTCAAATCCATCTCGGAAAACATTGAGGAACCAGCAAGTTGATCATACAAATCATTGATCCGGGGGAGCGGATATTTATTCTTTATCATGACCAGATTGATGGGTCGGTAATCCACAACCATACGATTCGTCCCATCCTTCTTTTTTACAAAGAGAATGGGACAACCCAAGGAGAAAACCTTGGTCGGATGAAACCCTTTTGCAAGGACTCAACAAGTTGTTTCTTAAGCTCAGCTAGCTCCAAGGGTGCCATCTTATAAGGTCTTCTGGAAATTGGAACAGTTCCTGGGATGAGGTCTATCACAAACTTTCCATCCCTGTCAGGTGGAATACCTCGCAACTCTTCGGGAAATACATCCAGAAAATCTCGGACTACCGGAATATCTTCAAGCTCACGGAGAGGGTTGGCATTGATGAATAGAGCTGACACTTTGCAACTTGTGTTGAAACATGGACTATCTTGCCAGATGGATGCGTAAGCTGAACAGACCTGGTGGAGCAATCGATCTTGGCATGGTGAGCTATCATCCAGTCTATACCCAAGATGATATTCATATCTGAAGACTTGAGAGCTATCAACGAAGCAAGGAATACAAGTCTATCAACACGGATTTTGTTTCCATGGCTTATTCTTGTAGTTTGCCATCTAGACCTTGTAGTCTGAATTTCAAGAGCAGTTGGCATATCGCAAAATGACATGTCATGCAACCGGGCATAGCTTTCTGGTATGAAGGAATGCGATGCTCCAGTATCAAACAGAACTGATGCCGGATGGCAATTGACAAGGAGTGTTCCAAGCAGAACTTCTGGATTGTCATTAGATTCTTTGGCCGAGACGTGATTCACACATACCCATTCAGTGATGGTTGGCTTGGCATGGATCACCTTGACTGGTGACTTATTACAGCCAATAGACTTTGCGGACTAGGGTGAAGCAACATTTGATTGAGTGCAATTGCGAGCGATGTGGCCTGGCTCTCCACACTTGTAACAAATCACTTGAGTTGTACGCGGAACCGTATTGGCACGCGGTCCACCAACAGGCTTGGGTGGAGGATTTGGCTGAGTTGGATGAGCCACCACATAGGATGGCCTCGATGCATATCCAAGTGGAAGTGCCGAGTTCGGAACCCAAATCTGGCGCTTCTGAGATCCAAAACCGGAGGTGGAAGCCAAGTCTCGGTTGGGCTTGCGAGATTCTTCATAAGTGAACTGAGTTGTCTCTGCATTGATGGCCTTGTTCAAAAGAGCTTGGAAGGTGTCGCAATGATGCAAGTGAAGATCACGACACAACTTTGGGTTGAGGCCCTTCCTGAACCTAGCTTGCATCTTGGCATCCATGGACACTTCTTCTGTGGCGTAACGTGCAAGGTTCTCAAACTCTAGACTGTAAGCATCTACAGCCATCTTACCCTGGGTAAGGTTACAAAACTCTTCCCTCTTTAAGTCCATTAGACCCTAAGGAATATGATGCTTGCGAAGAACCTCTGTGAATTCTTCCCAGGTAGGAATCTGGCCAGCTGGAATTATAGTCTCATAGTTCTCCCACCATATACTAGTAGGACCCTCCAAGAAATATGTAGCATAGGTGACCTTGTCAGCCTTAGCAACGTTCGCGGAACGCAGCTTATTTGTGATGCTATGGAGCCAGTCATCTACATCGAGTGGCTCAATGGAGTGATGGAAGGTGGGTGGGTACATCTTGGTGAAGTCACGGATGGTCACTGTTCCAGCACACTGATGTGCGGTGTTTTCTTGAATACGTGCCAACAAGCGATTTGACTCATGCTTGTCTTTCTCAATGTCTAGCATGAACCGTGCCAACGAGGATGAATCCGGTAGAACTTCAGCATCTCCAGTTCCACGTCTCTGGCCCTTCTTGCGACCAATGGCAGCTTGGGTACTACGAGACATCCTGAGGATGAGAAGCTAGGATTAGACAAGGTGCATACCACATAGATAGGAAGGAATGTAAAGGCATTTTATCTTCAAGAAATCCAAGGGAAAATTGGACAGCATAATTGCTGTGAATGCCCAAAAATGAGACATCCTGCAAAAGATTCAGGTGCCACGACACCTCAACATCACAATCTCAAGATTCTGGTTGAGCTAACAAGCCACATAGATAACACTCGAGGACTGGAGTGAAACTCATATCAACCATTCCTATAAGTCTACGGAATAGAAAAACGAGATCCTTGTAGAAAGATAAGAAGCCTAGTTCTTAATCCCCGTAGAAAAGGAGAGGGTGACTTAGAACCAGAATAACATGGGGAAGGAGTAAAAAGAGCGTGACGTTCCCTTCCACAATCAATTACCTTATATAACTAAAGAGTTGCTAGACTCAACATCGACCAGTTTGGCTTGGTAATCCTATAGTCAGTCATCTCTGATACCAACGCTGTCGGGACCCTGATCCTAAGCAATAAGAATCCAGCATGTAACAGATCACATCACTTTGCGGTCTCACGCACGATTAACTCCACGAGCGCCACCTTACCTGGGCCGGGACCATCTGCGTCTTTCGGCTCACATTTGTGAATATGCTGCTAGCAATCAAACGTCGACATGACTAGTCGTAGAACCCAAGAGGCACATCCGTACAAGAACAGGCATACGTAACCCAACAATGCAGGTGTCGGCCTCTAGCGTGTGTAGACGAGTCATAGCCAGCTACAAGGACTCCATTACGCCGTGGGACATAAATGTCATCACTGAACATAGACGAGTCCTAGCATGCTACAGGGACTCCATTACACTGCGAGACATTTCCCCGAAGGGACAAACATAGCAGCAAAGAAGAATACATGTGGTCAATCAATGTCTCCTGAGTAGTAGCAAGCTACCAAGGCTCGGTGGAAGCAGAAAGAGGCAGTTCCCTATAAAGAGTACTACTAAAGGCACACAACGAGGTGTTGAATCCCATACATACCGTTGCACGTCACACGTACGCATGACATGCCCGATATGCATAGATACAACTATGGCATCACAACCTGACCATAGAACAACACAACTTTTATTCAGAGGGCTCATAAGAGCCAACATAGTGTGATATTACAAGAAGGGGTCACATGACCCAAGACACAAGTCATACAAGCAACAACGGAAGCTTAACATGTATGGGTACAAACACCTAGAAAAGAAGAAGGCTGAGGAAGCATGTCTATCTACAAGACCCTCCATAGGAACCAGACCTCTAGCTAGGATTCCCAAGCTCCTCGGTCAACATCGATCTTATAGTAGAAACCACTAGCGAGACTCGAGTCTCCTCTACAAAAACATAATTAAGCAACAGTGAGTACTGAGTACTCAGCCAGACTTACATCAGAACTAACTACATATGCTTCGGTATCAAAAAGGGGGTTGTGGGGGTTCAATGCAGCAAGCCAGCTGTGACTCGATGGCTATCCTGTACTACGACTTTCATAACTTTGAAAAGTTTTGTGAAGCGTACATGAGTCCTCTAACACCACAAAAATACACCACCATGGATTCGCTCCCGTCTTCTACGAGAGTGCCATCCATGGTACTCACAGTTGTCTTGAAGCTTTTATGCATAACCATTAAAATTGTCTATGAACCATATAAGTCTCCAAGTAGTCCATATCCGCAGACGCGGTTATTCAAATAGATTAATACCCTGCAGGGGTGTACTTCGTCAGACATATTCCCACCACTTATTGTTATGTGCACATAAAAGGCACCTCGGCAACCTTCAAGCGGAATCCTAGCAAAGGAGTCGGCTACGACCTGACTACCCACACAAGACTCTAGTCCAGGTTTATCGCCTATTTGAGACCGAACCCGCAAGGAAGTCCGACCGAAGTTTCCTCAATGAACCCAAACGATGTGTACAGGGTTCCCAAGCCCACCTCGACGGACGGTACCACGCTTGGTACACCGGGCCACGATGCCTAGTTTTTCCCAAGCCCACCTGTACAGGGCACCACTCAGTAGACTACTAGCATGTCCTACAAACCCAGAAACTAGTTGCAACTCCTGGACAGAGATCAAGTCGATTAATAAGTCAAGAGAGTCAATTAAAGATCCCAATGTGCGGTAGTAGCTAGTCTTCGATAACATACACATGACTTAGTTCTTAAGGACGGTCCCAATGAGACAACCCTCCATGTACTCCTACATTGCCTCTCATCGCTACCTTTACCAAATTGGTTTCAACACTTTCCTCTCATCATCAGAACACGTTCAGTACACTACTGTTCATCGCGCAGATGAATCAGACGTGACACAACTCTAAGCATAGAAAGCATAGCAGGTTAAAGGCACAACATGGCTCAAGCATCTACCAGGTATGCTAGGTTGCTTGGTTCAGCTATTTACTGTGAAAATGACATGTCATGTAGAGGAATGGGTTCAACTACCAAAACAAGTAAAAGTTGAAACATTTTATCCTAATGCAATAAGTGAGAGCAAGAGCGAGAGAGTGGGATTGTATCTGAGATGTTCAAGGGGGGGGGGGTGATTGCCTGATAAGACGATCACACATTACTACTCCTTAGATGGATACTCGACCGTATCCTCTGGATTAGTGCCTAACACGAAGCACAACCATCGAACGGGAACAAATCAATACACCTCAAATGAAACTAGCATATGACATATGACATGGCAATATGACATGGCAATATGATGTGGTTTGGTCTAATGCATTTAGCAACAGATTTAAATGAAGTAGGTTTGAACCCTAGGTCCAAAATCAACTTCATATATGGAGTTCCATAATGCATTTGAAATAAAATGTCCAAGTTCATATCTATTTTAGGTTGCCCTTGTTGGGGAACGTAGCAATAATTCATAAAAATTCCTACGTGTCATCAAGAACAATCTAGGAGATGCTAGCAACGAGAGAGAGGGAGTGCATCTTCATACCCTTGAACATCGCTAAGCGGAAGTGTTAAAGAACGCGGTTGATGGAGTCGTACTCGTGGCGATTCAAAATCGCGGTAGATCCGATCCAAGCGCCGAACGGACGGCACCTCTGCGTTCAACACACCTACAGCCGGGGAAGTCTCCTCCTTCTTTATCCAGCAATGGGGGAGGAGAATTTGAGGGAGAGCTCCGGCATCACGACGGCATGGTGGCGGTGGAGCTTGCGGTTCTCCGGCAGAGCTTCGCTAAGCGCTATGGAGGAGGAGTAGGAATAAAAAGGGGGGAGGGCTGCGCCTGGGGGATGGGTGCAGCTCCCATGTACCTCCCACTATATATAGGGGTGGACGGGGCTGGTTTATTTCCCTCAGGGTCCATTGGGGCGTTGGCAATGGTGGGAGGAAAGAAATCCCATCCATTCCCTTCCCCACCGATTGTTATCCCCCCTTTTTAGGTATCTTGATCATATCCCTCCAGGATATGATCTTATTCCTTCTAAGGGGGATGTTGGTGCACCTTGACCAGGGGTGTGGGGCCTTGCCCCCACTACCCACGTTCATGTGGGTCCCCCCATGCAGGTGGGCCCCACTCCAGAAACTTCTAGAACCTTCCCGGTACAATACCGAAAAATCCCGAACATTTTCCGGTGGCCAAAATAGGACTTCCCATATATAAATATTTACCTCCAGACCATTTCGGAACTACTCGTGACTTCCGGGATCTCATACGGGACTCTGAACAACTTTCGGTAACCACATACAATTCCCATTACAACTCTAGCGTCACGGAACCTTAAGTCTGTAGACCCTACGGGTTCGGGAACCATGCAGACTTGACCGAGACACCTCTCTGGCCAATAACCAATAGCAGGATCTGTATACCCATATTGGCTCCCACATGTTCCACGATGATCTCATCGGATGAACCACGATGTCGGGGATTCAATTAATCCCGTATACAATTCCCTTTGTCTATCGGTATGTTACTTACCCGAAATTCGATCGTCGGTATCCCTATACCTTGTTCAATCTCGTTACTGGCAACTCTCTTTACTCGTTCTGTAACACATGATCCCGTGACTAACTCCGTAGTCACATTGAGCTCATTATGATGATGTATTACCGAGTGGGCTTAGAGATACCTCTCCATCACATGGAGTGACAAATCCCAGTCTCGATTCGTGCCAACCCAACAGACACTTTTGGAGATACCTATAGTGCACCTTTATAGTCACCCAGTTACGTTGTGACGTTTGATACACCCAAAGCATTCCTACGGCATCCAGGAGTTGCACAATCTGATGGTCTAAGGAAATGATACTTGACATTAGAAAAGCTCTAGCAGATGAACCACACGATCTGGTGCTATGCTTAGGATTGGGTCTTGTCCATCACATCATTCTCCTAATGATGTGATCCCGTTATCAACAACATCCAATGTCCATGGCCAGGAAACCATGACCATCTATCGATCAACGAGCTAGTCAACTAGAGGCTTACTAGGGACATCGTGTGGTCTATGTATTCACACATGTATTACGGTTTATGGTTAATACAATTATCATGAACAAGGAAATATAATAATAACCATTTTATTATTGCCTCTAGGGCATATTTCCAAAAGCTCTAGCATGCATGAAATTTTTACAGATGGATTCATTGGGATTTTCTGATCAATTTTCATATATAAATTATTTCATCAGACTTACAGATTAATTTATATGAATTTTTTAGTTTTCAGAATTTTCTGTATTTATTAAAAATCCTTAAATGCATTTATTGCGTTAGCCATGCGCCAGCATGACGTCAGCCTGGTCAACCAACCGCTCTGGGTCAAACCTGACCAGTGGGACCCACTAGTAAGTGACCTAGTCGCTAAGCAGGGTCAAATCTCGCGCTGACTGGGGTTTGATCCACTTGCGGGGCCCACTATCAGTGGCTAACGGCTAACTAACAGCAGGGATTAGCACTAATGACACAACCACGTCAGCACCGGCCGGACTTTCACCGGCGATGACCATCCCGACGGCGGATGCTCGCAGGAGTTGCTCCTCTGGCAATCATTGGACACGCGGGAGGGTGCTAACGGACGCGCGGAGCGAGCCACACCCATCCTAGCCGATGGGATGGCACGAGGCGGACTATAGCGTCGCCGGCGATGACGGCTACGGCGGCCGGAGCTCGGGCCATCACCGGCTCGAGGCTGTGGGCTGCGTACGGGGGAGCTAGTGGCGGCTACGGGCTCCTGCGACAGCCCTGAGCAGGATGACGTGCTCGGCGGCAAGCCTTGGGGGATCCAGCCATAGTGGCTCGCTCGCTCACGGCGGCCGGAGTTCGGCCGAGGATGGCCGCGACGCTACAAGAGGGGAACGGTAACGGGGCTAGGGGAGGAGGACTGGGGCCTCACCGTGGAGCTTCTGGTACCGGTGGCATGGTCGGGGACGCGCTGAGGTTGGCGAATCGACCGGCGAGGCCCATCGGTGCCGAGGATGAAGACGGCGGTGCTCATGGCTCCACAGGGCATCCGGGCTCCCGATGCTTGTCAAGGATGAAGAAGAAGACGCTGCGGCTCCTCTGGACTCAACGACGGCAGCTAGGGGTGGTTGGGTTATGCTAACGACGGCGGCGCATCCTCTGCTCCGCGGGGAAGAAGAGAGAACCGGGGGGGAAGAAAGAGCAAGAGGGAGAGGAGAAGATGGACACGAGGCGAGGGCGTCACGCTGGCGCTCTCATCGGCCTCCAACGGCAAGCAGCCAGGCAAGAGGTGGCCGACAGGTGGCCGCGGGCGCCGGGCACACGCCCTCGTCCCTCTGGCTGAAGCTGGAAGATGACTGCCATGGTCCCGTGGGCTGGGCCGATTCCCTAGGCTGCTAGGCAAGGTTGCCTCCTTTTTTTATTTTGTTCTTTTTTCTATTTTCTGTTATTTGATTTGTTTTAGTTTAGACACTAAAACATCTTATAAAAATATGAAACTTTTTCTAGGCACTAAAGGAAATATTCCAAATGCCCTAGCCAAGTTTCAAATTTATTGGATCTATTAAATTATTTATAGTATTTTATAACTCTAATTCAAATATTTATTTATTTAATTCAATAAACAAAAATGACTTTGAAAATATGAATCACCTCTATTTGATGCTTCCACATTTTTTGAGAAATAATGAACATTTTAGAAGGCCTGTAACACCCTGTTACGCCTGGCGGGATCTAGACTGGCCCCACAGACAACACTAGTCTTTCCTGCGCACTTTGTCCTCACTCGTGCGCACCCGGGTCCAACTTCCCGGTGAGTCACCCATCCTAGAATCGCTCCAAGCCAAGCACGTTGTACCATGCGGTGCGCCATGACGGGCGACACACGCCATGCACCACATGCCCGTGCACCTGACCCGCGCATGCCAATGTAACCGCAAGGGTCAGCTCTGATACCAATTGTAACACCCTGTTATGCCTGGCGGGATCTAGACTGGCCCGATGGGCCAACACTAGTCTCTCCAGCGCACTTTGTCCTCACTCGGGCGCACCCGGGACCAACTTTCCGGTCGGTCACCCATCCTAGAATCGCTCCAAGCCAAGCACGCTTAACTTTTGAGTTCTTTTCGAGTGAGCGCCCGGAAAAGAAGGAATTCCTTGTTGACATGAGTAGTCTATCATTCCTATTAAGCCAGGCTCACACAAGGCTACTTTGGTTCATTGAAAAATATTTTTGTTGAACCTATTTGAATTCAAATAATGCCAGGGTTGATCATTCCCATTTCAAGTTTGAAGAAATTTTAAACAAGATGCAATCACAAGCATGGATCATAGTGCATGCTAAACCTAGGGTTCTGACAGGGGCAGTGCCCGAGTGCCGGTTGCCCATGGACTCGTCTACGTCCGTCTGGCCCTTGGTTGCTGAGAAGCCTCTAGAGCCTTCTACTCCTCGCGCTGCCATCTCTCAGGAGGGGCCGCCCGCGGTCGTGGAGGCGACTCCTCCGGAGGGGCTCTTGGTGCTCCTGCCGCGTGGTCTTCACGTGCTAGATGAAGTTCAAGATGCCCTCGTGGGTGCTGACGATCGCCTCGCGAGCGGGCTTCTGGGGCTCCTATATGGATGGCTCCGGGCCAATGCCTCTGTCGTCGCGTCTTTTGGCCAAGCCAAGGCCGCCATGGCGAGGAGCGAGGAGGAGGCCGCATCGGACAAAGCAGCCCTTGAGGCGGCGCTAGCCAGCGTGGCATCTGCCGAAGGATGTCGCAACTAGGTGGAGTCCCACCTGAAGGCCCTTCAAGAGGAGAAATCCATGCTCGAGGAAGAACTGCGTGGGCAGTGGGAGGCCCTCGAGTCCTGCAAGGCCCAGCTCGCTGACCGGGACTCTGAGCTGTCCCGGGCGAAAGCCAATGGTGCCGCGGTGCAAGGGTGTTTGGAGGCACGGGAGAAGGAGGTAACCCTAGAGAAGGTCGGGCTCGAAGCCGCGGAAAAGGGTTTAGCCGAGGCCGAGAGTGGAAAGGCCGCGGAGCTCAGTGCCCTTCCCTCGATTGAGCTCGGGCTTTGCCGAGCACTCCACTCCCTCTGTCGAGAACGGCTTGAGGAACCCTGGTGGCTCCTGAGAGAGGCTACGCGGAGCTCGCTTCAAGGTTCGTCGAGGCGTTTGAAGGCGCCATCCCCAAGGTGGAAGGGGTCTTGGACAGAGAGTGTCACGACCTCTTCTCTAAGGCCACGACGCGCGTCTTTAGCCATCTTCACCTCCACGAGCCAGGGTTCGACTCTGACTCTATGATCCACCTAGTTGCCCCCAGAGTCCGCAGCGGTGCTGCGGGAACAATGAAGGCTGCCATGGAGAAGCTGGTGAAGAGGTTCACCCGCGTCACCATTAAACCGTCCCCTGAAACAGCATAAGTTAGTGGCAAGGAGGACGATGTCGGTGATGTCGACGACGAGCTCTCTGTGGACGGGGCGAGTGGTGGCGAAGGGTCCTCCTGATTCCCCTTTCGTGTTTGTTTCCTGCATCATTCGACATGCCTCTTGGAGGCATTAAATTAGTTGTATTCGAAAAAACTTTAATGCTTGTAATAATTGTCGAACTACATGATTGCCCTCTTCGCCTTGTGTCCTTCTAGCTTGTTGTGTCTCTCTGCGTCGGCCGGGCCCGGTCCCGTTCATACCTCAGCCGCCGTTGGGGATGACCGGATCACCAAGGACGGTCCCAAGGGGTGAGGGGCTATGGGGCCAGTGAGGCCCTTGAGTGGGGATGCTCGGAGGTCCCCTGTTTAATTTGGAAGCTTTGAACACCTTATGCTCTGCGTCGGCAGGGCTCGGCCCCGCGCATACCTCGGCCGCCGTTGGGGCTAACCGAATCACTAAGGATGGTCCCAAGTGGTGAGGGGCTACGGGGCCAATGTGGCTCCCGAGTCGCGATTCTCATGAGTCCCCCTTGACGTATGAGCTCTAGTGTCCTCCTTAATGTTTTGAGCTTGAGCGCACTGAGCTCTGCTCGGCAGGGCACGGCCTTGCTCATTTGTAAGCAGCCACCGGGGCCGACCGGATCACCAAGGATGGCCCCGAGGAGCGAGGGGCTACGGAGCCAGTGAGGCTCCTGCGCCATGTATGCTCAGGAGTCGCCCTTGACGTACGAGCGGCTCCCATACCTTTCCGAAGAGTGTCGGTAGTAGCCCCCATGCAGTCCCCTCACATGCACATCTCAGGGAATGTAGTGAAGTGGGGCCACAAGGAGCCTTCCTGAGGTTGGATGCACCGCTGGGGCACCCTCGGTTGTTTCTCCCCAGCACTATGCATAGGGCTTCCACATTGCGTGGTCATAGGCATTGGTGGGCAGTGTTAACTTCTCCACCAATAGAGGGCTATGGCTTCCACATCACGTGGGCATAGCCATTGGTGGGCAGTGTTGACTTCTCCGCCAGCACAGGGCTATGGTTTCCACATTGTGTCGGCATAGCCATTGGTGGGTAATGTTGGTCTCTGCCTGCACGGGGCTGTGGCTGCCGAATTGCGTGGGAGGGAACCCATCCGTGTCCTCGAGGGGCTCCGATCATTTACAACCCATTGAGTTCGTACGCGTGGCTGGCACAGTAGAACTGGGAGGTGTATTTGGTAGCACACGAGGGCGCTTTGGCCTCGTGAGGTCCTTACCTCAAGGTGGGTTGCGCCTGAGTCTTCTTGTTGACGGCTTCATATGGGGTCTTGGGGTATTCATCGCAGCCTACGCCTAGCATCCTCCCTAAGGCCATGGGAGGGTCAAGCACCAGTGACCCTAGGAGATGAAGTGAACGACACTGGCCCACATAAACAGAGCTCAGTCACTAGATTTTTTGATGCTGCAAGGATGCACCCGAGCATAGTCGCCGTGCCAGCCCTCTCATGAGGTGGCCAAAGGTGGGGCCCCTTGGGAGTGACGACATTCACACTGGCCAAATGCCGTGCCAGCAAGGTAAACCATTAGGAAGTAGGTTGCATGCATGGAAAAACTACTGAAATATGAGTAAACGTGGCGGCTGAAGGGGTACGCCCTAGTTGCCATAGGACGGCATGGCCCGGCACGCGCCTTTAAACGAAACAAGCCAAAAAGTTACCTGGCACGGATCAACAAAAAGTCACATGGCGGCCATGCCGTTGAAGAGCCGAAGCTGTAGTTGTAGCCTGATCTTGTGCGTGCACGAGCACGGCCCTCATGGGCCCGTCGTCTCCTTGGGCCCAGGACCCATGCTTGGCCTGGGTATCTCCTCCAACTCCTCGCCCTGTCTCGGCAGGCAGGGCGCGAGCATGGCCCGAGCAAGACGCTGGGACGTGACTCCGGTGTTTGCTAGTCTGATAGGCATGCAGACGTAGTCGTTCGGGTAAGCCCACCCGTGTTCAGCGCGCATTGGCCAAATCGGCCCTGGGACGAGGTCCTATTGATGGCGATCGTGTTGACACAGGCGCGCGGCCGATCGACTGGGTCGACCATAGAGACTGCGATTGGTGGTGTAGGGCAGCCCCTTCCTTGCCCGGTATGTGCCTCCTAAAGTTCCCTAATCACCTCGATGACCAATTCTTGAGAGCTTGGCGCCTCGTGCCGTGCCCCTGGTTCTGACAGCCGTGCGTTAGGACACACCTTGAGGTTGTGCCCGAATGCCTCCCTTGTCTGACCAGCCAAGCCGGGTGCCTCCCGGGCGGAAGCCCCCGTGCCTGACCCAAGGGGAG
This sequence comes from Hordeum marinum, assembly GCA_022496015.1. Taxonomy (NCBI): domain Eukaryota; kingdom Viridiplantae; phylum Streptophyta; class Magnoliopsida; order Poales; family Poaceae; genus Hordeum; species Hordeum marinum. Next base: position 239,228,674 of record CM039677.1, read on the forward strand.
CGTCGAGCGTGCCTTCCTATGTGAGGGGAGGGGTGGCCTCGTCCCTGAATGCAGAGCACTAGGTCTGTTCCTTGGAGGTTCCAACCCCCTAATGCTCCGTGAGGCTATAGGATCAGAAGTAGTGCTAGAGGGTGGGTGATTAGACTACTTGACCAAATAAAAATCTACTTTTTTTCAATTTTAGTTCTTGGCAGATTTGAGCATTCATAGTATGTCAAGTACACCCTACACATGCATGTCTACGAGTATTGCAGCGGAAAGTACAGACAAGCATGTAAGTAAATAGAGGGTAGGAAGATCAAATGCAATTGGTGACACGATGATTTTTCCCGTGGTTCCAATAGGTGGCGCTATCGTACATCACATTCATGGAGTCTTCAACCCACAGAGGGTAACGGTCGCGAGAGTCCACCGAGGGCTCTACCCACAGAGGGTTCCACGAAGAAGCAACCTTGACTATACCATGACGTCCTACGTCCACGGAGGACTAGCCTTACTTGGGTAGATCTTCACGAAGTAGGCGATCTCCCTGCCCTTAAAAACTCCTTGGTTCACTCCACAACATGAAGTAGGAGGCTCCCAAGCGACACCTAACCAATCTAGGAAGCACCACCCTCCAAAAGGTAATAGGCTCGATAATGTCGATGAACTCCTTGCTCTTGCGCTTCAAGATGATAGACTCCTCAACACACAATCACTCTCTCACAGATTTGGCTTGGTGGGAGAGATGGAATTGGTGGAAAGCAACTTGGGTAGGATAGAGATCAAGATTCATATGGTAGGAATGGAATGGCATGATCTCAACACATGCGTAGGTGGCTCTCTCTCAGAAAATCTATAGGTATGAGTGGGGAACTATTCTGAGCGCTTCTCTTATGAGTGAGTGGTGGTGGAGGGGTATATACTTCCCTCTCCAAAAATCCAACCATTACAAAAAAATGACCAACTCGGTGACACCGATGTGTTAATCTTGGTGGTATCGAAGTGACCAAAAGGTAGCAATTTTGAATCTCGGTGAGACCGACATACGAATCTCGGTTGCCCCGATAAGGTGACCAACGGTTAGATTGCCCATTCTTGGTAACGCCGATCCAACAATCTCGGAGGGATCAAAATTGTGAACTTGCCTAACAGAAAGTTGGCATCCTAACTCAGAGGCACCGAATGCTAAATCGGTTGCACCGACAAGCTAGGGTTTGGCTGGGTCTGTCTAGGGTTTGGAATCGTGGCATGGAGTGTAGAATGTTGGTTGCACCAATTTTGAGTATTTTTCTTGTACATACTTTTGTGGAAGAGCTTGTGGGTGTATGTGGTTACTATCACTTGTGCACGTATGAGTATTTGTTCACCAACAAAACCTTACCCCCTTTTAATAGTATTGGATTCCCTATGGACTCAAAGTGATTTCTCACAAATGTAAAATGTAGAGTCCTTTGCTTGAAGCTTGGTCAATGCTATTCCTTGCATCTTGGGGAATTCCACAATCCTTTTGCCAACACATCATTGTAATTTTCATGAAACATACTTAGTGGAAACATTAGTTCAATGACATATATGTTGTTATTAATTGCAAAAACCACCAAGGAGCAAATGTGCTTACATTCTCCCCCTTTTTGGTAACTGATGACAATATGTACATCAAAGCTTCGACATATGATATAATCAATGAATATTATCGTCGCTTTGAGAAGTATGTGATAAGCAAGAGCTCCCCCTAAATTTATGCATTATTTTTTAATTTACGTTTGAATGCAAATGGACAATCGATTAGGTACATGGGGCACTTCTTCCATGCCACATACATCTTGGTGGTGTGCGAGAGTAATAAGAGTTAACAACATACCACAACACATCAATCAAAGTGAATGATCATCACATAACCATCAAATGAAAGGAAATAGTAGCAACTCACATAACAACGTATGATGAAACACAACACAAAAATATCTCACATCAAACCAAAATAGCCAAATGTTTTGTAAAACCAGCAATAAAAAAAGACTAAAAGCAAGACGCTCTCTCACTCGAAGCCTAGATCTATATACAACTTCTCCCCCTTTGGCAACAAGTTACCAAAAAGTTCAAAGAGATATAGTTAATCGATCTATGACTGATCTCCTCCGGTCGTTGATGTTAGAGTTGAGAGAACTGCGTCGGCGAAGACTTCCGCTAAAGTCCTGGATACTGGAGTCACTAGAGCTGATGGAGCAGATGTCACTATAGCTGGAGCACAAGATGAAGGCCTCGTCTATAGAGCTGGTACTATAGGAGTCCTAGCCTTAGTCATGAACTGGGCAGTCATCCTGTCAGGTGCAATATCCTCCTCATCATCAGAAGACTCGGACTCTGAAGAGGTGCGATGGATTGGGGCTTCATCAACTTCCTTCTTGAGCTCATTGACTATCTTAGTCAGCCCATCTACCTTGTCATTCAGAGTTTTCACTCTATCATAAATAATGTTCGCAAGGCTCTCATGAGCTTCCATGATGGGATGGATTTCCTTCTTAATATCCATGACAGTGGTGATCAAAAGATCCATCTGCTTGTTCTTGGACCTGGGAACCTGAGCACTAGTGGCTCGAGCTGCCTTAGCTTCAGCTTCTGTGTGTGCTTGAGCTACAACTGTTGTGGGATGGTCTGGGTCCATCACCACAATGTTGTCCTCTAGATCTGGCTGAAGTGGCAAGTGTGGACTATCTAGAGCAAAAATGTGCTTCTCAATGTGAGAGTTGATAAGCATCTGAATGTAGGGCGCGTAGCAGCAAGAAAGCTTCTGATTAGCAGCAACCCTCTTCACTGTTTGTACTATTAAGTCCATCACTCGAATCCTGGTGTGACGATCATGATGGATGAGCATGTTGATGGAGTATCCAAGAATCATCTTCTCATCTCTAGACTTGGGCATAAAGGTATGCCTCAGGATAGTGTTCATGGTACGAGGCCTGGTTGGAGGAAGTAGATAGGCCTTGTGAGATTGCACTTTATCTACAGGGATAGGATTATACATATCCTTCGTGGAGTTGTGGCTCTCCTTGGATTCTGAGTAGACATCCAAATCTCCATCCTAAACCTCTGGGACTCCTAAGATGGTAGCCCACTCATCAATAGTACTCATATCTTGCTCATTCAACCATCCAAACAATCCTGCCATCTCCATAAAAATGAGCAGTGGAGTAGAACTGCATGATCATCTCATCGTTCCAAGCAGTGAACTCCTTCCCAACAAATTTATCAATGTCAATGAAGTGGCAATTGTCTTGGACACATGGAAAGTAATCTTTGTTATCCTTGATATACTTCCAATCGACATATCTCATGTCGCTCACAGCTGGACTTTTGCCAAGCAAAACTGTCTCATAGAAGTCTTGTTGTTCCTTGGTGTAAAACCTGTAATCAACATCAATCTTTCTCCATTGGGCATATGGGTCAATTTCTCTCCATGCCCTCAAGCCTGAATCCTTCCTCTTCTTCATATCCTCAGCTACTAGGTGGTTGGCATCATGAACTGGAAGGTGAGGTTTGAGCTTCATTAGCACTGACATAGCATCATCATCATTAGCTTCTCTTAAAGTGGACTTCTTGTTCTTCTCAGTAGCAGGTATATCTCTGGTAGTCCTCTTGGACTTCTGTACATCAACTTTCTTGGGAGCAGCTTTGGTGCTCTTGGAGGGGCCTGGCTTGGGCATAGCATCAGCCAAAAGTTTCTTCGCTTTCTTCATAGGAGGCCCCTCAGCAAAAGGTTCCTCCTCTTCCTCCTCGGTAGCAGCAGCAGGAGCCTCCTCTGGATCCTCAAACATAGAGGTAGGCCTGCCCTACACACAAATGATCCCGTTCCTGGCAGTCTTCTTCTCTCCTGCCTTCTTAGGCAAAGATTTACTTGGAATCTCAACATACATGGTTGCCCTAGCACTCTCATGTGCTCTGAAGGTCTCTGTATTGGAAATATGCCCTAGAGGCAATAATAAATTAGTTATTATCATATTTCCTTGTTCATGATAATCGTTTATTGTCCATGCTATAATTGTATTGATCGGAGACTTAAATGCATGTGTGGATACATAGACAAAACCATGTCCCTAGTATGCCTCTAATGGACTAGCTCGTTGATCAAAGGATGGTTAAGGTTTCCTAGCCATGGACATGAGATGTCATTTGATAACGGGATCACATCATTAGGAGAATGATGTGATGGATAAGACCCAAACTACAAACATAGCATATGATCGTGTCAGTTTATTGCTACTGTTTTCTGCATGTCAAGTATATGTTCCTATGACCATGAGATCATGCAACTCACGGATATCGGAGGAGTGCCTTGTGTGTATCAAACGTCGCAACGTAACTGGGTGACTATAAAGGTGCTCTACAGGTATCTCCGATGGTGTCTGTTGAGTTGGCATGGATCGAGACTGGGATTTGTTACTCCGTGTGACGGAGAGGTATCTCAGGGCCCACTCGGTAATACAACATCACAACAAGCCTTGCAAGCAATGTGGCTAAGTGTTAGTCACGGGATCTTGTATTACGGAACGAGTAAAAAGACTTGCCAGTAACGAGGTTGAACTAGGTATGGAGATACCGACGATCGAATCTCGGGCAAGTAACATACCGAAGAACAAAGGGAACGTTATACGGGATTAACTGAATCCTTGACATAGAGGTTCTACCGATAAAGATCTTCGTAGAATATGTAGGAACCAATGTGGACGTCCAGGTCCCGCCATTGGTTATTGACCGTAGAGGTGTCTCGGTCATGTCTACATAGTTCTCGAACCCGCAGGGTCTGCACACTTAAGGTTCGGTGACGTTTCGGTAGTGTAGAGTTATGTATGGTGGTGACCGAAGGTTGTTCGGAGTCCTGGATGAGATCCCGGATGTCACGAGGAGCTCCGGAATGGTCCGTAGGTAAAGATTCATATATAGGATGTCCCAGTTTGGTCGCCGGAAAAGTTTCGGGCTCATCGGTAGTGTACCGGGAGTATCGGTAGTGTACCAGGAGTGCCGGTAGTGTACCGGGGGACCTCCGGGAGGGGTATTTCGACCCCAAGAGGTCCATGGGCTGTGGGAGAATAATAACCAGCCCTTAGTGGGCTGGGAAAACAGCCACAAAGGCCCATGGCGCAGGAGAGAAAGTCCTAAAGCAAAAAGTGGAAAATCAGCCAATAGGAGGCAATCCTACTCCAACTAGGATTGGAGGTGAAGTAGGATTGCTCCCACCTCCTATTTCGGCCGACCCAAAGGCCTTGGATGCCTCTCCTATCCTCTCCTCCTATATATACTAGTGGATTGGTTGGTTTTTGGACAGAATTTCCGGCCACGTGCTACCCGTTCCACCGGTGCATAGTTTCTCCTCTAGATCGTAGTTCCGCAGTGCTTAGGCGAAGCCCTGCCGGAATTGCTCCACCACCATCACCGGAGCGCCGTCATGCTGCCGGTGAACTCTCTCTCCTCTCCACCTCCTCTTGCTGGATCAAGATGGTGGAGATCGTCATCAAGCTGCACGTGTGCTGAACGCGGAGGTGCCGTCCGTTCGGCGCTAGATCGGAAGGACCGTGATCGAGATCGCGAGACGGTTCGTGATGTGATCACGGAACGGATCGTGATGAGTTTGCGGGATAGATTGTGATCAAGATCGTGAGACAGATCGTGATGAGTTCACGGGACGGATCATGATGTGTTCGCGGGACGGTTCGTGATTGGATCGCGGGACGCTCGGCGATTTGGATCGCGAAGATGTTCGACTACACCAACCGCGTTTCTTAACGCTTCCCGCTTAGCAATCTACAAGGGTACGTAGATCCACTCTCCCTCTCGTAGATGCTCATCACCATGGATAGGTTTGCGTGTGCGTAGGAAAATTTTTGTTTCCCATGCGATGTTCTCCAACAGTGGCATCATGAGCTAGGTTGATGGTTCGATGAGATCTCGAGTAGATCACAAAAGGTTTGTGGGCGTTGATGCTTAGATTGCTTCCTCCCTTGGTCGTATTTTGGTTCAGCGGGATTGTGAGATGAAGCGGCCCGGACCAACATTACTCGTACGCTTACGAGAGACCGGTTCCCTCGACGCAACTTGTTGCCTAGATGGCTTGCGGGTGACAGTTTCTCTCACCTTAGTTGGATCGGATTCGACAAAGGCGGTCCTTGAGAAGGTTGAAAAGCAAACAAGTGTATCACCGTTGTGGTTTATGCGTAGGTGAGAATTGTTCTTTCTAGATACCCGTCGCAGCCACGTAAAACATGCAACAACAATTAGAGGACGTCTAACTTGTTTTTGCAGGGTATGTTGTGATATGATATGGCCAATTACATGATGTGATATATGTGATGTATGAGATGATCATGTGATGTATAGATTATCACGACTTGCATGTCGATGAATACGGCAACCGACAGGAGCCATAGGGTTGTCTTTAATTATTGTATGACCTGCGTGTCAATCATTAAGCGCTATGTAATGCTTTACTTTATCGCTAAACGGTAGCAATAGTAGTAGAAGCATGCAGGGCGTGACAACCTCGATGGCGACACGTTGATGGAGATCATGGTGTCATGCCGGTGACGATGGAGATCATGCCGGTGCTTTCTAGATGGAGATCAAAAGCACAAGTTCATGGCCATATCATGTCACTTATGATTTGCATGTGATGTTAATCCTTTTTATGCACCTTATTTTGCTTAGGACGACAGTAGCATTATAAGGTGATCCCTCACTTAATTAGAAGCTAAATTGTGTTCTCCCCGAGTGTGCACCGTTGCGAAAGTTCGTCGTGTTGAGACACCACGTGATGATCGGGTGTGATAGACTCTACGTTCACATACAACGGGTGCAAGCCAGTGTTGCATATGCAGAACACTCGGGTTAAACTTGACGAGCCTAGCATGTACAGACATGGCCTCGGAACACAAGAGACCGAAAGGTCGAACATGAGTCATACAGTAGATATGATCAACATGATGATGTTCACCATTGCAGCCACCTCAACTCACGTGATGATCGGACTTGAGTTGGTGAATTTGGATCATGTATCACTCGAATGATCGGAGGGATGTCAATTTGAGTGGGAGTTCTTAAGTAATATGATTAATTGAACTCATTATCATGAACATAGTCAAAGTGTCTTTGCAAATTACTAGCTCGCGCTGTAGCTCCCTTGTATTTTTATATGTTCCTAGAGAAATAGAATTGAAAGATGTTGGTAGCAAAATTGCGGACTGGGTCCGTGATCTGAGGATTGTCCTCATTGCTGCACAGAAGGCTTATGTCCTTAATGCACCGCTCGGTGCGCCACCCCATCTAGCGTCGTCTGTAGATGTTGTGAACATTTGACAGGCACGTTTCGATGACTACTTGATAGTTTAGTGCGTCATGCATTACGGCTTAGAATTGAGGCTCCGAAACGTTTTGAACGTCACGAAACATATGAGATGTTCTAAGAGCTGAGATTGTGATCTCAGGCTCGTGCCCGAGTTGTGAGATATAGGATCTCCAACGAGATTCTTTGCCTGCAAGATGAAAGAGAATAGCTCAATCGTTGAGCATGTGCTCAGACTGTCTGGGTACTACAATCGCTTGAATCGAGTGGGAGTTGATCTTCCAGATAAGATAGTGATTGATGTAGTTCTCCAAGTCACTGTCACTGAGCTACTAGAACTTGGTGATTAACTATAAAATGCCAGGGAAAGAAATGTTGATCCCTGAGCTGTTCGCGATGTTTGACACCGCGAAGGTAGAAATCAAGAAGGAGCGTCAAGTGTTGATGGTTAATCAAACCACTAGTTTCGAGAAGGGCAAGAGCAAGAAGGGAAACTTCATGGATAGCAAGTCAGTTGCTGCTCCAGTGAAGCAACCCAAAGTTGAACTCAAACCCGAGACTAAGTGCTTCTGTTATGAGGTGAGCGGTCGTTGAAGCAGAACAACCCTAGATACTTGGTAGATAAGAAGGCTGGCAACATTAAAGAAGTATATTTGATATACGAGTTATTAATGTGTACCTTGCTAGTACTCTTAGTAGCACCTGGGTATTGGATACCGGTTCGGTTGCTAAATGTTAGTAACTCGAAATAAAAGCTACGGAATAAACGGAGAACTAGCGAAGGGTGAGGTGACGATATGTGTTGGAAGTGTTTCCAAGGTTGATGTGATCAACATTGCACGCTCTCTCTACCTTCAGGATTAGTGACGAACCTAAATAAATGTTATTTGGTGTTTTGCGTTGAGCATGAACATGATTAGATCATGTTTATTGCAATACGGTTATTCATTTAAGTTAGAGAATAATGGTTATTCTGTTTACATGAATAATACCTTCAATGGTCATGCACCCAGTGAGAATGGTTTGTTGAAATCTTGATCGTAGTAGTACACATGTTCATAACATTGATGTCAAAAGATACAAAGTTAATAATGATAGTACCACATACTTGTGGCACTGCCGCTAAATGTCATATTGGTATAAAGAGCATGTAGAAACTCCATGCTAATGGATATTTGGACTCATTCGATTTCGAATCGGTTGAGACATGCGAACCATGCCTCTTGGGCAAGATGACTAAAGGACCCCATTGGATGGAGCGGGCAAGTGATTCATTGGAAATGATACATGTTGATGTATGCAATCTAGTGAGTCTTGTAGCGTGCAGTGGATATCGTTATTTTCTTACCTTCACTGATGATTTGAGTAGATATAGTGTATATTTACTTAATGAAACACAAGTCTGAATCGTTTGAAAGGTTCAAGCAAATTCAGAGTGAAGTTTAAAGATCATCGTGACAAGAAGATAAAAATGACCGCAATATGATCGTGGAGGTGAATATCTGAGTTACGAGTTTGGCATACAACTTAAGACAACGTGAAATTTGTTTCACAACTTACGCCACCTGGAACACCATGGTGTGATGGTTTGTCCGAACATCATAGTCATGCTCTATTGATATAGTGCATACTGTGATGTCTCTTATCGTTTTACTACTATAATTTTTGGGGTTATGCATTAGAGACAACTACATTCACTTTAAATAGGGCATCATCTAAATCCGTTGAGATGACACCATGTGAATTATGGTTTGATAGAAACCTAAGCTGTCATTTCTTAATATTTGGGGCTGTGACACTTGTGTGGAAAATGTTTTCACCTAATGAGGTCGAACCCAAGGCGGACAAATGCATCTTCATAGAATACCCTAAGATCAGTTGGGTGAACCTTCAATCTCAGATCCTAGTGCAAAGTGTTTGTTGCTTAAACGGATCCTTTCTCGAGGAAATGTTTCTCTCGAAAGAATTGAGTGGGAGGAAGATAGAACTTGATGAGGTTGTTAAACCTTTGTTCAGCCAGAGAGTAGCGCAGCGCAGAAAGATGTTTCTGTGAAGCCTACGTTAGTTGAAGAGGAAGTTAATGATGATGATCATGAAGCTTCAGGATCAAGTTACTATCAAACTTCATAGGTCGACAAGGATGTGTACTGCTCCTAAGTGGTACGACAACTCTGTCTTGGAGATCATGTTGTTGGACAACGATGAACCTACGAGCTATGGAGAAGCGATGATGGGCCCGGATTTTGACAAATGGTTAGAGGCCATGAAATCCGAGATAGGATCCATGTATGAAAACCAAGTATAGACTTTGGTAGACTTGCTCGTTAGACGACAGGTCGTTGAGTACAAATGGACCTTTAGAATGAAGACAGACACTGATGGTGAATGTCACCATTTGTAAAGCTCGACTTGTTGCAAAGTTGTTTGTGACAAGTTCAAGGAGTTGACTGCGATGAGGCTTTCTCACTCGTAGCGATGCTAAAAGTTTGTTGGAATTATGTTAGCAGTTGCTGCATTTTCAATTATGAAATCTGGCAGATGGATGTCAAAACATCGTTTCCTTAACGGTTTACTTAAGGAAAGGTTGTATGCGATACAACCAGAAGGTTTTGTCAGTCCTAAGGATGCTAAAAGACGAGCAAGCTTCAGTGATCCTTCTATGGACTGAAGCAAGCATCGAGGAGTTGGAATATACACTTTGATGAGGTGATCAAAGTTTTTGTAGTTTATACAAAGTTTATGAGAAACTTGTATTTGCAATAAAATGAGTGGGAGCACTATAGAGTTTCTGATAAGTATATGTGGTTGACATATTGTTGATCGGAAATAATGTAGAATTTCTAGAAGGCATAAAAGGTTGTTTGAAAAGTGTTTTTCAAAGGAAGACCTGGATAAAGCTACCTAATTGTTGAGCATCAAAATCTATAGAGATAGATCAAGATGCTTGATGAGACTTTCAATGAGTGCATACCTTGACAAGATTTTGAAAGAGTTCAAAATGGATCAGCCAGAGAAATAGTTCTCGTCTGATTTGTAAGGTGTGAAGTTGAGTGAGACTCAAAGCTCGACAACGGCAGAAGAAAGAGAAAGGGCGAACGTCGTCCCCTATGCCTTAGCCATAGGCTCTATATTATGCCATGCTGTGTACCGCACCTATGTGTACCTTGCCATGAGTCTGTCAAGGGGTACAAGAGTGGTCCAGGAGTGGATCACTGGACAGCGGTCGGAATTATCCTTAGTAACCAGAGGACTAAGGAAATGTTTCTTGATTATGGAGGTGATAAAGAGTTCGTCGTAAAGAGTTACGTCGATGCAAGCTTTAACACCTATCCGGATGACTAGTAGTAGCAATCTGGATACGTATAGTGGAGCAGCCATTTGGAAATAGTACCAAGTGGAGTGTGGTAGTAGTGTTTACGGTTCGACATAGAGATTTTCAAAGTACACACGGATCTGAATATCGCAGACCCGTTGACTATAAGACCTCTCTCACATGCAAAGCATGATCGAGCCCCAAAACTCATTGGGTGTTAGATTCATAACAATGCGAATCACATGGTGATGTGAACTAGATTATTGACTCTAGTGCAAGTGGGAGACTATTGGAAATATGCCCTAGAGGCAATAATAAATTAGTTATTATCATATTTCCTTGTTCATGATAATCGTTTATTATCCATGCTATAATTGTATTGATCGGAGACTTAAATGCATGTGTGGATACATAGACAAAACCATGTCCCTAGTATGCCTCTAATGGACTAGCTCGTCGATCAAAGGATGGTTAAGGTTTCCTAGCCATGGACATGAGATGTCATTTGATAACGGGATCACATCATTAGGAGAATGATGTGATGGATAAGACCCAAACTACAAACATAGCATATGATCGTGTCAGTTTATTGCTACTGTTTTCTGCATGTCAAGTATATGTTCCTATGACCATGAGATCATGCAACTCACGGATATCGGAGGAGTGCCTTGTGTGTATCAAACATCGCAACGTAACTGGGTGACTATAAAGGTGCTCTACAGGTATCTCCGATGGTGTCTGTTGAGTTGGCATGGATCGAGACTGGGATTTGTTACTCCGTGTGACGGAGAGGTATCTCAGGGCCCACTCGGTAATACAACATCACAACAAGCCTTGCAAGCAATGTGGCTAAGTGTTAGTCACGGGATCTTGTATTACGGAACGAGTAAAAAGACTTGCCAGTAACGAGGTTGAACTAGGTATGGAGATACCGACGATCGAATCTCGGGCAAGTAACATACCGAAGAACAAAGGGAACGTTATACGGGATTAACTGAATCCTTGACATAGAGGTTCGACCGATAAAGATCTTCGTAGAATATGTAGGAACCAATGTGGACGTCCAGGTCCCGCCATTGGTTATTGACCGTAGAGGTGTCTCGGTCATGTCTACATAGTTCTCGAACCCGCAGGGTCTGCACACTTAAGGTTCGGTGACGTTTCGGTAGTGTAGAGTTATGTATGGTGGTGACCGAAGGTTGTTCGGAGTCCCGGATGAGATCCCGGATGTCACGAGGAGCTCCGAAATGGTCCGGAGGTAAAGATTCATATATAGGATGTCCCAGTTTGGTCGCCGGAAAAGTTTCGGGCTCATCTGTAGTGTACCGGGAGTATCGGTAGTGTACCAGGAGTGCCGGTAGTGTACCGGGGGACCTCCGGGAGGGGTATTTCGACCCCAAGAGGTCCATGGGCTGTGGGAGAATAATAACCAGCTCTTAGTGGGCTTGGAAAACAGCCACAAAGGCCCATGGCGCAGGAGAGAAAGTCCTAAAGCAAAAAGTGGAAAATCAGCCAATAGGAGGCAATCCTACTCCAACTAGGATTGGAGGTGAAGTAGGATTGCTCCCACCTCCTATTTCTGCCGACCCAAAGGCCTTGGCTGCCTCTCCTCTCCTCTCCTCCTATATATACTAGTGGATTGGGTGGTTTTTGGACAGAATTTCCGGCCACGTGCTACCCGTTCCACCGGTGCATAGTTTCTCCTCTAGATCGTAGTTCCGCAGTGATTAGGCAAAGCCCTGCCAGAATTGCTCCACCACCATCACCGGAGCGCCGTCATGCTGTCGGTGAACTCTCTCTCCTCTCCACCTCCTCTTGCTGGATCAAGATGGTGGAGATCGTCATCAAGCTGCACGTGTGCTGAACGCGGAGGTGCCGTCCGTTCGGCGCTATATCGGAAGGACCGTGATCGAGATCGCGAGACGGTGCGTGATGTGATCACGGAACGGATCGTGATGAGTTCGCGGGATAGATCGTGATCAAGATCGTGAGACAGATCGTGATGAGTTCACGGGACGGATCATGATGTGTTCGCGGGACGGTTCGTGATTGGATCGCGGGACGCTCGGCGATTTGGATCGCGAAGATGTTCGACTACACCAACCGCGTTTCTTAACGCTTCCCGCTTAGCGATCTACAAGGGTACGTAGATCCACTCTCCCTCTCGTAGATGCTCATCACCATGGATAGGTTTTCATGTGCGTAGGAAATTTTTTGTTTCCCATGCGACGTTCCCCAACACTCTGCAGGAGCATAAAGTTTGCTGACCACCCTCCTAGATGAGTTGGCCTCATTAGCATCCTTGCTTGCAGCCTTCTCTTGCTTCTTAGCAAGAACCTCTTTCGGGACAAAACCAGAATCCTCTTCCTCTGAGTTGACTCTCTTCTTTGACCCTGTGAATAGAGTATAGAAGAGTAGAATAGGATAAGTCATCACAAAATGCAGATATTCTTGAAAGTTTGAACAAAAGATTTTCCAAGTTTGGCAGAGTGAGGCAGAAATTTCGGTCACACCAAGACAGACAACCTACTTTCCAGGAACTTGGCAGCATTTACTGTCAGACCAAAAACGAGACTCGCTTCCACCGACGTGTTCTCATTGTGGCAGAAATTAAAATCGGTGACACCGATTTTTCCACATCGGTTCTACCGAGATACAAGTGGCGGACGACAAAGCCATAAAAATCGATCATTCGCTACTCTACGGGATTTTTCTTATGGATGGAAAGCTTTCAGATTGTGGCTTATAGATAGAATCAATTTCATATTGCAAGATTTGGACGGGGAGCACAAGAAAAGTTGAATCGATACCCTAGCTTCGCGACGGATCCTCTATGGCAGCGACGACGGTGAAGATGCCCGTCGATGGCGAGATTTCCAAGGGCGGAGGCGCTCGGGAAAGGCAAAGCGATGACAAGGGGGTCCTGTTGCGGCATCTTAGGGTTTGGGGTGCGACGATTGAAGATTGAAATTTCAAACTGTCAGGACCACAACTTATATACCCTTCACTATTGGTGATGCCGATTTGATATTATCTGTGTCACTGAGTTTCACAATTGTCAGTTGACAGGGAAACTCGATGTAACCGAGAATATGAAATCGGTAGTACCGATATTGAAAACCAGATCAACCCTAGGCATTTGGTGAGACCAAGATTTTTCAGTTGTTTCCATCGAGATGCACTTGGGAGGTTTTAATGGTCAGTGCTTGACGATATGGAACTCTGAGTGCTCCTCACACAAAGTGACCGAAAAGTACTTGTTTAAATTTTGTGATGCAACATGAATATAACATGAGATGAGAAAGCATAGATAGCAAAATATGTGGTACTAGGCGTTCTTGTATATCCAATTGGCAAATAAAAATGAAAAGCAAAATAGCAACAATTGGATATCCTCGAATGAGAAAATAAATGCGGACCAACATGCTCACACAATAAGATGTCAAAAGAAATCATGGCAAACATGCAAAAACACAATAGCATCTAACAAGCAGTTTGGCGATGACGGAGTCATCTATATATGAGTATATTGACTTAGGATCCAAGTAAGAATCACTACTGGAATAAGAAGATTTGCCGTCTGCCACATCTTTGCCGTCTGCTAGCGGACGGCAAAGAGTGGCTTTGCCATCAACTAGAAGAAAACAGACGACAAAGATGTGGCGGACGGCAAAGGGTGGCTTTGCCATCAGCAAGCACTTTGTCGTCTGCTAGCAGACGGCAAAAATTCTTTGCTGTCTACTGGCAGACGGCAAAGAGGTGGGGTGGGGCCCAATGGAGGCCAGCTTAGTGCAACGGCCCACCCCACCTCTTTGCAGTCTGCTAGCGGACGACAAAGAGTCTTTGTCATCCGCTAGCGGACAGCAAAGAGGTGGGGTATCTAACGCCCGTTACCCCCTCCTCTCTTCTCTTCTCTTTCCGTGTCTCTCTCTCCCTACCCCCTCCCCAGCCACGGCTGCCGCCGCTCCCGCACCCCGCCACCGCCGCCGCACCCGCCCCCACCCCACCGCCGCTGCTGGACCCTGCCTCCGCCTAGCCACCCTGCCGCCCCCACCCTGCCGCACCCACCCCCACCCCGCCGCCGCACCCTGCCGCCGCCGCCGCACCCCGTCGCCACCGATGCACCCGCCCCCACCCCGCTGCCGTTGCCGCACCCCGCATCTGCTTCCGCACCCGACCGCCGCCACTGCCGCACCCTGCCACCGCCTCGCCCCCCTACCCAGGACGTCGCCCAGGCCGCCCTGCTCGCCGACACCGACGCACCGCCACTGCCACCCCTCGCTGCCTCCGCACCACGATGCCGCCCCAACCCCCACCGGCGGTGAGTTTAGTTTTTTTTCGGTTTTTTTAGATTTTTTTGTTTTTTAGATTTAGGTTTAATTAGTTTACTTTAGTTTATTAGGTTAGAAAAAATAAGTTAGTTAGTTAGTTTTTTCTATTAAGTTAGTTAGTTAGTTCGTTCTTTAGGAGGAGGAGGAGAGGAAATGCAGAAGAAGAAGAAGAGAGAAGAAGAAGAAAAGAAGAAGAAGAAGAGGAGGAGAAGGAGGAGGAGAAGAAGAAGAAGAAGAAGAAGAGGAAGAAGAAGAAGAAGAAAAAAAGAAGAAAAGGAGGAGGAGGAGGAGGAGAAGAAAAGAAGAAGAAGAAGAACGAGAAGAAGAGGAGGCGGAGGAGGAGGAGGAGGAGGAGGAGGAGAAGGAGCAGAAGAGGAAGAAGAAGAAGAAATGGAGTAGAAGAGGAGAAGAAGAAAAGGAAAAAGGAAAACCGGGTCGAGGATCGGCGACAGGGTGTGTCGGCGCCGACGTAACCGGGTCGAGGATTGCGGACACGACACCACTGACACCCCGACCCCCGACACGACACCCCGACACCCCGACACGGCACCCCCGCCCCGACACAACACCCCTACCCCGACATGACAGCATGATCCCCGACACGACATCCCGACCCGGCACCCCCGACCCCGACACAGCACCCCTACCCCGACACGACACCCCCGACACCCCGATCCCGAAAAGGTGCTCTTCGGCCTTCCAGAGGCCGACGGGGTCATATATTTGTGAATTATGAGTTAGGTCATATATTTTTCGATTTTTTTATACAAAACATCATATTTATGTTGATCCAGTGGATTTAAATGTCCAGTTGTTTCTTCGTTGCGAGGGTCTGCTGTTCGACGACCTCCCCACGCGTTCGACGAGCTCCACCCCTGCGTTCGTTGGTGAGTAGAAATGACATCTCCTCCCCCCTTCATTTCCTCCGTTCCGGTCTTCGTGCCGATGAAACTTGCTAGCTATTGGTGTCTTCAATCATCAGTATGCGTGACCACTATGCGTCTCTCGTTCGAAAGGGTTACATCTATAAATATGCATTCATTAGCATATTTATAACCATGATTTTTTTGAATTGTCCAACATTATCCTTGGACAGCCTGAGTATGCATAGATTGGGTTTGTTTTCCCTTATGCTCTGCTCCGGATCCGATGCAGACTTTCGTTAGTGCCTCCGTGTTGTTCTCTGGGTACACATCCTCTCTGCTTATTGCCGAGACGTGTATCAGGAGAACAACGGGGAGGTGCTGCCAAAATTGTGCGTCGGATCCGGAGCAGAGCATGGGAAAACGAACCCAATCTACACATACTCAGGTGGGATTAGGACCTATCTTTACCTACTAGCGTCTAGGTTGCATGGACGTAATAAAACTAACAAACTCTATTAACTAATGAATATGGATTGCTAAATTATGTATATATGTTTTGTGTGTCCAGTAGCTAGGCAAGATGAGTGATCGTTGGTGGATGTACAACAGTCACACTAGTCAGAAAGACATGACCCATGAATGAATAACAAAAACCAAGGAGTTTGTGAGAGTCGCATTTGCAAATGGACAGAAAATAACCTGGTGCCCGTGTGTCGATTGCGACAACTTTAAGAAGAAGTCAGAGTTCGAAATGATCAAACACGTGCAGAAGTGGGGGTTTAATGCCTAATTATATGGTCTGGACATTTCATGGCGAGTCTGCCCAACGTGCCAGAGCTAAGGTCGTTCATCATCGCACCAACGAGCATGGTACCGGGATCGAAGACATGGTGCAAGACTTTGATGATGCTCGGGATTCAGACGATGAGATGGAGGAATCTGCAAAGGCCTTCTATGAAATGTTGGAGTCTTCAAAACGTCCTCTACATGAGCACACTGAGCTTTGTCAGCTGGATGCCATCGCGCAAGTAATGGCTCTAAAGGCTCAGTTCAACCTGGGCAGAGAATGCTACGACGCGATGATGACGATATTTGGACGATTTCTACCCAAAGGCCATGTATTGCCAGCAAACCTGTACCACTCAGACAAAATCCTACGTGTGCTTAATATGCCCTATGATAAGATAGATGCCTGTGAGAATGGATGTGCCTTATTTAGGCATGAGTATGCGGGGTTCAACTATTGTCCCATTTGCAAGTCTTCCAAGTATGTTGTGGTAGACAACGGTATGGGTGAGAAGAGTTATACCAAAATCCCAGTTAATGTTCTTCGGTATATGCCAATCATACCAAGACTTCAACATCTTTTCATGGTCGAAGAGACGGCCAGACAGATGACGTGGCATAAATTGGGCAAAAGAACAGAACTAGATGCAGATGGGAATCCAATGTTGGGACACACTTCAGATGCTTTTGCCTGGAAGCACTTCGATGCATTACATAAGGATAAAGCAGCAAATCCTAGGCATCCACGAGTCGCCATCAGCACGGATGGGTTCAATGTGTTTGGTATGACGGCAACCCAATACAGTTCCTGGTCTAGTGCCTTATGATATCACTCCGTAGCTTTTTGTTATGCAAAGTATTCTTCAATGCAAGCTGGTGATATCACTCATTCAGGACATGGCTATGGGCTGAAGGGCAAATAAATGCTCACCGGGAGGTCTGCCTAGTGCCTTGTTTTGTATTCTTAAAGTAGTCTTTCAGGTATATTTAGCCTATGAGGATTACTAATATTAGTAGTAGCACCTTATTTGAAGGTTAGAGTGCAGTCAAGCTTCCCATTTGGGCATTGTCCCTCGCTCTTCTTGCATGCAAACACAAGCCAAGCTAGCCAGTGAAGTGTCCTTATAGCTAAAGTAGTAGCAGTTGCAGCCATTACAGAACACCTTAAACTTTTCCTTGAACATATATTGAGAGAAATCTAACCATGAGTTCATCATGGATGACGAAGCAGAACAAGCTGTTCGAGAGGGCGCTGGCGACATACAACAAAGACACGCCGGACCGCTGGCAGATCGTGGCGCGGGCAGTGGGTGGTGGAAAGACGGCCGAGGAGGTGAAGAGGCACTACGACGAGCTGCTTCAAGACCAACAAGCACCACATTGAGTCGGCAGGTCGTCAGGGTTCCCAATATGGCGGCAGCAGCAGCAAATCCAAAGGTGGCAGCAACAGCGGGGAGCAGAGGTAGTTAAGTAGTCTATATCACCTTACTAATCCTCACTTAATGACAGTTCCATCCATGCATGCATCATCACATGGTGACCACACTCGCGCTACTGTTGTACACTTGTACTGCATACTAGTCATGTGGTGAGTGCATCGCTTTCGGCTTGGCTTTCGGGACTTTCTTTGTTACTGACAATTTCTGTCATGATTGCCAATGCAATCCTCGCTTATCAAGTGACCCGGCACAAAAGCACCCCTATTTAATAAGTCCTCGGAAATGATCTCATCTAGTACTTCTCTCAGCCTATTTGCCAAGACTTTGGAGCATAGCTTGTAAATGACATTGCACAAAGATATCGTCCTATGCTGTGATATTTCTTGGGGGTTCTTCACTTTCGGTATAAGCACAACAATCATCTTATTAATCACCTCTGGCATATGGCCGCCCCTCAAAAACCCCAGGACTGCCTCCTTCACATCCTCTCTAATAAGCTGCTAGTGCTTCTGATAGAATCCTGCGTTACATCAACACCCGTCGCTTTAGAAGGTTTCATAGAGAACAGGGCTTTTTCAACTTTCAATTGCTTCAAACGGTCTGCACAACCTTTGATTCATCAGCCCTGTCACCTTCTGTGGAACATAGTCCAAAACTACATTTATATCAAGGTTACCTTGCGAAGTGTAAAGATTAACATAGAAATTATTAACTTCCACCTCCTCCTTTCCCTCTCCCTCGGATTATATGTCATTAATAAGTACAGTGTTGTGCGATCATGATGTCATTAGAAGTGGAGAATCAAAAACCATGGGTCAGAACGTTTGGTGCCTTGCGTTGGTTTTGCACTTGCACCAAAAGTAGGGAATCTAACAAAAAGATGACTGATTATGAATATGTGGTTTAAGAGCGAACGCATGATGATTGAATAAGATATGATAAACAACACCAAGACCTCACACTTGCACATCTCTCTACTCCGCATTCTCCCAAGCATTTACTCAATTTCTTGCCAGCCACCAGATACACATCAAAACTGAGGCTGTTGTGTTTTCATCTACTTCAACACTCTGGAAAACTTGCTTTCCCGAAGTACATCGCATCAAGGACATTGCATCTCAACCGTAAGCTATTCTGGGCTAACCTCCACAAGGACATCTGAAACATACTATTTGGCGCTTTGCATGTTCCAGACGCGAGTCCACTGAGAACTTGCACTTTCAGCATGATTCGGGGATCAAGCATTTCTCCCAGCTCTCCGGTCATGCACTTTGTAGTTGTACCTCCAATTGCTGTACAAACACATGAGATGCACATAATTTTGCTATTTCCAAGAGTGAACAAAATGGTTAAGGATGTCCAGCGAAGTACACTCAACGATGCAACACGAGCAAAATGAACCAATATACATTCACAAAATCACATGCTTCTGCTTCCTACTACCCTTGCAAGCGGTAAAGACTGAAAACAATAAAAGATGATGCAATTTCTACACGAAAAACGGATCTTTTAGTATGGGTTCCTAATGCAGCATGATGGGAAGGTGCTCGGAGAAGTTCTGAATCGGTGACAATTCTCTGAGCTCGTATGCTGCCTGTAAGCAATCCGCAGCCTCGAGCAGTGATCCTTCAGATTTCAGGACAAGTCCAAGATCCAGCTAGGCTTGATGGCTTGTAGGCTCCAAATGGAGGGCGTTGCGCAAGAAAGTTCTTGCGATTGATAACGAGTTCCCTCCTAGATTTCGTAGAATTCCTGCCATAGAAACCATGCTTGGGACGTAATCTGGATTGATTGAAAGGGCGAATGAAAATGCCATAAGGGCTTCTTGGTGCAAGGATTGACCCTCCAACTGAGGACCTGCAAAGGTGCTGAATGCATTAGCAGTTTGGAACATCAAACCATCGAACCAACTTTAATAGTCAAAAACTAACAAAAGCAACCTCTTGGATATTCATTTAGATATCAATCCAGAAGCACCAGTATAGGAGTACTGTATTATTAAGTTTCAGGGACAACCCCATTTTCTTGATGTCCAGAGGACACGAAAACTGAAGCAAATGCAGCCAAAGCCAATCACAACACTTGGCAAAAAATTACAATAATTTATTTTGAGTTCCTTATTTGTTTGGTAAAAAGAAAGCATAACTGAATATATTAGCAGAATCAGGTCAGGTAGTTGCGAATATTTACTCTGACGTGCCAATACTTGGGATAAATGAAATCGATGGATCTGGCTTTGTCAATGCAGATGTTTGAGTCATGCCATGCCTCAAGCTTTGTGTATATTGACGCCAAATCTAACCATGCATCCATATCTAACTTCTGTAGGGATTTAACCTTTTCAAGACCAAGTAGATAATGAGCGAAGAATAATAATGATATTTTCATTGGAGTCTAATAAAGAAGTGAAGGGGTTGTACCTCACTAGAAGTGGTTGATTTCCAGACTTCCTTCTTTGCTTGAATGGTCGCCAGCAAAACCCGAAAAGATTCCACTACATGCTTGAACTGTCCACGGGAAGCCTTAATTTGTGCTTTTAGCCTCAAAATATCCAACTGATCATCTTTCTCAGCTTCATCTATTGCAATATCCGCTACTGCTTCGGCTTCTTGTAAATTCTTCTGTGCAGATAATACAAGATTTAATAACTTCCAGGCACTAACTGAACCACCCATCACCATTTCAAGACATTCTGTTGTATTTTCAAAAGCTGCATTGAGTTTGCGCTGCATCGCATTTTCCCAAGCAAGGCTATACATTACTTCAGGATTACACTTGGCCATTGCAGCAGCCTCCTGCAAAAGCCTTAGTGCTTCCTCCTGTAATCTCAACTTCTCTGTGTGAGAAGTGGAGGACCTAGCAAAAGGTCCATAACAAACACCAAGAAAATGGTTTACAACGCTGATAAAATGTTTATCATGACTTCTGAAAGACTTCATGGCTTTATTTGCCAATTTTATTCCTTCCGAAGCATGCTTTGGATTCTTACAGCATAGTTTGTTTGGCCCCTAAAAGAAGAGATGGAACATGAGGTTTTCCCTTCCTTTCTAATACCTGAAAACCATTCCTTATAATGTTCGAGGCACTATCGTCCATGCCAGTTGCACTGGAGCAAAGTGCGAGAATATACCACATTTCTGATCTGCTATAGGTTCCAAGCAACAACGTTTCTAGATGGTTCGCCAAGACTTCAACTGCCCAGATAATGACAGTGCATACATCAAATCAAATGATTCACAAGGTCAGGATCCCACTTTATTTCTCGGAGGGCCAGCTTTCTTATAAGTACGAGCAGCAACAAAATTTCTTCTTCCTCAATGTTGTTTTCCGGGGTTACCAGATTCTGTTGATGATTGAATTCTTGAGGAAACTTCACCTCAACACCACAGTACAGTAGAGTCACTGCCCTTTCTTTTTGTAAGTTGGCGGACCTTTGGGAATCTAAATTCCATGGCCTTACAAGAGCTCTCCTATATGCAATAAAGGCCTCCTCAAAACAACCACTTCTCATCCATAGCTTAGGAAGTGCCGAGTGGAGCATCTCTCTCAGCTTACACTCTTCAGAAGTACCTTATGGAACACCATTCAGCCATGCAGACTCTACAATGTCTATGATGGTTTTGCATTCTTCTGCAGCATCAGTCATCTCAGGATACAATAAGTCAAAGTAAAATTCAGACTTGATGTGCAACTCTTCCAGAAGCAGACTCACTGAATGCATCGACATATGCATTACCATCCCATTCACTTGTGAGGCTTTCCTTCTTGAAGAGCGCGGAGAAACTGAAACTCTAGTTGGCACTTTCACTTTCAGTAATAGCACTGGTCATTCGCGGTTTCAGGTTTCTTATACCAATTCCCTGAAGAACTTGCAATGCTGCATCAAAATTCGCGGTTAGATTTGGCGTCAATATACACAAACCTTGAGGCATGGCATAACTCAAACATCTTCCTTGACAAAGCCAGATCCATCGATTTCTTTTATCCCAAGTATTGGCACGTCAGAGGTAAATATTCGCAACTACCTGACCTAATTCTGCTAATATATTCAGTTATGCTTTCTTTTTACCAAACAAATAAGGAACTCAAAATAAAATATTGTATTTTTTTGCCAAGTTCTGGACATCAAGAAAATGGGGTTGTCCCTGAAACTTAATAATACAGTACTCCTATACCGGTGCTTCTGGATTGATATCTAAATGAATATCCAAGAGGTTGCTTTTGTTAGTTTTTGACTATTAAAGTTGGTTCGATGGTTTGATGTTTCAAACTGCTAATGCATTCAGCACCTTTGCAGGTCTTCAGTTGGAGGGTCAATCCTTGCACCAAGAAGCCCTTATGGTGTTTTCATTCGCCCTTTCGATCAATCCAGATTACGTCCCAAGCATGGTTTCTCTGGCAGGAATTCTACGAAATCTAGGAGGGAACTCATTATCAATCGCAAGAACTTTCTTGCGCAACGCCCTCCATTTAGAGCCTACAAGCCATCGAGCCTGGCTGGATCTTGGACTTGTCCTAAATCTGAAGGATCACTGCTCGAGGCTGCGGACTGCTTCCAAGCAGCATACGAGCTCAGAGAGTTGTCACCGATTCAGGACTTCTCCGAGCAGCTTCCCATCATGCTGCATTAGGAACCCATACTAAAAGATCCGTTTTTCGTGTAGAAATTGCATCATCTTTTGTTGTTTTCAGTCTTTATCGCTTGCAAGGGTAGTAGGAAGCAGAAGCATGTGATTTTGTGAATGTATATTGGTTCGATTTTGCTCGTGTTGCATCGTTGAGTGTACTTCGCTGGACATCCTTAACCATTTTGTTCGCTCTTGGAAATAGCAAAATTATGTGCATCTCATGTGTTTGTACAACAATTGGAGGTACAACTACAAAGTGCATGACCAGAGAGCTGGGAGAAATGCTTGATCCCCGAATCATGCTGAAAGTGCAAGTTCTCAGTGGACTCGTGTCTGGAACATGCAAAGCACCAAATAGTATGTTTTAGACGTCCTTGTGGAGGTTAGCCCAGAATAGCTTACGGTTAAGATGCAATGTCCTTGATGCGATGTACTTCGGGAAAGCAAGTTTTCCAGAGTGTTGAAGTAGATGAAAACACAACAGCCTCAGTTTTGATGTGTATCTGGTGGCTGGCAAGAAATTGAGTAAATGCTTGGGAGAATGCGGAGTAGAGAGATGTGCAAGTGTGAGGTCTTGGTGTTTTTTATCATATCTTATTCAATCATCATGCGTTCGCTCTTAAACCACATATTCATAATCAGTCATCTTTTTGTTAGATTCCCTACTTTTGGTGCAAGTGCAAAACCAACGCAAGGCACCAAACGTTGTGACGCGTGGTTTTTGATTCTCCACTTCTAATGACATCATGATCGCACGACACTGTACTTATTAATGACATATAATCCGAGGGAGAGGGAAAGGCGGAGGTGGAAGTTAATAATTTCTATGTTAATCTTTACACTTCGCAAGGTAACCTTGATATAAATGCAGTTTTAGACTATGTTCCATAGAAGGTGACAGGGTTGATGAATCAAAGGTTGTGCAGAACGTTTGAAGCAATTGAAAGTTGAAAAGGCCCTGTTCGCTATGAAACCTTCTAAAGTGTCGGGTGTTGATGTAACGCAGGATTCTATCAGAAGCACTGGCAGCTTATTAGAGAGGATGTGACGGAGGCAGTCCTGGGGTTTTTGAGGGGCGGCCATATGCCAGAGGTGACTAATAAGACGATTATTGTGCTTATACCGAAAGTGAAGAACCCCCAAGAAATATCACAGTATAGGCCGATATCTTTGTGCAATGTCATTTACAAGCTATGCTCCAAAGTCTTGGCAAATAGGCTGAGAGAAGTACTGGATGAGATTATTTCCGAGGACTTATTAAATAGGGGTGCTTTTGTGCCGGGTCACTTGATAAGAGAGGATTGCATTGGCAATCGTGGAAGAAATTGTCAATAACAAAGAAAGTCCCGAAAGCCAAGCCGAAAGCGATGCACTCACCACATGACTAGTATGCAGTACAAGTGTACAACAGTAGAGCGAGTGTGGTCTCCATGTGATGATGCATGCATGGATGGAATTGTCATTAAGTGAGGATTAGTAAGGTGATATAGACTACATAACTACCTCTGCTCCCCGCTGCTGCTGCCACCTTTGGATTTGCTGCTGCTGCCGCCATATTGGGAACCCTGACAGCGCCCTCTCGAACAGCTTGTTCTGCTTCGTCGTCCATGATGAACTCATGGTTAGATTTCTCTGAATATATGTTCAAGGAAAAGCTTAAGGTGTTCTGTAATGGCTACAACTGCTACTACTTTAGCTATAAGGTCACTTCACTGGCTAGCTTGGCTTGTGTTTGTATGCAAGAAGGGAGAGGGACAATGCCCAAATGGGAAGCTTGACTGCACTCTGACCTTCAAATAAGGTGCTACTACTAATATTAGTAATCCTCATAGGCTAAATATACCTGAAAGACTACTTTAAGAATACAAAACAAGGCACTAGGCAGCCCTCCCGGCGAGCATTTCTTTGCCCTTCAGCCCATAACCATGTCCTGAATGAGTGATATCACCAGCTTGCATTGAATAATACTTTGCATAACAAAAAGCTGCGGGGCATTTTCACGTACACTGATTGAATGTCTGTTGGAGACATGGTGCACAATATGCACCATCAGCTAAAACTCAATACCACGAATTATCTGTAACTTGTGCATGTTTGCTTCGTCTTTCTTGATCGGTTCCTCGTGTTGCATACAATGAAGTGGTGTCATGTGACGCTGGGCATAATCTTTGAAAACTCCTGACTGGTTCGGTGTGGTTTTGTTTATTCAACACCAATTGCCTTAGCTTTCTTTTTCTGAAGGAGACATAGAAGAGAGTAGCTAGATTTCTTTTTCTATTTTGATTTACAAATTGTCCGGTTTTATTTCAAAATGGTCCGTACTTTTTGATCTTTGGGCTTATTAAGCTTAAGAATCTTACTTAATAGGAGAAAATAGCCTCCTAAACATACGGCTAGCAACTGGTTCACCAGGAGTACGCAAGAAAGGCAGAAGCATTACGAATTATTGATTTAGGAATGGGAATGGGCTAGAACCCTAGGTTCTTCCTTATATAATGAATGGTATTTTCATTCTAATACTCTATCTGAGAGTTCTCAGTATTTAGCAAAGTTGTTCCTATCTAACGGATAAAAACTGGATCAAATGACAAAGACATTGTTTGTGGAGAAAGAGGTGGCTTTTCCCGGATGAAATGAAACATTTGATTTGTGTAACAGGAGAAAGATTTCCCACTCCTTAGCCATAAAGATATGTGGCCATGAAAAAGGGAGGGGATTCAGTGGAACAGGATTGGCCGGGCGGTAGAGTCGTGGAAACACTTGTTGATTTCTATTTTGGACCCTAGTTCCATGGAACAATATGCTACTGCGGAAACATGGAAGAATTCCAATCTTAGATCAAAACACTATGTGTGGAAAGCTTGATAAGGGTCAGTTACTTGTACATTTGATTAGTATGAGCCACTCACATCGTTTTTTAAGGATAGGTGGGAGTAGGACCCTACAATAAAGAGCAGATAGCCCACATGAATCATGGGAATAACAATACGAGGCCTTTGACGAGTAAAGGAGAAATGCAAGATTTGGATCCGCGATTTCAACAAGTAGTTCATGCTTCGTCAGCAGGGGAGACTATAGGCCATGAAAACCCACCCCTGGTATCTCCACCGGTGGATTGAGAGTCAAAAAGTGTGAATTTCGTATGTCTCGCTGGCACACGATTTCGATTACTTTTCTTGTTTCCCGTTTCGGAGATCCGATAATGGAATGCTAAATTGATATATGGGGTCGAGCTAGGGTACTTATCATCCCGTCTATAAATCAATGACCAATAAAATACCAAAGCGGTGATAAATCACGGGGCAGACAGGAGCAGCATCGTAGCTAGGAACAGGTGCTGCACTGTAGCTAGTAGGAAGAAGTACATCATAGCTACATTCCCCATAGGGTTGGCGCCCCTCTTCTCCAATACAAATTGAATCATAGCAAGGGCTAAGCTATCTTAAAACCTACTATCAATCTGTTTATAGAACTCAATACTACTATCCATGAGATCATCATAACAAAAACTATAAATGCCCAGCGAAATAGGAATAGAAAGAAATCCAGGGTAACTTGTATCATGAGATGGGTCCATTC
The DNA here is from genome assembly GCA_022496015.1 of Hordeum marinum. Taxonomy (NCBI): domain Eukaryota; kingdom Viridiplantae; phylum Streptophyta; class Magnoliopsida; order Poales; family Poaceae; genus Hordeum; species Hordeum marinum. Next base: position 239,254,931 of record CM039677.1, read on the forward strand.
CAACTGGAATTCCGTACGGCTACAACTCTTTTTAAACGAGTCGAAGTCCAGTCTTGTCACTTTCCCTTCATCCCTTTTCAAAAGAAACTATGTGATAGAAGCCCACATGCCCACTCTTCTATCCCCCCTCTACCCTACAGGTATAGGGTATAGGGGGCCTAGAGATCTCCATGAACAGAGGTCACTACACAAAAACTGCTTATGTTTCCAAAGTGAAGGGATTAGGCTTAGAAAGAAGCCCCGCTTTAGTTGAAAAAATAGCTAAAGCAATTGTTGTCCCCGTCCCCACACCTATCTCTATGAAACTTCCTTCATAGTTAGGAGAGGTTTTTTGTCTCTTTTACCGCAGGAAGTTCTCCAAAAGTATGAAAGACTGGAGGGCTTTGTACCAACCATTCTAGTGTGGTTGGATCTGTTCAAGAGCCCAAGGACTTTCCGCACATTTTTTGTTCTTTCCACTGCTTGAAGTGATTGCGACAACTACGAAGAAACGACGAATCCCAACTATGGATATATAAGAACCGAAACTGCTCACAGCATTCCATCCGGCGTAAGCATCTGGATAATCTGGAATACGACGCGGCATACCCGAAAGCCCTAAGAAATGCATGGGAAAGAAGGTCAGATTAACCCCGAAAAAAGTGATCCAAAAATGGATTTGGCCTAAAGTTTCAGGATATGTCCGACCAAAGATTTTACCCACCCAATAGTAAAATCCAGCAAATAAAGCAAAAACGGCTCCCATAGAAAGTACATAATGGAAATGTGCAACCACATAATAAGTATCATGTAGAGCAATGTCTAGCCCAGAGTTTGCTAGAACTATTCCAGTGAGCCCTCTTATGGTCAACAAAAAGATGAACCCTATAGCAAATAACATCGGTGTTTTGTATTGTATCGAACCTCCGCACATGGTAGCGATCCAACTAAAGATTTTGATTCCTGTGGGCATAGCTATGATCATGGTAGCTGCGGTGAAGTAGGCACGCGTATCAACGTCTAAGCCCACAGTAAACATATGATGAGCCCAAACTAGAAATCCAAGAACACCTATACTTATCATGGCATAAACCATGCCTAGATACCCGAAGACCGGTTTTCTTGAGAAGGTCGATACGATATGACTAATAATACCAAATCCAGGCAGAATGAGAATATACACCTCTGGATGACCGAAGAACCAAAAGAGATGCTGGTATAATATTTGGTCTCCCCGTCCTGCAAGATCAAAAAAGGTTGTATTAAAGTTTCGATCGGTTAATAACATTGTAATTGCCCTCGCCAATACCGGAAGTGATAATAAAAGTAGGAATGGTGTCACTAGAACGGACCACACAAAAAGTGGTAATCTATGCATAGTCATTCCAGGTCCACACATGTTGAAGATAGTTGTTATAAAATTGATAGAACCTAAAGTTGATGAAATACCTGATAGATGAAGACTAAAAATTGCTAAATCAACTGCTCCTCCAGAATGGCTGGTAATACCACTTAAGGGCGGATCGACTGTCCACCCAGTGCCGCTGCCCACTTCTACTAAGGCTGAGCTTAATAGGAGCAAGAGACTTGGTGGCAACAACCAGAATGATATATTATTTAATCGTGGAAATGCCATGTCAGGTGCACCTATCAGAATCGGAACAAACCCATTACCAAATCCACCTATCATCGCCGGCATAACCATAAAAAAGATCATTAAAAAAGCATGAGCCATTATTAAAACATTATAAAGTTGATGATTCCCACCAAGAATTTGATCGCCGGGTCGGGCTAATTCCATACGAATCAGTACGGAGAAGCATGTGCCCATCACTCCTGCAATGGCACCGAAGATGAAGTAGAGAGTCCCAATATCCTTGTGGTTAGCAGAGAAGAGCCATCGAATCAGATTTGTCATTTGCTGTTTTTTAGAAATGAAAACTTTCCTTATCAAAGAGGGGCCCGGGGCCTGGAAGAGAAAAGAATCAGAATTACTGAGCTACCCCACTTTTTTTTTCAAATTCCCTTCTAAGATCCTCTGACTTAAACAAGTCGAGAGCATGCTCGTGCCCAGCCCTTTCGAGACTTGCCTTGCTCTTGGGGATTTCTTCCCATCGGATCCGCTGTTCCACTTCCAGGCACCTCCTTGCGGAGCTTTCCGCCTCAAGGAAATCCCGGTTGTGGGAAACAACATTTTCAAAGAAAACTGTGTTGGAAATATGCCCTAGAGGCAATAATAAATTAGTTATTATCATATTTCCTTGTTCATGATAATCATTTATTATCCATGCTATAATTGTATTGATCGGAGACTTAAATGCATGTGTGGATACATAGACAAAACCATGTCCCTACTATGCCTCTAATGGACTAGCTCGTTGATCAAAGGATGGTTAAGGTTTCCTAGCCATGGACATGAGATGTCATTTGATAACGGGATCACATCATTAGGAGAATGATGTGATGGATAAGACCCAAACTACAAACATAGCATATGATCGTGTCAGTTTAATGCTACTGTTTTCTGCATGTCAAGTATATGTTCCTATGACCATGAGATCATGCAACTCATGGATATCGGAGGAGTGCCTTGTGTGTATCAAACGTCGCAACGTAACTGGGTGACTATAAAGGTGCTCTACAGGTATCTCCGATGGTGTCTGTTGAGTTGGCATGGATCAAGACTGGGATTTGTTACTCCGTGTGACGGAGAGGTATCTCAGGGCCCACTCGGTAATACAACATCACAACAAGCCTTGCAAGCAATATGGCTAAGGGTTAGTCATGGGATCTTGTGTTACGAAACGAGTAAAGAGACTTGCCAGTAACGAGGTTGAACTAGGTATGGAGATACCGACGATCGAATCTCGGGCAAGTAACATACCGAAGAACAAAGGGAACGTTATACGGGATTAACTGAATCCTTGACATAGAGGTTCGACCGATAAAGATCTTCGTAGAATATGTAGGAACCAATGTGGACGTCCAGGTCCCGCCATTGGTTATTGACTGTAGAGGTGTCTCGGTCATGTCTACATAGTTCTCGAACCCGCAGGGTCTGCACACTTAAGGTTCGGTGACGTTTCGGTAGTGTAGAGTTATGTATGGTGGTGACCGAAGGTTGTTCGTAGTCCCGGATGAGATCCCAGACGTCACGAGGAGCTCCGGAATGGTCCGGAGGTAAATATTCATATATAGGAAGTCCCAGTTTGGTTTCCGGAAAAGTTTCGGGCTCATCTGTAGTGTACCGGGAGTATCGGTAGTGTACCGGGAGTGCCGGTAGTGTACCGGGGGACCTCCGGGAGGGGTATTTCGACCCCAAGAGGTCCATGGGCTGTGGGAGAATAATAACCAGCCCTTAGTGGACTGGGGAAACAGCCACAAAGGCCCATGGCGCAGGAGAGAAAGTCCTAAAGCAAAAAGTGGAAAATCAGCCAATAGGAGGCAATCCTACTCCAACTAGGATTGGAGGTGAAGTAGGATTGCTCCCACCTCCTATTTCGGCCGACCCAAAGGCCTTGGCTGCCTCTCCTCTCCTCTCCTCCTATATATACTAGTGGATTGGGTGGTTTTTGGACAGAATTTCCGGCCACGTGCTACCCGTTTCACCGGTGCACAGTTTCTCCTCTAGATCGGTTTTCTGCAGCGCTTAGGCGAAGCCCTGCCGGAATCACTCCACCACCATCACCGGAGCGCCATCACGCTGCCGGTGAACTCTCTCTCCTCTCCACCTCCTCTTGCTGGATCAAGACGGTGGAGATCGTCATCAAGCTGCACGTGTGCTGAACACGGAGGTGCCGTCCGTTCGGTGCTAGATCGGAAGGACCGTGATCGAGATCGCGAGACGGTTCGTGATGAGATCGCGGAACGGATCGTGATGAGTTCGCGGGACAGATCGTGATCAAGATCGTGAGATGGATCGTGATGAGATCGCGGGACGGATCGTGATGGGATCGCGGGACGGATCGTGATGAGATCGCGGGACGCTCGGCGATTTGGATCGCGAAGATGTTCGACTACACCAACCGCGTTTCTTAACGCTTCCCGCTTAGCAATCTACAAGGGTATGTAGATCCACTCTCCCTCTCGTAGATGCTCATCACCATGGATAGGTTTGCGTGTGCGTAGGAAAATTTTGTTTCCCATGCGACGTTCCCCAACAAACTGATCCTCCCTCATTCTCCCGCAGATCTTGATAAGACGCTTGGAGAATAGTGAAAGAATCAGTTGCATGAATATGGTCCAGATAGGAACGAAGCGCTTCATCGACCAAGTAGGGCTCGATCGGTAGATAAGGCCCTACTCTTTGATAAAGCACCACAAATTCCTGAATGACATCTTGTCGCATACTGGAGAGCTTTTCTTCCATTAGGAAGAGCTTAAGCCGTCCAGGTATGTCTTCCAGGGGGTATTGTGATTAAGCTCGTTCTGAATGAACGTAACCCACCCCGGATCCTGCTCATCAGGTGCAGCGACATGACATGGCCAAGCTGGTGATATCACTCATTCAGGGATTATGAAAATAAATAACATTTTCTTGACGTTGATAATTCCAGGGCACAACTATTCAAGAAAGAATATGAATGTGTACATGCAGCCGCTTAAGGATGAATTGCAAGAAGCTTGGGATAATGGGATCAAGACATATGACACCTCTACAAAAACAAACTTCAAAATGCATGTGTGGTACATGTACTCGTCACATGACTTGTCAGCGTATGCGCTATTTGCTGGCTGGTGTGTGCATGGAAGGTTCCCGTGCCCCATAGGCAAGGCAACTCTTGAGTTCCGTTGGCTGCAGGCGGGTCGCAAGTATTCTTGCTTTGACTTGCATAGACAATTCCTGGATCCTCGCCATAAGTTCAAAAAAGACAATAAGAATTTCATGAAAGGTAGAGTTGTCAAAAACTCCGCACCAGCTGCATTGATAGGCCAATAGATCCTGGATCAGATAAATGCTCTCGAGCTGGATCCAAATCGTCCAGGGTATTTCAAAGGGTATAATTCGAAACATGCTTGGACTCACAAGATATGCTTGTGGGATCTGCCTTAACTTAAAGACCAACTTTGCCCGCACAACATCGACATGATGCAGACTAAAAAGAATATCGCCAAGGCCCTTTTTGGTACATTGTTCGGCATAGAGGGGAAGTCGAAGGATAATCCTAAGGCTAGAGTCAATCAAGAGGCTTTATTTGATAGACCATTACAAAACGTGCGACAACTGAAAGGAAAGAAGAACTGGAGGAAGCCAAAGGCATGGTTCAATCTTGGAAGGCCAGCTATGAGGGAAATGATCTTGTGGGTGAAAATGCAGTTGATGTTCCCCGATGGGTATGCAACGAATCTAAAGAGGGGAGCGACTCTTGAAAAATTGAAAATAATTGGTCTCAAGAGTCATGATTGGCACATATGGCGTGAGCGGGTAATGCTGGTGATGTTGTGTGGCTTTATCCCTGAGGATGAACGGCTAGTACTAGCAGAGCTGAGCTATTTCTTCTGTGCTCTTCATAAGAAAGAACTATCGCCTGGCGTGCTAGACGAACTGGAAGAGTTGGCGCTGGAGTTGATCTGCAAGTTAGAAAAGATCTTTCCACCGGGATTCTTTAATCCAATGCAGCATTTGATTTTGCATCTCCCGATTGAGGCAACATTGGGGGGGGGGGTCCATGCAAAATCGTTGGTGCTACACAAATGAGAAGATGCAGAAGATGCCTCGAGCAAAATGTAAAAATAAACATAGAGTTTTAGCATCCATGTCCGAGGCATTCATTACTAAGGAGGCGAAAAACTTTGTGACAGCACACTACAAAGACAAGAATCGTCAATTGCATAATCTGAAGCCTCGGTATAATGATGGCGACTCTAAGAAAGGTCGATCCAACCTCAGCCTATTCAAAGGGAAGCTCGCGCCAGCCGGTGCTTCGAAAGCAATAGCGTTGGATGTCGAAGTATGGTAGACCATTTCATTGTATATCTTGAACAACCTAACAGAAGTGTGGCCATACATCGAGTAAGTTCTTGGTACATTGTTTCGCAACTTGTAATTCATTTGAAATGCTCTTATTCCAGAATATGTGATACAGTCGATACGTCACCAAATTCTCGGATGGAACGGTGATCCAAAAGGATTCTATCGAAGAGTTTGAGCTTATGGCAAAGCATGGAGGCGGCTATCCCGGTTTCATCTCTTGGTTCAAGCAAACGGTAATTTCCATCAGACCATTTCATTTCTTCATCTAGTTTGCGGCTAATGCAACAATCCTTTCGTATTAAACTTGTAGGCTAATACAGAGTCTAAGGACTCTAAATTGAGACAAGTCGCTAATGGTTTTGACTATAAGGTCCGTTCATTTGACAAATACGACATCAACGGGTATCGCTTTCGTACTTTTGGCAAAGAGCTATTTATGGCCGAACGAAAGTCTACAAATTGTTGTTTCTCCGCTGACAGCGAAGGAGGGGTCGAGGATTGTGGAAGAGTTGAAGCAATTTATGAACTTACATTCTTTGGTGAAAACCCACCAAACATCGTAGTCTTCAAATGTTATTGGTGCCAGCCGAAGGAGAGTAGAAGGACTCATGAACATATAGGGCTAGTCGAAATCAAACGAAGCACCCATTTAGATGTTCCCGATGTCTATATCATGGCTCAACAGGCGACCCAAGTTTTCTATCTATTATGCGCCTGCCAAACTGATCCAAATCTAAATGGTTGGGATGTCGTTTATGATGTGCCGCCACATTTTAGACCACCTCCCCTCAATGAAGATGATTATGAACCTCAGATTAACCCAGACACATATGAAGGAGAATCCTTCCAAGAAACAAATGTTTCCAAAAAACGTGTCAAGAACCGCTCTACTTCACCCCAAAATATTGAGGTAGACATCGATAGTGAATCCGACTTCACCCCTGAGCCGGAACAAGAAGAGACGGAAGAAGAAGAGGTTACTGCTGCGGATGACCTGTCAATGCTTGACCGATTACATAAAGGAGGCCTTCCACATGTTGATGCATTTATTGATGATGCCGATGAGCACGTCATTACTGATAGTGATGATGATTATAAATTTATTGATCCCGGAGCATATATAGACAATGAAGATTAATATTAGTAATGTCAGGTATTCAATTATTATTATGTACATAAACATTATTTAGTTCATGTTATTAGGTTTTTGATTTTTTTATGTTGAACTAAGTTTGTTTACTCTTTGTCATTGTAGGTGTTGACAGATGGTGGGCGTGGGTCGAAGCGCTCCAAGCCTCCTTCCTCGACAGGTGCTGGGAGGGGTGCTATTATTCCACCCGAGCACCTCTGGAGAGCGCTGCTACACAGTACGCAGACACCGGCCTTGGTGTCCGCAGGCCCAACCAGGTCCTTGGTGTTGGCCTTGTCATATTGTAGGGGTTGGAAACACAACCTTGGTGTCCGCAGGCCCAACCAGGTCCTTGGTGTGCTTTGCCGGCAGCACTTCTCGAGGTGGGCCACGTTGCCCGGTGAGGGTGAGGTTCCATAGGTAGCGTTGAGCTGGGAGCTGTATATGGCTGCCCCGGCCCCGCCGGAGATGAGGGTCGACGGTGTCTTGTGCGAGACGGTAGCAAACAATTTGACCCGATGGTTTTGGGTAATTTCTCCTTTACAGAATTAAAAATCAACAACACCTAGTGATTGTACTAATCAGTGTTGTCTTGTTTGATTGCAGACCTTCTATAGGTGTCTTGAGGAACACGACGTGGCCGCGGCCATTGTTCTCGTAGCCGAGTGCAAGCACCTACTTCAGAACTTACGGCACGAGGCTTGGGTGCAGGCTGTTCGAGACTACTATGCCTCGACTAACATTAAGATGGCCAAGAAGAAGTGCCACCAAAATTTTCTGAGTAAGGAGAAGTACATGAAGGTAATTACCTATTCTTAAGGCCTTGTACTTAGTTTCCTTGATTTGATTCGTAGGCGCAACACTGAAATTTCTCTTGTCTAACTTAGGTGCCCCCGAGACGGTGTGCGGATAGGATGGACTGTTGGGAGGCATTGGTGGATGAGTGGTGCTCTCCCAAATGGCTAGCCGACCACAACAAGGCCAAGGATAAGCATGCCCAAATGAATGGTGTGCCACACCATCAAGGGAGCTCCAACCTGTTTGAGTTCGGGGATCACTGGGTATGTGGTTTGCTTCATGATTCATGCAATTTCATTCTTCATGCTAGCTTGAGCCCTTAACTAATATTTTGTTGCTCTCTTTTAGGCGCGACACAACAAGAAGGAGGTCCCACGCAGTTCGACCTCTATGCCATGGCCCATACTGCCTCGTACAAGAAGGCCAAGGCATTCTCTAAGGATAACCTTGATCATCCAGAGAGCTTCAGCAACATCTCCTCCCATAACAAGCTCATGAGGTACAGAGATGAGGGGAAGGCGAGGAAAGGGGAGGAATTCAACCCGAGCTAGAGTCCTTTTGTTCCAGAGATCGTGATGATATCTCGTGGCGGGAGGCCCCATGGCTCGATAGCCATTGGGGATGGACTGATGTGTTGTCCTAGAACTCTCCCGGAGATCAAGAAGTGCCAGACGAGGTCCGATCCTGAGATAACACCTCGTCCAAGGCCAATGGAGCTCGCCAACGAGGCTAGGGCCCAGGAGCTTTTGGCGGAGGCAAACAAGCAGGCGGCAGAGAGGGAGAGGGTCATGGAGGAGAGGATGGCTAGGTTGTTGGAGGAGGACAGGAACCGGAACGACGCGTCTCACCAGGCCCTATACGAGCCCCTCGTGGTAAGTTTCTCCTGCATATTAGCCAACTCATGCACGTAATGTTGATTTCATCACTAACTAATATGACTGACTCGTGAAAACAAAATGTGTAGACTGTGTGCCAAAACAATGGTCAGACCCCTCCGTCGATGCGCCAGATTGGTATAACACCCATGGTGAGTTTCATCTGAATGGTCATTAGTTACTAGTATTCACATTTGAGTTGCATCATGCTAACGAGACATTGCAAATGATCTTTGGTGCAACGTGCCTCCCGACAAGCATCGACCGATCCTTCTATGTCTACCGCAACCCCGACTGGTCCTTCTCCGTCTCACACTAGAGCAAACCCGACCGGTCCTTCACCTCCGTCATGATGGTAAGTTTTCCCAATTGTTTTGCTTAACAAATGCATACTTAGCTTAAGAAATGACCTATTTAGCTCCAAAATGACCTATACTTAGCTTCTTTAGTTTATTTATGACATACTAAGCATACTTAGGTAAATAATGGCATGATAACCTTGGTTTAGCTCCAAAATGACATAGACTTAGCTTATTTTCCTCAAAAATGACAAAATTATCTTACCTACCTCCAAAATGACCGATTATAACTAGGATAGCTCTAAAATTACCTACACTTGCCATTTTGTCCTCCAAAATGAATAAATATGATTAGTTAGCTCAAAAATGGCATAACTACCTAGGTTAGTTTAAAAATTACCTATACTTAGCTTCTTTAGTTCATTTATGACATACTTAGCATACTTAGGTAAAAAATGGCATGATAACCTTGGTTTTGCTCCAAAATGACATAGACTTAGCTTATTTTCCTCGAAAATGACAAAATTACCTTACCTACCTCCAAAATGACCGATTATAACTAGGATAGATCTAAAATGACCTACACTTGCCATTTTGTCCTCCAAAATGAATAAATATTAGTAGTTAGCTCAAAAATGGCATAACTACCTAGGTTAGCTAAAAATGACCTATATTTAGCTTCTTTAGTTCATTTATGACATACTTAGCATACTTAGGTAAAAAATGGCATGATAACCTTGATTTAGCTCCAAAATGACATAGACTTAGCTTATTTTCCTCGAAAATGACATAATAACCTTACGAAGCTCCAAAATGACCTATTTACCTAGCTTAGCTCTAAAATGACCTACACTTAGCATTTTTACCTAGCTTAGCTAAAATATGGCCTTTTACCTACCTTAGTTAGAAGAACAAGATAAAGAAGAGTAGAGGAGAAAAACAAAGAGAAGAAAATTTCTTCTTCTTCCTCTTCTTCTACTTCTTCTTTTTCTTCTTCTTCTTCTAGCTAGTCTTCTTCTTCTTTCCCAATTTGCAGATTCGCTTTAGATGGGGAAGCTTGCGTTGATGGAGTCTACTCTTCTCCTTGTACTTCCTTTTTTGTTTCGATTTTGTACGATGAACTTTGTTGTTGGAAACTCTTGTTGGATATGTTGTTGGAAACTTGTTGTTGATATATGTTGTTGGAAACTTGTTGTTGGATATGTGTTGTTATGCTTGTTGAAAGTATTTTCAAATGTGTATATATAGATATCTATGAAATTCTGTGAAATTGAATGAATTTAAGAAAAAACAGAAAAAATAGGGGCTATACAGGCTGTTTGCCGTCTACTAGCAGACGGCAAAGAGCTTTGCCGTCAGCCTCCAAACGGTAAAGCTGGCACGTGACAGCTACCTGTGCAACCTGGGTGGGCACTAGGCTGGCCTATGTGACAGCATTGCTGTCTGCTAGCAGACGGCAAAGAACTTTGAATCTTTGTCGTCTACTAGCGGACGGCAAAGTTGCCACGTGGCAGCTTCCTAGGGGAAGCCCTTTGCCATCAGCTAGCAGACGACAAATAACTTTGCATCTTTGCCGTCTTCTAGCAGACGGCAAAGCACGCCGTTAACCCCTAACGGACCTAAGCTGTCTTTGTCGTCTGCCAGCAGATGGCAAAGTGACCTTTACCATAGCCTGTTCAGCCGGATGTGGGGCCGTCTTCTGGCTGACGGCAAAGGCCTTTGCTGTGCGCCATGCATGCCTTTGCCGTCAGCTTTGGCAGACGGCAAAGTTGCTGATTCCTGTAGTGAATACTTGATCATAGGTCATACTCATCCTTTAAGCACAAGTGGGGTTACTACTTTTACGTAAAGCTTTTAATGTTGTCACATTCTTATGAGATGCTTTGACTTAAGTCTTAGAGTAAAGCTCCCCCTTGATGTCACATCCCCGCATAGGAGGGATAAACTAACCTTGGGTTTTGTTGATGAAGACTTCATGTTGGTGAGGTAGTGGTGGATGCTCAAAGTTGATGAGGATCACCAAGAGTTGGGATCATGCTTGTTGTTTCCTTACTCTTCTCACCTACATGGGTTAGTCCAAACATTCAAGAGACAGATACAAGGATATTTATGGAGATGGAGTGCAAAGCATGTGTTATGATGTCCATTGGTTTGTTGATTACCTTGTCCCCTGCTTACATTTGAGGGAATCGGTGACTCCTTGAACTGTTCCATAATGTTCATGTTGATTGCAGCTAGTTCTTGCCAATAATAAATATGAGTGAATTTCCTTGGTGGAGTCACCCCTCAAGAACTTCTCTACTTCTTCTTCTTGGGTACCTCTTGGGTACGCACATCAAGTTGATGGGGATGCTCGGTGTTGAAGTAGCACTTGTACAAGTTGAGCTTGTAGTACCCTTAGGAACCCACTTCACAAAAGCTCAAGATTCATCTTCATATGAGTCAATGTCCTCTTGAAGCTTGTTCCCGCCCTTGAGCTTGGGGTCTTGTGGTGCAAGGTCATCTTGCACCTTGGTTCCCTTGGGGAGTGTATTTTCATAATTATTCTTTTGAGAAACAAACTTGGGATTGGGGTATTGACCTTCTTCCCATTCAACTCCGTTAGCATTGAAGTAGCCAAGACCACGGTTTTTCCTATATCCTCCATGCTTGCATACAATGTGTCACAACCCTAGAATCTGCTTGAAATTGTTTGCATCAACATCAACATGTGCATCATGTCATCATCTCTAAATTCAAATTAATTTGAAATGGGGGTGATCAAACCCTAGCACAAATAAAATTCAAATTGGATTATACTTTAAGATAAATTAGTAAATCCAAAATGATTTTAAAAAATGTTCCCCCTCTTTGAAAAATGTTGGCAACAACATATCAAGGGTGAATTTTATATTAACAACTATTTTCGCAAATCAAATAAATTAGGGATGTTTCAGAAAATCACTAATAAAACATTATTAATATTTTCGTTGCTTTGATTTTTCTGAAACTTTTTGTGTAGTTTGGAAATATTCCAAATATACCCCACAAATATTTTCAGGAATTTTGGCTTTATAGTTTTGCCCAAACAAAATTAAATTAAAAGCAGAGAATTGAAAAAAATGAAATATAAAAGAAAAGGCAAAGGGCTTACCTCGCCCATTAGCCGGCCCAGCCCATAGGGGCATCCCTGTCTTCTACCTCTTGCTCGTAGGCAGAGGAGAAGTAGGGGACAACGCCGCGGCGGTGGCGCCACGCCACCTGCCTGCCTGGCTCTCCCGAGCCAAGGCGACGACGGGGATGAGGACCCCAACGTTGTCCAGATCGAGCTAACCCCCTCCATTTCGCCCTCCCCTCGCTCTCTCGCCTTCTCCTTGCCATGTCCGAGCCCTGCTCGAGTTCACCGTCACCGCCCGCGTAGCTAGTGCCTCCCACTCGACCGTAGCCGTGGCCCTGAACTTCCCTACAGCCCCCATGACCCCCCCATGGATCCAAGCAACGCTAGAAGCATTGCAGCGCCTCGATGCCGTCGTCTTGAACCTCGGGAGAAGGAGATCGCCGGTGTCGATTCGGCCACCCGAGCGCCTCCTCGAGCCCCTCTTCCCCCTCTTCCTATCGTCTCGTGCGCCCCCTAGCTGGCATCCCAGTCGAAGCCGAAGCTTCTCGCCGCCGGTGGCGATGTGGCCGTGGCCATAGCCACCACGACCTTCTCTGGAGCTTGCCATCATGCTCCAAGCACCCCAGAGAGCCGCAGGTTTCATTTGGTGGGTTCCCCGTGCCCTGGAACCCCCTATGCCGTCGGATCTGTGTGGGTGCCGCCGCGGTTGTGCTCGCCGGTGAGCCCTCCGGCGTTCCTAGGTCCTCCCGCGGGTCCCCCTGGTGCCCTCAACGCTCTAGCCCGACGCCACTGGCGCGTTTCCGGCGCGTCACCGCCGCCCTGGATGGTCGCCGGTGACCTCCCTCTGACGTGCTGACGTGGCCACCATTGGCGCCTAACTATAGCGTTAATTAATCCACTAACTGACCCCCCAGTCGCTGACAGTGGGGCCCAACGTGGGTCAAACCCCTGGTCAACGCGGGGATTAACCCCTATGTCACTGACCGGTGGGCTCCACTGGTCAGGTTTGACCTGGACCAGGTCAGCCGACCTACTGACATCATGATGACGTCAGACTGACGCAGTAATTAATTTCTATAATAAAAATATTCGAGAAAATGTTTAAAACTTCTAAAAATCGTAGAAAATAATCTATAACTCAGATGAAAATAATTTATATATGAAAAATGATCAGAAAAATCCAATGAATGTTATTATGCCGTTATCATCCATGTTTAAGCAAGTTAACATCACCAATTAGGACATTTTATGATTAGGGCAATATATGAAATATCATTTGGAGTTGGCATTCAACCTCGTTTGAATTCCACTTCAACCAACTTGGCTAATTATGCCTCTAGGTCAATTCAGTACCTTAACTTGTCATATCATGCATCATGTTTATTACATTGTATTGAATGTTGTTCCGTTGTGTTTGTCAGTGATTGTTCCCTCTCGGTAGACGCTGGTTTTGACGATGTGAACGTTGACACTAATGAAGACAAGTAATATCTTCAGAACTGTTGGGCAAGCAAACCCTCTTGAGCATACTAATTTGAACCCATTCTCTCGCTCCTGCTCTCTTTTACTGCATTAGGACAATAATGATTAAACTGTTACATGTCATCGGTAGTTGAACCCAATTCCATTGCATGACCTCTCTTTGCCAAAGTAAATAGTTGAAACCACTTAGCATGAGTAGCAACTGCTTGAGACTTGTTGTGCTTACTGATCCATGCTTGCTTACTTACTATGCCTGCTATGCTTAGAGTCGTGTCGTGTCGGGTCTGATCCATCTGGGTGATGAATCAGAATGGCAGTGTACACGTCCTTCTGTGTGAGAGCTAAGTGTGTGAACACGATTTGGTAAAGGTAGCGATGAGAGGCCATGTAGGAGTACATGGCGGGTTGTCTCATTGGGACCGTCCTTAAGAACTGAGCTCTGTGTATGTTATCCAAGACAAGATACTACCACACATTGGGTTTCGGTAACTCAAGCCCTCTCGGCTTATTAATCGCCTAGATCTCTATCCAGGAGTTGCAACTAGTTTCTAGTGTGTGTAGGAAAAGTGTTGGTGTCCGTGCACAGCGTTGCCCGACGGGGTGGGCTGTGATGCGGTATAGCCATAGTGGCACGGTGTACCAAGTGGCACCCGAACGGTGGGCTTGGGAACCCTGCGCACATCGTTTGAGGCCATAGAGGAAACTTGGGCCAGACTTCCGTGCGGGTTCAGTCTCAAATTGGCGATAAACCTGGACTAGGGTCATGTGTGATTGACGGTCGTGGCCGACTCCCTCGCTGGGCTTTCGCTTGAAGGTTGCCGAGGTGCCTTTTACGTGCACATGGCGATAAGTGGCGGGAGCATGTGTGAAGAAGTACACACCTGCAGGTTTATGAATCTGTTTGAATAGCCGCGTCCTTGGATATGGACTACTTGGAGAACTTATGTGGTTCATAGAAAACATGAAGTTGATACTCTAAAATACGCAAGATAAGCATGAGTGCTATGGATGGCCTTCTCATAGGGAGACAGAAGTGAATCCATAGTGTTGTATTGATATGGTGAATATGTGGACTCGTGTGCGCTATCCTACCTTAAAGAAAGCACTTGTAGTCATAGTATAGGTTAGCCAAGAGTCAAAGCTGGCTTGCTGCAATAAACCCCACAACCCCCTTCCTTGAAAATGATGCATATTTAGTTAGTTCTGATGTAAGTCTTGTTGAGTACCTTTGTACTCACTTTTGTTTAATTTATGTTTTTGCAGAGGAGACGTCAGTCTCACCAGTGGTTCTTATGACGTGAAGTTCGATGTTGACCGAATTAGCTTGGGAATCCTAGACAGAGGTTTGGTTTCTTTGGTAGGGTCGTTGTAGCTTTTCAGGTTCCTCTGGACACTTTTGTAGATGTCTGTACCCAGACATGTTTAACTTCCGCTTATTTGTTTGAATGCTCTGAATGTTGGGTCTTGCGACCCCTGCTTGTAACATCCTATTGTTTTGGATCTTCCGAGCCTTCTAAATAAATGTTGTAATGTTGTATGGTCATGTTGTGATGCCATAGTTGTATCTATGCATATCAGGCATGTCGTGCGTATGTGTGACGTGCAACGGTATGTATGGGATTCAACACCTAGTTGTGTGCCTTTAGTAGCCTTCTTTACGGGGAACTGTCTCTTTGTGCTTCCACCAAGCCTTGGTAGCTTGCTACTGCTCTGGCCACATTGATTGACCAGCATGTATCATTCTTTGCTGTTGTGTCTGTCCCTTCGGGCAAAATGTCTTGCAGTGTATTGGAGTCCTTGGAGCTTGCTATGACTCGTCTACACACGCTAGAGATCGACACCTCCATTGTTGGGTTACTTATGTCTGTCCCTGTATGGATGTGCCAGTTGGGGTTCTACGACCAATAATGTTGGCCCGGGTTCATTGACATTTGAATGCTAGCGGCACATTCACATACGTGAGCCAAAAGACGCAAACGGTCTCGGCCCAGGTAAGGTGGCAGCCATGGAGATAACCGTACGTGAGGCTGGAAAGTGATGTGGTGTGTTACATGCTAGATTCTTATGGCTTAGGATCGGTGTCCCGACACAATGTCCTCAAATTGTTTGCACCATTCAAGACTCTTGTAGATACCTTTCTCTATAATCCCTTTCAAGAGTTCATTTTCTTGCTCAAGTGTAACTTGGCTAAGAGAGGAGTTAGTGGGATCAAGAGAACTACTAGAAGCAATATTATTGGATTTATCATTTTTATTGCTACTAGTTCAAGAACCTTTCTTTCCTTTGTTACTAGCGCTCTTAGACTTAACTCGAGGCAAGAATGTAGATAAGAGAAGTCGCTTGTCAAGATAAGAGGAAGACTTCTTTCAAAGATCATCATTGATAGCGTTAAGGAACACATGCTCTTCTCTAAGTTGAGCTTCTCGAAGCGTAGCTTCCCATGTGTCCTTACAAGCTCTCTATGATCTTATAGAATTGACTCGTGAGCTAACTTAAGAGTTCTTAGTTCCTGAGTTAGTCATTCTATTTACAACTTATGATCAACGCACGATTTATCTACACTAGAGAGAGTACTCGCAAGTTCATTTTGACTAACATTACTTGATGTGTCAAATAGTAAGTCATCTTCAATTAATAAGTCATCTTCATCACTATTGAAATCAAGATACTCGAGGTGTGATACCTTGGGGCCTTTAGCCATGAAGCAACGTCCACTCCCTTGATTTGGTGAATCAAATATGTCGTAGGAGTCGGTTATCACTAGTGCAAGTCCGGCAACACCTTCATCTTGGCTATAGTCAGAGTTGGAGTGATAGCTTCTCTTGGAGTGGTTGTCAGATTCGGAGCCGGAAACCCATTCACCAACATGAGCTTGATGTCTTCTTCTTGAGTAGCTCTTGGTGTAATTGTCCTTCTTCTCTGAGTCCCTACTTCTCCTTGAGGGTCTTCGTTCATAACGATCATGTCTACTCCTTCTTTCTCTTCTACGTGATTCGTCTCTTGAGCTTCGTCTTGTTGCTGACTCTTCTTTCCTCTTGTAAGGAGCCGTGCACTCATTTGAGTAGTGTACGGGCTTCCCACAATTGTGGCAATTTCGGTCATGACATGGCGGATGCTTCTCATCATATCTTGAGTTGGAACTTTGATCTTTGCTTCTATTCTTGTAGAACTTGTTAAATTTCTTGACCATGAGGCTTATCTCTTCATTTTTGACAAGGTTTTCGCTAGAGGTAGCGGGAACATCACTTGTGGCTTTGTAAGCACCACTAGACTTGTGGTGAAGCTCTTGCTTGTCTTTGAGTATTATCTCATGAGAAACAATTCTACCAATCGCTTCTATTGACTTGAGATATTTGTAGGTGGGCATCATTGGATCAATGTGCAAATGGTTTCATATCGATCATCCAAAGCTTGAAGTATCTTCTTGATGATTAATTTGTCGGTCATTTCTTCGCTTCCTAAACCGGCCATCTCATTGGTGATGAGAGATAGCCTAGAGTTCATCTAAGCAACTCCTTCACCATCCTTCATCTTGAACTTGTCAAGTTTACTTTAAAGAACATCCAACTTGGATTGTCTCAAAGATTCTATACCTTCATGCATATCAATGAAGGTATCCCAACTTTATTTTGCATTCTCAAGACGGCCGATTTTGTTGAATACTTCGGGGCATAGGCAGTTGAAGAGAATGTCGGATGCTTGAGCATTGAGTTGCAACATCTTCAATTCATCCGCACTCGCTTCATGATCTGGTACCCTTCCTTCCGCAAAGAATTGACCTTGCGTACCAACATGAACAACAACCCAAACGGAGGGGTTATGACCAAGCAAATGAATTTTAATTTTGTGCTTCCAACTAGCAAAATTAATGCCATCCAAGTAGGGACCTTTATGTTGATAATTTCCCTCACTAGATGCCATAATCGCCTAGGTTGTGAGACCAATGCAATGGAGACCAAACCTTTGATACCACTTCTAGGACCGAAGGTAGTGCTAGAGGGGGGGGGTGATTAGACTACTTGACAAAATAAAATATACTTTTTTCCAATTTTATTTCTTGGCATATTTTAGCATTCATAGTATGTAAAGTACACCCTACACATGCATGTATACGAGTATAGCAGCGGAAAGTAAAGACAAGCATGTAAGTAAAAGAGAGGGTAGGAAGATCAAACACAATTGGTGACACGAAGATTTTTCCCACGGTTGCGATAGGTGGCGCTATCGTACATCCACGTTCATGGAGTCTTCAACCCATGGAGGGTAAAGGCCGCGAGAGTCCACGGAGGGCTCTACCCACGGAGGGTTCCACGAAGAAGCAACCTTGACTATACCATGACGGCCTACATCCACGGAGGACTAGCCTTACTCGGGGTAGATCTTCATGAAGTAGGCGATCTCCTTGGCCTTACAAACTTTTTGGTTTACTCCACAACACAAAGTAGGAGGCTCCCAAGCGACACCTAACCAATCTAGGAGGCACCACCCTCCAAAAGGTAATAGGCTCGATAATGTCAATGAACTCCTAGCTCTTGTGCTTCAAGATGATAGACTCCTCAACACACAACCACTCTCTCGCATATTTGGCTTGGTGGAAGAGATGGGATTGGTGGAAAGCAACTTGGGGAGGCTAGAGATCAAGATTCATATGGTAGGAATGGAATGGCATGATCTCAACACATGAATAGGTGGCACTCTCTCAGAAAAACAGTAGGTATGAGTGGGGAACTGTTCTGAGTGCTTCTCTTATGAGTGAGTGGTGGTGGAGGGGTATATATAGGCATCTCCAAAAATCCAACCGTTACACACAAAATGACCAACTCGGTGACACTGATGTGTTAATCTTGGTGGTACCAAAGTGAGCAAAAGGTGGCAACTTTTGAATCTCGGTGAGACCGACATAGGAATCTCGGTTGCACTGATAAGGTGACCAATGGTCAGATTGCCCATTCTCGATGACGCCGATCCAAAAATCTCGGAGGGACTGAAATTGTGAACTTGCATAACATAAAGTTGACAGCCTAACTCGGAGGCACTGAATGCTGAATCGGTTGCACCGACAAGCTAGGGTTTGGCTGGGTCTGTCTAGGGTTTGGAATCGGTGGCAGCCAGTGTAGAATGTTGGTTGCACCGATAATGAGTATTTGGCTTGGACAGACTTTTGTGGAAGAGCTTGTGGGTGTATGTGGTGACCATCACTTGTGCACGTATGAGAATTTTTTCACCAACAAAACCTTACCCCTTTTTAAATAGTATTGGCTTTCCTATGGACTCAAAGTGATTTCTCACAAATGTAAAATGTAGAGTCCTTTGCTTGAAGCTTGGCCAATGCTATTCCTTGCATCTTGGGGAATTCCACAATCCTTTTACCAACACATCATTGAACTTTTGCTGAAACATACTTAGTGGAAACATCAGTTCAATGACATATATGTTGTTATTAAGTGCCAAAACCACCAAGGGAGAAAATGTGCTTATAGAGGGTCAGCTGCTACTTCACCCTGCATTCATCTTTGCGTGGCGGGGCGTACTCTTTGTCGTCCGAGCATTCGGCCACAGCTGCATGGTAAGTACGGTCGACGGAGAAGACGACATCCTTCTCATCGCATGTGACCGTGATGACGCCTCCACTCCCCGACATCTTGAGGATGTTGTAGCCATGATGGGTCGCAGCCATGAACTTGGCGAGGGTTGAGTATCCGAGTATGGCATTGTATGCGAGGTGGATGTGGGTGACGTCCAGGACAATGGTCTCGGTGCGGTAGTTCTAGGACAATGGTCTCGGTGCGGTAGTTCTAGCGGTACGTACCCAATGGGTACTGTGGAGCCATTTGTGACTCCTGAGAAGGGCTTGGTCAGCATAAGTTGGTTGTACGGTACTTGGAGTGTCACGAAGGTCTCGACAAAGAGGACATTGAGCCCGGCCCCACCATCGATGAGGGTCTTGGTGACGAGGACATTCCTGATGGTCGGGGTGCACAACATGGGGAGCTTGCCGGCCATGGCCGAGCACCTGAGCTGTTCCCTCGAGTCGAAGGTGATGGCAGTCTGGGACCACTTGAGGGGGCGCATGGCCTCGGGCTTCGGGTGTGCCATGTTCACCTCCCGCGCGAACAACTTGAAGACGCGATTAGATGCCGGGGCCTAAGCATCGCCTAGGATGTAGGCCACGGCCCTGGTCTCCTGGAAGCCTCCCGCCCCGTCGTCTTACCTGTGCTCTTCCTTCCTTCTGGGTGGAGGCGGTAGCGGCAGCAGACCAGCCTCCCAATGGCGAGCCTCATAAGGCTAGCCATGTCGCGACCCCTATGGAGTGTCATCGCGCTAGCGGTCCTCCCTAGGCTGGTCGCACCAGCGGTCTTCGTGAGGTTGTTCACGCCAGTGGTCCTCCCGTGGCTGGTCACGCCACCCCTAGCATTGGTCCCTGTTGTCCCGGCAGCCTCCGTCGTGGCCTCCATCGCGTTTGAAGCCGCGATCGATGCATCCGGGGTGCCGGCTGAAGTGTTCGGCACGGATCAGCCTGAGCTCCTGGCAGTCGGCGGTGTCGTGATTGTTGGTGTTGTGGAAGATGCAGGTCGGTCTCCCCCCTCGTAGGGTGCTCCTTGCCTTGGCTACGCTTCGGCTCACACTCGGCCATGAGCACCGCCGGGGCCTTGCGCTTTGCCTCCTTGGCCTTGGTATTTTTCTTTGTGGGCTCTGCTGTCGGAAGCTCACGAAGGGACATGCGGCCTTCTTCGACCTTGGCGCACCTGTTCGCCAGGTTGAACATCTCCAAGGTGGAGAACAACTGATCGTTCATGGCGAGATCTTCCTTGATCATGGTGTCCGTGATGCCGTTGGCGAAGGCTAAGATGATGGCCTCATCTGATATCTTTGGGATCTTGAGGCGCGTGGTGGCGAGGCGATGTATATACTTTTGTAGGGTCTCCCCATCCTGTTGCTTCACACACCGGAGGTCGTTCACAGTGAGCACGCGGTCGCGGGTGCCTTGGAAGTTGGTGACGAAGCGCTTGCACAGCTCTTCCCAGGAGGTGATGTATCCCACCTGGAAGTTGAGGAACCAGGAGAGCGTGCTGCCCTTGAGAGCCCTGGGGAACCAGCACACCATGACCTTGTTGTCTCCACTGGCAGATTGGACATTCAGTGAGTAGAGTTGTAGGAACTCGGTAGTGTCCGAGGTGCCGTCGTAGCGAGGCGGTAGATTGGGCTTGAACTTGTAGGGCCATGTAGTTGGATGGAGGTCCGGCGCGATGGCGAGGCAGCCTACCAGTTCGACGAGCGCTATTGCATGTGCGGGTGGGACCTGGTCTTGATACTCTTGAGGGGCCGCCTCGAGCGGTGCTGTCATGCCCAAGATGCGCGCCTATCCATTTTAAGACATGAAGGCCTCGCAATGGATAGAGGCGCATCTTGCCGTTCGCAAGTATAGTAACATTGCACCATACATTATAGAAGAGATGAGTATACAAGTTGTCTTACACTCGCCACATGCTAAATTACAAACCACACAGAGTTCAAATCATCAAGATGAAGACAGGGTCCGACTACGAATGAAATCAAATGATAAAACAGATGCAAATGATACTATCTCGCTATCCCAAAGATCACGACCATGGTGCTCTACTCATCCGGGTAAGTCACGTACATCCTGCCTCCTTCCTCAGCATATTCCCACTGGAGATGGGTAAGATCATCTTGCACGTACTCATCTGTACCTGTACCTAGAGGGTTGTAGTAATCTGTGAGCCACAAGGACTCAGCAATCAAGTGCCCGGGTACCGAGACTATTCAAGCTTAAGGTTGGGATGGGGTATGTGTTTAGTTTGCAGCAGCACTAAGCATATATGGTGGCTAACTTACGCAACACAAAAATTAATATGAGTGGCATACAATGAACGATCGAATCTAGTATGATCTCTATGAGATCCTGAACACTTACTTACGTCAATCATAACCCCACCGTGTTCTCTCTCGGATCATGTTCACGTGCAGAGACGATCACGGTTACTCACACAGTTGGTGTATTTTAGTTAGAGTTTACTTCAAGTTAACTATAACCGGGTGTTAAACAAATATCCAAGTTTCCACATAACCGCGGGCACGGCTTCTCGAAAAGATTTAACCCTGCAGGGGTGCTCCAACTAGTCCATCACAAATAACCACACTCCACTGGAATAGCCTTGACCACAGACCTCGTGGTCACCATAGGTAATTCCAAAGGAATTCCAACACCTCGAGAAAACAAGAAGAAAGTCAGACTCCACACGCAAGACACTCGACAAAGGTAAAACAAATCCAGCAAGACCGCCCGATGTGTCGACGAACCCGATAAGAGCCGCGTATATCGTACTCAGGACAC
Organism: Hordeum marinum; assembly: GCA_022496015.1. Taxonomy (NCBI): domain Eukaryota; kingdom Viridiplantae; phylum Streptophyta; class Magnoliopsida; order Poales; family Poaceae; genus Hordeum; species Hordeum marinum. Next base: position 239,276,920 of record CM039677.1, read on the forward strand.
GATGGATAACCTAGTGTACGGTGGCCTGATAGAAATCTCCCAAGTTGCCCTGGGTTGGCCCCGCACAGTCCTCTAGTTTGGACCAACACTCATGAGGAGCACTTGCCCGGGGGTTGATTAATTATCTACAGGTTTGCAAGACCCTATGCAAATTTTATTAAGTTGTTAAGCAAATGTAGTACCAATGTTGGGTCTTGCCAGACAAGTTTTAATCTCAACCGAATAAACAAGGGGGTCCCCATAACAACCCCGAGCGTGTTAGGAGCGCAAAATATGGAAAACATAACATCGATAACAAGAACTATGGCGGTAACAGCGGAACAAAATACCTAGCATAAGGCCAAGCCTTCCGCCAATACCAAGATATATATGTGCATTAAATTGAACAACATCTAATATTGTGATATCCAAATCCATGTTATCACATGGAACAACCTGCATCTGCAACTAAGAATGCTATAAGAGGGGCTGAGCAGCGGTAACTTAGCCAATCAAAGGTTTGCTAGGATGAGGAGGGTTAGAGGCTTTCATGGCATTTAGGAGGCTGATATTCAAGTGGTAGGTAGCGCACTTGTCACGATAAGAGAGAGAAACTAGCAAGCGAAAATAGTATCAGGATCCGGGTACGATCATCTTGCCTATTGGTTCTTCTGTGGAACAAGTAGCGGGATCCTCGTAGTAGTACTCTCCTGGGTCCTCGTAATCAAATTCAACGCTCGCATCTACCCAAGAGAAACAGCAACAATAAACATCCAACCAAGGTGCAATGTGCAAACAAGATGATGCATGATCCATTTAGAAGAGTCCAACATGGCAATCCAAAAATAGTCATGTTTCACATGCAAAGTTAGTTTATTAATGATTCTGTACAGAACCTCATGTTAAGTTATTTAAACATGCATGAACATGGCAAATATGGTTGCATCATGCAGAATCGATAGAAATCCATATAAAGAACGCAAGAAACGGAGTTACGGTTCTCACGGTATGCTCACGACAAGGTGCGAAGGCAAAAACACAAGACAACAAAGCCACGGGCTAATTCTTGGCATTCCAAGGTATCCACTGGTTAGGCAATGAAAAACCAACCACAATAGACTCAAATATCAATCAATTCCATGGAGTATAGCTCACACAAGTCACAAAACAATAAAACAAACAATCTGCCACAAAACAGCAACATAGCAACTTACACAGCCCACATCTTGAGCTACAGGAACCCTACAGCCAGAAACAAGATATTGACAGAAACTACATAACAAATGCGTCAACTTATCCAACTACACAATCTGCATGGGAGGCCCACATCAATAAGCGTGAAGCTATCAAGTTGACAAGATGAAACAGTTTGATGGGACTTGGTGAAAATAACAGTTTTCTGGAATCTGATTTGATAAAGTAGCAAGTTGACAGCAGTAGTTAAATACGTTAGAGAGCACCTATTGGCATAAATATTAACAGGATGGTAGTAGACAACATCTACTCCAAAACACTAGCACTGAGCATGCCCAAATTCACAACACATCACAGAATACCGACCACTCTACATGGCATAAAAATAACAGCAGATTCTCAGAGTTAGTAGTTTTTAGCATGCTGAAACAGAAACATTAAGTTGGCTACTTAACAGAATGTTTCCCACTTATATGGGTGATTCTCATGCTAAACAAAAATACCATGGCATAATAGATATAAAACACTAGCACTTCCATGTTGGCACATACCCCAAAGCAAGCAAGGATTAAATCATGCAAAAATGACAAAAGTAGCATCACAGCTAAAAATGACAGTTTTATAACCTTGATCAAAAGTGAAATCTGAAAGCACCAATGGATTCATTGGCTCTTTCTACCCAAAAAACATGTGTCATACACATACGGCCATGTGAAACATCAACACACCACTAAGCTAGCAAAATGCCACCTACTCTTTATTACTGACAACTCCTCTAATAGGACATGATCAAATATGAACAACAACAGATTTGGTACCTAGATAACAAGCAATTATAAGGCACCTACTAACAAACATAACAACAAGGGGTATGTCTAGTGGGGAAGCCCACTAGTCCCCTACACACACATACACTCTACACACCACAACAAGCACACACACACATGCTCTAAATATGCCCAAGGCATATGAGCACAAACACCACTATGAACATACCACCCATGGAGGGGTGCCCTCCCACACATACACTCACATGCACATATACCTATCACAAATAGCACACACACACACACCTATTCATATACATGCATGCATACCTTAGGTATACACACTTACACACACTCAACACACATGCAAGCACCTACAACTACTCACACACATATTTATGTATGCATAGCATACACACACACACACTCACAAACTCACATGCACATGCTCTTACATATACAACTTCTCGAGGTGCAAGGCACACACACACACACACTCATACATATGTGCATACACATGCCTACACACCTACACACACACACAAGCACATGCATAGGTGCACCTCACATGCACATAAACACACATAAGGGTGTATGCATGAAGCACACACACCCAACACAAAACATACATATGCATATATGCTCTCATGCATACACACATACACACTCAACACCTACATATGCACATGCAAGTGCACCACATACACACCCACAATATAACAAAAGAAAAATAGGGGGAAAAACCCTACACATGCTTAGGCACAACTACACACACATATGGATATTGCAATGGAAGAAACAAAAGAAAAAAAATAGAAAACAAGATAAAAAAGGGGGATGCCATGGGCTCGAACCCACGACCTGGCGGTCAAGTCCCCCTGGCGACTACCACTCTGCTACGCGCTCGGAGGTTAACACAGGAGGGACTCTGCCTATCTTAAGCACACCACGCACTAGCTTTTTGACGAAATTGAAATGCACACACACTCTGACAGAGGAACAACGGCAGCACGGGGCTAGCTCCAGCCATCTCCGGCGAGGGGAACAGCCGGCGCTGCCTCGGGATCTAAGGGGGGAACTAGACGCACGGGGCAAAGTACGAGCATGAGTGCAACACGCTACATACCGCAATGACAGAAAAGAAAAAGCAGGCTTTGCCGGAGCTGCGAGAGCACGACGACGACACGGCCAGATCTAAGCAGACACGCAACCTGCCATGAAGAGGGCACGGGGAATGGAGAGAGGGACCATACCACCCTACCTTGGACAAGTAGATGGCGTCGGAAGAGGCTTGGGGAGGCGACGACGAATGGCTGAAGATCGGCATGCCTCTGCTCCTGATCCGCAGGAGAAGAAGGGGAAGAAGGCGACGGTGATCCGCTCCCTAGCGTCTCGCGAGCAGCCAAGGAAGAAGAGGAGCATGGGGATGATCTCTTCCCGCACACTAGAGCTACGGGGGCGCGGCGAGGATCTACCTCCGGGCACGAGCTATTGCTCGGCCGGAGCACGGCGGACACGGCGACCGCATGAGCTTGGGCAGCTTGCCTGGCGGCGGCACAGCAAGGAGAGGGGAGGAATGGAGAGGGGGAAAACCCTAGAGCAGGGGGGATGCATTTATAGGCAGCAAGGGGCACCAGACGGCTGTCAAATCAACGGGCAGCCAACGTGGCACCGGTAGAGTTGTGCCGTACAGAGCTAGGCGACGACAGAACACGTGGGGGAGGCTGGGCCGCACTGGGGAGGCTAGCCCACTCGGCTCTCTCTCTCTTGAATAAAAGAAAACAGGGAAGTTTTATTCTTTTAAAACAAAGCAACACAAGATAAAATCCCAGAACAAAATGAAAGGATTTTTGGTGCAACAAAAATACTTTTGCAAAGAAAATAATGTGCACTATTTAATAAAAATGTTGTCATGATTTTTAGGACAAGCAATTTTAACACCTTTTAAAATAACAGCCCCTGTTTTATTTAAACACAAAATCATACAAACCCAAAACATCAAAAGAACCACACTCTAAATTGTTAATATATGTAGGGATACCTCTTGAACATTTTTAAACATTTTAATTTGCAAGTTAATTCTGCTATAAAAATAACATGGGGAAAAGAGGGGTATTGGAAGGTTTTTGTTGCAAAGGGAAAGAAAGGGGAAGAGAAGAGGTTGCACACATGAACTCCACCCACACTCAAACAAATTCATAACCTCACACACACCACATCATTCAAGGACACATGAAAACCAAACATGGCAAGATGAATGCTATGATGGATGAATGATGCATGATGCATAAATGCAAAACCACACATGGTTGACAAGGTGCAATTCATACATTAAGCCCATGACACAAGGTTCATACGATTATTACATGCCAAATAAGGTAGGGACAACACTTGGGCTGTCACAGGTAACTGGTCGCGGCGCTGGCTCGGCACCACGCAGAGGGCGTGTGCGTCGACGCGCGCGTCGGGGCACCACCTGGCAGCTCACTTCATCCCTTGCCCTTGCTCATGGCCCTCGGGGCTAGTCGTGCGGGAGCGCCTCAGCCTGGGCTCGGGGTTGACGTCATGATGCAGAGGAGGTGGCGACGCACCATGGGCCCCATCGTCCTCTCGTGAGGGTTGTGGCCAGAGCGAGTAGGAGAGGGCCGAAGCGTCGCTGGCGGCGCTAACGAGCTGTGCGATGCGCCAAAGCTAGTCGTCATAGCGTTCGGGGGCGGGACGGTAGCAGAGCAGCTCATTCTCCATGGCGAGCGCGCCCAAACCGCGCGTCGGCCTAGGTCAGACGTGGTAGGACGACCCAGTAGTTGCGATGATCAACGGAGTGGCGGTGCGGCCGTCTCGCTGTGCGGTGGGAGGCTGGGAGGTGTCCTGCTGTTCGTCGGCATTAAAGCCCATGGAGGCATTAGCTGCAGGCGAAGGGGACCACGGGTGTAGTCTGGGAGTCTCGGGCGGCACGGCACTCGATGCGGGTTTGGCGGGCGTCAGCCATCGGAGCGGCGAGGTGGGAAGAGAGCTTGGCTTGAAGAAGACTTGGACACACACCCTATATGGCACAACACCCTCAAGGTTCGAACATAGTGGCGTGTGCGAAGGTTTCCCCGTGGCCTCTCCCAACCTAGCTCGCTACTCGATGGTCACAACGACCAACTCGTTCGATGACGAGGAAGAAGATGAACATTACAGTTTACCCAGGTTTGGGCCGCTACGAAGTGTAATACCCTACTCCTGCTTTGGTGGATTGCCTCTTGTGGAGGGGTTGGTAGATGAACTAGTACAGTGAGTTTGAGCCTCACGAGGGGGCTCAAGTTGCATTCTTCGCTCTCTACCTTGTGGTGGTGTGTTGAGTGGCTAAGTGTTGGATCGGATCGGGGATCCCCTCTACAGTGTGACCTAGCTTCTATATATAGCGGTGGCCTGAGTCCTCTTCCCTTATATCAATGGCGGGAAGGAATCCCACAATTGCCAAATTTGAAGGGACACAGGAGTACATCCGCGCCCTGTCCAAAGACGGTCTTCGCCTGCAAAGTAGCTGAAGGTGATGCAGTGGTGGGCTCGGCGATGACATCCGTTCTGCAGTGCTCATGGTCATGGTCTTGTTGCACCAGAAGAGAAACCTTTGGGTGGCGCTTTGGGAACCCGCGTAGGTCCTTACTCCCTTTGCACCAAAGAGGAAACTGCGATGCCTAGCACGCTGGCGCCCTCCTATCCTTCCTCTCGTCACCCTTGGCTCCTCAGGTTGGGCCCTCCATAGAGATCTCCTCCGCTCAGGAGGGGGCTTGAGGAGGCCCATCCTCGCCGGTCTTGATGTTGTTCCTCCTCGCGAGCCTAGGGTCCTCGCGAGGGCCTTGTCTTGAGTAATGCCATGCCAGGCCACGCTAGGCTGAGGAAGTGGGCCATGTCCTGGGCCGCAGGTAGGCAGGACTGGGTACCCCCATTCCCAGAACACCGACATCGGAGAATACAACCTAGCCACGGATGTTAAAGGAATGAGAAGTTAATGGATCTACAACAGATGGCTCCGACGAACATGAAGAGCATGGTATGAACATAAGTAGAGTCAAACCATAAATGGGGGTTGAAGCATACCAGATCTCGTTGGAAGCAAAGTGGAGACAGCCGCACTCACTCTGGCGACTGTGAGGAGATCTGCTCACGTGAAGAGTACGGTTGGAAAGCCTTGGCGTTGTCCTCGAAATCAAGCGGTGCTCGACTGGGAAGAGAAGAGGGATGAAGAAGAAGAAGTGGAAAATGAGTAACAGGCCTCTCCATGGATATTTACAAGGTAAAGACTCGAAGAGACAACTGACAGACGTGGGAAATAAGTTGACGCCTCAATTTTCAGGATGCACGGGTACATGCCAAAGATCCATTGTGATGTCATTCTGAGTTTCCTAAAAATCCGACGAGTAGCCTCTCGGATGGGTGGCGCAAGAAAAATTACATGTCTAGAAATATCATAAGCCGATATTTGGAGATATAGAGAAGACATGAGTATAAGCAAAAGGTAAGCCGCTTGATGATGGTAAAGGAGATTGACATGAATAAATTGAAATCAACATGGGGTCTAATGTCGGGGATATAACCCCGATGTGTGACCCACCTATTCGGTCGGGTCAGTGTATTTGCGGCTCAAGGATGCATATTTAATATAGGGCAACGATGTTGAAAATAAGGCTAGTAAGGTGGCTTTCTTAGTATGTCGTCTGGTGGCCCGACACATCAAGATGGCGACTCAAGGACGAAGAGGTGAAAGGTGCAAGAACTTTCCTTGCTTGAGAGATAAGACAAGCTAGAGATGTAATAAGTCACAAGTCATAACACGGCCCAAACTCTTGTAAACCCGGGGCCTAGGCATGTATACAAAGGTGAGCCAATGAGTCCAATAGACCTAAGTTAGAAACCCTCGAAAGCTAGGTTAGTGGTTCCGCACCCTTGTAACCGAGATCCCCATCAATATAGACACCAAAGCCGAACATAGGCATTTACCTCCATCGGAGGGCCAAACATAGGTTAATTCTGTCTCTCTTTCCCGATCAACCCCTTCGAGTTGCCGCACAACGACGATGGCTTCACACGTAAGTTCTCCTATGAGGAAATCCGTCGTGACAAAACCATGACATATCCCCTTATAAAATGTTCTATAGAAAAGCATGTCATTTATGTCTTGAGTTAGAACACAAATCTTATTGGGCAATTAAAGAACACGACTATGTTTTTAAACTTGCCGGTGAAAAGAGGTTATTTGATGTTAGCTCCTTAGATGAATGGAGGACACAAGCTAATGAAAATGCTAAGTTGTTTAAAGAAAAAGTTCAAAGATGGCATCACAAGAGAATCCACAAACGGTAATTCAATGTTGGAGACCTAGTTCTTTTGTACAATTCTTGTTTCAGTTTTTTGTAGACAAGCTTCTTTCCAAATGGGAAGGTCCTTATGTTGTCGACAAGGTCTATCGCTCTGGTGCTATCAACATCAACAACTTCGAAGGCAAAAATACAAGAGTAGTAAATAGGAAAAGAATTAAACACTACATGTCACATCCCTAGCTAGTTGTCCTAGGATAGCATGTGCTTGCATCATGTTTCATTCTATTGCATCAACATGAAATGGGAAACAAAAAGAAAGCCCAAGCTCACTTTGAATCCAAACAATTCAAATTTGGTGAAAAGTCAAAAAATTCAAAATGCCCACTAAAAATGTTCCCTATGTCTGGTAAATTTGGGCATGATAATAACACGGACCATTCTAATTATTTGAACAATCAAAGTAATTCAAAAATAATTGATAAGGCTCCTGAAATCATTAAATAGAGCCCTATCATTATTTTTGTTTTCAAAACATCCTGAAACTTTTTAGACAAGTTTGAAATATTCAAACTTCATTATAGAAAATATATGGGATATTTTATAAAGTCATTTGTACCTGAAAAGAAAATAAACAAATGTTAGTAAAAGAAAACAGAGAAGAAAAAAAGGAAAAAAAGGGAGAAAGGCCCAGGCCAGGCCAGCCCACCTGGCCCAGGGAGGTCATCGTCCTCCTGGCGGCCAGGAGGACGAGCGCATGGCCGGAGCGCGCGTGCTGCTGTGCCACCATGTCGGCAGCTGCCTGCCTGTGTCCTTCTCGCCAGCGCGATGGGGATAAGCTCCCTAGAGCCGTCCCCATCGCTCCCTCTCTGTCTCTCGCCCGCCTCTATTTCTCTCCCCTCTCTGCTTCTCCATGGCTGAGCCCTGCTCGAGCTTGCCACCGTCGCGTTAGCCGCTCCCCCTCGCCCCTGAGCCCCCCAATCGATCGTCCTAGCTTCCCTCTTTCTCCTTGCCGAGCCGTGCACCGCCAGGAGCTCCCCATCGCCGTCTTCGCGTCGTCTTCAACCTCCGGCCGCCAGAAATCAAGTGGAGCTCGCCGCTGCTCCAGGCCCACCCCGAGCCCGCACTCGATGTATCTGCGAATGTCGTGATCCCCTGAGTCTTTTCCCCCTCTTTCCCCCTTCGATTGCGTGCTCTAGCGTTGGATTCCATCAAGGTCCGAATGCCCCCGCCGCTCGAGCTCGACGCCGGCCATGTTCCGATGACCAGCTGGTCCATCTGAGGCCTCTGTCGTGTTCGTGAGGCTGTGTAGAGTCCGTAGGTGCCAAGTAGAGCTCATGTTGCGCACTGGTTCGATGAGCCCGTGCTCGCCCGAGCTCTGGCCGCCGCCCAACTCATCGCCGACATCGATTCCGACCATCTCAGCTCCTGGGAGGGGTCGCAATGGACGCGCGCGTGTGTGCTAAGTCGTTTGGTGCCCTCTGCCATCCTTTTGGACGCCCGAGGAGGGATCCCGAAGCCCTCCGCCGTCTCTGGAGCCACCGGCGGCTCAATGCCGGTGGGTCTTGCCGGAGTTAACCACGGGGGTTGACCCCTTGAGTCACTGGCAGGTGGGGCCAGGCCCTAACAAGTCAAAGTTAATTAAGAATTTAATTAATTATTTTAATTAACCTAATTAGTCACTGACAGTGGGCCTAGTTTTTGTTAATTAATTAGGATTTAGTTTTAATTAGTTAGTTAAGTGTTTGAGTCACTCACATGTGCCCCCCACATGTTAGGTTTGACTCTGGCCCGGTCAGCTGACCAGCTGACGTCATAATGATGTCATGCTGATGCAATAAAAGCAATTTCTAGTTTAAAAATAATTCTAGAAATTAGTCATAACTTCAAAAATTCATATAAATTTATCAGAAAAATACAATGAATCCAATGGTACTACTGGCATGCATGTTAGAGCAATCTAAATAGGTGAACATTAACATTTATTAATAGGTTAGTAAATGGAATTAGATATGAAGAACAATTTTGAACCTATATTCAAATTCATTTCGAATCAACATGAAGGCAAGTTGCATTCGCTAATCTATACATGCTATCATGCCATGATCATGCATCATATTGTTGCACTTGCGTGTGTTGATTGTTTCTTATCTGCATTGCGGTAGGCCCTGCTCCTGAGGATACCCCCAAGTATCTCGACAAAGGAGAGAACCTTTCCGTTTCCCAGCAAGGCAAGCAACCCCTTTGATCATTCCGATAACATCCTACTCCCTTGCTCCTGCTCTTGTTTATTGCAGTAGGACAATCGATCACATGTCAGTCATACACGGTAGATGATCCTATTCTGCTGCATATCCTGACATTGTCATAGTAAATAGCTAAACCTTGTAACCTAGCATACCTGGTAGATGCTTGTGCCATGATGTGCTTAGCTTACTTTGCCTACTGTGCTTGCTATGCTTAGAGTTGTGATAGGTCGGATTCATCTAGGTGATGAACTGAGTGAAACAATGTTGCCTGATGTAATGATGTTATGATGAACTCGATTTGGTAAAGGTAGCGATGAGAGGCTATGTAGGAGTACATAGTCGGTTGTCTCATTGGGACCATTCTTAGGAACTGAGTTCCTTGTTTGTGATCCAAGACTAGTTACTACCACATGTTGGGATACTTAATTGACCCTCTCGACTTATTAGTCGCTTAGTCCTTAGTCCAGGAGTTGCAAGTAGTTTCTGTTGTTTATAGTATGCTGGAGGCCGTGCGTAGCACTGACCCTAGGGGTGGGTTATGACGTGGTAGGCAGTGGCACGGTGTACCAAGGGTCACCCGAATGGTGGGCTTGGGAACCCTGCGCACATCGTTTGGGGTCGTAGCGTAAACTTCGGCCGGACTTCCGTGCGGGTTCAGTCTCAAATAGGCGATAGCCTGGACTAGAGGTCTTATGTGATTACCGGTCATGGCCGACTCCCTTGCTGGGCATCCGCTTGAAGGTTGCCGAGGTGCCTGGTTTTATGAGAACACAACGATAAGTGGCGAGAGTGTGTGTCAAGAAGTACACCCCTGCAGGGTATCAAACTATTTGAATAGCCGTGTCCTCGGATATGGACTACTTGAGAACTTATGTTGTTCCTAGATAATCAAATGGATACTCATAAAAATATCAAGACAAGTGGGAGTACCGTAGATGGCACTCTCCCAGGATAGGGAAGTGAATCTATGGTGGTGTATTGTTATGGAGTTAGTGGACTCGTGTGCGATATATAAAATGTAAACAAAGAGTTAAAATTGAGTAGTGTAGGTTAGCCATGAGTCAAAGCTGGCATTGCTGCATAAACTCCACCACTCCCTTTGTTGATACATGAGCATGAATGGACTAGGTCTGTTTTAAAGACTTGCTGAGTACGTTTGTACTCAGGTTTGCTTAATAAATGTTGCAGATGAGACCCAGGACCCATTACGTGGGTTCTTTCTAGACGTTGACGATGCCGAATAGCTGGTGTCCCAGCTACGACCTTTGCCCTGTGGCGGGCTGTAGATAGTCAGGCCATGTGCCATTTACCCTTTCATCTGTCTGTACTCAGATAGCTTTATGCTTCCGCTTGGCTTGTATGAACATGTTTGTATGACTTGAGTGTCGGGTCATGTGACCCCTATCTGTAAGAACATATTATGCAAGGCTCATTTGAGCCTCTTAAATAAAAGTCATGTTGTTGTATGCTTATGTTGTGATGCCATGGTTGTATCTATGCATATTGGGCATGTCGTGCGTACGTGTGACGTGCAACAGTTTGTATGGGATCCGACACCTAGTCGTGTGCCTTTAGTAGTACTCTTTACGGGAAACTGCCTCTTTGTGCTTCCACCGAGCCCTGGTAGCTAGCTACTGCTCTGACACATTGATTGACCAGCATGTATCCTTGTTTGCTGTTGTGTCTGTCCCTTTGGGGAAATGTCTCCCGGTGTAATGGAGTCCCTGTAGCCTGCTATGACTCGTCTACGTGCAGTGATGGCATTCGTGTCTCACGATGTAATGGAGTCTCTGTAGCTTGCTATGACTCGTCTACACACGCTTGAGGCCGACACATGCATTGTTGGGTTATGTATGCCTGTTTCCGTACGGATGTGCCCCTTGGGTTCTATGACTAGTTATGTCGGGCCGGGTTCTCTATCATTTGATTGCCAGCGACATGTTCACATACGTGAGCCAAAAGACGCAAACGGTCCAGGCTAAGGTAAGGCTGCAGCCGTGGAACTTACCGTGCGTGAGGACGCAAAGTGATGTGATATGTTACAGTCTGGATTTTTATGACTTAGGATCGGGGTCCCGACAGCGTTGGTATCAGAGCCTGACTGATTGTAGGATTACCAAGCCAAACCGGTCGAAGTTGAGTCTAGAAACACTATAGAAAAGTAGGGGAATTGTTTGTGGAAGGGAACATAAGGCTCTTTTTACTCCTCTTCCCAAGTTATTCTATGCTGAGTCATTCTCATCTTTTCTTCGGGGATAAGAACTAGGCTTCTCATCCATTGCTTAGGATGCCGAGTTACTAACCATGGACCACTAGCTAGCTTGTTGCAAGTGAATGTGGGTATTCAAGTACCGTTGGTGTGACAAACAGATGGAGAAGAGATTTGAGTCTAGAAAGTCGAGTGGTTATGCTTTTCCAATCTTTTGCAGTTGTCTGAAAATCCTTTTTGAGCAATTACAGCCGTTATGCTGTCCAATTTCTGCTACAGTCTCTTATGTCTTTGTGTCATTCTCTGTTTCAGATGCCCCCTCGTCCTTCCCGTCAGGTGGTCCGTCTGACCAGGTGCATCGATGTACCGGGTCACACGGCCATGTTGGTTAGAGTCATGATGGAGGCTGGATACCGTTGGTACCTGGAGTACACAGTGGAGGAACTGTATCGAGATTTCAACCAGAGTCAGTATCTGTACCGTCAAGATTTATCCTTCATTCCCTGGAGCTGCAGAGCTGCTTCACTAGACTTATGGATTAGGTGTGACCATAGATATGGTAGTTCAGGAGGCCCTTACACCATGCTGACTATCATGAGGTTCCACCATGGTCTGCTTCAGAACACCGAGTTCTGCTATGTTCCTGCTTCTATGGGAGGAGAGGATGGTTATCTTAGTGTAGCCTACTATGATCATTTCCATGAGGACCCTAGGCTGTAGGTGACCGCTCAGATGTTGGAGAATAGGGATCGTCATGCACGTGCCCTTCGCATGGAGCTTTATGCCACCCGTGCACGTCTTTGGACAGCACTAACGCAGTTGGCACCCATCGTGCAGACAGGCTATGAAGATTTGGAGATGCTGAGCCCATCGCGGACTCATCTGCCAGCACACGTAGACTGGCCCGATGTTGGAGGCATCACCCCTCTTCGAGGACCGCTGTTGCCGCCGACAAGGGGACCAAGGCCACACCCGTATCCTTATGGCTCCCAGGGATCACAGGCTAGAGTGTTTCCAGATCCTCAGGTTCAGCTCCCGGATCATGGGGGTAACCTGTATGAGGCATTCTACGGCGATGCTTGAGTCCATGGATGTTAGTTCTAGTATGGTAGTAATCGTATCGCCACAGTCCTGCATGTCTTGTCGGATATGATGAGGTTGAGAGTTGAGTTCCAGAGGTGTAGATAGATAATGTATAGGAAGCTTGTAATGCATCCGATGAGTTGTGTCATCTTTCCGTAGTTGTATCTCAGCTTGGTTTGTACTGAACTATGTCATGGTGTGTATGAGTCATGGTGTTTATATGGCAGTTGTTTTACCATGTTAATTGGTGTTTACCCTGCATGCCATGTTGTCCAGTACATTCCTTGTCTCGTGTCATAGAGTTGTTGTCCCCTATGATTAAGTTGTGGGTTTGTTTTTCCCAGGATGGTGGCCACTAGGAATAACCCCGTGCCTGCCCCTGAGCAGGGCGAGGGAAGCCAGCCAAGGCAAGAGGATCTACCACATGCGCCTTCTCTGGCAGAAGTGATGCTTGAAGCCGAAAGGAACAAGAGGGAGACCAACAGGCTGTTGGAAAGAATCGAGCAGAACATGGCACGTGCTCCCCGCTATGACCTCAATGATGGCATATCACTTCGAGATTTCATCAGACTGAGCCCACCCAAATATCATCATTCGATCGACACGGATGACTGGCTGACCAGCATGTATCGCAAGATTTCGGCTGCCAATGTGACTGAGGCCAACAAGGTGACCTTTGCAACTTACTTTCTGGAAGGTCCCGCCAATCTGTGGTGGGAAAATTTTGAAGCCATGCGTCCCGCAGGCCCTGCACCAACTTGGGCAGAGTTCAGTGCCGCATTTCGTACCCATCACATCCCGGAAGGGATGATGGATCGTAAGAGAGAGGAATTCTATGCCTTCACCCAGGGCAGACTGTCAGTGGATGCTTATAGTCGTGAGTTTGGAAACCTTGCTCGCTATGCTCCTGAGGAACTTTCTACTAATGCCAAGAAGCAGGCTAAGTTCTGCAAGGGACTTAACCCTGAGCTCCGTCGAGATCTGCACCTGCATGAGTGCGCCACATTCCAGGCTCTCGTCAACAAGGCTATCAATGCCGAGACTGGACAGACTAATTATGAGTCCATGAGAAAGCACAACCGTGACTTCAACCCTGCATCTGGCTCGGGCTCCAATAAACACCGGATCTGGGTGCCCAACGTAGCTCTGACGCCAAAATACAATGCGAGGCCATCCTTCCAGGCACCTCGCCCAGTTCAGCCCAACCCTCCAATCAGACTATTTGGAGGACAGCCTGCAAATGTTGCTCCCCATGCCACCGTGGTTTGCTATAAGTGTGGAGAACCAGGACACTACTCCCGTGAGTGTCCCTAGAATAATGTTAAGCCCACTGGACGTGGAAAACCAGGAAAAGCCTTCTTTATGAAGCTAGCTCCTGCTCGTGGACGAGTGAACTATGTGTCAGATGAGGAAGCCCTTGAGGATCCTGATGTTATCCTAGGTACGCTCCTTATCAATAGTCATCCAACATTTGTTTTATTTGATACTGGGGCATCTCATTCTTTTATCTCAGAAAGTTATGCACAGTTGCATAATATGTCTTTTTGTGATATGCCTACTCCTTTAGTAGTGCAGACTCCGGGTTCAAAATGGCAAACTTCTAGACTGAGCCATGATAATGAGATTTTGGTGGATAGATTAGTCTTCCTAGCATCTTTGATAGCCCTCAAGTCTTCGGACATCAATATTTATTGGATGAAAGCTCACTATGCCAAGATTGATACTCATTCTAGGAATGTTCAACTTACACATCCATCGGGTCAGATAGTTAATGTCTCCACTCGAACAACCAAGCGCCAACTCTATTCCCTCAATGCTAGCCCTCTTCCAGAGTTAGAAGATATTCCGATAGTCCGTGACTTTCCGGATGTCTTTCCAGAAGAACTGCCAGGAATTCCTCCTGTCAGAGATGTTGAGTTTGTGATAGAGCTCATTCCAGGGACTGTTCCAATAGCCAAAAGACCCTATAAGATGGCACCCTTAGAACTAGCCGAACTCAAGATCCAACTCGATGAGGCTTTGAAGAAAGGTTTCATCCGTCCCAGTTCTTCTCCTTGGGCTTGTCCCATTCTCTTTGTCAAGAAGAAGGATGGTTCGGATCAGATGCTTGTGGATTATCGGCCAGTGAATTTGGTCACCGTAAAGAACAAGTATCCGCTACCCAGGAGCAACGATTTGTGCGATCAACTTGCTGGATCCTCTATCTTTTCCAAAATGGATTTGAGGTTGGGATACCATCAAATCAGAATTAGGAACGGGGACATTCCAAAAACGGCTTTTGTTACTCGCTATGGCCAATACGAGTACACCGTCATGTCCTTCAGTTTAACCAATGCTCCAGCCACCTTCTCTCGCTTGATGAATTCGATCTTCATGGAGTATCTAGATAAATTAGTCGTGGTTTACCTCGACGATATACTCATCTACTCGAAGAACGAACAAGAACATGCCGAGCATCTAAGGCTGGTAATGATGAAACTTCGAGAGCACCGCCTGTACACCAAATTCTCCAAGTGTGAATTTTGGTTGCCAGAAGTGACCTATCTGGCCACGTGATTTCTGGTAAAGGTATTGCTGTCAATCCCGAGAGAGTTCAGGCCATCCTTGATTGGACTCAACCTGAATCACTTAAGCAAGTTTGGAGTTTCCTTGGCTTAGCGAGCTATTGTCGCCGCTTTGTCGAGAATTTCTCCAAAGTTGCAAAACCTCTGACTGAACTCCTCAAGAAAGATAAAAAGTTCAAGTGGACTCCACAAGGCGAGCATAGTTTTCAGGAGTTGAAAAGACGACTGACCTCTGCTCCCGTTCTGGTGCCACCTGATTTCTCTAAGGACTTTTTTATCTATTGTGATGCCTCGCTACAAGGATTAGGTTGCATTCTCATGCAAGATCGTCATGTGATTGCATACGCATCTCGACAGTTGCGTCCACATGAGGATAATTATCCAACACATGATCTTGAGCTTGCAGCTGTAGTCCATGCACTGAAAACCTGGCGACATTACCTTCTGGGTAATCGTTGCAAAATTTACAATGGTCACCAAAGTCTAAAATGTATATTCACCCAGCCGGATTTGAATCTCAGGCTAAGACGGTGGGTAGAGTTGATTACAGATTATGACTTAGGGATAACTTACACCCCGGGGAAAGCCAATGTCATGGCTGGTGCACTAAGTCGTAAGTCTTATTGTAACCACCTGATGTTACAACAAGGTCAACCACTTCTCCATGAGGAATTTCGGAAGTTAAACCTTCGCCTTGTTCCTCAAGGATTCCTATCCAACCTCGTGGCGAAACGTAATCTTAAGGATAAAATAGTAGCTGTCTAGAAATATGATAAGGGTATATCCCGGATCAAGGGGAATATTGCTAGCGGAAACGCTAAAGATTTCTCCAAGGACGATGAAGGTGTTGTGTTCGTTCAGAACCGGTTGGTGGTTCCCAAGAGCACACGCTTAAGACAGTTGATCCTTAAGGAGGCTCATGATTCTCCTCTCAAAATTCATCCGGGTAGTACCAAAATGTATCAGGACCTACGCCAGAGGTTCTGGTGGACTAGGATGAAGAGAGAAATTGCTCAGTATATTGCTAACTACGACGTTTGCCGTCGCGTGAAAGCAGAACATCAAAGGCCTGCTGGCACCCTTCAACCTTTAGCTATTCCTAAATGGAATTGGGATAAAGTTGGTATGGATTTCATTACCGGATTTCCCAGGACTAGGAGAGGGTATAATGCTATCTTTGTGGTCATCGACCGTCTTTCCGAAGTGGCTCATTTTCTTCCTGTTCGGGAAAGTATAACTGCTAGCCAGCTAGCGGAATTATATGCTTCTCGGATAGTTTGTCTTCATGGTGTTCCTCTGGAGATTAACTCAGACCATGGAAGTATCTTTACCACCCGATTTTGGAAAGTTTTCAAACCGCTATGGGGACTCATCTATCCTTTAGCACTGCTTTCCACCCGCAATAAAGTGGTCAAGTTGAGCGAGTTAATCAAATCCTCGAAGACATGCTCCGAGCTTGTGTTATATCTTTCGATATGAATTGGGAGAAATGTCTTCCATTTGCAAAATTTGCTTATAACAATAGTTATCAATCAAGCTTGGGCAAAGCCCCTTTTGAAGTTCTCTATGGACAAAGGTGTCGAACACCTCTTAACTGGTCGGAAACCGGAGAGAGGCAACTCTTTGGCCCGGATATGATCCAGGATGCAGAGGAGCAAGTTCGCATTATTCGTGAAAAGTTGAAAACAGCCCAATCTCGTCAAAAGAGCCAATATGATCGCCATCATAAGGCTGTGACCTATGAAATTGACGAGAAGGCTTACCTTCGGGTTACACCTCTGAAGGGTACCCATCGATTCGGTATCAAGGGCAAGTTGGCTCCTCGTTACATTGGACCTTTTCGCATTCTTGCTAAACGAGGAGAGGTTGCCCACCAATTGGAACTTCCACCGCATCTTTCCAGGGTTCATGATGTCTTCCATGTCTTGCAACTCAGGCGTTGCTTCTCGGACCCTGTCCGTGAAGTAGACCACGAAACGCTTGATCTCGAAGATAACCTTACATATCAAGAACACCCTATTCGTATTCTTGATCAAGCTGAGCGTACCACTTGGCTTCAGAGCATCAAGTTTCTCAAGGTTCAGTGGTCACACCATTCTAAAAAGGAGGCGACATGGGAAAGCGAAGATCGTCTTCGACTAGAGTACCCCGCGCTCTTCCCGACGACTTCAAAATCTCGGGACGAGATTCTTTTGAGTGCGGGTGAGTTGTCACATCCCTAGTTAGTTGTCCTAGGATAGCATGTGCTTGCATCATGTTTCATTCTATTGCATCAACATGAAATGGGGAACAAAAAGAAAACCCAAGCTCACTTTGAATCCAAACAATTCAAATTTGGTGAAAATACAACAAATCCAAAATGCCCACTAAAAATGTTCCCTATGTCTGGTAAATTTCGGCATGATTATAACAGGGACCATTCTAATTATTTGAGCAATCAAAGTAATTCAAAAATAATTGATAAGCCTCGTGAAATCATTAAATAGGGCACTATCATTATTTTAGTTTCAAAACATCCTGAAACTTTTTAGACAAGTTTGAAATATTCAAACTTCATTATAGAAAATATATGGGATATTTTATAAAGTCATTTGTACCTGAAAAGAAAATAAACAAATGTGAGTAAAAGAAAACAGAGAAGAAATAAAAGGAAAAAAAGGGGAGAAAGGCCCAGGCCAGGCCAGCCCACCAGGCCCAAGGAGGTCATCATCCTCCTGGCGGCCAGGAGGACGAGCGCGTGGCCGGAGCGCACGCGCTGCCGTGCCTCCACGCCGGCAGCTGCCTGCCTGTGTCCTCCTCGCCAGCACGACAGGGATAAGCTCCCCAGAGCCATCCCCATTGCTCCCTCTCTCTCCCGCCTCTCTTTCTCTCCCCTCTCTGCTTTGCCATGGCCGAGCCCTGCTCGAGCTTGCCGCTGTCGCGTTAGCTGCTCCCCCTCGCTCCTAAGCCCCCCAATCGATCCGCCTAGCTTCCCTCTTTCTCCTCGCCAAGCCGTGCACCGCTAGGAGTTCCCCGTCACCGTCTGTGCATTGTCTTCAACCTCCGGCCGCCAGAAATCAAGTGGAGCTCGCTGCTACTCCAGGCCCTCCCCGAGCCAGCTCTCGACGCATTTGCGACCGTCGTGAGCCCCTGAGTCTTTTCCCCTTATTTCCCCATTCGATTGCGTGCTCTAGCGTAGGATTCCATCAAGGTTCGAATGCCCCCGCCGCTCGAGATCGACGCCGGCCATGTTCCGGTGACCAGCTAGTCCGTTTGAGGCCTCCGTCGTGTTTGTGAGGCTATGTAGAGTCCGTAGGTGCCAAGTAGAGATCATGTTGCACCCTGGTTCGACGAGCCCGTGCTCGCCCGAGCTCCGACCGCCGCCCAGCTCACCGCCGGCGTCGATTCCGACCATCTCAACTCCTGGGAGGGGTCGGAATGGACACGCGCGTGTGTGCTGACTCGTGTGGTGCCCTCCGCCATCCTTTTGGTCGCCGGAGGAGGGATCCCGAAGCCCTCCGCCGTCTCTGGAGGCACCGGCGGCTCAGCGTTGGTGGGTCTTGCCAAAGTTGACCACGGGGTTTGAGCCCTTGAGTCGCTGGCAGGTCAAAGTTAATTAAGAATTTAATTAATAATTTTAATTAACCTAATTAGTCACTAACAGTGGGCCCACTTTCTGTTAATGAATTAGGATTTAGTTTCAATTAGTTAGTTAAGTGTCTGAGTCACTGACACGTGGCCCCCACATGTCAGGTTTGACTCTGGCCCGGTCAGCTGACCAACTAACGTCATAATGATGTCATGCTGATGCAATAAAAGCAATTTCTAATTTAAAAATAATTCCAGAAATTATTCAAAACTTCAAAAATTCATATAAATTAATCTGTAAGACAGATGAAAATAATTTATATATGAAAAATTATCAGAAAAATCCAATGAATCCAATGGTGCAACTGTCATGCATGTTGGAGCAATCTAAATAGGTGAACATTGACATTTATTAATAAGTTAGTAAATGGAATTTGAAATGAAGAACAATTTTGAACCTATATTCAAATTCATTTCAAATTAACATGAACACTAGTTGCATTAGCTCATCTATACATGCTATCATGCCATGATCATGCATCATATTGTTGCACTTGCGTGTGTTGATTGTTTCTTATCTGCATTACGATAGGCCTTGCTCCTCAGGATACCCCCGAGTATCTCGATGAAGGAGAGAACCTTTCTTTTTCCCAGCAAGGCAAGCAACCCCTTTGATCATTCCGATAACATCCTACTCCCTCGCTCCTGCTCTTGTTTATTGCATTAGGACAATCGATCACATGTCAGTCATACATGGTAGATGATCCTATTCTGTTGCATATACTGACATTTTCATAGTGAATAGATAAACCTTGCAACCTAGCATACCTGGTAGATGCTTGTGCCATGATGTGCTTAGGTTACTTTGCCTGCTATGCTTGCTATGCTTAGAGTTGTGACAGGTTGGATTCATCTGGGTGATGAACTGAGTGAAACCATGGTGCCTGATGTAATGATGTTTTGATGAACTCGATTTGGTAAAGGTAGCTATGAGAGGCTATGTAGGAGTACATAGCGGGTTGTCTCATTGGGACCATTCTTAGGAACTGAGTACCGTGTTTGTGTTCCAAGACTAGTTACTACCACACGGTGGGATACTTAATTGACCATCTTGACTTATCAGTCGCTTAGTCCTTAGTCTAGGAGTTGCAAGTAGTTTTTGGTGTTTATAAGATGCTGGAGGCCGTGCGTAGCGCTGACCCTAGGGGTGGGTTACGACGCGGTAGGCAGTGGCATGGTGTACCAAGGGTCACCCGAATGGTGGGCTTGGGAACCCTGCGCACATTGTTTGGGGCCATAGCGGAAACTTCGGCCGGACTTCCGTGCGGGTTCAGTCTTGAATAGGCGATAGCCTGGACTAGAGGTCTTATGTGATTGACGATCGTGGCCGACTCCCTCGCTGGGCATCCGCTTGAAGGTTGCCGAGGTGCCTGGTTTTATGAGCACACAGCAATAAGTGGCGAGAGCGTGTGTGAAATAGTAGACCCCTGCAGGGTATCAAACTATTCGAATAGCCGTGTCCTCGGATATGGACTACTTGAGAACTTATGTTGTTCCTAGATAATCAAATGGATACTCTTAAAAATATCAAGACAAGTGTGAGTACTGTAGATGGAACTCTCCCACGTGAGGGAAGTGAATCTATGGTGGTGTATTCTTATGGAGTTAGTGGACTCATGTGCGATATATAAAATGTAAACAAAGAGTTAAAATTGAGTAGTGTAGGTTAGCCATGAGTCAAAGCTGCCATTGCTGCATAAACTCCACCACTCCCATTGTTGATACATGAGCATGAATGGACTAGGTCTGTTTTAAAGCGTGTTGAGTATGTTTGTACTCACGTTTGCTTAATAAATGTTGCAGATGAGACCCAGGACCCATTAGGTGGGTTCTTTCTAGACGTTGACGATGCCGAATAGCTGGTGTCCCAACTACGACCTTTGCCCTGTGGAGGGTTGTAGATAGTCAGGCCATGTGCCTTTTTACCCTTTCATCTGTCTGTACTCAGACAGCTTTATGTTTCCGCTTGGCTTGTATGAACATGTTTGTATGACTTGAGTGTCGGGTCATGTGACCCCTATCTGTAAGAACATATTATGCAAGGCTCATTTGAGCCTCTCAAATAAAAGTCATGTTGTTGTATGGTTATGTTGTGATGCCATGGTTGTATCTATGCATATCGGGCATGTCGTGCATACGTGTGCATGCAACGGTATGTATGGGATCCGACACCTAGTCGTGTGCCTTTAGTAGTACTCTTTACGGGAAACTGCCTCTTTGTGCTTCCACCGAGCCATGGTAGCTTGCTACTGCTCCGAACACATTGATTGACCGGCATGTATCGTTCTTTGCTGTTGTGTCTGTCCCTTCGGGGAAATGTCTCGCGGTGTAATGGAGTCCCTGTAGCCTGCTACGACTCGTCTACATGCAGTGATGGCATTCGTGTCTCACGACGTAATGGAGTCCTTATAGCTTGCTATTACTCGTCTACACACGCTTGAGGCCGACACCTGAATTGCTGGGTTATGTATGCATGTTTCCATACGGATGTGCGGCTTGGGTTCTATGACTAGTTATGTCGGCCCGGGTTCTCTGTCATTTGATTGCCAGCGACATGTTCATATACGTGAGCTAAAAGACGCAAATGGTCCCAGCTAAGGTAAGGCTATAGCCGTGGAACTTACCGTATGTGAGGACGCAAAGTGATGTGATATGTTACAGTCTGGATTCTTATGAGTTAGGATCGGGGTCCCGACACTACATCTCGGGTATGCCCATTAATGGTGAAACTAATATTATTCAAGTAATGACACCAAAAGAACACATAAGAGAGATGCTCTTGAATACTCCAGAAAGGTGAGAAAGGGTATGTATGTGATACGGTAAGTAAAACGACTCCAAAAATTCCATAAAAACAATTTCTGTTCGTTTTGGTATTATAAAAACAAGTCAGGGGGCGCACAAGAGAGCCACAAGGCAACATGGTGTGCCCTAATAGCTTGTGGGGCCCTCGTGTGCCTCCCTGACTTCGTTGTCTTCATTGACACGTGTTCTGTCCTAAAAATACATTATATATACCCTACCTATTTTTTACCACCGCATCGCAAGTTTCTCCTCTGTTCTTGGTTCAGGTTGTTTTTATGACAGATCTGCTGTCGTGGGGAACGAACACCTATGGGATCATGGGGATTCCTTTCGGTTTGGAAGGGGCGGACCCGCTCAAAGAGCCAGTCTGGTAAGCAGCACATGGGGAACTTTACCCAGGTTCGGACCGCACAAATGCGTAATACCCTACTCCTGCTTGGATGTATTGATCGTGTTCTAGGGTTCTAGCTACAGGAGCGCCATGGACAGCTGCTACAGGAGCTCGATGACCTCTAGTTGTCTACTTGTCTAAAGGCCAAAAGGACGAAGGTGCGAAAAGGTGCTCCAGTGCGAAGAGTGGCCGAAAAAGTCCTAAAAAGTCCTCTTCTGTAACGCCCTAGGCCTCCTTTTATACTCAAGGGGATCCCAACAGTGGCATATAGTGTCCACACGAGATGCACAGTGCAATAGTGCTATCGCACCTAACTCTGACGGAGTAGGACAAGATCATATAATGCTCCGTCAGATGGCTTAGTCTGTCAATGAGACGAGACGGAAGCCCGTCCCATCGACGCTGCTCAACCCCCCTCCAGCATCGACGCCGCGACACGCGTCCAGGTGAATCGACACCTGGCTTGTGTGATGGCAGTGCTGGCCAGGGGCTTGCCTTGCCGGGACCTTGCCTTCTCGGGTAGGGGGCTTTGTCTCGCCCGGAGGCTCTACGCCCCTCCCGGCAAGGGCTTGCCGACAGTCTTGAATCTTCTGTATTGGTGCTTGATAAGCTTTCGTTGGGCCTTGCCTCCGAGGTAGCTGCTACGGCCCGTGCATGTGTAAAAGGAGCACTAGGTAGCCCAAAAACTCTAGTGCATCGATAGTAGCCATGGTCCTGGGCCATACACGTCGCGAGGCATTGTTAGGATAGGTCCGACCAGTGCACGGGCACGCGCGGTAGGACCTTCCAGTCGCGGCCATTGCGCCCGGCGCACTTCCCCACGATGCACAATGAATGCAGGTGGTGGGATACTTGCAAGGCGCAGCCGTTACGGGGGTGCGCCCGCGAGATGTTTCCGTATCGTCTCGTATGTGGTAAAGAGGGGCTGGTCCGTGCCTTCCCCATAAAGAGGAGACAGTGGAGCCGATACTCATTTACCTCTTACCAATTTGAGAAGAGCAGTTGCCTTCTTCCTCGAGCCCAAAGCAAAGCTGCTCGCACTTGTCAGCGCCTTCGTGCCTCCTTCTTCCTCGGCTTTCGCCCTTGCCATCACCATGCCACTAGAAGCCAGCAAGGGCAAAGAGACGGGGGCTACATCGGAGAGCAAGGCGGCAAAGAAGCGGTGGGAGCACATCGTCTTCCTGTCGGGGCTCAGCATGGCTGCCCTGAAGGAGTGGTATCGGTGGATGTGGGCGACGGCGACGACGGGACATCCTGCCACTTGCATAACCGCTGGTCCTTCCGGGGGAGGTCCAGGCAAATATCCCTTCTTCACTAATTACTTTTACTGCGAAGTCTACACCCCCTACCCAGACTTCTTCACCGACCTCACGCTCACCTATGGATTTCACCTTCTGGACTTCGCGCCGAATGACGTGACATCCATGGCGGTTTTCGCGCATCTCTGCGAGAACTTCGCCAGCGTAGTCCCTAGCACCGGCCTCTTTGGCCACTATTTTACCCCTCGCATCCAACCGGGCGGAGCCCTCTCCGGCGCTGTCACTTGGATTCCTTGGCAAGGAACCAAGGAGGTCTACCTTGAAGGCGCTTACACCGAGAGGTGGGACGAGTGGCAAGGCAAGTGGTGTTGGCTCCGAGAGGAGGAGCCCCAGCCTTTCTGTATGCCACAACAGACCAAGCTGGAGCGAGGCAGGGACTGGGGCACCCTCGACCCAGAGGACAGGAAGCTCATGGTCGCATCCTCCAGGATCCTCCGCCTCACGAACACCGGCCTCACCATGGAGATGATAGGGGCTGACTTTCTCCGCTGTCATATCGCCTCCCTGCAGAACCGAGGGAGGCCAGCCTAGGACTTTAGCAACACGGCGGATATCATGAGGCTGCACCCTAGGCTGAACCACAATCTGACCACCATGCAGTTTGGGGTCCTCTCCCAGAAGCTATTCAGCAACTTCATGGCAATCGAGTTGCCGGCGGGCATAATCCCCTTGTGTAATAACTCGGGCTTGGGGAGGATTATCGCCATGATGCCAGCACTTGATGCTCATAGCCTCGATGCCACTTGGGCGGAGCCGTCTGCGGAGGAGGCGTGGGAGTTCTTCGACAGCCTATTGAAGACGGCCGTCCGCAAGGAGGAGGGCCTCACCTGTGACACCACCGAAGAGGAGCCTGCATACATCGCCGGCAGGGTGTAAGAAGCGACGCTTCCTGAGGAGGCTGGTAGCGCCGGTTTCTAGGAAGACGGGGTTGGGAAAAGGAGGTACCACCAAGGGAGGATCTCACCGGACAGGGCGAGGTTGCCGAGGATCGAGGTGACAGGTCTGCCCCCGGCCACCTTGCCAAAGACGCGCCCGAAGAGGAGCCTTCCGAGGAGGTCCCGCCTCTTGTAGAGGAAAAAAGGCGCACCCTTAGGAACACGGCCTCTGGGCTCCTAGCTCGGCTGGCTTCGCGGTGACCAGAATCCCATCGGCAGCCCGCGCCTGTCGTGACCAAACAATCTAGCAGAATTCCTGCACCACCTCCCAGAGGCTCCACATCAGAGTTCGCCTTTGACCTTTCTACCCTTAGCACGGGAGAGGAAGTATAGTAAGGATCCCATCTCGTTTCCCCAACTTGCGGTTCTCTCTTCCCTGCCTTTCCGATCCATCTTAATTTTCTTCCAGATGGATGCGGAGATGCTGGCGCAGCGGGCCGCGAAGAGGGCGAGGACTTTGATGGTTGGGGGTCATTGGCGAGCGCCTAAGGTGCGCCGAGGGCGACCACCGCCAATCCGAAGGCTGACCCACGCCGCAGTCCCCGACATAGCCCCCGACGGAGCCCCCAGCATGAGTCCTCCATTCATTTCCCGCAGGCACGCTCCGGGGTGTGCATATTTACTTCTGACATCGCCGAGCGTGCAGGGGGAGAGCGGCAACAAGAAGAATCGTCGGCGGTCGCTCCGAATTCCCCTCCCAAGGATTTTTTTCCCGGCCAAAACCTCCTCCAGTGTGCTCTACCGCGATGAGGAAGGCCGGCAAACTCTGGCACCGGTGAGTCTCCGCCAGTAATCCCCATAGGCGAAGGTACTTCCCCCTCCTCCTATTCTTCTTTCATTTTTGTCTTCTTCAACTTCCTTCTCAGCATTGCTCGCTTCGCCCCCTTCTTCAGATGTTGCCATGGCGGACGAAATGGACATCGACTCTGTCATCGTGGAGATAGTGAGGGACGCCGCCGCTGAGGCTGACAAGGTCGCCGCCGAAGAAGCCACTAAGAGCGTCGAAGCCGAGGCCACCAAGAACGTTCTCGCCGAGGCCTCCGATGGGGCCGCTGCCGAGGCCACTAGTGCCGAGGCATCCGCACAAGAGGAGGAAGCCGCCAAGAAGTCTCTTGATCAGGCCGGCAAGGAGGCCAACGGGGAGGCTTCCACGAATGGCTAGCCGTCCGCGCCAGACTCCCCTTCATCGAGTAGATACTTCAAGGTCGGCGACAATCTGTTCATCAACATCCCTGTCTCGGTAGGCGCAGGGGCATCATCTAGAGAGGGAGCCCTAGTAGAGGAGGTCGTCGTTGCCGCCGGGCTTGATATTGTTGATGAGCCAAGTGCCGGCAACAAATCCAAGGAGGATCTGCTCCTCCAGTCCATGGGCGTCAGCTTCCGGAAGCTCTAGGCGCTTTACCATGCCCGGAAGGAGAAACTCGACTCCAAGGCCGCGGTTATCGAAGCTGTCGAGTCCAGCTTCCAGGATCGTGTCTAGGAGACCCAGGCTTGGTACGCCCAGGCCCTCAAGGACCTGCAAACTGGCTAGTCGTAACTGAGCGAAGGCTGGAGCCAACTCCATATGCAGCAGTCCGACACTGAACAGGTGTAGGAGGAGGCCAAACAGCGGGCCGCCGCCGAGGACGCTCATTTGACGGCATGCCGCATCTTGCTGGATGACCAAGAGGAAGACCTCGTCTCTCTCGAGAGGGCACTCACGGACAAGCTCTGCGGCAAGGACGTGGAGCTTGAGGATCTCATCACGCGGCGGGTCCAGTCATTGGAGCTAGCGCACAAGGAAGCACTCGAGGCCCTAGCGGCGGACCACGCCGGCAAGCTGAAGGAGGCCGTCGATGCAGCCGAGGCTGTGGAGACCGCCAAAAGCTTGCTGGAGGAGAGGACGAAAGGATTGGAGGCGGCCCTCGAAGACCAAAGCGCGAAGGTCTCGTCACTTGAGGACGAGCATGACAAGGCCATTGCCAGCCTTATGGAGGTGCAAGTCGCTGCCTCCGACAAGGCCAAGCAGCTCTCTGCGGCCAACAAGTCCATCACTGACCTAGGCTTGAAGTTGGCCACGCTGACGAGGACTCCCGAGGCCGCCAAGACCCACCAGAGAGCTCTGGTCAAGGAGCTCCATGACGAGAAGCAGCTTGTCTAGAGTGTCGCTGTCTCCCATAATTATTATATGCGCGGCATGGTGATCTAGACCGAGAAGCTCGTCGATGTCGCGGAGAAGCTTGCTGAGCAGCTGTCCATCATGGGTCTGAGCCACCCCTCGTACTCTGCCGATGACATGATCTCTACGAACGCCAAGGTGACCATGTTTTTTGACGGCTTACTCGGGGCCCTTGAGCAACTCCACTCCAAACGGGCGGCTCACCTGGCCGATTTGTCGGGTAAGCTCTGCGAAGTCATCCTTCGCAAGGTGCTCGTTAAGGTGGCACACAAGAATCTCGGCCTCAGCTTCGCCAACATCCTTGACCACTTGTCGAAGGGCACGGATGTCCAGGCGCTCGAGGAACTTGTTGTGCCCATGGTCGAACTTGTGAGCCAGGTCAAGCGGGTCAAGGGTGACCGTCGGGATTAGTCGCCCCACTCCTTTTTGCTGCACATACCAAGAACAATTTACATTGTGTCAAAGTCTCGGTGAGGCCGATGTAACACTTATATGCTTATGACCTGGTCAATTGTTATGCTATCTCCTTTGTTAAAGCGCTTCTATATATGGAAGATTTCCCTACGCCCTTTTTGGAAGAATCTTGCCGATGTGCGTAGCCCTATCGCGAGCGCTTTGAGGAGCGGGTCCTTGGCAGCCTGCTGGCGGCGCCACTGCTGGCAAGATACCTTCGCGCCCTTGGTGCGGCCATTCAAAGTATCAGCCTTGCTCGGAAAATGTAGTAAGGGCCCGAGCTCTTGGCACTTGGATCGTTGAGCAGACTCGAAACAAAACAAGGAGCGTGGGCGAATCCACTTAAGCCGTTGAGCTATCCCAAGCGCAGTGAGGGTGCATCCAATCGTGGCAAGGTTCCCGTGCGTGTAGGTATTCCACACAGAAGTCGAAATTGCTCAAGGAAATAACCTTAGACAAAAATTCATATGGGGTTTTCGCAACTTATCTTTTTGTCGCTTTTCTCCTTCTGGCAAGCTTTCTTTGGGACGTCGTCCATAGGTACCCGTACCATTATTCCCCCCAGGAAAGCTGCATGTGAGGGCTTATTCTGTCCATTTGAGAAAAAGAAACAATAGAAAATATGGATACGGAACCCTGGCAGTCCATTAGCTCTTGCCGTGATTAAGTGTAATGCAGCATTTTGGATAACCATGCACATCAGTAAACATGAAAATCGAACAGAATGGCGGAACACTTATCTTTATTTAGCTGCTCGCAGGGTCTGAGCCTGGATTTGTACAAAGGATTACATGCTTCTGTGGAAAGACTTGGACAAAAGGTGGTTGTCGGGGCTGGCCCAACAACTGCGCCTCATGGGTAGAACTTTTGAAGATGTTCAATATTCCAGGAGTTGCTTACCGGAATGCCATCTTCGGTCTCCAGGCGGACTGCACTAGGCCTAGTGACTCGTACTACTCGATAAGGGTCTTCCCACTTTGACGTCAACTTGTTTTGATTCTTGGCAGACTGAAATCGCCAAAGAACAAGGTCGCCTTCCTCAAGACTTCTAGCATTGACCTTGCGGCTATGGTAGCCGTGCAAGGCTCGCTGGTAGCGGGCGGCTCTTACAGCTGCCTGAAGACGGTCTTCCTCGAGGAGCATCCTGTCATCTTGCCACAACTGCACTTGCTCGAGTTCATCATAAGCGAGCACTCGAGGAGACCAGTATATGAGTTCCGTGGGGAGAACTGCCTCCACCCCATAGACTAGCGAGAAGGGTGTCTGGCCGGTAGCTCGATTTGGTGTCGTCCTGATTGACCAAAGAACTACCGGCAACTCATCAATCCAATGCCTTCCCCACTCGTGCCGCTTGTCGAAAGTTCTCGTCTTGAGACCGCGCAGCACTTCTGCATTAGCCCTTTCCGCTTGCCCGCTGCTCCTCGGGTGTGGGACGAAAGAAAAACAGATTTTGCTACCAAGGTCCTGGGCATATTGCATGAAGGCGCGGCTCGTGAACTGTGTGTCGTTATAAGGGATGACCCTATTGGGGACAACAGAGCGGCAGACCAATCCTTTGAAGAACTTGACGGCTGATTGTGTTCTCACCTTTCTCACTGCTTCCACTTCCGGCCACTTTGTGAACTTGTCGATTGTGACGTACAAGTACTCAAAGCCCCCGATAGCACAGGGGAAGGGGCCCAAGATGTCGAGCCCCCAGACCAAAAATGGCCAGAAGAGAGGGATTGTTTGAAGGGCTTGAGCTGGTTGATGTAGCTTCTTTGAATGGAACTGGCATGCTTCACACTTGGTTACTAATGTCGTTGCATCTTGGAGGGCGTGGGTTAAAAGAAACCTTGCTGGAATGCCTTTCCGGCAAGCGCTCTTGACCCTATGTGGGAGCCACATATGCCTCCGTGTATCTCTGTGAACAGCTCTAGTCCATCCTCCTGAGGAACGCACTTTAGTTTCATGTTGTTAGTTCTCTTTCTGTACAGGACGCTGTCCACGAACTGATACATACGAGACCGGCGGGCTACCTTCTCTGCTTCCTCTTGCTCTTTGGGGAGTTCTCCTGTCTGAAGGAAACGGACAATGTGTTGTGCCCAAGCTGGAGCCTGGGGCTCGACAATGAGGACCAAAGGTGTATCTTCTGCCGGGGGAGCATTCACTTCGATGGCAAGGGCCTCAGGGTCTGTCAGAGTCTGCTGCACCTCGGCAAGTCTGGCGGGAATGCATGCTTACACCACAAGTGCTGGAAGTCCTGCCGGAGCATAGCATTCACCGGCAAGCCTGTCATTCCTTTTGACAGTCCTATCGTCGATGGCCTCGGGGAGCTTTGTCGGGAAATACTTGCCGAAACTTAGATTTCTTATCTTCTCTTGTCCAGTTGATGGTGCCATAGAAGGTTGAGTTAGTTGGAGGACGAAAGTCCCTAGTTCCATAGGCAACTTAAGAGAGGCACATTTTGACAGCCATCGGCAACGCTGTTCTCGGCACGTGGAATGTGTTCCATTTTCAGGCCGTCAAAACATTCTTCCAACTTCCTTACTTCATCCACGTATGCCTCCATCAGCGGACTCTGGTAGTCTTTGTTCACTTGCCGGACGACAAGCTGAGAATCACCTCTGACAATGAGTTTCTTGATCCCAAGGTCTATCGCGATCCTAAGACCGGCAAGCAGCCCCTCGTACTCGGCGGTCTTGTTCATTGAACTCTCCCAGGGAAAGTCCATTTGGATCATGTATCTAAGGTGCTCTCCGGTGGGTGCGACGAACATCACTCCGGCACCAGCGCCTTGCAGCGAGAAATCTCCATCAAAATACATAATACATTTGCGATCAGTTTCCTTTCTAGGGAGGGTTGACTCTGGAATCTCTTCGTCGGGCGTTGGGGTCCATTCTGCAATGAACTCCGCCAAGGCCCTCCTCTGAATGGTCGAAGTGCTTTCGAACTTAAGACCAAAGCTTGATAGTTCCAGGGCCCACTCCACGATCCTGTCGGTAGCTTCTGGGTTCCGTAATATCCGCTCTAGCGGGAAGCGGGTGACGACGGTGATCTCATGTGCTTGGAAGTAATGGCACAACTTCCTCAAGGCCATAAGAAGGCCAAAGAGAAACTTTTGCACACCAGAGTATCTTGACCTAGCCCCTGCAACAAGGAGCTCACAAAATAGATTGGCCGCTGCACCACTTTCTTCTTCCGGACTATCTCTCCTGACTGCATAGATCCTCCTTCATAGGCACCAGACCCTGCCGGAAGCTGTTCCGGTTCGTCATATGGTGGTCCTGTCGATGTTGTTGCCTCTTCGTCAACCCCTCTTTCGTCCACCAGTGCAATGCTCACCACTTGATTTGTTGACGCCAAGTATAGCAACAACGGTTCTTGTGGCTTTAGCGTGACCAGGACCGGCGAAGAGGAAAGGTATCTCTTCAAATCCTGCAATGCTGCCTCTACTTCCGGAGTCCATTTCATTGGTCCTATCTTCTTCAAGATTTTGAAAAAGGGGAGGGCGCGCTCAGCAGATTTTGAGATGAACATACTCAGGGCAGCAACACAACTGGCAAGACGGCACACGTCCTTGACCCATCTTGGTGCTTCAATCTGCTCAACTGCTTTCATCTTGTCGGGGTTCGCCTCGATTCCACGCTGACATACAAAGAAGCCGAGAAGTTTGCCGGACGGAATGCCAAACACACATTTCTCGGGGTTGAGCTTCATGTTGATCATGCGAAGTTTTGCAAATGTTTCTTCAAGGTGTGATATGAGCGTGGCCCTATCCTTGGTTTTGACCACTATGTCATCCATTTAAGCTTCCATATTTCTATGCAGCTGGGGTTCAAAACCAATTCGGACCGCTCTCGCAAATGTAGAACCAACACTTTTCAACCCGAAAGGCATACGCAAAAAGCAGTATGTACCACATGGGGTGATAAATGTGGTCTTATCCTCATCTTCCTTGGCCATGAAGATTCGATGATATCCAGAATAGGCATCAAGGAAAGACAGTAGGTCGCAGCCGGCGGTGGAGTCCACAATCTGGTTGATGCGTGGCAAGGGAAAAGGATCCTTGGGGCAGGCCTTATTGACATCTGTGAAGTCAATGCACAGCCTCCATTTCCCATTTTCCTTGTGCACTATGACTGGGTTGGCCAACCATGTTGGAGGGAGTACTCCTCTGATCAAGCCAGTCGCTTCAAGTTTCTTGATTTCTTCAGCGATAAACTTCTGCCACTCCATACCTTGCGTCTGGACCTTATGTTGCTTGGGTTTTCCGCGAGGACCTCCTTGGCCCGCACGCTTCTTGCCAGATCCCTTGGCACCATCCTTTCCCTTCTCCTTATCTCGCCTCTCGTACTCGGCTTTTTGCTTCTCAGCAAACTATTCCACTTGCGGGCAATCTTGGAGATAGTTGCCCTTGGAGCGATGGATCTTCCAATACTGCTTGCGGGAAACCTCCAGCTTGACCGGAGCCGCCAGGGCGTGGCAGGAGGCGTACCCGGTGGCATTGTCGCCGGGGCCATCAGCCTTGCCCCTTTTGGCGGCACCGGGGTTGCCGGATCCCTTGACAGCAACCACGGTCTTTCTTTTGCTCTTCTTGTTTCGCCACCGACCCTTCTTTGCCGGGGCAGTGGCGTCTTCTTCTTCGGAGTCGTCCCCTGCGCCGACGTCTTCGCCGGGGAGTCTCCTCCCTTCTTCAGCCCGAGCACACTTGTCCGCCAAGGCATAAAGCTCAGCAACGTCCCTAACCCTGTTTAGTGCCAGCTCTTCCCTCATCCTGTGGTTACACACGTTCTGATGGAACGCACTGATAACAGCAGCGGGGTGAACGTTGGGGATGTTGTGGTGGACGCGGCTGAACCTTTGGATGTACTTGTGCAGGGTTTTGCCTTCCTTCTGGGGGATGATATGCAAATCACTCTCTTGCCTAGGGGCTTGATGGCCACCGGTGAAGGTAACAACAAACTTGAGGCACATGTCCGACAAGAAGCGATGGACCCCTCCGGCAAGTGCATCAACCATGACCTGACGTTGGGCTTAAGCACCAACGGAAAGTAGTTGGACAATATCTTATCGTCACGGCCCCCGATAGCCTGCACCCTCGATGGCGTAGACGCTTAGGAATTCTGACGGATGGGTTTTGCCATCGTACTTCTTTGGGACTTCCGGCTTGAACGTGCGGGTGTTGGGCCACTGGACTCGCCATAGCTCATGGGTAAACGCGGGAGAGCCTACCTCGGAAGGTAAGCCGACAGGATACCCTGGCGTAGGCTCGTCTACCGTGGGCCCTGCGTGCCTATCTTACTGGAGGCGTGCTTCCCGACGTGGTTCAATCGCGGTTCAGGCGGCTTCCTTGCCCCGTTCCCAAAGAACATGAAGCTGATCGCGACACGTCCGTGGGTCGAACAACGCCGTTGAGTAGCCGTCATAGGCGTCGGCCTGTTGGGTGGGCGATCAGCGATGCTGTCGCAAAATAGAGTGCTCCGAGGTCGCTCCGGCTCCGGGCACTTCACCACCAGTCCGAGACGGTCCGTTGGGTCGGAGCTTGTCTGCGAGGCTGAGGAAGCTTTGAATGGTGGCTCTCCATTCGTCGAGCTTCTCCCGCTTGCCTGCAAGAGCGCATGCGGGTCCTGCGCATCCGGGGAATGATGCACAGGAGCTTTTCCGGGGGGACGCTAAGGGCAGGGGGTGCCGCGGCACGGCTCCCCCCGCATACTGAGAAGGTCGCGACGTAGGCGTCGGGTGGGTGCCCTGGAAGTTACTCTCCCGCCCTAGGAGTTCGCATTACCCCTCGCAGGTGGTACTGCTCCGTCCTGGGACTCAGGGGTGCGGGGGTTCCCACCATCGACATGGGCGCCCCACGTCGAGCGCCACCACTTGCTTGGCCTTGGTCACCGGAGTGTCGTGGGAGCTCTGAACCTCCGCCTCCTTCTCCTCCACCCGCGTCCACACTGTCTCCTGTTCGCGTGGATACAGGGATGGAGGATGTAGATGGACCAACAATTGTCTGGCTCTTCTTCCTAGGAGCCATGGCAACGATGGAGTCATGGTGCGGATTACCAGAACAGGTTCACACTGCTCATGCGCCCCCTACCTGGTGCGCCAGAGATATTGTGGGGAACGAACACCTATGGGATCATGGGGATCCCTTTCGGTTCGGCAAGGGGCGGGCACGCGCTAAGAGCCAGTCTGGTAAGTAGCACACGGGGAACTTTACCTAGGTTCGGGCCGCACGGATGCGTAATACCCTACTCCTGCTTGGATGTATTGATCGTGTTCTAGGGTTGTAGCTATAGGAGCGCCATGGACGTTTGCTACAGGAGCTCGATGATCTCTAGTTGTCTACTTGTCTAAAGGCCAAAAGGACAAAGGTCCAAAAAGGTGCTCCAGTGCGAAGAGTATCCAAAAAAGTCCTAAAAAGTCCTCTTCTGTAATGCCCTGGGCCTCCTTTTATACTCAAGGGGATCCCAATAGTGGCGTACAATGTGCACACGAGATGCACAGTGCAACAGTGTTATCACACCTAACTCTGATGGAGTAGGACAATAGCATTTAATGCTCTGTTAGATGCCTCGGTCCTTCAATGGGACAGGACGGAGGCCCGTCCCATCGATGCCGCTCAACCCCCCTCCAGCATCAACGCCACGACACGTGTCCAGGTGAATCAACACCTGGCTTGTGCACTCGTGGTGCTTGCCTTGCCGGGTAGGGGGCTTTGCCTCGTCCAAAGGCTCTACGCCCCTCCCGACAAGTGCTTGTCGGCAGTCTTGAATCTTCTGTGCTGGATCTTGATAAGCTTTCGATGGGCCTTGCCGCCGAGGTAGCTGCAATGACCCGTGCATGAGTAAAAGGGGCACTAGGTAGCCAAAAAACTCTAGTGCACCGACATCTGCATCGCCATGATTCCGTCAAGATCCTCCATGGACAAGTTCTACAAGAAGATCATCAGTTCATACCTTCCAGAGGTCATGAAACACCCTCAAACCATTGAGATGCATGAGGGGGTGCTCCACTTCCAGGATGTTCAAGGGTCAAAGAAGGAGGGAAGCGAGAAGGACACGCTTGCAGTGGAGGAACATGAGATCTTCAAGTGCAAGGCTTGGAGCGGTGGAACATGGATGGTTGAATGTGGTTTGAGTGCTAATCACTCTATGATCACAAAATTCATCCATGAGAACAAGATGGACACCAGGAACGTGGGGAGGATCTCTTCAGGCTTCAAGATAATATCGAGCATCTCCAAGCCTAGATCTTTGATCTTTAGAATCAAAACTGGTAGTATGAATCCAGGTTTAAGAGGATGAGCATAGTTGATAATTTCAAGATTCTAGAAACTAGCTCTTCTTTCTATGGTGGGGAGCCTACGCCATGGAAGATGGAGGACAATTCCACCACATCATCACCACCATCACCCAGGAAGGACAACTGAGTACATGGGTAAGGGCACCAACCTTAGCTTCTTCCAATCTCAGGGGAGGTGCCCCGGTATCATATCACCATCACTTTTACCATTATCATCTATCTTAGTTCGATCCTTAGTTATGTCCTGATTTAGAGATATAAAATT
Organism: Hordeum marinum; assembly: GCA_022496015.1. NCBI lineage: Eukaryota > Viridiplantae > Streptophyta > Magnoliopsida > Poales > Poaceae > Hordeum > Hordeum marinum. The sequence goes on from CM039677.1 coordinate 239,311,502, forward strand.
TCAGTATCGTTTTGCTTAGTGTGTTTGCTTTATGATTTACCTATCTTTGTAATCTAGTGCGAGAGTTATATAATAAATATTAGTTTGAGTTTGCTTGTTTTACTCTCATGCATCAATCATAGCAATGAAATAAAAGAAATACAAAAATCATCTGATAATCCCATGGGGATTAATGACTTCACTTAGAAGAAGTATGGTAGATAAAAGTAACTGAGAACAAACAAACATAGCATTAGTCAATGATACAATCTATGCAATATTATGATAGGGGAGAGGAGATTCACAAACAAATACACTATCTTGGGCATCTTTTATGATTGTGAGCCCCCACCAAATATTATATAATGATCAAGTGTTGATGTTGGACATGGAAGACAATGTAATCATTATGTTTGTTTGTATTCACAATGTCATGAATCCTTTAACTTGTGGTGTTTGATTTAGATCTTTTGCTACCCAAAAAAATTCTGCACCAAGTAGAGATACTACTTGTTCCTCCATAATCCTTGAAGCCAGTCTCTTCAATAAGAGTCCACCATACCTACCTATGGATTGAATAAGATCCTTCAAGTAAGCTCTTAGCGATGCAACAAACAATAAAAATTTATCTTAAATATGTATGATCTTTTATTATAAGGGAAAATAAACTTTGTACACTCTTGTGAGGGCGAAGAAATAAAAGCGACGGACTGCATAACAAAGTTTCCTATCATGAAGGGCAATATAACGTGGCATTGCTTTACATTAAGAGTTTTCACATCCAAAAATAAAAAGCGCATGACAACATATGCTTCCCTTTGCAAAGGGACTATCTTTACTTTCATGTATTTACTTCTACACAAGAGTCAATAAAGTTTATTCCTCTTCCTATATATACTGATTCTATAGTGGCAAGCATCATATGTTGAGGAAAGATTCATATATATATGTAGTTGTATGTATATTATCATGATTTATTATTTTTGATATTATCCTTGAGATAAATAAGTTGGGTGGCAAACCAATAAATCCCATATCTTCCTATGTGTCCGATGGAAACATTAGCTCCAAAAATATGCAATGAGTGTCAACAATCATAGAAGATTAAATGATAGTTGAATATGTGAAGTTGCTAATATGAAATCTCTTACATGGACTCTATTCTATAATATGATGAATTATGATTGGCTTGATGACTAAAAACAAAGTTTGTTGATTATCAATCAAGTTTATGCATCGTACTTCAATAATTGTGAATGGATTGTTACGTGTTTATGAGAAGTTATATGATAAAATACTTTATGCTATGTTAATGTTCATGATGCCTTCATGTCTATATTTTATTTTTATCGACACCGCTCTCCCAAATCATGTGGTCATTATTATCGGGTTCGGCTTTTTCTTAAGGACAAGTGAGGACTAAGCTTGGGGGAGTTCATACGTCCATTTTGCATCATGATTTCCTATTAATATTTATGATATTATTTTTCATTATTCCTCATTACGATACAATTCTTATGCCTTTTCTCTACGAATTTCCGAGTTACACCACAAAGAGGGAAACTATCGAAAACTGAAATTGTAGACCTGAAAACCAACAAAAAAGGGTGAATAATCACTGGACCCCGAATGGCCTGAAACTTCATGGAGAATTTTTCCAAAAAATATATGTGAATTATTGGGCAAAGAATATACCAAAGTGCCCACCTGCTGGCCACAAGCCAATAGGAGGTGCCCACCCCCTAGGCGCTCCTTGATGGCTTGTGCGGCCCCAGCAGGTCTCCTAAGCCCCCCTCTTCTCCTATAAGGTGTGGTTTGACCTAAAAAATCAAGAAGATACTTTCTGGACAAAGCGCCAACATCTCTAGGTGGAAACCTGGGCAGAGGCCCTTTTGCTCTCCGATAGAGAGATTCCATCGAGGGAACTTCCCTTCAGGAGGGGGAAATCGAATCCATCATCATCATCAACGCTTCCTCCTTCATGGGAGGACCAATCTTCATCAACATCTTCACCAACACCATTTCATCTCCAACCCTAGTTCATCTCTTGTATTCAATCTTTCTACCAAAACCTCAGATTGGTACCTATGGGTTACTAATCGTGTTGATTACATCTCGTAGTTGATGCTTGTTGGATTACTTGGTGGAAGATACTATGTTCAGATCCTTGATAAACATTATTATACCTCTGATCTTGAACATGTTGATGATGTGTGAGTAGTTTTGTTCCTGAGGATATTGGAGAGGTCTTGTTATATATAAACAGTCATGTGAAGTTGATATTTGTTTGATATTTTGATGATATTTATGTTGTTGCTTCTCTTAGTGGTGTCATGTGAATGTCGACAACACGACACTTCACCATGTTATGGGCCTAAGGGAAGTCATGGTGGAGAAAAAAGTAGATGATGGGTTGCGAGAGTGACGGAACCTTAAACCCGAGTTTATGCGTTGCTTCATGAGAGGCTGATTTGGATCCACATGTTTCATGCTATGGTTAGATTTATATTAATTATTTTTGTGAATTCTTGCGAGAGGGGGTAATCATAAGTGGGTTTCTTGTTCAATTAAGAACAACACCTTAGCATTAGTCCACCCACATATCAAATTATCAAAGTAACAAACGTGAATCAACTCAACATGATGAACATGACTAGGCAGAAATTCTATGTCCCGAGGAGCGTTTGTTCTATGAAAGAGTAATTTCCGGCCTGTTCTTAGCTAGAAAAAGGATTGGGATACCTTCTTGCACACTTTCTACTATTGTTACTTGTCCGTTGTTATGAATTATATTTCTACAAAACTATCTATCACTATAACTTATAGCACTTGTGGAGAATACCTTTTTGAAAACCGCTTGTCATTTCCTTCTCCTCTTTGTTAGGTGAAACACACTTACTTATCGAAAGGACTATGATTGATTCCCCATACTTTTGCATCATCGCCACCCCTATGGGAAAACGAGAGACAGAGGCATAGGGTCAACCTGGGTGGTCGCGGATTGTGGCGATAGGCTTCTCCGGGAGCTGGGTCATCGGCCAGCATGGGCTCGGGCAGAGAGGTGCGGGGGCAGAGAGGCTCTTCTGATTCTAGATTGGGAGCTATAGGGCGCGGCTATAGCTGGGACCAGGCGGACCGCGCTTGGTCTCAGGCGGGCTCGCTCGGTGGGTGATGGGAGAAGGTGGCGACTCTAGAGTGGAGTAGGCTGGCGACGGTGCGGGTTTCGAGGAAGAGGGTAGGGTTTGTTGGGTTCTACCATTGTTGCATCACATGGTAATTAAAATTTTCCTACGCACAAAACATCCAAGAACATGCTATGGAGATGGATCACAGATCGTTACCACTAGACAACGAAGTGCCGTGCAGTGGAAGAGTTGGGGCAGCACGTCCGTGTGGTCCGTCTCGTCCTTGTATGTTCTCCCTTGAGTAGTCGGTCCGATCTCCGTCAAACAGCCGGTCTGCCGGATCCCGTGTATCGGTTCGCCGGAGCAGCGCTATTGCACTGCCTTTAACGGTATCCGCACATGCAGGAGGAACACACCGTGCGGCGGACTGCTACATCCGATCACACAATTGACGGCGAGTGGAGGTGTCTATTCACAACACATGCAAACCCTAATGATGGCGCCGATGCGATCAACCGGATGGGTGTGCCGCACCTCCACTATATATAGGCATCCGGCACGGGCTCAACTCTTGGGCCTCGCATTGATCCTAAAGCCCATGTGTTCCTTCTCTTAAGTGCGTGAACCTTTAGGTTCTCGTCAACTTGGTCGCGAGTCAGATCACATCGAACTCGATGAGTCGGTAGCAGCCTCTAGCAAAACATGCTGACTCCAAGTGTCCGATGAAGCTGGTTAGGTGAACCTGTACTTCACACTTCTGTTCCCTTTACCACACGATATATGTTGTCGTGCACAAGGCGACATGGTCATCCTTGTTGCAGCACGACCTCTTTCTCGTTTCGGTGAATCCGACCAACACTTCGGATTATCTCATAATCCTCATCACATGGCCATGCTTATCCAGGTCGGATCACCCGAGGGGCCTAGAGTATATCTCTCCTGATCGAAGGGGCAAATCCCATCTTGCCTGACCATGTCTTGCTGCATGGGTCTGGACAAGCCCAAAACCTACCTTTGTAACTACCGAGTCACGGACTAGCGTTTGGTCGGCCCAAAGCAAGTCTATCACCATCCTGAGTACATGCGCCAGCTCAGGTCTTAGGACATAGAACATATGTTGTACTAGAGACTCACAAATGACCTATCGTTGCATCTGATAGTTGGGTCTGTCCAACTCAGACCTTATCTCGACTCGGATCCGACTACGTCGAATCCGAGCAGACCTTTATGAGTCCATATTGTCTGGCTAGCATCCAATGCTACATGGTGAGTGAGACTGGACCATCCATCGTGTCATATGCTAGTCTAACTGGTTGCACATCCACACAGCCCATTCGACTAGGGACCATTTAGGACAGTCATCATACAATGCATAGTCTCACAAATAAGTCACATACTTGTTAATACATATCAATAATAATGTCCAAGGACTATCTTTATTCATAAACACGAAGGAAATATCATCGTACATGATTGCCTCTAGTGCATATCTCCAACAGTCTCCCACTTGCACTAGAATCAATCAAATAGACATCAAATGCCCATAGCTCTAACGTGCCCCTCATGCTTGGGTTGTGGAAGCGGCTTAGTCAACGGATCTGCAACATTTGCATCCATATGAATCTTGCATAAATTGGTATCACCTTTCTCTACGAGCTTTTGTATTAGGTGATACTTTCGGTCTATGTGCCTGGTCTTATGGTGTCGTCTGACTCCTTGGCCTGTGTGATGGCACCTGAATTATCGCCATAAAGGTCCAACGGTTTTGACCAGCCCAAGAACACACCAACATCTTCCAAGAACTTCCGAATCCAAACACCTTCCTTTGCGGCTTCACAAGCCACAATGTATTCGGCCTCTATTGTGGATTCGGCCACCATATCTTGCTTGGAACTCGTCCAACTCACAGATCCTCCAATCATGACATACACGAATCTAGTTTGCGATCGACAATCATCCCTATCGGTTTGGAAACTAGTTTCAGCATAACCCTTTATGCAGAGCTCCTCCTCACCTCCATAAACTAGGAACATCTCTTTAGTCCTTTTCAGGTACTTCATGATAGTTTTCACCGCTACCCAGTGACTCTCACCTGGGTTGGCCTGGTATCTGCTTGTTAAGCTTATTGCCTAGGCAACATCAAGCCATGTACATAGCATGGCATACATGATGGATCAAATTGCTGAGGCATATGGAATCCTACTCATCCGGTTTCGCTCATCAAAAGTCATAGGACTCTGAGTCTTGCTAAGACTTATACCATGTGAGATAGAAAAGAACCATTTCTTGGCCTCACTCATGTTGAACCTCTTTAACAATTTGTCTATGTACGTGCTCTGTCTTAAGCCAAGCAGCCTCCTCGATCTATCTCTATAGATCTTGATGCCTAAAATGTACACTACCTCTCCAAGGTCTTTCATCGAAAACTTGCCATTCAATGATTCCTTGACTGAGTTCAGCGTCGAAACATCATTTCCGATCAGTACTATGTCATCCACATACAAGATCAAAAATACTATCGAGCTCCCACTATACTTCTTGTATAAACAATAGTCCTCTTCGTTCTTGATGAAACCAAGGTCAATGATGGCTTCATCACAACGAATGTTCCAACTCCGATCATCTTGCTTGAATCTATAAATAGATCTCTTGAGCTTGCATATTTTACCAGTGTTAGTTGGATCGACAAAACCTTCTGTATGTATCATGTATACATCCTCTTTTAAATTTCCATGAAGGAAAGCCGTTTTGACATCCATCAGCCATATATCATAATCGAAATATACAGCTATAGCTAGTATGATCCTTACCGACTTTAGCATTGCTACAAGCGAGTAGGTCTCGTCGTAGCCAATTACTTGAACTTGTCCACAACCTTTAGTGACAAGCCGAGATTTGTGGATTTGAACATTTCCAACCACATCAGGTTTCTTCTTAAAGACCCACTTGCAACCAATGGCAACTACGCTAGGTGGCGGATCAACCAAGTCCTAGACTTGATTGTCATCCATGCACTTTAACTCGGATCTCATGGCCTCTATCCATGCCTCGGAATTTGGGCTCACCATCGCTTCCGCATACGTGGACGGCTCGTCTATTTCTAGCAACAAAACGTCATGCACTCTGCGCAACCTTTCTAACCTCCGTGGCTCCGATGCCGACTCCATTACGGGTTCTCTGACTGACTCCGATGTGATCTCATCACCAACCGAGTTGTCCCCGAGTGGCTCTCAAATTTCTTCGAGTCGCACCGTTCTCCCACTGGCCTCCCGACTGAGAAACTCTTTCTCTAGGAAAACCCCGTTTCGAGCAACAAAACTTTGTTCTCTTCTCGGTTGTAGAAGTTATATCCCAAGGTTTCCCTCGGATATCCCACGAATATGCATTTGTCTGACTTGGGTGTAAGCTTGTCCGATATGAGTCGCTTGACAAATGCTTCAGAACCCCCAAATCTTTAGAAAAGACAAACTAGGACTCTTCCCAGTCCATATCTCATGTGATGTCTTGTCTACGGATTTTGATGGTACCCTATTAATTGTGAAAGCTGCAGTTTCTAGAGCGTATCCGCAGAATGACAAGGTTAAATCCAATTTGCTCATCATCGACGGGACCATGTCCAACAAGGTTCGATTTCTCCATTCTAACACACCGTTTCTCTGCGGTTTACCTGGAGGTGTGAGCTGAGGTACTATACCTCGGCTTTTCAGATAATAATCAAACTCCTGGCTCATGTACTCATCTCCACGATCTGATCGTAGAAGTTTTATAGTCTTGCCGAGCTGATTTTCAACCTCGTTCTGAAACTCTTTGAACTTTTCAAAAAATTCTGACTTGTGCCTCATCAAATAGATATATCCATATCTACTCAAGTCGTCGGTAAAAGTCACGAAGTACTGATAGCCACCTCTGGCCGTTCTTCTCATTGGACCACACACATCACTGTGTATAAGCTCTAACAGCTTGGACGACCTCTCGCAACTCTTTATAAAAGGAAACTTAGTCATCTTGCCTAGAAAGAATGATTCGCATGTCTCGAACGACCCAAAGTTGGACAAAATTAGGAGTGCATCATCATGGAGCTTCTTCATGCGTTTCAGACTAATGTGTCCAAGCCGGCAATGCCAGAAGTATGTCGAATTTATCTCATTAGGATTATGCCTATTGACATTCACATTATAGACTTGTTCCATTTCTAGATTTAAAATAAATAGCCCATCTACTATGGGTGCATAGCCATGGAACATTCCATTCAAGTAAAATGAACGACCATTGTCCTTTATATTGAATTCATAACCTTGACTCATCAAGCATGACGTAGAAATAATGTTCCGACTAAGTGCGGGAATGTAATAACAATTATTCAATTCCAAAATAAATCCAGAAGGAAGCTTGAGCTGCATTGTGCCGACCTCCAACGCAGCAACTCATTCTTTGTTGCCAACCCTGTTGTCAATCTCCCTTTCTGCCACATGCCTAGTTCATACCAACCCCTGCATCGAGTTGCAAATATGAAACCGATTCGGTATCAGATACCCAAGAGCTACTAGGTATGTCAGCAAGGTAAATGTCTATAACATATGTACCAAGTGTACCTTTGCCTGAAGAAGCATCTCCGGCCTTCTTGCCGTACTCAGCAAGCCACTTGCTGCAGTTCCTCTTGCAGTGACCAGCTTCCTTGTAGTGAAAGCAAATGGTATTTGAGTTTGGTCCAGACTTCGGCTTAGCAGCGGAGATAGCCTTCTTCGTGCCCTTTGCCTTACCCTTTTTCTTGGAGCAACTCTTCTTGAACTTACCCGAGTTCTGCACCATCAACACTTGATGCGTGCCTTTGTTAATATCTTGCTCTGTCACCTTGAGCATCCCATACAATTCAGTGAGCTTCTTATCCATGTCATGCATATCATAGTTCGAGATGAACGTCCCATAGCTGGCTGGAAGAGAACCCAGAACTGCATCAGTTGCCAGCTAATCCAAGAGCAGGAAAACCAACCGATCCAAAGCTTGCATGTATCCAATCATTTTGATCACATGCAGGCTCACTAGATCACCTTCCTTCAGCTTACAATCCTTCAAGGATCGCCAGACATTGAACCTTTTGGTAGCCTGCACCTGAAACATGCTCTTGAGACCCTCGATCATATCGAAAGCCACAATGTTTTCTAAATGCTATTGCAAATCGAGCTCCATACAAGCCAACATGAGGCAGCTGATCTCGTTCGATTCATCAACGAGTTTCTGGTACACATTCTTGGTTGTGGCATTAGCATTATCGGCAGGTGACTCTAGAAGTGGATCCTCTAGAACATGTTCCTTTTTATCGTGCTTGAGAACAATTCTCAGATTTCTATACCAGGTGGTAAAGTTTGTTCCATACAGTTTATCGTTTTCCAGAATTTATTTCAATGAAAAGTTTTGAGCAGGTGGTGCCATTGATCTACAACAGAAAATATGCAATCACTAAGCAATGTGTTTATGTAGAGTTATTGAAGCCTTAATAGAACTACTCCCACTGAAGTCAGCATCCCTCTGCAAACTCTCAGTGATTCAGGACCCGTCTAGCGCGAGCTACTAGTGAGCTTTAGCATCACTGCTAGCCAACTAGTCTATCCGGTAAGCAACTCCTTGATCATTGTATCTCTATACAACTCCTATCGGTAGGGTAGGTATCTTCTATCCCGGCTCCCAACCTTCTTTGCCACAAGGCCCAAAACCGTTTTGATAGCCTTGTCAAGTTAACGTGATACAGTGCATGTCCGTGTCCGACAAGAACCATCCAGTTCAAGGACACCTAGTAGCACCTGAATTCTATGAGTCCACTACCAGACGTACTTGACGTGTGAAGGTGCAACATCCGGAATGGCAATATGCTTGATATTGATGAGGGATCTTTATACCATACTAACACGCATAGAAACAAGCATCAATATCCATCACATATAAACATAAACATGTGAAATAGTATGGCTCCTTCATGGGCATCCTTCCATGACCGGCTCCTACTTGGATGAACAGGGCGAACTTCATCTTGTTTGTCACGCCACGGCGCCAACCCTCAAACTTGATCTCTCTCCTCCAACTAATACAACTACTAATGAATTTACAGAGAATCACAAGTCGACACGCAGGCCGTTATACAATATAATGAAAACACTTTGGCTCCTGCCGACTGACAATCATGACACGTAGGTCATGTTAAGTTACACACATGCATCACATACACTTGAGCCATACTATTCACATCAAACCTGCAAAACAAACTTGTGCATAGAATCACATTCTACCGGTTTGTGTGAACGTGTACGAAATACAAGGCGCTACGCACATGGCGGTCCAGACTTTTTCAGAAATCAAAGATCGTACTATACTCCGATCACACCGAATTTTCTGATCTGACCAATCTCATCGATCATCGCAAACACAATTCGGATTTACATTTCGCGGTTAACCCCGATGGCGGATACCGACCGGTAGGGGTAGGTGGTGCCACGACCTCATCGATTCCGATTGACAGAAAACATAGCCTCAATCTATCCTCATGTGTAGTTGATCTCATCAACCGTGCGCATAGCCGATCTCATGAACGGCAACAGATCTCATCCGCCGCCACCACATAAAACATATGCTACTGATCTAAAACCAAAACCTATAGCAGAGACTCTGATGCCACTGTTGGCTTCTACCGTAGGTGCATCGCATGTAAATTAAAATTTTCCTACGGGCAGAACATCCAAGAACATGCTATGGAGATGGATCACATATCATTACCACTAAACGCGCAGTGCCGTGCAACGGAAGAATTGGGGCAGCGCGTCCACGTGGTACATATCCTCCTCGTCCGTTCTACCTCGAGCAGCCGGCCCAATCTCCCTCAAACAGCCTGTCTGCTGGATCATGTGTACAAGTTCGCTGGAGCAGTGCAAGTGCACTGCCTCTAACGGTATCCGCGCGTGCAGGAGGAACACACCATGCAGCAGACTGCTAGGTCCGACCACACAGCCGGTGGCGAGTGGAGATGGCTATTCGCAACACATGCAAACCCTAATGATGGTGCCGAAGCGATCAACTGGATGGGTGTGCCGCACCTCCACTATATATATGCATCCGGCTTGGGCTCAACTCTTGGGCCTCACACGGATCCTAAAGCCCACGTGTTCCTTCCCTCAAGTGCGTGACCCTTTAGGTTCTCGTCCACTTGGTCGTGAGTCAGATCACATCCGACTAGACCAGTCGGTAGCGTCTTCTAGCAAAATGTGCCGACACCAAGTGTCCGATGAAGCTCGTTAGTCGAACCTTTATTTCACACTTCTGTTCCCTTTGCCACACGATATATGTTGTCATGCATAAGGCGACATGGTCATCCTTGTGGTAGCACGACCTCTTTCTCATTCTAGTGAATCCGACCAACACTTCGGATTATCATGCTTATCCAGGTTGGATCACCCGAGGGGCCCAGAGTATATCTCTCCTGATCGGAGGGGCAAATCCCATCTTCCTCGACCATGTCTCCCAGGATGGGTCTAGACAAGCTCGAAACCTACCTTTGTAACTACCCAGTCATGGAGTAGCATTTGGTCGACCCAAAGCAAGCCTGTCACCATCCCGAGTACATGCGCTAGCTCGGGTCTTAGGACATAGAACATATGTTGTCCTAGAGGCGGACATATGACCTATCGCTGCGCCTCATAGTTGGGTCTGTCCATCTCAGACCTTATCTCGACTCGGATCCGACTACATCGAACCCGATCATACCTTTCTGAGTCTATATTATCCGGCTAGCATCCAATGCTACATGGTGAGTGAGACCAGACCATCCACCGTGTCATATGCTAGTCTAACTGGCTGCACGTCCACACATCCCTTTCGACTAGTGACCATTTAGGACAGTCATCATACAATGCATAGTCTCACAAACAAGTCACATACTTGTTAATACACATCAATGATAATGCCCAAGGACTATATTTATTCATAAACACATAGGAAATATCATCATACATGATTGCCTCTAGGGCATATCTCCAATAGGGTTCCCAAAATAGGCACAAGTATGCTTCCTTATACTGTACGAGGGCTAGGTTTAGGGGGGTTTGTTCATTTTCGGGCCCTACGGTCGCAATCAAATGGCTACGATCGAGGGAGGTTAGGGTTAGTGGTTAGGTGGGCTATGTAGAGTCGGTTGGATGATAAGAGAGGGAATAGGGGCAGCGCAACAAGATTTTGAAACACGTAAAAACATATGATATTTAACCGACGATGGTGCTTCTATCATTGTGCGTACGGGGTATCAAATGACCTCCGAATGCGATGAAATTTGGCAAGTCGTCCGCCTACTATATAATAAGACCACACGCCAATTTTCACCCCATTCCGAGAATGTGTTATAGTCACTGATAAAATCAATTTCAAACAATGTCGCACGTGCGTGCAAGTGTGTTTGGTTTCTGGACGGTGAACGACAAGAAAATGAAGAACCGACAACTACGAAAGGATGCAAGTTTCAAAAAAATGATGGTAACAGAGTGCCGATGCAAGGCTAATGATGTGATAATTAATGCGACAACCAAATAAATCACACGACAATATTGAAACATGTCAAAGGTATTTGGAACGTCTGTGTCGAGCTATTACAACTCTCCCCCACTGAAAAGAGATCTCACCCCGAGATCTTGGAATGATTAGAGGAAGAGGAAGAGGTAAAACTAAGTTGCTTCTATGACAAACGAGTGAACCCAACAAAACTTGGAGGTTGCAAAGAAATGAACAATGTCACGAGGAACAAGTAATAATTAGAAACTACTCAAGTTGAGACAAGATAGACGAACAATGGGGAAGAATGAATCCAGGAAACACTCCGGTTGAAAAAGGGAGGCAAGACATAATAAGATGAAAATAAATAAAAAAGAGGACACAACATTCTGGTTAAATTGATAAGCAAGAAAAACAACATGATCTTGACAAAACAAGATGATGGGTCGAATAGAGCAACATCACAACACCTCTAGAACAAAACAATATAAGCTAGATTGTTTGAAAGAAAAGAGCAAAGAAGAAAATGCAAACTTCTACCACAACTGAATTTGAAAATCATTCTTACAAGGAAGGTTTGAATGGTGTATAGAAAATCAACAACGAAAGCATAAGCCCCTGTGGGCTTATGTAAAACATCTCCACATTATGAGTTGACAACCCGCCACTAACGGGAACAATTGATTATATGAGATCAACTGAGATATGAAAGACTTCTCCCACCAAGAAAAATAAAGATAAAAAATTCGTCCATTGATAAGCACGATGAATATCAACAATCCTTAGGAAAATATCTAGGTGTAATCTAATCCAAGATAGCTCCGAGAAAGAACTAATAGGTTTAAATATCTCATTCTTGGCAAATTCTCTTCAAGACTCCTCATAAATCAAGAATGCTATAGTACCATCTCAAAATATATGGTAGAACGAATTGCATTTTGAAATGCAAGACAAATAATACCCGAGATCCTCCAATAGGAATCATTAAGAACACTTTGAGAATGGATTATATCCTTAACGTACCACCATGAAAAAACTCTTGGAAGAAATCCAGAAAAAACAATGATAGAAAAGAATTGAAGGTTAGAAAGAACAAGATTGTAGTGTTGCAATGATTATGTTCTAACACCATTGGCAACAAAAGATTGATGTTTCCAGACAAGGTAATCGATAATGCTTGGAATTACGAAAAAGGAAAGATGAAAGCAATTGGAACTGAGAATTTTCTATCACGAACAAATCCAGAAGAAAGAATTGAAGCCTTAGTGAAATGAATAATAATGGCATACTACTTATTCTTCTTGAAGAGATTGAAGGGAGATAACACGAAGTTAAAGAAGTCTTCAATGAAACACCGGTAAGAATTTCAAATGAATGAGGATGATTCAAATGGATGGAGAAACAAGAGAATGAAGAGATCACTAACCGACTAGAGAAAACTAGAACGAAGCACCGGAATAACTAGGACACGAACGAAGAGACAACAGTTGACAAGAATTTGACAATAGAACTGAAAGCTGAGAACGAAGAAATCTTCAGAAATGATGGCCTTCGAAGGATTGAGAAACAAAACAACTCTGAAATGCTCCAAATATATATGTAACGAATTTGTTATGATCAAAAATAATTTGAAAGAATAGCATCAAGTTTGCCCCATGAGTCTTTGGAAGAACGAACCAAGATTTAGTGGGAACACTTCTTCGGCCTTCAAGGCTAAGGATGAGAACAAGGAAACACCACTAAGAATTACTGAGATACTCCAAACAATGAATAATGAAAAGTTGAGTCAATGATAAAATAATTAAAAGCGATCTTAGAGAAGGAATATGACTGATGGAATTCATTCTTACGTCACGCTTGAAAAAGAAATGAGAAGAATCTCCGGGAAAGATTAGAATAGACTGGTAGAATCCTTGGGAAGAACCTATGGGCTATGGTCCCACTCAAAAGTGAACACTGCTGAAACGATTTCTTAGAAGGAAAGATTGCATTAGTAAAAATTAATAACTTGATGAGGTTCAGAACCTCAAATAACATAAACAAACTTGAATGGAAAACGACTCTTCTCACATATCTTTGGGACTTAGTAGAAGAATAGAGAGGGGTGAATAAAGAAGAGAGGCTTGAATAGCAATTTCCTACATTAAAGCATTTGACAAATGAAAAGGATATGATGAGCACTGAAAGCTTGAATTAATTCAATGGAGAAGAAAATAAGAACGTGGAATGATGAAATTGTAACTCTCGGGAATCTTCCCATGGAAAAACATCGGATTGAAACATAGAAGAAAAACAAATGAAGAGGCATCATATGAATAAATCGAACCTGATATGAGATGTCTGGTTCCAAAATAAAAGGGTGGGAGGGTGGGCAAAAGAAGAAGACAAGTTAGGACAGGTGAAAAAAATACCGAAAGAAAAAATGAGGATAGATCTTCCAAATATCGAAAGAAGATTGAATTCAATTGAAGAAAAGGAAACTGGTTGGGGGGAAAATGACACGACAATTTTGATTGATTAGGAGAATTTGCACTCCCATAGAAATATGAGAACACCACTTAGGAAAATATGCAATCAACACTTGACATTGAAGCAACTTGAATTGCCATACTCCAACAAAACGAAGGATGAGGCTTGTGAATTAAGTCACAAACAAATACATAACAAAGATTGCGTTCTATATTTTTGTGGCAACAACCAAGAGGTACAATCATACGATGGGTATTACGTCCTCAAGCCATACTAAAGCTACAAGATCTCTTAAGACACAACGAAGCCACAATATGAAAGGCTTCTATGAATGAACCACTAGATGTCGAATCAAAACCTGACATCATGCATCTGTTGGAATACAAGCCTATTTAACTACTTGAATTCCCACCCAAGAACTTCCTAAACTTCCTAGTTATGCAATCTGGTCCAACGTATACAAGGAGCAATTATTTCACTCGACTTCTAACATCATACTACTCTTGTCACACCCTATGATTTGTATCACTTTGCTATGCAATGGCTTTATAAAAATTGAAACCATTTAAAACTTTTTCCTTCTTGTGATGATTGACTTGAGTGCTACTTGCTTGAATGTTTACTTTTGTTTTAATTCGCAAAGATCCAACTTCTCTCCATACTCATCTTCTTCACCCAAACTCCCTGCCCAATGATCATGCCATGTGTATAGAGTGTAAAACTACTTTTACCACGTTTTATTTTGGCCAAAAAGGATTTATTCAAGTTAGCTTTACAAAACCCCGTGAATTGAGGTTTGTACTACAAGTCCTCAAATTATGGTGAATGATTTACATACTATATAAAAGACTTCCCAATACCACCAAGTATTGATTTTAAAGATTGTTTTCCCATTTAATTTGAAGGCTTTTTCATAAGGCCAGAAATGGTCTTTTATAGGGAAATATTATTTTATGATTTGAAAATATATGAGAAAATATTGGGTAACTCAGTGGACATATAGTTTCCCTATTTAAAAGTGTAAGCACATGGTCATGTTCAAAATATTGGACAAAACCCTTCAAAACCCTTTGTGTCTATTTCAAACATTTGAATTACTTCTATAAGAAATATTCTCAAATAATTCCAGGAAAATTCTAGCATTTCACACATGATATATGTGATGATCATGCAAAGTTTCATCTCAATACCAAATGTTTTGATTCACCAAAATATCCCAAAACCCTCTCTGTTCAGATCCAAATTTGAGCAACTTTGCAGTATCAACTTTCCCCATTTTGGGCATGCTTTAATCTCCAAATAATGCCACCACAACAAGTGGAGCATCTAGGAGAATATCTTAGCATGAATAGATCTAAAGATACCCGATTCTATTCATTTCTAGGTTTTGCAATGTTTGCATTGTCAACTATTCTCAAATGAGCTCAAACTAGGTGACCAGCCCCATTTTTGCATTCTATTTGATCACTGTAAAGCTCATGGCAAGTGGATCCTTTTAACTTTCCCAAACCAGCATAAAAAAATTCTTGTGGGATGCAAAGATCAATGATTGAGCTGCTTCCTCTATTCTCCCTCACCCCGAATTTTTACCACAACACCATGCAACCTCTCCCCACCTCTAGTAAAATTCTTGGCGGCCAGACGCATGATTGCATGGGTGGAAACCCACTTTACCCTCTCTAGACAGCACCTTTCCCACCTCTCTCTCTGCTCCCTCTCACCCCTGGCTAACTCCCGAGCATCTAAAGCTATTTCCCAATTGTTTACTCCCTCCTGCTATGCATGGACATAAGTGGATGCGCCCGAGTGCACGAAAAGCCGATCATGTCGGCCACATATGCTCTCTAGAGCGTGCTACAAGACAAAAGAGTGTTGACGCCGCGTCCTGCCCATACACCCGACCACCTCGAGCCTCCCCTCGTGCCAGCAAGGCATCTTGGTGTCTGCAACACACTGAACTATCGGGCTCCTCCTCTCTCTCCTTGCAATGGCCTCCCCAACGCGGGCCAGAAGCCTCCCCTCTCGTCCAATCCCCTCCCTTGCACACCCGTGCTCCCTCGCTCTCTCTCTCTTTGCTCCCCGTCACCTGGACAGACCCTAGGAGACCCCCAGACGCACCCCCGCAACATCCCGTGGCCTTTGGCCTAGACCTGGACCTTGTCGGCGCATGAGTCTATGATGGACTCGCGCCCCGCCTATTTAAATCATTCTCAGACCCCTCTCTCCCCTCTGCTCTCTCTCTATCCTCCCCAATCGACCTCCTGTGCCATAAAATAAGCCTCGGAGTCACCAAAGCTCGAGATCAAGCCTGAGCTCCACCAGCTCGGCTCGCCGAAGATCTCGGGGTATAAGTCCCCTCAGGCCCTCCTTTCTCTTCACATGGACCCCCCTCTCGCTCCTGGCGCCATCCCACCCTCTCCTCCGTGTAGTTTGTGGTCAGAGACGACCGGAGAAATCATCTCCCGAAGCTCCTCCACTGCGGGTGCTCATTGTCGGTGAACCAGGGTACCTTGACCCACCTTCCACCTCCACCGCATCATTGGCTTGATGATGTTCCCATTCCTGTGCTCGCCAGCCATCGCCCTGGCCTGTCTCGTCGCCGGTGAGCACCACCATCCCCTGGACAGAGGTTAACGATGACCTGCCAGTGAGGCCCGGTCCTCAGCCTCTACCCTGCCCGCTCCTCTCTGCCTCTGTCGCTGGACGCTCGGCCCCGCTCGTTAGGTTTAAACCTGGCGCGCGAGGGGCTCCAGCTCGCTGGGCTAGCTGGCCGCTGGGCGGGCCCAACTACGACCCGAACTGGCCCAGGGCATAGTAGCCCTTCTCCTTTTTCTTTTTTGTTGATTTTCTAAATATTCCACAAACTAAAATACTTCTCCAAATTCAAATATTGTTCCGCCAAAAATCTTATAATATTATGTACTATTTAATGATGCAACTTGTGAGAAATTTTGAAACCATTTTATGCACTAGGTTTATTTAAAACCTAGTTTTGAATATTTAAAACCACTGTTAAAAAAGTTTTCAAAACTCTTTCCACTTCAAAACGAGAAAAAAATATTTTTAGCTTTTAGTATAGTATTTTACAAAGTGACGTGGCATTTTAGTAGTGGATTGTTTTCAGTGTTGTTGTTTTATTCTTATTTTCGCCCGTTAATATTGCGATGATATATTGCATTGTTGACGATGGGGTTGGACTAGAAGACTTTGAAGACCTCAAAGACTTTTTTGAGCCAGGCAAGCTGCCCCTTGACCATGTCTAAGAAACCTTTTCATCACATGGCATAGAGCACTTGTTCCGTTGCATTGAATCATGATGAATCGATGACCATAGTGGTGGGTTACCTTCGTTACCTTACTCAATTAAACTTGCAGTGAGCATGACCCTACCTGTTTATGAGGGTTGTGCGGGTGGGAATTAGATAGGTTGCAAAGTAGTGGCTACGCAAATGGGATGGTAAAATGCATGGTGTCGGAATGGAAGCTATTTCATAGAATTTTTGAAAACCCCATCGGGTGCCACTAATGCCCGAGGGAGATGATGATGACCTAGCTAGGTAAGCACTTGACAAAGAAGTGGGGTACCGAGGCAAGTGAGTGTGTGGTTTTGTAAAATCGATTGGTGTAAGTTGTGACCGTTATTACAACCTTACATGTACAACCACATACCTCTTATGGGACTAGGCTTTGTTGATTACTTTGGTGGGTACTAGCAGAGAGCCTGCATTACTAGTGGCAGGAGTGATGTGGTCAGTCTCGATACAGGGTCGTGCCGTAAAGGACTATCATGGGCTGTTTGCGCACAGACCGGGCACACCGTTAGTCCCCTCATGGGTGGTACGATCCGGAGCGAGGCTCTTGTGATGTACATCATAAGGGCTAGATACCAATCGAGTGGACTCTTTGTTTAGTCTTGCCAGGGGAAATGCATTGTTCGGGTACTTACCTCGGGTATGCCCCATATCGCGAGTCGTGGCTTGACAAGGAAGTTTCCCGAGTCTTGTGGGTAAAGGGTGCAACCTCTGCAAAGTGTAAACTATTTGAATAGTCGTGTCCATGGTCAAGGACAGTTGGAGGACCGCTCTTGGGCTACATCCATTGTTTACAAACTTGGCGTGTGTGTGGGGGGGAGATGGTACTTGAGCTAAGTCGGATGACTTGACATGATTACTAAACATGAGATGTTCAACCCCTGCTTATGATTGTATATATAACTTGTTCATATGGATATCTGCAACATGTTGATGCATGCTATCACAAATTATTTGAACATGTCCTTGCACTAAAAAATAGCTTTCTGCAAACTTACCTACTTAGTGATATATCAGTCATTGTTATACCTTGTTCCAAAACATGGGTTGCTTGCGAGTAGATTGAAGGTACTCATTAGCTTGCCACTCGTTATTTAATTGTCCTAGCATGGAACAACAGTAATATGGTGAAGAGTTCATTGGTGATGAACATGCAAACTAGGATGCTTCCCAATCGGAATTCCCGTAGGGTTAAGGCAAATGGCATGGGTTCAAACTTTCGATCAAGATTTCCGCTGCTAATTATGTTTGGTGTTTGTCTTCATGGCCCTATCTATGTAGGACTTGACCTTGATGGTCTTTATTTGTGTAAGACGTTATGTATGGATGTAAGACTGTTCTTATTTAGCTTCTATGTATTGAGTGAGCATTGGTCTCTGGGATCACTGTACACGTACATTCGGTACCCACAGTGCTGGCACCAGAGCCATCCTGACTGTAGGAAGCCTTAGCTAGTGTGGACATTAGTTAGGTTAAAACCTTTCTCATAACTATACCTGGTATCTATACTTAGTAGTTCTGCACTTCTTACCTCTCCTAGTCTCATTCCAAACATTACTGACTCCCCTCCCCTTCAAACCTTGTAGATGGTCATCGTACCTAAAGACCTCCTAGCATTCGGCTTTCCCCTACTCCTTGAGGATAGCCTGGAGAAGTGTCAGTTTCGCCGATCTTCCATTTTCCTCTACCACGAGCACTGGGTCGATGCCGTCATGAAGGAGTACCATGTTGATGTGGTCCTGAAGGAAAATTAATCCCTGACGAATTGAATCTTTCAAGGACCACAGATGGAGACCATCGAACTCGCAGTCGAGACAGGTGCACGCAAGGCACATATCCACCTTCAAGACATCATTTCAGAGATGGCTGACGAGCGAGCTACTCGCTACCTACCTTTTCAGGAAGGATGATCTTGGCGAGAGTTGGACGTTAGTCCCATCCAAGGAAGATGGCACACCACTCAGGATCTAGACCTACTTCAGCCTCTCTGCCTACAATCTAGCTCACAACCTGATTAAGGAGTCCGTGAAGCTCCGCGAGGAACTTCACCACACCCGAGAGCTACTTAGTCGAGCCAAGATGCAGCCAGACAGGATCAGGAATGATGGAACCCCTGAGGGACGACTATCTATCGCTTACAGAGGAGGAGTACCGCCAAATAGTGATGCACCCACACTTTGTCGCTGCATGAGTGCGAAGGAGAACTGTGCCTCTTAACCAATCCATCGGCAAAGCCTCGTTAGGATATCCCTACTCGTCATCTGACCCCTTTGACCGGAGACGATGCTCGTACAGATGAAGATCAGGAGGAAGACCCAGAGGAGCGCGAGTATGAGACCGAGCACTCCACCCACTTAGGTCCGAGAACCCCTAGGGTAGGATCAATCATGTACCCCCATGCAAAGTCGAGTCCGGGTAAAGGTTCATATGAAATCATGTGTCTTCTTGTCTGTTTTTGTTGTTTGTGTTTCGATGCAAGTCGTGCTTTTGCCTTAGGCAACATGTAAGCGACTCCATCGTCTATCTAAACTTAATGTTATGTGTTGGTCTTTCGACCTTTGTTTTATCACACCTGCACTATACCAACCACCTTAAGCGCGCTTTATCCAGTATTTATTTTCCCTATCCCCTATCCTAGATAATTGTCTTGGCTGCTCCAAACAGGATGGTGATTGCAACCCGCAACATGTCCTTTACCAACCCTGAAGTCGGCAACTACAACCAACAACATGGAGATGGTGGGTCTTCTCATGCTGGACAACACCCAGAGCAGCCTCATGGCGACATTCCCCCGCCACCACGTCCACCGGAGATCATGACCATAGCTCAGTTTCTCCAAGTTCTTCAGGAGGAACGCCAAGCCAACACTACTGCTATCTAGCAGATGACTCAAGTCCTTGTGAACAACCAGCAGCAAAGCAGGAACGGCAATGGCCGTTCCACTCTGTCAGAGTTCATGAGGAATTCGCCCCCAAACTTCACCGAGACTACTGAACCCCTGGATGCCGATGACTGGATCCGCACCATCGAGGACCTCCTTGCACTGGTCGATTGCAATTAGGATGGTGATAAGGTGATGTGTGCCTCTCAATGCCTTGGAGGTACCACCAGAGCATCGTGGAATGGGTTCAAGGTCATGCAAGGCGACCGTGTCATCACTTGGGCTAACTTCAAGGAAGGATTCCGCACCGCTCACATTCCTTTTGGGATCATGGCTATCAAGAAAAGAGAATTCAAAGCACTAAAGCAAGGAAGTGGCTCTGTCAAGGAGTACATGCAGAAGTTCAAGCTGCTATCAAGGTATGCACCTGAAGATGTCAACACTGAGGCTGCTAAGATGGAACGCTTAATGGAAGGACTCCAGCAAGCCATGTTGTATCAACTCATTATCTGTGACTATCAGACCTTCTTCAATGTGGTGAACAAGGCCCTCATGTTGGAAGACCAGCATCGTGCCAGGGACGACACTCGCAAGTGCAAGATATTCAGCAAGGGTAGTTCTAGCAACCATAAGCCTCGCCCTTGGCAGCCAGCCTTGGCCAAGCCAACCTATCAGCCACAGCAGGCTATACCTCGCACTCCTGTTCCAAGCTAACAGTGTCAATAGTATGACGATCCGAGGCCATCTTACAACAAGCCCAATAATAGCAATGGTTGCAACAACAATAACAACAACTAAATCCAGGTCACTTGCTTTGGGTGTGGTCTGCCAGGACACATATGTAGTCAGTGCCCCAACAAGACTCCATATGCACTATGCTCCAATGTACCAAACCAAGATCAAGGTCATGGAGCGCCACCAAGTAACCCAGCTCCCCGCAGTCAGCCCAACAATGGCAAGGGTCGAGTGAATCATGTCACCGCCGAGGAAGCCCGAGAAGACCTGGACGTCATATTGGGTACGTTCCTCGTCAACTCAACTCCAGCAACCGTTATGTATGATTGTAGAGCTTCACATTCTTTTATTACTCACAAGTTGCACTAGAGAGTGGTATGAAGCATACACCCGTTGATAGTCATATGTTGGTACAAACCCCAGGTTCAGTTATGAGGACCAAGATATGATGTAAAGGAGTTGAGATTAACATCAACGGGGTAGAGTTTCCAGCAGACATTATGATCCTGAAGTCGCAAGGCTCGGATGTGATCCTAGGCATGGACTAGTTAACGAAGCACCAATTCTTGTTAGATTGTACCAAGAGGACTATTACCATGACCAATAGCCAAGGAGTTGAAGTCAAGTATATTCCCAACCCAGCATGTGCCCAAGTCCCACGGGTTAATTGTCTGGCGGGAATTGAGTTGGATCAAGTGCCTATGGTATGTGAATACCCAAATGTACTTCCTCATGAGCTGCCTGGAGGGCCTGCTGACTGTGACATTGAGTTCATCATTGAACTAATGCCTGGAGTAGGGCCCATCTATGAGAATCCCTATAGAATGGGATCCGAAGAGTTGGCGGAATTGAAGAAGCAAGTGGCAGAGCGGCTCAGAAAGGGATTTATTCGCCCTAGTGCCTCTCCATGGGGATCACTTGTTCTATTTGTGTCAAACAGGGATGGGACTATCCAAATCTATGTCCATTATCGTTCTCTCAATGAGGTCACAATAAATAACAAGTACTAATTTCCTAAGACTGAAGACCTATTCGATCAGCTGAATGGAGCCAAGGTGTTTTCCAAGATCGACCTCGGGTCTGGGTACTGTCAGTTAAAGATCAGACTCCAAGACATTGTGAGGACAATATTTGTAACCCAGTATGGCGCATACGAGTACACGATCATGTCGTTTGGGTTAACCAATGCCCGAGCTTACTTCACGTACCTCATGAACAAAGTCTTCATGGAGTACTTGGACAACTTTGTTGTTGTGTTCATTGATAAAATACTCGTCTTTTCCAAGTCCAAGGCAGAGCAAGAGAAACACTTGAGATTGGTCCTAGACAAGCTTCGAGAGCACCAGCTTTATCCAAACTTCAACAAGTGTGAATTCAGGTTGCATGAAGTTGGATTTTGGTGTCATGTTTTGACCGTAGAAGGGTTGTTAGTGGATCTTCCCAATATCGAAGCCGTGACTGAATTGCAATCCCCGAGCAATGTGAAGGAAGTTAGAAGCTTCCTCGGACTCGCAGGATATTACAGCAAGTTCGTCGAAGGATACTCGAGCATTGCCTGACCCATGGCTCAACTTTTGAAGAAGGACAAGAAGTTTGAATGGATGCCGAAGTGCGAAGAAATATTCTAAGAGCTTAAGAAGAGGTTGACCACAACTCCATTATGGCCACCCCTGATATTCACAAGGAGTTGGTAATATATTGTGGTGCATCAAGATCCCGCCTTCGAGGTATTCTGATGCAAGAAGGCAGAGTCATAGCATATGTTTGCAGATAGCTACGTGCTCATGAAGAGAACTACACTACTCATGATATTGAGTTGGAAGCTGTAGTTCACTCCTTGAAGACATGGCGACATTACCTTCTAGAAAAACTATGTGAGATATACACATACCACGAGAGTTTGAAGTATATTTTCACGTAAAAGGAATTGAACATGAGGCAGCGAAGATGGTTGGAGTTGATCAAGGCCTTCGACCTTAGTGTTCAATACCATCATCGAAAGGCTAATGTGGTAGCAGACGCCTTAACAGAAAGTCGTGTTCCTTGAATGCCATGATTAAGGAAAGGCTACTTGCCTCGTATGAAGAGCTTGAATGTTTTGGTTTGGAATTAGTTGCACCAGGATTCTTAGCCAACCTCGAAGCAAAGCCTACCTTTATGGATGACATTAAGGAAGCTTAGATGGGACAAAAGAGCATTGAGGGCATAAAAAGGAAGATCAAGGAAGGCAAGGCCCCAAGGTTCTTAGTGGATGAACAAGGAGTTGTATGGTTTGGAAGTTGCATCTGCGTGCCCAACAAAGTTGACCTCAAGAATTTGACCTTGTAATAAGCCCATGACACTCCATATTCCATCCATCCTGGAGGAACCAAGATGTACCAAGAACTCAAGGCGCGATTCTGGTGGTATGGCTTGAAAAGAGAGATAGGCACATCTGTTGCCAAGTGTGACATATGCCAAAGAGTTAAAGCTGAGCATCAGCGACCCACTGGATTGTTACAACCTCTCAAACTTCCTAAATGGAAGTGGAACAAAGTTGGGATGAACTTGATCACCGGATTACCTAGATCAAGCAAGGGGCATAATTCCATATGGGTCATTGTCGATTACTTGAGCAACGTAGCCCACTTCATCCCTGTCAAGACGACCTACAATGGGAATCAACTAGCCAACCTCTACATCAACCAGATTGTGAGCCTCCACGGAATTCCTATGGAGATCATGTCAAACCGAGGTACCTAGTTTTCCTCAAGATTCTGGAATAGATTCCGAGAAGCCCTGGGAACCAAGTTGTCCTTCGGCACCGCTTTTCACCGTTAGACCAGAGGCCAGACGGAACGAGTAAATTAGATACTCAAAGGAATGCTTCATGCTTGTGTTCTAGCGTATGGAGCCAAGTGGGAACATTGCTTACCCTTTGCCGAGTTCTCCTACAAAAATAGCTATCAGTTCAGTCTTCATATGGAACCATTTGAGGTGTTGTATGGATGCAAGTGTCGTACTCCCCTCAACTAGGCAGAAACCAGAGAAGGATTAGTCTTTGGACGAGATATTCTCCACAAAGCAGTAGAGAAAGTTCAACTCGTCTGAGAGCGTCTAGAGACCGCCAAGTCAAGAAAGAAAAGTTACGTCGCCTCTCACCATCGGGACATGAGTTTCCGTGTTGGAGACCATGTCTATCTCCGAGTCACCCCTCTCAAGGGAACCAAGGGCTTCTATGTCAAAGGAAAGCTTGCACCAATATATATATCGTCCCCTTCAAGATCAGTGCCAAGCGAGGGGAAGTTGCCTACCATCTAGAGCTACTTTGTGAGCTATCAGATGTGCACAAAATCTTCCATGTGTCACAACTCCAGAAGTGTATCCAAGTCCACAACCGCACCGACTACTACAAGGACATCGATCATTAAGCCATCGACCTTTAGCCATACCTCACCTATCACGAGAGGCCTGTTTGCATTTTGGATGAAGCCCAGCGTTGCACCCAAAGATGCACCATCAAGTACTTAAAGGTCCAATGGAGCAACCACAGCGAAGCAGAAGCACCCTGGGAGCATGAGGACTACCTTAGATCCGAGTTCCCTTATCTCTTTAGCGCTTAGCATAGGAATCTCAGGGACGGGATTCTTGTAGTGGGGTAGGTCTGTCACACCCTGTGTTTTGCATCACTTTGCTATGCAATAGCTATATAAAAATTGGACCCATTTAACACATTTTGCTTGCTTGTGATGATTGACTTGAGTCCTACTTACTTTAATGTTTGCTTGTGTGTTAATTCCTGAAAATTCTTCTTCTCTCCATACTCATCTTCTTGACCCAAACTCCCTGCCCAATGATCATGCCATGTGTATAGAGCCTAAAACTATTTTTATCAAATATTATTTTGGCCAAAAAGGATTTATTCAACTTAGGTTTACAAAACCCCCTACATTGAGGTTTGCACTACAAGTCCTCAAATTAGGCTGAATGCTTTACCCCAAAGAGATTATTTGTAACCTATTATATATAAGACTTCCACAAAGCACCAAATATTAATTTTAAAGATTATTTTCCCATTTTATTTAAAGGATTTTTCTTAAGGCCAGAAATCGTCTTTTATAGGGAAAGATTATCTTTATGCTATCAAAATATTTGTGAAAATGTAGGGAACCTCAACGGACATATATTTTCCATATATAAGAGTTTCAACATATGGTCATGTTCAAAATATTGGACAAAAACCTTCAAAACCCTTTCTGCCTATTTCAAACTTTTGAAATATTCCTATGATAATTATTCTCAATTAATTCCAGGAAAATTCTACCATGTCACACATGATATATGTGATAATCGTGGAAAGTTTCATATCAATCCCAAATGTTTTGATTCACCAAAATATCCCAAAACCCTCTCTGTTCAGATCCAAATTTGACCAACTTTACATTATCAAGTTTCCCCATTTGATCTTAAACTTTGTGGGCTAGCTTTAATCCGCAAATAATGCCACCACACTAACTGGTGCATCAAGGAGAATAGATTAGCATTACTAGATCTAAATAAACCTGATTCTGTTGATTTCTAGGGTTTGCAATTTTTGCATTGTCAACTTTTCTCAAGTGAGCTCAAACTTGGTGACGAACCCCATTTTTGCATTCGATTGGATCCTCGTAAAGCTCATGGAAAGTGGATCCTTTTAACTTGCCCAAACCAACATCAAACACCTTCTGGTGGTATGCAAAGATCAATGATTGAGCCCCTTCCTCTATTGTCCTTCGCCCCAAATTTTTACCATAGCACCATGTAACCCCTCCCTAGCTCGAGTAGAGTTCTGGGTGCCCAGATGCATGATTGCATGGGTGGAAACCCACTTTTACCTCTCTAGACAACCCCTTTCACACCTCTCTTTCTTCTCCCTCTCACCCCTTTAAAACTCCAGAGCATCCAAAGCTCTTTCCCAACTGTTTACTCCCTTCTGCTATGCATGGACATAAGTGGGCGCGCCAGAGCGCGCCAAAAGCCCATCATGCTGGCCAAAGACGCGCTCCCGAGCGCGCTATAGAACAACACAACATTGACACCATACCCTACCCATAATCCCAACCACCTTGAGCCTTCCCCTCGTGCCAGTCGAGGCACCTTGGCGTCCGCAACACGCTGGACTACCGACACCCTCCTCTGTCTCCCTGCAACGGCCTCCCCAGCGTGTGCCCGACGCTGCCCATCTCAGCCAATCCCGTACCTTGCATGCGCATGCTCCCTCGCTCTCTTTCTTCTCTCCCCATGGCCTAGACCGACCCTAGGAGACCCCCAGACGCATCCCGAATCCTCTCGAGGCCTCTGGCCTCGGCCTCGACCTTGTCGGCGCATGAGTCTATGGTGGACTCACGCCCAGCCTAGATAAAGAATTCCTGGACCCCTCTCTCCGCTCTGTTGGCTCTCTCTACTCCCCAATCGACCTTCTATGCCACCAAATCAGCCCAACAGTCGCCTGCGCTCGAGATCGAGCCCGAGTTCTGCTGGCTCAGCTTGTAGGAGCTCTCAGGGTATAAGCCCCATCGGGCCCTCCTCTCTCTTCCCCTGGAACCCCCTCTCACTCATGACACCTCCCCCCTCTCCTCTGTGCAGGTTATGGTCAGAGACGACCCGAGCAAGCATCTCCCGAAAGCTCCTCCACCGTGGGTGCTCGTCATCGGTGAGCCGGGGCACCTCCGACCCCCTTTCACCTCCAACGGATCAACAGCTCGACGCTAGTCCCATTCCCATGCTTGCCAGTCGTCGTCGTGCCCTGCCTCGTCGTTGGTGAGTGTGGTCATCCCATGGATAGAGGTTGTTGACCACCCGTCAATAGGGCCCGGTCGTTAACCTCTAACCCATCCACACAATTCTCCCTCTGTCGCTCGCCCCTGGGCCCTACTTGTCAGGTTTAAACCTGGCATGCACGGGGGCACCAACTCGCCTTGGCTAGCTGGCCACTAGGCTAGCATAACGACTACCAGTACTGGCCCAAGGCACAATAGCCCTTCTTCTTTTTCTTTTCTGTTGATTTTTGAAATATTCCACATATTCAAATATTTGTCCAAATTCAAATATTATTCCACTAAAAATCTTGTAATATTCTGTACTATTTAATGATGCCACTTGTGAGAAATGTTGAAAACATTTTATGTACGTTTTGACTATTTAAAACCACTGTCAAAATAATTTCAAAACCTTCTACTCTTCAAAACCAGAAACAAATATTTTTAGCTTTTAGTATAGTATTTTACAGAGTAGTCTGACATTTTAGTAGTGGATTATTCTCTCTATTGTTGTTGTGTTCTTATTTTTGCCTATTAATATTCTGACGATAGATTGCGTTGTTCACAAGGGAGTTGGACTAGAAGACTTTGAAGACCTCGAAGACTTTGCTGAGTCAAGAAAGTAGCCCCTTGACCATGTCTAAGAAACCTTTTTCTTGCATGGCATATAGCACTTGTTCCGTTGCATTGAACTATGATGAATTGGTGACCATCGTCATGGATTACCTCCGCTACCTTACTCGTTAAAACTGGCATTGAGCATGACCCTACCTCCTTATGAGGGTTGTGTGGGTGGGAAGTAGATAGGTTTCTAAGTAGTGTCTACGCAAATGGGATGGGAAAAATGAATGGTGTTAGAAAGGAAGTGATTCAAAGACTTTTTTTAAACCCTTTCAGGTGCCACTAATGCCCGAGGTAGATGATGATGAGCTAGGTAACCACTTGACAAAGAAGTGGTGTACCGAGGCAAGTCAGTGTGTGGTTTTCTAAAACGGGTTGGTGTAAGTTGCAACCGTCATTTCAATCTTACATGTACAACCATGATACTCCTTATGGGACGGGGCTTTGCTGATTACTTTGGTGGGTACTGGTAGAGAGCCCGCATTACTAGTGGTGGGAGTTACCTCGTCACTACCGATACGAGGTCGTGCC
The DNA here is from genome assembly GCA_022496015.1 of Hordeum marinum. Taxonomy (NCBI): domain Eukaryota; kingdom Viridiplantae; phylum Streptophyta; class Magnoliopsida; order Poales; family Poaceae; genus Hordeum; species Hordeum marinum. The sequence continues at coordinate 239,339,457 of CM039677.1, forward strand.
GGAAAGGACGATCATGGGATGATTTCCCAAACACCAGGCACACCGTTGTTCCCATCATGGATGGTACAATCAAGAGCGAGGATCATGTGATGTATATTGTGACGGCTGTGTACCAATTGAGTGGACTCTTTGTTTAGTATCGCTAGGGGAAAGGCATTGTTCGTGTACTTACCTCGGGTACGAACAATACCGCGAGTCGTGGCTTGACACAGAAGTTTCCTGAGTCTTGTGGGTAAACTGTGCAACCTCTGCAGAGTGTAAACAATTCGAATAGCCGTGTACATGGTCAAGGAAATATGGATGACCACTCTTGGGCTACGTCCATTGTTTACAAATTTGTCCTGTTCGTGTGGGGGGGGGGAGATGGTACTTGAGATAAGTCGGATGACTTGACATGATGATTGAACATGAGATGTTCAAACCCTGCTTATGATTGTCTCTCTAACTTGTTCATATGGATATCGGTAACATGTTGATGCATGCTATCACAAATTATTTGAACATGTCATTGCACTCAAAAATTAGCTTTCTACAAATTTACCTACTTAATGCTATATCATGCATTGTTATACCTTGTTCCAAAACATGGGTTGCTTGGGAGTAGATTCAAGGTAATCATTGGCTTGCCACTGGTTATTTAATTGACCAGGCCTTGGAAGAGCAGGAATATGGTGAAGAGTTCGTTCATGATGAACATGTGAACTAGGACGCTTCCCAGTCAGAATGCATGTAGGGTTAAGGAAGATGGCATGGGTTCACGCTTTCAATCAAGATTTCCGCCGCTAGTTAGGTTTGGTGTTTGGCCTTCATGGCCCTATCTATGTAAGACTTGACCTTGATGGATTTTATTCGTGTAAGATGATATGTATGGATGTAAGACTCTTGTTATTGAGCTTCCATGTGTTCAATGAGCATTGATGTCTTGGATGACTGTACACGTGCATTCGGTGATCACGACTTATGAGTCGGGGTCCTCACAACTCTCCAATGTATCACATCTGTTAACACATAACCAGAGACCTCAGAAACTCATCTACCTATGACCCTTGTCTGTGCACGATACTAAATATGGTAGTACATCTGACCCCCCTCCCCAGAACTGGGTGGTGCCACTCCTCTTGCCACAAATAGTCTTGAAGCTATTTCGAAAATCTTCGTCCATAGATACTAAGGAAACCAAATGAGAACGGTTGTGAAAAGAGCCCCTTGGATCTCAAAACCCCCGGACACCACCCATTGATAGGAGGCACCAAGAATGGAGTTCCAGTCAGAACGACATCATAGAAGTTCCAAAGTACCCGCGTGTTCCTAAAATACTGAGAAGAGCGGTAGAACCAAAGCTCATACGTCACAATTCCTCACCAGAGAAACGATGGGTATGAGAAGTAAAAAAGAATTCCTACTCTTCGATATATAACTAGACTCAAAATAATTTTTTTGTAGACTCGACAACGGCCAAGTTTGATTAATCAAGGGGTGCCCTAGGTCTATACTTGTAACGCTCGAGATGCGCTCCTATCCTTCTTCGGGCCCAAAACCTTGATAGTGATAGAAGCTCATCTCCTTGTTTCACAAGTATAGATATCATTGCAATACATGTATGAGAAGAGATGAGTATATGAGTTGGCTTACACTTTCCACATGCTAACTTACATAATACATACAATCATCCATACAATTATCCATAAATCTCGGATCTGACTATGGACGGAATCGAAAGATAAAAGCAAATGACATATATCTCGCTAAGCCTGGGAAGTCGACCAAGTAGCTTCCCTACTCGTCCAGGTAAGTTCCATACATCAGCCCATGCTCCTCGTCGAACTCCCACTGGAGCTGGGAAGCGTCAGCCGGATCAAACTCATATGTGCATATACTTGTGTTGTTGTAGTAATCTGTGAGCCACATGGATTCAGCAATCTCATTTACCCGGGTACCGAGACTATCTAAGCTTATGGGTGAGGCATGGTTAAGTTGTGAGGTTTGCACCAACACTAAGCATATATTTGAGTGGCTAACTTACGAGTACAATATTAAGATGAGAATCCAAGAATGTCCGATGAGTACTAGTTATGATCAAGAAATGATCATGAACACCTACTTGCGAGTCAAACAAAACCCCACCATGTTCTCTTTCCGAAGACCCCCGAAAAGAGATGATCAGGGTTACGCATAGGGTTAGTCTATTTTAATTTAGTTTACTTCAAGTTTTCTATAAACAGATGTCAAATAATTTCCAAGTTGCCACATAACTTCAAGCACGACTCTTAGAAAGATTTAACCCGTAGGGGTGCTCCAACTCATCCATCACAAACTAGCGACAAGCTGTGGTGGAAAATGTCAACCTGGAGGTAGCCCAAGGTATCCTCGGAGTCCCGATGCACATGACTTTCACGAAAGGTAAAACAAATAAAGGAAGACCGTCCGGCGGGCTAGATCCCAATAGTAGTCGTGCATATCTCTTTCTCAGGGAACTACCAGATGAGCTAGTCTACAAGGCCTAATAGTCATCTCCCGAGTTGCCCCGGGTTAGCCCCGCACAGTGCTCTGTTTGAACCAACACTCATGACGAGCACTGCCTTGGAGGTTGATAAATTATCCACGGGGTAGCTAAGCCCTATGCATTTTTATTAGGTTGTTAAGTAAATATAGTCACAATGTTGGGCCTTGCTGGAAGCGTTTTATCCCATTTTTTTTATCAAGGGGGGCCCCATAACAACTCCAAGTATGTTAGGAGCACTCAATATAGACAATACACCGGTAAATGTAAACTAGGGCGGCAAAACTGAAACAAATCACTAAGCACAAGGCCAAGCCTTACAAATATTACCAAGTATAAATGTGCATTAAATAAAATAGCCATAATAATGTGATATCCCAAGATATCCATGTTGTCACATGGAAACAACATGCACCTGCAACTATCAACACTATAAGGGTTGAGCAAGTGGTAACTAAGCCAAACAATGGTTTGCTGGGAAGTGGATGGGTTAGAGGCTTTTCATGGCAACGTTGGGAGGCTTGGCATTAAAGTGGTAGGTAACGAGACATAATGATAAAAGCGAGACAACTAGCATAGCGAAAATAGTATTAGGATCCGGGTAATGATCATATTGTGTGGAGGGTCTACATTGGGATAACAAACTAGCTCCTCGTGAGTTTTCTCGAGAGGATCCTAGAATTTAGTATCATCACTCTGAACAACCCACAAGAAGAAATAACAACAAATAAACATACAATCAAGGTATGATCACACTCAAGAATGATTCATGACTAAATTAAAATATGCAAGGCATGGCAAAATAAAACAATCAACTACTACACATTATTGACAAAACTCCATACTTGAATTGTTTAGTTCACTCTTATTGACCCAACAAGTTTAAATGTTGTTTATCATAGCAAGATGTGAAGCATAAGAAAACTACATTAACTAGGCATTTTAAATGAGGTTGGAAACGACATAACTCATTTCTGAAACAACTCCATGAGCAAGTTTAGAATCAAGCATTGTTCTGCCTAAAACACAATTTGATATTTATTAAATAGGAAATAAAATGTGCCAGTGTCTTCCTCACATTTTTTAATCAATTTGTATATATGGTTCACTAAATTTGGAGCTATGGTAATTAAGTTATTAAATAGACCTTTAAGCATGGCGTTAAGGTAAGTTTAACCAACAACAATTTTTGTGAGACTTTCATATTATGAATCTACACAACATTTTAGTCAAGTTATATATATATAATATTTGTTATGGAGGCCTATATCAAGAAATATGCATGATCAACATTTTAATTGGTTTCTTCATTTATATCCCGATGCACTTTCAAAACAGATATAACAACATGCTCGTAGATTTTTAACATGGTTGAAAATGGCAGTAACAGATAGCTCACAAGATGTAGTTCTAAATTAGTATAAGCCACAAACCCATGTGATGCCTGGAACAGAAGTTATGCAATGCAGAAATTTGCTAACCACTGTTTAAACAGACAACTAGAGCACTTAGCAGAATTCTGAGTGGTGGAGGTTGACCCTATAATGCAAAAAATGAGGGAAGAAAAATGAGGCCAGGGTTTGAACCCTATTCTACTAGGGAGTTAGCTGTGGGTCTAGCTAATAGGTTAGATTGACTGCTGGTGATATATTGGGGCTCGTCCATAGATGGCACAAACGCAACCGCGACTCTCTGGGGAGACAAAATTGCAGAAAATTCATAATGCCCACATGGATATTCGATCAACTAGTGGTTCTAGCCAGCGTGATGCACTCCAGTTTATGATGCAAACAAGGACTTGTTGGACACGAACAATAGCCTGGTCTGAAGGCTGAACTAAATTGAATAAAACTACAGAGAACAGAGGTTGCTCTGTCCCTGGCTAGGGATGCAACTACAGCATGCGTGCCTGCAGGAAAGAAGCCCTTGTCTGCGCGAGCTGCAGATGTGGTGTGTGAAAAAAATAGAGGAAAGCACACAAAAGACCAAAAAAACAAAAGGAAAAAAATAGGGAGCCTGGGGTTTGAACCCAGGACCTCCTTGATGGAAATGAGCAGCCTGGCCGCTCCAATGCTGTGTGCGTGTGTGAAACAAATGTGCGCCTGACTCTACTTGAGGAAACATTACAAAGTCGAGTCTCTGGCCGTAGATGCATGGGATTTCAGTCGCCATGACATTGAGCAAATATGGAAGAGTTAGCAACAACAAAGGTTCGGCAGGCCTGCTGAAAAGGGTAAGAGCCCTCATGGTGAAGCGCTCGAGCATGTGCTACTCTGGGGTGTGCGCCGGCAGGGGATCCGTGTGCTTGTGGTCATGGCAGAACAAGATGCGTGATGTGCAAGCAGGGAACAAAGTGTGTGCGCGGCTACTGTGCTATGAAGGCATGTGTGCGTGCATGATCCAGTGCCTGGAAAGGCGTACCGAGGAGATCTGGAGCGAAGGGGAATGGACATGCCAAGGGGCAACAAAAAATGAACTTCACTAGAGCTCCGAGAGCATGACGTTGACACGGGTATACCGATGACTACAGGACACAAACAACGATATGAGATGGCTAGAAAGTATACCAGCTCACCTAGTATCCAAAGGACATGAAGGTGTGTCCAGATGGACAACAGAGACGATGCGAGAAAACATGGAAGTCTGGCGTGTCTCGGGTCCATGAAGGACAGGAAGAAGAGGTCAGGAGGCGACGTTCCGGGGTGGTGATGATGCATGCATGGACGTCGGAGAAGGCTGGGACTCTGGGTCTCTCTCTACACACCAGGCAGGTCGGAGGTGAGGCAAAGGTGCTACCCCGAGCTCGAGCTCGAGCTCGGACGAAGCATGGCGGAGAAGGCGATGGCATGGCATGGACTAGCCTTACCTAGCGGCACCAAGGAAAGGAGAGGGGCGGAATGGACTGATGGTAAACACTAGGGCACCAGGGACATGGTTTATAGGGTCTAGAGACGCCGAACGACTGTTAAATTGACGAGCTCGTCGACGTGGCGCCCTGCATGTGCGTCAATAGAGGACAACCAAACTACTGACGCTGGTGAGAGCAACTAGTTAGCGACCGTTCCCTCTGTGCGAAACGAAGCAACGTTTCGCGACCGCTAGGCGCGCGACAAGTGTCACACGCGGAGCGAACCCCCGTAGATTCCTGGTTTTCACTTTCCGGTTTCTAGTTTCGTACATTTTTCATCTAACCCCCTAAACTATTTGAATTTTTAGTTTTCCCTTTCCGCGGCAAGGGATGTTGGTTTTGTGTTTCCATTTTTGTTTTTTACCCATTATATTTCCGGGAAATGGAGATTTCAAGGGAAATTGTGGGTGGGGGCTACCAACACAATCAAATGTCAACTTTCAACTTAGTTGTGGAATCATTGTAAACTTTCAACAACTGTGTGAATCATTTTGAACTTTCAAGTTTCAAAGCCCTGATGCAAGCAGAGGAGGTACGCCTCATGAATCTTGAAAGCCACGGTTCGTAAATCACTACAGCCATGGTTCATGAATCTTTAGAGGCATGTTTCATCAATCTTCAGAGCCACGGTTCATGAATCTTCATCATGCAAATGGTGCCTTCGGCAGCGCAACCTTGGCTCGCCTTCGGCTCGGTTAGCATTCATATAAATTTTGAACGGGGGTCATAGGTCGTAGCGCGTGTTTTCTCGTGCAGCATGTTTTGTCGTGCAGCGTGCAAATGGTGCCTCTAGCGGTGCTACCCTGGCTCGCCTTCCGCTCGGTTAGCATTCATATAAATCTTGAACGGGGGTTTATAGGTCGTAGCGCGTGTTTTGTCATGCAGCGTGTTTTGTCATAAATCGTGCTAACGGTGCCTTCTGCGACGCAACCCTGGCTCGCCTTCGGCTCAGTTAGCATTAATATAAATCTTGAAGGGGGGTCATAGGTCGTAGCACGTGTTTTGTCGTGCAACATGTTTTGTTGTGCAGCGTGCAAACTACGCCTCCGGCAGTGCAAACCTGGCTCGCCTTTAGCTCGGTTAGCATTCATACAAATCTTGAAGGGGGGGCGGGGTCATAGGTCATAGCGCTTGTTTTCTCGTGCAGCGTGTTTTGTCGTGGAGCGCGCAAACGGCTCTGTAAATGTCTATTCCGTGACTCTTGTGCCTTCACTCCTGTGACTCTTGTGACTACACAACCATGCTTTACACAGTGGCTATTCTAAATGTCTATTCCGTGACTCTTGTGCATACACTCCCATGACTCTTATGCCTACACACCCATGCTTTACACAATGGCTATCTAAATGTCTATTCCGTGACTCGTGTGCCTACACTCCCGTGACTCTTGTGCCTACACACTCGTGCTTTACACGGTGGCTATCTAAATGTCTATTCCGTGACTCTTGTGCCTACACTCATGTGACTCTTGTGCCTACACACCCGTTCTTTACACGGTGGCTATCTAAATGTCTATTCCATGACTCTTGTTCCTACACTCCCGTGACTCTTGTGCCTACACACTCGTGATTTACACGGTGGCTATCTAAATGTCTATTCCATGACTCTTGTGCCTACAATCCTGTGACTCTTGTGCCTACACACCTATGCTTTACACGGTGGCTATCTAAATGTATATTCCATGACTCTTGTGCCTACACTCCCATGACTCTTGAGCCTACATACCTGTGCTTTACATAGTGGATATCTAAATGTCTATTCCATGACTCTTGTGCCTACACACCCGTGCTTTACGCAGTGGTTGTCTATATGTCTATTCCGTGACTCTTGTGCCTAAACACTCGTGCTTTACACAGTGACTATCTACATGTCTATGCCATGACACTTGTGCGTACACACCCGTACTTTACATAGTGGCTATCTAAAAGTCTCTTCCGTGACTCTAGTGCGTACACACTCGTGCTTTACACAGTGGCTATCTAAATTTATCTTCCGTGACTCTTGTTCCTACGTACCCGTGCTTTACACAGTGGCTCTCTAAATGTCTATTGGAACCCATGCATGTGGTCCGACACACCCGTGAATATAGCGTCACGCCCCCTGACGGTTGAGAATAAATCAAAAAAACAAACCGGCTCTTCACCAATCTTGATGCAAGATTCAGGACTATTCTATCAGTTCCCTCACTCTCTCTACTACTGCGTTCCTTCTTTCCCATATCGAAAATATCAAACACTTCCCATTGCGCATGCTCTGCTCTTCTCCTTCTCAAGCACACGGAATTCAAAACCCTCGCTAGCCTTGCCGGTCACCGCCGCCGCGCTTCGCCAACCGCCCTCCACTCCAACACAAGCACTCAAAAGGTGCCTGCCACAAGATCCCCTCCCGCCGATGGAGACTTTCGACGAAGAATTATGCTCGCAAAACCAGCGGCGGAGATAACAACAAAGAGCAACGACAGAATGAGCGGATGGATTCGAGGAGTCCCGCATGTGAAATCGAAGGTAAACATTTCTGCATTCCATCCCGTTGCACCAGGTCGCTCATAGTAGCCATTTCCCCGCCTTGGACGAATAGAAACCCTAGCAGCCGCACCAAATCTATTTTCAAATACTTTGTCTCAACTTATCTAACAAGTAGAAATAGCATAGGAAAATAGTTACCCATGATTGTTTACATACCTACATTTTATGGATTTCAAATTACGTGACTTGATTTTCAAAATCCGTGCTCCATGTGTAGAAAATATGTGCTTCAAGCATCAAACAAACTGTGACCTAATTTTCTATCAAATCCAACTAGCTCCCTCACGACATGTCGTTTTACATGCAGAAATCGCTGGTGCGAAGGACTTCATTGAAAACGAGCAAGAGACAATAGGTAATATTGTTGATTCAACAGTCATACATGCACAACATGCAGTCAATCAAGGTAATTGTTCTCGTCCAACTGTGCTTCTAAGTAACAACTCTTTTCGATTGTACCGTGATTCCACTGACAAAGAGATGCTGCATTCCAATGACAAATCTTTTAGAATGCTCGCATAGTACCTTATTATCACCAAAAGGCAGTATATCTCATGTATAATCCATTAGTATGATTTAGAACTATGTCTTACTATTTATAGTAAATATTGTATCACAAACCTTATCAGCTAGCTCGTTATTAAGAAGGGCATGTAGACGCTGATATTCAAACAATCATCTTTGAAATTCATACAAAATTTCCAGATAGACACAACCTCTCTCCTGGCCATCTAGGAACAAGGATGGGACCAAGCAAGCACAAAAAGGCACCTGCCGCCGTACCACAGCCACAGAAAACCATGGTAACTTATAGCAAGCAAAAAGCAAAGCGACAACCAAAAAGAATAGATGGTGCTAATCTTGTGGAAAAGACACATAAGGGAAACAAAAGCACTAAGCCCTTAGTCATGAGTGATACACTGAAGCAACAGCCGAAGCCTCTAATGGTAACCCCACCAGCTCATCATCAAGCAAAACCATCTGCAAACAAAAAACATATCGACAGGAAGAACAGAAAAAATGACAACGAGATGAAGTAGGAGAGGATTCAAAAAATAAAGTTTCATATGAGTCCAATGGTGCCAGCGCCAACACAGAAAGAGACAATGATTTCAATCCTGCACACGGTAGCGATGCCGGAGAGGAAGACAACAATCATGTAAGAGATGATTTCTCTGCAATTATTTGTTGCTACTGAAAATAGAAAAGTACTTCCTAACAAAACAATTGTTTCTATTTTTATTAATTAGGGAAATACAAGCCAAAAGAGGAGAAAGAGGAAAAGGACATGCGGAAAACAATCGCCAGCGATGATAGCCAATGAAGCAGATAAAACAGAAACTGATGACAATGTCAAAACATGGCTAGAGCTACATTTCTATAGGTCAAGCAAGCATGAGCAATTCTCAAAGAATGTCACCGAGAATATGTTAAGACGGCTGGCTTTGGCAACATAGAGGACTGCAAAATAACAGGGTCAATCAATCGGAATCTCACAGCATACATCTACACAAATATGGGCACAAAGAACTTGACGATAAGCATTGATGACGACGATGGAGACAAGGAAATAAGGATTACCAAGGAAGGCATGGATAAAGTTTTTGGATACCCAAACGGCAACTAAAAGATAGCACCAAGGCCAATGAATTGCAACAAGTCAATGAAGGACCTCCAGTCTGACCTTGGCTTCAAAAATACCGAGTTCACACATTCAGATCTGATTAGGAAAGTAAAGGAGCTTGTAGAAATAGATCGAGAAGAAGAAAACAACAAGGCTGTTGTCCGTGCACTAGAGTTTTTGGGCCATCTAGTGCCCCTTTACTCGTGCACGGGCTGTAGTAGTCGCCCCAGTGGTAAGGCCAAGCAAAGACTTGTCAAGCACCAGCATAGAAGACTCAAGACTACCAACAAGATCTTGTCGGGAGGGCTATAGAGCCTACAGGCGAAGCAAGGCCCCCGACAAGGCAAGATCCCTACAAGGCAAGGCCCTGGCAAGCACCGCCAGCGCACAGGCCAGGTGTCGATTCACCTGGACGAATGTCGTGGCGTCGACATTGGATGGAGCTAAGCGGCGCTGATTGGATGGGCACCTGTCCCGCCCCACTGACGAACTGAGGCACCTGATGGAGCATTAAATGCTCTTGTCCTACTCCGTCAGAGTTAGGTGTGATAGCACTGTAGCACTGTGCACACTGTACGCCACTGTTGGGATCCCCTTAGGTATAAAAGGACGCCTGGGGCGTTACAGAAAAAGGGCTTTTTTGATAGTTAGATGACTAGAGGATACCAAGCTCATGTAGCAGCCGTTCATGGCGCTCCTGTAGCTGGAACCCTAGAACACAATGAATATAACCAAGCAGGAGAAGGGTTTTACGCATCCGTGCGGCCCGAACCTGGGTAAAAACTACCTGTGCATTGCTTACCAGACCGGCTCTTTGTGCGAGCCCACCCCCTGCCAAACCAAAAGGGATCCCCATGATCCCATAGGTGTTTGTTCCCCATGACATCTTTGGCGCGCCAGGTAGGGGGAGCGTGAGTGGTGCGAACCCGTTCTAGTAATCTGCGCCCCAGCTTCATCATCACCATGGCCCCCAAGAAGAAGGGCCTGACAGCAGTTGTCCCATCCACCTCCGCCGTCCCTGTATCTGTGCGGACAGGAGATGGCATAGGCGAGGGTGGAGGAGGAGGAGGCGTAGGTTCGGAAGTTCTGCGATGCATCGGTGACCAAGGCCAAGCAAGCGGAGACGCTCGCCGCGGGGATGCCCATCACGACGGTGGGAACCCCCGCGCCCCTGGGTCTCAAGACGGAGCGGTACGGCCTACGAGTGGTATGGAGAACTTCGGGGGCGGAAGAGTATCTTCTAGGGCACCCATGCTGGCGGCTACGCCGCGACCTTCCCACGACACGCGTGGAGAGCCGTGCCACGGCGCCCGCTGTTCTCAACATCCCCACGGAAAAGCTCCTGCGCATCATTCCCAAGATGCACGGCACCAGCATGCTCACCATCATGCAAATGGGAGTGGCATGCAAACGCGGGACCGTGGCGGTGCTCCTTCTAACATGGTTAGGAGTCAGAGCACCTCACGTTCCTCCCACCGTTCACTGTCGACCACGTCAGAGGAAGCGATGGCACGGGGGCAACTACTCCTAATCTTCCATCCTGCTGCTGAGAAGCTTGACGAATGGAGAGACACCATTCAAAGCCTCCTCAGCCTCATAGATAAGCTTCGACCCATAGGGCCACCTCAGACCAGTGGTGAAGCGTCTGGAATCGGCGCGACCTCAGCGCACTCTCCTCCGCGAGAGCATCGCCGGCCGCCGACCTGACGGACCTACGCCTACGACGGTTACTCAACGACGTTGTTTGACCCACGGATGTGCCGCGATCAGCATCATGTTCTTCAGGAACGTGGCAAGGAAGACACCTGAACCGCGATCGAGCGACGACGGGAAGAATGCCTCTAGTCGTATAGGCACGCGGGGCCCAATGTAAACAATTCCGCGCCGGAGTACCCTGTCAGCCAACCTTACGAGGTAGGTTGTTCAGCGTTTACCCATGAGATCTGGCAAGTCCACTGGCCCAACACCCGCACGTTCAACCTGGAAGTCCCGGAGAAGTATGACGGCAAGACCCATTCGTTAGAGTTCCTGAGCGTCTACACCATTGCGGTGCAGGCTGCCAGGGGCTGCGACGACAAGATATTGGCCAACTACTTCCTATTGGTGCTTAAGAACAATCAGGTCATGGCTGATGCACTTGGCGGAGGGCTCCATTGCTTCCTGGGTAGACCTGTGTGACGAGTTCGTTGGTGCCTTCACCGGAGGTCATCAAGCTCCTAGCCAGGAGAGCGATCTGCACATCATCCCCCAGAAGGAAGGCAAAACTCTGTGCAAGTACATCCAAAGGTTCAATCGCATTCACCACAACATCCTGGACGTTCATCCCTTCGCTGTTATCAGCGCGTTCCATCAGAACATGCACAACTGCAGGATGCGGGAAGAGCTAGCGATGAACAGAATCAGGGATGTCGCTGAGCTTTATGCTTTGGCAGACAAATGTGCTCGGGCTGAAGAAAGGGAGGAGACTCCCCGGCAAAGACATCGGCACAGGGGTCATCTCTGAAGATCAAGACACCTCTACCCCGGCAAACAAGGGCCAGCGGCAGAACAAGAAGCGCAAGGGCAAGACCATACTTGCTGTTGTGGGATCCGGCAACCTCGGCGCCACCAAGAAGAGCAAGGTTGATGGCCCCGGCAACGATGTTGTCGAGTGCGCCTCCTGCCATGCCCTGGCGGCTGCTGCCAAGCCAGAGGGCTTTGGCAAGTAGTATTGCAAGATCCATCGCACCAAAGGCCATGATCTCCAAGACTGCTGGCAAGTTGAGCAGCTTGCCGAGAAGCAAAAGGCCGAGTACGAGAGGCGAGATAAGGAGAAAGGCCAGGATGGTGCCGAGGGGTCTGACAAGAAGTGTGTTAGCCAAGGAGTTCCCTGTGTCCAGCCCAAGCAACAGAAAGACCGGCCCGCCTGCGGCCACGACAATCAAGAGGGAGACGATGATGACGTCGAAGAGGATGACGAGTCCAGCGAGCATGAGTTCCAGAAGGCTACAAAGATGATTTGCATAGAAGGAGGTGCCTCATCACATTCCTCCCACCGCCGACTTAAATAGTGGGCACGCGAGGTTAATGCAGTGGAGCCCTCTATTGGTGCCTAGAGGCCTCTGAAGTGGTCCAACACTCCTATCATCTTTGACACCGAGGATCACCCTGATCGCATAACTGCGGTTGGGTGCCTACCATTGTTGGTTTCTCTGACAATCCGGAAGATCAGGAGTGACGAAGATGCTAGTCGATAGTGGGGCCATCCTGAACCTGATCAAACCAGATGTCATCCAGAGGCTGCAAATTCCTGATGAGGATCTCGAGCCGACAGACGCTTTCCAAGGGGTCAACTCGGGAAGAACTCAGTCGAAGGGCAAGGTCACATTGCCGGTGACGTTTGGCAGCGATATCAATTTCAGAACGGAGAAGATCGTTTTTGTTTTCGCCAAGATTTCGTTACCGTACAATGGCACCATTGGTTGCCCGGCACCGGCCAAGTTCATGGCAGCCACCCACTTTGCTTACAACGTGTCGAAGATGCCCAGGCCAATTAGCGTCATCACTATCAACTCCGACAAGAAGAGTGCACTTATCTGTGCCGACCAACTCTACCGGGGCGCCAATGAGCATCATCACTATCAACTTCCTTGAATTACCTGCTCGATGAAGGGGCTTCAGATGCGGATGGCTGTCCCTTGATAGCCGTCTCACCACCAGCCTCCTCGCTGGCCCGCTCGGCGGACTTCTTGGCGGCTTCCTCCTACTGCGTGGTTGCCTCGACACTAGCGGCCTCAGCGGCGACATTCTTGGCGGCCTTGGCGGCAGTGTTCTTGGCGGCTCGGCCCTGGTGCTCTTAACGGCTTCTTCGGCGTTGATCTTGTCAGCCTCGGCGGCAGCGTCCCTCGCTATCTCCTCGATGACAGATTCGATGTCCATTGCATCGATGATTACTAGTGGAGACCCGCCTGTGCCTGAGTTTGCCGGACCTCCCTCATCGCGATAGAGCGTGCTTGAGGAAGTCCTAGTCGAAGAAAAATCCCTAGGCGGTGAATCCGCGGTCGCCATTAACTCTCCTCATCACCATCCTCCTCCTGCACGTCCGTTGATATTAGCAATAAAGATGCACACCCCAGCGCCTACCAGCGGGAAATGACTAATGGACTCATGCCAGGGGCTCCGTCGGGGACTGCGACGTAGGCTAGTCTCCGAATTGGCGGTGGTCACCCTTGGTGCGCTTGAGGCACTTGCCGACAACCCCTCAACCGTCGAAGTCCTCGCCCTCTTCGCGACCCGCTGCTCCAGCGTTTCCGCGTCCTTATGGTGGAAAACCAAGACGGATTAGACAAGTAGGGACAAGAGAACTCAGGGATGGGAAAATACGACAAGATCCATACTCTTCTTCTTCCTCCCCTGAGCTAAGGGCAAAAAGGTCGAAGGAGACCCCTGCCGTGGAGCCTCTGGGAGGAGGTGGAGGGGTGCTCCTGGATCGCTTGGCCGCGGCAGGCGCGGGCTGCTGATGGACTTCTTGTCGCCGCGCAACCTTGTCGGTGGCCCCCTTGCCGGGGGATCCGCTACTCGAAGAGGCTTGCCGAGCTGGTAGTCCGGAGGCAGCGTTCCTAGGGACACGCCTTTTACTTTGGACGAGGGGTGGGGCCTCCTCGGGCAACTCCTCTTTGGATGCGTCTTTGGCAAGGTGGCCCGAGGCAGATGTGTGGCCTCGCTCCTTGGCGATCCAAACCTTCCCGACAGTATCCTCGCCCGGTGGTACTTCCCCTTCCCTGGCTTCGTCTTCCGAGAAGCCGGCGCTGCCGGCCTCCTCGGCAAGCGCCGCTTCTTCCAACCTGCTGGCATGGTACACCAGCTCCTCATTGGTGGTGTCGCGGATGAGGCCCTACTCCTTGCAGATGGTCTTCTCTGATAGGTTGTCGAAAAACTTCTGCACCTCCTCTGCGGGCGGCTCCATCGAATTTGCATCAAGGCCATGGGCATCGAGCACCGGCATCATGGCAATGATTCTGCCCAAGGCCGAGTTATTGCACAAGGGAATTACGTCTGCCGGTAGCTCGATCACAATGATGCTCCTGAACAACCACTGGTAGAGGGCCCCATGCTGCATGGCAGTCAGATTGTGGTTTAGCCCGAGGCGCAGCCTCATGATGTCCGCCACATTCCTGAAATCCCAGGCCGGCCTCCCCTTGTCCTACAAGGTGCGATGTGCAGGCGAAGGAAGTCAGCGCCTATCATCTCCACAGAGAGGCCGGCGTTTCTGAGGCGGTGGATCCTGGTTGTCACGACCGTGAGCTTCTAATCCCAAGGTTCGAGGGTGCTCCAGTCTTTGTCGCGCACCATCTTGGTCTACCGCGACATACAGAAGGTCTGGGGCTTCTCCTTTTGGAGCCAGCACCACTTGCCTCGCCACTCGTGCCATCTATTGCAACAAGCCCCTTTAGGGTAGACATCCTTGGTTCCTGGCCGAGGAATCCAAGTGACGGTGCCAGAAAGGGCTCCGCCTGGTTGGATGCGGGGGTGAAATAATGGCGAGAGAGGGCGGTGCTAGGGGTTACTCCGGCAAAGTTTTCGCAGAGGTGTGCGAAAACCACCATGGATGTCACGGCGTTCGGCGTGAAATCCATGAGTTGGAAGCCATAAGTAAGCATAAGGTCGATAAAGAAGTCCTAGTAAGGGGGGCAGAGTCCGCAGTAAAAGTAATCGACAAAGAAAGGGTATTTGTCTGGACCTCCCCCGAAACGACCCGGGCTCATGCAAGTTGCGGGGTGCCCCGCCGTTGCCGTCGCCCACATCCACCGGTACCGCCTCTTCAGGGGCAGCCACACTGAGCCCCGGCGGAAAACCGACATGCTCCCTCCACATCTTCACCACCTTGTTCTCTGGGACGACCTCCGTTTCCTTGCCCTTGCTGGCTTTGGACGGCATGGTGATGGTGGGGGTGGAGACTGAGGACGAAGAAGGGGCGGGGGTGCTAACGGATGCAAGTGGCCCTGCCTTAGGCTCAAGGAGGAAGACAACAAAAATTCTCAGATTGGGGAAGGCGAGAGGTAAATGGGCATCGGCTCTGCAGTCTCCTATTTATGGGGAAGGCGCGGGGCGGTCTCTTTTTACCAAAAACAAGATAATTTGGAAACGTCCTGTAGGCGCACTGCTGTAACGGCCGCGCCACGTACGAATCCCACCACCCGCATTCAATGGGCATTGTGAGGAAGCGCAGCGGGCAAAATGATCACAACTACAAGGCTCTTCCATGCATGCCCGTGCACTAGTTGGGCCTAGCCCAACAACGCATCGTGACGTGTATGGCCCAGGCCCGTGGGCTCCTGTCGGTGCACTAGAGTTTTTGGGCCATCTAATGCCCCTTTACTCGTGCACGGGCTGTAGTAGCCGCCCTGGCGGCAAGGCCCAGAAAAGACTTGCCAAGCACCAGCAGAAAAAACTCAAGACTACCGGCAAGACCTTTCTGGGAGGGCTATAGAGCCTCCAAGCGAAGCAAGGCCCCTGACAAGGCAAGGTCCCGGCAAGGAAAGGCCTCGGCAAGCACCACCAGTGCACAGGCCAGGTGTCGATTCACCTGGACACGTGTCGTGGAGTCAACATTGGAGGGAGCCTTGTACGGGCCCCTGTCCCGTCCCACTGATGGACTGAGGCACCTGACGGAGCATTATATGCTCTTGTCCTACTCCGTCAGAATTAGGTATGATAGCACTGTAGCACTGTGCATCCCGTGTGCACACTATACGCCACTCTTGGGATCCCCTTAGGTATAAAAGGAGGCCCAGGGCGTTACAGAAAAAGGGCTTTTTTGGACAGTTAGATGATTGAAGGTTACCAACCTCATGTACCACCCGTTCATGGCACTCCTGTAGCTGGAACGCTAGAACACGATCAATATAACCAACCAGGAGTAGGGTTTTACGCATCCGTGCGGCCCGAACCTGGGTAAAAACTCCACGTGCGCTGCTTACCAGACCGGCTCTTTGTGCGAGCCCGCCCCCTACCGAACCGAAAGGGATCCCCATGATCCCGTAGGTGTTCGTTCCCCACGATAGCTGTCAAAATATTTTTCCTCATATTTTTCAACAAGGTTGTCTGTGGGACAACCTTCCCTCGCTACAGCAGAAAAGCAATAATGGTCAGGGATATGAATTGTAAAGATATGGCATAGATGGATTTCTGCCAGGTCATTATCGAAACAATCCAGGCTGGAGCCATTGATTGGCAAAAAATGAAAAAGGGTGAAAAAGGAAACCAAGACCACCTCTACGGCTTGGCGCAGGGACCAGTAATCATGTACCTCGACTCCCTGTTGTTACGAAACACAAGAGAAATGAACAAAATATCTAAGAGAATTAACAATACTTCAACACCAGAGCAAACTATATGTTGGAAATATACCCTAGAGGCAATAATAAATTAGTTATTAAAATATTTCCTTGTTCATGATAATTGTTTATTATCCATGCTATAATTGTATTGATCGGAAACTCAGATACATGTGTGGATACATAGAACACACCATGTCCCTAGTATGCCTCTAATAGACTAGCTCGTTGATCAAAGATGGCTATGGTTGCCTAGTCATGGACATGAGATGTCATTTGGTAATGGGATCACATCATTAGGAGAATGATGTGATGGAAAAGACCCAAACTACAAACGTAGCATATGATCATGTCAGTTTATTTCTACTGTTTTCTGCATGTCAAGTATATGTTCCTATGACCATGAGATCATGCAACTCACTGACACCGGAGGAGTACCTTAGGTGTATAAAACATCGCAACATAACTGGGTGACTATAAAGGTGCTCTACAGGTATCTCTGAGGGTGTCTGTTGGGTTGGAATGGATCAACACTAGGATTTGTTACTCCATGTGACGGAGAGGTATCTTAGGGCCCACTTGGTAATACAACATCACAATAAGCCTTGCACGCAATGTGACTAAGTGTAAGTCACGGGATCTTGTGTTATGGAATGATTAAAGAGACTTGCCGGTAACGAGGTTGAACTAGGTATGGAGATACCGATGATCGAATCTCGGGCAAGTAACATACCGAAGAACAAAGGGAACATCATACAGGATTAACTGAATCCTTGACATAGAGGTTCGACCGATAAAGATCTTTGTAGAATATGTAGGAACCAATATGGGCATCCAGGTCCCGCTATTGGTTATTGACCATAGAGGTGTATCGGTCATGTCTACATAGTTCTCGAACCCACAGGGTCTACACACTTAAGGTTTGGTGACGTTTTGGTAGTATAGAGTTATGTATGGTGGTGAGTTGTTCGGAGTCCCAAATGAGATCCCGGACGTCACGAGGAGCTCCGGAATGGTCCGGAGGTAAAGATTGATATATAGGTAGTCCTGTTTTGGTCGCCAGAAAGGTTTCGGGCTAATCGGTAGTGTACCGGGGGTGCCGGTAGTGTACCTGGAGACCACCGGGAGGGGTATTTCGACCCAAGAGGCTTCATGGGCTGTGGGAAAATAAATACCAGCCTTTTGTGGGCTAGTGGAAGTCCCACACAAGGCCCATGCGGCTAGGGAAGAAAAGCCCAAAGGGAAGAAGGTGGAAGAAGGCCAAAAAGGAGGAATCCTAGTCCTACTAGGATTGGAGGAGGAGTCCTCCTCTCCTCCCCACTTCGGCCGAACCAAGGAGGCTTGGCCATTGCGCCAAGTCCTCTCCTACCTCCCTCTTATATATACTGGAGGTTTTAGTGTTTTTGCACAGAATTTTTTAGCCACGTGCTACCCGTTCCTCTAGTGCATAGTTTCTCCTCTAGATCGGTTTTCTGTAGTGCTTAGGCGAAGCCCTGTCGGAATTGCTCCACCACCATCACCGCAGCACCGTCACATTGCCGGAGAACTCTTCTACCTCTCTGATCCCTCTTGTTGGATCAAGAAGGCGGAGATCGTCATCGAGCTGTACGTGTGCTGAACACGGAGGTACCGTTTGTTCGGTGCTAGATCGGAAGGACCGTGATTGAGATCGCGGGACGGATCGTGATGAGATCGCGGAACGGATCATGATGAGTTTGCGGGATGAATCGTGATTGGATCGCGGGAAGGATCGTGCTGAGATTGTGGGACACTCGGCGATTTGGATCGTGAAGACGTTCGACTACACTAACCACATTTCTTAACGCTTCCCGCTTAGCGATCTACAAGGGAATGTAGATCCACTCTCCCTCTCATAGATGCTCATGACCATGGATAGATCTTGCATGTGTGTAGGAAATTTTTTGTTTCCCATCCAATGTTCCCCAACACTAACTTGACGAGAAGGATCTAAAGAAGGTAGCTAAGGAAGACATGAAGAAGGATGGAAAAGGACATCCAGATGACTATGAATTTGGCAAGATAAAGGTATCTCTGTTGTCTATGAACTCCTCATACCGTTTAAAAACACTGTTTATTCTGATAAACTTCATCTTACCAAAACAATGCAGACATGGAAAGGAACAACAGATAGGATATTCTACACGAATCATGGAAATGCAGGATCACCTTCAACTTCAATGCAATTTGTACCATCACAGATTAAGAGACATGACCAGCAAACGACAAAACAACTACTAGATCCACCCAAGATTAGGCATGAAGCAACGGCCAGCACCAGAACGAGAAGCAAACACAAGACAAGCACCAACAAAGGATCAGAAGATGCCTTCAAAAAGGTCAACAAAATGTTGGAAAAGGTTCTTGATGAAGCAAGACAGTTACCTGTATTAAGGCAGAATAATGTGGCAGGATGCACCGACGATGAGGAAAATTATGACCAATTAGCTAGAGAAAGTCTGATAAACCAAACGGTGTCACTGATTGGTACTTTCAATCGCACAATAGGAACTTGGCAGCAATAGTGAAAATAGTAGAAGAACCACCGAGAACACCAAAAACAAGAACTAATGAAGAAGAAGAGAAACAAGGGAGAACGAAAAGAACCAAAACACAAAAGACAACAGATGAAAACCAGGCCAGAACAGAGAAGAAGCAGCTAAAAGATAGCAACAACTGTGAGCACGTGCATCCAAATAAGAAATCATCTGTCATCTCTGCAGATACGAGAGAGCTGAGAAGGAAAGGCTCATCCTCGGGCATCATAACCAACCCAAAATTGAGTATAAACAACCTTTTTCTCTTGTAAGATGGTTACGTACGTGTTTTACAAGCTAACAACCCTGGAACAGAATGTAGACTCAGCTGGACAAGAAACAACATACAAGTCCAATAGAGATATGCTCATGCAGCAATAGATCACAAGATGAACAAGAACAACAAGAAGAAAACAGTAATGAGGTGACCTTCCATCACCAACTTACCCACATACAGCAGGTCTTATAAACTAAATGTACCACAAGACTCACCTTGTTTCATACCCAGATATTACAAGAAGAGGAAATGCTAGAGTATGATGTGCAAAGGCATACTCAAGATGAAGTTGGTCCTGATACAGAGATAGAAGCCTTAGAGATGGCAGTTGATGACAAGTTGAGACTATTTTTTCTCAAAAAGAATTAGCAGTGTATGCGGAGACAAACACCACAACTACCAACAAACAGGTAAAAGCAAACGACAAGAAAAAACCTATCTTGGATATTTATCCTGCGATTCTGTTTATTACAGTAACATGTTTTTATCCGAATGGACACAGGAAATGAACGAGACCACTGCTACGAAAGAACAACAAGAAATAGAATAGGAGGAAACCAAAATTTCAGGGGAGCTTGTCAGTACAACAGAACCAATTGCTGTAACAGAAGAACAACCATCGCTTGACACACAAAATCTAGGAGAGATCCCACAGGCACCAATGAGTTAAGAGGTAAAGTTCGACAAGACTTATAAGAGATCGCACATTCCAAATTAAGTTCTATCGTTGGTGCTTGTGGTGTCCCACAGGCACCAATTACTATTCTATGACGATTCTTTCGTTTATTTCTTTTCTTGTTTATGTTTACACATGTTTAGAATAAGCACTAGATGATGAAGAATAAGAAGCAAAAGTACAAGGCACAGACGAGGACACAAACATGGAGCAGGTGAACACAACCAACCAACAATTCATGTTTCTACATCATTTATTTTAAAATTGGTAGTCAAGGAAGAAATACAATCCCTAATAATTACTATTTAGCTTCAAGAGCCATGCGAAACAAAGGAGAGTACTGGTGTTGTACACATATTGTAGTCTCATCACTTCCAAAGAAAAAAGAACTGTTAAAATCACCATCTTTCATCTCCAAGTACTACAGGAATAAGAAAGACAATAGGCAACCCAGGTCGAACCTGGATCCCATGACGAATCTAAGTCACATCAAATCTACACTCAAGACGAAGTTCGTCCTGACACGGAGATGCAAGCCTCGGAGATGGCACATGATGACAAGCTCCTAGAACCTCTTTTACTTCAAGAATAAATAGAAGTGCACACAGAGACGAACACCACAACGACCGACAGGCAGGTAAAATAAAACAATAAGAAAAAACCTATCTCGGATATTTATCATGCGATTTGTTTTATTACAGTAACATTTTTTTATCTGAATGGACACAGGAAATGAACAAGACCATTGGCGAAAGAACGAAAAGAAACAGAACAGGTGGAAACCAAAATTTCAGGGGAGCTTGTCAGTACAATAGAACCAATTGCCGTAACAAAAGAGCAATCTTCGCCTCACATACAAAAACTTGGAGAGATCCCACACGCACCAATGACTTAAGAGGTAAAGTTTGACCAGAACTATAAGAGATCGCACATTCCAAATGAAGTTCCATCGTTATTTACATTTTTGGTTCATCAAACAGGAAAAAGAAACAAACGAAAGCATCGGCATAGAACAACAAGACAATGTTGTCAAAAGAGACCAAGAACAAGACTTGCAAATAATAGACCAAAGAAATTCAGTAGATGAGCAAGAAGAAGCGAGAGTGCAAGGCACAGCCCAGCTCACAAACACCAACGAGGTCAACACCACAAACCAACAATTACATTTTCTACAACATTTTGAAAATAATTGGTGGTCAAGGACGAAATACAGTCCTTAATAATTTCTTTTTAGTTTGAACAGCCGAAAGAAACAAAGGAGAGTATCGATATTATACACATAAGAAAGCAACCAGAAGAGGTCAACAAAAATATTATTTCAATGGCATAAAACTTTGACACTGGAGATAGAAAACATTCACTCAGGGAGAAAGAAATATCAAGGACTACAATGGCAACAACATATGAAGAGGTAAAATTACATAAGCTGCGTCTCTGAATTGAAAAAATAGCTCCCCAAACACAAATGAAATCACATTTTAAATTACCTCTTTTTTTTGAACTATCGCAAGAGAAACGAGAGGACACTGGTAATAAGAAACAAACAACAGGACCACAAGACACGGCATCAGCGACAACATTCGAAGAGGTGGTATTCCACAAACTGCTATTATAAAATTAAATATCGCAATTTTATTTTGATTTTAGTAAAAATCTTCATGATAACACAAAAATATCAAGAAGATGAGCTCACACGTATACAAATTAAAGCAAATCTTCAGAGTGTTCTAGAAAAAAACAAGGCACAATATCTTGTTTTTAGTAAATGAATCAGGATGTGTACATGTGGACTGACAAATTCTTTATATGTATGCTTCACAAAACAAGCAGCGCGCAATACACGCAGCCAATAGAAATGATTAATTGAACTTTATAAACTACGATGATAAAAAAGATAAAACAAAAATTTCTGCCTGGGCAGCTTAGGAGGTTTTTCGATATCGAAGAAGGAGAACATCTGCAAGATTATGACATGGTAAACAGAACACACAACCATATGTAAGAACGATTACACATGTTTACGTTTATGTTACAAATGTTTATGTTTCATTGTTGTCCTTTTCAGTTCCTTCTGCCAACGGCCATAGGGGCGTTCATGAAAGACAAAACTACCAGTCACTACTTGACCATAGCACTCAACATGAAAAAACAACTCTTTGAGCTGCTTGACTCTATAAAGGATAATAACGAGCCAAGACAATTCTTCAACGTTGTAACAAGAAATTTAAAGAGGATCTGGAAACAACTAAGCTCAAAGATTCAACTTTCACCTTGTAACATTGACCATTTCAAGAAGGTCATCATGGACATGTCACTTCAAGGACCAGACACATAAACACTAATAACAACCTTGTTCTTTATCTTTTATCTAACATTTATTTCTTCCAATCCTAAATATAGCTTGTCAAGACAGTTTAACTTGAAAAACATAGAAATTATTTTCATACCAAGGGGCCAGCAATATTAACGAATCATTCTCCCAACTTGCAGACTCGACTGTGCGTTCCACATGTACATCAACCTCAAGAACTACTCTCAAGAAGGAACAACCATCTCACTAACAGAAGAACAAGTCCCTGAGTTGAGGAAGAGAATTATGTATCATTTAATGAGCGAAAACATGGGCAATACAAACCTATTATTGCTAAACTGTATGACAGGTTCGTCTTTCAAAAAACAAAAAAACTAATTCTCTACTCTAGAGGTAGTATATACAAGCAAAGCCTTACAATTTTTATCTGTTTGTTTGATTGGACAGATATGCTGAAACATAAAGTTGTAATGAAAGACAGAGAAATAAAACAAGTCGATTGTGGCATAACTGAAGAAGAAATTCCTCAATCTCCCGAGCAAATTGATGTATGCACTGGAGAGATAGAAGTTATTGAAGTGGTGGACAGTGAAGACAAAGAAGACAAACCAGACAACAATGCATGTAGTCAAGAGAAAGAACTTAACCAAGACAACAAGGAAACTTACACACAACAACATGGGAAATAAGATATTGATTTGTAGAGGGAGCATGAACGCAAGGATCCTCCAATAGAACCAGATCGACCCCCCGGCCCAACCAAGGAGAATACTGAAAAAGAAAACGTCAACAAGAAGAGAAAGATATCTGAAAGAAGGATGCTTGAACAGCGCAAATGTGATGCTGCAATGTCTGTTCGTAAAGAAGAAAACAAAGGTGTCAAGAGAATATTGGAAAAAAACAGCAGTAAGCAGCATCTCAAGCACATGACCACAAGAGTCTTTGGACTTAATATTCCCAAAAATGCTAACCCTTGAAGAAGAACTCACACTCTTTCTTAAGGGCCGTACATATACTCATCTAGAAAGTTACAATGAACTTGTAGTTTGAGGAGATATGAAGTTTCAAGATTTCAAAACAGCGTTAACTATGGCTAATGAGGACGAATTTAACAAGAAACATGTGGAGCGCCTGGCAGCTAGCAGTCGGATTCCCTAGGTACCTCAACACGTGAGTCTTCTGAGATCACGCCGGCAAACAAAATATCTATCAAGAGGATGATAAAACGGTCAACTAGGGTCTACCACATAACTAACATTCAAACATTTGAGCATCAACACTTCATTCAGATGGACAAGGCCAAGGCCCTTCATGAATATCTAATGAGTAATGAAGGGTAGAAGGAATGCAGAATGTAAGTAGCCTCTTTGCCCTAAAAAAGTAAGACAAGTGAAGCTACCTAACCAGTGACTCTTTTTTTGTGTAAACCTTTTTGCTTTGTAGAGCACCCCTGTATTGTATTACCAGAGAACACATGTTGCAACAGCTCCAGAAAGTAACAAAGGGACAAATGGAGGTCAGCATGTGTAATGCATTGTTCGAAGAATGGACAGAACAGAAACAGTACAACACAAGCGATAAAGTTATTCTCACATCAGAATTCGCAAATGTATGTGGAACCCTCTTCCACGAAAGCACTTCCATCACATAATCGATCGAAAAATGTTTTGCTAAACATACACTCCTTTGTTGCAGCTGGTACTCGGCCTCGAATATAAGTTGGAGGACTAGAAGAGTTCAACGAGGATGAATCACTACAACAGTTCGAAATAATTGTGAATCGAAAAACCCTTCTAGACAAGAAGCTGGTATGTTCACTTGACATCAGTTATTCTCCTTCTTAAGCGCGCATGTTCACATGAAATTTGACTATCTTTGTCACCCAATGCAGATCATGATACCTCATAACACTGCTTCACACCACATGTTGTATGTCTTGAACAAGTACGAGGATATGGTTGACATTCTGGACTCGCTAGGTTACAAACATTAGAGTAAGATGACGTGGAGACATCACCATAGAAGCCATAAAGAACTGGTATGTGGGTCTGAAGCCTTTGTTATCTCTCTGTTGATAACACGGTATGATTACTTTTCTTAACAAAAAAAATTTGAAATCACAGATTGAAAGGATGTATCTACTCATGACGAGGCATTATGGAGAAGAAGCAATAAAAGCCCACGACGAGCCAAATTGGGGAAAATTAGCAGCCAGACCTATTAGAGTTTCCACGCCAAAACAAAGGGATACGCAATGCGGACAACTCATGGTCCAATTTGCAAAATACTGGAATGACCAATCACTGGTGAAGGGTAATGACAAACTCCTCGTAAGTTAACAATATAACAATTTTATTTTATTTTGATCATCATAGTTTCCATGAAAATAATAAGTATTCAGATATCATGACTGCAACATAGACAGGTAGATGATGAATGGAAACCAGAGTTCCTATTCACAGTGATATCTGGTAAAAGCAACAACATAAAGTGGGACCAGCTGCCTCCACGAATACAAGAGATCAAACCAAGAGATTCAATCTTTTTTTCAACCAAGGAAGGTAAGATAACTTTACTAGAACGACACACGCGGACAAGCTCTGAGTAGATGTTTTGACATATATTTTGTAGCATAGAAACAATGACCATCAATTTTTACCTGCTTTGACAGAGAAAAATAGCAAACAATGAATCAGCGTGCCATATCCGAAACATGAAGCACCACGGTTCGACCACACGGACGATGCAGCCAAGCTCTTGCAAATAATCATGAACAACAGCTGGGAGAATGAATTCAAAAAGTGACTTGTTTACTCATGCATGCAGAAAAATACCCCAAGATACATTTTATAGACCGCCCCACAAAAATAATTCTTTTTTCTTTCACAGGAAAAATCTATATAAGCGGAGGCATGGAGACTTCGCAGAATCAATTTTAACTGGAGCGCAACTGAAGGCATCTTTTGGACCAACATCGGGACTTAACAAAGCTCGCATTGAAAAGAGGGTGCTCAAGGAAATAGCACATATTTGGGAAAGCGGAAAACGTTCAAAAGAAAGTGATGAAGACAAGATAATATTAGGCCCTTCCTTTGTAGAGGTAAATATTAAAAAAGCACACACGTCCTTCTAAATTTGCACGTTTCATGTCAATAATAGTTTATTTATTTATGGTGCAGCATATACTGAAAATTAAGAATCACACTCTAGGCGTTAGCAAGTTTAAAGCTGAATTGGATAAAGAGAAGAAACAAGTCATTCCCTTGTACCTCAACAAACATTAGCAAAAGAAGCTCTCAACAACAAATATGGTAAATCTCTCCAAAACATAATCAAAATACGTGTTCCAGCAAATTCCTTCACATAGCATTAAATAACCAAAAAACTTCCGTGTTGTAGATATTCTTAATAATAGAGAAGGAAAGTCATTGCGTCGTATATATGCTGGACAAATACACGAACAAAGTCCACACCATCGATCCTCCCGAGGTATCTCACAAGGAAATATAGGAAGAAAGTGATCTGAACATTTACAATATGACTAATGAGGAAGCAGATAAGTTGTTTAACTTTTTTGATGCAGGAAAGAAGAAAAGGGAAAGAGACTCTGATGCCTAC
This sequence comes from Hordeum marinum, assembly GCA_022496015.1. NCBI lineage: Eukaryota > Viridiplantae > Streptophyta > Magnoliopsida > Poales > Poaceae > Hordeum > Hordeum marinum. Next base: position 239,365,767 of record CM039677.1, read on the forward strand.
CACAAACACAAATTAAAAGTTGTAAGTATCCTAAATACAAAAAAATCCAATTCAAAAAATTCCACTTGTTGATTTCTTCAACCCTGCCCCCCCCCAAATAAAACTATACTTTCTGGTACCTAGGTTTAAAGCAGTTTTTGACGTGGTACATCACAAGGATATGGAAACCAAGCAGAAGGATAATTGGCAAATAAAGTTCGTAGATGACATTGCAATGGTTGATGAGGGTGAATTAGCCTATGCTGCTCTAAAGCTTTCATTCTTGTACAATGGCATGAAAGTCGTTGAAGACATAGATCATTTCGACGTAAATTTTCCCTCACACTGCACACTGTGCTAGGAGCATATAAAAAACTAGGAATATTTTTTACTTCTGATTACATATACACTTGTATGCACCAGTGCCAAGATTACATATTGTTCAATTATTGTTGGTGAATTTTCGTAGGATGAACTAGAAATCTGGAAGGCAAAAGCACTATACATGCTATTACTCAGTGAAGAAAATGAAGTCAAACCTGATGCGATGGGTCAATAGATTCAAATGAACTTAAACAAGGATGAATACTAATACTTGTCAAACGGCACTATTAAACTGTCACAATAGCTGTTTTCCCAACGTAAACATGTAAACTTGTAATTGGCAGCATGTAAACGAAGTCCATCTCGATGTGTATGTGCATGTAAATGAAGACTCGTGAATTGTTTGTCTACAAAATTCATACACATGTCTCTGACGACCGCTTGATCCCATGCCTTTGCAAGAATCACCCCCCATGACTCTGCAACAGATAAACCGTGAATCACACACCTGCCTCCAGAGACTCATGAATCATGTGTCTGAAAAAATCACAGACATGCCTCTGTCGACTCATACACTGTACCTCTAGATGATTGCATGCTGCACAACCAACACACCTGTGCTTTACATAGTGAAACCTCCACAGGCATGGCAGTGAAGCCTCTATAGGCACGTGAGTAAAGCCTCCACGGTCATGTGTGTGACGCCATACATGCATGTATGTGAAACCTCCACAGGCACATTTGTGTAGCCTCTATAAGCACGTTTGTGTAGCCGCTACATGCACGTCTATGTAGCCGCTATACAGACGGGAGTGAAGCCTTTACACGCACGAGAGTGAAGCCCCCACACAAATGTGTGTGATCCCCTACAGGCACGTGTTTGAATCTTGTATGGCCACGTGTGTAAAGCATCTACACGCACGTGTGTGAATCCCCTATAGGCACAGACATGGGGGTTCTCGAGGCACTGGTTTGAACACACCCTCTGCATACACAAAAGTGTGGTAGCAGTGGCATGCGACCGAATACCCGGTTAGAGAGTTGTAAAGCCCCTATAGACACGCGCCCGAGGCACCGAAGTCAAAGCACTACAGGCACGGACGTAGCCACTGTGTACAGCATGGGTGTGCAGGCACTAGAGACATAGGAGAGTGAAGCCTATAGCTGCAGGGACATGGGCCGGAGGCACGGGGTTGAAGCCTATATAGGCACGGTATTGTAGCCTCTGAAGGCATAGTATTGTAGCCGCTACTGGCACGGGAGTGAAGCCTTTACAGGGACGGGAGTGAAGCCACTACATGCACGTAAGTGAAACCTCCATAGGCACGGGACTAAAGCATCAACAGGCACGTTAGTGAAGCCTCCACAGGCACGGGACTGAAGCATCTACATGCACGTGTGTGAAACATCTACAGGCACAGACATGGGGTTCTCAAGGCACTGGTATCAACACCGTCTGCATATGAAAGCACATTTGCTCCCTTGGTGGTTTTAGTAATTAATAACAACATATATGTCATTGAACTAATGCTTCCACTAAGCATGTTTGGGGAAAAATTCAATGATGGGTTGGCAAAAGGATTGTGGAATACCCCAAGATGCAAGGAAATAGTTTGGCAAAGCTTCAAGCAAGAGGACTCTACATTTTACTTTTATGACAAATCACTTTGAGTCCACAGGAAAGCCAATACTATCGAAAGGGGATAAGGTACTATTAGTGAACAAAATGCTCATGTGTGCGCAAGTGATAGTCACCACATACACCCACAGGTTCTTCCACAAAAGTCTGTCCAAAGCCAAATATCCAAAACCGGTGCAACCAACACTTTCCACTCGATGCCACCAATTCTCAGCTTCAGACAGTCTCAGCCAAACCCTAGCCATTCGGTGCAACCGATTCCATTTCGGTGCCACCGAGTTTGGGTTGCCAACTTCCTGTTACGCAAATTCACAAAATTGGAACCACGGAGTTTGTTGAATCGGCGTCATCGAGATTGGCAATCTCACCGTTGGTCACCTTATCAGTGCAACCGAGTTTTATGTATCAGTGTCACCAAGATTCAAAAGTTGCTACCTTTGAGGCAACTCGGTTCCACCGAGATTAACACATTGGTGCCACCGAGTCTAACTTATTAGGTGTAACAGTTGGATTTTTGGAGATGCCTATATATACCCCTCCACCACCACCTACTCGGAAGGGAAGCACTTAGAATAGACCCCCACTTATACCAACTGATTTTCTGAGAGAGAGCCACCTACTCATGTGTTGAGATCATGCCATTCCATCCAACCATATGAATCTTGATCTCTAGCCTCCCCAAGTTGCTTTCGACCTGATCAATCTCTTCCACCATAGCCAAATATGTGAGAGGGTGATTGTGTGTTGAGGAGTCTATTATCTTGAAACACAAGAGCAAGAGTTCATCAACATTATCGGGCCTATTAGATTTTGGAGGGTGGTGCCTCCTAGATTGGTTAGGTGTCGCTTGGGATTCTCCTACTTTGTGTTGTGGAGTGAACTAAGAAGTTTGTAAGGGAAAGGAGATCGCCTACTTCGTGAAGATCTACCTCGAGTTAGGCTAGTCCTCCGTGGACGTAGTCCATCATGGTATAGTCTAGGTTGCTTCTTCGTGGAACCCTCCGTGGGTAGAGCCCTTCGTGGACTCTTGCGACCGTTACCCTCCATGAGTTCAAGACTCCATAAACGTGGACATACGGTAGCACCACCCATTGGAACCACGGAAAAATCACTGTGTCTTCAAATTGTGTTTGATCTTCTTGCCCTTCCTTTAATTACATGCTTGTCTTTACTTTCCGCTGCTATACTCGTAGACATGCATATGTAGGGTGTACTTGACTTGCTATGAATGCCAAAATCTGCCAACACTTATTTGGGAAAAGGTAGATTTTTATTTGGTCAAGTAGTCTAATCACCCCCCCTCTAGCAGTAATTTCAATCCTACAAATGGTATCAGAGCATTGGTCTCCATTGCATTGGTCTAGTGAGGGAAATTATCATCTTAGAGGTCCATACTTTGATGGCACTAATTTTGCTAGTTGGAAGGACAAAATGAAAATGCATCTTCTTGGTCATAACCCCGCCGTTTGGGATGTTGTTCGTGTTGAATTGCATAGTGAATTCTTTGCGGATGGAAGGGAAACGGATCGCGAAGCGACTGCGAAAGAATTGAAGATGTTGCAACTCAATGCTCAAGCATGTGACATTCTCTTCAACTGCGTATGCCCCAAAGAATTCAACAAAATTAGCTGTCTTCAGAATGCAAAAGAGATTTGGGATACTTTGGTTGATATGCATGAAGGTACCGAATCTGTGAGAGTATCCAAGTTGGATGTTCTTCAAAGTCAACTTGACAAGTTCAAGATGAAGGATGGTGAAGGAGTCGCTGAGATATACTCTAGGCTAGCTCTCATAACCAATGAGATTGCCGGTTTAGGAAGAGAAGAAATGACCAACGAATTCATCATCAAGAAGATACTTAGAGCTTTGGATGATCGATAAGATACCGTATGCACATTGATCCAAATGATGTTCAACTACAAAGATCTCAAGCCAACGGAAGTGATTGGAAGGATTGTTGCTCGTGAGATGACACTCAAGGACAAGGAAGAGCTTCACCACAAGTCTAGCGGTGCTTACAAGTCCACAAGTGATGCTCCCGCTACCTCAAGCGGCAACCTTGTCACAAATGAAGAGATAAGCCTCATGGTTAACAAATTCAACAAGTTCTACAAGAATAGAAGCAAAGATCAAAGCTCCAACTCAAGATATGAAGAGAAGCGTTCATCAAGTTGTGGCCAAAACTGCTAAAATTGTGGGAAGCCCAGACACTAATCCAATGAGTGCATGCCTACTTACAAAAGGAAAGAAGAGTCACCAAGAAGATCAAGCTCAAGAGACGAGTCACCTCGAAGAGAGAGAAGGAGTAGGTATGCCATTATGAACGAAGACCCTCAAGGAGAAGTAGGGACTCGGAGAAGGACAAGTACAACAAGAGCTACTCAAGAAGAAGACATCGAGATCATGTTGGTGAATGGGTTTCCGGCTCCGAATCCGACAACCACTCCAAGATAAGCTATTACTCCAACTCCGACTATAGTCAAGATGAAGGTGATGTCGGACTTGCACTAGTGACAACCGACTCCTACGACATATTTGATTCACCAAATGAAGGAGTGGATGTTGCTTCATGGCAAAAGGCCCCAAGTTATCACACCCCGAGTATCTTGATTTCAATAGTGATGAGGATGACTTGTTAATTGAAGATGACTTGCTATTTGACAAATCTAGTAATGTTAGTCAAGATGAACTTGCTAGTAATCACTCTAGTCTAGATAAGTCGTGTGATGATTATAAGTTGGAAATAGAACGACTAACTCAAGAACTAAAAAATCTTAAGTTAGCTCACGAGTCTACTCTACAAGATCATAGAGATCTTGAAAGTACACATGGGAAGCTTCGCTTTGAGAAGCTCAACCTAGAGCAAGTGCATGCCTTCCTTAAAGCTATCAATGACGATCTTCGAAAGAAGACTTCCTCTCATCTAGCCAAGTGACTTCTCTTGTTTACGTTCATGCCACAAGTTAATACTAAGAAAACTAGTAACAAAGGAAAGAAAGGTTCTTCAACTAGTAGCAATAAAAATGATAAATCTAATGATATTTCTTCTAGTAGTTCTAGTGATCCCAATAACTCTTCTCTTATCCAAGTTACACTAGAGCAACAAAATGAACTTTTGAAAGGGATTATAGAGAAAGGTATCTGCAAGAGTCTTGAAGGGTGCAAACAATTTGAGGAAGTTGTGTGGAAGCACGGAGGATAACGGAAGAACCTTGGTGTTGGCTACTTCAATGATAATGGAGTTGAATGGGAAGAAGGTCAATACCCCAATCCCAAGTTTGTTCCTCAAAAGTAGAAGTATGAAGATACCCCTCCCCAAGGGAACAAAAGCTCAAGATTGCCTTCCACCACAATACCCCAAGCTCAAGGGAAAGAACAAGCTTCAAGAGGACATTGATTCACATGAAGATGAATCCCAAGCTTTGGTGAAGTGGGTTCCCAAGGCTACTACAGGCTCAACTTCTACAAGTGCTACTTCAACATCAAGGATCCCCATCAACTTGATGTGGGTCCCCAAGAAGAAGAACTTGAGAAGTTCTTGAGGGGTGACTCCACCAATGAAATTCACTCATATTCATTATTGGCATGAACTAGTTGCAATCAACATCAACATCATGCAATAGTTCAAGGAGTCACACATTCCCTCCAAGGTAAGCAAGGGACAAGGTAATCAACAAATCAATGGACATCATCATGTATGCTTTGCACTCCATGTACATAGATATCCTTGTATTTGTATCTTGTGTGTTGGGCGTAACCCATGTAGGTGAGAAGAGTAATGAAACAACAAGGATGCTCCCAACTCATGGTGATATTCATCAACTTTGAGCATCCACCACTACTTCCCCTACATGAAGTCTTCATCGATAAAACCTAAGATTAGTTTATCCCTCCTATGGGGGGATGTCACATCAAGGGGGCACTTTACTCTAAGACTTAAGTCAAAGCATCTCATAGTATGTGACAACATTAAATGCTTTATGTAAAGGTGGTAACCCCACTTGTGCTTAATCGATGGGTATGACCTATGATCAAGTATTCTTACTTGGCTCCTAAGTCAATATACTCATATATAGATGACTCCGTCATCACCAAAGTGCTTGTTAGATGCTAGTGTGTTTCTGCATGTTTTCCACGTTTTCATTTGACATCTTACTGTGTGAGCATGTTGGTCTGCATTTATTTACTCATTCGAGGACATCCAATTGTTGCTATTTGGTTTTTGATTTTTCATTTGCCAATTGTATGTGCAAGAATGCCTAGGAGCACTCCACTAGATATCTATGCTTTCTCACCTCATGTTCTCTTCCTGCTACATCACAAAATTTGAGAAAGTACTTTTCAATCTCTTTGTGTGAGGAGTACTCGGAGTTCCGTATCGACAAAGGACTAACCATTAAAACCTCCCAAATGCATCTCGTTGGAACCAACTCAAAAATCTCGGTCTCACCAAATGCATAGGTTTGATTTGGTCTTCAATCTTGGTACTACCGATTCCATATTCTCGGTTACACCAAGTTTCCCTATTAGCTAACAGTTGAGAAACTCGGTGACACCAAAAATTTAGAATCGGTGTCACCGACAGTGAAGGGTATATATGTTGTGGACCGATGCTTTGAAATGCAATGCTCAAACCGTCGCGCCCCAAAACCCTAACCTGTCGTTTCAAGGCCCCTGGTCTTCGCCTTTGCTACCCCGAGCCTCTCCGTTGTTGGGAATCGCCACCGTCGACAGACTCTTCTCCATCGTCACTGCTGTAGCGGATCCATCACCGAGCCAGGTTATGGATTCGGCCCCCTCTTGCACTCCAACCTCCGATTCTTGCACATTAGGGTTTATCCATCATCTAGCCACAGTTTGAGATCGATCAGCCCATGAGAAATTCCATTAGTCTAGCGAATCAAAGAATTCTAGACTTAGTTGCCCGCAAAGTTGCATCTCGGTGATACCGAGTCCGAAAAATCGGTTCCACCGGTTTCCTTTTTGTGCTACTGAGAGCAGAACTCTGTGAGACCGAGTAGCAATTTTCGGTCTGACCGAAACTGTTGCCAAGTTTTGATTAAGAGTTTTGTGCGTCTTGGCAGCACCAAAATATTTGACTCAGTGACATCGAAATACAATTTTGTTGTGAACCACATCTATGATTTTTCTATCCAAACTTTCAAAAACTCTGCATTTTGTGATGACTTATCCTATTCGACTCTTCTATACTCTATTCACAGGGTTAGATATGTCAGATGTTGAGGACAACCAGAACTTCCAGGAGCAGAACATTGACATGAGTTCACGCACTAGCCCTAGGTCCAATTCCTTTTCACATCTAGGCACCCCTAGTTCTCATGGGTTGCCTAAGGCTACTACAAGGACTAGGAAGAGAGTTAATTCAGATGAGGAGGATTCAGATTTTGTTCCAGAGGAGGTTCTTGCTAAGAAACTAGAGAAGGCTGCCAAGAAGTTAGCCAATGAGGCCACCTCTTCCAGGAGGGTAGTCAGCAAGACATATCCACCTCCAGGGACTATGAGAGCACCTAAGAGTTCTAGGGCTACCATGACCATTGAGACCCCAAGGAAGTCATTGCCTAAGAAGGCTGGAGAGAAGAAGGTCAGGAAGAGGATCATCCGTGTTGTTGGCAGGCCTACCTCAATTATTGAGGACCCTCATGAGGCTGCTGGTGCTCCTGCTGAGGAGGAGGAAGAGGAAGAGCATGTTGTCAAGGCCCCCTCCCAAGAAGAAGAAGAAGAAGCTTTTTGAAAATGCTATGCCAAAGCAAGGTCCCTCCAAGAGCACCAAGTCTGCACCTAAGAAGGCTGCTGCATAGAAGTCCAAGAGGACTACCAGAGACATCCCAGCTTCCGAGAAGAACAAGGACGTACCTTCAGAGAAGCCAATGAGGATGGTATGTCTGCTTTGATGAAGCTCACACCTCACCTTCTAGAGCATAATGCCAGCCATCCAATTGCTGTTGCCATGAAGAAGAAGGATGCAGCTTTGAGAGAGTGGAGATCCATTGATCCTTACTCTCAAAGGAGGAAGACATTTGTGGACTACAAGTTCTATACTAAGGAGCAACAAGATTTTTATGAGACAATCTTGCTTGACAAGAGTCCAGCTATGAGTGACATGAGATATGTCAATTGGAAGTACATCTAGGAGAATGAAAACTACTTCCCATGTGTGCAAGACAACTTCCACTGTCTATGAGACAATCTTTCTTGACAAGAGTCCAGCTATGAGTTACATGAGATATGTCAATTGGACGTACATCTAGGAGAATGAAAAATACTTCCCATGTGTGCAAGACAACTTCCACTGCATTGGCCTAGACAAGTTTGTCGGCAGAGAATTCACTGCATGGAACGACAAGATGAACATGCAATTCTACTCCACTTCTCACTTCTATGGAGATGGTAGGATTGTGTGGATGATAGAAGGAGCAAGATGTGAGTCTACTATTGATGAATGGTCTGTCATCTTAGAAGTCCCAAAGGCACAGGATGGAGATATATGCGTATACTCAGAGTCAAAGGCAAGCCACAATGCCATGAAGGACATTTACAATGCCATCCCTGTTGCACAGCTTCAGTCCCACAAGCTAGGATCCATCTATCACCTCCAGGCAGGTCTCCACACCATCAACACTATATTGAGGCATACTTTGATGCCCAAGTCGGGTGACGAGAAGATGATCCGAGGCTATTCCATCAACCTATTGATTCATATTGGCCGGAACCAGAGATTCCAAGTGATAGATTTGATAGTGGAGAGTGTGAAAGGGTTGCGGCTGATCAGAAGCGCTCATGCGGCTATGCACCCTACATTCCGATGCTCATCAACTCCAACCTAGAAAATCACATCTTAGCTCTGGACAGACCCCACTTGCCCCTACAGCCAGATTTTGAGGACAACATTGTGGTGATGGACCCAGACCATCCTACATCAGCTGCAGCTCGGGCACAGACAGAGGTAGAGGTAGCTAGAGCGACTAGTGCTGAAGTCTCTAGATCCAGGAACGAGCAGATGGTTCTCTTGACCTCTTCAGTCATGGACATGCAGAAGGATATCAAAAGCATACTGGACGATCAGAAGAGCCTTGTGAACTTCTTTGAGGACGGAGTGAAGACCCTCAATGACAAGGTGGATGGGATGAGCAAGACTGTCAACGAGCTCAAGAAGGAAGTAGATGAAGCTCTTATCCCTCACACCTCTTCAGAGCCTAATTCTTCTTCTGATGATGAGGATAGTGCACCTATCAGGATGACTGCCCATACAGGACATAGGCCAGGACACCTACAATGCCAGCTCTGGAGACAAGACCTTCAGCTTTTGCACTAGCTACAATGACTTCAGCTCCATCAGCTCCTCCAGTGCCTCCAGTTGCTACCCCGACTCCATCCAGGACATCAGCAGAGGTCTTCGTCGACACAGTTCTCTTGACTCTAACATCGACCACCGGAGGAGATCAGCCGTAGAAGGACGATTAGCTATATCTCTTCGAACTTTTTGGTATCTTGTTGCCACACTACTACAAAATAGGTTGGTAGTGGCGCACCCGTTTTTAATATTAATGGCGCACTATGGGTGCGCCACTATTAACACGCCACTAGTAACAAATAGTAATGGCGCACCTCTGGTGTGCCATTAGTATCCCAGATAATAGTGGTGCACCATAGAGTGCACCATTACTATGTCCAACAGTGCGCCATTAATATGCCCTCCTAGGGGGCCATATTTGCCTCCACCTATGCCCCTAGGTGCGCCATTACTATGCCCCATAATGCGCCACTGGTATTTGGCCCTGGTGTGCCACTACTATGAGTATTAGGAATTATTATTTTTTGCTTTTCTGGTATTTGCACAGGTTACAAAATGCGTTACAGCACAGAATATAAACATCACACAATAGAATTCATCATATTAGTCTCCAAATTCGAAATAGCGAACAAAGTTCAAACATTAGCCAAGTTTAGGTCTCGAGACATTAGCAAATTTCATCGTATTAGCCGAGTTTATCGTCACATTACAAAGTCGATATCTATCATCTAAACTACCATCACAAAGAAGAGAGCTGCGGTCACGATGAGCATCATCGCGATGAAACAGGTCTTCATCCGGTTCCTCCTCTGCTCCCTCCTTTCTCCCGCTAGATAGCACACGTATCTAGCTTCCGCCTCAGCGCTAGTGGTGTACCCTTTGTAACTGTTACCGCTGAAACAGTGAACCTGTCTCTGGCACTCCTCCCAGTCGTCGTAGACTCCGGGAACCTTACCCTTGTACATGACATACGATGGCATCTCTATGCACTAGACAAACAAAACTTTAGTAGCAATTCACAGATAATATATAAGCAATATATAAGTATGCAACAAAAGGATTGGAAGAGAAAAGCAACACATTAATAGCACAATTCATGGTCCTACTAATAAATAGCATCGATTACATATAAGTTGAATGACTGTCTAAACTAAAGAGACATACAAGTTCATTAAAGTTTAATTACAACATGAGCTAAACTCTTCTTCCAGAACTACATAGCATCAATACTTTTGACTCAGCTCAGGGACCAGAGTGTAGATGAAGCCGCCGTTCATGATGGTCATGAATGTGAGGTCGTCGTCAGCCTGAATTTGTAGTGTTGTTTCTATTTCACTGTTGGACGGTTAATATTTGAGGTAGAACTGCCCGAGGTACAAAGGACATCTTGATAGATGATTTCAGCAATATCCGACTGGATGCGAAAGAATTCTTGTCTGATGTCTGCATCCTGGATTTCCGACAAGCGTGCGGCCAAATCTTTGAGATTACTTGGTAGCATAAGGTGATGAAGGTCCGTACGATCGCCCGCATGTGATGGAGGGCGTAGTAGGCATCCTTCTGACTTCTAGGCGGCTGCTTGACGCAGGGGAACGTCGTTACGTGGGTGACCACGTGCTTGCCATACCTATAAATTGGCCTCCTAAAGGTGCCTCCAGATTTGGCGTAGCCGGGGAGAGCATCATCAAGAACTTTCTTCATATTTGTGTAGTCTTTCTTCGACTAACGGTCCGAGTCGAAATACGTGGCCATGGAATATTTCAGGCTTAAAATAGGATGAGTGTGCAATGTGTGTCACTACACAAAACACGAAATGTTAGAAAAAAAGAACAATCGAAATCTAAGAAATCATATGTTACGGGGCGGTGAGGGGATGACTTACTCGGGAAAGTAAGGCACGAGGAAGTTATCTTTATCTGGGTTTGCCAGAATGACGCCTTCGAGGTATGAACTCGCGACTTGCCGGTCCCCAGCGCTGCCCAAGATCTTGGCATGCATGTAGAAGGGGTCGACTATCACGATGTTCGGGGTCTTGTCTCTAATGATCCGCATCTCCATACTGAGCGAAAATAGCCAAATGAAGGTGTAGTGCAACGGATAAAGGTTAATCATAGAGAAGATGTCATCAAACTCCACGACAATCATACGCCCCACGGTGCTCTCGACAAAGCCCTTGCCCTCTAGCACCTTGGCCATGAAAACCGGGTATGCCACATCATTCTCGGTGAGACGCCGCTTCTCCATAGTAAGAACACCGTCATGCAGACTCCGCATAGCACCGGTTGTAGCATTGAGCAGATTAGTCGGTAGCATCGGCCTACCCGCCACATGCACCCATCCTCGAGATATCCTTAGGTATTGGTGGCCCGTCCTGAGCACGGATCATACTCGGTGCCGGCTGGCTTGCACCCTTGTTAATTTTTCTTTTCCGTGCCTTCTACTTCTTCTGTTGTAGTGGGATCGAGTTCTGCTCACAGACCACCTTCTAGAGTGTGTTGGGGCTGATAATATTTCGCACCTCGGCTATTTGAGTCTCGGTGAAGGTGGTAGCTAGAGGCGTCTCCTGAGAACTGAACAGATGATGCCTATTGCAATTGGGTTTCTCCGCGGTACGAGCTAGATCTCGATCGTCTTTTGCAGGGTTGGGCTCTTGAGAAGGAGGCCCCAAGAATTCATCACCGTACCCATCTTTGTTGATGTACTTATCGACGTTGGAAAATGTACCGTCGTCGTCGTCCGGATCCTGTTCCATATACATGTCCGGATCAGCTGACGACGGTAGCATTGCGGCGGTCTTGCCATGGCTTGGCGCCGGCACGACTGGCGGTGTTGTCCCCCGCCCACAAACGAATCTGGCTCTTCGGCCAAAGCATTGACCAGTTTAAGCAGGCGCTGAGGGTCATAACATCATCTTCGTCGGCCCCAGCGGGTCGATATGGAGGTAACAAGTCGTCGCAGCCCCGCAGCACCCGAACCAGTTGAACCCTATACACGGTGGGTGGCATCGGATTACTGTGGAACACGTGGTTGCCCGGTTCAACGATTTTGGCCTTGGCGACATCGATCAACTCGCCGTCCACGAAGTGTAGGAGAGTGCATGGAACGTTGGCGGCGCCATACGAAAACATGTAGGGCGTCAGGGATGCCCGGTCAAAGGCAAGGAGATGAAGTAGTCATCGGCCGAGGCTTAGTTACCGTGATGGAGTCGAGCTCGGCTAATGTCGAGGCAATGCCAATGGCGGGTGTGCAAGTGACGGAGGGGCCGCTTGCTGCCAAGGTATCGGCCGGCGTATTCTTCCCACACCCGGGTGCATTAAGGTCCAATATCGGCGCCGACGCCGGAGACACCAATGTCGCCTCCGCCAGAGACACCAATGCCGCCTCCGCCGGAGACACCAATGCCGCCTCTATCGGAGACACCATTGCCGGCGTGTTGTGCGAGTTGCTGCCCGTGAAGCTGGGAATCCGGGGCGGCCCTTGTTGGCCGCCTGCAATCCACCCCCGTAGCCCTCAAGCAAGGAAGGCATAATGGCGGTGATCGTCGCTCCAAGTTGGTCTCGCACTTGCTCTTGGGCTATCTCCGGAATCCGCGCCACTTGTGCCTTGAGTTCTTTAACCTCGCGCTCCTGGCTTTCTGAGCTGGTCTTTCTCTCCTTTCGCCCAGCCTTATAGTATTCTGACCATTTCGTGGACAAGCCTTCGCCGGCCACATGACCAGCTGACGATGGCTTACTGAACTTATCCTTTTGTTTCAGAACGTTCAACGCCCTATTTAAAGAGGTGTCCCAAGGGGTAGCAGGCGGGGAGCTCTGAGACCCCGCACTACTGCTTTCAGTTTCCTGCGGAAGGAACGTGAACCATTTAGAAATTTGGCTTCATTATTTAGAATGCAACCATATGGAGGTAATTACGCAGGGGTGTATTCCTTACCAGAACACGCTCAATGTCCTTCACCTACGGATCTGTGGTAAGCTCCCCTGTTACCGGGTCCACCTTGTACTGGGCCCTGACATAGTTCCTGGTCTGCTTTTCATGGTATTTATCGAAGAGGGGCGGTAGGCCTTGCGCGGCACGCTCTGTGTCCTCCTTGTCCCATTTAGATTCCGCCACTCTATAACCGCCGGGACCGAGTTTGTCGACCCCTAAGTTCAAGTCCCGGATATCTTTCCCCCACTGACTTGATTCCGCGGATGCTTTGCTCTCGCACTTGATCTTGAACTCCAGGTAGTCCTCTTCGCTGATCGAAGGATTTGTCACCTTGATCTTCTCATAACTATCACCACTTAGAATCCTTCTCTTCACTGCGTCTCTCCAAGTAGCCAGGGTCGTGCTCATCTTCTTGAAGGCGGCACTGTTCACTTTATTCCTTGAGAGGCGTGTGTTTGCGAAGTCACCGGGGAACTTGTATCGTTCGTGCAGCTTTGTGAAGAGGAGGTTGCGCAAATTCCCTCGGTCAGGATGCCTTAGGTTCTCGGTGTTGATCGAGACGGTGCTCCGGAGAATGCACCCGAGTTGTTCCGCGTACCCATAGACTAATTCTTTGGGCGCCGTTGGATGTCCACTGGAGGACACTTCAGTAAATTCCTCCTTGACGGTGCTGAGCACGTTCGGGCGCCGGTCCTTCCGTTGCCCCTTCGGTTGGATACCATCTGTGCGTTCGCTGCCATCATCAGTGGTGGCATCCCCGGTGGCACCATTAGTGGTGACATCCCCGACGCCACTCGGGGTTGTGTAGTCGGGATCGGTGTCTTTCGCGGCGTCCTCATAGCGGTGAGGTTCTTCCTCCATCTCCTGGGACAGCTCCTAGAATGGCTTGCCCGAACCGCCGGCCTCATCGTTGTCAGCCATGTTCGCTCTAAATAGGAAAAAAGGCTACTATAGTTATTGGATGAGATCAGGGTAGTATATATTCTTCTCAGGTTTAGAGGAAAACTAAGAATAAAACATGCAAAATGTTGATTAATTTTTGTTTCGGTTGAGAATCGGGCACCTTCTAGGTCAAGAAAATTGGGCATGACCTTTGCGAATTTTCTTGACCTAGGAGTGCCCCATTCTCAACCGAAACGGAAATTAATCAACATTTCAGAAGAAAGGGGTAATTATTTGTCCCTGCACAAAAAAAGGCCTACATATAGGCACAACCAACATATAGGCCCAAACTGGAGCATTCCAGAAATTTTCTTCAAATAGAGGCCCTTGAGGTTTGGTAGCTTCCTAACAGGTGGGAGGTTATGTAGTGAGTTTATTGATATTATGTCTGTTTTTCTTCCTATTACAACAGCATTACAAATAACAATTAAATTGGACAAAAATGACCATAATGCTTAAATTTGGACAAAAATGACCACAATGCAATTATATTTCTAGTCTTCTACTACAGACTCACGACCATTTTTGTGCTCGATAGACTATTTTGTCTTCTATGTTGAAGTAATTTATAAATCACGGGCCGAGACCGACGATATAAAGGGGCGTTACTTGAATATGACTTCCAGTATGTGCAGGAGAGTTGAATTTTACTCCAAAGAAGCACCACCTCCCTTTCAAAATGACCAACGACCCATAACCCCACAAGAGGATCGCTATATGATTAATTTCTGGTTTACTCTTGGAAGACAAATTTGCGGCTCAAAAAGTGAAACATAACTCTTGGAAGATAAAAATACAGAGATGCAATCTACTTACTCCCAGATTGTAGCAACTGCAGGACTGCATCCCTCACTCTCTCTGTCAGTGATCAAAGAAACTAACTATAATTACCAACCAAGCAGAGCAGCCTCCAAGCTACTGCTGAAGATTTCTGCAATGACCTTGAGGAAGCTCAGCTCAAGTGTTTTTAAACATATTAGTCTTTCATCTTTTTACTGTGCCATCTAGGGTTAAGTTCATTGAAAATGGCCAATTTATTTATATACAATGCGGCAAAATCTTTTTTAGTTGTAGTACCAAGACATATAGTACATTTTAGTAGCTGCTGAATAGTCTTTTCTTAATCGAAGATACCCGAAATAGAAGCATGGAAGCAGAAGAAAACTAATGGTAAACGAAACATTGCTACACTGAGGTATTAGATTTGTAAATAAACAATATGAATGAAAATAAGAACCAATCATGACAGATCAGCGAAGCATTGGATAGATCAAAACACGGAGCAATCTTTGATGTCCCCTTTCTTGCTTCCTTATGTGTGACCCTGGCCCGAGCAAAAATAACATACATGGGAATGTAGTATTAATTAACATTGTGTTCAAAGCTTACTGTAAAATCAGGGTACACATATTTAATACAGGGACTAAGTGATTTAGCAAACATCTGAATCTGTATTGAAAAAACAGAATCCTAGCAAGACGGTCGCCAATCCGTATAGAAGTAGAAGAAGCCTTGATTCTTACACATGTTTAATACAGGGACTAAGTGATTTAGCAAACATCTGAATCTGTATTGGAAAAAACCTGAATCCTAGCAAGACGTTCGCCAATCCGTATAGAAATAGAAGCAGCTTTGATTCTTAAAATTTGTAGAAACGATGAAGAGCCCCTGACCATGTATGACAATTATATGTGTACCTGATGGGCGAAAAGTTGTCAAGAAGGGAGAAAAGTTGCCTGATGTGCCTTTCTTTTTATTTTTTGCCATTATCTTCATTTTGTAGAAACTAGATGTAGCTTCAGTTTGTAGAAACTAAATTTTTATCTCCCTGAACCCTGATGTAGAAACTAGATGTAGCTTCATTTTATCTCCAAGAAGGACTAAATTTTTTGCCATTTGTAGAAACTAGATGTAGCTTCATTTTGCCATTATCTCCCTGAACCTTGATACACTCATGATCTCCTTGCAATTGATGCTCTGCTCTACGTTGCCCTGCCCTGTTTTTATGAATATAATGGAGGGGAAAGGAGTTATTAAGTTCTGTTGACATGCTATGGACCGTACACAGAAAAAATTCATCTATATTAACAAAGCACATGTGTAGATGGAATACCAATTGTTTATAATACTAATCTCAATGTGGACTGATTAACAGAGCACATGAAAAATTCATCTAGATGAAGTGGACCTTTGTAGTGCTTGTAGAGAGAATAAATTTCCACAGCTTGAGACACAAATCATATTGCGTTAATGGTGAACCTGTGGGGAAATGACCATGAGGGGAGAGCGGTTGGACCTACGGCGAGGCGGGGCGTGTAGCGGCGGCGGCGATCGGGCGGCGTGCGGCGGCGATGCTGCGTTGTCTGGCGGCGCAGCCGGAAGGAGGCGTCCTGGCGGGGTCGAGCAGCGACCGGCGACAGAGCAGGGTCGGATGGCGATGGAGCGGGGTCGGCTGCCAACCCTAGCCTGATGCGTGAGCGAGAGCAGGGAGGGGATGAGGTGCTTGCGTGCGTTTCCTGTGTATATCGAGAGGAAGAGTTACCAATGGCGCACTAGGCATGGTGCGCCATAAACAAGGATAGCAATGGCACACTATTGCGAGGTGTGCCATACACAAGTATAGCAATGGCACACTATTGTGGGGTGCGCCATAAATACCGGGGATAGCAATGGCGCACTATTGCGTGGTGCACCATTACTAACTTTGTTTTTATTTTTTTGGATTTTTAGTTAATGCTATAATATATTTCGTTTGTGCAGAGAAGAGTTTGTGCCCATGTGTCTAGTTTATTTAGAGTGTGCTTGTGTGCAACACATGCCTTTGCATGCCCAAACAAAAATCACAACATGTTGGTCCCCTCTTCTCTCTCCCCTCCTGCCCTATCCTCATCACATGCATGGTCTTCGTCTATTTTTTTCTTCTTCTCTCAATCGAATAATTTGTAATTAGCGTTGGGTGACTTCCTTATGTACCATGTCCGCGGACCACGTCCGGACACAAAAATCGAACATATACTAAAGGAATTTGTGGGTCGGCGTTGGAGATGCCCTTAATATAGGGTATAGATATGATATTGCGTAAGATATAGTGCATGGAGAGTATCCTTCACGTATTTAATATAGTGCATGGAGAATATATATGATAAATGCACAAACGAAATCAAGTGACATGAAATAAGAGTCATCAAAGATTGAGCTTGCCACTTACACATGTACACATGCGGCCGACACGTCGTGATTCGATCTTCGCTATATTTTCACAATCTTCTTGCCCTTCTTTCTCGCGGTTGAATAATTTAGCCCCGGAACCCCTTGAGTTCTTCTCTTGAACGGACGTCCTTTAGGCAGGGTGGTCCTGCTTCTTCTTGTGGTGTATGGTACTTCATCATCGTCGTCATCTTCCATCTTCGGGTCGTCGTACTTGTCGAAGTCTTGCTCATTGGCGACTCCATCCATTTCGATGATGTTCCTTTTGCCTCTCCTCTTTGACGGGTCGGTAATGAAGAAGCATTGGTCCACTTGGCAAGCCAGTACCTATGGCTCATTTTTCGCGGTGACGTTTGCGCCCGCGGTCTTGGATTTGGCTTCGGGTATAACCATGGTGGTGAAATACCGGTCTTCTTTTAGGACGCTCTTGGCCCATATGACACGAAACATCGGGACCTTCTCTCCAGCGTAGCTCAGCTCCCAGATCTCCTCGATCCTTCCGTAGTATCTGTCCTTGTCGTTACCGGTGTAGGATTCCATCGTTACCCCGGAGTTTTGATAATCGCTCTTCATGTCCTTTTCCTCGGTGTAGAATGTGTAACCGTTGATATCGTACGACTCATAGGTCATCAGGTTATGCTCGGTGACCTGTGACAAGGCAAATATGAGTTTTTCTTCCGTGGAAGAATCCTCATGTAAAGGGTACGACAGAAGCATGTCCTTGAACCAACGCGTGAAACCTGAGTTGTGCTCTTTGATTATATCTCCGTCCGTCCTCTGTTGTCCTCGGTCATTGTACGTCTTCTCGATAAAGGTTTTGTGCTCTACCACCCAAGGATCGACCACATCTATGTGTTGTAGCATGACTAGGTTTGCTCTTTCAAAGTCGGCGAGTCGACCGTTGAAGTCGACATGCATTTCGCGGCGACCCTCGCGGTGACCCCATCCAGCGAGCCTGCCGAGGTACCTGTTGATGGGTAGACCAATGGGGTTCTCGATGCCTAGATAATTCGTACAGAAGGAGATGCACTCTTCGGACATAAATCCCTTGGCTATGCTTCCATCTGGACGTGCCCTGTTGCGAACGTATCCTTTGATGACACCATTCATCCTTTTGAACGGCATCATGCTATCGAGGAACGTCGGCCCGAGTTGGATGATATCCTCCACGATATGGACCAGCAGATGCACCATAACGTCGAGGAATGCGGTAGGAAAGTACATCTCAAGCTCGCAAAGTATCACCACGATCTCTTTCTGTAGTCTTCTGAGTTGCTTCAGGCCAACCGACTTCCGAGAGATGATGTCAAAAAAGTTGCATAGGCCAAATAGTGTTTCACGGATGTGCGCGTCCATGATCCCACAGATTGCAACTGGAAGTATCTGCGTCATCAGCACGTGACAGTCGTGAGACTTCATCCCGCTGAACTTCTGCTTCGCTGAGTCTAGGTATCTGCTTATCTTCCCCGCGTAACCGTAAGGAAGTTTTACTCCTACGAGGCAGGTGAAAAACTGCTCGATCTCCTTCTGACTTAGAGTGAAGCACGCGGGAGGGCATTCATATTCGATCTTCTTGGCCTTTTTGCCTTTGTTGCGACGACTTTCCGTGTCCTTTGCCTCATCATCATCATCAACATCATTAGGGCGTTTTGCATGAAGATCCTCCCTAATGCCCATTGATTGCAAGTCTGCCCATGCTTTCGGCCCATCTTTGGTCCTCTCTGGCATGTTGAGCAGGGTACCAAGCAGACTCTCACACACGTTCTTTGTGATATGCATGACATCAAGGCTATGAGGCACACGGAGGATATTCCAGTACGGCAAGACCCAAAAAATAGACCTCGTTTTCCATACCTTCAGCAGCGGCTCTGGCGCCTTTCGCTTCTTTCCCGGTGGTGGGCATGCTTTCCAATTTTTCAACATCTCGTCTATTTCCTCGCCGCTCCTTGTACGTGGGGGTCATCGGGGTTCGGTTTCACCATCGAACAGATCCTTGCATTTTCTCCATGCGTCATCGTCGCGAAGCCACCTTTGATGTCCCATGAACACAGTTTTCGACGACCCGGGATCTCTAGCTAGCTAGTGATATGTTGTGTCATCCATGCACCTGACGCGTGCACTAATCCGTGGACCACCTGCCCCGCGACATATCCGTAACCGAGAAAGTCGTGCACCATCATGAGCAGTGCGGCTCTCATAGGGAAATATTGTTTCGCTGCGGCGTCCCACGTATTGGCTGGCATTTTCCACAACGTGTCTAGCTCCTTTTTCAGCAGCCCCAGATACAGATTGATGTCGTTCCCTGGTTGTTTCAGCCCTTCAGTTAGCATACTCATGTGAATGTACTTCCTCTTCATGCACATCCAGGGGGAAGGTTGTACATCCACACAAACACAGGCCAAGTGCTATGTGTGCTTCTCTGGCTGCCAAACGGATTGACTCCATCGGTGCTCGCGCCCAGCATGATGTTCCTTGGATCGTCCCCAAATTCTGGGTGTTCGAAGTTCAACGCTTGCCACTGGCTCGCATCCATAGGGTGACTTAGCATCTTGTCTTTTTTATTTATCTATGGATCATTTCCGTCATCTTCTCGCTTCTTCTCCTCCCTATCTGTGTGCCAACGCAGGAGCTTTGCTAGCTTAGGGTCTGCGAAATACCATTGCAGACGAGGAGTGATCGGAAAGTACCACACCACTTTTCGAGGATCCTTCTTCCTCTTCTTGTATCGAGTGACACCGCACACCGGACATATGGTAGACTCCGCGTGCTCGTCCTGATAAATGATGCAATAATTCATGCACACATGGTATTTCACGTGCGGTAAATCCAGAGGACACACGATTTTCTACGCCTCCTCCAAACTGGTCGGGCACTTGTTCCCCTTGGGAAGACGTTTGTGCCAGAATGACATGTTCTCGTCGAAGCATGCGTCGGTCATTTTGTGTTTTACCTTCATCTCCACAGCCATGAGCGTTACTTTCAGGCGGGTATCCTCGGGCCTGCATCCTTCGTACAATGGAGTAACCTTGTCTATCTCCAGTTGATCCAGCTTGGCTTTCTCTTGGGCGGCAGCTCTTGCGTTACCCGTCTTCTTGAGAAGCAGCTCTTGAATATGAGGGTCCTGCACCCAGCCCATCGATAGTCCATCATCATCTGCTCCGGCATCTTCATCTTCATGATCATGCCCTTCGTATTGATCTTCCTCATCATCATGTCCGACACCTTCTACATGATGACTGTGTCCTGCATCTACTTTGTGATCATGTCCTGGAGATTCTTCGTCTTCTCGCCCGCCCTCGCCGCTATTGTCTTGCTTCCCTTCCTTATTTCTTGCCCAGCCCCCATGGACGACTTCATAATCATCCTCATCACCTTGCCACCGATAGCCATCCATGAAACCACGCACGAGCAGGTGGTCCCGCACCTATCTGGAATCTGGGTCCATAAGGATCTTCAACTTGCATCTTCGACATGGACATCTTATCTCTGTCTCGTTCTTTTGAAGCATCTCGGCCTTCATGGAGCTCACATAGTGCCAAATTCTCGCCGAAACGGAAATGAATCAACATTCCGGCAAAATATTGGCAACATTTAGGGGAGGGTCATCACCACAAACAATGGTGCACCACAAACAAACGTAGATCTAGGCCATAAAAATTGTGTACGTTGGAGGGAGAAAAAACTAGATCTAGAACATAAAGAAAGCTTTCCCCTTACTTACCTATCAAAAAAGGGAAATTTAACCACTTAATTTGGGTGAATCTATGGTGCAAATGAGGTGAGGAGGAGGAGGTAGCCGAGACCAAGCTTGGTAGCTAGAGGTGGAGAGAATGAAGTGGGGAAAGTGAGTGTGGTAGGTGGCTGTAAAAAATTAAATATCTAGCTGCTCTCAGGTTGCCAATGGCGCACCTCCTAAGAATGCGCCATTGGTAACCAGGGTTACTAATGGCGCACCTGGTGCATGGTGCGCCATTACTAGTTTTGAAAAAAAAATGAAAAAACTTTGTTAGTAGTGGCACACCATGGGTGTGGTGCGCCATTAATAGTTAAAACTAGTAATGGCGCACTTCCACCTGGTGCGCCACTGCTAAGTCTGGGGAGGGGTGTGGGGCCAGGACACAACTAGTAATGGCACACCACACACCAGATGCGCCATTAGTAATATGGCCATTAATAGCGCACCTGTATCTGGTTCGCCACTTCTATATAGCAGTGGCGCACCACATACATAGTGCGCCACTAATGTCTATATTAGCTATAGCCCTTTTCCTAGTAGAGTCAAAGGGGGAGAAGTTGTATATAGATCTTTTGGCTTCGAGTGAGAGAGCGTTTGGTTTTATTTGTTGTTTTAAAAACATTTGGTCTTTTGGTTTGGATGTGTTATACTTTGTAGGTGTTTGATCATGCGCTTTAATGTGTGTTGCTACTATTTCCTATGCTTTTCATGGTTATGAGATGATCATTCACTTTGCTTGATTGTGTTGTGCTATGATATTCACTCTTAATACTCTCGCACACCACCAATATCTATGTGACATGGAAGAAGTGCCCCATGTACCTAATCGATTGTGCATTTGCATTCAAACGCAAATTTAAAAATAATGCACAAATTTAGGGGGGAGCTCTTTCTTATCACATACTTCTGAAACCGACGATTATATTCATTGATTATATCATGAGTCAAAGCTTTGATCTATATGATGTCATCAATTACCAAAAGGGTGAGATTGAAAGCACATTTGCTCCCTTGGTGGTTTTGGTAATTAATAACAACATATATGTCATTGAACTAATGTTTCCACTAAGCATGTTTCTGGAAAAGTTCAATGATGGGTTGGCAAAAAGATTGTGGAATACCCCAAGTTGCAAGGAAATAGTTTGGCAAAGATTCAAGCAAGAGGACTCTACATTTTACTTTTTTGAGAAATCACTTTGAGTCCATAGGAAAGCCAATACTATCAAAAGGGGGTAAGGTATTGTTGGTGAACAAAATGCTCATACGTGCACAAGTGATAGTCACCACATACACCCACTAGCTCTTCCACAAAAGTCTATCCAAAGTCAAATATCCAAAATCGGTGCAACCAACACTTTCCACTCGGTGCCACCGATTCTCAGCCTCATATAGACTCAACCAAACCCTAGCCAATCGGTGCAACTGATTCCATTTCAGTGCCACCAAGTTTGGTTTCCAACTTCTTGTTACGCAAATTCACAAAATCGGTACCACGAGTTTGTTGAATCGGTGTCACCAAGTTTGGCAATCTGACGATTGGTCACCTTATCGGTGCAACCGAGTTTTATGTATCGGTCTCACCGAGATTCAAAAGTTGCTACCCTTGAGGCAACTCGGTCCACCGAGATTAACACATTGGTGTCACCGAGTCTGACTTGTTAGGTGTAACGGTTGGATTTTTGGAGATGCCTATATGTACCCCTCCACCACCACCTACTCGGAAGAGAATCACTTAGAATCGACCCCCACTCATATAAACTAGTTTTCTGAGAGAGAGCCACCTACTCATGTGTTGTGATCATGCCATTCCATTCCAACCATATGAATCTTGATCTCTAGCCTCCACAAGTTGCTTTCCACCCAATCAATCTCTTCCACCATAGCCAAATCTGCGAGAGAGTGCTTGTGTGTTGAGGAGTCTATCATCTTGAAGCACAAGAGCAAGGAGTTCATCGACATTATCGAGCCTGTTACCTTTTGGAGGGTGGTGTCTCCTAGATTGGTTAGGTGTCGCTTGGGAGCCTCCTACTTCGTGTTGTGGAGTGAACCAAGAACTTTGTAAGGGAAAGGAGATCGCCTACTTCATGAAGATCTACCCCGAGTTAGGCTAGTCCTCCGTGGACGTAGGCCATCATGGTATAGTCTAGGTTGATTCTTCGTGGAACCCTCCGTCGGTAGAGCCCTTTGTAGAATCGCGCGACCGTTACCCTCCGTGGGTTGAAGACTCCATAAACATGGGCGTACGATAGGACCACCTATCGAAACCACAAGAAAAATCAATGTGTCTTCAAAATTGTGTTTGATCTTCCTACCCTTCCTTTAATTACATGCTTGTCTTTACTTTCTGCTGCTATACTCGTAGACATGCATGTGTAGGGTGTACTTGACTTGCTATGAATGCTAAAATCTGCCAACACTTAAATTTGGGGTAGATTTTTATTTGGTCAAGTAGTCTAATCACCCCCCTCTAGCACTACTTTCGATCATACAACATACACAAAAGTGTGGTTGTAGCGGCGTGCGCCTGAATACCCAATTAGATAGTATAGCCACGGGCATGTCGCACTACAAGCGCCTGAGGCACAAAAGTCAAGGCACTACAAGGACGGACATAGCCACTATGTATAGCATAGGTGTGTAGGCACAAGAGACATGGGAAAGTGAAGCCTATAACTACAGGGACATGGGCCAGAGGCACGGGGTTGAAGCCTATACATGCACGGTATTGTAGCCTCTGTAGGCACTGTATTGTAGCCGCTACTAGCATGGGAGTAAATCCTTTACAGGCACGGGAGTGAAGCTGCTAGCACGTCAGTGAAGCCTCCACAGGCACGTGACTGAAGCATCTACAAGCACGTCATTGAAGCCTCCATAGGCACAGGACTGAAGCATCTATAGGCATGTGTGTGAAACCTCTACATGCATGGGCATGGGGTTCTCGAGGCACTAGTATCAACACTTTCGACGTTCTAGGAATGACGGTACCTAGACCTGCTTGCATGCGGCCCAAGGCATGGCCCACCTCGTCAGCCAAACACGTCTTAGCGTGGCTCCACTCAAGACAAGGCCCTCACGAGGTCCACAGACTCGCGAGGAAGAACGACACCAAGACCAGCGAGGATGGGCCCGCCCCCTCTGGAGCGGCGAAGATCTCTATGCAGAATCCGGCCTCATGAGTCAAAGATGATGCAGGGAAGGACAAGCGGGCGCCAGCGCGCCAGGAAGTGCGGTTTCCCCTTTAATGAAAAGGGAGCAAGGACGTACGCGGGTTCCCAAAGCGCCATCCAAAGCTTTCCATTCCAGTGCAACAAGAGCACGACCATGAGCCCCGTAGGGCGAATGTCATTGCCAATCCCACCTCTACATCATAAGGGACGAGGACCCGGGCCACTGTTATATAGAGAGGCTAGGCCGCGCCGTAGCAGTGCGATGGGGGGTGGCGGGGGACGATAGAACCACTTGACGAACAACACGATAAGGTAGGGAGCCAAGAACACCGCTGGGGTTCCCTCGTGAGGCTCGAAACCAATGTACTAGTTCATCCACCACACCTCCCCGAGAGGCAATCCACCAGAGCAGGAGTAGGGTATTACGCTTCCCAGCAGCCCGAACCTGGGTAAGCTACCGTATGCATCTTGTTCCTCGTCATCGTGCAAGTTCGCCGAAGTAACCATTGAGTAGCGAGCTAGGTAGGGCGAAGCTGCAAGGGATCTTCGCACACGCCCCTATGTTCAAACCTTGAGGTTTGGCCAAACTCGAAATCAGATAGTTAGCGTGCCAGGTAGTGGGCGTGTCAAAGTTTTCCTCAAGTCTTGCCCCACCTCTGCTCGTCGCACTCATGGCAAAAGGACGTCGAGCCCGTGCTAAGCAGCGAGTTGCCCGCATGGTGCAGGCAGCACCGACAATCCTCGGCACCCCGCGTCGTCCTACCTCCCCGTTGGCGGGTAACATCGCTGGTCGGGCCCTCAACGGGCACCGGGGGCTGCCGCCTCCACAAGACACATGGCACGCCCTCATCGCCCCATCCCTTTACCGCATTCGGGCCGCGCCGCCGCCTTTCTGGGACAACCACGCCTCGACACACGGACACATCGCGCTCCTTGTGGCGCATGAGCTCAGTGCCACCATGCTGTGCGTGATCGCCGCAGTGACTAGGCTAGGCATGCCCCTAGGCGCGTCACCACCACCGGCGGGACCCTAGTGTACCTCGACGAGGCTCGCGCCCATGAACTCATTCAACCAGCAGGACCAGCACTCGGGCCGCACAGGCGTGTTCGGGACATCTGCGGCATCCCACGCTCGCCCAGGGAATGGACCGGGGCGCCAGGGGCGCGGGAGCTGGCCGCAGGCACCGACAGAGACCGATGGGGGATGCGCCCGCACGAGAGGGGCGTCCTTTCGCACCCCTCAGCATGCTTGCCGGAACCAGGGAGGAGGACCGGACTCGACTGCGCCGGTGCCCCAGGGCTCGAGCAAGTCTACAACAATGGGGAGTGGTATGCGTGGCCCCGCGAGGTTGTCTTGAGGGATTGGTCTCGTGAGGATGCCCGACACAGACACCATCGCGAGGTGCACCCGTTGGTAGGGAGCTTCCTGTAGCAGGCATCTGGGTCTGGGGACCGAGGGTCACTAGCCTGGGGACGGAGGTGGAACATGCACCAACATCCCTGGGTCGTGTGGCCCCAGCTTGGAGATGGAGGGTGGAACACACGCCCATGTCTACAGGCCAAATAATCCCAACCTGGAGACGGGGGTGGAACACACGGCCCTGTCTCCAGGGCGCGTGACGCCCGCTTGGCGACGGAGGTTGGAATACACACTCATGTCTCCGGGTTGGGTTTCGCTTGATCACCAGCGGGCGATCCTGTACTAGCCCATGTCCCTAGGCCGAGGACGCCCAGCCTAGAGGCAGGCCCTCGAGCACATGTGTGAGGACCCAGGGCACCCCAATGAGGCGCACTGGGGCACCGCCCAGGGTGTCGGCCTCGCGTGCAACGTAAGGGCCTTGCCTGGCCCGACCCACAGTGTGGGGCGGGGGGGGGGGGAGGTCGTGCCTTCACTACGACGATGACACTGGGTCGTGGGCTCTGGGATGTGGGGGGTTTCCCCTACGCCCAAGGGGCCGTCCCGAACTGACCCTACTTCGCCACGCCAAGCCTGGGGGCTGGAGTGGGCTTCATGCTCGTGAGGCATGGACCTCCTTGAGCACCCCTGAACGAACCCATGACACTCGCACGTAATAATGAGTGGGTTGTATATGCCTGGAGCCCCTCGAGGATGTGGAGGGGTTCCTCCCACACAATGTGGAAGCCACAGCTCTGCGCTTGCGGACAAGTCAACATTGCCCATCAATGGCTATGCCCATGCAACGTGGATGCCCTAGCTCAGCGCTGGGGGAAGACGAAGACTAGACTAGGTGTCGGACCCAACGTTTTTGCTTGCCTCTTTTTGTGTTCGAATTGCCACTTTTGGGAATGAAGTTTGAAGAGTTTGGAACTCTATATATAAAAGAAAAAGGGTTGATGACTATTCTCTCGTTGCTCTCTCTTTTTTACCGATCTTGAGTTCTCCTTTTTCTGGATCGGTGTTTCTTAAGAGGCCGTGGGCTACGGCCCTTCCCGGGGCACCTCGAAGCTGGATAGCAAGCCCTTATCGCCTCAGCGACTTGTGTCTTTTGGGAGACGACCCCTGCTCGGGGGCTCAGAATGCAGCGCGGCACCGCGGCATGGTGGCCTCCTGAGGTAGAACCCGGCAGGGCGGAATGGGGATCACTCGAGCGTCAAAGGGGTCTCCTCGGCAATGCGCCTTAGGAGCCTTACCGGTCATATAGCCACTCGACACCCTCGATGCTGTCCTTGGTGACCTCCTCGACATCGAGAGTGTGAAGGACTCACCTCGTAGTTGCGTCCTTTGTGATCTGGTCATACACAATGGTGGTAAGGAAATTTGCGGGACTAGGACCTGTCAACGTAGAGCAGCTTGAGCGTCAAAGGGGGCTCCTAAGAAAAGATCCTTAGGAGCCTTACCGGTCATATAGCCCCTCGCCCCTCAATGTCTTCCTTCGTAATTCGGTCGACATCGAGGGATTCGAGGCCTCACCTCGTAGTTGCATCCTGGTGATCCGGTCGTACACTACGTGTAATGCCCAAGATGCGATCCTATCCTTTTTTGGCACAAGGGGCTCGACAGGGATATAAGCGCATCTTGTCATTTCGCAAGAATGGATATCATTACATGTACATGTACAGAAAAGATGAGCATATGGAATTGGCTTACACTCGCCACAAGCTACATCAAGATCACATTAATAGAAAAACATATTCAAACATCATACAGAAGAGCAGAGTCCGACTATCGACGAAAACAAACGATAAATTGACATCCATCCTTGCTTATCCCAGGCTGTCGCTTGGAACCCATCCTAGATCGATGAAGAAGAAGAACTCCAAATCAAACAAGCATCGCTATCACATCAAATCTTCACATTACCTGTACCTGCAACTATTGTTGTAGTAATCTATGAGCCACGGGGACTCAACAATCTCATTTCCAAGGGTATCAAGACTAGCAAATCTTAATGAGTGAGGTATGGTTAAGTGGTGAGGCTGCAGCAAGCACTAAGCATTTATTTAAGTGGCTGACTTATGAATATAGAAAGTAAGGTGGGTGTTCTACTCATAGTGGACATGAACTAGTAATGATCACTAACTGATCCTGAACATCTACTTACGTCAAACATAACCCCACCATGTTCTCTCTCGGATAAGGACTCACGAGAAGAGACAGTCACAATTACACACACGGTTGGTGTGTTTTATTAGAGTTTACTTCAAGTTTGCTATGACTGTTGGCGAACATTGCATGGGGAAAAAAATTCCTATGCACACGCAAGATCTATCCATGGTGATGAGCATCTACGAGAGGGAGAGTGGATCTACATAACCTTGTAGATCGCTAAGCGGGAAGCGTTAAGAAACGCGGTTGATGTAGTCGAACATCTTCGCGATCCAAATCGCCGAGCGTCCCATGATCCCATCATGATCCATCCCATGATCCGATGACGATCCATCCGGTGATCCAATCATGAATCGTCTCGCGATCTTGATCACGGTCCTTCCGATCTAGCACCGAACGGACGACACCTCCGTGTTCAGCACACATATAGCTCGATGACGATCTCCGCCTTCTTGATCCAGCAAGAGGGAGCGGAGATGTAGTGAGTTCTCTGGTACCGCGATAGAATGGCTGCGATGGTGGTGGAACAATTCCAGCAGGGCTTCGCCTAAGCACCACTGAAACCGACCTAAAGGAGAAACTACGATCTAGAGGAGAGGTCGCACATGGCTATTTTCTGTGTTTCAAAACCCTCAAAACCTCTAGTATATATAGGAGGAGGGAAGGAGGAGGCTTGGAGCACAAGGAGCCAGCCCTTGCCCTTGGCGCAAGGAGGAGAGGAGGAGTCCTCCTCCAATCCTAGTAGGATTAGGACTCTTCCTTCCCACTTGGAAACTCTTTCCACCTTGAGTTTTTCCCTCTCAACTCACTCCAGGCGCATGGTCCCTTAGGGGAGGCTTCGGCTAGCCCATCAGAGGCTTGTTTACCTCCTCCCACAGCCCATGTAGCCTCTTGGGTCGAGACACCTCTCCTGATGGTCCCTCGGTACCCTCCCGACACACCCGGTACACTACCTATGAGCCCGAAACTTTTCCGGCGACCAAAATAGGACTTCCTATATATCAATCTTTACCTCTGGACCTTTCCAGAGCTCCTTGTGACGTTCGGGATATCATACGGGACTGCAAACAACCTTCGGTCACCAACATACATAAATCAATACTACCGAAACGTCACCGAACCTTAAGTGTGCAGACCCTACGGGTTTGAGGACTATGTAGACATGACCGAGACACCTCTATGGTCAATAACCAATAGCAGGACCTGGATGCCCATACTAGTTCCTACATATTCTATGAAGACCTTTATCGATTGAACCTCTCTGTCAATTATTCAGTTAATCCCGTATGTTATTCCCTTTGTTCTTTGGTATGTTACTTGCCCGAGATTCGACCGTCGGCATCTCCATACCTAGTTCAATCTCGTTACCGGCAGGTCTCTTTACTCGTTCCATAATACAATATCTCGTGGCTAACACTTAGTCACATTGCTTGCAAGGCTTATTGTGATGTTGTATTACCGAGTGGGCCCTGAGATACCTCTCCGTCACACGGAGTAACAAATCCTAGTCTTGATCCATGCCAACCCAACAGACACCCTCGGAGATACCTGTAGAGCACCTTTATAGTCACCCAGTTACGTTGCAATGTTTGATACACACAAGGTACTCCTCCGGTCTTAGTGAGTTGCATGATCTCATGTTCATAGGAACAGATACTTGACATGCAGAAAACTGTAGCAATAAACTGACATGATCATATGCTACGTTTATAGTTTGGGTCTTGTCCATCACATCATTATCCTAATGATGTGATCCTATTATCAAATGAAATCTCATTCCCATGGCTAGGAAACCTTAACCATCTTTGATGAACGAGCTAGTCCATCTAGGCATACTAGGGACATGGTGTTGTCTATGTATCCACACATGTATCTGAGTTTCCGATCAATACAATTATAGCATGGATATTAAACGATTATCATGAACAAGGAAATATGAAATAACTAATTTATTATTGCCTCTAGGGCATATTTCCAATAGTCTCCCACTTGCACTAGAGTAAATAATCTAGTTCACATCACCATTTGATTCGCATTGTTATCAATCTAACACCCAATGAGTTCTGGGCTCGATCATGCTTTGCATGTGAGACATGTCTTTTAGTCAACGGGCTGCGATATTCAGATTCATGGGTACTTTGCAAATCTCTATGTCATACTGTAAATACTGCGACCACACTGCACTTGGAACTATTCCAAACGGCTGCTTCACTATACGTATTCAGATTGCTACTAAGAGTGATCTGGATTGGTGTTAAAGCTTGCATCGACGTAACTCTTTACGACGAAACTTTATCACCTCCATAATCATGTAACATCTCCTTAGTCCTCTAGTTACTAAGGATAATTTTGACCGTTGTCTAGTGATCCACTCCTGGATCACTTTTGTACCCCTTGATGGACTCATGGCAAGGCACACAGCAGGTGCGGTACACAACATGGCATAATATAGAGCCTATGGCTAAAGCATAGGGGACGACCTTTTTACTTTCTCTTTCTTCTGCCATGGTCGAGCTTTGAGTCTCACTTTGCTTCACAACTTACAAATCCGACAAGAACTCCTTCTTTGACTAGTCCATTTTGAACTCTTTCAAAATCTTGTCTAGGTGTGTACTCATTGAAAGTCTCATCAAGCGTCTTGATCTATCTCTATCGATCTAGATGCCCAACAATTAGGTAGCTTTATCCTGGTCTTCCATTAAAAAACTCTTTTCAAACAAACGTTTATGCTTACCAAAAATTCTACATCATTTCCAATCAACAATATGTCAACCACATACACTTATCAGAAATTTTATAGTGCTCCCACTCACTTTCTTGTAAATACAAGTTTCTCGTAAACTTTGCATAGACTCAAAAAACTTTGATCACCTCATCAAAGCGTATATTCCAACTCCGAGATGATTGCTTCAGTCCATAGAAGGATCACTGAAGCTTGCACACCTTTTAGCATCCTTAGGACTGACAAAACCTTCTGGTTGTATCTCATACAACCTTTCCTCAAGGAAGGAAACGATGTTTTGACAGCAAGTGCTAACATAATTCCAACAGACTTTAGCACCGCTACGAGTAAGAAAGTCTCATCATAGTCAACTCCTTGAACTGGGTAGAAACTTCTTTGCATCTTGTCGAGCTTTATAAATGGTGACATTCACCATTAGCGTATGTCTTCATCTTTAAAGGTCCATTTGTACTCAACGACCTGCCATTCAATGGGAAAGTCTACCAAAGTCCATACTTGGTTTTCATACATGGATCCTTTCTCGGATTTCATGGCCTCTAACCATTTGTTGGAATCTGGGCCCATCATCGCTTCTCCATAGCTCATAGGTTCATCGTTGTCTAACAACATGACCTCTAAGACAGGGTTGTCGTACCACTCAGGAGCAGTATGCGTCCTTGTTGACCTACGAGGTTTGATAGTAACTTAATATGAAGCTTCATCATCATCATCATTAAATTCCTCTTCAACTAACGTAGGCTCCACAAAAACATCTTTCTGTGGTGCGCTACTCTCTGGTTGAAACAAAGATTCAATAACCTCATCAAGTTCTATCTTCCTCCCACTCAATTCTTCCGACAGAAACTCTTTCTCGAGAAAGGACCCATTTTTAGCAACAAACACTTTGTACTCAAATATGAGATAGAAGGTATACCCAACTGTTCTTAGGGTATTCTATGAAAATGCATTTTTCCGCTTTGGGTTTGAGCTTATCAGACATAAGTGTCGCATTCCCAAACTCTAAGAAATGACAGCTTAGGTTTCTGCCAAACCATATGGTGTCATCTCAACGGATTTAGTTGGTGCCCTTTTTTTAAGTGAATGTAGTTGTCTGTAATGCATAACCCCAAAAATGATAGTGGTAAAACGATAAGAGACATCATAGTACGCACCATATCCAATAGATCACGACTATGACGTTCAGACATACCATCACACTATCGTGTTCCAGGCGGCGTGAGTTGTGAAACAACTTTCACATTGTCTAAAGTTGTATGCCAAACTCATAACTCAGATATTCACCTCCACGATCATATCCTAGACATTTTATCTTCTCGTCACGATGATCTCAAACTTCACTCTGATTTTGCTTGAACACTTCAAACAATTCCGACTTGTGTTTCATTAAGTAAATATACACTATTTCTACTCAAATCATCAGTGAAGGTAAGAAAATAATGATATCCACCGCACGCTACAACACTTATTGGACCATATACATCAACATGTATCATTTCCAGTAAGTCACTTGCCCATTCCCTCAAGCCGGAAAATGGGGTTTTAGTCATCTTGCCCAAGAGGCATGGTCCGCATGTCTCATCCGATTCAAAATTGAATGAGTCCAAACATCCATCAGTGTGGAGTTTTCTTCATGCGCTTTACACCAATATGACATTTAGCGTCAATGCCACAAGTATGTTGTACTATCATTATTAACTTTGTATCTTTTGGCATCTATGTTATGAACATGTGTACTACTATGATCAAGATTCAACAAACCATTCATCAGGTGCATGACCATTGAAGGTATTATTCATGTAAACAGAATAACCATTATTCTCTAACTTCAATGAATAACCGTATTTTCAATAAACACGATCTAATCATGTTCATGCTCAACGCAAACACCAAATAACATTTATTTAGGTTTGTCACTAATCCCGAAGGTAGAGAGAGCGTGCGATGTTGATCACATCAACTTTGGAAACATTTCCAACATACGTCGTCACCTCACCCTTAGCTAGTCTCCGTTTATTCTGTAGCTTTTATTTCGAGTTACTAACATTTAGCAACCGAACTGGTATCCAATACCCAGGTGCTACTAGGAGTACTAGCAAGATACACATTAGTAACACGTATATCAAATATACTTGTGTCGATGTTGCCAGCCTTCTTATCTACCAAGTATCTAGGGTTGTTCCGCTTCAGCGATCGCTCTCCTCATAATAGAAGCACTTAGTCTCGGGTTTGGGTTCAACTTTTGGTTTCTTCACTGGAGCAACAACTGACTTGGCATCCATGAAGTTTCCCTCCTTGCCCTTGCCCTTCTCGAAACTAGTGGTTTTACTAAGCATCAACACTTGATGCTCCTTCTTGATTTCTACCTTCGCGGTGTCAAACATGTTGAACAGCTCAAGGATCATTATTTCCCTAGCATTTTAAAGTTCATCACGAAGCTCTTGTAGCTTAGTAACAGTGACTTGGAGAACTATATCAATCACTATCTTATCTAGAAGATCAACTCCCACTCGATTCAAGCGATTGTAGCACCCAGACAATCAGAGCACCTGCTCAACGATTGAGCTATTCTCATTCATCTTGCAGGCTAAGAATCTTGTTGGAGATCTCATATCTCACAACACGGGCACGAGCCTGAGATCCCAATTTCATCTCTTAGAACATCTCATACGTTCCATGACTTTCAAAACGTTTTGGAGCCTCAATTCTAAGCCGTAATGCATGACGCACTGATGTAGCAATTAGTCATCGGAACGTGCCTGTTAGATGTTCACAACATCTACAGACAATGCTAGAGGGAGGTGGCGCACCGAGTGGTGCATTAAGGACATAAGCCTTATGTGTAGCAATGAGGACAATCCTCAGATCGCGGAGCCAGTCCGCAATATTGCTACCAACATCTTTCAACTCTATATCTCTAGGAACATATAAAAATTCAAGGGAGCTACAACGTGAGCTAGTAATCTACAACATAATTTGCAAAGACACTACTGACTATGTTCATGATAATGAGTTCAATTAATCATATTACTTAGGAACTCCCACTCAAATTGACATCCCTCTGGTCATTCGAGTGATACACGATCCAAATTCACCAACCCAAGTCTGATCATCACGTGAGTTGAGGTGGGTTCAATGGTGAACATCATCATGTTGATTATATATACTATGTGACTCATGTTCGACCTTTTGGTCTCTTGTGTTCCGAGGCCATGTCTGTACATGCTAGGCTCGTCAAGTTTAACCCGAGTGTTCTGCACGTGCAACACTTACTTACATCCGTTGTATGTGAACATAGAGTCTATCACACCCGATCATCACGTGGTGTCTCGACACGACGAACTTTCGCAATGGTGCACACTCGGGGAGAACACAATTGATCTTGAAATTTTAGTGAGGGATCACCTTATAATGCTACCGTCGTCCTAAGCAAAACAAGGCGCATAAAATGATTAACATCACATGGAAATCATAAGTGACATGATATGGCCATGAACTTGTGCTTTTGATGTCCATCTATTAAGCACCGGCATGATCTCCATCGTGACCGACATGACACCATGATATCCATCATCTTGATCTCCATCAACGTGTCACCATTGCGGTTGTCGCGCCCACCATGATTCTACTACTATTGCTACCGCTTAGCGATAAAGTAAAGCAATACATAGCGCTTAATGATTGACACGCGGGTCATACAATAATTAAAGGCAACCCTATGGCTCTTGCCGGTTGCCATACTCATCGACATGCAAGTCGTGATATTCTATACAATACATGATCATCTCATAAATCACATATATCTCATCATGTAATTGGCCATATCACATCACAACATACCCTGCAAAAACATTAGACGTCCTCTAGTTGTTGTTGCAAGTTTTACGTGGCTGCCATGGGTATCTAGCAAGAACAATTGTCACCTACACATAAACCACAACGGTGATACTCATATTGCTATTCAACCTTCTCAAGGACCGCCTTTGTCGAATCTGATCCAACTAGAGTAGGAGAAACAGACACCTGCCAGCCATCTTCGTGCAACAAACTTACACGTCAGTCGATGGAACCAGTCTCTCATAAGCATACGAGTAAGGTTGGTCCGGGACGCTTCATCCCACAATATCGCTGAACCAAAACACGACCATGGGAGGAAGCAATATAAGCATCAACGCCCACAAACTCCTTTGTGTTCTACTCGAGATCTCATCTACACATAGCCCTAGCTCATGATGCCCCTGTTGGGGAACGTTGCATGGGAAACAAAAACTTTCCTACGCACACGCAAGATCTATCCATGGTGATGAGCATCTACGAGTGAGAGAGTGGATCTACATACCCTTGTAGATCGCTAAGCGGGAAGCATTAAGAAACGCGGTTGATGTAGTAGAACGTCTTCGCGATCCAAATTGCCGAGCGTCCCGCGATCCCATCCTGATTCATCCCATGATTCGATCACGATCCGTCCCGCAATCCAATCATGAATAGTCTTGCGATCTTGATCACGGTCCTTCCAATCTAGCACCGAACGGACGACACCTCCGCGTTCAGCACACGTATAGCTCGATGACGATCTCCGCCTTCTTGATCCATCAAGAGGGAGCGGAGATGTAGTGAGTTCTTTGCAGTGCGACAACATGGTGGCGATGGTAGTGGAAAAATTCTAGTAGGGCTTCACCTAAGCACCACTAAAACCGATCTAGAGGAGAAACTACGATCTAGAGGAGAGGTCGCACGTGGTTGTTTTATGTGTGTCAAAACCCTCAAAACCTCTAGTATATATAGGAGGAGGGAGGGAGGAGGCTTGGCGCACAAGGAGCCAACCCTTGACCTTGCAAGGAGGAGAGGATGAGTCCTCCTCCAATCCTAGTAGGATTAGGACTCCTCCTTCCCACTTGGAAACTCTTTCCACCTTGAGTTTTTCCCTCTCAACCCACTCTATACGCATGGGGCCTTAGGGGAGGCTTCGGCCTGCCCACCAGGAGCTGGTTTACCTCCTCCCACAGCCCATATAGCCTCTTGGGTCGACACACCTCTCCCGATGGTCCCCCGGTACCCTCCCAGCACTCCCGGTACACTACCGATGAGCCCAAAACTTTTCCTGTGACCAAAACAGGACTTCCTATATATCAATATTTACCTCCGGACCACTCTAGAGCTCCTCGTGACATCCGGGATCTCATCCGAGACTCCAAACAACCTTCGTTCACCAACATACATAAGTCAATACTACCGAAACGTCACCAAACCTTAAGTGTGCAGACCCTACGGGTTCGAGAACTATTTAGACATGACCGACACACCTCTATGGTCAATAACCAATAGCGGGACCTGGATGCCGATATTGGTTCCTACATATTCTACGAAGATATTTATTGGTTGAACCTCGATGTCAAGGATTCCGTTAATCCCATATGTTGTTCCCTTTGTTCTTCAATATGTTACTTGCCCAAAATTCGATCATCGTCATCTCCATACCTAGCTCAATCTCATTATCGAAAAGTCTCTTTAATCATTCCTTAATACAAGATCCCATGGATAACACTTAGTCACATTGCTTGCAAGGCTTATTGTGATGTTGTATTACCGAGTGGGCCCTAAGATACCTCTCCGTCACATAGAGTAACAAATCCCAGTCTTGATCCATGCCAACCCAACAAACACCCTCAGAGATAGCTGTAGATCACCTTTATAGTCACCCAGTTACGTGGCACTATTTGAAACACACAAGGTACTCCTTCGGTGTCAATGACTTGCATGATCTCATGGTCATAGGAACAGATACTTGACATGCAGAAAACTGTAGAAATAAACTAAGATGATCATATGCTACGTTTATAGTTTGGGTCTTGTCCATCACATCATTCTCCTAATGATGTGATCCCATTATCAAATGACATCTCATGCCTATGGCTAGGAAACCTTAACCATCTTTGATCGATGAGCTAGTCCATCAAGGCATACTAGGGACATGGTGTTGTCTATGTATCCATACATGTACCGATCAATACAATTCTAGCATGGATATTAAACGATTATCATGAACAAGGAAATATGATAATAACTAATTTATTATTGCCTCAAGGGCATATTTCCAAAAGTGACCAGGTGTTAAACAAAGTTTCCAAGTTGCCACCTAACCGCGGGTAGGGCTTTCCGAAAGATTTATCCCTACAGGGGTGCTCCAACTAGTCCATCACAAATTACCACAAGCTGCACCGGAAAAACTTAACCTCGAGCTAGCCCAAGGTATCCTTGGAGTCGATACACAAGACATTCGAGAAAGGTAAAACAAATCCAGAAAGGCTGGTCGACCTTACGAGAAACCCAATAGGAGCCACGTATCTTGTTCTCAAGACACGACGGATAAGCGAAGCGCACAGTGGCCTGATAGACATCACCCGAGTTGCCCCGGGTTGGCCCCGCATGGTGCTATAGTTTTGGACCAGCACTAGCAGCACTGGCCCCCTGTATTATGTTGAATAATGAACCTCGGGTAGTGCAAACTCCCTATGCATCAAATTAATAATT
This sequence comes from Hordeum marinum, assembly GCA_022496015.1. Taxonomy (NCBI): domain Eukaryota; kingdom Viridiplantae; phylum Streptophyta; class Magnoliopsida; order Poales; family Poaceae; genus Hordeum; species Hordeum marinum. The sequence continues at coordinate 239,402,839 of CM039677.1, forward strand.
AGTGTTATTATGTTGGGAAATGTACCAATGTTGGGCCTTGCCATACAAGTTTTATCCTAAAACAAAATCAAGCGGGTCCCCATAATAACCCCGAGCAACTTAGGAGTGCTCAATTATGGAACATAACACCGATACACAAGTAACTATGGCGGGAAAGGTGGAACAAAACACCGAGAAAAAGGCCAAGCCTTCCATCCTTTACCAAGTATATATGTGCATTGAATTAAATAGCATAATATTCCGATAACAAAAGAATGTCCATGTTGACACATGGAAGCAATTGTAACTACATCTAGAAACGCTATAAGAAGGGCTGAGCCAGCGGTAACATAGCCAAACAAAGGTTTGCTGGGATGTGGAGGGGTTAGAGGCTTATCATGGCATATTTGGGAGGCTTGTCAAACAAGTGGTAGGAAGCGAGACATAGCGACAAAAAACGAGACAACTAGCATGGCAATGATAGTAGTGGTATATAGGGAATTGTGTCATCTTGCCTGAGATCCCGCTTGGAAGAAGAACTAATCCATGAAGAAGACGAGCCAACATAGTCGAACGAATCCTCACATTCCGAACGCTTTCGGAACTCTATCGAGAAGGAACAATACAAAAACAACAATCAACACGTGGTACACCAGAACATATTCATGACATGATGCGCAAACGAATATGATGCATGGCATGGTTGATTATGCAACGCAAATCAATCACACCAAACCAACACTACACATTAAGTGAAGCTCAATATGCAACGGGTTGCATATTGATGAAACTCCACATTCGAATATTTAGTTCACTCTCATTTAGGTACACGACAATATTAAATGTTGTTAAACATGGCAAGAGGTGAAGCATAAATAAACTATCTATCTAGGCATGTTAAATGAGGCCGGAAACAACTTATAGCATTTCCGAAATGACCTCATATGTTAATTTCGAAATTGGTCCAGATCTTAACTAACCATATTTTATATTTGTTAAACAACAGAATAATGTATACCACGTGATTGTACACGTCATTCTAGTCAATTTACATACGTAGAACGTTTGAAACGGAGCTACGGTCTAAAAGATATGACACACACAAGATTAACATGGCATGAATGCAAAAAGCATGAAAATGCCAACCACAACATTTCAAATCATGAATGCAGCAATATATTATTATACTACATTAAATTCTAAGCTAGTTTATGTATGGCATGTCCAAAACGGAGCTACGGTTCAACTACAACAACCAACACAAGTTTGGGTATAATCTGGCCAAAAACAGCAATATGGCATATTGCAACCCACAAATCAACAAGCTATAGCCACATAAAATTCACAGAGGGCATGGTGTTGAAACCTACATGATGCTTAACAAATCATCTATTAACAACAAGTTAACTAGAAGCATGGATCATTACGAAATGAGCTCACAAGAAGACATATTGAACTAAGCAGTTTTCAGACTTAGTGAAAATCCCAGTTTTAAACATAGCAGTTTTTATCATGAAGACATATTGAAAACAGTAAAACTATATGCTACAGGACATTTCTTGGCATGAAACTTAACCGCATGATAGAGTACATTATGGACTACAATAACTCCATTGCACCTACGCCAAAGGGGTTCTAGATCACTAGCAAAACACATGGCAAGACCGCAACAAAACGTTACAGAATGCAGACTTAACAACAAAATGTTACAGAAATATTTAGACCCCTCAAAACAGCAATATTTTTATGGCATGTTGTTAACCAAAAAATAACACCTAAACATGCATTTCTATAGCAACATAAAAGAACAGGGCCTTGCACACATGTCCAAGGGCATATCTCATGCGCAAAATTATTTCATATCATGCATGGATTAATTCACACAAAATAAACAAAAGGGCATCCTAGCAAAACGACATGCACACAAAATTTCTCAAATGACAAAACTAAATGTATAGATAAATTCAATGGAATTTTCTACCCCGGAAACATATATGACATGCATATGGTACTGTATAAAATGTGCCACAATTACTTACGCACCAAATAGTTATATTTACATATAAACAGAGCGTCAGGTAGCTATAACACGTACATGGGCACTAAATAGACAAAACGGGGGCTCACCTTGCGGGCCTTGGCCCGTGGGTGGCGTGGTTGGGCTAGGCGAGGCTATCGTGGAGCTGCGGCTGGGCCTCTGTAGAGGGGCCCACAGGTGGTCAACGGGCGCTGGGCATGGCTCCTGTCCTCCTGCTCGCTCCCAAGGAGGGCCATGGCATGGTGGCGCTTGGCGCCAAGCGAGTTCCGTCGAAGGTGAGACAGGGTCCAGCGCTGGCGGGGATGAGCGGATCCGACGGTGGGGGTTCATATCCGGTGAGACCCGGCGACGGCGAGGTGCGGGGAACTAACGGCGGCGGATCTCGACCTCGGGCTCCATGGGTCTTGCGCGCACCGAGTGGAGCAGGGCAGAGGGATCGAGGCCATGCACGACTCCAGGGTGCAGGGCGAACGACAGCATTGGACGTCGGAAACAACAAGGATGGAGCTCGGGGTCGGCGAGGCTATCCTACTCTGGCCGCGGCAGTCGCCGGCTGGTGCCGGCGTGGGGTCTCAGCTCCTGGCGACGGGGAGATAGAGGTAGGTGCGGGACGGGGGCATGGTGTATGGGCAGTGGCAACGGACGGGCTCGGGCAGGCCGGATCTAGGCTTCGGCAGGCCCTGTCGCCTGGAGGAGGGAGGAGGTGGGAGAACGGTGGCTGCATGTGGATTTCGAGGCGGAGAGACTAGGGTTCAAAAATAGGCATTGGTAGGCTTCCTTTTATAACAAATGGGGCTAGGGTTAGCAGTTTTGCACCGTTTTCGAGCCATTCGATCTCGATCGAACGAATCTGGACGCGGGATGGTGTAGGTTGGGTTAGGTGGGCTGTGTAGTTGGGCTAGGTGGAAAAGATAGGGAGGTTTGGGCCTGTGACACGAGTTTTATAAACCGAAAAGTCCGATAATTAAACAGATGATGGTGCCGCTATGGTTGATCGTTCTTGTATCAAACGATCTCTGATTGCGACAAAATTAGGCAGGACGTCTACCTACAATATAGTAAGACCGCACGCCAACTTTCGACCCAATCCGCGAATATTCTAAACACACTTTTGAAAACAATATTTTATCGATGTCGCCGGCGCATGTGTGTGCTTGGTCTCGAAACGATCGTTGAGGAGAACAGAGAGAATCGGTGACTACGAACGGATGCAAGTTTTCAAAAACAAGTGACGATGGTATGCAGATGATGTGAATGATGCGATGATGAAAGCGACAAACAGACGAATCACAGGATGACAACAGAATAAAAGGGGAATCTTGTGGAGCGCCGGTCCCTAGTTGTTACAACTACGAGATCTTAGAATGAGAACAGAAACAGAAAGAGGACATGAAGAGGTAAAACTTGGTTGCTCCTTTGACAAATGGGTGAACCCATATGAACTTGAGGGATTGGAAGAGATGAAGAATGATATGAGGAACAAGCAAGAATTCGCATGAAATTTTGGCAGCACTTCGGTAGGATAGAGGGACAAAATTTCATAAGATGGGAGAACATGAAAAGAGAACACAACACTCTGGTCAAATGGATAAGCAAGAAAGAGCAAGATCTTGACAAACGAGATGATGAGTCGAAGAGAGCAACAATACGATGCCTCCAGAACAAAAGAATGGAAGCTAGATCATTTGAATGAAAAGAACGGAGAAGAAAATGACAACTTGTACCACCATCGAACTTGAGAAGCATAGGATGAACAGAGTTGTTGAAAACCCAACAATGAAATAATAAGCTTGATGTGGTCTTATAGACAACATCTCAAAATAATGAGGTGACAGCCAGCCACTAACGAAATCAATTGCTTGCTTGGGCGTAGCAAGATATGCAAAAATTCTTTCCCTAAGAGGATATATTGAGAACTTGAATCATTAACAGCACCCTAATAGCAACATTTCTTAGGAAATGCTATAGGTGAAATCCAATCCAAGAGCACTTCGAAAAAAAGAAGATGGGTTTAAATATTTCATTCCTTACAATTCCCTTCAAGACTCCTCATGAATCAAGAATGCTATAACACCATCTCAAAAGATGAGGAAGAAAGAATTGCACTTTTAAATGCAAGACAAAGAATACTTCGAGAATGAATTAAATCCATGAAGAACCACCATGAAGAACATCTTGGAGAACTTCGGAAACAAATTATGATCAAAAGAATGAAGATTGAGAAGAATAAGATTATGACCTTGAAAAGATTTAGATAGAACTTCACGAAGAGATACTTGAGAAAACATGGAACTCCAGAAAAGAAAAGATGGACTGCTATAATAGAAAATTTGATATCAGGAACAACCTGTGGAAGAATGCTTGAAATCACCTTGTTGAAACAAGAATAAGAATTATGTTATACTTACCCTTCATCAAGTTTAATTGACGAAAAACAACGGATTTCACACACCACTTATTCATCTTGAAAATGAATTGAGAGAGATTTGGCACAAACTTGAAGAAGTCTTAAACAAACCACTGGTTAGAGTTGATATAAATGAGGATGCCAAGAATGAATGGAGATACATGAGAATGAAGAGATCACGATTCTCCTAGCACAAAACTGGACCGAAGCACCGAAATAATTGAGAGACGAACGAAGAGACAACAATTGAGAAGAATTTGAGAATGAAATCTTCTGAAATGATGACCTTCGGAGGATCTAGAAATGACAATAACTCCGAAATGCTCTGGATAGATATGGAAGGAATTACTCATGATCAAAAAGAATTTGAGAGGATAGCAATAAGATGAACCATGAACCTCTAGAAGAATGGAATAAGATTGAAGAGGAACACTTCTTTGGACTTCAATGATGAGAATGATGACGAGAACAACACCAAGAATTACTGAGACACTCCGAAAGAATGAATAAGGAAAGGTTCAACCAACGATGACAAATATTTAGAAGCAATCTTCGAGGAGGAATATGACTAATGGAATCATTCTTATATCATATTGGAAAGGAGTTGAGGACATCTCTGGAAAGAGTAGAAGAGCTAGGTAAGATCCTGTTGAAAACCTATGGGTTCTGAGCCTACTCAAAGAAACCACCATTTAGAAAATTTGTTTAAAAAGAGAGATTGCACCGATAGATATGAAAACTTGATGAAGTGAGTACCTTAAAGATAATTGAATGGATTTGAATTGGAACACGAATCTTTTGAGATATTCTAAAAACTCCAGATAGAATAGAGAGGTGAATAAGCAAGTGAGGCTTGGATAAGAATTCCAACATGGGAGAGCACTTAGAGAATGAAAATGATATGATGAACACCGAGAACTTGAATTGAATCCACCGGTAAAGAAAAAAAGATGAATACCAATAAATGATGAACTTGAGCACTGAGCATCTTCACAACAAATCACCGGATACGATACGGAAAAAAGATAGCGGAAGCATTTCATGAAAACAAAGGCACTTGAATGAGAATTTAATTTTTGAAGAAAAAGGGTGGGAGGGTGGGGAAAAACAAAGACAACTTGATACCGATGAGATGAACTCTAGAAAGAAATACTAGGATTGATCTTGCAAATATTGAAAGGATTGAATTGACTTGAAGAGAGCACACCAGATGAAAAGAATTGATATGACAACTTGATTGAGAAAAAGAATTAGCATTCCCATAGAAATATGAGAACACTTCTTAGGAAAGATATGAAATCACCACTTGACATCGAAGCAACTCGAATTACCATATACAAAACAAAACAAAGGATGGGGCTTACGAAACAAGCCAGAACAAATTCATGACAGAGATTCCGTCCGATATTTTCGTGGTAAGGCTCGCATGGGCTCGATCATACATTGGATTGTCATATTGAAATGACCCTCAAATATGCTCCCTAGGCATAGTGAACTACAAGGCTTGACGAAGCATACCGAGAATGTCCTCTATAAAAAAGATTGTGAACAAATGAATCCACTAGATGTCGAACCCCAACCTCACATCACACATTTGTTAGAAAGATAGCCGAGGTAACTACTTGAATTCCCACCTGAGAACTCCTAAAATCTTCCGGTTATGCAATCGGGTCCATGGATACAAGGTGCAAAATCCATCACTCAACTCCTAACAGTAATACTACGCTCCACTGTAACACATTCGTCAACACATAACTAGAGGTCTTGGAAATTCATCTAACTCAGACCCTCGTAATCACAATGATACGAATTATGACAGTACATATGGACGTTCTCCCCAGTACTGGGTGATGCCAAACTCATCTCGCCACAAAGAGTATTGAAGCAATTTCGAACACCCTCTATCCTCAGATACGGCCTTGACGACGTCCTCGAGCTCCGGTGGTGTTCGGTTGAAAGGGGGAAGCACGGGGAAGAAGAAGAAGTGGAAAATGAGCAACAGACTGCTCCATGAATATTTATAGGGTGAGAACCCGAAGAGGCAACTAACAGGCGTAGGAAACAAGGAGACATAGTAAATATTGAAAAGGTTGACGCCTCAATTTTCAGGATACAGAGATACGCACATAAAGATCCATTGTAATGTCATTATGAGTCTCCTCACAATCCGACGGGTGACATCACAGATGGGTGGACAAGCTGAGAGGACAATAATACAAGGCAAAAAGCTAAGCCGCCTGATGAAAGTAACGAATATTGACATGAACAAGTTCAAATCAACCTGGGGCCTAATGTCGGGGATATGACCCCACGGTGCGACCTGCCATTTGAGCAATGGGCGGCTTAAGGAGCATATGCGCGATGGTCCAGAGAGGTGACATAAAGGTAAGCAAGGAGAATTACCAAGTAATCCACCCCGCGGCCCAGTACATGAAGATGGCGACTCAAGGCCCATGAGGCGGAAGACGCCACACGCTTTCCTAACTTGGAGGACAAGATAAGGTAGAATTATAATAGGTCACAACACATAATATGGCTCGGACTCTTGTAAACCCGGGGACCTCAACCTGTATACAAAGGTGAGCCCTAAGGTCAGTAGATTAGGTTTGAAACTCTTGAAAGCTAGGTCAGCGATTTCGCACCCTTATAATCAATATCACCATAAATATAGACACCAAAGTAGGACATAGGCTTTTACCTCACTCAAGGGGCCGAACCTGGGTAAATCCGTCTCTCGTTCTCGATCAACACCTTTGAGTCGTCACACAATGACGATGGCGTCACACTTAAGTTCTTCTATGAGAACATCTTCCATGACAAAACCACGACACCAACAAACACACCTTACAAAGGGATTACATCGGATAGATCAAGGCAAAGATGCGATGAGCATTGTATTGAAGATCGAGAGAGAGAGAGAGAGAGTGAGAGAGAGATATTGCCATGTAGGTACTACCTACGGACCCGTAGGTCTATGGTGAAATACTCATAGAGGGTAGCAAGGTTGATCAAGATGCCCTCCATGATCGATCTCCCCTCCGACAGGGTGCAGGAACGGAGGTGTAGATGGCCTCCCGTCAGAACAGATACATGTGGAGGCGAAAAAAGTGTTTCGGGAGCGCTTCTGGTGTTTTTAGGGTAGATGTGAATTTATAGGTCAGAGAACGATGTCAAGAGATGCTCCAGGTGCCACCACATATCTGCTCCCCATCCTTGGGTTGGCGGCTGTATATGTGGTGGGTCCCTGGTGCATCTCTTAGCCCTCCTCCAAAGCTTCTAGATCTTGTATTGGTCCATAAAAAATTACCAAAAAGTTTTGTGGCAATTGGAGTCCATTTGGTACGGTAACTCTGAAAAAGGAAAAGCACGTAGAAAATAGGAACTGACACTGGGCACTGGGTCAATACGTTAGTTCTCAAAAATATTATAAATTGGTAAATAAATACCCAAAAAATATCCTACAATGATAATATATCAGCGGGAACAATAAAAAATTATGGATACATTGGAAACGTATCACGTACCATGCTTCTTCTTGACAAATAGAACACCACAACCCCAAGGTGAAGAACTTGGTCTGATCAAACCCAAATGTTCTTGTTCATCTAGCTACTTCTTCAATTCTTTCAGCTCTTTAGGAGGTTTAGTTCCAGTTTCAAGTTCAATCACAAACTCCACTGGCCCGTGAGGAGGCACTCTGGCAATTCTTCTATCAAGACATCTTCATACTCACAAATGACGAGAACTTGAGATAAAACATGAGTGTCTCTTATTTCTCACAATAAGAGACGATCATGGTTACTCACATGGTTGTTGTATTTTAATTAGATTTAGTGTCAAGTTCACTACCATTGGATATTATAAATTTCCATCTCGCCGCATAACCGAGGGCACGTCTTTCCGAAAGATTTAGCCCTCCACGTGTGTTCCAAGTAGTACACCACAAATTACCACACGCATCCTATGGAAAAACATCACACCATGACAACACGATGTTTACGATAAGGAATCCCGATGGACAAGCCACTCATCAAAGGTAAATCTAAATCAGCAAGACCACCAGGTGTGATGACGATCCTAATAGGAGTTGTGTATCTCGTTCTCAGGTCATAACCATCTATGCAAAGTTTTTGAGGTGGAACCGCCTACTTCTAGGTATTTGGACCAACACTATTAGCACTGGCCCCTCTAATATGTAGATTAAATCAATGGGTAGTGCTAACACCCTATGCATTAATAAAGGTGTTCAATGAATTGCACTTTTAAATGCAAGACAAAGAATACTTCGAGAATGAATTAAATCCATGAAGAACCACCATGAAGAACATCTTGGAGAACTTCGGAAACAAATTATGATCAAAAGAATGAAGATTGAGAAGAATAAGATTATGACCTTGAAAAGATTTAGATAGAACTTCACGAAGAGATACTTGAGAAAACATGGAACTCCAGAAAAGAAAAGATGGACTGCTATAATAGAAAATTTGATATCAGGAACAACCTGTGGAAGAATGCTTGAAATCACCTTGTTGAAACAAGAATAAGAATTATGTTATACTTACCCTTCATCAAGTTTAATTGACGAAAAACAACGGATTTCCCACACCACTTATTCATCTTGAAAATGAATTGAGAGAGATTTGGCACAAACTTGAAGAAGTCTTAAACAAACCACTGGTTAGAGTTGATATAAATGAGGATGCCAAGAATGAATGGAGATACATGAGAATGAAGAGATCACGATTCTCCTAGCACAAAACTGGACCGAAGCACCGAAATAATTGAGAGACGAACGAAGAGACAACAATTGAGAAGAATTTGAGAATGAAATCTTCTGAAATGATGACCTTCGGAGGATCTAGAAATGACAATAACTCCGAAATGCTCTGGATAGATATGGAAGGAATTACTCATGATCAAAAAGAATTTGAGAGGATAGCAATAAGATGAACCATGAACCTCTAGAAGAATGGAATAAGATTGAAGAGGAACACTTCTTTGGACTTCAATGATGAGAATGATGACGAGAACAACACCAAGAATTACTGAGACACTCCGAAAGAATGAATAAGGAAAGGTTCAACCAACGATGACAAATATTTAGAAGCAATCTTCGAGGAGGAATATGACTAATGGAATCATTCTTATATCATATTGGAAAGGAGTTGAGGACATCTCTGGAAAGAGTAGAAGAGCTAGGTAAGATCCTGTTGAAAACCTATGGGTTCTGAGCCTACTCAAAGAAACCACCATTTAGAAAATTTGTTTAAAAAGAGAGATTGCACCGATAGATATGAAAACTTGATGAAGTGAGTACCTTAAAGATAATTGAATGGATTTGAATTGGAACACGAATCTTTTGAGATATTCTAAAAACTCCAGATAGAATAGAGAGGTGAATAAGCAAGTGAGGCTTGGATAAGAATTCCAACATGGGAGAGCACTTAGAGAATGAAAATGATATGATGAACACCGAGAACTTGAATTGAATCCACCGGTAAAGAAAAAAAGATGAATACCAATAAATGATGAACTTGAGCACTGAGCATCTTCACAACAAATCACCGGATACGATACGGAAAAAAGATAGCGGAAGCATTTCATGAAAACAAAGGCACTTGAATGAGAATTTAATTGTTGAAGAAAAAGGGTGGGAGGGTGGGGAAAAACAAAGACAACTTGATACCGATGAGATGAACTCTAGAAAGAAATACTAGGATTGATCTTGCAAATATTGAAAGGATTGAATTGACTTGAAGAGAGCACACCAGATGAAAAGAATTGATATGACAACTTGATTGAGAAAAAGAATTAGCATTCCCATAGAAATATGAGAACACTTCTTAGGAAAGATATGAAATCACCACTTGACATCGAAGCAACTCGAATTACCATATACAAAACAAAACAAAGGATGGGGCTTACGAAACAAGCCAGAACAAATTCATGACAGAGATTCCGTCCGATATTTTCGTGGTAAGGCTCGCATGGGCTCGATCATACATTGGATTGTCATATTGAAATGACCCTCAAATATGCTCCCTAGGCATAGTGAACTACAAGGCTTGACGAAGCATACCGAGAATGTCCTCTATAAAAAAGATTGTGAACAAATGAATCCACTAGATGTCGAACCCCAACCTCACATCACACATTTGTTAGAAAGATAGCCGAGGTAACTACTTGAATTCCCACCTGAGAACTCCTAAAATCTTCCGGTTATGCAATCGGGTCCATGGATACAAGGTGCAAAATCCATCACTCAACTCCTAACAGTAATACTACGCTCCACTGTAACACATTCGTCAACACATAACTAGAGGTCTTGGAAATTCATCTAACTCAGACCCTCGTAATCACAATGATACGAATTATGACAGTACATATGGACGTTCTCCCCAGTACTGGGTGATGCCAAACTCATCTCGCCACAAAGAGTATTGAAGCAATTTCGAACACCCTCTATCCTCAGATACGGCCTTGACGACGTCCTCGAGCTCCGGTGGTGTTCGGTTGAAAGGGGGAAGCACGGGGAAGAAGAAGAAGTGGAAAATGAGCAACAGACTGCTCCATGAATATTTATAGGGTGAGAACCCGAAGAGGCAACTAACAGGCGTAGGAAACAAGGAGACATAGTAAATATTGAAAAGGTTGACGCCTCAATTTTCAGGATACAGAGATACGCACATAAAGATCCATTGTAATGTCATTATGAGTCTCCTCACAATCCGACGGGTGACATCACAGATGGGTGGACAAGCTGAGAGGACAATAATACAAGGCAAAAAGCTAAGCCGCCTGATGAAAGTAACGAATATTGACATGAACAAGTTCAAATCAACCTGGGGCCTAATGTCGGGGATATGACCCCACGGTGCGACCTGCCATTTGAGCAATGGGCGGCTTAAGGAGCATATGCGCGATGGTCCAGAGAGGTGACATAAAGGTAAGCAAGGAGAATTACCAAGTAATCCACCCCGCGGCCCAGTACATGAAGATGGCGACTCAAGGCCCATGAGGCGGAAGACGCCACACGCTTTCCTAACTTGGAGGACAAGATAAGGTAGAATTATAATAGGTCACAACACATAATATGGCTCGGACTCTTGTAAACCCGGGGACCTCAACCTGTATACAAAGGTGAGCCCTAAGGTCAGTAGATTAGGTTTGAAACTCTTGAAAGCTAGGTCAGCGATTTCGCACCCTTATAATCAATATCACCATAAATATAGACACCAAAGTAGGACATAGGCTTTTACCTCACTCAAGGGGCCGAACCTGGGTAAATCCGTCTCTCGTTCTCGATCAACACCTTTGAGTCGTCACACAATGACGATGGCGTCACACTTAAGTTCTTCTATGAGAACATCTTCCATGACAAAACCACGACACCAACAAACACACCTTACAAAGGGATTACATCGGATAGATCAAGGCAAAGATGCGATGAGCATTGTATTGAAGATCGAGAGAGAGAGAGAGAGAGTGAGAGAGAGATATTGCCATGTAGGTACTACCTACGGACCCGTAGGTCTATGGTGAAATACTCATAGAGGGTAGCAAGGTTGATCAAGATGCCCTCCATGATCGATCTCCCCTCCGACAGGGTGCAGGAACGGAGGTGTAGATGGCCTCCCGTCAGAACAGATACATGTGGAGGCGAAAAAAGTGTTTCGGGAGCGCTTCTGGTGTTTTTAGGGTAGATGTGAATTTATAGGTCAGAGAACGATGTCAAGAGATGCTCCAGGTGCCACCACATATCTGCTCCCCATCCTTGGGTTGGCGGCTGTATATGTGGTGGGTCCCTGGTGCATCTCTTAGCCCTCCTCCAAAGCTTCTAGATCTTGTATTGGTCCATAAAAAATTACCAAAAAGTTTTGTGGCAATTGGAGTCCATTTGGTACGGTAACTCTGAAAAAGGAAAAGCACGTAGAAAATAGGAACTGACACTGGGCACTGGGTCAATACGTTAGTTCTCAAAAATATTATAAATTGGTAAATAAATACCCAAAAAATATCCTACAATGATAATATATCAGCGGGAACAATAAAAAATTATGGATACATTGGAAACGTATCACGTACCATGCTTCTTCTTGACAAATAGAACACCACAACCCCAAGGTGAAGAACTTGGTCTGATCAAACCCAAATGTTCTTGTTCATCTAGCTACTTCTTCAATTCTTTCAGCTCTTTAGGAGGTTTAGTTCCAGTTTCAAGTTCAATCACAAACTCCACTGGCCCGTGAGGAGGCACTCTGGCAATTCTTCTATCAAGACATCTTCATACTCACAAATGACGAGAACTTGAGATAAAACATGAGTGTCTCTTATTTCTCACAATAAGAGACGATCATGGTTACTCACATGGTTGTTGTATTTTAATTAGATTTAGTGTCAAGTTCACTACCATTGGATATTATAAATTTCCATCTCGCCGCATAACCGAGGGCACGTCTTTCCGAAAGATTTAGCCCTCCACGTGTGTTCCAAGTAGTACACCACAAATTACCACACGCATCCTATGGAAAAACATCACACCATGACAACACGATGTTTACGATAAGGAATCCCGATGGACAAGCCACTCATCAAAGGTAAATCTAAATCAGCAAGACCACCAGGTGTGATGACGATCCTAATAGGAGTTGTGTATCTCGTTCTCAGGTCATAACCATCTATGCAAAGTTTTTGAGGTGGAACCGCCTACTTCTAGGTATTTGGACCAACACTATTAGCACTGGCCCCTCTAATATGTAGATTAAATCAATGGGTAGTGCTAACACCCTATGCATTAATAAAGGTGTTCAATGAATATGTTGGGAAAGTTTTAAAACCACTGTTGGACCTTGTTGGAGGAGTTTTATGTGTAATAGCCCAAGTGCAATCCTTCCATCCTTGTAATATATTTCCATGTATGAAGCTTCCATGTATGCCATCATGTGGTTTGAATTAATAAGTTTGCTTCATCACTTTCATTTTGCATCATGGTATCATGTCATAATTCAATTAGTTTGCATCATGTTATAGTTGAGTGGAGGTTTGTGTTGTGGTGTTTTTTGTGTTGCAACCCAAGTGCTAGGTCCATGTGTGAAACCCCCTTCTACAAATGCTTTTCGAAAGAACTCCATCTCTCTCTTTTATGCAAGTTTTATGAAGTGTGACGATTTCCTTGCCCTAGTCCACTGAAATAAATGTTGCTTAGTTGCCTAATATTCTGTAGGGTATTTGAAAAATATTACTTAGCCATGTGCTGCTTTTCCCCTTTTGTATTTGTGCTAAAATAGAGTCAAATGGTAATAAAAGTCATTGTATTTTTGTCTCTTAAAAATGCCAAAACCAATTTCTTAAATAGAGCATAATTTTGTGAGCGAAAAACATATTTTCTTTCCCCCAAAATCCCCTATCTTTTCTTTGTGGTTTTTGCAATATGTGGGTTTTAATAAAAATAAAAAAAATTGTTTTCGGAGAAAGAGAGAGAGTCCGGTGTTGTAGAGGCCCACCTTTGCTCCTGTAGATACCCACCTAGGCCTTGAGTCAATCCGGCCCATCTCGCCGAACGCCCCTCTATTTAACCTCGATGACTGCGCCTGCGCCCTAGGGTTTCCTATTTTTGCCGCCACCTAGGGGCTTCCCCTCCCCTCATGTTCCAACCCCAAGAGGAGCAAGCAGAACAGAGTCCGTCGTCAAGGCCGAGCTGCTGCTCCGCTTGTCTTGCCCCCGCTTTGGATCAGCTTCGCCCGAGCACACAGGAGATCAGGAGGTCCCTGTCGTCAATTCTGCCCGCTTTCGGCCTCACCCTCATGTCCAGTAGGGCACTGGGTGAGCTACTCTTCCATCCTCGGTGTTTCCCCCGTCACTAGATCCCTATAGACGTCGTAGTAGTCATGTCGCCTCATTTTCCCTGGTAATGGATCTTTGGGAGGATCCAGCACCCCCACTACCGCTCGTCCGCTTCGGCGATCTCCGGTGAGCTCGTCGAAGAAGCCTCTATCTTCTGTGTCGTTAGTAGGAAGGTAGGGCCTTTATTAGTCTATAATGAGCAAAACCCCACCTTTCGTCAGCAAGGAAGTTGTAGTGTAGTGCTAGCGAGCAAGTATGATGACCGAGACGCCTCGCGTTCGAACCCCCCCCCCCCCCCCCGCCCCCGAACCCCATTTTCCTTTTCCTATGGATTTAATCCTCACACACTTAGAGTGGCCCCGAGGACCCACATGTCACCCAGACAGAGGCCTAGTGCCACTGACAATGGGTCCTTTATTTTATTTTTTGAATATTGTCGTTTTATTTCTCTGTTTTCTTAGTTATTTCCTTTTACGGAAAGTTTTCAAAGATGGACATTCCATTTCAGGTAGTGTCCATATTAGGTATATGCCTAATCTGGCATATACTATTTTATACCTAGTGATGCATTTTTTCGAATCGAATTGTGGCAGTTTTTCCTACAAAAACATAGGCATGTGATATATGATTTTGGGGTAGAAAAATCCAATGAGTCCATCTGTGGTTTTAGTTTGATCATTTGAGCAAGTTTGTGTGAATGCTATTTTACGATAATATGTCATCTTGATATTTTGTATGAATTAATCCTTGCGTCCTTTAGTGAACTTCTCAACATGAAAGTTGCCCTTTGAAATGTGTACTAGCCCCTGGTAATTTTGCATGCCATGAAAAATCAAGTTTGAGTGTGAAATTCTTGGTGTCAACATGCTACTAAAATACTACTTCTGGCACATGCTCAGATATTTCTAAGTATAGAATCTAGTTATTTTGGTTGTATGTTTTCATGATGGTTGCCATGAATCTGTAGTTCCTTTGGGGTTGGCCCAATGGAATGAAATGTTGAGCATGTTATCCTCTACTAGCATGTACTAATTGTTCGTAAGTAGAGGAATTGCGTCTTGGTTAAACTTGCTATCGAACATGTCATCGTGATAAAATTTCCCTGTTTGCCAATTGATAGTTTTTCTAAGTCTAGGGAACTGCTTACCTCAATATGCCATGTTGGGAGTATGATAGCCAATAATTTGTGCATATTTTAATGTTGTTATAATGGAGTTAATTGAAGTTCATGTTGTATTGTATAACCCTCTTAAATTTCATTCCATGAAATTCCCTATAACATGTGGATTTCTTGCTGTCAAAATGCCATCCTATTAACTCAGATTGTGAAAGCCGGTATTTTTCACTAAGTCCTTAACAGTTGTTTCAACATGCCTTCTTGTGAGCTCATTTGTTGTTGATCCATGCTTCCCTTCATGTTTCTGCTGTTAGATGAATTGTTAAGCATCTTGTAGTCTTCATTACCATGCCCTTGTTGTGCATTTTAGTGTACTACAGCTTGTTTTGGTGTGGGTTCAATATGCATGTTGATGTTTGTGGATAGATTTCTTATTTTATTGTTTTGTGCTTTGTGGGAGTTATGCCCACTTCTTTTGAATTATATTTAGGTCTATTCCTACTAGATTTTCATTTCCAATCCAGAGGCACCCTTGGGATACCAATGAATTGCACATGGCCTTCCTCATATTTGTTTTTGTCTCCATTACCGCTAGAACCTTGTCGTGAGTGTTCCGAGAGTTCCATTACTCCGTTTGTAATGTTGTCGATATGCATTTGCATCGCTTTTACGAGGATCATTCATATTTGACATGTTCATGCATGTCAAAATAACTAATATTAAGGTTCTATCCAGAATATTAAAGAAAATAATTGTAGAGATAGATGACTAGCATAGGGTTGCCATGTTAAATGCATCTAATTGGTCATGCATCATCTTTCGTTGCGCATTGCATCTTGCTTGTATGTTTATTTGCTGATGTTTTCTCTTTAGGTAGAGCCGAGTGTCGAGACTGAGTACGAGGATCCTGCAGAGAGCACTTACGAGCACCCAACTCTTTTATCTCCGTGAAGACCCTACAAGCAAGATGATCGTTACATGGATCCCGATACTATTGTTTATATGCTAGATATCTCGCTTCTACCATTTTGTTTCGTTACCGACCACTTAAATATCAATCCTATTAAATTGCCACGAAAGCCTCTAACCCCTCCACTACCTAGCAAAACATTGTTTGGCTAAGTTACCGCTGCTCAGCCCCTCTTATAGCTTTCTTAGTTGCAGATGGAGGTTGTTTCCATGTGAAAAGATGGATATCTAGATATATCACAATATTATTGCTATTTAATTTAATGAACCTATATATTTGGTAAAAGGTGGAAGGCTTGGCCTTTGCCCAGGTGTTTTGTTCCACTTTTTCCACCATAGTTTCCAATTACCAGTGTTATGTTAAATATTGAACGCTCCTAACATGCTCGGGGTTGTTATGGGGACCCCCTTGACTATTCATTTAGGGATAAAACTTGTCTCACAAGACCCAACATTGGTACTACATTTTCTTAACAACCTAATTAAAAATGCATAGAGCTTAGCTACCCCATGGATGAATCAACAATCCGGGCGAGTGCTCCTAATGAGTATTGGTCCAAACCGAGCGATGCCTAGTGCCCCTGGTCACTCGAGATTTTAGACAATCCAATGTCTAGCTCGGTAGTGCCCTAGAAAAGAGATACGCACGGATCGTATTGGGATCTGGCCTGTGAGGATGTCAAGATGGACTTCCTTTACCTTTCGCGAATGTCTTGTGCACGGGATTCCAAGGTTACCTTGGGCTATCTCGAGGTTGAGGTTTTCCACCAGAATTTCCAAGGAGACCAAGCGTTTTCCACGACCGAGGTTATTCCATGCGACGTGTGGTTAGTTTGTGATGGATGAGTTAGAGCACCCTTGCAGGGTTAAATCTTTTCGAGAAGCCGTGCCCACGATTGTGTGGCAACTTGGAAATTTGTTTAACACCCGGTTATAGCAAACTTGAAGTAAATTCAAATAAAATACACCAACCATGTCTGTAACCATCATAGTCTCTGCTCATGAGTTTCAACTGAGGGAGAAAACGGCGGGGTTATGTTTGACATAAGTAGGTGTTCAAGATCACTTAGTGATCACTCTAGTTAACACCCATTATGCGTAGACCACCATACTTATTTTTGCTCTCGTAAGTTAGCCACTCAAATATATGCTTAGTGCTTGCTGAAGACTCACCACTTAACCATACCTCACCCATTGGCATACATAGTCTCGGTACCCGGGTTAACGAGATTGTTGAGTCCCCGTGGCTCATAGATTACTACAGCAATACAGGTACATGTACAGATGAGATCGATCCAGTTGATGCGCATCAGCTCAAGTGGGAGTACGACGAAGAAAGTGGGCATATGTATGTGACTTATTCGGACTAGTAGGGGAGATACTTGGTCGTGTTCCTAGGCTTAGCGAGATAGTTATAATTTATTTTATCATTTGATTTCGTGTGTAGCCAGACCCTGCTTTCCTGGATGATGTATGAACGATTGTATAAATGTGTAATCTAGTTCGTGGCGAGTGTAAGCCAACTCATATACCCATCTCCTTTTTACATGTATTGCAATAATTTCTATGCTTGAAAAATGCCTAGATGTGCTTCTAACCCCATCGAGGCCCTCGAGCCTTAATAGGATAGTATCGCATCTTGGACGTTACAAGTTGGTAATCAGAGCCGTACCGACCATAGGAGCCCCTTGCTTCATCAAACTTGGCCAAGTCGAGTCTAGTGAAAAACTATTTTGAGTCTAGTTAAATCGGAAAGTAGGATTCTTTTACTCCTCTTCTATGCTCTGGGGAGGAATTACAACTTAGGAATTTTCATTCTACCCTCTACTCACTCAAAAAAAATTAGGATCACGCGGGTATTTTTGAAACTATATGATGGCGATGTGACGGAATTTTGTTCTTGGTGCCTCCAGTTTCTGAGGAGTGGAGCTCCGTAATTCTTGACACATCGTTATCATTCCATTTCCTTAGTATCTTATCTCAGGATGAAGGATGTTCGAAATGGCTTCGAAACTATTTGTGGCGAGAGGATTTTGGTGTCACCTAGTACTGGGGAGAACGTCGAGATGTACTGCCATTCTTAGTATCGTTGTGATTACGAGGGTCTGAGGTAGATGTATTTATGAGGTCTCTAGTTGTGTGTTCACGGATGTGATACATTGGAGAGTAGTATTACCGCTAGGAGTTGAGTAATGGATTTAACTCCGTGTATTCATGGACCCGATTGCATAACCAAAGATTTTGGGAGTTCTTAGCTGGGAATTCTAGTAGTTACCTAGGACCATCTTGATGAACGATGATTTATACATTTGTTCCGAGCAACTCTTATTTGAATACCTTGTTGTGTTATTCAAGTGGCTTGATGATCCAATGATGTTATCACGATCCTACAGAAGGCGTTCTTACTAATTTTCAGTTTGAATGCAATTGATGATATCCACGTTGAAATTTTCAAGCCATTTGATTCAGCTTATTTCAATCATCTTTGTCAATAGTGTACATATCTTCATGTCCATCTTCAGGATGGTTCCATAAACTCGTGGGAACCCGGGTCGTCAGGGGGAGCGGTCTAACCCTCCACCACCCCCACCACCTCCACCTCTGAGGGCATGGAAGCGGTGATGGCCCAAACCAATGCGAAAACCTAGATGTTGGTCAAATTTTTGCAAGGTTTTCAGAATCAGGATCATCACGACCATCAAGGGAATTTCAATAATCACCTGCACTTTGCAACTCTAAACCAGTTCCTCACAAACCAACCCAAGTCCTTCACTGGTTGTGATCAGCCTCTTGATGCAGACGAGTGCAGCAATGTCAGTCCTGAGGACTATGCCAAGTTTGCGAATTTCCAGCTCAAGGGTCAGGCAGCAGATTGGTGGCAGCACTGTAAGGATTCCAGAGGTGGTCGTGCCGTAACTTTAGAGCTCATCATATCTCGACGAGTTTTGTTAAAGATATGCATGAGAAGTTTAGGAACTTGAAGCAGGGAAACTCGTCTATTTATCAGTATAACATTGAGTTTTAGAATCTCGCTCGCTATGCCAAACAAGATGTTCCTGATGACAATTGCCAGATTTATCAGTTTAGAGGTGGCCTTAGGGAAGACCTTCATCTTGCTATCGTCCTTCATGAGCCTTGTGAGTTTGATTAGTTTTATAACATGGTTCTAAAGTATGAACGAGTCCAGCTCAAGGTGGAGAATTCAAGGAAGCGGTTCAGAGACTCTCGCCCTTCCTCGTCCAGCTCTCAGGTTGTTCATAAGCAGCAGAAGTGTTGGCTTCCGCCTCCACCTCTGTTTCATCCTCCTCAGCAGCAGGATCAACATGGTGGTCGTGGTCCTTCCCACCCACCCGATCCAGGATTTCACCAGAGGTCTTAGGCTCCCAAGTCAGCAAATGCTCCTCCTCCAGGAAACTTCCGTCTGCTCTCAAAGGTTATGTGTCATATGTGTAGTCACAAGGGACACTACTCAAACAAGTGCACCAACTAGCTGCGTCTTCCACCTCCTCCTCAAGTCAGACCTTCAAGCAATGCTATGGTGAAGCACAAACCCAAGTCAGCAAGAGTGAACATGGTCATTGCAGCGCAAGCAGAGCAGTCTTCTAAAGTGATATTGGGTAACCTCTTGGTTAATTCAATTCTTGCGGAAGTATTGTTTGAAACTGGTGCATCGCATACATTCATGTATAGACCATTTAGATCCAAGCATAATTTTCATGTGGTGGAGTTGCCTAGACCATTGTCAGTTGCCTCTCCAGGAAAATTCATGCATGCAAGCATGGAAGTCCCGGATGTTTCTACCAAGATGGAAAATATTCTTTTCTAGCCTCTCCAATTGTTCTCGACAATTCTGATATTGATCTAATTCTTGGCATGGATTTTCTTGGGATGAACAAGGCTTATGTAGATTGTGCAGCAAAAGAAGTCAAACTGACTCATCCTTCTCATACCATTTCTGTAGCGACCCGACCTGAAAGGTCGAATCTCCGGTGTTTCCGTACGATCCCAAGATCATGCTGGTACACACACGGTACATCAATGTATATATCAAAGGGGAAATCACACAGCATTATATTAATCGAAATCTCATATCGAGTCCTTTATTACAATAAATATTACAATAAAGTGGCTGAAGGCCAACTCATGAGAATAATTAAGTCTTGCGGCAGCGTCGAAGGTAGATGAGTCCATCTGACTCCAAGGGCATCTCACCGAGCGTAGAACGTGTCCTCACTCCTGGTCGGAAAAGTACTCTGCAACATGATACGTTGTAGCCGTGTAGGTCAGCATATGAATATGTTGGCAAAGTCACAAGAGAGGGGTGAAAAGATAATCATCTAGTCTACATGCTTATATGGCAGGTGGGGTGGTAAGTTTTTGCGTAAAGCTAATTTTTCCTACATCAAGAGAGGGGTAAGCAAAAATTATTACTAAGTTGGTTGATTAATGAGATGGTTCCACCAACCAATTCTCATACCCAAGTTATTAATACCCACATCATCATATTACTTTTGTTGAGAATTCCGAATGTTTCAGTTCCTTTGGCTCAAGTCGTCCATGACCGTGGACACGGCTAATCGATTAGGTTTGAGTACTCTGCAGAGCTTTGCACACGTTCCCCACAAGATTTTGTCGCCTCCGTTTGATTTCTCGCACTTCAGGGTGTTTGAGAAACGGATGACCAAAACATGGTCTTCCAAAGGGTTTCCCTGCGACTCTGTCGGTGCCCATCCTTTCCTACCGTTCTTCTACATCTCGTAGCACCGCCTGTCCAGGGTCACCACGATATCCAACCAAGCTAGAGCCCATAATGACTTGTGGCTGTGCAGGTAAGCCTTGGGTCTTGAAGCACCCATCCATCTCTTTGTGCCTGGGTGGATCTTTCCGTGTGAATACTGGCCATCTCCATCATCACCTAGGCAAATCCACTGGTTTCTCCAGGGTGCCGTTCAACCATCATCCACCCAGAGGTATGTTGAAAACTCGGAGTCTTGAAATCTTGATCATTATGTAGGTCTTGAAATTATTAACTCTCTCAACTCTCATGAATCACACAACCAACCCCGTCTACTCATAGCATAGCAAAAAGTAAAACAACATTTCCCGGGGCCAATGTGTCAAGGGTTGAGAGGGGTTCCTACCACATGATACTACTACAATGTAACCAAGTTTCCAACTAACCTATCTTGCATGCAATTGGGGAAGATGGTAGAACTAATGCATATAAAACATGGGTAAACATGATCAAAGTGACTTGCCTGATTGATGATCTTCGTACGTGAGTGACTCTAAGTAACAAGCTTCGCACTCCGGATAATCTAACGAAGCAAACAAGAGCACTCAATAAGCATACAACAAAATATTACAACTTACAAACATCAACCATGAACTAGTACACAATCAAGACAAAACAATGCACAATTCACAAGCAAGAAAACACTCAAATTTTTGTTTTCAAAAAAAATTATGGATAAAAAATTACTAACATAATGAAACTATTTGTATTAACCAAAACAATAGTTGACAGCACGAAAACAATAAAATATTTTATTAATAAACAGAATAAAACCAAATTAAGTTTGTTGGGAAAACTTTAGTAAAGTTTTTAAAAGTTTTGATAAACACTGTATGAAACAACTATAGTTTTACTAACAAAAGAGCAAAACAAAACTTATTATTTATTAACAAACATGTTCTTAACAAAAAAGAATTTACAATTAAACTTGTCATAGAAAACAGAATTAAATTATATAAAACTTTGTTGAAAGAAAAACTATCACTAACTAGTTGTTTTAGTCAAATTAAACCTATTTGAAAAGGGGTTGAGATTCCTATGTTAACAAAGAAATAAAACTAAACAATTTTATATTTTTATTAACAGTACGTAAAACACTAAATGTTCAAGTAACAGAACCTACTAAATCAAATTAAAACTAAATCTAATTGAAACTAACTAAAACTAAGTAAATAAAACTATACTAACTAATAGGCAGAATCTGTTTATAGCTAGAACACTAATCAAAATCATCCTAAAAAACCTCAAACTAAGCAATAAGATAGTCCTAACTAATACCAAGCAGTAGCAAGAAGATTCATATCAAAATCTATTTTCAAACTCTAGTTATTCAGATTTGAATGTTTTGAGGAAATTTGATTCAATTCCAATTTTATAGTTCAAATTTGAAATTTAAAGGTACAGGGTGATACTACATGAAAAATGTGAGCTATTGCAAAAAGAATCAACTCAAAACATTAAACAGATTAAAAGTTATAGCTAAAACAAATTTGAAAAGTTTGTGTTAACTAAAAAAACAGAAAAAAAACAGAAAACTACCGGACGGCCAGGGGCTACGTGGCAGCCTGCGAGTGGCTAAGGGGTGTGTGCGAGCGGGCTTACGGGCGGTCAAACGAACCTAAAAGGATACCGGTTCGCGAATAGAAACGATCTAATCTGGATCGCCAGATCCAGATCGAACGGGTGGGGTGCTCACAGAGGATGAGGTCGCCACGAGGGGATCTCCGGCGGGTTTCCGAGACGGCGAGGTCGTCTGCGAGGGGCTCCAGTGGTCGACGGAGGTGTTGAAGGTGTCCGGGCAACTGTGGTTGACGTCGAGCGTCGAATGGTGGGATCGGAGGGGCAAGGGGGAGAGTGGAGCGACGGGCACGAGCGATGGGGTGTTCGGTGGTCTGAGTAACTCCGGCGAGCTCTCCTACGACGGTCTGGCGACGGGAGAGACGGGGTCGGGGTGGAAATGGAGCGCGGAGGAGGGGCTCTATTTATAGAGTGCTCGGGTGTGTGCGGGGAGGAGAGAGGAGGGAGATCCGGGGAGGGAAGAAACTTCCGGCGAGGGTGGCGCGTGCGGGAGGAAGAAGGCGACCGCGCGGGCGTTACAGGCGGTCGGGGTGGGACCTGGTGTCAGAGAGAGGGAGAGTGGTTACTGCGCGTCGGTCGACCGGCTGGAAATCAATTCGCTAATAAATGCCCGTGGGCCGGCCCGTTTAATTATAAAACCGTTACTGTTTTTATTAACCACAGCAGTAAAACGTCTTTAAAAGCATTCAAAACATTTCTAAATATAGGAGTATTATATATCAAAATTAACAGAATAATAAATGATTTTTATTGAACATTTGTATTCTGTCATTTGAATAATTTGAAAAAATAAATATTTTTAGAAATTGCCTAATTGTTTTTAAATCCTTTTTGCAAAATATTTTCAAAATAACTCCTGGTTGTTTTTGTTCAAAGAAATCACCAATTAGGTCCTGGTGTGGAGTGTCATGTTACTCCCCTCTTATTTTGAACATTTTACCAAGATTTACAAATAGGTGAAAGCAACACATTGAAAGTAGAAAGGGCTTTCAGAAATTCAGAGAAGGCATTTTAACAATACATGTATTCAAGCAATGATGATGATAGATGCATAGCTATATATCATAACATTCCAAAATGGAATTTTGGGATGTTACACGATTCATCTCTTTTCTCTCAATGAGCAGGGTGTAATTTCAGCCATATATCAAATTCCGTTGTTTGCGAGTTTGAAGATGTCATTCCAGAAGAATTGCCAGGAATGCCTCCTCACTGGCCAGTAGAGTTTGTAATTGAACTCGAGCTAGGAATGGAACTGGTATGCAAGCGTCCTTATAAGCTTGTCCCCAAGGAGCTTAAAGAATTGAAGAAGGAGCTAGATGAACAAGAGCGTCTAGGTTTTATATGACCAAGTTCTTCACCGTGCGGTTGTGGTGTTCTATTTGTCAATAGGAAGTATGCCACGGAACGACTTTGTGTCGATTACTGCCCATTGAATAAAAAGACAATCAAGAACAAGTACCCACTTCACAACATTAATGAGTTGTTTGAGCAATTGAAATGGGCCATTGTTTTCTCAAAGTTAGATATTTGAATGGGCTATCATCAGATCCGCATCCGTGAAGAAGATATTCCAAAGACTGCTTTCAGGGTGAGTTTTGGCTCTTATGTGTACATCATCATGTCCTTTGGTCTCGCAAATGCACCTCCGACTTTATCCAGAGTGATGAACTTCATCTTGTCTCTCTATATAAATGAGTTCGTCTTTCCGTATTGGATGACATTCTAGTCTTCTCGGAGACCGAAGAAGAGCATGCAGAGCATCTTCGGCTTGTGCTTGGCAAGTTAAGAGAGCATCGGTTCTATGATAAGTTCTTGAAGTTTGAATTTTGTCTCAATTAAGTGGTGTACCTTGGGCATATCATCTTTGCCAAGGGCATCAAGGTGTATCCTCAGAAAGTTGAGGTCATCGTGAAGTGGGGTCCTCCTCAGAATGCCAAGCAGCTTTGGAGCTTCCTCGGGATTGCAAGCTATTGTAGAAGATTCATGGAAACTTCTCACAAATTTCTAAGCCTGTGTATAATCTCCTCCAGAAGAGTGTCAAATATGTGTGGACTCCTTGGTGTGATGTGGTGTTCAATACACTCAAGGAAAATCTGATTTCAGCTCTAGTTCTCACTCCGCCCGATGAATCCAAACCTTTCCAAGTGTTTTGTGATGCTTCCCTCCAAGGTCTTGGTGGTGTTATCATGCAAGATAAGAAATTGGTAGCTTATACCTCGTGTCAACTGAAGCCAAGCGAGAAGAACTACCCCACTCATGATCTTGAGTTGGCGGCAGTTGTTCATGCTCTAATCACCTAGAGACATCTATTGTTGGGAAGACTAGTTGAGGTCTTAACTGACCACAAGAGCGTGAAGTACATTTTTACTCAACTGAATCTGAATCTTTGACGAACACGTTGGGTGGAAATGATCCAGCAGTATAATCTGAGCATTGAGTATACTCCGAGTAAAGCAAATGTAATTGCAGACGCTTTAATAAGAAAGGCATACTGGAAAAGTCTTATCCTCAAGCCTCTCCAACCTGAGCTTTCTGAAGATTTCCGCAAGCTCAATCTCCAATTAGTTCCTCAAGGATTTCATGCTAAAATTCAAGTCTCTCTAATGTTGGAAAACCAGATTCGCCAAGCTCAGCTTCTCGATGACATGGTGAAGAAAGTGAAGATAGGTGTGACCAAGAGCACTCTGAAGTATTAGTGCTTCCATGTTGATGACAAGGACACCTTGTTTTTTGAGGATCTTATAGTGGTTCCAAAAGGGGAGCTCGGGAAAGTTATCATGGATGAAGCACATAATTCTCTCCTCTCATCCTGGTGGTTCCAAGATGTATCAAGATATCAACAAACTTTTTGGTGGACTCGTACGAAACGTTTGATTGCTTAGTTCGTGAATGAGTATGATGTTTGTCGCAGACAGAAGATAGAACATCAATGTCCAGCAGCTCTCCTCCAGCCTTTGCCTATCCTAGAGTGGATATTCAATCATGTTCACATGGACTTTGTCACTGGGTTTCCAAATCCAAGCGAGCTAATGATGCCATCTTTGTGGTCATCGGCAAGCTCACCAAAGTTGCCCACTTCCTTCCGGTCACAGAATCTATCTCGCCAGCTTAGTTGGCAGAGTTTTACACATCAAGGATAGCTTTTTCACGGTATTCCTCAACTTATATCTTGAGATCGTGGAAGCATATTCACTTCCAAGTTCTGGGATTCCTTCCAAACTACAATGGGTACCAAGAACCGTTTCAGTACAACTTTCCATCCTCAGACTAGTGTTCAAGTTGATAGAGTCAATCAAATACTTCAACATATGCTCAAAGTTCGTGTGATTTCTTTTGGCATGGTGTGGGAAGACTGCCTCCGGTTTGCCGAGTTCTCATACAACAACAATTTCCAATCATGTTCGGGCAAGGCCCCATTCGAGATTTTCTATGGCAAGAAATGCCGCATCCCGCTAAATTGGCCTGAAACTGGTGAGAGTCAAATCCTTGGTAATGACATGATCACTGAAGCAAAAGAAATGTGTCATGTCACTCATGAAAATCTCAAAGCAACTCAATTCCGTTAGAAGAGCTATTATGTTAGCAAGCATCATGACATGAACTTTCAGGTCGATGACTTTATCTATCTCCGAGTGTCTCCCATGAGGCACTCAGCACTTTGGCATCAAAGGAAAGATTGCTCCACGCTTTGTGGGTCCATTCAAGATTGTGGGAAAGAGAGGAAATCTTGCATACCAACTCGAGCTTCCTTCCAATTTCTCAAATGTGCATGATGTATTTCATGTCTCTCGGCTCAGGAAGTGTTTCATAACTCCCGAGCGCACTATTGACCTCCAAGACATTGATCTCGAAGCAAAACTATCCTATCATGAGCATCTAGTTGCTATCCTTGAAAGCCTGAGTGAAAGACTCACAAAAAGTCTATCAAGTTTCTGAAGGTGAAGTGGTCACATCACTTTGACAAAGAAGCCACTTGGGAACGTGAGGACCTCCTCTGTTTTGAATTTCCCGAATTGTTCCATTCCTAGATCTCGGGCGAGATCCTCTTTGTCAGTGCATGGATGCTCATGATCACCTATGGGATTAGAAACCCCTTGTGGTTTGGTAGGGGGTCACATTGCACGAAGAGCAGAGAGCATGCGATGATGCAATGATCAGGCACATGCATTTTACCCAGGTTTGGGCCACTGCTGAGCGTAAAACTCTACTCCTGCTTTTTGGTGGATTGATTGGGGGAACACGAAGAACACAGAGCACCTAGCCCCGGCAGAACTACTGCCGGGGAAGGAGCGGCTACGCGAGTATAAGTGTTCGGGGGTACCAATTGCCAACCTTGATCTAGGTTGCCTTGGGTCTCCTTTTGTAGTGCAAGGGGTAACCACAAAGGAAAAATAGACATTATCTATCGATTAGATAGCTAAGCAGAGTTATCATACCTAACTTTGGCATTTAGGACAAAATGCCATGATTACCTGCCTAGGTGGCGCTTGGGGGTGCATCCCGGCAAGATTTGGCCACCGGGTGGCCGGTCGTTTCTTAAGAACTTGACACACGGCAGGGCGGGTGTCGATCGAGCATAACTTCCCTTGAATGTGCCGCCACGTGCTTAGCGAGAGCTGATTAGCTGTCTGAGGGCTCGACACCGCATTGATAAGTGACTGGTGTAGAGATGCGGGGGAGCCACGGCTGGCTGGCTCATGCGTGCCAGGGAGTGGCCTGCTGGATCTTTAAGGAAGCGTGTGCGCCTTGGCCCCCGGCGACCATCATGGGTTTGCTTGGCACGTCGCATCCCAGTCTTGGGCTGGCATGTTGAGCTCGTTGGAGTCCTCTCTTCATTGCTGGTTGGGTTCTTTGCTTCTGCCGCCTATGCAGGTTGTGGCTACCAGACATTGGTGGCTGCCTGTCCGGACATGAGTAAGGGGAAAAGTGGACATCCCTGTTCGTTTACCCCGAGAGAAGCCCCGGGGCCTGAGCCATATATGTCGCTTGGCATGTTGGGTTAGGCCCAAACAGTGCATGGACACATGGGGAGGGGTCCTGCCCTTCCATCCACGTCCACTTTGCAAATTATCACGGGTTGTGGGGGGAATCAACTAGAGCCGTTGGAGAATAAAAAGAACTACCAGTAATAAAATAGCGATTTTCCGAAGAGGCGGAGAAGAGATAGCCCTTGCACGATTCCCCTGATAAAAAGGACAATGTGCAAGGGCTGCTCATTCGCATCCTTTTCCCCATCCTTCATCTTCCTCCTCTAGCCAAAAATCTGTTTTCACCACCACCCTTGTCCCCTGAGTGCCATCGAGCCATCTGTCGGCCTTAAAGGCTTCCAAGATGGGGCAAAAGAAGTCGGGAAACAAAGGGAAGCAGGTGGCCGCATCCATGGATCCGGTGGTTGAGGAACGGAGGAGGAAGGCGGAAGATCTTTAGAAGCGGTGGCAAAAATATGTGGTTATCTCTCCGTCGAGCTTGGATGGCAACACTCTGATCGAGAGTTACGCCTATATGTGGGGGCAGTCCACAAAGGGGCACGGAGTGCCTCAAGTTTTATCGGAGAACCCCAAGGAGAAGAAGCCTTCAGATTCGTACCACTACTTTTGTGCATACTTTTACTGTGGTCTAGCTCCTCCCTTTTTTGATTTCTTCTGCGCCATGATGGCAACATACGGATTCCACCTTTTGGATTTTATGTCCAGTGTGATGTCTTGCATGGAAATATTTTCCCATCTGTGCGAGAACTTTGTCGGAGTTGCCCCCAATGTGGACTTGTTCAAGCTCTTCTTCCTCCATCAGACTGAGGACAAATCCCACCGCTCCAGAAATATAAGATGGATCCCTCGTGACAAGAAAGAGTACCTTTACGGGAGTCCGTGTGGGAAATGGGAAGAATGGAGGGGCGACTGGTGTTGGATCAAGGATGACAAAGCCCGCGAGTTTTGCCGGGCGCGGACTGGATGTGTTACGCGCAACAACCGCTTGGCCGAACTGATAGCAAACTCCGCCTAACGCTGAATAGGATCATCCACCTCAAGGTTGTCGAACTGACTATAGAAAAGGTGCGAGCATATTTTCTTCGCCCCTGCATCGCTCCTTTGCAAAAGAGGGACTGGGTTGCTTGGGAGTTGATAACCCACAAGTATAGGGGATCGCAACAATTTTCAAGGGTAGAGTATTCAACCCAAATTTATTGATCCGACACAAGGGGATCCAAAGAGTATTCTCGAGTATTCGTAGATGAGTTGTCAATTCAACCACACCTGAAAGACTTAATATGTGCAGAAAGTATTTAGTAACAAAGTAGTATGGAAATAACGGTAACGATGGCAAAAGTGACTGTAGCAGTTTTGTAGTGATTGTAATAGTAGCAACAGAGAAGTAACTTAGCAGAGATCAATATGTGGAAATCTCGTAGGTAGTGGATCAATGATGGATAATTATGTCGGATGGCATGAAAACATAATAGGTTCAGAACTGAAATCATGGCACTCAGTCCCTAGTGACAAGCATTAAGCCTAGCAAAGTCATAGCAACATCAATCTCAGAACATAGTGGATACGAGGGATCAAACCCTATCAAAACTAATTTGATTACATGATAAATCTCATCCAACCCATCACCATCCAGCAAGCCTACAATGATATTACACATGAATGGTGGAGAGCTTCATGGAATTGGTGATGAAGGATGGCTCGTGATGATGATGGCGTCTATTTCCCCTCTCTGGAGCACAAAATGGACTCCAGATCTGGCCTCCCGAGGAAGAACAGGAGGTGGCGGCGGCTCCGTGTCGTGAAACGCGATGACCTCTTCTCCTTTATTTTTTTCTTTGCAAATAGGAATATATAGGAATGGAATTAAGGTCGGTGGAGCAGCAAAGGCCCCACAAGCCTGCTAGATATGGCCAGGGGTGGTCGTGCGTGGCAGGCTTGTCACCTGTGGGTGGCCCCCCTCTAGTTGTTTCTTTCTCCAGTATTTTTTATGAAATCCAAAAATATTCTCCATAAATTTTCAGGACAATCCAAGAACTTTTATTTCTACACAAAAATAAGACCAAGGCAATTCTGCTGACAACAGCGTCAATCCGGGTTAGTTCCATTCAACTCATGCAAATTAGAGTCCAAAACAAGGGCAAAAGAGTTTGGAAAAGTAGATACAATGGATACGTATCAACTCCCCGAAGCTTAGCCCATTCCTTGTCCTCAAGCAGTTCGGTTGATAAACTGAAAGTGATAAAGAAATTTTTTTACAAACTTTGTTTGATCTTGTTGTTGTAAATATGTCTAACTGTTGTTCAAATTTTCAGTAAAGGTCATGGACTAACCACGTTCACAATAACATTTAGGTCTCACATTTACTCATATCAATGACAGAATCAACTAGCGAGCAATAATAATAACTCTCGGATGACAACACTTTTATCAAAACAATCATGATACAATATGATGAAATGATATCTCGCTAGCCCTTTCTGAGACCGCAAAACATAAATGCAGAGCACCTCTAAAGAACAAGGACTGACTAGACATTGTAATTCACGGTGAAAGAGATCCAGTCATGCTCATACTCAATATCAATGAACAGCAAAGCATACAAATGACGGTGGTGCTCTCTAACTCGTGCCTTTTTATAAGAGGAGGATCACTCAACAATAAAGTAAATAGAAGGGCCCTTCGTAGAGGGAAGCATTGATTTATAGAGGTGCCAGAGCTCTAGTTTTTAAAATAGAGATGAGTAATGATTTTTGAGTGGTATGCTTTCATTGCTTACATAACAACCAAAAGGTTTTCAACATCTTCCATGCTAGATACATTATAGGAGGTTCCCAAACAGAATGATAAAGTTTTTACTACCCCTCCACCAATCAATCACACTCCACGGCGAGCCGAATCCATGGGTACCGTCCATACAAACACAATCCTGGGGGAGTTTTGTTTAATTATATTTTGCTTTTATTTCGAGCATGGAACTGGCATCCCGATTACCAGCCACTATCTCGTGAATGATAGTGAATCAACACATATCGTGAGAATAACCCACCTTGCATGGAAGATACTGACAGCCCTCAGTCGCCACATGAGCGATTTGGGCATACAAAACAGAATGTTTATTTGAAGGTTTAGAGTTTGTCACATGTATATTTACTTGGAACGACAGGTAAATATCACATATAGGTAGGTATGGTGGACTCATATGGAAGAACTTTGGGTTTGAGGGATTGGATGCACAAGCAGTATTCCCGCTTAGTACAAGTGAAGGCTAGCAAAAGACTGGGGACCGACCAACTAGAGAGCGACACAGCCATCAACATGCTTTGAGATTAACCAATATTGAATGCAATCATGAGTAGGATATAGATCACTATGAACATAAATATCGTAGAGGCTATGTTGATTTTGCTTCAACTACATGCATGAACATGTGCCAAGTTGAGCCACTTGAATCGTTCAGTGGAGGATACCATCCCATCATACTACATCACAACCATTTTAATATGCATGTTGGCACCAAGGAAAAACCATTATAAACTCTTAGCTAATTAAGCATGGAATGATTAACTATAATCTCTAGTTGTCATTGCAAATATGTTTCCCCATAATGAACTGAATTCGGAACGATGAGCTAATCATATTTAGAAAATCAAGATAGGCCGAGTTCATACCAGCTTTTCTCCATCTCAATCTTTTCATCAAATATCATCATTATTGCCTTTCACTTGCACGACCGAATGGTGTGGATAATAATAAGAGTGCACGTGCATTGGACTAAGCTGGAATCTGCAAACAATAACTCAAAGGCGAAGACAAGGTAATATGGGCTCTCTCATAGATAAACAAGAATGCATATGAGAGGCGCTCAACATTTTCATTGTGGTCTTCTCCTTACGACCCAAAGAAACAAAATTCAAAACTAGAACGAGAAAAACTATTTGCAGGGGAAAGCTCCCAACAAACAAAAGAAGAATGAACAATCTTTTTGGGTTTTCTTTTAATGCTACAACTAAGCAACTAGAAGATAAAGCTAGAACTATTTTTTTATTTTTCTCAAAGTTAATTAAACACACAAGAAGAAAATGAAACAAGGAAATAAACTACCATGGATAGTACAATGAAAGAGTATGAACACCGACTACTTAAGATGAGTGTGAGAACATGAATGTAAATTCGGTGAGAAATACATACTCCCTCAAGCTTAGGCTTTTGGCCTAAATTGGTCTAGGGCCATGGCTGGCCTGGGTAATATCCGAAGTCATAGTCAGGGTTGTACTGGGCTGCAGCAGCTATCCCCTGAACAATTGCAACATGAAGGCGAGATGCTTCCGCATTTCTCTCGTACTTGTTTGCCTCCTCTCCGGTTATAAAGTATCTATGTTTTTCCTGAAAATTAAAGAAGGCAGGAGCAGGAAGGGTAACATGGACAGCATGTTGTTTATCAAAAATTAGTCGGTACTGGAGGGATTGTTCGTTCCTTTCAAGAAACTGAAAGTGTACCAAAGCCTCATAATCAAGAAAATCAGGTGGTAACTCAATATCATTTCCCCGTATGGGTACTCCAAGATAATTAGCTACACGAGTGGCATAAATCCCACCAAATAAATCTCCATCCTTAGCATTATTATGCAACCTTCTAGCAATAATCGCTCCTAAGTTATATCGCCTTTCACCCATTACTGCACTCTAAAGAATACCAAGATCAGTTCCACAAAGGTGGCTATGCTCAGTTTTACCGTTAATACATCTACCTATGAATAGAGCAAAATAATGTATAGCAAGAAAGTGAATGCTCCCCATGGTACATGTGTAATGTTTCTAGTTTCTCCGACGATGATGCTAGCAAGAAAATCATTATATTAAATTTTGTGTGGATCACTATAGCTGCCCCATTGTGGAATTTTGCATGCATGATTAAAATCCTCTATGTCCAAAGTATATGATTTTTCATAAAATTCAAATAGGACGGAAGGTTTATTCCGATTGAACGAAAATTCAAACCTCTGCACGAAAGAATTCGTGAGTTGATAGTATTGCTTGCATTTGTCTGAAACGAATTCCTCAAGGCAAGCATTTCTTGTGTATGCGTAGAATTCTTCCTTGAAACCGGCATCACTCCTAAATTGATCCGATGGCCATTCACAAGGTAATACTTGTGCTTCCCTGAGTGGTTCAAGGTCGGGCTCACGTATCGCGAGTCTCGGGGCCTTCTTGCTTGAGGAACCCCCTTGAAACACCCTCCTCAACATTTTTCTTTTTCTGAAAAATTCTGAAATTTTTAGTGACCCAAAATAAAGGTGAACAAAACTCATAGCAACTACTCCCACAAGTGCCTAGAAGCTATATCATGCATCAAAACTACTTGGGACCATACAAATGTGACATGCAAGCTCAAGAACAAGGTCACCACAGCAGCAAAAAATTGCAATATATAAAGCACTAAAAAACAAATTGGACCATTGGAGGAGTCACATACCGAAGAACAATCTCCCAAAATAGTGTTGCGAATGAAGCTCTACACAAGGAGATCGAAAATGGTAGCAAAAATGATCTAGAACACAGGTTTGAGCAATGGTGGGATTTTTTCTGGAGGAAGATGAAGTGGATGGGTGCTGGAATAAGTGAAGGGGGGCCACATGGGACCCACAAGCCTGCTAAGCGCGGCCAAGGGGGTGGCCGCACCTTGTGGGCTTGTGACCCACTGGTGCAGCCCCATGTAGTGCGTTCAGTGCCAGATATTTTTAAATAGTCCAGAGAAAATCATACAACATTTGTAGGGCATTTGAAGAACTTTAATTTTTAGGTCATTTTTCGATTGCATGGAACACTAAAAAAACAGAAAAATAATAGCATTTTACTTAATTTAATCCAACTAACAGAAAGTAAAAGTTGGGTACAAAAAGTTTTGCTTTCTAAATTCAACAATCTCATGCTCATCAAACGGAATCTATCAATAAGGTTGATCAAGTCTTATTGACAAACTTCTTTTGAATAACATGAAACTGGAGAATTTTTGAATAACACTAAGTTACCTCAATGGGGATATGCATGTCCCCAACAATAAGTATATCATATATGTTCTTAAAAGTAGGAAGAGGAAATTCAAAGTCTCCAATAATAATCATTGGAATTTTTTCAATGGAGTTGATACTATGAACTTGAGGTTGTTTCTTCGGAAAGTGTACCGTATGCTCATTACCATAATATGAAAAGTGACACTGCCCTTGTTGCAATCAATAACAGCCCTTGCAGTATTCAAAAAGGGTCTACCAAGGATAATCAACATATTGTCGTCCTCGGGAATATCAAGAATAACAAAGTCCGCTAAGATAGTAGCATTTGCAACTATGACAGGTACATCCTCACAAATATCGATAGGTAGAGCAGTTGATTTATCAGCCATTTGCAAAGAGATTTCAGTAGGTGTCAACTTATTCAAATCAAGTCTACGATATAAAGATAAAGGCATAACACTAACACCAGCTCCCAAATCACATAAAGCAGTTTTAACATAATTCCCTTTAATAGAGCATGGTATAGTTGGTATTCGTGGATCTCCTAGTTTCTTTGGTACTCCACCCTTAAAAGTATAATTAGCAAACATAGTGGAAATTTCAGCTTCCGATATCTTCCTTTTATTAGTCACAATATCTTTCATATACTTAGCATAAGGAGACATTTTTAGAATATCAGTCAAGCGCATACGCAAAAACACAGGTCTAAGCATTTCAACAAAGCGCTCAAAATGTTCATCATCCTTTTTCTTGTATGGTTTAGGAGGAAAGGGCATGGGTTTCTGAACCCATCGTTCTCTTTATTTACCATGCTTCCTAGCAATAAAATCTCTTTCGTCTTATCTTTTATTCTTAGGTTGTGGGTTATTAAGATAAACAATAGGTTTAGTATCCATATCATTATCATTACTAGGTTGAGAATCAACATAAACATCATCATTAATATTATCACTAGGCTCATGTTCATCACTAGATTGTGTCTCAGCATCAGAAATAGAAATATCATTTGGGTCTTCAGGTGTATCTATAATAGGTTCACTAGCAGCATGCAAAGTTCTATCATCATCCTTGTTCATCTTATTACTGGAACGACTAGGTGCATCAATATTACTCCTTTGAGAATCTTCCTCAATTCTCTTAGGGTGGCCCTCAGGATACAAAGGATCCTGAGTCATTCTTCCACCTCTAGTCACAACTTTAACAGAATGATCATTGTTCTTACTATTCATCTCATTAAGCAAATCATTTTGTGCCTTAAGTACTTGTTCTACTTGAGTAGTTACCATGCAAGCATGTTTACTAATCAGTTTAAGATCATTGATAGTTCTACTCATATAATCACCTAAGTGATTAAGCATGAAAGCATTATGTTTAAATTGTCTACTAACATAAGCATTAAAACATTTCTCACTTAAGAACAAAACTATCAAAGTCATCCAAGCATTGGCTAGCAGACTTACTATAAGGAATATCACTTTCATCGAATCTACAAAGAGAATTTACCTCTACTAGCTATGTCGGGTTATCAAGACCATGTATTTCTTCAATAGATGGTAGATTCTTAACATCTTCAGCTCTAATGCCTTTTTCTTTCATAGATTTCTTTGCCTCTTGCATATCTTTAGGACTTATAAATAGAATAACTCTTTTCTTTGGAGTTCTCTTTGGAGGTGGTTTGGGAATAGTCCACTCATTATCATTGCTAAATATATTATTCAATAGTATTTCAGCTTGTTCAATAGTTCGTTCCCTGAAAACACAACCAGCACATCTATCTAGGTTGTCCTTAAAAGCATTAGTTAGTCCATTATAAAAGATATCAAGTATTTCATTTTTCTTGAGAGGATGGTAAGGCAAAGCATTGTGTAATTGGAGAAGCCTCCCCCAAGCTTGTGGTTGAATCTCTTCTTCAATTTGCACAAGGTTAAATATATCCTGCAAGGCAGCTTGTTTCTTATTGCAGGAAAATATTTTTCAAAAAAGTGATATATCATATCCTGGGGACTACGCACACAACTAGGAATTAAACCATATTTTAGCATCACCCTTTAGCGAGAAAGGAAACAACTTAAGGCTGTAGTAATGACAAAAAAAATTCCTCGTGAGTAAATAGGGTGGTTATATCATTCAATTTAGTGAGATGTGCCAAAACAGTTTCAGATTCATAGCCATGGAAAGGATCAGATTCAACCAAAGTAATTAACTCAGGATCAACAGAGAATTCATAATCCTTATCAGTAACAAAGATAGGTGAAGTAGGAAGCTTAGGATCATATTTCATTCTAGCGTTCAAAGATTTTCTTTCCACTTGCATAGTAATTTCTTAGGATCATGTCTATCCTTATAAGAGGGAAAGTCCCAAGCTACCTCTCCTTCCATAACATAACCCTCGAGAATATTAGGCAATTCATATCTAGGAGAGCTAGGTCTAGTAGGTGTCTCATAGTGTTCAGTTTCAATAATTTCATCGGTTTCAGAAGTATCATAATTTTCAGCATTGACTCTAGCAATTTGTTCATCAAGAAATTCACCCAGTGGCACGGTATTATTAATCAAAGTATCATCATAAGCATCATGCATAGCAGAAATGGCATCATCAATTACTTGTGACATATGAGAATTACTAGCAGGTAGTGGTGTCGCAAACTTACTCATAACAGAAGGTGAACCAAGTGCAGAGCTAGATGATCATTCCTTACCTCCCCTTGTAGTAGAGGAATAGATCTTGTTTTTTGGATCTTTTAGATTCTTCATAGTGATCAACAGATATAAATCCCAAGTGACTCATAGAATAGAGCTATGCCCCCCCAACAATGACACCAGAAAAAGGTCTTGATAACCCACAAGTATAGGGAATCACAACAGTTTTCAAGGGTAGAGTATTCAACCCAAATTTATTGATTCGACACAAGGGGAGCCAAAGAATATTCTTGAGTATTCGCAGGTGAGTTGTCAGTTCAACACCTGAAAGACTTAATATCTGCAGCAAAGTATTTAGTAGCAAAGTAGTATGGAAGTAATTAACGGCAATGATGGCAAAAGTGACAGTAGTAGTTTTGTAATGATTGTAATAGTAGCAACGGAGAAGTAACTTAGCAGATATCAATATGTGGAAAGCTCGTAGGCAATGGATCAGTGATGGATAATTATGTCGGATGGCATTCATCATGCAACAGTTATAACATAAGGTGACACAGAACTAGCTCCAATTCATCGATGTATTGTAGCCATGTATTCCATATTTAGTCATACGTGCTTATGGAAAAGAACTTGCATGACATCTTTTTTCCTACCCTCCCGTGGCAGCGGGGTCCTAATGGAAACTAAGGGATATTAAGGCCGCCTTTTAATAAAGAACCGGACCAAAGCATTAGCACTTAGTGAATACATGAACTCCTCAAACTACGGTAATCACCGGAAAGAATCCAAGTTATTGTCACCCTGGGGGATGTGGATCATAACTCGTAATAGGTGTCTACAACTTGCAAGATAGGATCAAGAACACATATATATGTATGAAAACACAATAGGTTCAGAACTGAAATCATGGCACTCGGGCCCTAGTGACAAGCATTGAGCATAGCAAAGTCATACCAACATCAATCTCAGAACATCGGGGATACTAGGGATCAAACCCTATCAAAACTAACTTGATTACATGATAAATCTCATCTAACCCATCACCATCCAGCAAGCCTACGATGATATTACTCACGAACGGCGGAGAGCATCATGGAATTGGCGATGAAGGATGGTTGGTGATGATGATGGCGTCGATTTCCCCTCTTTGAAGCCTAAAACAGACTCCAGATCTGTCCTCTCGAGGAAGAACAGGAGGTGGCGGCGGCTCCATATCGTGAAACGCGATGAACTCTTCTCCTTTATTTTTTCTCCGTGAATAGGAATATATAGGAGTGGAATTGAGGTCGGTGGAGCAGCAGGGGCCCCACAAGTCTGCTACCCTGGCCGCGCCTGGCAGGTGTGTCACCTGTTGTTGGCCCCCCTCCAGTTGATTTTCTCCATAAATTTTCAGGTCAATCCGAGAACTTTTATTTCTTTACAAAAATAACACCGAGGCAATTCTGCTGAAAACAACGTCAGTCCGGGTTAGTTCCATTCAAATCATGCAAATTAGCGTCCAAAAAAGGGCAAAAGAGTTTGGAAAAGTAGATATGATGGAGATGTATCAGGAGTTCAATGGCCCCGATGATTGGATGGACCTATATCCCGGCCCTGGCAACAACTTGACAGCCTACGGCCATGGCTGGTTCTACGATCATTTGTTTGGCCATTTCGGGACACACTGCCTGCCGGAAAAGGTTATCCCGCTGCATCACAGTTCTTCTAGGAATTAGGTTCTCCAATGGATGCCGGAATGTGATGATGTCGGTGTTAAGTCTGGCTCGGAGCTACCCACCCTGGAAAATGAGTTGGAGTGGATCTCTCCCTTGGAGGAGAGGGTTGCCAAACCAGAGGATAACCTGACCGCACCAACAAGGGAGGCAAAGAGGGCCGTTATTTCCGGCCGAATTGCGGACGATAAGGCCATCAGGTCTGCAAAGGGAGAAGCTTCCGGGGGAGAAGAGGGGCCTAGGGATGATGGCTCTTCTGATGAGGAGGGCGAAAATCTTGTTCTCGAGGAGACTGCCGGACTAGAGCTTGTCGAAGCAAGCAGTTCCCAATCTGCAGCAACAGAGGCCCAGATGGAGGGCGAGGCGGAAGGGGTGAAGGGCCCGTAGGTGGTGGACGAGGGGCTCGAAGAGGGTCCCCAAGCTCCATAGTCGCGTCTGCCTCCGTCTATGCACTAACCGGGAGTCAACAGCCCCCGCGTCTTCGGGAAGTTCTCCAAAGGTGAAGAGGACGGCCGCCAAGGGCGGTGGGCACGAAGTAGCATGTTGCCAATTCTTCTCGCCTTGCCCAGACCAAGTCATCCCCCACCAAGTGACGGAAAGTGCATGGGGTGGCTCCCAGCCCCCCATGTAGTCCAACTTCTCTGCCACGTTCGCCCTTGCCGGCAATCCTAGCCTCTTCGTCGAGCTCCGCCCCTCCAACTTTAGAGAGGAGCCGAGCGACTCAACCGCCCGCATCGTATCCCTGTACTTAAGACACAGTAGGTATCTCGTATTTGGGATGAACTCTCTTTATATTATCATTTGTTGAACTGATGTTTCTATGTAATCGTACATTATGGCCTTCGTTTCCCTCCTGGCGTTCATACGATATTCACCATTGCGTGTTTCTAGTTACCCACCAATGACGTGCTACCATGAATTGCTTTGAGGAACAGGTCCTTAGCTTTCTGCTGGCAAGGGCACGTTGCTGGCGGGATTATCTCTGGCAGTGTTGATGCTGCCGCATGTTTTGTTGAGCAGGCTCGAAACAAAACACAGGCGTGAATGAACACTGTAAGGCTCAGTCACATGCAAGGTTCAGTGTACGAAACCTTTTGGTTTGACGAGAGGGCATATAAATGCATGTCTTAATGGAAATTGGCTGTTAATTCAACTTAGCTCTATTTTTTGCCTTGGTCTTCCATGTCATCCAGGTGTCTTGTTTCTCTCGTGCCCCCTATGGCATGCGCACAAGCGTGTGCTCACCAGAGCCCTGGAAGAGAAGGGACGTAGAGAAAGGAAAAATGGGGACGCTTGAAGATCCGTTAGTTGTACATATGGCCCGTGGTAAGAGCCTGTCAGGTCAATGCGATATTAATGATTAATTAGGTTATAGAAGAAGAGAGGAGGTGGGATCGGCCATCTCTTCTCTCCCCTGTTTTTTGGTCCCAACGGTCTTGTGGCGTCCTGCGAGGGGTGTTCGGGAACTTGCCGCAGTTAGTCTGTCAGGGGCATCTATCAATGGATATACTCTAGCACTTGGCTCAGGATTCCTCCCTTCGCAGGACGAATGCAGGACCGAACCCCATGTGAACTTATCTACACTGAGGACGTCATCGCCTGCACAGAGCTAACTATACGCGGGGGGAGGAGGAGGAAGAAAGATACAACAGGGTACCTCTTTCTCTCCTTGACCTGCTACATTGCGTCATATCCCCTACGGTCGAGCGGACCTATGTTGATCATGGTGTCTTCCCCACTTGCGGCCACCGCAGCGCCTGCCGTGCTCACGGATGCACGTGAGGGAGTCCTCAAAATGGAAAGATGCGCGGCCGCGCTGGACTTCTTCTTCGGAGCCATTGTTGACGAAGATGATGAGGGACATCAATAGGTCGTTCATGAACTCGGTTTCACGCAAATGATGGATGCCCCCTACCTGGCGCACCAAAGATGTCGGGGCATGGATGCTCACGATCACCTATGGGATCAGAAATTCCTTGTGGTTCGACAGGGGGTCACATTGCACGAAGAGTGGAGAGCATGAGACAGCACAATGATCAGGACACATGCACTTTTCGAAGATTCGGGCCACTACTAAGCGTAAAACCCTACTTCTGGTTTTTGGTGGATTGATTGGGGGAACACGAAGAACACAGAGCACCTAGCCCCAGGAAGAACTACTACCGGGGAAGGAGCGGCTACACGAGTACAAGTGTTCGGGGGTAACAATTGCCAACCTTGAGCTAGGTTGCCTTGGGCCTCCTTTTATAGTGCAAGGGGTCACCACAATGGCAAAACAGACATTATCTATCGATTAGATTACTAGGCAGAGCTATCATACCTAACTCTTGCATTTAGGACAAAATGCCATGATTACTTGCCTAGGTGGTGCTTGGGGTGCATCCCCGGCAAGCTCTAGCCACCGCTTGGCCGGTCGTTGCTTAAGAACTTGATACGTTATAGGGCGGTGTCGATAGAGCATAACTTCCCTTCAATGTGTTGCCATGTGCTTAGCGAGAGTTGATTAGCTGCCTAAGGTCTCAACTCTGCATCGATAAGTGATGGGCATAGCGATGTGGTGGAGCGGTGGCTGGTTGGCTCATGCCTGTCGGGGAGTGGTCTGCCGGATCTTCTAGGAAGCGTGTGTGCCTTGGCCCCGACGAGCATCACGGGTGTGCTTGGCGCATCGCGACCCAGGCTTGGGCTGCCGGGTTGAAATCGCTCGATTCTTGTCTTGATTGTTGGCGGGGTTCTTTGCTTGTACCTCTTGTGCAGTTTGTGGATGTCGGACGTTGGTGGCTGCCTGTCCGAGCACAAGTCAGGGGAAGAGTGTACATCCCTGTTCGTTTACCCCAACACTCTTGGAGTGGGGGAGAGTCGTAACAACCCAAGTTCAATCCTTCAATCCTTGTAATATAGGTCCATGTATGAACCTTCCTTGTATGCCATCATGTGGTTTAGATTATTAAAGTTTGCTTCATGACTTTCATTTTGCATCACGGCATCATGTCAACATTCAATTAGTTTACATCATGTTATGGTTGAGTGGAGGTGTGTGTTGTGGTGTTTATTGTGTTGCAACCCGAGTGCTATGTCCATGTATGAAACCCCCTTCTACAAATGCTTTTAGAAAGACCTCTATCTTTCCCTTGTATTCAAGTTTTATGAAGTGTGATGTTTTCCTTGCCCTAGTATAGTCAAATAAAAGTTGCATTGTTGCCTAATATTTAGTAGGGCATTTTAAAAATAGTATTTAGCCATGTGCTCCTTTCCCCCTTTTGTATTTGTGCTAAAACAGAGTCAAATGGTAATAAAAGTCATTTTATTTTTTCTCTTAAAAATGCCCAAACCAATCTTGTTAAATAGAGCATAATTTTGTGAGCGAATAACATATTTTCTTTCCCGCAAAACCCCCCTCTCTTTTCTCCGTGGTTTTTGCAATATGTGGGTATTAATAAAAAGGAAACCTTTTGCTTTCAGAGAGAGAGAGAGAGTCTAGTGTA
Organism: Hordeum marinum; assembly: GCA_022496015.1. Lineage (NCBI taxonomy): Eukaryota > Viridiplantae > Streptophyta > Magnoliopsida > Poales > Poaceae > Hordeum > Hordeum marinum. Next base: position 239,444,401 of record CM039677.1, read on the forward strand.
GTAGAGGCCCACCTTTGCTCCTGCTGATACCAACCTGGGCCTCCAGTCGATCTGGGCCATCTCGCCGAACGGCCACCTGCTCCCTCCTGACGGTGTGTTCCTCCTTCAGCAGAGAGAGGGTGTGCGCGTCATGAAGCTCCTCACGGATGCCGAGGAGTTTTTCAAAAGGAAAGGCTCTGGCTTTCCTGCTCTGGTTCTGCAGCTCTCTCATCCTAGCGCTTGTTGCCGTAGTCGTGCTCATTGAGTAGTCGCACGGCAGCCCAACAATGCTCGCTCGCTAGCCCGCAACGCCTCCGCCTAGCCGTGGCCTGAGCAGAGCCAAAGCTCGAGCTCAAGCGCCCCTGGCTCTTGACCTGCAGCCGCATTTTCCCAGTAAAGGATCTTTTTGTGGATCCCTGTCACAGCCCGAGACCGACGTTCCAGAAGATTCCAGAAGATTCCCCTTTTATTTCCATTCTCGTCATGTGTTCGTCTGGTTGTCGCATTCATCATTGCATCATTCACATCATCTGCATTGCATCATCTCCCGTTTACAAAAACTTGCATCCGTTCGTAGTTGCCGGTTCTCCCCGTTCTTGCCGTTGCCGTTCGAGACCAGCAACACACGCACGCACCCGCGGCATCGTTAAATAAAACCGTTTTTATGTGCACGCAAAATATTTCAGTTTGAGTTGAAACTTTTTGTGAGGTCTTGTTATAGCTTAGGCAGACCGCCCGTCGAATTTCGTTGCGATCCGAGTTCGTTAGATACCCCGTCGGTCACTCGTAGCAGTGCGGTTTTCGGTAATCGTCGGACGTTATCGGCACTTTAAAACCCTATGTCACGGGTCACCATTCTCTCTCTCTTCCCCACTTTGCCCCTCTGCACAGTCGATGTAGCCCCAACTCTCCGCTTCCGGACGTCGGACCGTCACCCGACAGTCCAAAAACGGACAGTGCCAGCTAACCCGTAGCCCGAACCTATATATAGCCCCTAACCCACATTGATCCGCGTGCCAAACCACAAACCCTAGCCAGCCCCTTCTCCCTCCTCCAGCCACCAAGCCTGCCCGAGCCCATCTGGGCCCGTTCGAGCCATCCGGGCCCGAATCTCCGTCCCGGAGCTCTCCCAGAGCTCCCCGAGCCTCCCAGAGCTCCCAGAGCTCCCCGAGCTCCGTTTTGGACATTCCATATATGAAACTTGCTTAGAATTTCATGATGTTTCATAATAACTTGTTGCATTCATGATTTGAGATAGTTGTGATTGTTTTCCCATGCATTTGCATTCATGGCATGTGCATCTTGTGTTGCTCATATCTTTTAGACCATAGCTCCGTTTGAGATGTTCTATATATGTAAATCGACTAGAACGATGTGTAGAATAACATGATGACATTTATTCTGCTGTTTAACAAATATAAAATATGTTTAGTTCAGATCTGGACCAAATTCATAATTAACATATGAGGTCATATCAGAAATGCTATAAGTTGTTTCCGACCTCATTTAAGATGCCTAGATAGCTAGTTTACTTATGCTTCACCTCTTGCCATGTTTAAAAAAATTTAATATTGTCGTGTACCTAACGGGAATAAACTAAATAATTCAAATGTGGAGTTTCGTCAATATGCAACTCGTTGCATATTGAGCTTCACTTTAATGTATAGAAGTGTTTGATGTGAATTGTCGTGCATTGCATTTTAAACTGGACATGCATCATATTTGTGTGTGCGTCGTGTCATGCATACGTTATGGTGTATCTTGTATTGATTGTTTGTTTCGGATTGCTTCTTCTCGATAGAGTTCCGAAAGCGTTCGAAGTGTGAGAATTTGTTCGACTTCATTGGTTCGTCTTCTTCATGGACTCGTTCTTCTTCCGAGCGGGATCTCAGGCAAGATGACACATTTCCCTGGATACCATTACTATCATTGCCATGCTAGATGTCTCGTTTTCTATCGTTATGTCGCGCTACCTACCACTTGTTTGTTAAGCCTCCCAACATTGCCATGGAAAGCCTCTAACCCTCCACCGACCCAGCAAACCTTTGTTTGGCTATTTTACCGCTTGCTCAGCCCTTCTTATAGCGTTGCTAGCTGTAGGTGCATTGCTTCCATGTGTCAACATGGAGATTCTTTTGTTATATCAGAATATTGCTGCTATTTAATTTAATGCACATATACACTTGGTAAAGGTGGAAGGCTTGGCCTTTGGCTCGGTGTTTTGTTCCACTCTTGCCGCCCTAGTTACTTGTGAACCGGTGTTATGTTCCATAATTGAGCGTTCCTAACATGCTCGGGGTTGTTATGGGCCCCCCCTTGATTTTCGGGTGAGAACAAAGCTTGTCTGGCAAGGCCCAACATTTGTACTACATTTGCCTAATAATTAATGAACATAAATAGGGGATTTTCAGGACCCCGTGGATAATTTAATCAACCCCTGGGCCAGTGCTCCGCATGAGTGTTGGTCCAAAATGTCAACAGCCGGTGGCCACCAGGAGCAACTCTGTGTTTGGCCTACCGAAAGTTTGGACAATCCGCTATGTCTTGAGAACGAGATACGCGGCTCCTATCGGGATCGTCGACATGTCGGGAGGCCTTGCTGGATTTGTTTTACCTTTCTCGAACGTCTTGAGTGAGGAATTCCGATTATTCTTCGGGCTATCTCGAGGTGTTGGATTTCCTTTGGAATTGCCTAGGATGATCACGAGATCCATGGTTGAGGTTATTCCCGCTGCGTGTGGTTAATTTGTGATGGATAAGTTGGAGCACCCCTGCAGGGTTAAATCTTTTCGAGAAGCCGTGCCTGCGGTTATGTGGCAATCTTGGATAATTTGTTTAACACCCGGTCATAGCAAACTTGAAGTAAACTCTAATAAAATACACCAACTGTGTGCATAACCGTGATTGTCTCGTCTCGTCAGTCTTTATCCGGAAGAGAATATGGTGGGGTTATGATTGACGTAAGTAGGTGTTTAGGATCAGTTAGTGATCATTACTAGTTCATGTCCGATATGCGTAGACCACCATACTTTACTTTCTGTACTCGTAAGTTAGCCACTCAAATGTATGCTTAGTCGCTTGCTGCAGCCTCACCACTTAACAATACCTTACCTATTAAGCTTTAATAGTCTTGATACCCTTGGAAATGAGATTGCTGAGTCCCTGTGGCTCACAGATTACTACAACAACAGTTGCAGGTACAGGTAATGTGATGATTTGACGTGAGCGCATTGCTTGATTTGACTTGGAGTTCATCTTCTTCTTCTTCTTCAATCCTGGATGGGTTCCAGGCGGCAGCCTGGGATAGCAAGGGTGGATGTCATTTTATCGTTTGATTTCGTCCGTAGTCGGACCCTGCTCTTATGTACGATGTTTGAGATGTTATTGTATTGATGTGACTCTGATGTAGCTTGTGGCGAGTGTAAGCCAATTCCATATACTCATCTCTTCTGTACATGTACTTGTAATGATATCCATTCTTGCAAACGCATCGAGATGCGCTTCTATCCCTGTCGAGGCCCTCATGCCCAATAAGGATAGGACTGCATCTTGGGCGTGACAAGTTGGTATCAGAGCCTATACCGACCTAGGAGCCCCCTTGATTGATCGAACCTCGCCAAGTCGAGTCTAGTTAAAAACTGTTTTGAGTCTAGTTATATCAGAGAGTAGGATTCTTTTTACTCCTCTTCTATGCTCTGGTGAGGTATTCGACTTAGGAATTTTTTTCTACTCCTCTTCTCGCTCAAAGGTTTTTTAGGATCACGCGGGTGTTTTGGAAACTATATGATGCCGATGTGACAGGGTTCTGTCTTGGTGCCTCCTGTCTGACTTGATTTCTTCCGGGGAGTCGAGCTCCAGGGAATGTTGGCACATCGTTATCATTTAGCTTCCTTAGTATCTCAGGACGGAGAATGTTCGAAATTGCTTCAATACTTATCGTGGTGAGATAAGGTGGGAGTCACCCAGTACTAGGGAGGCGTCCGGGGTACCACCATGGTTTAGTATCGTTGTGAGTTCGAGGATTCGAGATTAGATGAGTTTGTGGAATTTCTTGAATTATGGTGTGGAAGGTTGCGGATGCAGTTGCTGCTGATTGCCTAGGGCAGGTTCCTGATTCCACAACCCGAATCGCCTAAACAAGAAAGTTTCCAAAGTTCTTAGGTGGGAATTCAAGTAGTTACCTAGAATTATCTTTCCAACAAGTGCATAGTGGGTATGTATTTGTTCTTGCTTGTTTCATAAGCCTCATCCTTTGTTTTGGTTTGAATATGGTAATTCGAGTTGCTTCGATGTCAAGTGGTGAATTCATATCTTGCTAAGTAGTGTTCTCAAATTTCTGTGGGAATGCTAATTCTTTTGCCCAATCAAGCTGTCATATCAATTCTTTTCCTACCGGTGTGCTTCTCTTCAAGATATTCTATCTCATTTCTTTCCGGAGTTCGTTCCATCTATTCCAAGTTTCCCTTCTTTTTCCCGCCCTCCCTCCCTTTTATTCAATGATTAAATACCTCATCCAAGTGTCTTTCTATTCATGTAACGTTTCCACTATCTTTTCTTCTATCTTGTTTCCGGTGATTTCTTGTGGATATTCTCAAGAGTTTCATTCAAGATCTATCCTCATATTCCTTGTTCTCGTTGTTATTCTTCTCTGGTGATTCTTCATGAAGATGCTCAGTGCTCAAGTTATCATTCATTAGTATTCATCCTGTTTTCTTTTCCGGTGGATCCAATTCAAGTTCTTGGTGTTCATCATATCATTTCATTATCTATTTGCTCTCCCATGTTGGAATTCTTTATCAAGCCACTCTTGTTTATTCATCTATCTCGATTCTATCCAGAGTGTTAAAGATATCCCACAAGACATGCATTTTCTTTCTTATCCTTTCAAATTATTTTAAGGCTCTCATATCATCAAGTTCTTAATTTGTACCGGTGCAATATCTCTTCTAATCAATTGTTTCAACGGTGGTTTCTTTTCAGTGGGCCCATAACCCACAGGTGTTTTTCCCAGGATCCTACCTGACTCTTCTAATCTTTTCGGATATGCCCTCAAGTTCTTTTAAATATGGCGTCAGAATGATTTTCATCAGTCATATTCCTCTTCCAAGATCGCTTCTAAATCTTTTTCATTGTTGGCTCAACCTTTTCTTTATTCATTCTTCCGGAGTGGCTCAGTAATTCATGGTGTTATTGCTCGTCATCATTCTTAGCTTGAAGACCTGATGAGGACATCCCTACTAATGTTACACCCACCCCGACTGCTATACATACAGGACCAATTACTAGAGCTCGCGCACGTCAATTGAATTACCAGGTACTTTCGTTTCTTGGAAATCCTTCTAATATTCATGAACATATGATGCTGCCTAAATTAGATACTTTTGTTTTACTTATGAATCAAGGACCTATCATGGATAAGAAGGATGACCATTGGAGCGGGATCAAGCATGGAGGAGAAGGTGCGCGCGCGGGGAAGAACAATGGAGCTTCGAGTGATGATTTTCGCACATTGAAGCCACCATAATGGGAGTGGGAAGCTTTGGACGAAATATGCATGATGCCACTTTATAAAATTCGTCCATAGGCTAATATAGGTGCTGCGCCACCTTAATTTTGGGCCAGGCCCATGTAATTTCGAAATACCATATTATAGGCTGTTTTTAGAGTCCGTATGTATGGGGAAACTGACTTAGGGTCGGTTTCGGACCCCTCCTCCAAGGGGCCACGAAATTCCCTTCTATTCCCCCATATATACAGCCCTTAGGGCTTCGTTTTAGGTTTGGGTTTTGTTTAGATTACAAGTTCGCCATAGCAGCAACTTCGCGTTCTTCGTTTGTGTTCCACGACCAGACAAAGGCGTCACAGAACCCCACTTCATCAATAAAGCTTTCCTCTTATATTCGCAATATCCAGATTGCAATCTTAGTTTCTTGCTTGTTCTTCGTTTGCGTGCAGGAAATAGACCCTCGTGGTCAGGTTGATCGTGCTCCGGCGTGGTCAATAACCTCTCAGAGTTGGTTTAGCGATTGCTAAGGCGCGACGTCTCACACGTTCGTAGTCGGATCGTCAAAGTCTACTCCACCAAAAACGATAGCCACCATCTCATCGAAAGACAGGGACAACTTCGCCTCTATCAAGTGGTATCAGATTTCCAGGTTGCTCGGTGAGATTTTACCAGTTTTCGTAGTTTAGATCGCATCTGTTCTTCATACCTTTAGTCCACGAAAAAGCCACAAAAAAAATTAGGGTTAGATCATCATATCCGAACCAATCTGTGCCTTTGCATAGTCTTTTCAGTATTTTGCTTTGTTGAATTTGCGGTTACATCGTCGTGTCGAGTTGCTGGTCTTAGTGCCTAGTTCTTTAGAGTTTCGAGTTCTATTCACAAGTTGTCACGCCGCCAACGCATCGTCTTCATAGTCGCCATATACCACCACCATCATCCCCGCTGCCAGTTATCCATTGGTGTCCATATATACCACCACCAATCCGAGTCCAGCTCGTTTTAAATTTAGTTTCGAGATCTTTTTGATTTCGGATTCGCGTTTTGCTACCTGTGTAGGTGTCGGAAAAAAAAAGAGTCTGGCACGCTTTGCAGAGCACGTTTTGGCCCAAACAATTTTCGGCCGAAAATATTTTTTCCCTATCTTGATTTTAGGTTCTCCGGAGCGTTTTGAGACACTTGCTATCATAGTGAGTTTTGTCGAAATTTTTTGGTCGTCGCAGCCCCCGCATCGCTCCAGAAAAAAAAATTCAATTTTTTTTTTCGTGTCTATCCTGCTTCTACGACTTGGGAAGGGTTTTGAGACACTCGCAATTATAGTGTTTTTCTGAGCAAAAAAAAACGAAAAAAAAACAGAGTGTGCTCTTCCCTTGATTATGTGTATCGTCGTGTTTTTGTTGGTGTTTTAGGCTCGCGTCTCTAGCACGGTCTAGCCTAGGACCAGCACAGTACCGTCGTTGAGCGTTTATTCAACCTTGCATCTCTGAATTGATTATTGCTGACCTTTTTTGCTACCATATTATAAGCCATCCCAGCTCCACATACTTCTACGCCGTGTGCTTGACACCACCTGGCAATCGCTCTATCCAAGCTTTGAGAGTTTTGGCTACAACGGTTGCCGATCACCGCCTGCTACTGGGTAAGAACTGGTAAGAAATTGAGATTCGCTTAAAGGATTTGTGCCACACCACCACCACCACCACGTCCCAGTAGTCTGTAGGTTTCATATTGTGTGTTTCCTATTTCTGCTAACCATGCCAGGATCACACGATGACGAGATCGACTGGGAGAGCATGACCAACAAAGCGCTCTATGATAAATTTCAGCAAATGATGGCTGAGCAGGTACAAGACTTCGTGAACAACTTTGGAGTGGCCATGGAGAAGCTAGATGGTTTGGAGAAGACATTCGACACCAAGATGGACGCCAAGTTCAATGAGGTGCTTGCCCGTCTACCTCCACCAGCGGCAGCTCCTCTTCCTTTTGAACGACGAGCGCGACGTGTGCCTCTCGGCCACGCCCAACATCCTGGTACTGTTGATACTGCTGCTACTTCGGTGGCTCGTGCGGCTACTGTCGTTGAGCAGGTTGAAGATTATGATGGTGATTTCGATGATGAGGGAGAGGTTGCTCCAGATCCGCCGCAGGGGCAACCACCACCATACGCACCAGGTCGACCACATGGCTACAACCGTAACGGTAGGGCTGCACCACCCCCGCAGGTACGGGATCATGACCATCTCCCTAAACTTAAATTGAATATTCCGACGTTTGAGGGTAGATATGTTCCTGATATATATCTTACATGGGAGTTAGAAACAGAACAACGTTTTACATGCTTACAATTTCCCGAGGATAGACGTGTTGCCGCTGCTGTTTGTTCATTCACTAGTTTTGCTTGTGTTTGGTGGTCAGAACATTGTAGAATACACCATGCTAATATTCCAACTACTTGGGCTGCTTTGAAAACTGCTATGCGTAATCGTTGGGTGCCACCTTATTATCAACGTGAGTTGCTTCAAAATTTGCAGCGTTTAAGACAAGGAAAAAATTCTGTAGAAGAATATTATCAGGAATTACAAACTGGTATGATTAGATGTGGTATTGTTGAGGAGAATGAAGCTATGCTTGCACGTTTTATGGGTGGATTGAATAGAGAGATTCAGACTATTCTGGAGTATAAGGAGTATAACACTATCACTCGTTTATTTCATCTTGCTTGCAAAGCTGAACGTGAAGTGCAGGATCGACAGGCCATGGCGAGAACTACTTTTTCTGCAGGTCGCACTTCATCATGGACGCCACGTACCTCCTCTACTTCCACACGTCCTGCTGCAACACCACCTACTTCAACCTCCAACTCCAACCGCGATACCAGGAAACAGGCTCCTCCTCCACCCTCTACCAAGAGCACACCTTCTGGGCCTGCACCGAGCTCTTCTTCATCTATTGCATCCACAGGGCAAACACATGAGGTTATATGCCGTCGTTGCAAGGGTGGAGGTCACTTTGCGAGAGAATGCCCTTCCAAGCGTGTCATGATGGTTACTGAGGATGGTGGATATGCGTCTGCTAGTGATTATGATGAGGAGACTTTGGCTCTCGTTGCAAGTGAAGAACACAATGGCGACGATGCAGAACCAGAAACACACTACATGGCTGCTGATTACGCTGATAGGTATGAAAGTTTAGTTGCTCAACGTGTTCTCAGTGTGCAGGTTACATAGGCTGAGCAAAATCAGAGGCACAACTTGTTCCACACAAAGGGAGTTGTGAAGGAGCGTTCTATTCGCATCATCATCGATGGAGGGAGTTGCAATAACTTGGCTAGCATGGAGATGGTGGAGAAGCTATCTCTAACCACCAGACCACATCCTCATCCTTATTACATCCAATGGTTCAACAATAGTGGCAAGGTTAAGGTAACACGTACTGTTCGTGTGCATTTTAGCATTGCTACATATTCTGATTATGTGGATTGTGATGTGGTACCCATGCAAGCATGTTCTGTTTTACTTGGTAGACCATGGCAGTTTGATAAAAATTCTGTACACCATGGTAGGACAAATCAGTATACTCTTGTTCATAAGGATCATAATATCACGTTGCTTCCTATGTCTCCCGAACATATTATGAAAGATGACATTGCTAGAGCTAGTAAAGCAAAACAGGAGAAAAATAAGAGTGAAAATCAGATTGTAGCACAGGAATTTGAGCAACACCATAAGCATAATAAACCATCATCTACTGTTGCATCCGAAATAAAATTGCAGAGTGGATGTTTACTTGCTACTAAATCTGATATTAATGATTTGGATGTTGCTACATCTGTTTGCTATGCTTTTGTATGCAAAGAGGTATTATTTTCATTCGAGGACATGCCTCCCTCTTTGCCTCCTGCTGTCATTAACATTTTGCAGGAGTTCGCTGACGTCTTTCCACAAGACGTGCCACCGGGATTACCGCCTATTCGTGGGATTGAGCATCAGATTGACTTAATTCCCGGTGCATCCCTACCCAACCGTGCGCCCTACCGTACCAATCCAGAGGAGACAAAGGAGATTATGCGTCAAGTACAAGAGCTGCTTGACAAAGGTTATATACGTGAATCCCTTAGTCCTTGTGTTGTTCCTATTATTCTAGTGCCTAAAAAGGATGGTACATCGCGCATGTGTGTGGATTGTAGAGGCATTAATAATATTACTATTCGTTATCGTCATCCTATTCCTAGACTAGATGATATGCTTGATGAATTAAGTGGCTCTACAATTTTCTCCAAAGTTGATTTGCGTCGTGGATACCATCAAATTCGTATGAAATTGGGAGATGAATGGAAAACAGCATTTAAAACTAAGTTTGGATTATATGAGTGGCTAGTCATGCCTTTTGGGTTAACTAATGCACCTAGCACTTTCATGAGATTAATGAACGAGGTTTTACGTGCTTTCATTGGACGATTTGTGGTAGTCTATTTTGATGATATATTGATTTTTAGTAGATCTTTGGAGGAACATTTGGAACATTTACGTGCTGTTTTTACTGCGCTCCGTGATGCCCGTTTGTTTGGTAACCTTGGGAAGTGCACCTTTTGCACCGACCGAGTATCTTTTCTTGGCTATGTTGTTACTCCACAGGGAATTGAAGTTGATAAAGCCAAGATTGCAGCTATTGAGAGTTGGCCGCAGCCCAAAACGGTCACACAAGTAAGGAGTTTTCTTGGCCTCGCTGGTTTCTATAGGCGTTTTGTCAGAGATTTCAGCACCATTGCTGCGCCTCTCAATGAGCTTACAAAGAAGGACGTGCCTTTTTCTTGGGGTACCGCACAGGAAGAAGCCTTCACGGTCTTGAAAGATAAGTTAACACATGCTCCTTTACTCCAACTTCCTGATTTTAATAAGACTTTCGAGCTTGAATGTGATGCTAGTGGTATTGGGTTAGGAGGTGTGTTATTACAAGATGATAAACCTGTTGCGTACTTTTCTGAAAAATTAAGTGGGCCTAGTCTGAATTATTCTACTTATGATAAGGAATTATATGCTCTTGTTCGGACTTTGGAAACATGGCAACATTATTTATGGCCCAAAGAATTTGTTATACATTCTGATCATGAATCTTTGAAACATATTAAAAGTCAAGCAAAACTGAACCGTAGACATGCTAAATGGGTTGAATTCATTGAGACTTTCCCTTATGTCATTAAACACAAGAAGGGTAAAGACAATGTTATTGCTGATGCTTTGTCTCGTCATTATACTATGCTTTCACAACTTGACTTTAAAATATTTGGTTTGGAGACCATCAAAGATCAATATGTGCATGATGCTGAATTTAGCGACGTGTTGCAGAATTGTAAAGAAGGGAGAACATGGAACAAGTTCGTTATTAATGATGGATTTGTGTTCCGTGCTAACAAGCTATGCATTCCAGCTAGCTCCATTCGTCTTTTGTTGTTACAGGAGGCGCACGGAGGAGGATTAATGGGACACTTTGGCGTGAAGAAGACGGAGGACGTACTTTCTACACATTTCTTTTGGCCAAAGATGAGACGGGATGTTGAGCGTTTTGTTGCTCGCTGCACTACATGTCAAAAAGCTAAGTCACGACTCAATGCTCATGGTTTATATATGCCTTTGCCTGTACCTAGTGTTCCTTGGGAGGATATATCTATGGACTTTGTTTTAGGTTTACCTCGAACAAAGAAGGGGAGGGATAGCATATTTGTTGTCGTGGATAGATTTTCCAAAATGGCACACTTTATACCATGTAATAAAAGTGATGATGCTGCTCATGTTGCTGATTTGTTCTTTCGTGAAATTATTCGATTGCATGGTGTACCAAATACAATTGTTTCAGATCGTGATGCTAAATTTCTTAGCCATTTTTGGAGATGTTTATGGGCTAAGTTGGGGACTAAACTACTTTTTAGTACTACATGTCATCCCCAAACTGATGGACAAACTGAAGTAGTCAATAGATCATTGTCTACTATGCTTAGGGCTGTTTTGAAGAATAACCTGAAAATGTGGGAAGAATGCTTGCCTCATATTGAATTTGCTTATAATCGTTCGCTACATTCTACCACTAAGATGTGCCCTTTTCAAGTTGTGTATGGTTTCTTACCTCGTGCACCTATTGATTTGTTGCCTCTTCCATCTTCGGAGAAGGTTAATTTTGATGCTAAAGAACGTGCTGAATTGATATTAAAGATGCATGAGTTAACGAAGGAAAACATTGAGTGTATGAATGCTAAATACAAACTTGCTGGAGATAAGGGTAGAAAACATGTTGTCTTTGCACCTGGTGATCTTGTTTGGTTACATTTGCGTAAGGATAGATTTCCTGATTTGCGCAAGTCAAAGCTAATGCCCCGTGCTGATGGTCCTTTTAAGGTGTTAGAGAAAATAAATGATAATGCATATAAACTTGAGCTGCCTGCAGAGTTTGGGGTTAGCCCCACTTTTAACATTGCAGATTTGAAGCCTTATTTGGGTGAGGAAGATGAGCTTCTGTCGAGGACGACTTCAGTTCAAGAAGGGGAGGATGATGAGGACATCCCTACTAATGTTACACCCACCCCGACTGCTATACATACAGGACCAATTACTAGAGCTCGCGCACGTCAATTGAATTACCAGGTACTTTCGTTTCTTGGAAATCCTTCTAATATTCATGAACATATGATGCTGCCTAAATTAGATACTTTTGTTTTACTTATGAATGAAGGACCTATCATGGATAAGAAGGATGACCATTGGAGCGGGATCAAGCATGGAGGAGAAGGTGCGCGCGCGGGGAAGAACAATGGAGCTTCGAGTGATGATTTTCGCACATTGAAGCCACCATAATGGGAGTGGGAAGCTTTGGACGAAATATGCATGATGCCACTTTATAAAATTCATCCATAGGCTAATATAGGTGCTGCGCCACCTTAATTTTGGGCCAGGCCCATGTAATTTCGAAATACCATATTATAGGCTGTTTTTAGAGTCCGTATGTATGGGGAAACTGACTTAGGGTCGGTTTCGGACCCCTCCTCCAAGGGGCCACGAAATTCCCTTCTATTCCCCCATATATACAGCCCTTAGGGCTTCGTTTTAGGTTTGGGTTTTGTTTAGATTACAAGTTCGCCATAGCAGCAACTTCGCGTTCTTCGTTTGTGTTCCACGACCAGACAAAGGCGTCACAGAACCCCACTTCATCAATAAAGCTTTCCTCTTATATTCGCAATATCCAGATTGCAATCTTAGTTTCTTGCTTGTTCTTCGTTTGCATGCAGGAAATAGACCCTCATGGTCAGGTTGATCGTGCTCCGGCGTGGTCAATAACCTCTCAGAGTTGGTTTAGCGATTGCTAAGGCGTGACGTCTCACACGTTCGTAGTCGGATCGTCAAAGTCTACTCCACCAAAAACGATAGCCACCATCTCATCGAAAGACAGGGACAACTTCGCCTCTATCAAGACCGAAGGAGGGTTTCTCTTAAATCTTTGTCTGTTCTTTTCAAGAGTGTGGTTTCAGTTTGTCGCTTTCATCTCATTTGTTTTGATCATGAGTTATTCCTTCCATATCTATCCAGTGCATTTCAGAGTTGTTTTCGTTTCTTGATCCTCCGAAGGCCATCATTTCAGAAGATTTCTTCGTTCTCAGATTTCAGCTTTCGTTCTCAAATTCTTCTCAATTGTTGTTACTTCGTTAGTATCTCAATTATTCCGGTGCCTTTTCAGTTTCTATTAGGAAAATCTTGAGATCTTCATTCTTAGGTGTCCTCTTTTGTTTCTAATTCTGTCTGGTGCCCTGTTGAAGTTTTTCTTTTAGGTGGATCATGCTCTCTTCGTCCTCATGTTATATCATTCATTGGCTTTCCCTCTTTCGTTTTGAATTCTTACCGGTGTTCTCGTGCAAGATTTCTTCAAGTTGTGACCCATCTCTCTCTCTTCAAATCCTTGCAACAAGAATAAGTGGTGTGCGAAATCCGTTGCTTGTCATCAATTTAACTTGATGAAGGATATTCATATCATAATTCTTATTCTTTTTCATTCAATTCTCTCAATCTTTCTTCCAGAGTGTTCATGATATCAATTCCTTATCCCAAGTGGTCATCTTTCTTTTCCGGAGTTCCTAGTTTAGATCAAGTATCTTGTCTTCAAGCATCATCTAAATTATTGGAAGGCCTCAATCTTGTTCTTTTTCCATCCTTCAATTATTTCTGTCATCCTTTCGTTTCAGAGTTCTTCCGGAGGTCCTTCATGGTGGTTCATCAAGATTTCTTTGATTTTCAAGTGTCATTCAAGGTTCTTGTTGGAGGTGCTCAAGTGTTCTTTATCTTGGAATTCTAAGTTTAATGCCTTCTCCTTGTCTTTCGAGATGGTGTTATTAAATTCTTGATTATGAGGAGTCTCGAAGGAAGTTATCAAGAATGAGATAAGTAAACCCATCTTGTTTTCTCGGAGTTATCTTGGGTTGTATTTCACCTTAAGCTTTTCCTAAGGATTGTTGTTCTCATGGTGTCATAAACAATCCTTTTCATGGTGTCATAAATGATTCAAGTTTTCTCCTCCTCTTCTTGGTGAAAGAAGCTTTGCATATATTGTTGCTCTCAAGCAATCAATTGTTTTGTTGTGGCAGGTGGTCACCTCATAATTTTCAGATGTTCTCCATAAGTCCACAATAAGCTTGTTCTTTTCGTTGTTGGTGTTCCAACAACTTTGTTCAATCTCTTCTTCCTCTTAAATAGGCGTTCAAATTCAATTGTTCTAGGAGTTGTCATTTTCTTCTCCGTCCTTTTCCTTTCAAGGATCTAGCTTCTAGTCTTTTCTTCCGGAGATGTTGTGATGTTGCTCTCTTCCGTATATTATCTTGCTTTGTTATGGTCATGATCTTTCTTTTCTTATTCATTTAACTGGAGTGCTGTCAAATCTTTTCATGTTCCTTCCATCTTATGAAGTTTTGATGTTATTTCAACCAGAGTTTGGTGCCTTTCTTTCATTTGTTTCCATCATATCTAATTTTTGCCTCTCTATCCTACCGAAGTCCTGCCGAAATTTTCTGTGAATTCTTGCTTGTTCTTCATTCTTCATCTCCTTGCATCCTTCAGGATTCTTTGGTTTCGCTCGTTTGTCAAAGAAGCAACTAAGTTTTACCTTTTGCACTTTCTCTTCCCCTTTTCATTCTAGATCTCGGGACGAGATCCTCGTGTAGTGGAGGAGAGTTGTGACAGCCCGAGACTGACGTTCCTGAAGATTCCAGAAGATTCCCCTTTTATTTCCGTTCTCGTCATGTGTTCATCTGGTTGTCGCATTCATCATCGCATCATTCACATCATCTGCATTGCATCATCTCCCGTTTTCAAAAACTTGCATCCGTTCGTAGTTGCCGGTTCTCCCCGTTCTTGCCGTCGCCGTTCGAGACCAGCCACACACGCACGTGCCCGCGACACCGTTAAATAAAACCGTTTTTAAGTGCGTGCAAAATATTCTTGGTTTGAGTTGAAACTTTGTCGTGCGGTCTTGTTATAGCTTAGGTAGACCGCCTGTCGAATTTCGTCGCGATCCGAGTTCGTTAGATACCCCGTCGGTCAGTCATAGCAGTGCGGTTTTCGGTAATCGTCGGACGTTATCGGCATTTTAAAACCATGTATCACGGGTCACCATTCTCTCTCTCTTCCCCACTTTGCCCCTCTGCACAGTCGCCGTAGCCCCGAGTCTCCGCTTCCGGACGTCGAACCGTCACCCGACAGTCCGAAAACGGACAGTGCCAGCCAACCCATAGCCCGAACATATATATAGCCCCTAACCCACCTCGATCCGCGTGCCAAACCACAAACCCTAGCCAGCCCCTTCTCCCTCCTCCAGCCACCAAGCCCGCCCGAGCCCATCTGGGCCCGTTCGAGCCATCCGGGCCCGAATCTCCGTCCCGAAGCTCTCCCGGAGCTCCCCGAGCCTCCCATGGCGCAGATCCCGCTCCTCGTGCCCGAACTCCTCCCTGCCCGCAGCTAGCCGGCCGGCCTCGCTGGAACTGCTCGCCGCCAGCTACCGCCGGGGTCGTCAGACCACTGCCGGCCCCCTCTCCCTCTCCTTCCTCTCCTCCTTCCCTGCCTTCCTCCTCCCTCCTTCACCTGCTTCCTCCCCGTCACAGGTCGCCACCGGCACCGCAGCTGGCCAAGCCGCCACCGGAGCTCCCCGCTACCCCGCAAGCCGCCGCCAGCCTCCGTCCGCGCCGTATCCGGGTAGCCCCGGCCGGATCCGCTCGGTCCCGGCCACCCCGTCGCCCGGCCTCGCCGTCCTCCGTCGGAGCCGCCGCCCTGTGCCTGCCATGCGGGAGCATGAGGACAGGCGCCCGAGACCCGTTGACCGCCCGCTCGTGCCCGAGTGGGCCGGCTCCCGCCTCGGCCCACCAGCTCCCCCAGCCACAGCCATCGAACCGGCCCAGCCGGCCCAAGGTGAGCAGACCCCCCCCCTTTTTCTTTTGTTTTTTTATCTATCTATTTTGCATATTTGTAAAATCATATAAAATTAACGGTAAGTCGGATCGAAATGTTTTGTATATGAAAATTGCTTAGAAAAATGCGTAGATTATTATTATGCCATTTGCATCCCAGTATAAAGTAATGACCATGCATTTTCCCTGCTTTTTGCATATAGGTCATATTTTGCATTTTTCGCATAAATAATTAACCGTGTATCGAAATTAATTAAATCACATATTAAAAATGTCCATCTCTTTTGCATCGCATTTTCCTGCAGGAGATAATTGTCGGTATCATGTTTGCATATTATTTGCATAATCGAATTGCTTTACCGTGAATAGGCCTAATCCCGCATATTTAATTGTGATTAATTTTCCACAACAACCTAATCATATTATATATGTTTCCGGCGTAGAAGAACCCACAGGAATTATCGGTGCATTTAGTTTTGCCATTTGAGCATTTTGTGTGCATGTCATTTATGCCGTGATGCCCTTTTGTCATTTTCGTAGGAATTAATCCGTGCATGATACGAATTAATTTTCAACATGAAAGTTGTTTGTTGATATGTGTCCTAGCACATAGACATTTTGCTTGTCATAGAAATGCATGTTTAGGTGTTTTTTTTGTTGTTCTCAACTTGCTATAAAAATCTGCTATTTTGAGGGTCCAAAATATTTCTAAGTCTGGAACCTGTTATATTTTGTTGCTGTCTTGCCATGTGATTTGCTAGTGATCAAGAACTCTTTTGTGGTAGGTGCAATGGAGTTATTTGTTGTCGATATTGCCATCTAGCATGTTGCTAAGTTTCATGCTATAATATGATTTTTAGCATATAGTTTTACTGCTGTCAATATGCCTTCGTGATAATAACTGCATTGTCTAAAACTGCTATTTTCACCAAGTCTGAAACTGTTTTCGAGTAGCCTTCTTGTGAGCTTCCTACCAAGTGATCCATGCATGTTTTGATGATGCTATGTGAATATGAAATGAATTGGATGTTCTATGCTATTTCCCCATGCTTAGTTTGTGCATTTTGGAATATTGCAACTTGTTGTTTTCATATGTTCAAAATGCAATCTTGCTGTTTTTGGCAGCTTTCAACTAAAACTTGTTTTGATGATTGTGGTTGAACCGTAGCTCCGTTTTGGACATTCCATATATGAAACTTGCTTAGAATTTCATGATGTTTCATAATAACTTGTTGCATTCATGATTTGAGATAGTTGTGATTGTTTTCCCATGCATTTGCATTCATGGCATGTGCATCTTGTGTTGCTCATATCTTTTAGACCGTAGCTCCGTTTGAGATGTTCTATATACGTAAATCGACTAGAACGACGTGTAGAATAACATGGTGACATTTATTCTTATGTTTAAAAAATATAAAAATGTCTAGTTCAGATCTGGACCAAATTCATAA
Organism: Hordeum marinum; assembly: GCA_022496015.1. Lineage (NCBI taxonomy): Eukaryota > Viridiplantae > Streptophyta > Magnoliopsida > Poales > Poaceae > Hordeum > Hordeum marinum. The sequence continues at coordinate 239,461,769 of CM039677.1, forward strand.
TTAACATATGAGGTCATATCGGAAATGCTATAAGTTGTTTCCGACCTCATTTAAGATGCCTAGATAGCTAGTTTACTTATGCTTCACCTCTTGCCATGTTTAACAACATTTAATATTGTCATGTACCTAACGGGAATAAACTAAATAATTCAAACGTGGAGTTTCGTCAATAGGCAACTCGTTGCATATTCAGCTTCACTTTAATGTGTAGAAGTGTTTGATGTGAATTGTCGTGCATTGCATTTTAAACCGGACATGCATCATATTTGTGCATGCGTCGTGTCATGCATACGTTGTGGTGTATCTTGTGTTGATTGTTTGTTTCGGATTGCTTCTTCTCGATAGAGTTCTGAAAGCGTTCAGAGTGTGAGAATTTGTTCGACTTCGTTGGTTCGTCTTCTTCATGGACTCGTTCTTCTTCCGAGCGGGATCTCAGGCAAGATGACACATTTCCCTGGATACCATTACTATCATTGCCATGCTAGATGTCTCGTTTTCTATCGTTATGTCGCGCTACCTACCACTTGTTTGTTAAGCCTCCCAACATTGCCATCAAAAGCCTCTAACCCTCCACCGACCCAGCAAACCTTTGTTTGGCTATGTTACCGCTTGCTTATCCCTTCTTATAGCGTTGCTAGCTGCAGGTGCATTGCTTCCATGTGTCAACATGGACATTCTTTTGTTATATCACAATATTTCTGCTATTTAATTTAATGCACATATACACTTGGTAAAGGTGGAAGGCTTGGCCTTTGGCTCGGTGTTTTGTTCCACTCTTGCCGCCCTAGTTACTTGTGAACCGGTGTTATGTTCCATCACTGAGCGTTCCTAACATGCTCGGGGTTGTTATGGGGACCCCCTTGATTTTCGGGTGAGAATAAAGCTTGTCTGGCAAGGCCCAACATTGGTACTACATTTGCCTAATAATTAATGAACTTGCATACGGGATTTTCCGGACCCCGTGGATAATTTAATCAACCCTCGGGCCAGTGCTCCGCATGAGTGTTGGTCCAAAATGTCAACAGCCGGTGGCCACCAGGGGCAACTCTGTGTTTGGCCTACCGGAAGTTTGGACAATCCGCCGTGTCCTGAGAACGAGATACACGGCTGCTATCGGGATCATCGACACATCGGGAGGCCTTGCTAGATTTGTTTTACCTTTCTTGAACGTTTTGAGTGAGGAATTCTGATTATTCTTCGGGCTATCTCGAGGTGTTGGATTTCCTTTGGAATTGCCTAGTATGATCACGAGATCTGTGGTCGAGGTTATTCCTGATGCGTGTGGTTAATTTGTGATGGATAAGTTGGAGCACCCCTGCAGGGTTAAATATTTTCGAGAAGCCGTGCCCGCGGTTATGTGGCAAACTTGGATAATTTGTTTAACACCCGGTCATAGCAACCTTGAAGTAAACTCTAATAAAATACACCAACTGTGTGCGTAACCGTGACTGTCTCTTCTCGTTAGTCTTTATCCGGAAGAGAACACGGTGGGGTTATGATTGACGTAAGTAGGTGTTTAGGATCAGTTAGTGATCATTACTAGTTCATGTCTGATATGCGTAGACCACCATACTTTACTTTATGTACTCGTAAGTTAGCCACTCAAATATATGCTTAGTCACTTGCTGCAGCCTCACCACTTAACCATACCTTACCTATTAAGCTTTAATAGTCTTGATACCCTTGGAAATGAGATTGCTGAGTCCCTGTGGCTCACAGATTACTACAAGAATAGTTGCAGCTACATGTAATGTGATGATTTGACGTGAGCGCGTTGCTTGATTTGACTTGGAGTTCTTCTTCTTCTTCTTCAATCTTGGATGGGTTCCAGGCGGCAGCCTGGGATAGCAAGGGTGGATGTCATTTTATCGTTTGATTTCGTCCGTAGTCGGACCCTGCTCTTATGTATGATGTTTGAGATGTTATTGTATTGATGTGACTCTGATGTAGCTTGTGGCGAGTGTAAGCCAATTACATATACTCATCTCTTCTATACATGTACTTGTAATGATATCCATTCTTGTGAACGCATCGAGATGCGCTTCTATCCCTATCGAGGCCCTCGTGCCCAAATAGGGATAGGACCACATCTTGGGCGTGACAATCCCGCACCCCCGCCACCGCAAATCCACTCAGGCAATCGTCGGAGAGCTCGCCGAAGAATCTTGTGTATTCTCTGTCATCAATAGGAAGGTAGGGCATTTATTAGTCTATAACAACCAAAACCCCACCTTCAGTCAGCGAGCAAGTAGTAGGACGCTAGTATGACGACTGAGAGGTCTCGGGTTCGACCCCTCCCCCCCCCCCCCCAAGACCCATTTTCCTTTTCGTGTGGATTTAATCCTAAGACACTGACAGTGAGCCCGAGGACCCACATGTCACCCAGTCAGAGCCCTAGTGAGGGATTCCTGGATTAAGGGGTCCTCGGGAAGCTGGCCTATTCTTGTGGGCCGGACTATTTGGGCTACTTACCGAACACAGGAATATTTGAAGGCCCAGTCTCCAAGATGGAAGCTTCGGGAAGCACGGCTAGCACTCCACGTTTGATGTAGAGAATAGGCAAGTTTATCTCTTCGACATGTAACCGACCATTTTTAAACCCTAGGCATCCTCGACGTCTATATAAGCCAGAGGATTTTAGGGTATAAAGACAGAACAACTCGCCTAGGGTTAGCAATTCGATCACGAGGTAGATCAACTCTGTAACCCCCGTATCATCAATACAACCAAGCAGGACATAGGGTATTACCTCCATAGAAGGGCCCAAACCTGGGTAAATCTGTTTCCCCTTTGTCTCCTGTTACCGTCGATTCTAGTCTCACTGTTCAGGATCCCCTACCCGAGATCCGCCGGTTTTGACACCGATATTGTTGCTTTCATTGAGAGTTCCTTTGTGAGCGCCAAAGGAATCGATGGCTCTCCTTTTCATCAACGAAGAGGTCCGCAACACAAACACCTTTGTCCCCGGATAGCTCTTCGCCTTCGGCAGCGTTGTACTGCACGCTGGTCCCACTAGCCATCTAGGCCATGTTGAGACCTTCGCCCCTGATCGAGAGGTCAGATTCAGAAGCTTAGAGTTCTTCGTAGATTCTCGGGGTGACTTGTCGTTAATCGGGCTCGCAACTTCTCCTATGGCACCCGAAGACTCTGAGGCTTTAACCTCGAATCCCTTCTTCGAACATGGCAATGGGGTCACCCATGGCGATGGGCCGATCTCCTGTCCTGTCCGACCATTGAACCAGATGACCAGACATGTGTTCTTGCCGAACACCCCCCATGTCCTGTCCGGTTAACTCTGCAAGTTTCGAACAGATTTATCCAATCGGGCCCTCGGCTGTTGACCAGGCCCTAGATCGGATCGCATCGATGAAGATCACCGACGATCCAACCCCGATCTATGCTCAAATCGGTTACGATGTGGGTCAGGATGAATTTTTCGACTCACCCACCACCCACTTGATAGCCACTGTCGAAGATTTAACTGATATGCTGGACTATGCCTTCGAGGAGGCAGAATACATGGATGAAGAGGACTATGCTCCCACCCCCGTTAACATCGGGCGGTGGGCTGCCACTTCCACATACGATGTCTACATGGTAGACACTCCTGCCGCTAACGGCGACAACACGCCTAACAATGATGGTGACAGGTCGGGCGATGCGTTGTCAAGGCACCCGAAACTGCATAAGCGGTTCAAAGGAAAAAAGGGAAGGAAAGCTATTATCAGCAACGGGGAGAGTAAAATCCCAGCTGATCATGGTAATCCCAATATCCCTGAACACCCGTTCGAGGGTCCGGAAGGGCCTAAGGACCAGAACAACCCCGATAACGTCAAAGACCTCGAAGATGATAATTACCTTCCCCCTGTCGAGGAGGAATATATACCGGAAGCCGATGACTTGTACATCCCTGATAACCTCGAAGATCAGGAAGAGATTAGGCAGGGGCTCATAGCAACAGCTCGCAGCTTGAAAGCTAAAAAAGGCAATTCAAAGCCAAACATTATGACCTCAATGATCGATGGACGAAAGTCCTCTCAGGTGAGGAAGTATACGGCACCGGTCTATCAGACCAGCCCAAAAGCTACCCACTGAGAAGGCTGCTGCCGCAATTCGATGACGAACTCACTGATACTTTGTCTCCAAACTATACTCCATACGACAAGCCGGACCACCCACCTCGCGGGCAGGACAGGACGGCTGATGACACTGGTTATATATCGGCAATGCCCCGAAGACGGGGTAAGGAGCCATTAGAGCCTAATGACGGGGTTTGACTTGCGAGCTGACCTGGATCACAGTGCATGCCGTACAAGATCCATCTAGGGATCCAAAGAGTACTCACCCGATAGATGGGGCGGGTACAGACCATGGTTCGACCAAAACAACACAGTCTGGGAATGCATGTGGGCCAACACAGATGCCGAATACAGGCGTGACATAGCACGGCTCAGAGGCGCCGCTCACCGACTGTGCTTCACAGATGAGGTAATGTGACATCAGTTCCCCGAGGGGTTTAAAATCGAACAGTATGATGGGACTACTGACCCAACTGTATGGATTGAGGACTACCTCCTCCATATCCACATGGCACGATCTCCATACCATCAAATATCTACCTCTTAAGCTTAAGGGGCCATCTCGGCACTAGTTAAACAGCCTCCCCAAAAATTCCATTGGATGTTGGGAAGACCTGAAAGATGGGTTCCTCTCTATCTTCCAGGGAACCTATGTCCTCCCGCCGGACTATTCCAATCTCAGCAACATCGTCGAGAAGTCGGGCGAGTTTGCTCGGCAATTCTGGAATCGATTCTTGACTAAGAAGAACCAAATTGTCGACAGTTCGGATGCGGAGGCTATAACCTCCTTCCGGCACAATATTCGGGACAAATGGCTGGCCCGCGAGCTTGGCCAGGATAAACCTCGGACCGTGTCCTCCCTTACTTCCCTCATGACCCACTTTTGCACGGGCGAAGAAAATTGGCTGGCAAGACGCAACCACAATTCCGAAGATCTCCCAGCCCCTGAAGCCCGGGATGGCAATGGAAAACCAAAGCGCAATAAGAATAAGCATTGTCACAATAATAGCGATGACGATGACACGACTATAAACACCGGATTCCGCAACTCCTGACCTAGGCAACGGAAGAAGCTTCCTAAAGGCAATCATGATAGACCCACTCAGCTGGAGAAGATCATAGAAAGGCCTTGCCAAATCCATGGAATCCAGAGAAGTTCGCCAACCACACACACCGCAATTGTTGGGCGTTTAAGAAGGCCCGCAAGATACCACCCGAGGACCAAGGAAAAAGCTCTCACAGCGAGGACGAGGATGAACTCAGGGGTCCAATTGGTGGCGGACAGAAGAAGTTTCCTCCCGAAGTCAAAACGCTGAATATGATATACGCCACCCATATACCTAAGAAGGAGAGGAAGCGCACCCTTCGGGAGGTCTATGTTGTGGAACATGTAGCCCCGAAATACAACCCATGGACGACATACCCAATCACCTTTGATCGGTGCGATCACCCGACCAGTATCCATCATGGGGGTTCTGTGGACCTTGTCCTAGACCCCATTATAGATAGGTATCACCTCACAAAGTCCTAATCGATGGAGGAAGTAGCCTTAACCTGATTTACTCAGATACGGTGAAAAAGATGGGCATCGATCTGTCAAGGATCAAACCCAGTAGCACTACCTTTAAAGGAGTGATCCCAGGCATTGAGGCCTGATGTACGGGTTCCGTAACCCTAGAGGTTGTGTTCGGCTCGCTCGATAACTTTCACAATGAAGAGTTGATCTTTGACATTGTGCCCTTCCGCAACGGCTATCACGCACTGCTTGATCGGACAACATTCGCTCGTTTCAACGCAGTCCCAAATTACGCATACCTCTTGCTCAAGATGTTGGGCCTGAAGGGGGTCATTACTGTTAAGGGCAATACAGAGCGTTCCCTTAGAACTGAGGAACATGCGCTGGCCCTGGCGGCCGAATTCACTTACAAAGATGATCGGCAAGTTCCGGCATCCGTCGTAAAGGCACGTAAGGCTGGGAAGCAAGTTTGGCTCCAGATGAAAAACTCAGATCCTTCCTCCTCCCCTCAATAGGGACTCGCCCCCCAACGCACAACCCTAAGGCCAGCAAAGTACGTGCCAATGAGGCACAACTTCGCACTTAAAATCCCTTGGGTAGCGGTGGGGAAATAAAGATGGGTATCCGGCTAAACCGAACTTCTACCCTCGACATGTCTTCGGACAATATGCAGGTACTCCTAAAAGGCGTGCCTATGGCGTAAATCTCACCCACAATTCAGCGGCTTCTCAAGAACTTTTTTGCAAGATCCGTTCGTCGAACACCATCACCCATTAAGGTGCATCTAAGAGCAGGAGTCAACTAGCAACGGTGCATATCAGGGACCTCAAGTTATCAATCAAAGACCCTAGGTACAACCACTCCTATATAATTTCTCTCTTTGAAATACCTGTAAACAGTTGCTTCGGCAATCCGAGCTATAAGAGTTGTTGAGGAAAATATAAATTGTGTGGCACAAGTATGCCTCATATGTCCTTTCCGGCGCATGTTTTAACTTCTCCCCCTCTTCTCCTGAACCTGTTTGTTATGTTGCGAGGCAATCGGATAATAGACCGGGGGCTCGACTTTAATAACAAATCGCCTTATGCACATTTTATTTTGCGTCCGGCGTCTTGGCGTTCACTTTATATGCATCGGTTCCGAACTATGTCTTGGGGCAATAGTTGGGTTACCCAGCTCCTGTGCTGGCCCCTTTATGTTCTGCTCGTTCGGCTAAAAGGGTAAAGGGATCACCCCTTCGATTGTGCTTTCGGATAGTCTGGTCAAGCGCCTGAGAGGAGAAAGCCAAAAACTGACTGTCATAGTATGCGAGATCCGATCTGTGAATCTATGCTGGAAGTATTATACATCAATCCTTGTAAGTGGTTATTGCGTGTTATACGAGGAATTTGCTATTTATGCAAAACTTGTGATAGCGGCTTTGTCCACGGTTCGTGCGAACATTACAACACTTTGGTAGCTAATCGTATGCTTCCCGTAGTCCTTTTCGTGCCCCTACGGCTAAGTGAAAGAAATAAAGCACTATAGTCTGATTGCCTAGTCTGTCGCACTTTACCACCTTCGGGTTCTGATAACTCGGCTAAGGAACATAGTGCATTGGCATAGACACCCCATATAGTATCTACATTGGGGCTGAAGCCGACGACTCGCATCTTTCAGTATTAAACGGCCACATAGGAATTATAAAGGAATGCAAAACCATACAAGAACAAGAACTTATATCATCAAAAGTTTGAACAAGTCTTCGGACATGTTACAATTCATTCAAATGAATGATTTTTTTGACCAACTACTGTAGGGGAAAACACCCCACCATTAAAATAAATGATCGCCCGGACACTAGGACGCTATCACCCGAGCACTCTCCATCACTCCACCAAAGTATATCTCGGGGGCGTCTATGCTCCTTCCTGGGAGGCGGCGGGGCGGTGGCTACCTTCATCGGATCTAGCCCCGACCAGTGCACCTTTTCTCTTGCAAGGGCCATCCGGACTCCCTTTATGCAGGAGGAGCGCTTGACGGTGTCGAGGCAGGGCGAAGCAGCAATCAACTTCTGCACCAGGCCAAAGTAGTTGCCTGGCAGCAGCTCGCCGGGACATAGGCAGATGCAGAGGTCCTTCATGGCCGGCTCCAACATCTGGTGCAGCTCCATCAGTTGCTTAAGTTGCTCGACAAGAAGAGGAGAGTGCTAGGGGGCTTCAAACTGCGCCCAGAACAACCCAACTTGGTCTCCTTCTTCATTTGAGGCGAAGTGCTGATTGGCGTCTGCCACGCTCTTCTGGAGATCGGTGGAGGCGCCTGAGGAACGCTACACCTAGGTAAGCAATTGGAATTTGATATCCCCGAAGACCCACTATAGTAAGTATGACTTACCATCTGTTATGCCCTTCACTTGGCGGACTTGCTCCTCGTAGAACAGTATGTCCACCCGCTCTTTCTGAAGTTCGGTCTTCAGAGTGGACAGTTCGGCCTTGCTCTCCTTGCCCTTCAGCTCAAGGGCCTCACACTTTTTGCTGGCATCCTTTAGCTCATCCTAGACCTACACCACATGAGCCTCATGCTTATCGTTGGTGGCTCATAGGGCCGAGAGTGCGGTTGTTGCCTCTTTGGCCACCGCCCTCTCAACGGTCGCTTCATCCTTGGCACGTTGAAGCTCGGCCTTGATGTTTTCCATCTCCTTCGATGAGGCTGCAAAAATGTTAAACTATATGACAACATGCATCAACAGTGTTCGGGCAAAGGTATTCAAATTTTATTTAGATTTACCCTATGCCTCGTCGAACCTCTTGTTGAGGGCTTCAATGTCAAGCTTGTAGCGTTTTAGTTTCCAATTTAGCTCGTCCAGCTCGACGCTTTTTATCGCCGCCGCTGACAACGATGCCTACAGTACACATATAGTGAACATATTACATGGGTTTCCAACTCCCGCGTTGTCATAAATCCGATCATGTTGGACCTTGTTAAGAGCTACCCTGACATGCCGGACACCTAAAGTGTACCTAGTCCGGCATCGGATACATGATTGACCCCTAGGTAAAAAATTCAAACTCACCTAGGGCACGGAGGCTGCTGTGTGTACAATGGAAATAAATAAAACCTTTGCAAATAAAAGTATCTGGTGACTTACTTGAAACCCCGTTAGGAGACCTTTGAAGGCCTCCTTCAGTCCATTGTCAACGGACTGGATGCTCTTTCATACCGCACCCATAAGGGTGCGATGCTCCTCGGAGATGGAGGAGCTTGACAGAGCCTCCTCCATCACCGACCACCCATTGGTCGGCGGCACCGGACGTGATCGGATAACCTGATCACCGACCGGGGTTTGAATCGGTAGCTCTGGAGGCATGGCACGCTCCGAGGATGCCCTTGGAGGGGACTCGGCGGCCACTCGTTTGACCTCCGCAGTGTCCGAGCAGGGTACCTCCCCTGGTCTTTGGTGACTGAGGCATTAGCCTCGGCCATTATGTCATCTCCCCTCCATCGGTGCTAGGCTCAATAGGAGCATGTTGGGATGACATCTCCATGGTGTCCTTCGTGGCGCCAGGGGTGGCGGGATGTGAGGCATTCCCGCTCTCCACTAGCTCGGCGGGCGGGATCTCCCCATCCTATATTTGATCAATGGGAAGAACGCGCGGGGGGCTGCAAAATCGATAAGCACATGTGTGTTAATAAACTATAAACCTATTGAATAATTAGAAAGGGGTATTCGGATCCTAACCTTCCTGCGGGGGGCTTGACCCTGAGGCTCCATCGCGGAGCCACCTCAAGGTCATCGGACTCAGTGTCTGAGTTTGAGCTGTCGTCGGACACGACCACCAGTGCCCGACATGCTCTCTTCTAGGTAGGAGGTGGCACCTCCTTTGGGGCGTCCGATGACGACACCCTCTTTCTTGCGAGGGGGGAACTACCCTCCCCCTCAACTTCGGCCTTCTCGTCCTCCTCCTCCTATTCCTCTTCCTCCTCCTCCTAGTGCTCCTCTTGATTTGCGGAGGTGTTCATCTCCCCAGACGCAGTCTCTGACTGGTCCCTAATGTGAAGGCCGGTCCGTCCTGGTTTCTTCTTCTCCTTCTTATTCTCGGGGGCCTTGTACCACTTCCCCACAAGCATCGCCGCTAATAGACCAGACCTGGCATCTTCGGGCTAGGGTCCCGGACTATTAATAGTCACGGCCTTCTTCAGCCATGACTGCAGAGGGTGATTGGAGGGAGTGTCAGAAGTCTTCTTTATGGAAAATGAAGCCTGGCAAGCAAAGTTAGTATCATACCTCAGAGGCGGGCCTATTGGCATGAAGGCCTTTGTCTTCTTCTTCGGATGGCCAGCTCTTCTGTGATTTGAAGAGCACCTTCCACAACTTCTCCCGCGTAGTGCGGAAGAGATTCTTGATCGTGGGCGCGTCGTCGAGCTGCCGGGCCCACAAGGGAGTATCCCGGTGTTGGCAGGGGTGGATGCCTCTTCGGAGCATGGCCTGGACCACATCGGTCAGGGTGAGACCCTTCTCGACCTTGGTGTTGATATGCTTCTCTAGGTAGCCCACCTCCTTGATCGATCCCCAGGTGAGGCCCTTTGCGAGCCATGAGGCTAATCGGGTGGGGGACCGGATCTGAATGGGGAAGGGGGGTCCGACCTTCTTCTTGTGGTTCGGTGATGTAGAACCCCTCCTTCTGCCATACCTTGATGGTATTGATAAATGTGCTGGACGGCCACACGACACGGGTGAGCATGCCAATGACAGCTCCACCACAATCTGCGTGCTTGCCACGGACGCACTTCGGCTTGGCATTGAATACTTTGAGCCAGAGCCCGAAGTGCGGCTCGACCCGAAGGAATGGCTCGTAGGTGAGGATGAAAGATGATATGTGCATAAATGAATACGGTGGGAGGTCGTGGAAGTCCAGACCATAGAAGAACGTCAACACCCTAACAAAGGGGTGGAGCGGAAAGCTCAGCCCCCGTATGAAGTGGGAGATGAAGACCACCCTTTCGCCTAGATTGGGGGTGGGGATCACTTGACCCTTCTCCGGCGCACGCTGCGGGATGTTGGCGGAGAGGTATCCAGCCATCCTAAGGTCCTGGATGTCCTTGTCAGTCACCGTGGAGGCCTCCCACTTGTCGTTGGAGCCGGAACCCGCCATTAGTGAGCTCGGAGGTGGGTGGCGAAGGTTTAGATCTGGGCATCGGAGGCTCACAGGAATGGATAGCAGCGGAAGCAGATGGGGAGCGTGAATAGCCGCGAGGGTTTTCCTTCCCTTTTATGAGGCTTATTGTTTGAGCCCCCTCCGCCGCGTTGCGAATCCCTCCACTTCTCGAGACGCATGCATAGTTGCGCATGCATGATTAAACATATCATGTGTGAAAAAAAGCACGATCTATGCACTTATAGATTGTGCTGATGAAACAGCCTCGAACCGCGCATCGAGTTCCTATAACTGGCCTCGAAGTCATGGTGGTTCGTGACTTTTCATCAGAGAGGTTCTCAGGGAACGTTATCTTTCCCCCCTGACATTTAGCCTTCAAAGCCAGCTTATTTCACAATATTCGAATGAGCCGCTATTCGAAAGCTAGTTGTCATCGGAGGCCGACCTCTGTTCGGCGAAAGGAACTTACCTCGCAAGACAAAGACTTTGTTCGTGAATCAATTGAAGATGAAGACCCTTGGCGTTGGAGGCAAATTTGGGTGCTACTGAGGGAGTCCTGGATTGAGGGGTCCTCGGGAAGCCGGCCTATTCTTGTGGGCCGGACTATATGGGTTGCTTACCGAACATAGGAATATTTGAAGGCCTAGTCTCCTAAAAACAAGATGGAAGCTTCGGGAAGCACGGTTTGCACTCCATGTTTGATGTAGCGAATAGGCAATTTTACCTCTTCGGCGTGTAACTGACCATGTGTAAACCCTAGGCATCTTCGGCGTCTATATAAGCCGGAGGATTTTAGGGCATAAAGACAAAACAACTCGCCTAGGGTTAGCTATTCGATCTCGAGGTAGATCAACTCTGTAACCCCCATGTCATCAATACAAGACTAGAAGCAGGACGTAGGGTATTACCTCCATAGGAGGGCCCGAACCTGGGTAAAGCCGTGTCCCCTTCGTCTCATGTTACTGTCGATTCTAGTCTCATAGTTCGGAACCCCCTACCCGAGATCCGCCGGTTTTGACACCGACACCTAGTGCCACTAACAATGGGAACTTTATTTTATTTTCATAGATTGTCATTTTATTTCTTTGTTTTCTAAGTTATTTCCTTTTAGGGAAATTTTCCAAAGCTGGCCATTCCATTTCAGGCAGTGTCCATATTAGGTATATGCCTAATCTGGATGGAATTGAATTGTGGCAGTTTTTCCTATAGGAACATAGGCATGTGATATATGATTTTGCGGTAGAAAAATCCAATGAATCCATCTGTGCTGTCAGTTTTGTCATTTGAGTAAGTTTGTTCTAATGCTATTTTCTGATAATATGTCATCTTGATATTTTTGTAAGAATTAATCCTTGCATCTTTTGGTAAACTTGTCAACATGAAAATTGCTCTTTGATATGTGTACTAGCCCTGGGTAATTTTGCATGCCATGAAAAACCATGTTTGAGTGTAGAATTATTGGTATAAACATCCTACCAAAATACTATTGTTTTCACATGCTCAAATATTTCTAAGTTTAAAATGTCGTTATTTTGTTGCGATGTTTTCATGATGATTGCCACTAATATATGTAGCTTCTTTGGGTTGGCCCAATGGAATAAATTGTTGAGAATGTTATTCTCGATTACCATGTACCAATTGTTTGCAAGTACAGGTATTGCATCTTGGTTAAACTAGCTATCAAACATGTCATCCTGATAAAAATGCCATGTTTGCTACTTCATAATTTTTCGAAGGCAGGGGAACTATTTATCTCAATATGCCATGTTGGGAGGATAATAGCCAGTAATCTGTGCATATTTTGATGTTGTTATAATGGAGTTAATTGAAGTGCATGTTGTCGTGTATAACCATGTTAAATTTCATGCCATGAAAGTTCCTATAACATGCGGATTTGTTGCTGTCAAAATGCCATCCAGTTAACTCAGATTGTGAAAACTGGTATTTTTCACCAAGTCCTTAACTATTCTTTCAACACGCCATCTTGTGAGCCTTTATGTTGCTCCTGTTAGATGAATTGTTAAGCATCTTGTAAATATCAGGCCCATGCCCTTGTTGTGCATTTTAGTGTATTGTATCTTGTTGTGGTGTGGGTTCAATATGTCATGTTGTTGTTTGTGGACTAATTGCTTGTTTTCTTTGTGAACTAAATGCCATCCACTTGTTTTGCATGATCTTTAGGTCTATTCCCAATAGATTTTCATTTCCAATCTAGAGGCACCCTTCAGACACCAAGGAATTTCCCATTGCCTCTGTGTTACCGCTAAAACCTTGTCGTGAGTGTTCCAAGTTCCGTTAGTCCGTTTGCAACATTCTCCATATGCATTTGCATCATTTTTACGAGGAGAATTCATATTTTCCAAGTTCATGCATGTACAAATAACTAATCTTGAGGTTTTTTCAAGAATACTAAAGAAAAAAATAACTGCATGCGAAAGATGACTAGCATAGGGTTGCCATGTTAAATGCATCTAATTAGTCATGCATCATCTTTGGTTGTGCATTGCACCTTGATTGTATGTTTCTTTGGTGCTTTTTTCTTTGGTTAGAATCGAGTGTCGAGACTGAGTACGAGGATCCTAGAGAGAACACCTATGAGGACACAACTCTTTATCCCCCTGAAGACCCTACAGGCAAGATCATCGTTACCTGGATCCCGCTACTATTTTGGTTGTGCCAGATGTCTACCACTATATTTTGTCGCGTTTTCCCCGGTAATGGATCTTTGGGAGCACCCCACACCCCCACTGTTGCTCGTCCGCTTCGGTGGTCTCCTAGAGCTCGACGAAGAAGCCTGTGTCTTCTGTGTCGTCAATAGGAAGGTAGGGCCTTTATTAGTCTATAACGAGCAAAACCCCACCTTACGTCGGCGAGGAAGCTGTAGCGCAGTGGTAGCGTGCAAGTATGACGACCGAGACGCCTCGCGTTTGATCCCTCCCCCTCGAGTCCCATTCTCCTTTTCATCTGGATTTAATCCCGAGACACAGAGAGTGGGCTTGAGGACCACACATGTCACCCAGACATAGGCCTAGTGCCACTAACAATGGGTCCTTTATTTTATTTTGTATATTGTCATTTTATTTCTTTGTTTTCTGAGTTATTCCTTTTATGGAAAAATTTCAAAGCCGGCCCATTTCAGGCAGTGTCCATATTAGGTATATGCCTAATCTGGCATATGTTATACCTAGTGATGCATTTTTTCAAATTGAATTGTGGCAATTTTTCCTACAAGAACATAGGCATGTGATATCTGATTTGGGGGTAGAAAAATCCAATGAGTCCATATATGGTATTAATTTTTTCATTTAAGCAAGTTTGTGTGAATGCTATTTTCTGATAATATATCATCTTAATATTTTCGTATGAATTAATCCTTGCATCCTTTGGTGAACTTGAAAACATGAAAATTGCTCTTTGATATGTGTACTACGCCCTGGTAATTTTGCATGCCATGAAAAACCAAATTTGAGTGTGGAACTCTTGGTGTTAACATGCTACCAAAATACTATTGTTTTCACATGCTCGGATATTTCTAAGTAAAGCATCTGGTTATTTTGGTTGTATGTTTTCATGATGATTGCCATGAATGTGTAGTTCCTTTGGGGTTGGCCCAATGGAATGAATTGTTGAGCATGTTACCCTGTGTTCGATGTACTAATTGTTTGCAAGTAGAGGAATTGTGTCCTTGTTAAACTTTTTATCAAACATGTCATCCTGATAAAATTCCCTGCTTGCCACTTGATACCTTTTCTACGTCTAGGGAACTGTTTATCTTAAGATGCCATGTTTGGAGGAGGATAGCCAGTAATCTGTGCATATTTTAATGTTGTTATAATGGAGTTAATTGAAGTGCATGTTGTATTGTATAACCCTATTAAATTTCATGTCATCAAAGTCCCTATAACATGTGGATTTGTTGCTTTCAAAATGCCATCCTGTTAAAGATTGTGAAAACTGGTATTTTTCACAAAGTACTTAACTATTGTTTCAACATGCCTTCTTGTGAGCTCACTTGCTGCTGATCCATGCTTCCCTTCAAGTTTCTACTGTTAGATGAATTGTTAAGCATCTTGTAGACTTCATTCCCATGCCCTTGTTGTGCATTTTAGTGTACTGCAGCTTGTTGTGGTGTGGGTTCAATATGTCATGTTGTTGTTTCTGGACAGATTGCTTGTTTTCTTGTTTTATACTTTGTGGGAGTTATCCCTACTAGTGCTGCATGATATTTAGGTCTGTTCATACTAGATTTTCATTTCCAATCCAGATGCACCCTTTGGATACCAAGGAATTGCACATGGCCTTCCTCATCTTTGTTTTGTCTCCATTACTGCTAGAACCTTGTCGTGAGTGTTTCGAGAGTTCCATTACTCCGTTTGCAATGTTATCCATATGCATTTGCATCATTTTTACGAGGAGCATTCATACTTGACATGTTCATGCATGTCAAAATAGCTAATATTGAGGATCTGTCCAGAATATTAAAGAACTAAATAATTGCATGAGAAAGATGAAT
The DNA here is from genome assembly GCA_022496015.1 of Hordeum marinum. Classification (NCBI taxonomy): domain Eukaryota; kingdom Viridiplantae; phylum Streptophyta; class Magnoliopsida; order Poales; family Poaceae; genus Hordeum; species Hordeum marinum. The sequence goes on from CM039677.1 coordinate 239,477,012, forward strand.
AGCATAGGGTTGCCATGTTAAATGCATCTAATTGGTCATGCATCATCTTTGGTTGCGCATTGCATCTTGCTTGTATGTTTATTTGGTGATGTTTTCTCTTTGGGTAGACCTGAGTGTTGAGACTGGGTACGAGGATCCTGGAGAGAACACCTACGAGGACCCAACTGTTTTATCTCTCTGAAGACCCTACCAGCAAGATGATCATTACCCGGATCCCGATACTATTTTTTATATGCTATATATGTCACTTCTACCGTTTTGCTTCGTTATCAACCACTTAAATGCCAAGGCTCTTAAATTGCCATGAAAGCCTCTAACCCCTCCACCAGGGATGGCAATGGGTACCCATTACCCATGTACCCTGTGGGTAAAAACCCTATTAGGGTAAGGGTATGGGACAAAAATTTACCAATGGGTATATAAATAGGAAAAATATGAAACCCATCGGGTAGAGCGGGTATGGGTATGGGATCATATAACCCATACCCACATGCCCATGTACCTGTATAAACTCTATGTAAACTGAAACTTATCTCTACAATCTACATTATGTGAAGAATTTGTGAACTTAAAATGTATGTCTATGTGTTGTTGTTTATGACTATATGATGTTGTTTATAAGTATTTGTTGGTGTTATAATCTATTTTTGTAGATTATATTATATGATGCAGTTTATGACTATAAGTTGTTCAAATTGATGCTTCGCAAATACGGGTAATTTTACCCGCAGGTACCCATCTACCTCGTTGGGTTACGGGTATGGGCAAAATTTGTACCCGTTGACGGGTATGGGTATGGGTGATGGGTAACCGCATGCGAGACGGGTAAGGGTATGGGGAGGATCCACCCGTACCCATACCCTGTGGGTGCCATCCCTACCCTCCACTACCTAGAAAAACATTCTTTGGCTAAGTTAGCGCTGCTCAACCCTTCTTATAGCGTTCTTAGTTACAGGTGCATGTTGTTTCCATGTGACAGCATGGATATCTTTAGATACCACAATATTATTGCTATTTAATTTAATAAACCTGTATACTTGTTAAAAGGTAGAAGGCTTGGCCTTTTGCCCGGCGTTTTGTTCCACTTTTGCTGCCCTAGTTTCAGATTACCGGTGTTATGTTCCATATTGAGCACTCCTAACATGCCTGGGATTGTTATGAGGACCCCCTTGACTAGTCTTTTAGTGATAAAACTTTTCTGGCAAGACCCAACATTGGCACTATAATTGCTTGACAACCTAATTAAAAATGCATAGACTTAGCTAACCCTTGGATAATTAATCAACAACCTGGGCTAGTGCTTCTCAAGAGTGTTGGTCCAAACCGAGTGATGTCCGGCGCCCCCCTGGTCACCCGGGGTTTCAACCAACCTGACGTCTAGCACATCTGGTAGTACCCTGAGTAAGAGAAATGTGCGGCTCCTATTGGGATCTGGCTTGTTGGGCGGTCTTGCTGGACTTCTTTTACCTTTCGTGAATGTCTTGTGCACGGGATTCCAAGGATACCTTGGGCTACCTCGAGGTTGAGTTTTTTCATTGGAATTTCTGAGGAGACCACGTGTTTTCCGCGGTCGAGCTTGTTCCATGCGATGTGTGGTTAGTTTGTGATGGATGAGTTGGAGCACCCCTGCAGGGTTAAATCTTTTCAAGAATCCGTGCCGGCGATTGTGTTGCAACTTGGAAATTTCTTTAACACCCGGTTATAGCAATCTTGAAGTAAACTAAAATAAAGTACACCAATCGTGATCGTAATCGTGATTGTCTCCACTCGTGAGTTTGAACCGAGAGAGAACATGGTGGGGTTATGTTTGACGTAAGTAGGTGTTCAGGATCATTTAGTGATCATTCTAGTTCATGAACGTTATGCGTATACCACCATACTTATTCTTGCTCTCGCAAGTTAGCCACCCAAATATATGCTTAGTGCTTCCTGCAGCCTCACCACTTAACCAGACATCACCCATTGGCTTACATAGTCTCAGTACCCGAGTCCCCGTGGCTCACATATTACTAGAACAATACAGGTACATGTACACATGACATGGATCCATTTGAATGCGCCCTAGCTCCAGTGGGAGTACGACGAAGAATGTGGGCGTATGTACATAACTTATACAGACGAGTAGGGGAGCTACTTGCTCGTCTTCCTGGGCTTAGCGATATAGTTATCATTGCTTTTATCGTTTGATTTCGTCCATAGTCGGACCCTGCATTTCAGGATGATGTATGAATGATTGTAAGGATTTGTAATATAGTTTGTGGCTGATACGAATGCTTCATATCTATATTTTTTTATTGTTTCATGCCAATATTATACAACTTTCACATACTTTTGGCAATATTATATATGATTTATTGGACTAACCTATTGATCCAGTGCCTAGTGCCAGTTCCTGTTTGTTGCATGTTTTTTGTTTCAAAGAATATGCACATCAAATGATGTCCAAACGAGATAAAAAATTATGGAGATTTGTTTTGGAATATTTGTGGATTTTGAGAAGTGGAATCAACGCAAACGGAGGCCCTCAGCCCACGCAAGACACCAGGGCACGGCCAGGGAGCCCAGGCGCGGCTTGGTGGGTTGTGCCCATCTCGTAGGTCGGTTGGACCTCTCCATAGGGCGCAAGAAAGCTAATTTTTGGATAAAAATACCCTAAAAATTTCAGCCCGATCGGTGTTACGGATCTCCAGAAATATAAGAAATGGTTTTAGGTGATAAATAGGAACGTGAAACAAAAGAGAACATAGAGGGAGACCCAATCTAGGAGGGCTTCTGCTCATCCTCCGCCATGGAAGCCATGGACCAGAGGGGGAACTCTCCTCCTATCCAGGGAAGGCAAAGGAAGAAGAATAAGGACGGGTCTCTCTCCCCCTCTCTCCCGGTGGCGCTGGAACGCCGTCGGGGCAAGCATCGTGACGGCAACCTACATCAACAATCTTGCTGCCGTCAACACCAACTCTCTCTCCCTCTATGTAGTGGAGTAACATCTATCTTCCCCACCGTAATCTCTACTTGAACATGGTGCTCAACTCCATATATTCTTTCCCAACTATGTTTGGCTATCCTATAATGTTTGAGTAGATCTCTTTTGTCCTATGGGCTAATTGTGGTATGATGTTATGGATGTGAGTTGTATGTTGATATGGTGCTGTCCTATGGTGCCATCCGTGTCGCGTAAACGTGAGGGATCTCCGCTATAGGGTGTTGCAATTTTTTCATGATTTTCCTATGGTGGGTTGCTTGAGTGACAGAAGCATAAACACGAGTAGGTGGATTGTTGCGTATGGGAGTAAAGAGGACTTGGTACCTAATGATATGGTTGGGTTTTACCTTAATGTTCTTCACCAGTTTCGGATGATTGCTAGAGTTCCAATCATAAGTGCATGTGATCCAAGTAGAGAAAGTATGTTTGCTCATGCCTCTCCCTCATTGCATATAACAAGTATCTATCGTATCATATTTAATTGTCTAGGGACAATCTTTCTCTTGCATCACCCAAAAAGCTTTCTACAAAGTTATTTACTTTTATTGTTCTTTTATTCAAACAGAACCTAACATTTATTTCTACGTTCTTTATTATCTTGCAAAGTACTTCTAGTTTTATTCCCGCAAAGTAGTTTCATAGTTGTTCTAGGTAAAGCAAGCATTAGCGTGCGTATAGTTGTACCAGTGGCCGATGGAACTTGAGAGAATATTAATTCTACCTTTATCTCCTCGTTGGTTTCAACACTCTTACTAATCAAAAAAGGCTACAAATGATCCCCTACACTTGTGGGTTATTAAGACCTTTTTCTGGCGCCGTTGCCAAGGAGCAATAGCGTGGTGTCAATATTCTCATGTGTGCTTGTTCGCTTCATCACTAAGTAGTTTTTATTTTCTGTTACTAGTTGTTTTATATATATAGTCATGGATATGGAACACAAAACACCAAAAAAATAGTGGTACTTGCTACTCATGGAGAAGGAGAACCTCCTAAAACCCTCGATGCTAGTTATGTGACACACGTTAATTACTCCTTCGATAATCTCGAGAAATACTCAAAGAACTTTATAATGGGATACACATTGGATCAACGTGAGTACTTTGGGGATTATTTCTTATCTCAAAAAGGGAAACACTTATGGGATCAAATTAGAATACTGGAATGGTTTGCTTGGGATGCATGCTCGAGATGTGACTTTACTTGTTGCACTAATATAGAAGATTGACACCTTCCCTTTCAATGCAAATTTAATGATAATGAAACCTTAGATTCTTATGCTAAAGGTATTTATGATTACTATGATTTGGAACAAATAGAAGAATCTGTTGCTTTTAAAGGTGCTTATGAAATTGCTTCTTTGCGTGAAAAGTATGATGATGATGTTCCTTAGGAATATGAAATTTTATCCATGCTTAAATATTTCTATGAGAATTATGACTGCAATGCTGATATTATTGAATTTATTGAAAGGATAAACGCTTCCTTGGATGAGATTAATATTTTGCAGGAATCTATGGAAGAAGCAATTGCTGAAATTGTGAGCACATTAGATGAAAAAGATCAGGAGGAGAGCGAAGAACAAATGGAGGAAGAGCGGATTAGCTACCCGTTCCAACCTTCTAATGAGAATAACTCTTCAACTCATACATTGTTTAATTACCCTTCGCACATACTGAAGGATGAATGCTAGGATAATTGATATGATCCTGTAGATTCATTTGAAATATCCCTTTTTGATGAACTTGATGCTTGCTATGCTTGTGGCCATGTAGCCAATATGAATTATGCTTATGAAGATGAACTTGCTATAGTTCCTTATGGTAAGCATGAAATTGTTGCTATTGCACCCACACATGATAGTCCTATTATCTTTTTGAATTCTCCCAACTACATTATATTGGAGAAGTTTGCTCTTGATAAGGATTATATTGATGGGTTGCATTTTACCACTACACATGATGTATTTGATGAATACAATATGCATGTGCCTTCTACTCCTACTTGCAATTATTATGAGAGAGGAACCAAATCTTCACCTCTCTACGTTTCCAATACTATGAAACAACAAGAAACCGTTTATACTATGCATTGGCCTTTACTTAATGTGCATGAATTGTTCTTGTATGACATGATGATGCATAGGAATAGAGTTAGAATTCATTGTCACATGATATATATCAGTTTTTTCTCACTACTAAATTACAAATAATTTCTAATTAAAATTGTCTTTGATATACCTTGGGATCCAGGTGGATCCATTACTTGAGCACTTTATGCCTAGCTTAATGGCTTTAAAGAAAGCGCTGCCAGGGAAACAACCCAGAAGTTTAAGAGAGTTATTTATTTCTGTTGTGTGCTTGTATAAAGTTTAAAAACAAATATATATAGATGGTAACCTAAATCTTCACAAAAGGAAAGAGTGAAAGTGAGAAGAGATGATGAACATCATTGAAGTGGGGGACGTGCCTGAACTTTTGTTCATGCCCATGGAAACTTTGTGAATCTTGAATCTCGGAAACACTTCAAACAAAAATAATTATCCCCTTGTACAAATACATTGTATTATAAAAAATAATGTGCCAAGATTTTCCTTTAGGATGATTAGATTGCTTGTTGGTCTATGCGGTGTAAAAACAGAAACTTTGGTTGTAGTGCGTGAATTTTTGTTTTTGACTGGTACATCAACAGTTTCTGTATTTTTTACAAGGTATTTCTATACAAAATGTTTAATTCTCACCAGTCACAAATGTTGGAGTTACATAAGAATTGTTAAAGTACAGATTACTACACACTGTCTTGTTTAAGATATATTCTGTTTTTGATGCATTGTTTTGCTTGTTTTGATGAAACTATCGATTTTATCGGTGGTATAAGCCATGGAAAAGTTATAACACAGCAGGGATAATGCAAATAAAAAATATGAATGAGTGTGCAACAGTACCTAAAGTAGTAATTTTCTTCATTATACTAACGGATCTAACGAGTCTTCTGTTAAGTTTTGTGTGGATGAAGTGTTCGAAGATCGAGGAGGTCTCGATATGAGGAGAAGAAGGAGAGGCGAGAGTTCAAGCTTGGGGATGCCAAAGGCACACCAAGTAAATATCCAAGGAGACTCAAGATTTTAAGCTTGGGGATGCCCCGGAAGGCATTCCATCTTTCTTCAACAAGTATCGGTATGTTTTCGAATTCGTTTCATTCATGTGATATGTACAAATCTTGGAGTGTCTTTTGCATTTAGTTTTCAATTTTCTTTTATGCACCATGCTAGTATGACACAGTCCATGGTTGATTTATAGAATGCTCTTTGCACTTCACTTATATCTCTTGAGTATGGCTTTATAGAATGCTTCATGTGCTTCACTTATATCATTTCAAGTTTGGATTGCCTGTTGCTCTTCAGATAGAAAATCGATATTTGAAGAATGCTCTTTTGCTTCACTTATATTTATTAGAGCATGGTCTTTTGTAGAAAGAATTAAACTCTCGTGCTTCACTTATATCTATTTAGAGAGTCAACAAGAATTGGTCATTCACATGGTTAGTCATAAAATTCTACATAAAACTTAAGGATCACTGAATATGATACGTTTGATTCCTTGCAATAGTTTTGCGATATAGATATGATAATATGTCGGAGGTACTAGTGGACGATCGTGTTGAGTAAGATATTGGTGTTAAGGTTTATGATTCCCGAAGCATGTGTTGACACCTGATTTTGGCACGGTGCAAAATACAATCAAGATAGACTCAAACGAAAGGGTTTTTTCTACGAGAAAGTTCATATTGCCGAGTGAAACAACCTTGATGTTTAGGCCATCACCATTCGACATCATTTCAAAGGCCAAATCATGCTTGGATTTTCATGAAGATGTTCTGAGTGCTTTTTGGTCCATTACGCATCCAAGACAACCTCGGATGAAGGAATGTTCTACATGTATTGTCTTCCTCTCGTCGATCTGATTTATTTTGATATATAAATCTTCTCAGTCCTAGGTCGTATGCGACCTGGAGAGGCAAAACAAAATCAGCCTGAGGTTTCACTCGGGATATCCGAGTGAAAGTTTTGCCGACCGAAGGAAATGCGTCGAGTGAAAAGTTTGTCGTCCGGCCGAGTGAAAATCACCGTTGAGTGATAGTTTCGGCCCGAGTGCAATTATCGTCCGAATGGAAATCACCGTCGAGTGACACTTTCGGCCCGAGTGCAATTATCGTCCGAGTGGAAATCACCATCGAGTGATAGTTTCGGCATGAGTGCAATTATCGTCCAAGTGGAAATCACCGTCGAGTGACAGTTTCGGCCCGAGTGCAATTGTCGTCCGGGTGAATACACCGTCGAGTGACAGTTTCGGTCGAGTGAAAATTTTCTCTCAAGTGAAAGTTCAAAATCGCCTCAGATGGAAAAGTGTTCAACATGAAAGTTGTTCGTAAGGTCGAAATGGTAAACTTTTCTTTTATGGTCATTATCATCTGAGATAATATACGGCCTACAGAGACACTACAACACTCGGACAACCCAGTCTGTTACGTGACGAGTCCGATTCGAAGTTAAAGATGACCTCGTGGAGTATTCGACATGACTTTATTTGGGAAAGTGATAAACATATGGATTGTTGGCCTAGTTGAGACACACAAAATTGATGTTTGGACCATCTCCATCAGAGGTCGTATGCGGATTCCATGGCCCACGCAAGAAGCAAGACAGAAGATTGGGCCAGATTTGGGTTGAATCCGAGTGGAATTAGAACTAGGACTCTCGGACGTGAATTGATGTAATTTTCTTGTAAGGAAAGCCTAGATGAATCCTTTGCTTCTACGGGAAGTCCAGCTGCCTCTTATATATGTTTGGGGTGACAGCCAATTGAACAACACACAATCAAACAAATCAATCTATACTACTTTCTCATCTACGTTCTTCGTTTTTTCTCTCGTTCTTCGTTGTTCTTCGTGTTTGAGAACTGCGAATCCTAAGGCTCTAGGGGCGAGCGAATTGACCTAGGGTAGCCCATAGCTGCCGCACTCCCCGACGGGGTCCCTCCCGGGTGTGCGGGGTTTTCGGGTCTACAAAAGCGTCCACCGGCTGTCTTGCATATCGCGCTGCCGGACGGATCTCCTTCGATGTGAGCTGCAGTGCATCACCCCCGACGTCGAGGGTACACGGTGACGTGTTCGTGTGTCAAGACACTTTCTGCCAACTCCACTGGGGACATAAAGATCAATCATCCTCATCAACCATCATGTCTGATCTTCCCAAGCCATCTGAGATAGATGCCGATAACATCATTAAGCCCAAGCTTGATGAAATATCAGCTGATCATCGCCAAGCTTATGAGGAGTACAAGAAGGCACATGAAGAGAAGGAGTTGCAGGAATTCCTTGGAAACTTCAAGAAAGATCGCCAAGGCAATATCACTCTGATTGGAGAAATCAAGTTCCCTCCTCTTCAAGTCGAGCAGGTTAAACCTCTTGTAAGTACTACCTTTTCTCCCGAGCAGTGAGCTGAGATTGCAAGTCGTATTGCCGATGGTAATAATTTGGTTTATCAAACTTTCATAGAAAATACCAATGTGCAGAAAAATATCCCTCAATCGTCTAGTGGTAGTATTGGTGTCGCTGCTAGTGTAGGAAACCCTAATCTGTCTTTACCTCTTTCATCGGCACCTCTCATGCCGATGAATTACTATCCCACCCACACCAATCAGATTGTGGCTGCACCCGCTACTTCCATCATGAGCATGCCAAGTTTGGTACCTATGCCGAACTAAGTTGTACCTGTAGGTGCAAGCACTCGGCCACAGCTGAACTACAATTCGGCCTATGTGCCATAGTTCCTGCTGACTGCCAGTAATTCTACTCCTCCCATCCCACAACAGCAAGCTTCACCATCTATTGCGGACGATACTTTAGATAGTTTTAGAGAGGAGATGGCTAAGATGCTCAGAGGGAATTTTGGAGTTGAGTTACCTCGGAATCGAATTTACCAAAAACCGTACCCCGAGTACTTTGACGCTATCAAGTGCCCTCTGGGATATAAAATTCCAGATTTTGTTAAGTTCAATGGAGAAGTCACAAAACCACATGGGAGCATATTAGTCAATACTTAGCACAACTGGGTGAAGTAGGCTCGCTGAATGAATTGAAAGTGCGCTTGTTTCCTTTATCATTAACTGGTACTACATTTTCATGGTTTTCTTCTTTACCACATTGTTCTATCCATGTGTGGTCGCAGCTGGAACAGAAATTTCATGATCACTTTTATAGCGGCGACAACGAACTTAAATTATCACATCTTACATCGGTTAAGCAGAAAAATGATGAATTGGTCTCCGATTACGTTAAGAGGTTTAGACATACCAAGAACCGGTGCTATAGTTTGGTGATAAACAAGAGGGACTTGGCTGACCTTGTGCTTAGTGGTTTGAAAACTCACATTAGGGAAAAGCTAGAAGGCTATGAGTTCTTAAGTGTCAACCAGGTCCTGCAAAAAGCTTTGGCTCAGGAGAGTCGGAGCAAAGATCTCAAAGAGGTGCATAGATATAAAACTAATCGTCCTAAGATGAATATGGTTGAGTATGGTAGTGATCACTCGGACGATGAAGGTGATATGTATGTTGCCGAATTTGTTTGGCCGTCTAAGGCCAAACCGTTCACTTGCAATGATCTAAGACACGTTCATAAGAATCATGATGAAGAGATGAAGTTTACTTTTAACATTTCTAAGTGTGACAAAATATTTGATGCTTTGCTGCAAGCTAAGATCATTAGGATATCTCACACTTTACCGTCGATTGAAGAATTGAAACGGTGTGCTTATTGCAAATATCATAATTCTTTTTCTCATGCTACTAATGATTGCAATGTTTTCCGACGACAGATAAAATCGGCCATTAATGACGAACGATTGAACTTTTTTGAGATGCAAATTGATAAGCAGCCCTTCCCAATGAACACTCTGGATTTGGAGGGGGAAAAGTTGCTCATTCGGCCAGAGGTAGCCGAATCGGCTAATAAAACTAATGTCATCATTGGTGAGCCTAGGAAAAGCAAGGAGGACAACAAAGTCTTGGGGAGGCAGGTTGTGCTTGACAAGCAACCCAATGGCCAGGAAGTAATCAAGATCACCATCAAGATCCTACGCTCGGGGGGCAACAACAAGTGCAACAAGATAATCATGTTAAGTTTGTTAAACCCAAGAGTCCAGAAGTTGGCAAGTGGAATAGGAACAAAGCCAAGATACATCGTAAGCGAGTCAAGCCAACATTTGATATGATGTTGTCCAAATATGCAAATCAGTAGACCGGTTCTAGCTCTAATCGGTCATCATAGCTGAATCGACCAAGGTCACCATCAACTGATATGTTCAGTCGGCATGCAAAACCAATAGGATCAAGAATGTCGTTTCCGCAAGAACACCGACAACCTGTTTGGGATCGACTCGGATGCTCGTATGAAAACCGACTAAACATTGGTGTCCATTACTCGGGTGGTCAAAATATGCCTCCGGGTGAAAACTATCCGAGTGCAAGAATGCACCCGGGTGGAAGGTATCTGAATGAAAGAATACGGTCGAGTGGGTTTTACTCAGTCGAACGTCCGGGTGGAATTCGTCCGAGTAAAAGGGTGCGCCCGAGTGAAAACTTCATAGGTCAGAAAAGTCGACAAGAGTAGCGCGTCAAGCTATCGAGTGTTGCAGCAGTGGAGTCAAGGAAAGACAAGGAAAATATCAATGTCGACTCACTCATCATGGGTAGTGAAACGTTTGCCACACAGCAGTCGACTATGCGTAGCGACCCAACTGAGCTGATACTTGTTATCGCACCAAAGCACTCAACCAATGATCATGAAGCAAGTACCAGCCAAGTGAAGCAAGTTGATCCTAAACACAGTCGACCAAGGTAGTGTCCTCCAGGTCTAACAAAGACACAAAAGAGGAAATTACAAAGGTTGAGGAATCAAGAGATGGCAGAACAAGAAGCTGAGAAGCAAAGGGACGAGTTGTTCAATGTCACTCGGCCCATGATACTAGCGAAGCAGGTGTGGAGACCCAAACCAGTGCAAAACATTATGGATTCAACATCTACCACGGTAGCAATTACACCACCAAAATAAGAAAATGTACCTGTGACATCGTCTCAGTCGCCTCTTACTTCTCCTTCACTCGGAAATCATTCAAATTCGGTGGACGCGCGCGAGCAGGAAGATGATTTGTTGGACTATGAGTCTATACCGGTTCACGAAGGTATGGATATCAATATGGTGTATTACTTACCCGCTGAATTCCGTGTTGTAGATGAAGAGGGGGAAGTGGCTCAGCTGAATTTTGGCCCCAGAAATGCAATATTCGAGAAGACAAAAGAACCAGTGACGCACTTGAAACCATTGTACCTTAGAGGTCATATCAATGGATCACCAGTCACTTGGATGTTTGTTGATGGTGGTGTTGTGGTGAATCTCATGCCCTATTCAGTCTTCAAGAAATTGGGCTTGCCCGATGATGAATTGATCAAGACCAATATGGTGCTTAATGGGTTTGAAGGCAAAGAGAAAACTGAAGCCAAAGGTGTGATGTATGTGGAGCTTACAGTCGGGACCAGAACTTTGGCTACTGCATTCTCTGTTGCTGAGGTTCAAGGTAACTACAAAGTCATACTAGGCTGTGATTGGGTTTGTGCAAACTAGTGCGTACCATCTACCATGCACCAGTTTTTGATCTAGTGGGTTGATGATGAGGTAGAAGTCATTCATGCGGATAACTCGGCTTGTGTTGCTTTGGCCGATGCATCGTTGGATTGGCAGCATCCCAATGCTACTTGCTTGATGGGACACGACTTGTCAGAGTTTGGTTTCCTTAGCGCAACAAAGAATGGATTTGTGCCCGTCTCTTTAAAGCCGATTGCTGGCAATCGGCTCCAAGGTATGATATGTTTAAATGGATTCTAATTCCGAGTGGTTGAAGAAACGTCTTGTAGAATATCAGTCTAGTGAGAACGATATGTATGAATCTGTAGAGGAGTTGGATGACATGGATAAATTAGGACAGGGTTTTCAGTCGGCAAATCCATTAGAAGAAATAGATATAGGGGATGGTTCAGTTCCTAGGCCGACGTTTGTAAACAAAAATTTGAAAGACGATCATAAAGCTAAGTTGATCGGGCTATTGAAAGAATATGTTTGTTGCTTTGCATGGGAATATCATGAGATGCCAGGTTTAAGCCGAGAGCTAGTAGAGCATCGGTTACCTATAAAGGCCGGTTTTAGACCTTACAAACAATCGGCCAGAAAGTTTAATCCAAAAACATATGACCGGATCAAGGAGGAGATCGGTCGGTTGCTCAAAGCTAATTTCATTCGGCCTTGCAGGTATGCCAAGTGGATCTCTAACATTGTGCTGGTGGAGAACAAAGGATCCGTCAAGATAAGGGTGTGCATTGATTTCAGAGATTTGAATAGAGCTACACCCAAAGATGAGTACCCCATGCCAATAGCCGACATGATTATTAATGATGCTTATGCACATAAAGTTATTAGCTTTCTTGATGGTAATGCGGGTTATATTCAAAATTTTATGGCCGAAGAGGACATGTCCAAGACAACCTTTTGTTGCCTTGGTGTCCTTGGTTTATTCGAGTGGACAGTGATGACATTTGGATTAAAAAATGCGGGTTCCACATATCAAAGGGTTATGAATTTAATTTTCCATGATTTACTCGGAATTATACTTGAAGTATATATTGATGATATTGTTGTCAAATCGGATGCTTTTAAGTCTCATTTGGCTGATTTACGTTTAGCTTTTGAAAGAATGAAAAAATATGGACTGAAGATGAATCCTTTGAAGTGTGCATTCGGCGTGTCGGCTGGAAAGTTTTTGGGCTTTATTATTCATGAGAATGGTGTAGAAATTGATCCCAAAAAGATAGAAGCTATACAAAAAGTGGAGGCTCCAACATGCAAGAGGGATATGCAAAAATTCCTTGGCAAGGTCAATTATTTGAGGAGGTTCATAGCTAATTTGTCAGGGAAGGTTGATGCATTCACTCCTATCCTTTGGTTGAAGAATGATGCTAATTTTACTTGGGGCAAAGCAGCAAGAGGCATTCGACATGATCAACACTTATTTGAGCACTCCTCCGGTGATGAAAGCACCCAAACATAAAGAGCCCTTTAGGCTTTACATTGCGGCAGAGGAAGGTGTTATTGGTGCTGTATTGACTCAAGAAACCGAAGGAAGAGAACATACTATTAAATATTTGAGTCGACGCTTATTGGATGCTGAGACAAGGTATACATTTATTGAAAAGTTATGCCTCTGTTTATATTATGCTTGCACAAAACTGAGACATTACCTTGTGCCGAGTGCCTGCATAGTAGCTTGTCAAACCGATGTCATTAAATACAGGTTGCATAGGCCAATTCTTAGTGGTAGGATTGGCAAGTGGTCTTATGCTTTAATTGAGTATGATTTGTCTTATGAATCTCTAAAATCCATGAAAGGCCAAATTGTTGCTAATTTTATTGTTGAGCATCAGATTAATGACAAGCATGATGTTGATATAAACCTTGTCTCATTAGTGCCATGGAGGTTATATTTTGATGGTTCAGTTTGTAGCAATGGCCAAGGTGTTGGTATTGTTTATATATCTCCTTATGGTGCTGTTTTTCAAGCCTCATGCCGACTAGAATATTTTTGTACAAATAATCAAGCCAAATATGAAGCATTGTTATTCGGTTTAGAGATGTTGCTCGTTATAGGTGCTACACATGTTGAGGCTTTTGGTGATTCGTTATTAGCAGTGCAGCAAGTCTCCAAAATCTTTCAAAATTTAGACGAATCACTTAATGTTTATCTTGATAAGTGTCTAGATGCTATTTCTACTTTGGATTATTTTAGCATTACTCATATATCTAGACATGACAATTGGAGAGCAAATGAGTTAGCACAACAAGCATCCGGCTATCATATTGATCATGGCATGTTTCATATTTCTCAGAAGCCGATGTCTTGCCTTGCTAATGTGGGAGAGGCCGAAATAGAGCCTACTGATTCGGCCACTAACAATAAATCTAGTACAGGTGAAAATCATGACTGGAGGAAGCCCATTATTGATTACTTGTGCAATCCGAGTGAAAGGGTGGACAGGGTTGTTCGGCGGATGGCTTTCAAATATACGATGAGAGATGATGGTATTTATTGCCGAACGGTTGAAGATGTTCTTTTATAGTGTTTGGACGAAGACCAAGCAAGAGTTATCATGGGAGAGGTACATGAAGGCATTTGTGGTACTCATCAGTCGGCATCCAAAATGAAATGGCTCTTGCGGCGTGCCAGATTTTATTGGCCGACTATGATGAATGATTGCTTCAGGTATTATAAAGGGTTTGAAGCTTGTCAAAAAAATTGTGATATTCAGTTGGCTCCTGCTGCTTGTTGCATCCTATTGTCAAGTTGTGGCCTTTTAGGGGATGGGATCTAGACTTCATTGGACAGATTCATCCATCTTCTTCGAAGGGGCATCGGTTCGTGTTGGTGGCAACTGATTATTTCACTAAATGGTCTGAAGCAATACCTCTCAAGAACATGACACATACAGAGGTAATTCGATTCATAACCAAGCACATTATTCATAGATTCGGCATTCCTCAGACATTAACTACAGATCAAGGTTCATATTTCATGTCACATCAAGTTAGAGAATTTGCCGAATCGTACAACATAAAGTTGCTCAATTCATCTCTGTATTATGCCCAAGCTAATGGACAAGCTGAGTCTAGCAACAAAATATTGATTAAACTCATCAGAACAAGATTGAGGATAATCCAAGAAAATGGCATGAGTTGTTGTCTGAGGCTTTGTGGGCACATAGGATCTCAAGGCATGGTGCTACAAAGGTAACTCCGTATGAGCTAGTATACGGGCAAGGGGTTGTTTTACCTGTGGAGGTAAATTTGAGTGCTTTGAGAATAGCCAAACATAATGATTTATCGGCAGTGGACTTTTATGATTTGATGATGGACAATATTGATGAGGTTGCTGATAAACGTTTGGCTGCATTAAAGGCTATAGAGAAGGACAAATTAAGGGTAGCAAGAGCTTACAGTAAAAAGGTCAAGTAGAAGAATTTTCAGGTTGGCGATCTTGTGTGGAAAGTGTTTCTGCCGATTGGTTATAGAGGTAGAAAATTCGGGAAGTGGTCTCCAAACTAGGAACGTCCTCTCAGGATTGCAAGAATAGTCCTGGGAAATTCATATTTAGTAGAATCCATACAAGGAGTATTATTTCCTCGAGCTCTCAATGGCAGATATCTGAAGAAGTACCACCCGAGTGTGTGGCAAGAAGCCTAATTAGGCAATGGCCGATATATGATTATCGCCCTTAGCATAAACATGGCCGATACATAATTATCGCCCTTAGAAATATAAATGGGCGATGGCGTGTTGACATCGTCCTTAGGACAAACATGGTGCAAATTATTTTTCGGCATGCTAACTTTGCCGAAAAATAGGGGGGCATGTGTTGACACCTGATTTTGGCACGGTGCAAAATACAATAAAGATAGACTCAAACAAAAGGGTTTTTTCTATGAGAAAGTTCATATTGCCGAGTGAAACAATCTTGATGTTTAGGCCATCACCATTTGGCATCATTTCAAAGGCCAAATCACGCTTGGATTGTCATGTAGATGTTCCGAGTGCTTTTTGGTCCATTACGCATCCAAGACAACCTCGGATGAAGGAATGTTTTACATGTATTGTCTTCGCCTCATCGAGCTGATTGATTTTGATATATAAATCTTCTCAGTCCGAGGTCGTATGCGACCTAGAGAGGCAAAACAAAATCAGCCTGAGGTTTCACTCGGGATTTCTGAGTGAAAGTTTTGCCAACCAAAGGAAACGCATCGAGTGAACAGTTTCCCGTTCGCCCGAGTGAAAATCACCGTCGAGTGATAGTTTTGGCCCGAGTGCAATTATCGTCCGAATGGAAATCGCCGTCGAGTGACAGTTTCGGCCCGAGTGCAATTATCGTCCGAGTGGAAATCACCGTCGAGTGATAGTTTCACCCTGAGTGCAATTATCATCCGAGTGGAAATCACCGTCGAGTGACAGTTTCGGCCCGAGTGCAATTGCCGTCCGAGTGAAAACACCATCGAGTGGCAGTTTCGGTCGAGTGAAAATTTTCTGTCGAGTGAAAGTTCAAAATGGCCTCGGATGGAAAAGTGTTCAACATGAAAGTTCTTCGTAAGGTCGAACCGGACAACTTTGCTTTTGTAGTCATTATCATCTGAGATAGTATACGGCCTATAGAGACACTACAACACTCGGACAACCCAGTCTGTTACGTGACGAGTCCGATTCGAAGTTAAAGATGACCTCGTGGAGTATTTGAGATGACTTTATTTGGTAAAGTGATCAACATATGGATTGTTGGCCTCGTCGAGACACAAAAAAATTATGTTTGGGCCATCTCCATCAGAGGTCGTATGCAGATTCCACGGCCCACGCAAGAAACAAGACAAAAGATTGGGGTAGATTTGGGTTGAATCCGAGTGGAATTAGAACTAGGACTCTAGGACGTGATTTGATGTAATTTTCTTGTAAGGAAAGCCTAGATGAATCCTTTGCTTGTACAGGAAGTCCAGCCGCCTCTTATATATGTTGGGGGTGACGGCCGATTGAACAACACAAAATCGAACAAATCAATTTATACTACTTTCTCATCTACGTTCTTCGTTTTTTCTCTCGTTCTTCGCTGTTCTTCGTGTTTGAGAGTTGTGAATACTGAGGCTCTAGGGGCGAGCAAATCTACCTAGGGAAGCCCATAACCGCCGCACTCCCCGACGGGGTCCCTCCCGCGCCTGCGGGGTTTCTGGTCTACAAAAGCGTTCGTCGGATGTCTTGCATATCGCGTTGCCGGACGGATCTCCTTCGACGTGAGTTGTGGTGCATCACCCCCGGCATCGAGGGTACACAGTGATGTATTCGTGTGTCAACAACATGCACGTATATTCTCCCCTTATGCTAGGAAGTTCGAGCATAATTTATCCTTGATTGTCTATGTTTGTGTGAAGGTCGAGGGCACGCAATGGTTAACTCCAACCAACCTCCCCCCTAGGAGCATGCATAGTAATACTTTGCTTCAAAAGAGCTAATAAAACTTTCGCAATAAGTATGTGAGTTCTTTATACTAATATGATTCCATGTATTATATGCACTCTTACCTTTCCGCAATTTGCTAGCCTCTACGGTACCGTGCATTGCCCTTTCTCACCTCGAGAGTCGGTGCAAACTTTGCCGGTGCATCCAAACCCTATGATATGATACACTATATCACACATAATCCTTATTATATCTTCCTCAAAACAGCCACCATACCTAGATATTATGGCATTTCCATAGCCATTCCGAGATATATATTGCCATGGAACTTTCGCCGCCTCCATTTTGATGACTTGTGCATTCATTGTCATATTACATTACATGATTGTAAGATAGCTAGCATGATGTTTCCATGGCTTGTTCGTTTTTTGATATCCTTGATACGCTTGATCACTGGATTCATATAGAGTCAAACTTTCTTCTAGTATCATTGTAATATTGAGTTGTAAGTAAATACAAGGGTGATGATCATCATTATTCATTATTAGAGCATGCCCCAGTGATGAAAGGATGATGGAAACTATGATTCCCCCACAAGTTGGGATGAGGATCCAAACAAACAAAAAAAGAAAAAGAAAAAATAGAAAAAAGGAAAAGAAAAAAAGAAAAGAAGGAAAAGAAAGAAAAAATGAAAGAAGAAGGAATAGGGGCATGCTAATTCCACACTTGTGCTTCAATGTAGCACCATGTTTTTTATATAAAGAGTCTCCTATGTTGTCACTTTGATATACTAGTGGGAATTTTTCATATAGAGTTAGATGCATACCCACTTAGTTTCATACTGAGCACTCATACACTTATAGCTCTTAGTGCATATGTTGCATGGAAATCCCTACTCCTCGCATTGATATCTATTCATGGGCATCTCCATAGCCCATTGATACGTTGAGTAGATGCGAGACTTTCTTATCCACTTTTACCCCTTTGAAACCTACCACTGCATTCTATTCTACCATAGTGCTATATCCATGGCTTGCGCTCATGTATTGCGTGAGAGTTGAAACTGCTCAAGCGCGTTAAAAATTATGAACCAATTGCTCGGCTGACACCGGGATCGTACATGATTTATACTTTGCGTTAACAAGACAAAGCATGACAAGGTTATATGATTTTGTAGGGATAGTGTTCTTTAGCATTGATATTTTGAAAGACATGATTGTTTATTGGGATGCCTGAGTATTAATGTCTTTTATGTCAAAACTAGACTATTGCTTTGAATCACTTGTGTCTTAATATTCATGCCATGATTAGATATATGATCAAGATTATGCTAGATAGCATT
Organism: Hordeum marinum; assembly: GCA_022496015.1. NCBI lineage: Eukaryota > Viridiplantae > Streptophyta > Magnoliopsida > Poales > Poaceae > Hordeum > Hordeum marinum. The sequence goes on from CM039677.1 coordinate 239,495,428, forward strand.
CCACATCAAAAATTATCTTTTTTATCGTTTACCTACTTGAGGACGAGCAGGAATTAAGCTTGGGGATGCTGATATGTCTCCGTCGTATCTATAAATTTTGATTGTTTCATGCCAATATTATACAACTTTCACATATACTTGGCAACATTCTATATGATTTATTGGACTCACATATTGATCCTATGCCGAGCGCTAGCCCTTGTTTGTTGCATGTTTTTTGTCTCGCAGAATATCCATAACAAACAAAGTCCGAACGCGATAAAAATTTACGGCGATTTTTTTTGGAATATTTTTGAATTTTGAGAAGTGGAATCAATGCAAACGGAGGCCCACAGCCCGCACAAGACACTAGGGCACGACCAGGGGGCCCAAGCATGGCCTGGTGGATTGTGCCCAACTCGTAGGTTGGTTAGAGCTCTCCTTCGGGCGCATGAAATCTAATGTTTGGATAAAACTCCCCCCACAAATTCAGCTTGATCGGAGTTACGAATCTCCGCGAATATAAGAAACGGCTTTCGACCAAAAACAGGAACGTGAAACGGAAGAGAACATAGAGGGAGATCCAATCTAGGAGGGGCTCCTGCCCCGGACCAGAGGGCGAACTCTCCTCCCTTCTATGGGGGAGGCCAAGTAAGAACAAGGAGTAGGGGGCTCTCTCCCCTCTCTCCTGGTGGTGCTGGAACGCCACCGGGGCAAGCATCATGACGATGACCTACATCAATAATCTTGCCGCTGTCAACACATGTAGGACCAAAAGTATGTCTAGAGGGGGGGGTGATTAGACTACTTGACCAAATATATTTTTTGCCTTTTCCCAAATTTTAGTGTTTGCAGTTTTAGCATTCATGGCAAGTCAAGTACACCCTAGACATGCATTTCTCAGAGTATAGCAGCAGAAAATAACAACAAGCATGAGTAGAAGGGATAGGGTAGGAAGATCAAACATAATTGTAGACACGATGATTTTTCCCGTGGTTCCGATAGGTGGTGCTATCGTACATTCACGTTTATGGAGTCTTCAACCCATGGAGGGTAATAGCCAGGAGAGTCCACGGAGGGCTCCACCCATAAGGGTCCACAAAGTAGCAACCTTGACTATTCCATAACGGCTTCCGTCTACGAAGGACCAGCCTCACTATGGGTAGATATTCACGAAGTAGGCAATCTCCTTGCCCTACAAACTTCTTGGTTCAACTCCACAACACTAAGTAGGAGGCTCCCAAGCGACACCTAACACATATAGGAGGCACTACCCTCCAAAAGGTAATAGTCTTGGTAATGATGATGAACTCCTTGCGCTTGTCCTTCAAGATGATAGACTCCTCAACACACAATCACTCTCTCACATATTTGGCTTGGTAGAAGAGATTGATTGGGTGGAAAGCAAGTTGGGGAGGCTAGAAATCAAGATCCATATGGTTGGAGTGGAAGATCTTGACCTCAACACAAGGATATGTGGTTCTCTCTTAGAAAACTGATGGGGCAAGTATGGAATAGTTCTGAGTGCTTCTCTTTCAAGTAGGTGGTGGTGAAGGGGTATATATAGGCATCCCCAAAAATCCAACCGTTACACACAAAATGACCAACTCGGTGACACCTATGTGTTAATCTCGGTGGTACCGAAGTGACCAAAAGGTGGCAACTTTTGAATCTCGGTGAGACCGATATAGGAAACTCGGTTTCACTCATAAGGTGATTAACGAGGATATGTAACTAGGGTAGGGTCCTAGGCCTGACCTACATACCCTACCTAAGGACACTATATTGGAGGACTTAAAGATTACAAGAGAGATTCCGACTGGATTCTCCATGGTGCTCAAGTCACTCGACATTTAATCCACTCAGTTTCTTCTCCCTCCACTCGACAGTCACCTGTCACTCGGAAGACCTCACTTCTAGTCGACGCCAGAGGACCAGAAGCCAGTCCTAGGAGGCCAACGGGCAGGCGTTAGTCTAGTCATCATTAGTAGCAATTATGAAGTAACGCTCGTCTTTATACCCACTATCAAACCCTTGGATGCCTCGCACTTATGAGGGGCAGTGTACTGTATATAAGCTGCCCCTCCCCTCTGGCACAAGGGTTTGCAACCTATGTAACTCATACTCTCCACATGACAAAAGCTCCCAAGCACTCAGACGTAGGGCTGTTACCTCCACGAGAGGCGCTTGAACTCATACATCTGTGTGTACATCCTCGTCGTAGCTAGGACTCTGCCCTCTCCTTTCGTACCCCTATCTTCTACTGTCAAACTCATTCCCATGATAGTTGGCGCCCACCGTGGGGCGGGCGTCTAAGCGACTTCCGGTGAGGTTGCATTTTTCCCCCTTCATCATGTCTTCCGGCGGTGTTTTCTCCTTGGGCCACGAGATCCGTTTTGGAGCGCTCACCTTCATCGCCGATGATTCGAAATGGCTCCAGGAAGCGCCTCTCGACGTCGAGGCACTCCCGGTCCATGGGGCTGCGCACTTCCATGCAAGCTCCTGCGGCGTACTTCTGCGACAGCCGTCAACTCCGTACTCTTTGGCTCTCCCCGTTGTTTGCCGTCCCAAGCGATCCGGTCACTCACGGCTCCAGCGCTGGGTGACGCATGTGGCGGCCAGCCAAGTTTCATCTTCGTAGATTGCGGCAATCGAACCCGCCGAGTCACTTCACGGCGTGTTCGAGTCGGACTCTGATCAGTCAGATGTTCCCTCCGAGTGCAACAGCTGTGATCCTGCAGCGGAGGTTCTTATGGCTGGTTCTCATCAGAGCCCACCTCCGGGCTTTGGCCATGGAAGGCGAGAAGCTGGTGGACTGTCGAATGAGAAGCCGCATCGAGATGAAGAGGTCCTCCATACGCCCATCGTCGGTGCGACCGCTGAGGCTCAAGCCTTGGAGGACACACGCATTCAGCTCAAAGAGCCCCAGAGGGAACTCGACGAGGGCGCTCGCCAGCGTCTACCAGCTCCCAATCGACATCAGCGACAGCTATTTCCGAGTGGATCACGAAACAATGTCGAGGTCTACCGTACTCCAGTCTTAAATGTTGTAGCAGCAGCTAGGATAGCAAATTCCATCTAGCCATCATGATCAAAGGCTGGCAGAGGTTTGTTGCAGATTAGAGCATTGCTTGATGTGGCATAGCGCCATAATTTTGTTGTTTCATAGTCACGCAATAGGATTCACAGTAATTCACCAAGAGCAGAGACTGTTCAGTCGGCACACAGTCCTGGTTCGCCTTTGTGTCGCAGGGGTGGAGGTTTCCTAAGGATCAGTACAAAGATCATGGACGAGATCAGTTTCACTGTGATGACCTGCGTTGAATTGCCACTCCCCCGTGATGTGGTCCGTACGTGCCCCAACACTAGGATGAAAGGCACTCGTTTGGTGATGAGCGGAACCCAGGGTTTGATGCCCGAGACGTCCTCACTCAGAGGCGAATCGATAGAGGCAGAGCCCACAAACATGGGTATGAAAAAGATTTCCCGAGTGGCAGCACTACTGTTATTTCTGATCCCGAGTGCTTTAGCAACGCTATTCGTTCGGCACAGATCCCCCCCAACTTCAGGTTGGCAGCTGGGATAGGCAAGTTTTCTAGCGAGTCAAAGCCAGAGATATGGTTGGACGATTACCGAGTGGCTATTCAGATTGGTGGAGGTAACGGCAAAGTTGTGATGAAACATTTGTCCTTGATGTTAGATGGTTTGGCTCGCGAATGGCTAAATCTCTTGGCTTGTTTTAGCATCCACTGCTGGGAGAATCTTGCTCGAGTGTTCATCAAAATGTTCGAGGGCACTTGCAAGCGTCTTGTCGGTCTGATTGATTTGTAGCATTGTGTTTAGAATCCCAACGAGTCTTTGAGAGATTACATTCGGCGTTGGTCCACTCTGCATCATACAGTGGAGAATGTTTCCAAGCATCAGGCTGTGTGTGCTTTCAAGGCCGGAGTTAAGTACAGAGAGCTTTACCTGAAGTTTGGGCGAGCAGGTGATATTTCCCTGGGTAAGATGATGGAAATCACCACTCATTACGCTAATGGCAAAGAAGAAGACCGTCTCCGTAGCGGCAAAGGAAAAGCAGTCGACAATGATGCAGGCGGGAATTCCAGTCGGAAGCAGAAGCGGAAGGCTGATGGCCCTGTTCAGGCAGAGGCAGCCGCTCTGGCGGCCCAAGGGAAAAACAAGGGGAACTCCAAGGGACAGTTCAACCCCAAGAGGAAAAATCAGTCAGGAACTGATGTTTTGGACTTACCATGTGCAACCCACACGAGGAAAGATGGAGAAGGAAATATGATACTGCCCAAGCATTCCACTCGATAGTGTCGTCTGTTGATCTAGCAGTTCAAGGAAGGCCCGTCGAGTGAGAAAGCCCCTAAAAAGGATGATGATGAAGACAAAGAAACTTTTCCCGATGTCAATGCTACACTGATGATTTTTGCTGATGTTGAAAGCAAGAGTCGATTGAAGGTCATAAACAGAGAGGTCAACATGGCCATGCCCACAACCCCCTCATACCTCAAGTGGTCTCAGACTGCCATCACATTTGATCAGTCGGATCACCCTGCTCATGTGGCCACTCCCGGTCGGCAGGCTTTGGTGGTCGATCCCGTTGTGGGGGGCACTCGACTCCACAACGTCCTCATGGACGGTGGAAGTGGTTTGAACATTTTGTATGCAGATACCCTTAAAGGGGTGGGCATTCCGATGTCCTGACTCAGTGAGAGCAACATGCAGTTCCGCGGACTCATCCCAGGGAAGAAGGCCAAGTCACTCGGCCAAATTGCATTGGATGTGACATTCAGGACGGATAAAAAAATTCTCAAGGAAAAATTGATGTTTGAAGTCGTGGACTTCCAAAGCGTGTACCATGCCATTCTTGGTTGACCAGGTTATGCTCATTTCATGGCCCGTCCATGTTACGTGTATCTCAAACTGAAGATGCCTGGGCCCAAGGGTGTGATCACTGTCACCAGCAATCGACAGAGGGCTGAGGAGTGCCTCCGGCAGGGCTCCAAAATTGCCGATCATCAGATGACTATGGTCGAGCTACAAGATTACAAGAAGAGCGTTGACCCTGCTGATTTGTTGCGTGCTAAGAAGCCTGCTTCGGAGTAAGCTTTTCAGTCGGCAGGGGAAGTGAAAAAGGTGCACATTCACCCGACAGATTCGACTGCTGCCCCGACCAACATATTATCAACACTTGACAGTAAATAGGAAGCCGAGATCATCCAGTTCCTCCGTGAGAACTGGGACATCTTCGCATGGAAGCCTGGTGACATGTCGGGGGTTCGCAGGGAGCTGGTTGAGCATCGACTGAGAGTTGATCCAAAGGCCAAGCCGGTAAAATAACATTTGCATCGGCCGACAGTAGAGAAGCATAAAGCAATCGGCGAAGAGGTGGCTTGTCTCTTGTAGGCAAGTTCATTTGGGAGATTTACCACTACGAGTGGCTCTCAAATGTTGTCATGGTCCCCAAGAAGGACAAGTCACTCCGCATGTGTATTGACTTCAAGCATATCAATCGGGTCTGCCGAAAGATCATTTCCCGCTCCCTCGCATCAATTAGATTGTTGACTCGATTGCGGGGTGCGAGCGTTTATCGTTTCTAGATGCATACTCCGGTTACCATTAGATCCGTATATTTGGTCCGAATGAAATAAAAACAGCCTTCATCACCCCATTCGGGTGTTTTTGCTATATCACCATGCCATTTGGTTTGAAGAATGCCAGTGCTACTTTCATACGCAAGATTCAGAAGTGTTTACTCGACCAGATCCCTCGGAATGTTGAAGCTTACATGGACAATATTGTTGTCAAGTCCTGCAAAGGTTCCGACCTGCTGGCTGACTTGGTTGAGACTTACGCCTATCTGAGGAGGTATGATATCAAGTTGAATCCGGCTAAGTGTACTTTCGGTGTCCCTGGCGGCAAGTTACTCGGTTTTCTTGTTTCCAAATGAGGGAACAATGTCAACCCTGAAAAAATCAGTGCCATTACCCGAATGAAGAGTCCCGTGCGAGTGCATGATGTTCAGAAGCTCACGGGTTGCTTGGCAGCATTGAGTCAATTCATTTCTCGTCTCGGTGAGAAGGCATTGGCTTTGTACCGACTAATGAAGAAATCTGACACGTTTGAGTTGACTCCAGAAGCTGAAGCAGCATTTGTTGAGCTCAAACCCCTGCTTGCCACCCAGCCGGTGCTTGCCGCTCCGCACAGCAAAGAGCCTTTGCTCCTATATATCGCGACCACTAATCAGGTCGTCGGTACTGTTTTGACTGTCGAGCGAGAAGACGAAGGCAAGGCCTACAAAGTCCAACGCCAAGTCTACTACATTTCTGAAGTGTTGACTCCTTCATAGCAAAGGTACCCACATTACCAGAAGCTTGTCTATGGTATCTATCTGTCAGCAAAGAAGGTGGCACACTATTTTTAGGACCACTCAATTTCATTCGTCGGTAATGCTCCATTATCTGAGATCCTAAACAATCGGGACGCGACTGGTCGAGTGGCTAAATGGGCAATTGAACTCCTTTACTTTGACATCAAGTTCGAAGCCAAGTAAGCAATCAAGTCTCAGGCACTTGCTGATTTTGTGGCCGAGTGGATTGAACAACAGCAGCCAATCCAGATTCACTCGACACACTGGACCATGTTCTTTGAAGGCTCTAAAAGTTTGAATGCGTCCGGTATTAGCATTGTTTTGGTGTCCCCAAAAGGCGACAAACTCAGTTATGTCCTGCAGATTCACTTTGATTCCTTCAAGAATGAAGAAGAATATGAAGCACTCTTGTATGGGTTGTGCATGGCTATCTCACTCGACGTCAAGTGCTTGATGGTTTATGGCGACTCAGATTTGGTGGTCAATCAAGTGATGAAAGAGTGGGATGTTCGGAATCCGGCTATTACTGGATACTGCAATTTTCTCAGAAAACATGAGAAGAAGTTTGAAGGTCTAGAACTCCATCATGTTACTCGAGTAAAGAATCAAGCGGCCGATGAGCTGACAAAGATCGGATCCACTCGACGACCTGTCCCCAGCAATGTATTCTTGGAACATCTTCACACTCCTTCGGTGCAGGAGGATCCCTTCACCGAAGAGCCCCCACAAGCTATGAGCACCTCTAATCGGACTGAGGTCGATGTCCCTACAGTTATTGATTTGGTCATGGAGGTTTTGGTCATCATTCCTGAGTGGACGGTGCCCTATATTGTGTATATTCTGAGGGAAGAACTCCCTGAAGATGAGACTGAAGCCCGACAGATCGTGCGCAGATCCAAAGCTTTTACTGTGATGGATGATCAACTGTATAGAGAAAGTGTAACTAGTGTGACGCAGTGATGCATTTCCCCTGAAGAAGGTCGAATGATCCTGGATGAAATCCACTCGAGAACTTTCGGCCATCATGCATCCTCTCAGACAATCGTCGCTAAAGCGTATCGAGCTGGTTTCTTCTGGCCGCATGCCAATGTGATGGCCAAGGATATTGTTGATCACTGTTAACGGTGCCAATTCTATGCAAACTTGTCTCACAAACCTGCGTCTACTCTGAAGACCATTCCCCTGGCTTGGCAATTCGATGTCTGGGGTCTGGATATGGTTGGTCCCTTTCGGACTGGACATAGTGGATTTACTCATTTGCTTGTTGTAGTCGACAAGTTTACGAAGTGGATTGAGGCCAAGCCAATAAAGAAATTGAACTCTCGTACTCTAGTCAAATTCATGAGAGAAATAATCTACCGGTATGGAGTTCCCCACAGCATCATCATAGATAATGGCACAAACTTTGACTCCGGAGAGTTCAGACACTTCTGCTTCTCCCAAGGTACTCCAGTGGATTATGCTTCCGTTGCACACCCCCAAACCAATGGTCATGTTGAGAGAGCCAATGGCCTCATCTTACAAGGTCTGAAGCCTCGTCTCATGCGAGATGTGGAACATGTCGCCGGAGCTTGGGTGTCTGAATTGCCATCTGTTTTATGGGGCTTGAGAACAACACCTAATCGGTCGACTGGATGAACTCCTTTTTTCCTGGTTTATGGAGCCGAAGCTGTCCTACCGAGTGATTTGTTTCATAATTCTCCTCGAGTGGCTCTTTATTCTGAAGCTGAAGCTGAACAAGCAAGACAGGATGGCGTAGATCTCCTAGAAGAGGACCGAGAGATGGATTTGATTCGGATGACTACATACCAGCAAGATCTGTGATGCTTCCATGCGAAGCACGTCAGGAGTCGGTCATTTCATGAGGGTGACTTGGTGCTCCGAGTGGATCAACAGCGACCCCGCAAGCTCGCTCCGGCATGGGAAGGTCCTTTTGTCATCACCAAGGTGTTGAACAATGGAGCCTGTCACCTCTACAACCTCAAGAAGAAGATTGGCGAGCCACGAGCCTGGAATGCTGATCTGCTCCGGTATTTCTATGCCTAACAACAAAGTTGTGTTGATGTAATAAAAGTACTTCAAACAAGGTCATTTATGCAAGTACGACTTCTACAGTCTTTTGTCGATTCCGATCACGCAATTTCACATTTGGGAACACTCTGAGTGTCGAGCAATCCTCACACTCGGGGGCTTAGCTCCGAACATGCTTTCGCCTAAGTTAAAAACCATGCCGAGTAGATAGATGTTCATTCACTCGGTGATTTAGCTACGAACCGGTCTTCGTCTAAGTTCAAAAACTTCTTTGAGTGATGAGCAATCCTCACACTCAGGGGCTTAGCTGCGAACATGCTTTCGCCTAAGTTAAAAACTCTGCCTAGTGGATAGCAGTTCATTCACTCCGCCACTTAGCTGCGAAGCAGTCTTCGTCTAAATTCAAAACTTCTCCGAGTGTTGAGCAATCCTTGCATTCGGGGGCTTAGCTGCGAACATGCTTTCGCCTAAGTTAAAAACGCTGCCGAGTGGATAGGAGTTCATTCACTTGGTGACTTAGCTACGAACAGTCTTCGTCTAAGTTCAAAACTTCTCTGAGTGTTGATAAATCCTCACACTCGGGAGCTTAGCTACGAACATGCTTTCGCCTAAGTTAAAAACGATGTCGAGTGGATAGCAGTTCATTCACTTGGTGACTTAGCTGCAAACCAGTCTTCGTATAAGTTCAAAACTTCTTCGAGTGTTGAGCAATCGTCACACTCGGGGGCTTAGCTACAAACATGCTTTCGCCTAAGTTAAAAACTCTGCCAAGTGGATAGTAGTTCATTCACTCAGTGACTTACCTGCAAACCAGTCTTCGTCTAAGTTCAAAACTTCTCCCAGTGTTGAGCAATCCTCACACTCGGAGACTTAGCTGTGAACCATCTTTCGCCTAAGTTACAACCCATTCTGAGTGGATTACGATCTATTCACTCAGAAACTTAGCTATGAACCAGCTATCGCCTAAGTTATAACCCATTCCGAGTGGATTACGATCTATTCACTAGGAAACTTATATACGAATCAGTCTTCGTATAACTTCAAAACCTCTCCGAGTGTTGAGAAATTCTCACACTCGGAGGCTTAGCTACGAAGCAGCTTTCGTCTAAGTTAAAAAAAATCAGTCGAACAAGCGATTGAAAACAATAAATGAATAAATTCAAAGGTTTCAGCGCGGATAAAGGTTTCACGCACAAGCGAAGGTGCTCAAGCTTAAGGCCTAAATGAAGTTTTACGACCAATACATTGTCACTCGGCATTCTGAGGCAAATAAAGTTTTCACTATGAATAAAGTTTTTCAAGCACCAGACGGACTTGCTGGCTCGACGAAGGTGTCCAAGTCAATTCCATCTGCGATCCTAGTGGCTGCGTCAATGAAGGTCTCCATGCAATCTTCAAACTAAAGCTCCTTCGTGTTCATCACTCAGAGGTCCTTCAACTTTTCCTCCCTTGCTTCCTTGCAATGGACTCGGACAAGGGAGAGCACTATATCGGCTCCGCAACGGGCGGTCGACTTCTTCCAAGCTTGCACTCGACTAGGGATATCATTGAGATGGGTCATCATGGATGCAAGATAAATTTGAAGGGTGTCTTCAGGCCATAGTTCCTTGTCGATCTTCTCTAGCGCAGCCTTCAATCGAAGGATATATGCTTGAACACCCTGGAGTCGAACATTGAGTCGGAACATGTCCATGGCCACGACATCTCCAACAGGCAACTTAGTGGGATCCATATTGGGCTCGATTTCTTCGGTCTCTTTTTCAAAGTCTTGGCAGAATTCTATATGGAAGAAGGAATGGGAAGATGATTACATTTCTAGCCTGTGGAAATTGAGGAAATTCATTCGACAAGGATAGTTACCGTCGAGCATGATGAACATCTTCCTCGCGAATTCTCCCAAGTGCTTCTCCGGGCCATTGCTCCTCTTGGTCAGCTGCTTAGACTTCTTGATGAGTTCACTTTGTTCCAGACTCAGCTTGGAGTTTTCCATCTCTATCTTCTTGCTTGCAACCAGTTTCTTCTCGGCGGCATCAGTCTTCTCCCTCGCCACCTTTTGGGCATCAGCAAGCGCCTTGTCCTTATCCCTCAGCACCTTCTTCATGGTATCTGAAGAAATAGCATTGTTGAGTCGCGCTTGGAGTCGACGATTTTCATCACGCATGTCTGTTCGAGTGACAGCACTCGGTTCAGAGGATGGAAAGTGAGAATAAGAATACATTGGGTCGACAAAGATTACCTCCCAGAGTCTTCATCTTGGTTTGCGCACGTTCCAGGCTGTTCTTGGAGGCCTCCAGATCCAATCACAGTTGGTTCCTTTCCTCCTCCAGGTCCTTGTACTTGGAGCCAAGTTCACAAGCTCTCTGAAATCAACAAAAAATCAGTTCAGTCGACATGGAAATTCCTCCACTCCCGAGTGAAGAAGGTCAAGAACAGTCGACTGGATGGTGGCCATCGCTCCACCCCACTCCCCTAAAATAGCGTCATATCATGGTTGATGAAATGATGTCCATGAAACCTGCATTCAAGAGAAGAAAAGAGTCCACTCGACACATCGAGAGGCAAGCGTACTCCACGTACGGCAAAGAACCCTGAGTTCAAGTTCTTAAGACTACTGCTCATCGTTAATGATCAACAGTAGTAGCTGGGACTACACCTAGTGGATGCACTCAGTGTGCCCCCACTGGTTCCTAAATCACTCAACATTGTCTGCCCTGTCCAATCACAAGATGGTCTCTATCAGACCCCCACCGAGGCAAGCACTCGGTGGCGGTATTGGGGACTACACCTAGTGGATGCACTCAGCATGCCCCAACTAGATCAGCTAACACTCGATCTGTCGAGTGGCAGAAAAATAAAAAAACATGCGCAAGCATATAAACATCGTCTCTTATAAGACCCACGCTAGTGCAAGCATTCGACGGCAGTCTTGGGGACTACACCTAGTGGGTGCACTCAGTGTGCCCCCACTGGACCTTCTATCACTTGATCTGTCGAGTGGCTACCAAAACAATTCTAAGACCCGTGCCGATGTCTTCATCATTCGACAACGGTCTTGGGGACTACACCCAGTGGGTGCACTCAGCGTGCGCCCACTGGACCGAAATCTACTCGACTAAAACCTGATATATTCGAGTGGAGAACTTAAAAGTATTCAACAAAAGGAAAACACCCAATGGGTGTACAATCAAGAAAAACGGGAATTCAATTGGAAATGCACTTACAATCTCACTTACTCGGACGTTGGTACGAAGCATCGCGTTGTCATCATAAGCCAATCTACTGGCCTCGTACGCCTCCTTGGTGCGCAACATTATTTGCTTCGCCTAGATCATGGCTTCCTTCGTAGCTCCGGTTTCATCTTCCGGGACGTGGTGCAGACGAAACGCACTCACCGGCTGGATTGATGCTGCGGCTGGAGTAGTTGAGGTAGTCTGGGGTGGTCCGATTGGAGTCGACGCCACGATGGTTGAAGCAGCTGGTGGAGCACTCGACAACGGAGCCGCGAGCTTGGATGTGGCTCAGGACGAGTCATCTATCCCCTGGGATGATGTAGCGGCTGGCCGCTGAGGCGTTTGTGCTGATGACGTTCTTCGGGCGCGTATGCACAGGGTGCCTAAGGTCGCACCTTCACCCCCCGTACCTCAAGGTAGTTCTTCATCGTCCTCCAGTTGAATGACCTCTACAAACACCACTCGACAACATTAGCTTATACAATCGGCGAATCATTTTCAAGAAACAGAGCTGAGTGAAGATTTGCTTACCTCGTTGAGATGTTGCCGCGTCGGCAGTATCCACATCCATTTGCTCCTCTACGTCCGTGGACGTGACGTCACTGAGGTAGCGACACTGGTAAACCAAATTCCACTCGGTCATCAAGAACTAGAAGTCACAGTCGACACCGAAAGAAGAAGGAAAACACTTACGTTGAGACAACGGGCACAACAATCTTCATGCAGGGCAGAGCTTTACGAGGCTTCGGGGCGTTGGGCTTGGTGTGCTTCGCGGCCCGCTCACTCAACTCAACAGTCGAGGTTCGGTCTTCGGGTTCCTCTCGCTTGACGCCAAGGCCTTGCTCGTGGCAGTCGCAGGGTCCTGATGCAGCTTGGAGCGATGCTTAGTGCATGTACGAGACTCGACTTCTTCTCGTCCTCGCCAGAGTCTTCATAGTCATCCTCGTTGTCGTCAGCATAGTCGATGTCCACGCTGCCGCCCTCACTCTCCCCATTGTCTTCAGGCTGATTCTCGTTTGGAACGGGCGAGTGCATGTGCGTCCACTCCTACAAGATTCAAACAATGAAGTCAGTCAACATATGAACCAACCATTCGACAAAGTAGTACGACCGCCGACAAGATAATGTTTACTATATTCTTCGGTGGATTCTCAGCAGAGTAAGGCTTGATCCTCTTGGCTCCCAAGGGGTTGTCACAGGCTCCAGTAATGCTTCGAAGCCATTGCTTGACAGTCGCCAATGAGACTTCTTCTGGGTGTGCCGGGTCGTGTCCACAGGGCCTGAGTAATGCCACATAGCATGGTCCCTTGCCTGGAGTGGTTGGATCCTTCGACTGAGAAACGTCTCCAGAAGATCCATGCCAGTCACTCCGCCTCGGACAAGGCCCACTATGGCGTCCACCAAGATCCCTACTTGGAATTTCTCCCCATCCGATAGTTTCAAGTATTTGGGAACAGCAGGACAATCTATCGTGAAAGAGGAAAGACCAGTCGACATATTGGGAGATGCAACATCTTTGCAGTAAAACCAAGTCGACTGCCAACCCCTAACAGATTCTAGGAAGGTCATGGAAGTAAAGGAACTCCTAGCTCTCTTCTGGACTCCCAAGCCACCACACAATCGGATAACATGGGTTTTACCATCCTCAGGATTGGCCTTTTTAACCGACTGAGATCTGATAGTGAAGATATGTTTGAACAGACCCCAGTGGGGAGGACAACCCAAGAAACACTCACACATAGTGATGAAAGCAGAAAGATAAGAAATGGCAGTCGGAGGAAAATGATGGAGCTGGCTCCGAAGAAATTTAGAAACCCTCGGAAGAATGGATGGGGGCATGGAGAAACCTCTCTCGACGTGGGTGAGGAGAAGGACCCGCTCCCCCTCGCGCAGCTCTAGCTCGAGTTCCCCCTCCGACAGCCTCGATGAGCCTTCCACCATGAGCCCGTCGATGACAAGGTTCTCGACGTCCACGGTGGTGACCGTTGACGGGAGAAAATACCCCTGGATCCACCCCACCGGTGCGGTGAACCACGTGGTTGATGGCTTCTTGGCCTTGCCCTTCGCGGCCCCCTTCTTGGTGCGCTCCAACTTCTCAGTCTTCCCCTTCATCATTGCGGCGGCGGTGTTCGTCGGGGCGAAGTAGGGTTGTGCACTGGAAGCAGGGGAGGCGGAGGAAGAGAGAAGATTTGGGGAAGAATATTGTTCAAACCGTGGCGCTGTGGGATTTATACTCCGTCAAGTGTCTCGCTGACTCATGGGCCCGCTAGATCCCCTCATATCTCAACCGTAGACGCCGCATAGTACGTGCTGAAATGGGTGGTGCATGAATCGAGGCGTCGTTCCCCCACTTGCTCCAGTCATGGCGTCGTCATCGCGGACGCGCGCGCTTCCCAAATTTTCGAACCCCGCAAAATTCGGGCCTGACAGAGTGACCCGTCGCGTCTAAAGATCCCTTCAGGTCACTCGGAACAGAATTGATGTTGACGATTCATTTGGACACTCTCAAGGCAGAATCGATCCGGGCGAATGTGAAAGATTTCAATCGACGCAAATTTCATTGAAGCCCTGAAGTTCATTCGGAAGTTTGGTGCATTTTTCAGAACTGGCATCGATCCCCCTTTACCACTCAAACCCTGATCCATTCGAGGGCTAATGACGATGATATGTACCTAGGGTAGGGTTCTAGGCCTGACCTACATACCCTACCTAAGGACACTATATTGGAGGACTTCAAGATTACAAGAGAGATTTCGACTGGATTCTCCATGGTGCTCAAGTCACTCGACATTTAATCCACTCGGTATCTTCTCCCTCCACTCGACAGTCACCTATCACTCGAAAGACCTTGCTTCCAGTCGACGCCAGAAGACCAGAAGCCACTCCTGGGAGGCCAATAGGCAGGCGTAGGCTAGTCGTCATTAGTAGCAATTATGGTGTACATTACCAGTAACGCTCGTCTTTATACCCACGATGGAACCCTTGGATGCCTTGCACTTATGTGGGACAGTGTACTCTATATAAGCCGCCCCTCCCCTCTGGCACAAGGGATCACAACCTCTGCAACTCATACTCTCCACACGACAAAAGCTCCCGAGCATTGAGATGTAGGGTTGTTACCTCCACGAGAGGGGCCTGAACTCATACATCCGTGTGTACATCCTCGCCGTAGCTAGGACTCTGCCGTCTCCTTTTGTACCCTTATCTTCTACTGTTAGACACGTTCCCATGACAATAACCAATGGTCAGATTGACATTCTCAGTGACGTCGATCCAACAATCTCGGTGGTACCTATATTGTGAATTTGCGTAACAGAAAGTTTGCAACCTAAACTCGGTGGCATCGGTATGGAATCGGTCCACCGAAGTGGCTAGGGTTTGGATGAGTCTGTCTGAGGTTGAGAATTGGTGGCAGTGGGATGGAAATGGTTGTTGTACCGATTTTGAATATTTGGCTTTGGATAGACTTTGGTGGGAGAGTTTGTGGGTGTTTTTGGTGACTATCACTTGTGCACGTATGAGCATTTTGCTCACCAACAAAACCTTACCCCCTTTTAATAGTATTATCTTTCCTATGGACTCAAAGTGATTTCTCACAAATATAAAATTTAGAGTCCTCTTGCTTGAAGCTTTGCCAACCTATTTCCTTGCATCTTGGGGTATTCCACAATCTCCTCAATCCTTTTGCAAATCCTATCATTGAACATTTCGTGAAATATACTAGGTGGAAACATTAGTTCAATGACTTATACGTTATTATAAATTACCAAATCCACCAAGGGAGCAAATGTGCTTTCAATCTCCTTATTTTTGGTAATTGATGCCAACATATATATCAAAGCTTCGACATATGATATAATCAATGAATATAATCGTTGTTTGATAAGTATGTGATAAGCAAGAGCTCCCCCTAAAAGTGCATCATTTTGAATTTGCGTTTGAATGCAAATTCACAATCGATTAGGTACATGGGGCACTTCTTCCATGTCACATACAGCTTGGTGGTGAGCGTGAATAATTAGAGTGAACGTCATAGCAAAACACAATCAAGCAATGTAGAAAGATCATCTCATCAAGCATTAAGATTATAGGAAGTAGTAGCATCACACAGAAAGTGTATGATCAAACACAAAGAAAGTGTATCACAAGCAACCAAAAGAAAATTGTTTTTGAAAAAAGCAATAAGCACCAAAAGGCTCTCTCACTCGAAGCCTAAAGATCTGTATACACTTCTCCCCCTTTGGCAACAAGTTACCAAAAAGTTCAAAGGCATATATCTAAGCGTTCTTGGGCTGATCTCCTCCGGTTGTTGATGAAGGAGTCGAGAGAACAGCATCGGCAAAGATCTCTACAAATGTCATGGATGTAGTTGGAGTGACAGCTGGAGGAACTGGAGCTGATGGAGCAGGAGCTGAGGTGACAGCAGCAGGAGCTGATGAAGAGGTCCTCAAGTCTGGAGCTGGCATAGTGGCTGATCTGGCCTGAGTAGGAAACTATGTGTCTGTCCTAAGAGGTGATCCATCCTCATCATCATCATCATAATCATCATCATCTGAAGTAGTCTGAGGAAGAGGCACTGAGTCAAGTTCCTTCTTGAGCTCATTGACTATGTTAGTCAGCCCATCCACCTTATCATTAAGGGTCTTGATCCTATTTTCAAAGATCCTCACAAGACTGTTCTGGTTGTCCAGAATCCCCTTAATGTCCTTCTGCATGCCCTTAACTGATGATATCAACTGACCCATTTTCTCATTTCTGGATCTAGGGACTTGAGCACTAGTGGCTCTAACTGCCTTTGCCTCTGCCTGAGCTGCAGCAAATGTGGGATGTTCAGCATCCATCACCACAACATTGTCCTCAAGATCTGGCTGAAGGAGCAAATGTGGATGAACTAGAGAAAATATGTGCTTCCCCAACTTGGAGTTGATGAGCATCTAGATATAGGGTGCATAGCAGCAAGAGCGCTTC
The DNA here is from genome assembly GCA_022496015.1 of Hordeum marinum. Taxonomy (NCBI): domain Eukaryota; kingdom Viridiplantae; phylum Streptophyta; class Magnoliopsida; order Poales; family Poaceae; genus Hordeum; species Hordeum marinum. The sequence goes on from CM039677.1 coordinate 239,512,015, forward strand.
TGATCAGCAGCAACCCTCTTGACTGTCTCAACAATCAAGTCCATGACTCTGATCCTGGTGTGTCTATCAAGGTGGATCAACATGTTGATAGAGTAGCCTCAGATCATCTTGTCATCTCCTAACTTGGGCATCAAAGTATGCCTCGGAATGGTGTTCATGGTGCGGAGGCCAGCCCGAAGAAAGTAAATGGATCCTAGCTTGTCATACTTCACGTTAGCAGCAGAGATCTCATTGTACATGTTGGCCATAACATTGTGGCTCTCCTTGAATTCCGAGTAGACATCCAAGTCACCATCTTGTACCTATGGGACTCCTAGAATAGCATCTCATTCATCAACAGTGGACTCATATCTTGCTCCTTCTGTCATCCATACAATCCTACCATCTCCATAGAAATGTTTAGTGGAGTAGAATTGCATGATCATCTCATCATTCCAAGCAGTAAAGTCCCTACCAACAAACTCAACCAAACCAATGCAGTGAAAATTGTCTTGGACACTTGGAAAGTAGTCCCCATTCTCCTTGATGAATTTCCAGTCTACATACCTCATATCACTGACTCTTGTCAAAAAGCAGTCTCATAGAAATCATGTTTCTCTTTGGTATATAATCTGTAGTCCACAGCTATCTTCCTCCCTTCGGCATATGGATCTACAACTCTCCATGCCCTCAAGCAAGAGTCCTTCCTCTTCTTCATATCTTCAGCAAGTGGATAGCTCGCATTATGTACTAGAAGGTGTGGCCTTAGCTTCATTAAGGTTGACATAGCATCTTCATCCTCAACTCTGGAGGTAGTTCCCTTATTCTTTTCAGAAGCTGGAATTTGCCTGGATGTCCTCTTAGGTTTTTCAGCAGCAGCCTTCTTGGGTGCAGACTTGGTGCTCTTGGATGTGCCAAACTTAGGCATAGCATTAGCCAAAAGTTTCTTGGCCTTCTTCTTGGGAGGGGCCTTTATAGTTGTCTCTTCTTCCTCTTCAGCAATAGCTGCCTCCTCTGGATCTTCAAACATAGATGTAGGCCTGCCAATAACATGGATTATCGTCTTTCTGGCCTTCTTCTTTTCACGTGCCTTCCTAGAAGGGGACTCAAGGCGAAGAGTCATTGTAGCTCTAGCACTCTCAGGTGCTCTCATAGCTTCAGGAGGTGCATATGTTTTGCTGACCACCCTCCTGGAAGAGGTGGCCTTATTGGCTGACTTCTTGGTAGCCCTCTCTTGCTTCTTGGCAAGAACCTCTGGCACAAAGTCTGAATCCTCCTCATCTGAACTGAGCTTCTTCCTGGCCCTAGTAGCAGCCTTGGGCCACCCATTAGAATTGGGGGTGCCTGGACCTGAAAATGAACTAGGCTCGGGACTGGTGCCTGAACTCATGTCAACACTCTCCTCTGGCAAATTATAACATTCTGACCCTGACATGTTGAACCAGTGAATAGAGTATAGAAGATCAGAATAGGATAAGTCATCACAAAATGCAGCTGATTTTTGAAAGTTTGAACAGAAAAATTATAGATGTAGTTCACTACAAAATTGGATTTTGATGTCACCGAGTCAAACATTTCGGTGCTGTCGAGACTCACAAAACTCTGAACCGCAACTTGGCAACAGTTTCGGTCAGACCAAAAACTGTCACTCGGTCTCACCGAGTTTTCTCCTTAGTAGCACAAAAAGGCAATCGGTGGAACCGATTTTTCTGACTCGGTATCACCGAGATGCAACTTCGCGGGAAACTAAACCTAGAATTTTTCTATTCGCTGGACTATTGAGTTTCTCTCATGGATAGCGGTGGCTTATAGAAAAAATAAACTTTATTGTGCAAGAATCAGACGGGAAGCACAAGAAAGACTGAATCCGTACCCTAGCTTGGTGACGGATCCACTATGGCGGGGACAGGGGCGAAGATTCCATCGACGGTGGCGATTCCCAGCGACGAAGTAGCACGGGAAGACAAGGGCGACGACTAGGGGGTCCTTCTGCGGCAGTTTAGGGTTTGGGGCGCGACAGTTTGAAGATTGAAATTTTGAACCATCAGGTCCTCAGCTCATATACCCTTCATTGTCGGTGATGACGATTCTAAATTTTTGGTGTCACCGAGTTTCTCAATAGTCGGCTAACAGGGAAACTCGGTGTAACCGAGAATATGGAATCGGTAGTACTGAGGTAGAAAACCATATCAACCCAAGGCATTCGGTGAGACTTATATTTTGGGGTTGGTTCCACCGAGATGCACTTGGGAGGTTTTAATGGTCAGTCCTTGTCGATACGGAACTCCGAGTGCTGCACACAAAGGGATCGAAAAGCACTTGTTCAAATTTTGTGATGCAACATGAATAGAGTATGAGGTGAGAAAGCATAGATACCTAAGGAGTGGTCCTAGGCATTCTTGTTCATCCAATTGGCAAAAGAGAAAATCAAGAGCCAAATAGCAACAATTGGATGTCCTCGAATGAGAAAATAAATGTAGACCAACATGCTCACACAATAAGATGTCAAATGAAATCATGACAAACATGCACATATACACTAGCATCTAACAATCACTTGGGCAATGATGAAGTCATCTATATATATGAGTATTTGACTTAGGAGCCAAGTAAGAATACTCGATCATAGGTCATACTCATCGTTTAAGCACAAGTGGGGTTACCACTTTTACATAAAGCATTTAATGTTGTCACATCCTAAGATATGCTTTAACTCAAGTCTTAGAGTAAAGCTCCCCATTGATGTGACATCCCCCCCAAAAGAGGGATAAACTAACGTTGGGTTTTTCGGTGAAGACTTTATGTTGGTGAGGTAGTTGTGGATGCTCAAGTTTGATGAAGATCACCAAGAGTTGGTAGCATCCTTGATGTTTCCTTACTCTTCTCACCTACATGGGTTAGTCCCAACACACAAGAGACAAATACAAGGATATCTGTGGACATGGAGTGCAAAGCATATGTTATGATGTCCATTAATTTCTTGATTACCTTGTCCCATGCTTACCTTCGAGGGAATGTGTGACTCCTCGAACTATTGCATAGATTTGATGTTGTTTGCAAATAGTTCTTGCCAATTATGAATATGAGTGAATTTCATTGGCGGGGTCACCCCTCAAGAACTCTCTAGTTCTTCCTCTTGGGTACCCACATCAAGTTGATGGGGATCCTTGGTGTTGTAGTAGAACATGTACAAGTTGAGCTTGTAGTAGCCTTGGGAACCCACTTCACCAAAGCTCGGGAATCATCTTCATATGAGTCAATGTCCTCTTGAAGCTTGTTCTTATCCTTGAGCTTGGGGTCTTGTGGTGGAAGATCATCCTGCAATTTTGTTCCCTTGGGGAGAGTATTTTCATACTTCTCCTTTTGAGGAAGAAACTTGGGATTGGGGTATTGACCTTCTTCCCATTCAACTCCATTGGCATTGAAGTAGCCAACACCGCGATTCTTCCGATATCCTCCGTGCTTGCGTACAATCTCCACAAATTGTTTGCACCCTTCAAGACTCTTGTAGATACCTTTATCTATAATCCCTTTCAAGAAATCATTTTCTTGCTCAAGTGTAACTTGGCTAAGAGAAGAGTTAGTGGGATCAAGAGAACTACTAGAAGCAATATCATTGGATTTATCATTTTTAATGCTACTAGTTGAAGAACCTTTCTTTCCTTTGTTACTAGCTTGCTTACACTTAACTTGTGGCATGAATGTAGATAAGAGAAGTAGCTTGGCTAGATCAGAGGAAGTCTTCTTTTGAAGATCGTCATTGATAAATTTAAGGAACTCATGCTCTTGCTCTAAATTGAGCGTCTCGAAGCGTAGCTTCTCATGCATCCTTACAATCTCTCTATGATCTTCTAGAGTTCACTCGTGAGCTGACTTAAGAGCTTTTAGTTCTTGAGTTAGTCGTTCTATTTCCAACTTATCATCAACACACGAATTATCTACTCTAGAGTGAGTACCAGCAAGTTCATTTTGACTAACATTACTAGATGTGTCAAATAGGAAGTCATCTTCAATTAACAAGTCATCTTCATCACTATTGAAATCAAGATACTCGGGGTGTGATACCTTGGGGCCTTTAGCCATGAAGCAACTTCCACTCCCTTCGTTTGGTGAATCAAATAGATCATAGGAGTTGGTAATCACTAGTGCAATTCCGGCAACACCTTCATCTTGACTATAGTCAGCGTTGGAGTGATAGCTTCTCTTGGAGTGGTTGTCGAATTCGGAGTAGTAAACCCATTCACCGACATGAGCTTGATGTTTCCTTCTTGAGTAGCTCTTGGTGTACTTGTCCTTCTTCTCCGAGTCCCTACTTCTCCTTGAGGGTCTTCGTTCATAACGATCATCTCTACTCCTTCTCTCTCTTCTAGGTGACTAGTCTCTCGAGCTTCGTCTTATTGGTGACTCTTCTTTCCTCTTGTAAGGAGTCGTGCACTCGTTGGAGTAGTGTCCGGGCTTCCCACAATTGTAGCAGTTTCAGTCATGAATTGATGAACGCTTCTCTTTATATCTTGAGTTGGAGCTTCGACCTTTGCTTCTATTCTTGTAGAACTTGTTGAATTTCTTGACCATGAGCCTTATATCTTCATTTGTGACAAGGTTGTCGCTTGAGCGGTAGCACCACTTGTGGCTTTGTAAGCACCGCTAGACTTGTGGTGAAGCTCTTCCTCGTCTTTGAGTGTCATCTCATGAGCAACAATTCTACCAATCACATACGTTGGCTTGCGATCTTTGTGGGCATCATTTGGATCAACATGCAAACGGTGGCATATCGTTCATCCAAAGCTCGAAGTATCTTCTTGATGGTGAATTTGTCAGTCATTTCTTCGCTTCCTAAGCCAGCAATCTCATTTGTGATGAGAGCTAGCCTAGAGTACATCTCAGTGACTCCTTCACCATCCTTATCCTTGAACTTGTCAAGTTGACTTTGAAGAACATCCAACTTGGATTCTCTCATAGATTATGTACCTTCATACATATCGATCAAAGTATCCCAAATCTCTTTTGCATTCTCAAGACGGCTAATTTTGTTGAACTCCTCGGGGCATAGGCAGTTGAAGAGAATGTCACATGGTTGAGCATTGAGTTGCAACATCTTCAATTCTTCTGTCGTCACTTCGCGATCGGGTTCCCTTCCTTCCGCAAAGAATTCACCTTGCATACCAATACGAACAACAGCCCAAACGGCAGGGTTATGACCAAGCAAATGTATTTTCGTTTTGTGCTTCCAACTAGCAAAATTAGTGACATCAAAGTACGAACCTCTACGGTGATAATTTCCCTCACTAGATGCCATACTCTCCTAGCTTGTGAGACCTATTCAATGGAGACCAAAGCTCTGATACCACTTGTAGGATCGAAAGTTTGTCTAGAGGGGGCCGATTAGACTACTTGACCAAATAATTTTTTTGCCTTTTCCCAAATTTTAGTGTTTGCAATTTTATCATTCATGGCAAGTCAAGTACACCCTACACATGCATGTCTAAGAGTATAGCAGCGGAAAATAACAACAAACATGAGTAGAAGGGATAGGGTAGGAAGATCAAACGCAATTGTAGGCACGATAATTTTTCCCGTGGTTCCGATAGGTGATGCTATAGTATGGAGGGTAATGGTCACGAGAGTCCATAGAGGGCTCCACCCATAAGGGTCCACGAAGTAGAAACCTTGACTATTCCATAACAGCTTCCATCCATGAAGGACTAGCCTCACTATGGGTACATCTTCACGAAGTAGGTGATCTCCTTGCCCGTACAAACTTCTTGGTTCAACTCCGCAACACGAAGTAGGAGGCTCCCAGGCGACACCTAACCAATATAGGAGGCACCACCCTCCAAAAGGTAATAGGCTCGATAATGATGATGAACTCCTTGCTCTTGTGCTTCCAGATGATAGACTCCTCAACACACAATCACTCTCTCACAGATTTGCCTTGGTAGAAGAGATTCATTGGGTGGAAAGCAAGTTGGGGAGGCTAGAAATCAAGATCCATATGGTTGGAGTGGAAGATCTTGACCTCAACACAAGGATAGGTGGTTCTCGCTCAGAAAACTGATGGGGCAAGTATGGAATAGTTCTGAGTGCTTCTCTTTCGAGTAGGTGATGGTGAAGAGGTGTGAGATCCTGACCTAATAGGAATGATAGACTACTCATATCAACAAGGAATTCCTTCTTTCCGGGAGCCCACTCGATAAGAACTCCAAAGTTAAGCGTTCTTGGCTTGGAGCAATTCTAGGATGGGTGACCGACCGGGAAGTTGGTCCCGGGTGCGCATGAGTGAGTACAAAGTGCGCAGGAAAGACTAGTGTTGGTTTGTGGGGCCAGTCTAAATCCTTCCAGGCATAACAGGGTGTTACAATTGGTATCAGAGCCGACCCTTTCGGTTACATGGTCATGTGTGGGTCAGGTGCGTGGGCATGTGACACATGGCGCGTGTGGCCCATTGTGGCACACGGCGTGGTACATGTGCTGGACTGGACACGCATACATGTGCCAAGAGGGAACGTTCCTGATGGGCTGACAAGGACATCGGTTCCTTTGAGTGGGGGTGTATGTGAGAGCCTAACTTAATAGGAATGATAGACTACTCATATCAAAGGAAATCCTTCTTTTCTAGGAGCCCACTCGAAAAGAACTCCAAAGTTAAGCGTGCATGGCTTGGAGCGATTCTAGGATGGGTCACCGGCCAGGAAGTTGGTCCCGGGTGCGCAGGAGTGAGGACAAAGTATGTAGGAAAGACTAGTGTTGGTCTGTGGGGCCAATCTAAATCCTGCCAGGCGTAACGGGGTGTTACAAGGGGTATATATAGGCATCCCCAAAAATCCAACCGTCACACACAAAATGACCAACTCCGTGACACCGATGTGTTAATCTCGGTGGTACCGAAGTGACCAAAAGGTGGCAACTTTTGAATCTCCGTGAGATCGATATAGGAAACTCGGTTGCATCGATACGGTGACCAACGGTCAGATTGCCATTCTCAGTGACGCCGATCCAACAATCTCAGTGGTACCGATATTGTGAATTTGCATAACAGAAAGTTGGCAACCTAAACTCGCTTGCACCGAAGTGGCTAGGGTTTGGCTGGGTCTGTCTGAGGTTGAGAATTAGTGGCACCAGGATGGAAATGTTGGTTGCACCAATTTTGAATATTTGGCTTTGGACAGACTTTGGTTGGAGAGTTTGTGGGTGTTTTTGGTGACTATCACGTGTGCACGTATGAGCATTTTGTTAACCAACAAAACCTTACCCCCTTTTAATAGTATTGGTTTTCCTATGGACTCAAAGTCATTTCTCCCAAATATAAAATGCAGAGTCCTCTTTCTTGAAGCTTTGCCAACCTATTTCCTTGCATCTTGGGGTATTCCACAATCTCCTCAATCCTTTTGCCAATCCTATCATTGAACATTTCCTGAAATATACTTGGTGGAAACATTAGTTCAATGACTTATATGTTTTATAAATTACCAAAACCACCAAGGGAGCAAATGTGCTTTCAACACCAACTCTCTCCCCCTCTAAGCAGCGGTGTAATATCTCTCTTCCCCACTGTAATCTCTACTTAAACATGGTGCTCAACTCCATATATTATTTCCCAATGATATTTGGCTATCCTATGATGTTCGAGTATATCTCTTTTTTCCTATGGGTTAATTGTGGTATTATGTTACGGATGTGAGTTGTATGTTGATATGGTGTTGTCCTATGGTGCCCTCCGTGTCGCGCAAACATGAGGATCCCCGATGGAGGGTGTTGCAATATGTTCATGATTTGCCTATGTGGGTTGCTTGAGTGATAGAAGCATAAACCCAAGTAGGTGGGTTGTTGCGTATGGGAGTAATGAGTACTTGATACCTAATGCTATGGTTGGGTTTTACCTTAATGATCTTTAGTAGTTGTGGATGCTTTCTCGAGTTCCAATCATAAGTGCATATGATCCAAGTAGAGGAAGTATGTTATCTCATGCCTCTCCCTCATTGCATATAACAAGTATCTATCGTATCGTATTCAATTGCCTAGGGACAATCTTTCTCTTGCATTATACAAAAAGCTTTCTACAAATTTATTTACTTTTATTGTTCTTTTATTAAAATAGAACCTAATTTTTATTTCCACTTTCTTTATTATCTTGCAAAGTCCTTCTAGTTTTATTCCCGCAAAGTAGTTTCATACTTGTTCTAGGTAAAGAAAGCATTAGTGTGATTGGTGGTCGATAGAATATGAGAGAATATTAATTCTACCTTTAGCTCCTCGTTGGGTTCAACACTCTTACTTATCGAAAAAGGCTACAAACAATCCCATGCACTTGTGGGTTATCAGCGGCGAGTGTAATCCAACTCATACTCATCTCCTCTTTTCCATGTATTGCAATGATATCTATACTTGCGAAATGCCGAGATGCGCTTATATCCCCATCGAGGCCCTCGAGCCTTAATAGGGATAGTACCACATCTTGGATGTTACATTATCCTAAAACGAATGACGAGGGGGCGTGGGCATAATAACCCACATGTGCTAGAAGCGCTGGTCAAGGAACATAACACAAGTATAATGGAAACAAGGGCAAGAACAGTGGAACAAAACACCAAGCGCATGGCCGAGACTTCCACCCTTTACCAAATGTATAGGTGCATTAATTAAATAATCAAGGTAATGTGATATCCCATGATATCCATGTTCCAACATGGAACAAACTGCTCCTGCAACTAGCAATGCTATAAGAGCAGTTGAACAAGGGGTAACATAGACAAACAATGGTTTGCTGCGATGGTGGATGGTTAGAGGCTTATCATGGCATTTTGGGTGGTTGACAAACAAGTGGTAGGTGGCGAGACATAGAGATAGCAACGAGACAGCTAGCATGGCAAAGATAAGAGTGATATCAATCATGTTGCCTGGAATCCAGCTTGGAAAAAGATCGATTCCATGAAGTAGTTGAACCAAGATAGTCGAATCCTCACACTCCGAAACGTTATCAGAACTCTAGTGAGAAGACGTGAAACCGGAAGGAGGTGAACAACACAAGGTAAACAAACAAGCATAATCATGGCATGATGCACAAACAAGTATGATGCATGTCCATTTAAATATGCATGACATGACAAGGTGAAATCAAAGACATACTGCGCATTAAGTGAAGTTCAATATGCAATGAGTTGCATATTGACGAAAATGCGTATTTGAATTAGTTAGTTCACTCTTGTCTAGGTACCCAACAAGATTAATGTTATTCATCTTGGGAAGAGGTGAACAGAACTATAATGCAACTAGCTATCTAGGCAATTTTAATGAGGCCGAAAACAACAAATAACAATTCCAAATAATCCACATAAGTAATTTTCGAAATTGGTACCGATCTGTCCTACACATAGTTTTATTGTTGTTAAACATGCGAAGTAAATGCACCATGTTATTCTATACACTTTTTCTAGTCAAGTTACATATATAATTCATTTAATTCGAAGCTACGATTATTTACTCCCTCCATCATAGTTTAGAAGGCATAGTTCCATTTACATGTGTTTCCAGAATAGAACAAGATTAAGGCTTGTGAAATTTATTGCTTAGTTAATTAGGAGTACTAATAGGCTGTATGCATAATGGGAACATGGGTGTGCACGTGGGATGGAGAGGCTTCATGCATGAGGACTCCTTGTTTTTTGGCTGTGTGGTTTACAACGCATTATCTTCTAAAATAACTAGGCACCATGGGGTTACTGCGTGAGCACTTGCAAAGAAAACTAGAGCCAATCACAATGAACTTTGGTCCCAAAGATCGCTCATGCGCGCCTTCTAAACTGTGACGGAGGGAGTAGTTATGAAATTAACCATTTTAGCATGGCGTTTATGCAAATTTAATCATATATCAATTTTAAACACTTCTAACATGTGTGAAGGTTGGATATTATGCGTCTACACAATATTCTACCCATTTTACATATATGATAAGTTTCTTTTGGATGCATGCATATTTAGTTATTGGCAATCCAAAATGGTGGCATTTGTTGTAAATACAAATTCACAACGGCCTCCCATACAATGCCATCCTGGGGTATCCAACCCTCACCAAGTTCATGGTGGTGATGCACCTGGGTTACAACGTCGTCAAGATGTCTGGGAGCAGTGGCATCATCACTATAGCTGGCAACAGCAAGGACGCGCTTCAAGCACTAAAGCTCGCCTACAAGGCCACAGCGGCCTCGCGCCCTGGCATCGAGGGCACCACGCAGGCTCCAAAGGCTGCGCCCATGAAGAAGAAATAGTTGTTCCCTCAGGATCGGGCTGAGACGAAGCAAGTCCCTATGCACAACGGGAGCCTGTGCCCCACCTTCACCATTCACGCCGGCCTTCCCTGGAGCAAGAGAAGGCGCTGGTTGACTTCCGCTCTGTGAACAACGTTGTGTTTCCGTGGAACGCGTTCAATCTGGTGGGCGTCTCGAGGGATGTGGTTGAACACCACTTGATGGTGTGCCCCAATGCGCACCCGGTCAAGCAAAAGGCTAGGCGGCAAGCGCAAGAGAAGCAGATGTTCATCATCCTAGAGGTCCGCAAGTTGAAGGAAGTCAGTGTCATTCGGGAAGTGCGGCACCCGTGTGGCTAGCCAACCTAGTGATTGCCCCCAAAAAGGGCGGGAAGGAGCACATGTCCGTCGACTTCACGGGTCTCAACAAGGTTTGTCCTTAGGACCACTTCCTGCTCCCGCGCATCGACCAGATCGTAGACTCCACCGCCGAGTGCGATCTGTTGTGCTTTTTGGAGGCTTTCTCAGGATACTACCAAATAAAGATGGCAGTCGAGGATGTCAAGAAGACGGTCTTTCTCTCCCCATGCGGCGTGTACTACTACACCCGCATGCCCTTCTAGCTGCGGAACGCCGATGCGACCTTCCAGCGGTTGATGCACATCGCCATGAGCCAGCAGCTCGGGAGAAATGTGGAGGCATACGTTGACAACATCGTGGTCAAGTCCCGAGAGGCTAGGACCTTGATCGAGGACCTAGAGGAGATGTTCGCCAACCTACGTTGAGTGAACCGGAGGCTATACCCAGAAAAGTGCGTCTTTGGGGTCCCATCCAGCAAGCTGCTCGGCTTCTTGGTGTTGCACTAACTGATCGAGGCAAACCCAGAGAAGATCAAGGCAATCGAAAAGATGCGCCCGCCTCAGACCGTCAACAAAATGTAGAAACTCGTAGGCTGTGTGACCTCCTTGGGATGCTTCATCTCCAAGCTTGGCGAGCGTGCCCTCTCCTTCTTCAAGCTCATGAAGAGGAAGGGCCCCTTCGAGTGGACACCTGAAGTAGAGGCGGATTTTGAGGATCTCAAGCGGTACCTCACGAGCCCGCCTGTTATGGTGGCGCCTCAAACTCGTGAGCCCCTGGTGCTATTCTTGGCAGACACCCCCCACTTAGCCAGTGCAGCGCTCGTAGTGGTCCGGGAGGAGTGTGTCGGCACGGGCGTGGAGCAAGGTGGCCCTCGAGGGGCCACACAATGTTCACCGCCTCAGGATGGCGCTCCACAACCCTTCTTCACCTCACTAGCCCATGGGGCACCAGAGTCCCTCGCGCTCCCTACGGATCAAGGCGGCACCGACACCTCGCTCCTCGTCGAGCATCCGGTGTACTTCGTCAGCACTGTGGTGCGGGATGCGCACGCTACCATATGCATCAGAAGCTCCTGCTTGCACTCCTTGTGACCTCAAGGAAAGTGCACCATTACTTCCAGGGCCACCCCATCAAGGTCGTCTGCATACCCTCTAGAGAAGGTGTTGCATAGCCCCAACGCAGCTGGAAGGGTTGCGGAGTGGAACATCGAGTTGCAGGCCTTCCAGCTTAAATTCAGCACAACTAGGGTCAACAAGGGTGCGGCCCGAGTTGACTTTGTAGAAGAGTGGACAGACGCTCCCGACTACGGGTTGGATGAGGGCCAGTCCCTCGCGCCTGGTGATGAGGTGCCTGACGGTTGGGTCATGCACTTCGACGGTGCCTTCGCACGGCAGGGCGTAGAGGCTGGAGTTGTACTCATCTCACCAACCAAGGACAAGCTTTACTACGACGTGTGGCTTTGCTCCAGCATGGCAAGAAGATCTCTAGGAACATCGCAGAGTACAAGGGCCTGATCGCTGCAATCAAAGCCGTTGCAACCCTGGGGGTCAAGCACCTTACCGTCAAGGGAGATTCACGGCTCCCCGTCAGCTTCTCCAACAAGGAGTACAAGCCGAAGGACGGGAACATGGAGGCGTACTTGGAAGATATACGTAAAATTAAAAATCGCTTCATATGCCTTGAATTGTAGCACGTCCCGCGCGGCGTGAATAAGGAAGCAGACAACATCACCAAAAGGACGTCACACCACGAGCCTCAGGAGCCTGGCATCTTCGAGGAGAGGCTCTTAGAACCATCGGAGCCACCCCCGGCCGCAGGCCCGGCGTTACTTTAGGAAGAGCTACCACCGTCCCCGCCCTGAGGCGCCCCGGTCTATGGTCCGGCCTTAGGATCCCACCTGCTCCTGGCGCAGGAACCCCAGGCTGTCAACTGGACCGAGGAGTTCAAGGCGTACCTACCTCGCGGTGCCTTACCAGAGAAGGAGGAGGACGCGAAACATGTGGCTCACCAGGCCACTGCTTACTGTTTGCAGGACGACAAGTTGTACCGTAGGTGCCCCACCGATGTACCGCTGTGGTGCATATCCGAGGAGTAGGGGCCTGAGCTGTTGGCCAACATTCACGTTGGCGACTGCGGGCACCACTCCTCATCTCACACCCTCATGGGGAAGTTGTTCCACAGCGGCTTCTACTGGCCCAAGGCGCTCAAGGACGCCACCGAGCTGGTCCAATCCTCCAAGGCGTACCAATTACGCACCAAGAAAATTCATTAGCACACGCAGGATCACTAGACCCTCCCGATATCCTGGCCTTTCATGGTCTAGGGGCTAGACATTCTGGGTCCTTTCCCTCGGGTGGCCAGAGGTTACTGCTACCTCTATGTCGTCGTCGATAAGTTCACCAAGTGGGTGGAGGTGAAGCCCGTGTGCACCATCCTCGCCGGCTTGGTTGTCAAGTTCATCAAGGGCCTCGTGAGCCACTTTGGTGTCCCCAACCGTATCATTACTAACAATGGCTCATAGTTCACAAGCAACCACTTTAGGACATATTGTGCTAACCTTGGGACGCAGATATGTTACGCTTTGGTGGAGCACCCATGGAGCAACAACCAGGCCGAGCATGCCAATGTTGAGGTCCTGAGGGGCCTCAAGATGAGGAGCTTCAAAAAGAATCTTGATGCCAGTAGTAGAGGTTGGCTCGTTGAGCTTCAGTCCGTGTTGTGGTTTATCCGCACCACCGCGACTAAGCCCACCGGCGATATCCCATTCTTCCTCATCTACGGGGCTAAGATGGTCCTCCCGCATGACGTTATGCATCGCTACCCACGAGTCTTGGCATTCGACGAGGAGCGTCATGATGCCTCGCAGGGAACAGATCTCATGCTCGGGGAGGAGGCCCGCCGCCAAGCCTCGCTCCGTGCGGCAAGGTACCAGCAGGCGTTGTGGCGCTACAATTGCCGCAACGTCCGCTCCAAGACCCTCGAAGTAAGAGACCTCGTCCTCAGGCAGGTCCTCTCTAGGGAGGGCTTGCACAAGCTCTCGCCCATGAGGGAGGGCCCGTTCAGGATCGCCTACGTCTCTAGGCCTGGCGTCGTACGCCTGGAGACTCGGGACAGGGTCCCCATCCAGAATGCCTGGAACATCCAACATCTCCACAAGTTCTACCCGTGACACTGTCACGTAATAATGAGTGGGCTTGTACATGCCCCAGAGTCTCCCGGCACGCCACCCCTCGGCCCCGCAGGGGCTCCCACCCACACCCAAGTGGAATCCCCATGCTCCGTGCTGGCGGATGACACTGTCTTTCAGCGACTATGCCCACACCTAGTGGAGGCCCAATGCTCCGCGCTGGTGGCAAGACTAGCTTAGGTGCCAAACGTGGTTGTTCTTTGCTCTCTTTTGTAACCAGATTTGCCATTTTTCAGAACAAAGTTTGAATTTTTCGCGTATTTATTCAAATAAAGGGTGGGGAATTTCTTCACCTTGCACCATTTACCGATTTTGAGTTTCGCTTTCAAGAGATTTGGCACCTGCCAGCTCTCTCTCTCTCTCCTTCGCGTCCCGCGAGCAGGGGTTGGACACGGTGTGCATGCTTGGTCCCCCCGCCTGAGGGCCCACGCCGCGGGCACACCTCGCCAAAATTTTTGCATTCTAATCCTCATGCGATGCTCTCGAGCGAGCCAGTACTACCTCCGACCCATGGCCTCAGGAGCGCTCATTCCCTAGCCTTGTCGGGCATCGCGACCAGGCGTACCAACGATGATCAGCCCTCACCCGGGGGCCCTAACCCAAATGATCGCCAGGAGAAGAATGACAGGAAAAAGCGCAGTCACGGTTTGGCTCGCTACCAAGGAACCTTATGCAAAGTGCGTCTTAGCGCCTTCGCGGGACGCGATGTCTTGTGGAGGCACCTCCGGAGGCCCTGAATCCTTGCAAACCCCCTAGGGGTCTCGCGAGTGGTAGGCACCTCTTGGGGATCCGGAGCCGCATGGTCCGCAAGGAAGAATCCCCCTCGAGGGATCTCTAAGCTGCCTCGGTGCCCTAGCTGCATCACTGCAGGAACAAGAGGCGCGCATAGGATCGAAGCTCCAAAGGAGTGCGCCCACACGACACAGAAATCGGCCGTGAGCACACCAAGCTAGGTTACCCTAATCATGATGGGCATGAACTTTTCAATTAGCAGCAAATAAATGCTAGAAAATGAGACAAAAAACATTAACATAAAGGCGCAAGCACCGTAGGTCGTTACATGCCCCTGCGGTGTTTTCCATGGTTCTTAATGCAGGAAATAGAATAAAAACAAAAGGCGGCCTACCGAAGACCGTCACTCCTGAGGCCTAGCTCCGGCACCGCCTGCGCTCACTCGGAGTTCTCCTCCTCCTTGACGGGGTGTGGCAGCATGTCAGCTCGACATCCTTCTGGGCAGGGGCGTGGCGGCGCGGCGGCTCGCCGTCTTCCCTGGTCCGGGCACGGCGACGTGGCATTCGTCATAGTAGTCATTGCACAAGCTTCCCCCGGAGGAGGCGTCGCCACCGTCAGGTGCTGTGGCCCAAGCACCTGCGCTCTTCCCCGAAGATCTTGACGAAGAGCGCCATTGCCCCATTGTACTTGATGTGGAGGGTACACCGCCCTTGCAGGCCGCGAGCGCGACAAACGTTTGCCACCTGCGGTTCAGTAACACATAGCCCGCGGGGTGTGGGGACCCCGACTCATAAGTCATGATCACCGAATGTACGTGCATAGTGATCCCAGATATCAATGCTCACTAAACACACACAAACTGAATACCAAGAGTCTTACATCCATTACGTACCGTTTTACTCAAATATGGCCTCTATGGCCATGTCTTCATATGATTGCAGTAGAAATCTTCAATGATAGCGTGTGCCCGGTGTCTGTAAAGACAGTACATGGTCGCCCTACCAGGCATGACCCCGTATCGAGAGTGACCACGTCACTCCCGCCACTAGTAATGCGGGCCTTCTGCTAGCATCAACTAAGGTAATAAACAAAGCCCCTTCCCATAAAGGGGTAGAGTGATACACATGTAATGTTGTGATGGTCAGCATACCTTGAATCTAATCCGTTTTCGAAAACACACACACACACAACTTGCTCCGGTACACCATTTCTTTCTCAAGTGGTTACCCAACTCAACATCATCTCCCTCGGGCATTAGTGGCACCCGACGGGTTTTTTCAAAAAGTCATTGAAAACACTTTTGTTTCCATCACCATGCATATTCCCGTCCCATTTTACATAGCATCTGCTAAGCATCCTATCTACTCCCACCCGCACAACCCTCATAAGGAGGTAGGGTCATGCACGATGCAAGTATCAACAAGAAAGTATCTGAGGCATGCTACTGAAGTGGCCACCACATTAACATGATCAACATCATGAAATAAAGTGATATATGACAAGCAATAAAAGGGTTTCACATTCATGGTCAAAGGGTTGCTTTCCTGGCTCAGCAAAGTCTTTGAGGTCTTCACACGCTTCTCGTCCACTCCGAGCAGTTCGTCTACCACGTCAACTATCATCAGAAACAACCGCAATAAGCAACACAACAAGCAGAGAAATAGAAGTACTCTATAAATAGGAGTTTTATTTTTCTAGGACACCTCTATTCATGATAAAGATAACCAAAGAGGTTTTGTTGGATGTGGGTCAAGGGGAGTTTTGAATGGTCAAAATGAAGGAAATGATGATCTATAAGTTGTCCACAAAAAATATTTTTTGTAAAAAGGAGTGGATAGTCCCAACAAATAGGGCATGATCTTAGAAACATTTCGGAAGTGTTTTCACTTGATATGGAGTTGGGATGAATTTCCTATGATTTTCTTAAGATGGAATAATGGAAAAGAGGCTATATATTAGGTACAACAGAATATAGCATAGGAAAAATGTTGACCATATCTAGAAAGATTTTATGAGTTTCTGGAAATTTGAATCACTCCATTTGGAGTTGATTTTGATCCTCTAGGGAATTCATTAGGTGGCTCAAATTTGAATAAGGCAGAAACTTGCTGAGAAAAATTATGGAAGTTCCACCAAATCATTGGTAGCATTTTTAGGAAATTGTAGAAATTTGAATCATCAAATTAGGATGTCATATGAATTATCTATGAATTGTTTTCTCTCTCGGTGAAAAGAAATGTAAGAGAATTTTACCCACATGGGCTTAAGCTATGCAGGGAGCGCATCTTAGCGTGGCAGCTCACTTGGCATGGCCCAGTTCCTCACGCGCACTAGCTGACGTGCCACGTCGAAGGCGCCCTCACCAGGAATGCGCTACCCACAAGCGAAGGTGGACATTGTCCATTCCCGTCTCCACTTAAAGGCGAGGCCCACCCGTCAGCCTAGCTGGCTGGCCAACAGGCGGCGCGTGCTGTCGGTATCAAAACAGGCGGATCGTGGGTATGGGGTCCCAAGCTGTGAGCTAGAATCGGTGGTAACAAGAGACGGAGGAGGCGATGTTTACCCAGGTTCGGGCCCTCCTAGGAAGGTAATACCCTACATCCTTCTTGATTGTATTGATGATATGTGGGTTACAGAGTTCCTGGAGATCGAATAGCTAAACCCTAGAAGAGTTGCCCTCTCTCTACAACCTAAAACCCTCCGGCTTATATAGACGCTGAGGGTACCTAGGGTTTACACATGGTCGGTTACACGTCCAAGGAAAAAACATGCCTATCTACTATCGACAACTTGGATGACACGCCATGTCTCCTTGAAGCTTCCACCCTGACGACGGGGCCTTCGCTCATCCAATGCTCATCTAGCAGCCTACACAGTCCAGCCCGTGAGAAACAGGTCGGCTATCCAAGGACCCCTTAAACCAGGGCTCCCTTAGTAGCCCCTAGACTGGCCTCCAACGCCGAGGTATATCCGGACAATCTTTGTGCGTCGAGGTCTTTGGCTTGCGAGGTGAGTCCCTCTACTCCTTGTTCGGCAACCGACCAGTCATCAGTGAAATACCAAGCGTCACGAGCTCGTCGGGTCCATTATAATAACTGCCAGCATTTCTCGATTTTTGCATGTCGTGGGGAGACGAACGGTTTAGTGATTTTTTACAAGACTACCCCTCCACAATGGAGGCACTACCTATTTAAACAAACATAATTGTGGTTTAGGCCATGTCCTCTTCCTCCTCCCCATCGGAAAAAACTCTCAACAGAAGATCACCACGAAAAACATGGCGAGCATCCCCATCTCTTCCTCGCGCCATTACGGCTCACGTCCCAAGGATTGGACCATCTACTTAGTATCGCTCCTGCGATTGCGTAATCTGGAGACCCAGGGGTACCTTCCTTCCTCGGATCTGGTGGTGACCCATGCAGGTTTATCTTCTTTCAACAACAAAGTTTTCACGGAGAATTTCCCCAATCCACAAAGGGGGGAACGCGTATGCTCCGTGCACTTTCTTCTGTGGGGTCTCAGGTTTCCCATTCACCCATTCTTGAGAGGGTTATTGGAATTTTATGGGAGCCAGCTCCACCATCTCACCCTAGGGTCTATCCTGCACATCTCGGGCTTCATCGCCCTTTGCGAGATGTTCCTGGGCTGCGAGGCACATTTTGACCTATGGAGGAAGTACTTCTGCCTCGTCCCTCGAACTCGGGACAAGACAATCTTGGAGGTCGGCGGAGCCGAAATATGCCGCTTAGCGGGGATGGGGTATCCGGTGGGAACACCGAAGCAGTTCGAAGAATGTTCTTCGGAATAGTTCTATATCAAAGACGTCCCCCTATTCAATCCAGTTTGGAGGGGTCTGCCCGAATACTCCGACGCCCCCTTGAATAAAAGCTACAACTAGCGGACGAAGAGTTTCCCAAGAGGACAACGTTGCAGTGCAACACTTGGCAGCCCAGCTGAGGATACTAGCCACCGCCATCACCCGGTGCGTGTAGCCTTTTCAACAGAGGATACACCCCTTGTGGCATTACAACGGGACAAGCGACACCACACGCTCCCAAAGACTCGGTCCTGCCGATCAGACAACATTGGTCCCCACACTTGTCGACCTGTACAAAGGGGAGCAAGAAGATTTTTTTCGGCAATCACCCAAGGAGGGATATTCAAGCCACAATCCCATCAAATGGGTAAGCCTTTCACCTCTGTGAACATAGTTCGGGTTTCCATTTTGTCCCTTTTTTGACCAATTCTTTGACTTCATGTGAACAGGACTGGAGAAGCTTCATCGAGACAGTTAACTTCCCGGCTACTCAGCCCGAAGACTATTCCCACGATAATGATCTGGGCTTTCGTGAGGACTCAGATCTGTCAATTGAGCTTGAAGATGGGGCCTTCTACTAGGAGTGTCTTGACCGCTCCAAAGTGGATATCATAGACGATTACCTTAGATCGTTCCCTTCTCCTGCAACAAACAAGAAGAAGAAAAGCTCATCCTGCAAAAGGCAAGCATCCTCCAACGCCCCGAATGCGCCGACTCCTACTCCCAAGCACCATCGATCTGCGCATCATACGCCGGCAATGGTAGTAGAGCCCGGATCAGAAAGCAAAGGATCCGACAAATGAGCCGGCTGTGAGGACAAGTCCGTCCACTTGCTCAACCCAAAGGTATTTTGTTCAGTTGTTTATTTATTATCACAACTGATAGATCCTCATAACAGATTTCATTTCGAAATTCTCACATGAAAAACTCATCCTTCCTCTGCTGAGGAGGTTGCCAGGGTGTCTAGGGAAGCTCAAAACTCTAGAGCATCGGCTCATGCTGAACTTGCTATGGAGGGTTCCCATGGTCAATCCGGCCCCTGCTGATTCCGGTGACGCTATGTCCCTTACTAAATCCGAGGTAGGAAGCGCCATGAATCATCGGCGGCGACGAGAGGGCCTGCGTCACCCAACATTCTCTGAACAAGAGTTTAGTGCTCTACGCACGGCGGATGCGCACATCGGTGCCGCCCGGGCTGGTTTCAGGGAGGCCATGAAATTGATATCGTCTAGCATGCAGGTAAATAATCTGTTTTGTAGAGTCCGAACACTCATGTAAACCCAGTAGCCCCCGAGCCTTAAATTGGTCGGAATGACCGAATTAAGGGTCCTTGTGTTGTTCTACTGCTAATGCGGGCCTCGAAGCAGCAGAGTGAGCAACTGGCCAAGGAACTAGAAGACGGCCGAACACAGGTGGAATCTGTCAAGGACGAATTGGAGCAAGTGAAGAGCTTTACTTGGGAGGCACATGGTGAGTATATCGGTGCTGCTAACCTTAGTATAACCGAACTAGTTGACCGATTCAAGGGCAGCCGAAGTAGGTTCGCGCTACGAAAGACATCGGCTTGCGGGAGGGAGCTCAAGAGGCATGGGCGATGATCAAGACCCACGATACCGAACTTAACCCCGAGCGGAAGGCTCGGGTTGGGACAATGGGGTTATATGGACAAGAAGTGCCGCTCACCTGGTGTATCACCAAGTGATGCCTGCCGCCCGTCTCTCACAAGAAGACTGCTAGCGTATGGCTCAGGTTGGGCCAATGGGGTCAGATGGACAAGAAGTGCCGCTCCACCTGGTGTATGATAAAGTGATGCCTGCCGCCCGTCTCTCACAAGAAGACTGCTCCCTAGACACTATAATCGACAATCTTGATCAGCAGCCGAACGTGTAATTATATATAACCATGTACGAACAATCGAGTAGTTGCTCCATCTGTGTTGTAAACTTTGTCTTAACCGGCCATCGTCTTCTACCTCCCTCGCGAAGATCTCAGGAGTGTTCCTCGTAATTTATCACCCTAGAAGAGTGAATTATGTTCAGGGAACCAGGCAATCCAGCCATTTGGTGCGAACAGACAGAAAACACTTCCGAAGAAAATAGTACCTCTATCGATACCTTTCTTGAGGGTTCTACAAAGAACGTAGGTAGAAGGCCGTATACTACTAGTATGCAGCTAAGGGCTTTTGAGAGAAAAGAAGCCCAAGTAATGGTGATAACAACTGTAGTCGTATTAATTGCTTACGTAACGGTCGACCAATTATCTACTTAAGATAGCTAGCTTTTGGCTTCACCCGTCTGAGGTACGTGTCCAGATGACCCGGTCGTAACAATCGCAGAGGTGCTCCATTTACCCTCTAGCTGAACAATTAGGAACGTAGAGGATAAGCACAGGAGTGAGGAAACCCAGCTTGGCAAAGTCTTAGTTCGAATTGATGCATATGATGGCTTAAACATGACAAAGGAAACGTGTGTACACAATAAGTGTGCGTAAATGCTTATAATAAAAGTGTTGGCTTCGGAAAGAAGCACCTAGGTGCAGTGTTTGGATTTAATACTTAAGGATGTAAGCTGAGAGTCTTAGTAAAACATCGGTTGAACCAAACAGAGGAAGGAAAGGAAAAATCCAATCCTACCAAACAACAAAGTGGGAGGGGAAGGAAAAAGAGAAAGAAAAGAAAAGAAAAAAGGGTAAAGAGTGTGACGACATCGGTTTATCCGTAGAAGCGTCGGAGACGACCTGCGTTCCATGGGTTTGGTTCAAGGAAATTGTTCGACGGGTTCTCAAGACGGTAAGCTCCTCCTGTGAGTACTTTGTCGATTATGAAGGGCCCCTCCCATTTGGGGTTGAGTTTATGCTTCTACTTCTCTGGGAGTCGTAAGACGAGTTCTCCCATGTTGTATGCTTTTGCCCTGACCTCCCTACTCTGGTAACGTCGGGCATGTTTTTGGTAAAAATTAGAGCAAGCCCGACCTATGTCGCGCTCTCCTTCTAAGGCGTTAAGGTTGTCCTGCCGATCTAACTTGACCTCCTTTTCCTTGTACATGCGCACCCTTACATGAATAATGTCACAGGGGAGGACTGCTTCTGCTCCATAGACCATGAAGAACGGCGTGTATCCCGTTGATCTATTCGGGGTGGTGCGCAAGCCCCATAGAATGGAGTCGAGCTCCTCCAGCCAAAGACAGTCAGACTCATGAAGAGATCGGACCAAACGTGGCTTAATGCCTCTCATGATGAGGTCGTTTGCTCGTTCAACTTGTCCATTGGTCTGCGGATGATACACTAATGTGTAATCGAGCTTGATGCCCATTTTTGCGCACCAGTATTTGACCTCTTGGGCCATGAAGTTGGATCCATTGTCCGTTATTATACTATGCGGGACACCATAACGGTGTACCACGCCAGAGATAAAGTCGATTACAGGTCCGGACTTGGCTGATTTGACAGGTTTTTCCTCTATCTAGTTGGTGAATTTGCCAACCATGACCAGAAGGTATTTATTCTTCTTGGTCCCCCCTTTAAATGGTCCGACCATGTCCAGCCCCCATACCGGGAAAGTTTGGGTAATCGAAATAGTCCGTAGAGCTGTTGGGGGCATGCGACTTTGATTTGCCAAAAGTTGAAACCCCACACAGTATTTGACAAGTGTCTGGGCATTTGCCCGAGTAGTGGGCCAAAAGAAACCAGCTCAGAAGGCCTTGCTAATTAAGGCTCTTGCCACGGCATGGTGGTCGCCCATGCCTGCGTGGACTTCGGCTAGGAGCTCGCGTCCTTCTTCCTCAGATATGCACCATTGTAATACTCCGGTGGTGCTTTTCTTGTATAACTCACCCTTGTGTACTTTGTAGGCTTTGGATTGCAGAACTATGCGCCGCACCTCTGTCTGATCGTCGGGGAGTTCCTTGCGAAGAAGGTAGGCGAGGAAGGGCTCGATACATGGCGCGATTACTTCCATGACCTCATGAGCCGAAGGTGTTTCATCCATTACGGAGCCGCCGATGATTTGGTCGTCTGGTTCATTTATAGGGGACCAACCTCTTCCGCAGTATTTAGACCGACGCCCTTATGATCATCCTGCCAAACCATGGATGGCTTAAAGAGTCGCTCGAGGAAAGTGTTTTTTGGGACAGGTTCGCATTTAGCCCCCATGCGGGCCAGTACGTCGGTGGCTTGGTTGTTGTTGCGAGCAACATGGTGAAATTCCAACCCCTCGAACCGTGCGGATATCTTTAGGACGACACTTCTGTATGCTGCCATCTTCAGTTTTTTTGTGTCGAATTTGCCATTGATTTGGCAGATGGCCAAGTTAGAGTCTCCCCGTACCTCCAGTCGTCGTATGCCCATTGATACTGCCATCCAAAGACCATGCAAGAGTGATTCGTATTCAGCTACATTGTTGGAGTCGGCATACATGATATGCAACACCTATCGCACGTTGTCGCCTGTGGGGGATTTGAGGATAACTCCAGCCCCCAGTCCGGCCAGGGTTTTGGATCCGTCGAAGTACATTGTCCAATGGGAGTATGTACTATATTCCCTGGGGAGCTCAACCTCTGTCCACTCAGCCAGGAAGTCTACAGGTACCTAAGATTTTATGGCACGTCGTGGCTTGTAGGTGATTTCAAAGGAAGGGTCTCAATAGCCCACTTGGCTATGCGGCCGGTGGCGTCCCTGTTGTTGATTATATTGTTCAGGGGTACTTCGGATGCCACCGTTGCCGAACACTCTTGGAAGTAGTGTCTGAGTTTCCATGATGCCAAAAATACTATGTAGGCTATCTTCTGGTAGTGCGGGTATCCGGACTTGCACTGCGTTAGTACTTCTGACACGTAATAGAACGGCTTCTGCGTCCGAAATTTGTGTCCCTCCTCTTGTTTGAAGACGAGCACTGTACTAACGACTTCGTTGGTAACCCATATGTATAATAACATGGGTTCACCAGCGCCTATGGCTGTGAGTATGGGATTGCTTGCTAGCAGTGTTTTAATTTCCTCTAACGTGGCCACTGCTTCGTTGGTCCACTCGAAATTGATGGTTTGTTTCAGCAGCTTAAAGAGTGGTAAAGCCTTTTCTCCGAGGCAGGAGATAAAGCAACTTAAAGCTGCTACGCAACCAGCCAACCTCTGGACATGCTTTAGCTCTGTGGGAATTGCAAGTTCTGATAGAGCGCGGATCTTAGCCGTATTCGCTTCTATTCCTCTATCGGAGATGATGAATCCGAGAAGTTTACCAGTGGGAACTCCGAATACAAATTTTTCCTGATTAAGTCGTATGTCATACTCGCGTAGGCTGGCAAAGGTTTGTCGTAGGTCCTTGGTCAACTGGCTGACGCGCTTGGTTTTGATTACCACGTCGTCAACGCATACCTCAACTCTCTTAATGACTTGTTTCACAAGACAAGTCTGGATCATGCGCTGGTACATAGCCCCAACGTTCTTTAGCCCGAAGGGCATCGTGTTAAAGTAGAATGCCCCGTAGGGGGTGATGAATGTGGTTGCCGCTTGGTTGGATTCCTTCATTTTGATATGATGGTATATGGAATAAGCGTTGAGGAAACACAACGAGTCGTGTCCGGCTATGGTGTCAATGATTTGGTCTATGCATGGTAAGGAGCAAGGTTCCTTAGGGCAAACCTTGTTGAGGTCTTTGAAATCGACGCACAGCCGCCATGATTTGTCTTTCTTTGGTACCATCACCAGTTTTGCCAACCATTCGGGGTGCTTAATATCTCTAATGAATCTGGCCTCTAGTAGTTTAGCTAATTCTTCACCCATAGCTTGCCGTTTGGGTTCGAAAAAGCGGCGTACAGTCTGCTTAACGGGCTTGAAGCCTGCAAGGACGTTTAGACTATGTTCTGCCAGCCATCGTGGGATTTCAGGCATATCGGAAGGATGCCAGGCAAAGATGTCCCACTTTTCCCATAAAAATGTCCGCAATGCTTCGTCCACTATGGAATCGAGCTGAGCTCCAATGGGAGATGCCTTGTTGGGGTCCATCGGGTGCACTTGGAATTTAACAATTTCATCTATGGGTTTAAAGGACGTGGGCTTGGCCTTTTGCTAAGGATCATGTAGTCCTTGTCAACTGTTGACCGAAGTGTTGTTAGTTCTTCTGCAGCGAAGGTCTCGACTAGTGCCTTGAGGGCGAGCGCTACTGTTTTGTTTTCAGACCGAAGGGCTATATTCGGATCATTGGCAGTTGTGATTACTCAGTTTGGTCCTGGCATTTAGAGTTTCATATACCCATAATGCGGTATAGCCTAGAAATTTTGTGAAGGCGTCACGTCCCAATAGGGTGTGGTAGCCACTAGGGAGGGCACGACATGGAAGAGGAGTTCTTCGGATCGGTAGTTTTTGGGCGTGTCAAACACTACGTCCAGGACGATACGTCCTGAACAACACGCCTCTTTCCCCAGAATGATTCCCCGAAAAGTCATGTTTCTATGCTCGATGCAAGATCGGTCGAGCTACATTTTTTCCAGGGTGCCTTCATAGATCAGGTTTAAACCATTATCGCCGTCCATTAGCACCTTGTG
This sequence comes from Hordeum marinum, assembly GCA_022496015.1. Taxonomy (NCBI): domain Eukaryota; kingdom Viridiplantae; phylum Streptophyta; class Magnoliopsida; order Poales; family Poaceae; genus Hordeum; species Hordeum marinum. Next base: position 239,536,865 of record CM039677.1, read on the forward strand.
TAACCTGTAGCCATCGATGATGGGGTTCAGGACTAGTGCGGACGGTGAATGACCAGGAAGAATTGCTGGTTGGTTAGTATCTCTGAAGGTAATTGGTATGTCTGCCCATGCACTTTTTTCTGCCACATGGTAGACCTGTTCGAGTTATTTAAGAGCTCTTTTCCTCCTGTTCCTTGAGGGGAACGTTTCCTAGACCGTCAAGACTTCGGTGTTGTATTCGAATGACGATAGGGAGCGCCTATTCGGCGGTAGCGCCCCAAGAATGGCTTCACCGCTTTTTGCGACCTGCCTGACGACCCAGCAAGCTCTAAGGCTATGAGTCGGGATTGTGTTTAGAAATACAGAATGTATAGGGCATGGTTTATCCAATAGTCCGTCAAGGATAGTAGTGACCCTTGTAAGGGGCGTGTTTCTCTTTTTGGTGCGTTCGAATCTAGCTGGACGCTTTGGAGGTATCCTCTTTTTCTGATCTCCACTAGGGTGCTCGGTGAAGGTTGGTTCCAAAAATAACCATTCGGCTTGCCAAGCGCTTTCCATGGCACAATATTTTTGTACCAAGTCTGGCAGCTCGGCGAAGTCACGAATGTGTCAGTGAGCCAAGGCGTTAAGAATCCCTTCATCATGGCAATTGCGATTGAAGGTTGCCATTATCTCTTGGTCACTAAGACCTTTTTCTTTGCTTCTAGCGAGTAGGAGTCTAGCCCAAAAATGATGAACTGACTCTCCTGGAAATTATTTAATATCTCGTAAGTCCGAAGACTTGGGCTTTGGTGCAATACTTGGATGATCGTCTTGGGTGGTGGGTGGGAAAAATGGACTCCACGCCATGTTGTGTATTCGGAATCATAGACTCTGAATTGTGTGATAGATCAGGGACCGGTACCGGTCTATCTCTAGAGCAAACTCCGACGTTCGGTTTGTAAGCGAAGTGTCGGCGATTGAAGACCGGGGTATAAACCGTTTTTAATTCCGGTCATTGGGGGGACGAGCCCCCAGCCAGACACTCGACGGTAGCGACTAGCTGGGTGACCGTGGGGATGTGGATCTCCCAATCGTCGGGTTTAAACCCGAGCCGGTCATAGACTAGAACCTGGTCATCAGACATACGCATGGTCTCAATCCGATCGAAGAGGTCGTTTAAAAACGAGGCGATGGTAGGATGCGTGTCGCTGAAGCGAGTGGAGTTGATATGCGGCATCGCGGTTCTGGAGCTACACGAAAGCGGATCTAGGTCCCATTTAGCCGTGGTGGTTCCGGTCACATCGGTCGGATTGGGCGTTCCAGACCGCCCAGGGTTGACGACTTCATCGAAAGCGGGGCCCAATGTCTTCGGCGTCAAGGCGTCGAGACCTACGGGCTCCTTCTTAAGAGTCGAGGGTTCCATCAAGGTAAGTTCTCCCCGTGAATAAGCGATGCACTCTAAGGTTCCGAACTTGATTCTTTGATTGGGGGGAAAGTTTCCGATCTAGCCAAGGTGGCCGATCGGGTCGATGTGTGACAAGATGTCGTCGCCTGTGGGAATCTGATCGGGGGCAAGAATCCCCTGGATGCAGGTCTCGTTGGTGACAGGATGAGCCATCGATTCCTTTGGCGATCACAATGGAACTCTCAATGAAAGCAGCAATGTCGGTGTCAAAACCGGCGGATCTTGGGTAGGGGTCCCGAGCTGTGAGACTAGAATCAGTGGTAACACGAGACGAAGGAGACGAAGTTTACCCAGGTTCGGGCCATCCTATGAAGGTAATATCCTACGTCATGCTTGATTGTATTGATGATATGTGGGTTACAGAGTTGATCTACCTCGAGATCGAATAGCTAAACCCTAGAAGAGTTGCCCTCTCTCTACAACCTAAAACCCTCCGGCTTATATAGACACTGAGGGTACCTAGGGTTTACACATGGTCGGTTACATGTCGAAGGAAAAAACATGCTTATCTACTATCGACAACTTGGAGGACACGCCACGGCTCCTTCAAGCTTCCACCCTGGCGACGACGCCTTTGCTCATCCAATGCAATTCCAGCAGCCCACACAGTCCGGCCCGTGAGAAACAGGTCGGCTATCCAAGGACCCCTTAAACTAGGGCTCCCTCACATGGCAGCTGCCGGGGCCATCTTCAAACTCCTGCCGCGAGAGATGCAGGTGGGTTTGGCAGCGGTCGTCGGTGCTACCAGCCACCGTTTTCGATGGTTCGACCATCGACAGGTTCAGGAAACCAAGCCACACCCTCCTGGGTGGACCGTGGGGCTCAGGTAGGGTGAGGATGAGCGCAGCGTCGACCAAGGCGGAGGACGGCGTCGGCCAAGATGGGGATGGTGCCATGATCACAGAAGGGAGGGAATGGAGAGCGGGAGAATCTCATGGTGATTCATGGTGGTTTCCTGGAGCATACAAGAGGAGCGGAGGGGGTCTAGGTTGTGCCAATTTAGTACAGGCGGAGGCGGCGCCATGGTGGTCGTAGGAGGAGGAGGAGGGCACGGGCGAGCTTGAGTTGGTCCGGGAGCTACACGGGAGAGAGGAGGAGGAAGAGAGAATGAGAGGGGGTATGGGGAGCGCTCGGGGGGGCTTATATAGCCATGCCGAGGTGCACCATGGACAGAGTCCACGAGTGGGCCTCGGCGCGCCCGACAGGCGAGGGAGGAGGGCAATGGAGGAAGGGACCGACCGTCCGGCATGTTGAGGACGTCGAGGAAACCTCGGGAGACACCACTGCGAGGCCCAAGGTTGTCGGGAGGCTCGGATTGGGCAAGCTACAGTGCGGGGGTGCACTGTAGCATGCTCGAGAGTGCGAATGTTGCATGCACAAGCATGTCTTTTGGCATGTAGGGTGCGGCCACTTGTGTCTAGGGTATCTAGGAGGATATAAACATAGTCCTACTAGCCTTGGATGCCCTAAGGATTCCTCAGAAGAGAAGGGAGGTTGAGAAAGAGGGGGAAATTGGCTGCCCAGGGGGGAATCTTGGGCTTTTACCCCCAAATAATTGAGCTATGCACATGAACTTGTTACTGGGGGTACAGGGGGATGAGGGCAAGATGTGGTAAAAATTTAGGCCCAAGGAGAACTCATATGGTACCCTAATTATTGATCACATATCTGTTGTAGAAGGTGTTTGATGAGTGTTTGAGCTATCTAAGATGATCTACTTGACATGAGATTTAACAGGATTGATAAATAAGACTAAATGAACTTGATCACAAGTTTTGAGATAATATAGAGAAAGTGGCCAATGTAAAAGTTTCAAACCTAGAATGGGCAGAAATGGAGTTGTTTAGATTTAGCTAATCAAAACTATTTTCCTTGATGCACCACTTAGTGTGGTGACATAATTTGGGGAGTAGAGCATGCCCAAAGAGTTTGCTACGAAATAGGGAAACCATGCAATGCAATTCCCAATTCTTGGAATCATAAGAAATGGTTTTTGAGGGATTACAATTGGATCTATTCTCCTTGATGCACCACATTGTGTGGGTGCATTATTAGAGAACTACAACATGTCCACAATGTTTGAGAATAATTGGAAACACTTGGCAATGTAGAGTTTCTCAAGTTTGGATCTAGACAGAGAGGATTTTGGGATATTTTGGTGAACCAAATCAATTTGGATTGAGATGAAACTTGGCAAGATGATCTCATATGTCATATGTGACATGCTATAATTTTCTTGGATTTATTTGAATATATTTCTCATAGAAATATTTCAAATGCTTGAAATAGGCAGAAATGGTTTTTAAGGGTTTTGTCCAATATTTTGAACATGACCATGTGTTGAAACTCTTATATATGGATAATATATGTCCACTTAGTTTACCTAAATTTTCTCAAATATTATGAAAGCATAAAAATATTTTCCCCCTATAAAAGACCATTTCTAGCCTGAAGAAAAAGCCTTAAAATAAAATAAGAAAATAATAGTTTGTGGTTCTGGGGGAGTTATATATAGTAGGTTCCAAATAAATCATTTGGGGCAAAAAATTCACCCGATTTGAGGACTTGTAGTACACACCTCAATTCAGGGGTTTTGGAAAACCTAAATTGAATAAATACTTTTTGGCCAAAATAATATTTGGCAAAAATAGTTTTAGGTCCTATACATATGGTATAATCATTGGATAAGAGTTTAGATAAAGGAAAGGAGTTTTGAGAGTAGGAGGCAGTTTCATGAATATAGAGAACAAGCAAGCAATCAAACAATCAGCAATCAAGTCAAACACCACAAGCGCACACCCAAAATTAATTGGTCCTAATTTTTGAGCTATGATAACTTAGACATTAGAGGCAAAACATAGGGTGTGACACGGGGGTGACCTCGACCTCCACCCATGATGCCTTGTTGCAGGAGCCATCAGCCTATAGGCATAGGCATGCAGGCCCTCCAGCTGCAGCGCCTCCGCAAAGAAGCGCGGAAGTTGGAGCCAGCTGATCGTTGGCCTCTCCTCCCACACCACAAACTCCCGGGCCGCGTCAGCTTGGTGGGATCGCCGGCGGAGTGGCCGGGTGGCCTCCGCAAGCTTCCTTCGCTGCCACGGCCTCCATGGCTACCGCAGCCACCTGCGTGAGAGGGAACCTTCGCATGGTTGCCGGAGGTAGCGTCAGCCCTAACAGGAGTGCGCCCGTGCCCTTGGGTGACCATCGCCGGCATGCGGCATATTTGCGGGGACGATCGCAGCCTTTCTTGGGCATCAGCGAGCCCGGTCCCTCCAGGGGGGTGTTCCCTTTCTCAGTGGCAGAGAACCTCCTCACTGGAGCCATAGTTGTGGAAGCGGTAGCTAAGAGTGGGGAGGCACAAAGATGAAGGCGGGTTGGGGGGGTTGTCCCCCACGTCCACTTATACTCGATCGTAGGCCAACGTCCCTCAGCATTCAGGGCAATGATGGCCATGCAGCGCGCGCCAACCTTCGTCAGCCAGAGGGGTTGAAGAGGCGACGTGGGGAAGTGGAAGCGTTCGTGCCCCATCGTGCGCCACGCGTCAAGCCTGTCCCACATGCGGTTTGTGCCCGTGACGCTTCGGCCTCCTTTTCCTATGCTCCGCCTCGAAGCCAACCTGAGCGAGCCTTGGTCCCGGGGGATACTGTCGGTGCTCTGGAATTGGGAGTACCTAGAGCTTCCTGCCTGCGGCCAAGCGCATGGCCCACTTTGATGGCCAGGTATGGACTAGAGGCAATCTCCCCAAGTCAAGACCCATGTGAGAGCCCTGGCCTCGCGAGGCGAACAACGCCAAGACCTCTGGAGGAGCAGACTCTCCAAGCTGCCTCTCGAGGAGCGGAGTTTCCTATGCAAGTACCTGGCTCATGTGGCTAAGACGATGTGAGCCATGACGATCAAGGCATGGCGAGCGCCAGCGGGCGCAGAGAGGACGGTTTCCTCTTCGGTGCTAAGGGAGCAAGGGCACGCGCAGGTTCTCGAGGAAGGCCCTCAAAGCTTTCCCTTCTGGTGCAACCAGACCAAGACCATGAGCTCGGCTGGTCGGATGTCATTGCCAAGCCCACCTCTGTGTCACGCCCTGAAGCTTTGCAGTTGAAGACCACCTTTAGTCAGGATAAGATGTACTTCTTGTCCCCTTACGAATTTGGTCATTGTGGGATCCCTTCCCGCCAGTGCAATAAGGTAATAGGACCAAGGCTGCAATAAATAGGGATAGCCACCACCGTAGAAAGGGACCAATTCATCCTCACACCAGGGCCCTCGCGAGGTCGCTCATCCTTTGTACTAGTTCATCCTCAATCTCCTTGTGAGGCCAATCCACCAAAAGTAGGAGTAGGGTTTTACACTGCAAGGTGGCCCGAACCTAGGTAAATCTCTGTGTTTGAACCATAGGGTGATGACATTGAGACTTTGAGATGGTTTAGATCTTCGCACATGCCCCATAGTTTGAACCTTGTCGGGACCGCGGAGCCACGATTCTGACAGGTTGTTTGGCCCATCAAGTTCAAGCCTGAGCTGCCCCTATGCTATGATGGAAACTCCAACCCCATGGAGTTCCTCTAGCTCTACACGTTTAGCATCAAGGCAGCAAACAATGATGAAAAGGTCATGGTGAACTGGTTACCCATGGACCTCAAGGATGGCGCGCCCTCCTGGCTCATGAACCTGCCCGAGGAGTCGATCTCTTCGTGGAGCGAGATCTGCGAGCAGTTCATTACCAACTTCAAGGGCATACATGACCGCTCGCTTTCCATCAACAACCTGAGGTGCATGAAGCAGCGCCCTGGAGAGACCATATGCAAGTACATCCAGTGCTTCAGCCAGGTGCGCAACAAGATTTCGTGTTCCTCAGATGAAGCCATCTTCATGGCGTTCACCAATGGTGTCAAGGAAATTTGGATGTGTGACAAGATCATCATCGACGACAACCTAAGATTGGCTCTGGAGCTGTTCAACATCGCTGACAATTGCACCAAGGCCGAAGAGGGCCACATATTCATCCACAACGACCCTGACGCCACGCCTGATGACACCAAGGCAGAGGGCAAGGAGGTCAAGTGCAAGGGCCTTGTTGTGCTCACGATGAAACTAGAGCAGAAACACGGCCGCGACCATGATATGCCTGAGAAGGACCTCCGCCTGTTCTTGTCTACCACAACATGTGCACTCAAAGCACCGAAGAGTGCCGACAGCTCAAGTCCCTCTGCGACGAACACGTCGGTCGGCGCCTAGACCGCAACGATCGCGGTGCCGGCAGGTGGGACAACCGCAATGGCAACCCCTGCCAGGGCTAGCATGAGTAGCCTCACGAGGATGGCTCATGTGATCAGTGTCGTGAGGGCGCCTGGCATGAATAGACTCGTGAGGCATGCCCTCAAGACAATGATGCTCTTCCGCCGCTGCCACCACCACCTAGGAGGAACGACAATAACCAGCATGACGAGGGGGGCGGGGGCTATCATGAACCTCGCGTGATAGCATGTATCCTTGATGGAGCCCATGGCCCTGCATTGAGCCGCCTATTCAAGCAGTTCTCTCATGAGGTGAACATTGCCCTCCCGAGCTCGGAGGCCACATGGCCCCTCAAATGGTTGTAGTATGCCATCTCCTTTGACTCCAAGGACAGCCTCAAGTCCACGGCTGTCGCGGACGCGCTTCCCATGTTGTGCACTCCCACCATCAGCAACGTCTAGGTCACCAAGACCCTCATCGACGGAGGTGCTGGCCTCAACGTGCTCTCTCTCGGGACCTTCGAGACACTCCAGGCGCCCTACGACGAGCTCGTTTCTACCAGGCCATTCTCCAGGGTGACCATTGGCTCCACCATTCCCCTATGGCAAGTCCGCCTCCCTGTCACCTTTGGCACACGTGACAACTACCACACCGAGCTCATCGACTTTGACGTGACGCACATCAGCCTCCAGTACAATGCAATCCTAGGATATCCGACGCTTCCCAAATTCATGGCGGTGACCCACCACGGCTACAACGTCCTCAAGATGCTTGGCTGCAGCTATGTCATCACCATCACATGTGACAAGAAGGATGTGGTATGTTCCCTCAACCGTGCCTGCAAAGGTGTCGCGGTTGAGCACTCAGATGACAAGGGAGGTGTTTGGCCTCGCAAGGCCCCACCCCCCAAGAAGGATGCAACACTCGACGCCAGCTTGCTGCCGACGCATGTCTGTCCCTAGCATAGGAAGGCCCGTTCGATGCCTCCCTCAGGCCAGGCTCGAGGGATTCCACCTGGGAAGCATCTGATCTGACCAATGTGAAGAGGGATGTTCTCGGGAATGACTTGGAGGCATGCTTTGATGCGTGCCCCCGCAAGCAAGGAATACGGCGCCAGGCACTAGGGGCACAAGTGTTCATCACCCAAGAGATTGACAAGCTGCAAGAGCCTCAGGCCATGTGCGGCGAGCATCATTAGGGACGTCCCATCAATTCAGCTACCGCCCCTGGGGAGAACAGCAAGGGAATGTGTGCATCGACATCACAGGCCATGAGAGGGACGGATCCTAGGACCTCTTCTAGCCATCGCGCATTGGCCTGAGTAGGAACGTTGCCACCAAGTACGTATGTATGTCCTTTGGCTTAGAGAATGGCAGTACCACCTTCCAAAAGTCGGCGTAGCTCGCGATGGCGCCTTGTGGGTTGTTAGGCCCTCACGAGCCCTCAAGACCTCAGGGGACAATGGGTCCGAGAGAGGTGAACATTCACGGCACGCTTCGCCAAGCAGCCCGACGTGTGCACAGCAGCATGATTGTCGGGTGACTTCTCGGTTTGTTCAAATTGAGGGCGCCCTTCGGGCTGCATTATCCTCATGCTGGCAAGGCTCTGTCCCTACAACATCCTCACTCGTGTAGCAAATCTGGTTATCCTTTGTTGAGTTTATGTCATTTGCTTAAGCCATGTGTTTGGTGCCTCGTCACCGTCTGAAATTGTCGCACCCTCGAGACTCTTCCCTCGGTCGTCCCATGACTGGGGGTTGGAAACGGCATCAGTGCTCGGGTCTGTCCCTGCAGCATTGATAAATCCAAGTGATCGAGTTCTGGCTTGCGGGCCTGCTCCCGCGCACGTCACCTCACAAAGGTTATTGGCGTCTTGCCCTCTCATGGAACCGTCGCGAGTAAGTGAGTAAGGGCATAGCCTCATTTGTATGAATGCTATTTTGGTGTTTTGCCACCTCGGGTGCCATGCGTTCGGCGGCTTTTCCCTTGATTATTCCATGGAGGTACTCGACACGGATACTGTGATCGGGTCCATCCCTGCAGCGTCGCTAAACTAGAGTGACCAAGCTCTGTATGGTGGGCCAGACACGCACACGTCACCTCGTTTGGGTCCTCGGTCTTCGACCTCTTCATGCAATGGCCTCGAGACGGCTGCCCGACACACATCGCCCCCATGTCACAGGTTACATGACCATGCAATTGCGTCATGACCTAGGTGCAAAACGCTTGAGGTCCGAGGAAGGAGCTCCTCAGCCCTGTTCCTGGAGTATCCGACACCTCCACCAGTTCTGCCATGCCTGGCCACGCGTACAAACGAAATGGGGTTGTACATGCCCCGAAGACTCTAGAACAGAGCTCCATGCTCAACGCTGGCGCAATGGTCGAACTACGACCATGCCCACACCACAGTGGAATCCCCATGCCCTGCGCTGGTGGAATGATCAAACTATGATCATGTGCACGCCCAAGTGGAAGCCCCATGCTACATGCTGGTGGATTTTCAACTGAGAGCGCCATACGGGGCACACCGACCTCAGGGTGAATCGCGCCTGACACGGTAACCGCTGGCCTTCTTCTATAGCACACGCTCTTCAACTTTCCCTTGAGCCTCAAGCGAGCGGGGGCTAGACACAATGCTTGTTCTCGGGTTAGTCCCAGCAGCACTGAAAAACCCAACGGACTGGGCTCTGGCTCGCGGGCCTGCTGCACTGTACTTCATCCCACCAAGGCCCTTGGTGTCTTGTCTCCTCACATGACAACCAAGTATAAGCTAGGGAGCACGCGTCATTCGAAATGAAGCTTTTGTTTCTAGGATTTTTCCTCGGGATACATCACTTGAGGGGTCTCACAAGACACGCCCTCACGCCATGTGAACCTCTCGCAGGCCACGACTGCCTCGCGACGCGTTTCGAAAAGTTATGTTAACCGACCCACACGGCTTGGTGATCTTTGGTAGTGTTCCTTCTTCCCCGTAACCTCACTCCAGGTGGAAGCCTCTTATCTCATGAGCCGCTTGCGCCTCAAGGGGGAATCCTGAGCATCGCGCCTCGGGATCTCTTAGCGGACTTTGGGCCCCTCACCTCCTGGCCTCATCCCATGTATCGCGACCTGACATACCAGCAATCGCTGAGGCTTGCTCCGGGCCTAGGTCATAGCGACGAAGAGCATTAAGGCGATCACAGAGAATGGGACTAGCCTAATGAGGAGCGCTAAGAAAGATCTCATTTTCGACCAGAACAACATTGAACTTAAGGCGCGAGGGCCATAATAATTTTTACATGCCCCCACGGGGCTAGCATGGTTCATTGCAGAAAAAAGCAAAAGAGGAAGGACCAGGCCCGAGCAGCGCCGCCTCTAGGACATCTTGATGCGGACGCTCGGGGAGTCGTCAGAGTCTTCGTCGCTCCCGCTTCCCCCGGAGAAAGAGCTGTTGCTGCCATCATCGCCGGAGGAGCTGCCGCTGACGCTACGGTAGCTCTCCATCCAGCAGTCTAGGTGGTCGTCAGCTTTCCTAAAGATCTTCATGAAGAGTGTGGTGGCGCTGTCAAACTTGAAGTGGAGGACATGCCCCTCCTTCAACCCGTGAGCGAGAGCGAATGACTTCCACCCCTGCTTCAAGAGCATGAAGCCGGAGGGAGTGAAATCTGTCGCCACCCAGGAAGACCCATTTCAGCAGCCGTCTAGCTACAACCACAGGCCCAGGGGCATGTGCTCCGCCATATCCTATGCGAAGGAGTAGGGGAGCCGGAGCCAGGTGCAGGGCTGGCTATCCATCACCATGATAAACTCACACGCCTAGTCGGCAGAGTGGCTCCATAGCTAGGACAGCCGGGTGGCTATGACATCCGACCTACCCCACCCGTGGCTACCTCGCCCCTGCGTCCGTGGGTTGAGCTTCATCCACAGCTGCTTGAGCTGACATGGGTCACCAAGGGAGGGCGCCTGCGCCCCCTGGGTGGTGCCACGGGAGTGGAAGCGGACATGCGAGGGCGGCATCGCCTCCTTGCCGGCTTCAGCACTACCGCCTCTTCCATCACTGCTTTTCCCTCCTCAGTGGGGGAATACCACCTCACAGGTGCCATCGCTACTACAACGACAAGCAGGAATAAAGAGCAAGAGTGAGGAAGATGAACCAAGGAACCCTTTCCCTTGCCTTTATATAGCATTCGATGGATGATCGGCTTGTGCCCCCTCGCCTTCGCTAGACAGATGCAAAGCAAGGAAGAGCAATGATAGCCCCGCACTGCATGTAGGCTTTATGTCAGCCTAGGTAGTTGTCGGGTTGTCGTGACGAAGTGGGGGCATCCCGTGCCCCATCCTGCGCCACGCGTCGCGCCTGATCCGCAAGCGGTTGGGGTCCGCACCATCTCACCCCTCCAACTTGTGAAATCATGCACGTCGTGGGCCCGAGGGCTACTGTCGGGCTCGGGGGACTAGGGGTACCCAGCCCCATCTACCCTGGCAGCCCAAGACGCGACTCATGCCATGGGCCCAACACGGCCCACCATTGGACTTCATGACCAAGACCCTCGTGAGGCCCCCCTCACGAAGTCACCCCCCGAGGCTGCCCCCAAGGACTTCACGGAGTGGACTAATCAAGGGTGGACCGGCGGGGTCGCGCGGTCCTGCGTCTTCACATGGGTGACGCGCACCACACCGAGCGGTGTAAGGTGCCATGCCAATAGGCACGGATGAGTAGGCTTTCCTGTTCTGCGCTAAGGAACCAGGGCCAGTGTGCCGGTTCCCAAAGAAATATCTAAAGGTTTCCCGTTTTGTGCAAGAATACCAAGGCTAGGAGCTCGCCAGCTAAGAGGTCATCCCTGAGCCCACCAACGCGTCACGGCAGGAGGCTTTTGCACGTAAAGACTACTTTTGCCAAGATAAGCTGCAGTCGTGCCCCTTCAAACCAGCTGTTTTGGCAACCCTTCCCGCCTTATGTTTTCAAGGGAAAAGGCCCAGGGCCAATATAAGATAGGGAAGGTTGCCGCCATAGTAAGGGATCGATCGGAAGCTAGCCAGGAACCACTGTTGTACACCTTCTAACACTCAAGCAATCCATACAAGCAGGAGTAGGGTTTTACACCGCAAGGTGGCCTGAACCTGGGTAAATTGTCGTGTCGTCTATTCTTCTTCATTAGATCGATCATGCCAAAGTGTCGCCATGAGGTTGCTAGGTAGAGTGGGGCTAGGGAACCTATTTGGGTCCTTGGATCCCCTAGAGTTCGAATCTCTTTGGGTCCTCGGATCCCCTATTCCGGCAGTGGCGGTTGTGGAGTGGAAGAGGCTGGCGATAGTATGGATTTCCTAGAGGAGGGTAGGGTTTCCAAAATAGGCAGAGGTAGGCATCCTTATATAGCAAGGGTAGGCTTCCTTATATAGTAGGGGGTTAGGTTTAGGGGGGTTTATTCGTTTTCATGCCCTACGATCCCAATTGAACGACTACGATCGAGGGAAGTTAGGAATTAGGTGGGCTATGTAGAGTGCGTTGGGCCAAAAACAGAGGGAATATGGGCAGCTCGACGACATTTTGAAACACCGATAAATGCCTGATATTTAACCAATGATGGTGTCTCTACCATTGTCCGTTGGCGCTATCAAACGACATCTGAATCTCGAGAAAATTGGCAGGCAGTCTACATATAATATTGTTAAACCACATGCCAACTTTAACCCCATTCCAAGAATGTGTTATACTCACTTATAAAAATAATTTTAAATGATGTCGTGGTGCATGCAAGTGTGTTTGGTCTCTAAACGATAAACAGAGAGAACGGGAAGAACCGGCAACTACGAGCGGATGCAAGTTTTGACAAAATGATGGCAACGGAGTGCCGATGCAATGCTAATGATGCGATGATGAATGCGACATCCGAATAAATCACATCAGGATAATGAAATATGTCGAAGGTATTTGGAGCGTCGGTTTTGGGCCTTTACACCCCCCATGTTTGCCTCGCGCTTGCTAGAAATAGTACGCCCGGACCACTCGACATACAGATACAGGTCCGCGTTCGATGGCTTCCTCGGTCCAGACGAATGTGGGAGGTTTGAGTGTCCGCCTTGGAGATGCCCTAAGGGTAACTCCAACGTACCTGGTTGATTTGGGATGGCAGGGGACACATTGTCTGTCCATGCATGCTCAAACTTGTGTACGCCCAACCGGTCGATATATTTCATTCACGCGGCCAAATTTTTAGCAAGAAAATTTAATCTAAATTTAGGGCTAGAGGGCATAGTTCATTTCAGCATACATGTTAGCAGGCGACATGCATACCAGCCTTAAAATGGCCATAGTTCATGCCAGCACACTTGCCAGCGGTTGGCACTCTTGCCAGCACACAATAAAGGGGCATAGTTCATTCATGTCAGACATGGTTCATACCGGCACACATGTGAGGATACAAAAATGATGCCACTCTCGGCCATAGTTCAATGATCTAGCTCGAGCATCTCCTTTTACCAATTATTGAAAGCACATATGCTCCCTTGGTGGTTTTGATAATTCATGACAACATACATTGTCTCTTGTACTAATAGCTTTACCTAGTTTATATCAGATAAAGTCTACACAGAGGATTGACTAAGGATTGTGAGGAGAATACCCAAGGAAAGAAGAATGACAAGAATAGGATTGGCAAAACTTCAAGCTTAAAGACTCTACATTTTTGCTTTTATGTGAGAAATCACAATTGAGTCCGTATGAAAGCCAATACTATTAAAAGGGGATGATGTATCTGATGATTTGGTTGCTCAAGTGCTTAGAGATTAGCCACCAGAGATACACATGAAATTTTCCCACAAATATTCTATCAAAAACCTAACACTCAAATTCGGTGCCACCAAGGTTTTCCATTTCATCCCTACCAGGTTTTACCCTAGGAACATCCTATGCCAAACCCTAAGGTCTCGGTGAAACCAAGTTCCATTACGGTGAAACCAAAATTAGGTACCAACTTTCTACTGTCCCATTTCTAAAAATCGTAGTTTCCGAGTTTTAGGAATAGGTGACACCAAAACTGGTAACTTCCTAGGACATCCAAAATCGGACCCACCGAGATTTATATGACGCTCTCAGCGAAACGCCAAAAGTTGCCACATTTTGCACTAGTCGGTGCAACCGAGTTTTTTCTTCAGTTTCATCGTGTTGGGCAATAATGTTGTAACGGTTGGATTTTTTGAGATGCCGATATATACCCTTCCACCTGCCTATCACTCGCAAAGGGAGCATTTAGAACAGACCAACACTTGCCACATCCATTTTCCAAGAGAGAACCACCTACTCATGTGTTGAGATCAAGATCTTCCACTCCAACCATATGAATCTTGATTTCTAGCCTCCCCAAGTTTCTTTCCACCAAATCAACCTATTCTACCAAGCCAAATCTATGAGAGAGTGACTGAGTGATGCGGAGACTATCTTATGAAGCACAAGAGCAAGGAGTTCATCATTTTTACCACATCTATTACCTTTTGGAGAGCGGTGTTTTCTATACTGGTTAGGTGTCGCTTGGGAGCCTCTGACTTCGCGTGGAGTTGAACCAAGGAATTACGAAGGGCAAGGAGATCGCCTACTCAGGATGATCTACCCCTAGTGAGGCTAGCCCTTCATGGACGTAAGCCATGCTGGAATAGACAAGGTTGCTACTTTTTGAACCCTTATGGGTGGAGCCCTCCATGGACACTTGCGACCATTACCCTCCATAGGTTGAAGTCTCCATCAGCGTGGCCGTACAATAGCACCACCTATTGTAACCATGGGAAAAATCTTCATGTCTCCAATTGTGTTTGATATTCCTATATCTACTCCTTACTTTCATGTGCTTGTCTTTACTTTCCTCTACCATACTCGTTGACTTGCATGTGTAGGGTGTACTAAACTTGATAGAATTTCTAAAACTTGCAATCCAATAAAAGTGGGAAAAGGCAAGGGTTTTTATTATGTCAAGTAGTCTATTCACCCCCAAGACGCCTCTTCCCGGTCCCACAATTTGTATCAGAGCATTGGTCTCCATAGCTTTGGTTTTATCACCATTGGAGGAAGATGGATATGTCTAGTTTGGGAAATCTTAGTTGTATAGTGCCTATTATAAATGGGGAGTACTATAGTAAATGAAAAAAAATGAAATGCTTGATCTATTCAATGAATTCCATTTGAGCAAGTATGTTAAGAAACCATACGTGTCTCCCATTGATCCCTTACATCCTTCACATGAGAAAGAAATTGATATGCTTCATAATCATAGAACTATTAATCTTATCATTAGAGGATTGCCAATAATTTTGTTTGATCAAATGGAAACCTTTGAGTGTGCTTATACTTTATGGAGTGACTTGGATAAAAGATATCCAAACTACTCTTTCAAAAATCTTGATGTCATTCTCCATAAAACTATTGCCTTTCCAAAAATGAAGCCTAGTGGTCCAAAATTTCATAAACACTTGTTTGAGCTTCGTGATCTCATGCATGCTAAAAGAGATGTCATTACCATCAATAACATCATTGTTGAAGCCATTCACATTCATAAACTTGAACATTGTCATGCTAACAATTCTAACGAATCTCTTGATTTTTGTGACGAGTATATTTCACTTGACTATGACAATGTGGAACATGGCTACTATGATGAAAAGAGAGTTTGACATCGAATTTGAGAACAAGATGAAGAGACTAAGTCTCATGGAAAACTTCAAAGACTATATGTGCATAGGAAAAGAGTGGATTCTCGATAGTGGATGCACCGATAACATGACCAGAGATAGAGATATGTTTCATGAGATCACACCAAACCATGGACCACGGAGGTATGTGTCTTTTGGAGAAAACTCCATGGGTAAGGTACTCGGTCTTGGTAAGGTGGCCATTTATCATGATGGTTCTATTCAAAATGGCATGCTTGTTGAATCCCTTTGCTACAATATTCTCTTTGTATCTAGACTACCAGACTTCGGTTTCAATTTGCTGTTTACTAAAGTTGATTGCCAAGTTTTTCTTCAATACAATCATAGCATGGTCTTTACCAGTTTCCATGGAGGTGATCTATACATTGTTGATTTCACTAAGAGATACAAACCTCATACTTGTCTCATTGCAAAATCTTCTAAAGGTTGGCTTTAGCATGGAAGACTAGGACATGTTGGTATGCGTAATCTAGACAAGATCATCAAAGGTGATCATATACTTGGTGTTAAATATGTTATATTTGACAAAGATAGACTTTGTAGTGCTTGTCAGGCAAGAAAACTAGTGGTTGGAAGTCATCCCATAAAGAACATCATGACTACTAGGGGACCACTCGTGCTTCATATGGATCTTTTTGGTCTCAATGATTACAACAGCCTCGGTGGAAATTCCTTTGGTCTAGTTATAGTTGATGATTTTTCCAGATTTACGTGGGTATTCTTCCTTGATGAAAATTCACAGGTACAAAAGATCTTCAAGATCTTCGCTCGCAAAGACCAAAATCAATTTGAAGTGAAGATTAAGAAAGTTTAGAGCGTTAATGGATCAGAATTCAAGAACACTAATGTGGGTACTTTTCTTGATGAAGAAGGTATATCCAATGAGTTATACGCTACGTACACACCTCAACAAAATGGAGTTACTGAGAGGAAGAACAGAACTCTCATATAGATGGCTACAACGATGCTTGATGAATACAAGACGCCGAGACACTTTTGAGCGGAAGCCGTGGAAACAGCTTGTCATGCTACAAATAGACAGTACGTAGACAAGCTTCTTGATAAAATGGCATATGACCTACTCACCAGTAACAAACCCCAAGTTGGATACTTTCGGGTATTCGGCTCAAAATGCTACATTCTTGATAAGCATCGTTGTTCTAAATTTGCTCCTAAATCTCATGAAGGTTTCCTACTCGGTTATGGATCAAACTTTCACACTTATGGTGTCTACAACAACTTCACTCGAAAAGTTGAATAGACGGTAGATGTGAAGTTTGATGAGTCTAATGGATCGGAAGTCGAACAATTTCTAAATGATGTAGGAGAAAAGGAACGTTCAGAAGCCATTCAAGACTTTTCCATCAACAGGATTCGTCCCATGGAGATGAAGGAAAGTACTTCATCAACACAAGTGGAAGCTCCTATCTCGCGGCAAGGTGGTCTGCAAAATGACATGGAGGCCTCCACAACCGGTACACGAGAAGATAAAGAGGAGGAAGAAGTATATCAAGATTATCCACCTCAACCTCCTTCACAACCACCACAAGGAAATGACACCTTCAACAATGGTGAAGAAGACGATGATGAGGAAGCTCCACCATCCAACAAGCAAAAACACCAAGATTTTGAGCAATAGTAGACAAGAATCATCCCTTAGAGCAAATATTTGGTGGCATACAAACCTTGAGAATCACTTGCTCTAAAACTTGTTTAGCTAACTTTTTGAGCATTACTCATTTATCTCCAGTATTGAGCCTGTGAAGGTAGAAGAAGCACTTTAAGACCCGGATTGGGTGAATGCCATGCATGAAGAGCTACACAACTTCGAGAGGAATGATGTGTGGAAACTAGTGGAGAAGCCCAAAGATGAACACGATATCATTGGAACAAAATGGGTGTTTCAGAACAAGCAAGATGAAGATGGGCAAGTGGTACGCAACAAGGTAGGTCTCATAGCACAAGGTTACACTAAAATTAAAGGTATGGACTACGGTGAGACCTATGTCCTTGTTGCTAGACTTGAAGCTATTTGTATACTTCTTGCTTATACCAATCACTATGATATTACTCTTTACCAAATGGATATCAAAAATGCTTTTCAAAACGGTGAAATTGAGAAGGAAGTTTATGTTAAACAACCTCCCGACTTTGTGAAACCAAAGAAACCTAATCATGTTTACAAACTTCAAAAAGCTCTATATGGTCTTAATCAAGCCCCACGAGCTTGGTTTAAATGCCTAACGAAGTTTCTTCTTGAAAACGGTTTTGAGATTGGTAAAATTGATGCAACCTTGTTCACTAAAAAAGTTAACGATGAACTATTTGTGTGCCTAACTTAGGGGGTGATATTATCTTTGGATCTACTAACCCACATTTTAGTGAGTAATTTGGAAGGTTGATGTCCGAGAAATATGAGACGTCTATGATGTGTGTCGGGGTACAATGATCTATCGGACCGACAAGGCCCCTTCCTATGGTTTGGTTGCGGGGAGTGAAGTAACACAATGAGCACCATGGAACACTATGCACATGGGTGCTAAGATAGGTTTGGGCCGCTCGGGAACATAATACCCTGCATCTTTTGTTGGTGGTTTATTGCTTTGTTCATAGTACTGAAGCAACGCCACCCGACAAGGGATGCTCTAGGGTGATATGGCTACTCATGTAGAATGAATGGGGTGTCTACCTTTGTAAAGGTAGCCATGGGACTCCTTTTATAGTTCAAGGGGTTACCACAATGGATAAAATAGTCACTACACGGGGTAACAGTGCACACTATCGCTGCCCGAGATATAGGCAGGAGCTATAGTGGAAAATACCTAACTCTGACATAGTAGGAGAGGCGCATTGAATGCACCATGAGGTGACGCGCTGGCGGCGTCTCCCGACAAGAATGGCCTCTCCTTCTGTGTCATTTGCCCATCTAGCCCCTATTCTCTCGCCACGTCATAGGACGAGTGTCATTAAAGCTGTTGTAATTCTATCCAACCCCTACGCGCTCCGACTAACTCCACCAAACCACCTATCGCCCGCCACCTAGCCGATGTAGACAACCATCTTGGTGACGTGGGGCGATGGCTTGCCGGGCGGAGGTCTTGGCAGGAAGGCACTTGTAATGCTCATAGTTGGATCTTCTCGACCGGCGAGAAGGCTTGTCAGTTGTCTTATCCTTGTCTCAGGGTTGTCTGGAGGTGAGCCCTTGCCCGACAAGGTCCTGCCGTGCCGAAGGCTGCGGTCGTCTGTGCACAAGTCTGGGGACTAAGGGCCCTATTTCTTAGTGCACCGACAGTAGATCCCGGGCCTGGTCCACACATGAGTCCATGACGATGTTGGGCTAGGCCCAGAAAACAGTGCATAGGCACATCCGGTCACAATCTCCTGTTGTTATGATGATTTGTACCGCTATGCCCATGACGCGCATTGACTGCGGGTTGTGGGAGTGGTGGAGTGAGGCGGTTGCCTCGAGGAGTCGCGCTTGGAAAGTCGCACCGTGCACGACTGGAGGAGGCGATCCTTGCGTCCTCCGCCTATGTAAAGAAGGAGTCCTGCAATCACGCTACTCACCCTAGTCGCGTCTCCTCTGCCCCGTCGCCCCTTTCTTCTTCTCTTCTTCATTGCGTAGAGCCCCCAGTTTCCTACCCCATTTCGGTAGCCACTCGCTTCCAAGATCTCCATGCCGCCCAAACACGCATCTTCCTCCACCGCCATGGGTCTGGTAAAGAAGGCCAAGAAGGCGGCCGAAGCTGACGTGAAGGAGGTGTGGCGGCAATGCGGAGGAAGTTCGCCATATTTTACCCCTCTATACTGACGATGGGCGATCTCAACTCAAGGTAGTCCCTGATGTGGAGGAGGGAGACCAAAGTGCACCCAGCGATGGTAGTGCTTCCGGGCGATACCTCGCCTAACGCTGAGAAGTACCCGTTCTTCGTCACGTTCTTCTACTGCCGGTTGGTCCCCCTTCTCGGCCTTCTTTCTAGATCTAATGCTGACCTATGGCTTCCACCTTCTTGACTTCACGCCGAACGCGGTGAACACTGATGACCCACAAGTATAGGGGATCTATCGTAGTCCTTTCAATAAGTAAGAGTGTCAAACCCAACGAGGAGCAGAAGGAAATTATAAGCGGTTTTCAGTAAGGTATTCTCTGCAAGCACTGAAATTATCGATAACAGATAGTTTTGTGATAAGGTAATCTGTAACAGGTAGCAAGTAATAAATGTAGCAAAGGTGAAGCAAGGTGGCCCAATCCTTTTTGTAGAAAAGAACAAGCCATGACAAACTCTTATATAAAATGAAGTGCTCCCGAGGACACATGGGAATTTCTATCAAGCTAGTTTTCATCATGCTCATTTGATTCGCGTTCGTTACTTTGATAATTTGATATGTGGGTGGACCGGTGTTTGGGTCCTGAACTTACTTGGAAAAACCTCCCACTTATTATTAACCTCTCTCGCAAGCATCCAAAACTATGAAAGAAGAATTAAGATAAATCTAACCATAGCATGAAACATATGGATCCAAATCAGCCCCTTACGAAGCAACGCATAAACTAGAGTTTAAGCTTCTGTCACTCTAGCAACCCATCACCTACTTATTACTTCCCAACGCCTTCCCCTAGGCCCAAATAATGGTGAAGTGTTATGTATTCGACGTTCACATAACACCACTAGAGGAGAGACAACATACATGTCATCAAAATATCGAACGAACACCAAATTCACATGGTTACTTATAACAAGACTTATCCCATGTCCTCAGGAACAAAGGTAACTACTCACAAAGCATGTTCATGTTCATAATCATAGGATTATTAATTATCATAAAGGATCTGAACATATGGTCTTCCACCAAGTAAACCAACTAGCATCAACTACAAGGAGTAATCAACACTACTAGCAACCCACAGGTACCAATCTGAGGTGTTGAGACAAAGATCGGATACAAGAGATGAACAAGGATTTGGAGAGGAGATGGTGCTAGTGAGGATGTTGATGGAGATTGACCCCCTCTAGATGAGAGGATCGTTAGTGATGATGATGGCTTCAATTTCCCCCTTCGGGAGGGAAGTTTCCCCGGCAGAACAGCTCCGCCGGAGCTCTAGATTGGTTCTGACCAAGTTCCGCCTCGAGACGGCGGCGCTTCGTCCTGAAAGCTCTCTCTTGATTTTTTTTCCATGTCAACTCCCTTCATATAGAATAAGATGGGCACCGGAGACCTGCCAGGGGGCCCACAAGCCACAAGGGCGCGGCCAGGGGGTAGGCCGCACCTAGTAGGCTTGTGACCTCCTAGTGGGTCCCCTCTGGTATTTGTTTCGCCAAATATTTTTTATATATTCAAAAATAATTCTCCGTAACTTTTTAGGACTTTTGAATGTGTGCAGAATGGCTCTCTCATATTTGCTCCTTTTTCCAGTCCAGAATTCCAGTTGCCGGCATTCTCCCTCTTCTTGTAAACCTGGTAAAATAAGAGAGAAAAGGCATAAGTATTATATCATAACGTGTAATAATAGCCCATAATGCAACAAAGATCAATATAACAGCATGATGCAAAATGGACGTATCAACTCCCCCAAGCTTAGACCTCGCTTGTCCTCAAGCGAAAGCCGAGATCGATAAATATGTCCACAAGTTTAGAGATAGAGGTGTCGAAAAAATAGAATATGGACATGAGGGCATCATGATCAACTTTAGAACAACAATACTTATTGATATATAATTTCTTATACTAGAGTAACAATTCATTCACAGGATAAAGTATGAACCAAGAACTCTACTGAGAACCAACAAACTATGCTCTCAATCATTGAAGCAATTTGTAATTTATCACAACATCGGAAAGAGTCAATATAAGAGCTTGTAAGGCGAATGCACATACTCAATTATATTTTAGTCTTTCATAATTGCTAACACTCACGCGGTACTCATGATGTCAAAGCTTCAATTGGACATAGAGAAAGATAAGGGCTTAGAGTTTTGCCTCCCAACTATTTACCTCAAGGGTAATGTCAACAAAAATAACTCATGATCACCCACATGCGAGTGGATATATGTGTCTAGATCATTCCCCAACACATGATGCTTGCCAAAAGAAAAGGGTGAAATATAGGAAGTCGTGAAGATCACCATGACTCTTGCATAAAGATAAGTACTAGAAAATAAAAGTAACAGATAGGTCCTTCGCAGAGGGAAGCAGAGGTTGTCATGCGATTTTTTTTGGATGTGCAAACCCTTAATGCAAAGGAACGCCACGTTGTATTGCCCTTTGTGATAGCAACCTTTATTAGGTAGTCCGTCGCTTTTATTTCTTTACCATCACAAGTTCGTATGACACTTATTTTCCTTTACAATAAAAGATCATACATGTTTAGGAGCAATTCTTATTGCTTTTTGCACCGATGACAACTTACTTGAAGGATCTTACTCAATCCATAGGTAGGTATGGTGGACTCTCATGGCAAAACTGGGTTCAGGGTATTTGGATGCACAAGTAGTATCTCTACTTGGTGTGGAAGTTTTGGCTAGTATGAGGTGTAAGCAAGCACTACATGTTGGAGGATCTATAACCATATAACTTCTATTTAGAAATAAGCAAACATAACCCATTATGTTGTCTTCCTTGTCCAACATCAACTTCTTAGCATATAATATTTTAATGAGTGCTCACAATCATAAAAGATTTCCAAGATAATATATTTATATGTGAACCACTCTTTCTTTATTACTTCCTTTTAATTGCACCAATGACCAATTGCTATGTTTGTCAACTCTCAACAAATTTCAATTGACATAGTTCTTATATGTGAAGTCACCACTCCCCATAGGATCATCATATATACTCTTTGCTTTTATTCTATTCTTCTTTGATTTCCTATTTCTTTTTCTCAAGATCATAGCAAGCAAGCAAAGCCCTCACATAAAAACTCTTTATATTATATAACTCTCGGACTCGCTTACATAAGGGGAACATAAAGAAAAACTCAAAGCTAGATCGTACTAAAACTTTATTCTACTAGATCAAGATAAAATCAAAAGGATCAAACTAGAAAAAACAAGAAAATTAAAAGATGTGATGGTGATACGATACCGGGGCACCTCCCCCAAGCTTGGCACAAGCCAGGGGAGTGCCCATACCCATGTGCTTAGATGTCCTTCTTCGGAGGTGGGGATGTTATATTCTTGGCGATGATGCCCCTCATAATGTGATTCTCCTCCTCAAGCTTGTTATTTTGCCGTCTAAGATCCATTATCTCCGTGCAAAGCTTTCCGGTGACGGTTAGGGCTCCCATCACCGAAGGATGTTTCATTGCTGCAGGAGAATAAGCAACACTCTTTTTCATATTTTCATAAGTAAGAAATCTAGCATTAGGAGGGGTGACCGAATTCGGAATTACTGAGCTCTGAAGTTTCTCCAAAATGACTCCAAGATGTAGACAAGAGGTAACTTCTTGGTATTCCTCCATGGCATCCACCCTTTTCAAGTCGGCCTCCAAATCTTCCTCCTTGGCCTTCCCAAAGTGATTGGCTTCGTTGTATGCTTCGGGCCCCGGCATCGGGTGAGAGACACGGCTCTCCCCAATCGACTCCTGCGAAGACATCTTGCTCCAAATCTGCTACAAAAATAGCTCAAAATGAAAATAGGAGGTATGTTCGTGATATGAAGGTTCAAACCTTCGGGAGATTATATAATGAATTTTTACCGACCTAAAGGAGTGTACCACAAGAAAATGGAGTCCGAAGGGTGCACGGGGTGTCCACAAGCCACAAGGGCGCGGCCAGGGGGTAGGCCGCACCCTGCAGGCTTGTCACCTCCTCGTGCACTTTTCGGACTACTTTAAATTTTTCCTAATTTATTAAATATTCCAAAACGGAGAAAAATTGCCATGGGAAAAGTTTTGGAGTCGGTTTGCTTATCGTACCACATACCTATTCCTTTTTGGAGTCTGAAAGGTTCCAATAGGTCTCCCTAATGTACTCCTCCGGAGTTATGGTATTGATAATATTGGTTTCAACATTTATGGGAGTACTTGAGATATAATGTTTGATTCTTTGGCCATTTACCACCTTCGAGTTAGTGCCCTCGGCATTGTTGATCTTGATGGCACCGGAACGATATACTTCCTCGACAATGTAAGGCCCTTCCCATTTAGAGAGAAGTTTTCCTTCAAAAAAACTTAAATGAGAATTGAATAGCAAGACATGGTCACCTGTATTGAATTCATGCTTTTTTATCCTTTCATCATGCCATATCTTAACCTTTTCTTTTAACAACTCGACATTCTCATAGGCCTGGGTTCTCCATTCATCAAGTGAGCTAATGTCAAAAACCTCTTCTCACTAGCAAGTTTGAAATCATAGTTGAGCTCTTTAATTGCCCAATAAGCTTTATGTTCTAGTTCAATAGGTAAGTGACAAGCTTTACCATAAACCATTTTATACGGAGACATACCCATAGGGTTTTTGTAAGCAGTTCTATAAGCCCATAATGCATCATCAAGTTTCTTAGACCAATTCTTTCTAGATCTATTAATAGTCTTTTGCAAGATCATTTTAATTTCTCTATTCCTTAATTCTACGTGACCACTAGACTGAGGATGATATGGAGATGCAATTCTATGATTAACACCGTACTTAGCAAGCAATTTAAGGAAAGCACCATGAATAAAGTGTGAACCACCATCCGTCATTAAATATCTAGGGACTCTAAATCTAGGGAAAATAACTCTTTAAGCATTTTAATAGAAGTGTTATGATCAGCACTACTAGTTGGAATAGCTTCCACCCACTTAGTAACATAATCAACAGCAACTAGAATATGAGTATACCCGTTAGACTTTGGAAAAGGTCCCATACAATCAAAACCACAAACATCAAATGGTTCAATAACAAGTGAGTAATTCATAGGCATTTCCTAACATCTACTAATATTACCAATTCTTTTACATTCATCACAAGACAATACATACTTACGAGCATCCTTGAAGAGAGTAAGCCAATAAAAACCAGATTGTAATACCTTGTGTGCAGTTCTATCTTCAGCATGGTGTCCTCCGTAGGCCTCGGAATGACACTTGTGTAGGATCTGTTCCTGTTCATGCTTAGGTACACAACGTATAATAACACCATAGACCCCTTCTTTATAAAGGTGTGGGTCATCCCAAAAGTAATGTCTTAAATCATAGAAGAACTTTTTCTTTTGTTGGTATGTGAAACTAGGCGGTATAAATTTAGCAACAATGTAATTAGCATAATCAGCATACCATGAAGCATTAGAGAAGAATTTATGACAGCTAATTGTTCATCAGGAAAGCTATCATCAATAGGTAGTGGTTCATCAAGAACATTCTCCAACCTAGACAAGTTATCTGCTACGGGGTTCTCAGCACCCTTTCTATCAATAATATGCAAATCAAATTCTTGTAGCAGAAGAACCCATCTAATAAGTCTTTGTTTAACATCTTTCTTTTCCATAAGATATTTAATATCAGCATGATCAGTGTGAATAGTTACTTTGGAATCAACAATATAAGGTCTAAACTTGTCACAAGCAAACAAAAGTGCTTAAAATTCACTTTTCAGTGGTAGCATAGTTTCTTTGAGCATTGTCTAGAGATTTACTAGCATAATGGATAACATTTAATTTCTTAACAACTCTTTGTCCTAGAACAGCACCAACGGGATAATCACTAGCATCACAGATAATTTCAAAGGGTAGGTTCCAATCAGGTGGTTGAACAACAGGTACAGAAATCAAGGCATTCTTAAGGATTTCAAATGCTTCTACACAATCATCATCCAAAACAAAAGGAACATCTTTTTGCAAGAGATTAGTGAGAGGCTGAGAAATTTTAGAGAATTCTTTAATAAATATCCTATAGAAACAAGCATGACAAGGAAACTTCTTATACCTCTGATATTCGTTGGACACGACATTTTTTCAATAGCATCTACTTTAGCTTTATCCACCTTAATACCTCTTTGCAGATTTTGTGTCCCAAGACAATGCCCTCATTAACCATAAAGTGGCACTTCTCCCAATTCAAGACAAGACTAGTTTCTTCATATCTCTGCAAAACTCGATCAAGGTTGCTCAAGCAATCATCAAAAGAAGTTCCGTAAACGAAGAAGTCATCCATGAAAACCTCAACAATCTTTTCACAGAAGTTAGAGAATATAGCAGTCATACATCTTTGAAAGGTAGCAGATGCATTGTATAAACCAAAAGGCATAGATCTATAAGCAAAGGTACCGAAAGGGCAAGTAAAAGTTGTCTTTTCTTGATCCTCTTTTGACATAGGTATTTGAGAGAATCCAGAATAACCATCTGGAAAGCATAGTCTTTCTAGCATTTGATCAATAAAACACAGAGGGTAATGATATTTCCTAGTAGCTTTATTGAATTTCCTAAAATCGATTACCATTCTATATCCTGTAATAATTCTTTGTGGGATAAATTCATTTTTATCATTAGGAACAATAGTAATACCTCCCTTGTTAGGGACATAATGAACAGGATTAACCCATCTACTATCAGCAATAGGATAAATTATACCTGCCTCCAGAATCCAGAAGCTTTAATATTTCATTTCTTACCACTTCTTTCATTTTAGGATTTAACCGTCGTTGGTGATCAACAATTGGTTTAGCATCAGGTTCCATATTAATTTTATGCTGACATAGAGTGGGACTAATGACCTTAAGATCATCAAGACTATATCCAATAGCAGCACGGTGCTTCTTCATAGTTTTCAATAATCTCATATCTTCATGCTCTCAAAGGCTAGCACTAATAATAACACGATGTATCTTCTTTTCATCAAGATAAGCAAATTTCAGAGTATCCGGTAATTGTTTAAGCTCAAACACGGGATCACCCTTGGGTGGAGGAGGATCCCCAAGTATTTCAACAGACAAGTTGTGTTTCAAAATAGGATGTTGATCAAAGAAAATCCTATCTATTTCATTCCTTTCATTCATATGCATATCGTTTTCATGGTCTAGCAAATATTGTTCTAAAGGATCAGTAGGAGGCACAGCAATAGAAGCAAGACCAGTAATTTCATCCTTACTAGGCAATTCTTTACCATGGGGTTGTCTATGAAATTTAGAGAAATTAAACTCATGGGACACATCCCCAAAACTCACGGTAACAGTTTATTTCTCACAATCTATCTTGGCATTAATAGTATTCAAGAAAGTCCTACCAAATATAATGGGACAAAAATCATCTTGTGCGGAACCAAGAACAAGAAAATCAGTAGGATATTTTATTTTCCCACACAAGACTTCAACATCTCAAATAATCCCAACAGGTGCTATAGTATCTCTATTAGCAATCTTAATGGTAACATCAATTTCTTCCAATTTCAGTTGGTGCAATATCATTCATAATTTCTTTATATAAGGTAAAGGGTATTGCACTCACACTAACACCCACATTACCTAGGCCATGGTAACAATGATCTCCTATTTTAACAGAAACAACATGCATGCCAACTATAGGTCTATGTTTATCTTTAGCATCAGGTCTAGCAATTCTAGCAGCTTCATCACAAAAATGAATAACATGCCCATCAATATTATCAACCAAGAGATCTTTAACCATAGCAATACTAGGTTCAACTTTAATTTGCTCATGGGTGTAGGTGGTCTAACATAGCTCTTACGAACCACAGTTGGAGCTTTAGCATGTTCCTTTATTCTAACAGGGAAAGGTGGTTTCACCGAGAATAACAAGATTAACATTATAAGTAATAGTCTCTTATTCAACTTTAATAGGTTCAACTACTTTCACTTCAATGCACGGATGATACTTAAACCACTTCTCCTTAGGGAGATCAACATGAGCAGCAAAAGATTCACAGAAAGAAGCTACCATCTCAGAGTCAAGTCCATATTTAGTGCTAAATTCACGAAAAGCATCGGTGTCTACAAAGGATTTAACACAATCAAACTTAAGGTTTATACCTGACCCCTTACCTTCGTCGAGTTCCCAATCTTCAGAGTTGAGTTTAATTCTCTCAAATAAATCCCATTTGAAGTTAATATCCTTCTTCATATAGGAACCAATACAAGAAGTATCGAGCATGGATTGATCATTACGAGAAAGCCGAGCATAAAAATTCTAAATAATAATTTCTCTTGAGAGCTCATGATTGGGGAATTAATATAACATTGACTTAATCCTCCCCAAGCTTGAGCGATTCTTTCTCCTTCACGAGGCCAAAAATTATATATGTAGTTCCGATCACGATGAACCAGATGCATAGGATAAAACTTCTGATGAAATTCCAATTTCAATCAGTTGTAGTTCCATCATCCAATATCATCACATAGCCTATACCATGTCAATGCCTTATCCTTCAAAGATAAAGGAAAGACCTTCTTCTTGAAATCATCCTCGGGCAAACCTACAAGCTTAAATAACCCACAAACTTCATCCACATGGATTAGATGCAAATCAGGGTGTAGTGTTCCATCTCCATCATAAGGATTAGCTAGCAGTTTCTCTATCATACCTGAAAGAATTTCATAATAAATATTTTCAGTAGGTTGAGGAGCAACTCTTTGTTCTTCTGGTCAAGGTGAAGATACCCCAAACAAGCCCCTCAAAGGATTAGTTTCCATAGTAACAAGTGACAGTAAATTTCAGCACACTATATAATTTTTTTCCTTACCAGATTCCACTTACCAAAGGTGCTTCACTCCCCGTCAACGGCGCCAGAAAAGAGTCTTGATGACCCACAAGTATAGGGTATCTATCATAGTCCTTTCAATAAGTAAGAGTGTCGAACCCAACAAGGAGCAGAAGGAAATGACAAGCGGTTTTGAGTAAGGTATTCTCTGCAAGCACTAAAATTATTGGTAACAGATAGTTTTGTGATAAGGTAATTCGTAATGGGTAGCAAGTAATAAATGTAGCAAAGGTCCACCTAGGTGGCCCAATACTTTTTGTAGCAAAGGAGAAGCTTGGACAAACTCTTATATAAAGTGAAGCGCTCCTGAGGACACATGGGAATTTCTGTCAAGCTAATTTCCATCATGCTCATTTGATTCACGCTCGTTAATTTGATAATTTGATATGTGCGTGGACCGGTGCTTGGGTGCTGCCATTACTTCGACAAACCTCGCACTTATGATTAACCTCTCTCGCAAGCATCCGCGACCATGAAAGAAGAATTAAGATAAATCTAACCATCGCATGAAACATATGGATCCAAATCAGCCCCTTACGAAGCAACGCATAAACTAGGGTTTAAGCTTATGTCACTCTAGGAACCCATCATCTACTTATTACTTACCAATGCCTTCCCCTAGGCCAAAATAATGGTGAAGTGTTATGTAGTCAACGTTCACATAACACCACTTGAGGAGATATAACATACATCTCATCAAAATATCGAACGAATACCAAATTCACATGATTACTTATAACAAGACTTATCCCATGTCATCAAGAAAAAATGTAACTACTCACAAAGCACATTCATGTTCATAATCAGAGGAGTATTAATTATCATAAAGTATCTGAACATATGATCTTCCACCAAGTAAACCAATTAGCATCAACTACAAGGAGTAATCAACACTACTAGCAATCCACACATACCACTCTGAGGTGTTGAGACAAAGATCGGATACAAGAGCTGAACTAGGGTTTGGAGAGGAGATGGTGCTGGTGAAGATGTTGATGGAGATTGACCCCCTCTGGATGAGAGGATCGTTGGTGATGATGATGGCATCGATTTCCACCTCCGGGAGGGAAGTTTCCCTAGCAGAACAGCTCCGCCGGAGCTCTAGATTGGTTCTACCCAAGTTCTGCCTTGAGACGGCAATGCTTCGTCCCGAAATCTCTCTCTTGATTGGTCAAAACCCTTCATATAGCAGAAGATGGGCACTGGAGGCCTGCCAGAGGGCCCACAAGCCACAAGGGCGCGGCTAGGGGGGTAGGTCACGCCCAGCAGGCTTGTGACCTCCTGGTGGGTCCCTTGTGGTATTTGTTTCGCCCAATATTTTTTATATATTCCAAAATAATTCTCTGTAACTTTTTAGGACTTTTGGAGTTGTGCAGAATAGGTCTCTCATATTTGCTCCTTTTCTAGTCCAGAATTCCAGTTGTCGACATTCTCCCTCTCCATGTAAACCTTGTAAAATAAGAGAGAAAAGGCATAACTATTGTACCATAACATGTAATAACAGCCCATAATGCAATGAATATCAATATAAAATCATGATGCAAAATGGACGCATCAACCACCCTGTCTGTCTTTGCGCATTTGTGCAAAAACTTCATAGGAATAGTCCGAGTGTCTCTCTCTTCCGCCATTTCTTCACCCCGCGCATAGAGGGAAAGGGTGCTCGCTTTGGCAGGATCACATGGATCCCTCGCGCTTCCCACAAGGAGGTATATCCCCATGGTGATCTGCACAAGAAGTGAGAAGAGTGGCGGGCATAATGGTGCTACTTCTTCGACAAGGAGCCCCCGGCCTTTTGTGAGGTCCAGACATCCAAGCTCATCCGCGACAACACCTGAAGCACCCTAGCAGCCGACAACAAGAGACTGGACATCGCCATCACGCGCATGCTCTAACAAAGGGCTATCGGGCTCACCATAGAGATGGTGGGTTCTTACTTCCTTGCCAAGCGCATTGCCCCTCTCCATGACCGATAGTGTTTTGCCTGGGAGTACATTGGCCCCACCGATATCATGCGGCTGCGTCCCGGGCTTGACGGGGACCGGACCTTCTTGCAACTCACCATCCTGCACCACAAGCTCTTCCGTCCGGATGGCAAGTTTATAGTCTCGCCGTTTGTCGTCCCGCTGTGCAATATCTCCCGCAAGGACATCATCATGGCAATGATGCCGACATGCAATGTGCATGGGGTGGACCCCACATGGGAGGCACCGACAAAGGAGTTGGTTTGACAACCTGACAGAAGCATGCATCAGGGATGAAGGATCGATGGTCTGCGCCACCACCAAAGAGGAGCTCGAGTACATTGGTCGGCGGGCTATGGAGGCGGTCCTTGGTGTAGGCAAGGAGGAGGAGGATGTCGGCCATCAGGAAGAGCGCGACAAGGAGCCGCCAGCAGGGAGCCAGTCGGAGGAGCTCACCGGCGCTGGGGACGCTGGGGTCAAGGACACCACGGTCGTCGTGGAGCCAGAGCTTGAAGATCCCTCGGCCAGCAACATCCCCAGGATGATGCACGTGCTCCACAGGTTCGGCGCAGGGGAGCCGGTCTGTTGCACACCACCCCGGAAGTTGAGGAAAAGGGGGAGGGGAGGACCCTTCTGCTAAAGTTTCCCGGCCATGGGGTAAGAGGCAAGCCGTTGGAAAGCACACGGCAAGCACTTCTGTCCAGACAGACGAGCCTACGAGTGCCACCATGCCAACGACGCAGTCCAGGATGCCCATCCCGCCTCCCAACCATGTCGCTCGCCCGAGGGGAACTTGGAACTTGTCCACCTTCAACTCAAGGGAGGAGGATGGTGAGTAAGCGCCAATCTTTTGTAAATTTATCTTGATTCTCATATCTTCCTTGATGAGCCTCCTCATTGTTGTTGATTCTGCAGAGACAGAGAGACCTTGATGCAGCGACTGGCCAGGAGGGTGGATCCCATATCTGTCGTGGAGGGGTCGGCAGGCGCCCCATTGGAGTAGGACATTCCATCGGGGCTAGAAGTTGTTGACCTCAGCCCCCAGGCCAGCCCCCGGTAGGATGCTCTGCCTATGTACCCGATGGCGGGTCTTGGGATAGATGCCAGTGTCACCAGATCCATTCCCCTGCAGACTAGGGAAAAGCATCCAAAGGAGGCTCACGCACGCTCAACACCGAGGGGAAGCCTCCTGGTAGGGGATTCTTCTGTCGAGGCTGCTAGAGCGGAGGATGTATCGACGAGCGGAGCCATCGATGACCGCACGACAGTGATAAACATTGTCGGAGTGGACAGTGCCCCTCACCAACAGGAACCCAAGGGTAAGACCTGACCATTCAAAACTCCCTATCCTGTTTTCTTCTGTGTTAACTTTTTTTCTTAAACTTCTCCTTAGCTCAATAGTTCATTTTCCCCCGCGTTGTAGATTTGCCCCCATCGGGAGAGCCCAACACTGATGTCAACGTCGAGGGGATTGCCAAGGAGGCAACTGAGGAAGCGACCCAGGCGATAGCCGAGGAGGACATCACCCCTCGTGATCCTAGAGATACTAGAAAGAAGGTCCTTGAGGAACCGTCCTTGGGGGCAGCAACGGGTGCCGCGGAGGCCTCTACTTCGGGAGTGTTAGGAGCGGGTGTGTCCTTCTCGCTCGCGGCCGCTAGCAGGATCGTTGTCGGCCCATCTTCGTCGATGGAGCCACCCCAAAGTTGGTACCTAAGGATTGGCGACTTGCAGTTCGCCAGTTTCCCCGGGGACGCGATCTTCATGGCCTTCTTCGAGGGGGCGACCGTCGACGGGAACATCGTTGCCCCTGGAGGAGGAGCGGAGGTCAATGAGACCAAGGAGCACGCCAACCTTTCCTCCATGGGCAAGGACTTCCAATGCCTGCAAGCACTCTACGCCACCGTTCGGAGAGGCTAGATCATCGGGAGGCTCTTCTTCCGGCTGTAGTGGATAGGTTCCAGGTGCTCCTTGCTGAGATGCAGAACTCGTTCATCAAGACCCATAAGGACCTCTCTGCACAATAGGTCAAGGTCGGCAAGGCCAGGGTTGTGCTTATCAACCGAACGGCTGAAGCGGAGAAGATCTGGAGGGAGACAGAGGAGATCTTGTCCAACACTGAGGTAGAGAAGACCTCACGCAAGACCTCGCTCGACTGTCAACAGGAGGAACTCGTCGCTCACGAAAGAGATCTCGTCGACCAGCTAAGGGCTGGACTAGAGAAGTGAATCCAGGAGCTGCAGTCGAAGCACAAAGACGCCCTCGAGAAGCAAGCCATTGAGCATGCCGGCAAAGCTCCAAGAGGCCGTCAATGCCACCAAGGTTGCTCCAACCACTAAGGCTGAGCTAGAGAGCAAGGTGCAACAGCTGGAAGTAGACCTCGTCGTCTCCAAATAGGAGGTCCCGAAGCTGAAGGGTGACATACAAAAGGGTATCCAGACCTTGGCAGACATGTAGGTGGGGCTTTCTTACAAGACCAAAGGGATGGAGGTTTCCGCAACCACCATTGTTGATCTGCGCATAAAGGTGAGAGCCCACCAGGACAGTCTTGAGGTCACCCAACAAAGGGATCTTGGCTTGCACGAGGATCTCTGGAAGGAGAAGGCACCGGTCACTTCTGCCATGCACACCTGCAACAGACTCTAGGAGACTGTCGAGCCATGGACAAAGAAGCTTGTCGACATGTCAACAGGCTCTCCACCCGGCTTGCAAAGATGGGTCTGGAGGAGTGCACCCTTTCCAACGATGTCAGGGAGACAGCGAGCGCGTGGCTATCCATCTACTTCGGCAAGCTCATCGATGTCTTGGCGATGTACGAGGCGGGGCGGGACAATGAATTCCTCCATGGTTGCCGCAAGCTGTGTCGAGGGGCCCTCCACAAAGTTTTGGTGAAGGTGTCCTACCACAACCCTGGCATCAGCTTGAGAAAGCCCTTCTCCAGGCTGCCGAAGGGCTTCGATACTAGCAAACTCGATGCCCTAGTTGCTCCCTTTTCTGACAAGGCTAGTTCAATAACTTTTAACAAGTGATCTTCATTTTGCAATGCCTATGCCGAAAACATTTTCCTTATGTTAGCACCGCACTTATGTTAGCAATCCGTACTATGAACGCTTCGAGGGTGGACCCTTGGCGATTCATCCGTGATGTCGCTGCCGGCAAGGCCGCCTCGCCATCTTTGCCGCAGACGCCTAAGATGTTGAGTACACTCGAAACATCCTAGGGTGCGAACACTTATGACAAGGGCCCTTCGCTTGCAGGTTTTCTTGTACAAGTACAAACTTTCGTTCATGGGAAAAACCCGGATTTTTTAGAAGTTCATGTAACTTAGCTTTCTTTTGTTGCTTTCCTCGTTGTGATGTGATTGCTCCCGAACACGTTTGTAGGTGTCCATACCTTCATCCCCCAGAAGACTTGCACGTGGAGGCCTCTCCTTCCATTCAAGAAAAGGAAAGAAGAGAAAATAGAGGAGGATAAGAGCCTTAGTGGTTCAATAGCTGTATCACAAGAGCAAAGGGTAACTGTAACATTTCATGTACCATACATAGCTTAAACATGTATTTGACAAAGAGTTTCAGAGTACTAAGCTTTTACTGACTACGCACAAGATCATCACTTGGTTTTGTACAAAGGATTACACACCTCGTTGGGAGACTTAAACAAAAGGGGTTACCGAGCGACCCCGCAACTGCGCCTCACAGGTAGAACTTACAAAAGCGCCCAGTGTTTATGGCACTTGGGTGTCACTCCC
Source organism: Hordeum marinum (assembly GCA_022496015.1). Classification (NCBI taxonomy): domain Eukaryota; kingdom Viridiplantae; phylum Streptophyta; class Magnoliopsida; order Poales; family Poaceae; genus Hordeum; species Hordeum marinum. The sequence goes on from CM039677.1 coordinate 239,570,601, forward strand.
GATCTCTAGGTGGCTCTTGCTAGCACTAGTGACTTGTTCCAACAAACAAGGGTTTGGCGGTTCTGTTCTTCTTGCTACCGACAACAGAAGTCTCACATGAGTCATCGATGGGCATGTTGTGCTCTACGGTGCTCTTCTCGGAGTCCTCCTGAGCTTCGCCAGAAGTCTTGGTCTTGTTCTTCCCCCCGGGAGTTTTGCCGGCAGAAGCGAGTGCCCTGTCAACAGACGCTACAACTGCCTCCCGGTACAACTTGTTGACACAGAGGACAGCGTCCTTGTTGTTAGCATGGATGGTGATGACGCTCATCGGCACTGGCATCTTAAGTGTGTTATAGGCATGGTGATACGTCGCCATGAACTTTCCTGACCTCGGATGGCCCAAGATTCCATTATAGGGCAACGACATCTTGGCAACGTCAAAGATGACCCTTTTTGTCCTCAAGTTGAGCTCGCTGCCGAATGACACCGACAATGTAATCTTACCCTTGGGTTGCGACCTCCCTGGTTTGACTGCCTAGAAGGACCCCGTCTGCTTGAGATCTGTGTTGGGAATCTACTGCCGCTTGATAACTGTCGGGGTATGACAATCTATGGGACAGGCAAGCCCCTTTGTACGGTTCAGTCAAGGGGAGTCGAGCTACACAAAGGGCCCCATCGAAAGCTACGTGTGCGAGGGGGTTAGATAGGAATTGTGTCACCCGACAACGGATGCTCTAGGCTGGTGTGGCTACACATGTAGAATGAACAGAGAGTTGACCTTTCTAAAGGTAGCCATGGACCTCCTTTTACAGTTCAAGGGGTTACCACAATGGCTAAGATAGTAATTACATTCGGCAATAGTGCACACTATCCCTGCCTGAGACGCTGCCAGGAGCTATAGTGCGAAATACCTAACTCTAGCGGAGTAAGACAGGCGAATTAAATACGCTGTGAGGTGGGGCACCGGCGACGTCCCTAGACAAGGATGGCCTCTCCTTCTGTGTCATTCACCCAGCTACCTCCAATTCTCTTGCCATGCTATAGGACGAGTGTCATTAAAGATGCGGTGATTCTATCCAGCCACCACGCACCCCGACTAACTCCACCTAATTTCCCTACCGCCCGCCACCTAGCCGATGTGGACAACCATCTTGGTGACATGGGGCGATGGCTTGCCGAGCAGAGGTCTTGGCGGGAAGGCGCTGGTAGTGCTCGTTATTGGACCTTCTCGATAGGCAAGGAGGCTTGTCGGTCAGCTTATTCTTGGCTCAGGGTCACTTGGGAGCGGTCCCTTGCCGACAAGGTCTTGCCGCGGCGAAGGCCATGGTCGTCTGTGCACAAGTCTGGGGTCGAAGGACCCCATTTCTTAGTGCACCCACAGTAGCCCCCGGGCCTAGGCCACACATGAGTGCGTGACGCTCTTGGGCTAGGCCTAGAGAAGAGTGCATAAGCACACGCGACCATAATTTTCTGTGCTTATGATGATTTTCACTGCTCCTCCCATCCCGTGCATTGACTCTGGGTCATGGGATTGGCAGAGTGAGGCAACTGCCCCAAGGAGTCATGCCCGAAAAGTCGCGTCACGCTAGTCTGGGCGTCGCGCAGCCTACGACACGTATCCTTTAGGCGGGGCTTGTTATTGGCAGTGCAGGGCGGTCGCCGAAGCAATACGCCTTGCATCGAGTTGTCGCATTGGGCAACGAACAGCCAGCCCCCGAGTCTTCCTCATGGGGAAGGAAATATCCTGGCGGCACTGCCCACTCGCGTCCTACATTGAACTCCATTGCCTCCCCTTCCGCCCTTTAGTATGTCGTTGATGATGTGCGTCGCATCCAAGGCTTCAGCATTGGCTGAGAGAGGCGGCCACTAGCATTAAGCATGCACCTGCACGTGTTCGTCTCAAGTAACGAAGAGCCAGCTCCTCCTCATCCCCGGACCTATGAAACAGGGGGGTCAATGAGTTAAATCACATATGCTCCATTGGTGGTTTTGATAATTCATGACAAGATACATTGTCTCTTGGACTAATATCTCTACCTAGTTTATTTCAGGTTTAGTCCATGGAGAGTGTTGGCACAATATTGTGAGGAGAATTCCCCAAGAAGAAGAAGAGGAAGGAATAGGATTGGACAAGCTACAAGCATGAAGACTCTATATTTTACTTTTTGAGAAATCACTTTGAGTCCATAGGAAAGCCAATACTATTAAAAGGGGGTGAGGTAATAATGGTGAATGACATGCCCAAAATGCTCAAGTGCTAGCCACCAAAATCACTCGCAAACTCTCCCACAAATATTCTGTCTTAGACACTACCACTCAAAATCGGTAAGACCAACATTTCCCCTTTGGCGCTACCGAGTCAAAACCCTAGACAGAGCCACAGCCAAACCTACATCTCGGTACTACCAAGTTCACCATGTCGGTGCAATCAAGTTGAGTGACCAACTACATGTTGACTCATTTACAAGAATCAGAATTTTCAAGAATTATGATCGGTCTCACCGATTCTGTAACTACCCTTGGCCACTCATATTGATACCACCGAGATTCCTATATCGGTCTCACTGAAAGCGCCAAAGTTGCCACATTTTGCACTAGTCGGTGCAACAGAGTTTTCACTTCAGTTTCATCAAGTTGGGCAATAATGTTGTAACGGTTGGATATTTGCATATGCCTATATATACCCCTCCACCACATCCCACTTGCAAGAGAAGCACTCATAACAGACCCACACTTCTTATATCCAATTTTCTGAGATTGAACCACCTACCCATGTGTCGAGGTCAAGATCATCCACTCCAACCATATGGATCTTGATTTCTAGCCTCCCAAGTTGCTTCCCATCCAATTAATCTCTTCTAACCAAGCCAAATCTGTGAGAGAGTGATTGAGTGTTGAGGAGACTATCATTTGAAACAAAAGAGCAAGGACTATCATTTGCATTTGATCATCCTACCTCTGCTCTCTTACATATGTGTGTCTTTACTTCCCGCTGCCATACTTGTTGAGTAGCATGTATAGGGTGGATTAGACTTGTTATAATTGTTAAAATCTGCCAACCAATTAACTTGGGAAAATCTTAAGTTATAATTTTTGCAAGTAGTATATTCATCCCCCCTCTAGACGTCCCTTCTATTGATCCTATAATTGGTATCGGAGCATTGGTCTCCATAGCTTTGGTTTCATCACCATTGGTGGAAGATGGATGTGTCTAGTTTGGGAAGTATTAGTTGTAGAGTGCCAGTTCTCGATGGGGAGTACTATAGTCAATGGAAATATGAGATGCTTGACCTATTCAATGAATTCCATTTGAGCAAGTATGTTAAGAGTCCCTATGTACATCCCATTGATCCCTTACATCCCACATATGAAGAGGAAATTGGCATGCTTTGCAATCTTAGAACTTTTAATCTCATTATCAAAGGATTGCCTATAATTGTGTTTGATCAAATGAAGAATTTTGAATGTGCTTATACTTTGTGGAATGATTTGGAGAAACGATAACCAAATTATTCATTAAGTAATCTTGATGAAATTCTTCATAAAGCTATGGCCTTTCATAATATGAAGCCTAGTGATCCTAACTTTGATAAATGCATGTATGACCTTCATGAACTCATGTGTGCTAAAGGAGATATCACTACCATCAATAACATTATCTTTGAAGTCATTCACATTCATAAACTTGAACATTGGCATTATCACAATCCTAACGAATATCTTGTCTCTTATGACGAGGATATCCCACTTGATGATGACATTGTGGAACATGGCTACTATGATGAAGATGAGTTATTCGACATCGAGTGTGAGAAGACTATGAAGATTCTAAGTGTGGGGACCCTGACTCATAAGTCGTGATCACTGAATGTACATGCATAGTGATCCCAGATATCAATGCTCACTGAACACACAGAAACTAAATAACAAGAGTCTTACATCCATCACATACCATTTGTACTCAAATATGGCTTTTATGGCCAAGTCTTCATAATATCGAAGCTGAAATCTTCAACGATAACGTGAATCCATGCCATCTACCTTAACCCTAGAGGCATTCGGACTGGGAAGCATCCTAGCCCGCATGTTCGTCGCTAAGGTAATCTTCATCGTATTATGTTATTTTATGCCTAGCCAATAAAATAACCAGTGGCAAGACAATGAGTACTTTGAATGTACTCGCAAGCAACCCATGTTTTGGAACAAGGTATAACAATGCATGATATAGCACTAAGTAGGTAAGTTTGCGGAAAGCTAATTTTGAGTGCAATGACATGATTAAATACTTGTAAAAGCATGCATCATGAGGTAGCAGGTATCCATATGAATAGGTTACACATATAAATATGAACAGGGGTTTGAACATCTCATGTTCAATCTTCATGCTAAGTCATCAGACTTAGCTCAACCATCATCCTTGGCACACACACATACCAAGTTTGTAAACAATGGATGTAGCCCAAGAGCGGTCATACAAATGTCCTTGACCAAGGACACGGCTATTCGGATAGTTTTACACTCTCTAGAGGTTGCACGCTTTACCCACGAGACTCGGGGAACTTCCGTGTCAAGCCACGACTCGCGGTATATTACATACCAGAGGTAAGCACCCGAACAATGCCTTTCCCTTGATGCCACTAAATAAAGAGTCCACTCATTGGCCCATGTCTTCATGATGTACAAAACACGAGCATTGCTCAACATAGTACCATCCATGAAGGAACGCAACGGTGTGCCCGGTGCCTGTAAAGACAGTACATGGTCGCCCTACCAGGCACGACCCCGTATTGAGAGAGTAACTCATACCCTCCCGCCACTAGTAATTTGGGCTCCCTGCTAATATCGAGAAACGTAATCAACAAAGCCCCATCCCACAAGAGGTATTGTGTTTGGAAATCTGACCGTTGGTCACCTTATTGGTGCAACCGAGTTTTATGTATCGGTCTCACCGAGATTCAAAAGTTGCCACCTTTCAGGCAACTCAGTACAACCGAGGTTTGCACTTTGGTTTCACCGAGTCTGACTTATTAGGTGTAACAGTTGGATTTTTGGAGATGCCTATATATACCCCTCCACCACCACTCACTCGCAAAAGGAGCACTCAGAATAGTTCCCCACTCATACCTACAGTTTTTCTGAGAGAGAGCCACATACTCATGTGTTGAGATCATGCCATTCCATTCCTACCATATGAATCTTGATCTCTAGCCTCCCCAAGTTGCTTTCCACCCAATAAACCTCTTCCACCTAGCCAAATCTGTGAGAGAGTGATTGTGTGTTGAGGAGTCTATCATATTTAAGCACAAGAGCAAGGAGTTCATCGACATTATCGAGCCTATTACCTTTTGGAGGGTGGTGCCTCCTAGATTGGTTAGGTGTCGCTTGGGAGCCTTATACTTCGTGTTGTGGAGTGAACCAAGAAGTTTGTAAGGTCAAGGAGATCGCCTACTTCGTGAAGATCTACCCCGAGTTAGGCTAGTCCTCCGTGGATGTAGGCCATCATGGTATAGTCAAGGTTTCTACTTCATGGAACCCTCCGTGGGTAGAGCCCTCCGTGGACTCTCGTGACCGTTACCCTTCGTGGGTTGAAGACTTCATAAACGTGGATGTACGATTGCACCACCTATCGGAACCACAGGAAAAATCATCGTGTCACCAATTGCGTTTGATCTTCCTGCCCTCTCTTTACTTAATTTCTTCACTTTCCACTGATATACTCTTAGACTTGCATGTGTAGGGCGTACCTCACATACAGTGAATGCTAAAATCTGCCAAGAATAAAAATTGGGGAAAAGTAGATTTTTATTTGGTCAGGTGGTCTAATCACCCCCCTATAGCACTACTTTCGATCCTACAAGTGGTATCAGAGCATTGGTCTCCATTGAATTGGTCACACAACCTAGGAGAGTATGGCGTCTAGTGAGGGAAATTATCACTGTAGAGGTTTGTACTTTGATGGCACTAATTTTGCTAGTTGGAAGCACAAAATGAAAATGGATTTGCTTGGTCATAAACCCACTGTTTGGGTTGTTGTTCGTGTTGGAATGCAAGGTGAATTCTTTGCAGAAGGAAGGGAACCGTATCGAGAAGCAACTGCGGATGAATTGAAGATGTTGCAACTCAAGGCTCAACCATGTGACATTCTCTTCAACTGCCTATGCCCCGAAGAATTCAAAAAAAATCAGCCGTCTTGAGAATAAAAAGAGATTTGGGATACTTTGATTGATATGCATGAAGGTACCGAATTCGTGAGCGAATCCAAGTTGGATGTTCTTCAAAGTCAACTTGACAAGTTCAAGATGAAGAATGGTGAAGGAGTCACTGAGATGTACTCTAGGCTAGCTCTCATCACCAATGAGATTGCTGGCTTAGGAAGCAAAGAAATGGCAGACAAATTCATCATCAAGAAGATTCTTCGAGATTTGGATGATCGATATGACACCGTATGCACATTGATCCAAATGATGCCCAACTACAAAGACCTCAAGCCAACGGAAGTGATTGGTAGGATTGTTGTTCATGAGATGACACTCAAAGACAAGGAAGAGCTTCACCACAAGTCTGGCGGTGCTTACAAAGCCACAAGTGATGCTCCTGCTACCTCAAGTGACAACCTTGTCACAAATGAAGAGATAAGCCTCATGGTCAAGAAATTCAACAAGTTCTACAAGAATAGAAGCGAAGATCGAAGCTCCAACTCAAGATATGAAGAAAAGCGTTTGTCAAGTCATGACCGAAATTGCTACAATTGTGGGAAGTCCGGACACTACTCCAACGAGTGCACGGATCCTTACAAGAGGAAAGAAAAGTCGCCAAGAAGACGAAGCTCAAGAGACGAGACACCTCGAAGATAGAGAAGGAGTAGAGATGATCGTTATGAACGAAGACCCTCAAGGAGAAGTATGGACTTAGAGAGAATGTCGGGAGCCCGATCCTGAGCCATAAGAATCCAGCATGTAACACACCACATCACTTTGTGGCCTCACACATGGTTATCTCCACGGCTGCCACCTTACCTGGGTCGGGACCGTCTGCGTCTTTTGGCTCACGTATATGAATGTGTTGCTAGCATTCAAATGTCAAAGAACCCGGGCCGACATGACTAGTCATAGAACGCAAGTGTCACATCCGTATAGGGACAGGCATACGTAACCCAGCAATGCAGGTGTCAATAATAAGCATGTGTAGACGGATCGTAGCAAGCTACAAGGACTCGAGTACACCGCGAGACATTTCCCCAAAGGGACAGACACGGCAGCAAAGAAGGATACATGTTGGTCAATCAATGTGTCCAGAGCAGTAGCAAGCTATCAAGGCTCGGTGGAGGCACAAAGAGGCATTTCCCCATAAAGAGTACTACTAAAGGCACACAACTAGGTGTCGAATCCCATACATACCGTTGCACGTCACACGTACGCACGACATGCCCGATATGCATAGATACAACTATGGCATCACAACATAACCATACAAAATTACAACTTTTATTTAGAAGGCTCGGAAGAGCCAACACAATAGGATGTTACAAGCAAGGGTCACAAGACCCAACATTCAGAGCATTCAAACAAACAAGCGGAAGTTAAAAATGTCTGGGTACAGACATCTACAAAAGTGGCTAAATGAGCGTGAAAAGCTACAACGACCCTACCAAAGGAACCAGACCTCTGTCTGGGATTCCCAAGCTAATCCGGTCAACATCGAACTTCACGTCATAAGTACCACTAATGAGACTAACGTCTCCTCTACAAAAATATAAATTAACCAAACGTGAGTACAAGGGTACTCAGCAAAACTTACAGCAGAACTAAGTACATATGCATCAGTATCAATGAAGGGGGTTGTGGAGTATGCAGCAAGCCAGCTTTGACTCTTAGCTAACATGTACTATGACTACAAGTGCTTTCTTTAAGGTGGGATAGCGCACACGAGTCCACATATTCACCATATCAATACACCACTATGGATTCACTTCTGTCTCCCTACGAGAAGGTCGTCCATAGCACTCACGCTTATCTTGCGTATTTTAGAGTATCCACTTCAAGTTTTCTATGAACCACATAAGTTCTCCAAGTAGTCCATATCCGAGGACTTTCGAACAGATTATTTCACCCTGCAGGGGTATACCTCTTCACACACACTCCTGCCACTTATCGCCATGTGCACGTAAAAGGCACCTTGGCAACCTTCAAGCGGAAGCCCAACGAGGGAGTCAGCCACGACCATCAATCACACAAGACCCTAGTCCAGGTTTATCGCCTATTTGAGACTGAACCCGCATGGAAGTTCAGCCGAAGTTTCCGCTACGGCCTCAAACGATGTGCGCAGGGTTCCCAAGCCCACCATTCGGGTGCCACTTGGTACACCGTGCCACTGTGCCTATACCACATCACAGTCCACCCCGTCGGGCAGCGCTATGCACGGCCGCCAACACTTTTCCTACAAACACCAGAAACTAGTTGCAACTCCTGGACAGAGATCTAGGCGATTAATAAGCCGAGAGGGTCAATTAAGTATCCCAATGTGCGGTAGTATCTTGTCTTTGATAACATGCACATAACTTAGTTCTTAAGGATTGTCCCAATGAGACAACCCGCCATGTACTCCTACATGGCCTCTCATCGCTACCTTTACCAAATCGTGTTCACATACTTAGCTCTCACACGAAAGGATGTGTACACTGCCATTTAGATTCATCGCCCAGATGAATCAATCCCGACACGACAGGACTCTAAGCATAGAAGGCACAGTAAGCAAACATGGATGAGTAAGCACAACAAGGCTCAAGAAGTTGCTACTCATACGAAGTGGCTTCAACTATTTACTGTGGCAAAGGCAGGTCATGCAAAGGAATGGGTTCAACTACCGAGAACATGTAACAGTTGAATCGTGATTGTACTAATGCAATAAAAGAGAGCAGGAGCGAGAGAGTGGGTTCATATCAGTATGCTCAAGGGGTTTTGGTTGCCTGACAGTTCTGAAGATATTACTTCTCTTCATTAGTGTCAACGTTCACATCGTCGGAACCATCGTCTACTGAGGGGGAACAACCACCGGTAAACACAAAGGAACAACATTCAATGCAATGCAATAAACATGATGCATGATATGACAAGTTAAGGTACTGAATTGACCTAGAGGCATAATTAGTCAAGTTAATTGAAATGGAATTCAAACAAGTTTGAATTCCAACTCCAAATGATATTTCATATATTGCCCTAATCACAAAATGTCCTACTTGGTGATGTTATCTTGTTCAAACATGCATGATAATGGCATAAACAGATTCATTGGATTTTATTGATCATTTTCATATATAAATTTTTTTCATCTCAGTTATAGATTATTTTCTATGAATTTTTGAAGTTTATAATAATTTCTGGAATTTCTGAATTATTTTTATTATAAAAATTAACTAGTGCGTGAGCGTGACATTGTCATGACGTCAGCAGGTCGGCTGACCTGGTCCAGGTCAAACCTGACGTGCGGGGCCCGCACGTCAGTGACACAAGGGTAATCCTCGCGCTAACCAGGGGTTTGACAAGGGCCAAGGCCCACTGTCAGTGGCCGGGGGGTTGGTTAGCAGGGGATTAGGCACTAATCACCATGCCACGTCGGCACCCGCCGGAGTTGGGCCGGCGGTAACCAAACTCGCGGCGGGGCTCACCAGAGTTGCTCGGGCTTGTGCTATGGGGCACCATGTCGTGCGCGGTTGATGGCTACGGGTTGCTGGCGAAGCGCCGCATCCAGCAGGGGCATCAAGGGAGGCTGGGGCAGCCATGGTCGTCAGCAGCGAGCAAGCTAGCGGCGATCGGCAGTTCGGTTGCGTGCAGGCATGGGGCTGCAGGGCACGGGCGAGCGAAGCAAGCGGCGAGGCAGACTCAAGGAAGCTCCAGGAGCATGCGGAGATGCTTGGGCGCGGCCCGTGGTGGGTATGGCCATGGCCACGCCATTGTCGGCGGTGATTGGCTCGGGCACTATGGCGCAACGGCCTAGAGAGCGTGGGAGGGACCGGAAAGAGGAGGAGGAGTAACGGGGGCTCACAGGGGTTACGCTCATGGGGTCAAAGGGCTCGGGGAGGCGACGACAGCAATGAATCGTCGAGGTGAGCTCCGGTGACCGACGGGAAGGATGAAGTCGATGGCGACGATGGAAGGCGCCTCTGCTTGATTTCTGCGGCGGGATGGACCAGGGTGTTGCAGCGGTCCTCAAGGATAGCTTGGGGAGGCGAGGCAGCGGCAGTGGGCATGGCTACGGCGGGCGACAGCGACGAGCTCTGCTCGGGTGGCTGCGGGGAAGAGAGCCAGAGAAGGAGGAGAGCGAGGGAGAGATGAGGACGAGGGGGCTCCACGCGTTCTCCAATGCGGGATAAGGACGCGAGAGGGCTCGCCATCGCGAAGCAGGAGCTGGCTCGCCTAGCGCCGTGCTCCGTCTTGCCTCTGCCTTCTGGCAGAGGTAGACGATGACTCGCACAGGCCAGTGGGATGTGCCGGCTAATGGGCCAGGTAAGTCCTTTGCCTTTTCTTCCCTCCTTTTATTTATTTCCTATTTTCTGTTTTCTGTTATTATTTGTATGGGAAAAAAATATAAAGTCAATAATTCTGAATTATTTTCTAGGGTGAATACTTATTATTGTTGGGCCCCACAAATTGTTTCAGAATATTTGGAGCCACTAGGATATTTTTAGTGCTTTATTAATTGATTTCAGTAGCATTAAAGGATTATTTAAAAATGCTATAATTGTTGTCAAAAATAAAATGTCCCATGAAATGTTGTTGCAAACATTTATCAGAAATAGAGATCATTTTTGAAGACCAAAAGGAAACATTGGAAAACTTAGCTATTTGAAATTGTTTGAATAAGGAAGTGCTAGGGCTTGACAATCCCCATTTCAAGTTCATTATAATTAAAGCATGATGCCATGAATGCTCACTGATGCCACTAATACAATCAATTTCTAGGGTTGTGACAACTCACCCTCACTAAACAAGAATCTCGCCCCGTGATTAAAGCGTAGGGTAAGAGGGCAAAGGGGACACAGGTAAGACAATCTTCGTGATCCAATTGCTCTTCTCGAAGATGTTGATTCATTGCGTCATGTTGATCTTGACATCTTTGCCTTTGGGAGCTTCATCCAGTAGAAAGACAACAAGAATAGAAGCTCTACAAGAATCGGTCTTCTCAAAGATCGAACAACTCATGATCAACTCATGGAATGAGACGTAAGAACGTCTCTTGAGATGAGACACCAAACATCTTAAGAGGGATGGAATGAGATAGATGGCAAGAATCAATTTGGTAGGCAACAATTCCACGCTTAAGCAGATGGTGACGAGGTTTCAAGGTAGCGAGGAGTTAGTTGCCCTTCATACCATAACGGGCACCTTAGGGGAGGTGACTCGTAGGATTATCCTTTAAGTGGCAAAAACAATTGCTTTTGATCCACAGATCGTTGGAACTCTTCATACCAGCCTAAGGCAATTCACAAGTGATCGTTGGAAGGAATTGAAAGAATGGCATACTCAGATCAGAAAGGAAACTAGAGTTATAGAACAACTCGGTAACGGAAAGCACATTCCAATTAATACTAAGAGTATAACCCAGTGTCTGAGCATGCTCTCAAGAACTTGAGCATTCCCATATTCATCCGGGTTTTTACCAACATCCGTGCCAAGGATCCTGGCAACACCTCATACTACCATGATGAATAATGATGGAGGATGCAGATGCAAAGAAAGACAACACTTTCTCAAATTTCACCTTAGCTATGCCAAGGGAACGAAATCTGGATGATCGACCGAGAGACATTTAGCACTCTGCTTCTAATGTTCTCTTTGATGTATGTAGCAACCCGACCTGAAAGGTCGAATCTTCGGTGTTCCTGTACCATCCCAAGATCATGCTGGTACACACACGGTACATCAATGTATATATCAAAGGGAAATCACACAACATTAATTAATCGAAATCTCATATCGAGTCCTTTATTATAATAATAATTACAATAAAGTGGTTGAAGGCCAACTCATGAGAAAAACTAAACCAAAAACTTGCGGAAGCTCCAAAGGTAGTTGAGTCCATCTGACTCCAAGGGCATCTCACCGAGCGTAGAGCGTATCCTCACTCCTGGTCGGAAAAGTACTCTCCAACATGATACGTTGCAGTCGTATAGGTCAGCATATTGAATATGCCGGCAAAGTCACAAGAGAGGGGGGTAAAGTAATCATCTAGCCTATATGCATATATGGCAGGTGGGGGATGTAAGTTTTGCATAAAGCAAAATTTTTCCTACAACAAGAGAGGGCAAAGGCATAATAACTACAATGTTGGTTGATTAATGAGATGGTTCCACCAACCAATTCTCATACCCAAGTTGACATTAATAACCCACATCAATATAATTAATTGTGTTGAGAGTTCCAGATAGTTTCGGTTCCTTTGGCTCAAACTGTCCATGACCATGGACACGGCTAATCGATTAGGTTTGGGTACTCTGCAGAGTTTTGCACACGTTCCCCACAAGATTTGATCGCCTCCATTGGACTTCTCGCACTTCATGGTGTTTGAGAAACAGATGACCAAAACATGGTCTTCAAAAGGGTTTCCCCGAGACTCTGTTGGTGCCCATCCTTTCCTACCATTCTTCTACATCTCGTAGCACCGCCTGTCCAGGGTCGCCACGATATCCAACCAAGCCAGAGCCCATAATGGCTTGTGGCTGTGCAGCTAAGCCTTGGGTCTTGAAGCATCCATCCTTCTCTTTGTGCCTGGGTGGACCTTTCTGCATGAATACTGGCACTTCTCCAGCATCATCTAGGCTAACCACTGGTTTCTCCAGGGCGCCGTTCAACCATCATCCACCCATAGGTACATTGAAACTTGGAGTCTTGAAGACTTGATCATCATGTAGGTCTTGAAATTATTAACTCACAACTCTCATGAATCACACAACCAACCCCGTCTACTAATAGCATAGCAAAATGTAAATTAACGTTTCCCGGGGCCAATGTGTTAAAGGGTTGAGGGGTACCTACCACATGATACTACAACAAGTAACCAAGTTTCCAATTACCTACTTTGCATGCAATTGGGGAGATGGAAGAACTAATGCAATAAAACATAGGTATATACGGTCAAAGTGACTTGCCTTGCTGACGATCCTCGTAATCAAGTGACTCTAGATAACAAGCTTCGCACTCCCGATGATCTAACGAATCAAACAAGAGCACACCATAAGCATAAACACAAAACAATTCATTCAACAGTAAGGTAAACAAATGCTTCATCAAACAAAATCACAATCAAAGAAGAATCACTTAAAGTATAAGACTATAAAAAATATTGGGGTCAAAGTCCCTACTAAGACATACAAGTCAAAAAAATGGTTTTGAACAACTAGACATTTAGATAACATAAAAGTAAATATAAAGTTTTGTTTGAAACCAAAAAGTATTTCATAAAAGTATTGTGTTAAAAGAATTATTACAAAACTTCTTCTAAACAATATACATGGTGAAAACAAAATGAACCTATTCAAACTAGAGTACAAAAACAATTTGAAAAACATATCTTATTAACAGAAAAAGATACATCTAAAGTTGAATCAACAGAAAATAATGAAATCTAAAAGCAAAAGTTAAACTAATTCAGGTTTAAAGTAATTAAAAGTCAATTTAGTTAAAATCTATTAAGAACTAACCAGATTATGTTTTTGTTGAAAACAGTAACTAAATTCATTCTAAAAATTCTCAAATCATGTAGAATGATAGGTTTTACTAATACCAAAAAGTGGCAAAAAGATTCACTCAAAATATATTTTTAAACTCTAGTTATACAGATTTTAGTAATTTAAACAAATTTGATTAGATTCAAAATTTGGAGTTCAAATTTGAAATCTAAGCATACAGATATAAACTACATCAAATATGTGAACTAATGCAAAAAGAATCAACTAAAACACTAAATATTTTAAAAGATATGATAAAAACAAAATAAGGATGCATTCTGTTTTCTAAAACAGAAACAGAGAAAGAGAAACTAATAACGATCGGTTAGGGGCTACGTGTCAGGTTGCGATTGGCTGTGAGGGCATGCGCATGAGAGCTAACGAGTGGTCGATCGAGACTTAGTGCGTACCGGTTCATTTTTTAAATGATCTAATCTAGGGCGTTGACTGCGGAAACGACGGCTACGGCGAGGTGGGATGACTTACAACGGAGGGGGTCGGGGTTTCGGCGAGGTCGACGGCGGCCGGAGGTCGGTGGTGGTCGTGGGCGAGGGTGCAGTGGTCGGTGGTCGGTGGCGGCGTCCGAGGTGCTCAGGCGATGGCGGCGAAGCTCCGGCGTCGATTGGCGGCGTCGGAGGGGGTCGGGGGCAAGTGTGGCGACAGGCACGAGCTCCGGGAGGTTCGGTTGAGTGCCGAACTCCGGCGAGGTTGTGGCAGCGCTCTAGCGAGGTAGAGTGGGGGCTCGGGGTGGAACGGAGGGCGGCGAGGGCTGTGGCTTTTATAGGCGAGGTGTGGGGTCGGGGAAGGGAGAGAGGAGGGAGATCCGGTGAGAGAGATCTCCGACGACGGCGGCGCGCACGGGAGGAAGGAGACGGGCGCGAGGATGACACCGTCAGTCGGTGGGTCCTGCTTGCCAGGGAGAGAAGAGGCGAGGTTAGTGCGTCGGTTGACCGGTTTGAATTGAATTCGCGAGTTAACGCCTGCGGGCCGGCCCAATTCGTTTTAAAACCCTTCCTTTTCTAATATCCAGTGCAGTAAAACTCTTTTAAAAGCATTGAAAATAATTCCAAACTTAGGAATTATATATATCAAAATGATTAGGAGAATTAAAGCTATTTAATGAACATTTTTCCTCTGTCATATTGAAGACTTTAAAAAAATTGTTTTCAGAAATTGCTTATTTGATTTTAAATCCTTTTGCAATAATTTTTCAAATAACCCCCTGTTTTTATTGTTCAAATATTTCACCAAGATGCCCCTGGTGTGGAGTGTCATGTTACTCCCCTCTTTTCTTTGAACTTTTCAAGAGGTTTTTAAATAGGTGAAACAAGAAAAAGGGAAAGATGAAAGTGGCCTTTTCAGAAATTCAAAGGAAGCACTTCAACCATTTTATTCATTCAAACAATGATGATGATGCATAGCTATATATATCATAACATTCCAAAATGAAATTTTGGGATGTTACAAACCTACCCACCTTAAGATGAATCTCGCCCTCGAGATTCGGGTTGGCTAGAAAATAGGTGTGGGTGGTCTCTACGAAGATCTTCTTCGCGTTCCCAGGTGGCTTCTTCCTCGGTGTGGTGACTCCACAGAACCTTACAGAACTTGATGATCTTGCTTCGGGTAACTCTGTTGGTAGTCTCGAGGATTCGGACAGGCTTCTCCTCGTAGGTCAGGTCACTATCAAGTTGTATGGCCTCTAGGGGAACTCTGTCTCTCAAAGGAATATCAGCCATCTCAGCATGGCATTTCTTCAGCTGGGAAACATGGAAAACATCATGAACTCTGGACAGTCCTTCCGACAATTCCAGCTTGTATGCAACTTCGCCTCTACGTTCCAGAATTTTGTAGGGGCCTATGAATCTGGGTGCTAACTTTCCTTTAACACCAAACCTCTTGATTCCATGAAGTGGGGACACACGAAGATATGCTCGATCTCCCACTTCATATGTCACCTCCTTGCGTTTGTTATCAGCATAGCTCTTCTGTCGGGATTGGGCTATCTTGAGCCGGTCTCGAATCAGTTTGACCTTTTCTTCAGAATCTCGGATAAGATCGGGACTAAAAAGTTTTCGGTCTCCAACACCATCCCACGTCAATGGTGTTCTGCACCTCCTTCCGTATAAAGCTTCGAAAGGGGCCATCTTCAGACTGGTCTGATAACTGTTGTTGTACAAGAACTCTACGTAAGGTAAGTTGTCATCCCAACTAGACCCATAATCTAGCGCACAGGCTCTCAACATGTCCTCCAGAATCTGGTTGACTCTCTCAGTCTGTCCATCGGTCTACGGATGAAAAGCGGTACTGAACTCCAGTCTTGTACCCAAAGTTTCATGAAGCTGATGCCAAAACTTTGAGGTAAATTGTGTTCCTCTATCTGACACGATACTCCTCGGAACTCCATGCAGACATACGATCCTGGTCATATAGATCTTGGCTAACTTAGCACTGGTATAGGTGGTCTTCACTGGAATGAAATGAGACACCTTGGTCAAGCGATCAACCACTACCCAAATGGAATCATATCCTGAACGGGTCCTGGGTAGTCCTGTGATGAAGTCCATACCAAGCTTATCCCATTTCCACTCGGGTATCGGCAAAGGTTGGAGTAACCCTGCTGGTTTCTGATGTTCTGCCTTTACTCGCTGACAAACATCACATACCTCAACATGTTCGGCAATATCTTTCTTCATACCTATCCACCAGTAACTTTCCTTCAAATCCAGGTACATCTTGGTATTGCCTGGGTGTATCGAGTATGGTGAATCATGGGCTTCTTGAAGTATCAACTTCCTGAGCTCTGGGTCATTGGGCACATAGATTCGGTTCTCAAACCATAGAGTACCATGTTCATCTTCACGAAAGCCTTTAGCCTTGCCTTCTTTCATTCTCTGCTTTATCTCGGCTATCTCCTCGTCCGATTTCTGGGCTTCTCAAATTCTTTCGGTCAAGGTGGACTAAATCTCTAGTGTGGCAACATATCCTTGCGGAACTATCTCTAACCGAAGCTCTCTGAGATCTTTGGTTAACTTCTGGGGTAATCCTCCGGCTATGAGTGTGTTCACGTAACTCTTCCGACTCAAAGCATCTGCCACAACATTTGCCTTTCCTGGATGGTAATGTAATCTCATGTCATAGTCCTTGATTAACTCTAACCATCTCCTCTGTCTGAGGTTCAACTCCTTCCGTGTGAAGATATACTTCAGGCTCTTATGATCAGTGTACACATCACAACTATTTCCGATAAGGAAATGTCTCCAGGTCTTCAGTGTGTGCACTATGGCTGCTAGTTCCAAATCATGGGTGGCATAATTCAACTCATGGGGTCGTAGCTGTCTGGATGCATATGCTACAACTTTTCCCTCTTGCATGAGTACTCCTCCAAGTCCTTGATGGGATGCGTCACAATAAACCTGGAAGTCCTTCTGAATGTTTGGCAGTATCAACACTGGGGCTGTGACCAAACATTTCTTCAACTCCTGGAAACTGGCCTCACATTCCTCAGTCCAGATATACTTAGACTCTTTCTTCAATAGCTCTATCATGGGCTTGGCAATCTTTGAGAAATTCTCAATGAATTTCCGGTAATATCCGGCAAGTCCGAGAAAACTGCGGATCTCTTTAACTGAGGTGGGTGACTTCCACTCAATGACTACTTCAACCTTAGCGGGGTCTACTGCTATTCCTTCTCCAAAAATAACATGTCCAAGGAATCTGACTTCCGTCAGCCAGAATTCACATTTACTGAACTTGGCATACAGCTGATGCTCTCTAAGCTTCTCCAGAACTAAACGCAGGTGTTCCTTGTGCTCTTCCTCGCTCTTGGAGAATATCAAAATGTCATCGACGAACACCACGACAAACTTGTCCAAATATTCCATAAACACTTTGTTCATCAAATTCATGAAGTAGGCAGGAGCATTAGTCAAACCAAAGGACATGACTGGTGGTGAAAGCTGTTTTGGGTATATCCTGTTCACGAATCTTTAGTTGGTGATACCCTAATCGAAGGTCGATCTTGGAGAATACTCTGGCGCCTACTAGCTGGTCAAACAGGTCATTAATCATCGGCAGAGGGTACTTATTCTTGATAGTCACCTCGTTCAATGCTCGATAACCGACCACCATCCTCAAGGTTTTGTCTTTCTTCTCCACCAAAAGGACTGGGGCTCCCCAAGGTGATGAACTGGGGCGAATATATCCTTTATCCAATAGCTCCTTAATCTGCTTCTTGATTTCTACTAAATCATTTGCGGGCATCCGATAGGGTCTCTTGGAAATTGGGGTTGTCCCTGGTAGTAACTCTATCAGAAACTCTATCTCCCTATCTGGTGGCATGCCTGGTAATTCCTCCGGGAATACATCTGGAAAGTCTCGTACAACCGGCACATCCTCCTGAACAACTCCTGTGAGGGAATTTAACCGAGCACTCATCTGTGTGCATCGGGATACATACTTAATCCTCTTGTTCTTCGGAGTGGTGAGTGAAATGGACTTGCTGGGGCAATCAAGGTTTCCTTCATACTTTGTCATCCAATCCATGCCTAGGATTACATCCAATCCCTGGGATTCTAAGACGATGAGGTCGGTAGGAAAAACATGGTTTCCTTTGTGGAGTTTTAGGGCATGGCATCCTATCCCTGCCATCATCATACCTCCTGGGGAATTGACCTTAATGGGCTGATTAAGGGTTCTGGTGGGTAAACCATACTTTTCCACAACTACCCTTGATATGAATGAATGAGTTGCACCAGAATCAAAAAGTACCATAACTGGACGTGAATGCAATAAAAACTTACCAACCACAGTCTCGGGCTGATCATAGACTTCTTCCACATCGAGGTGGTTCACCTGAGCACGAGGAAACAAATTTGGCTTCTTAGCTGCGGAGTTGCCGTTGTTGTTGCCGTTTCCATTCCCTTGCTTGTTCTGAGGGCATTCAGTGGCATAGTGCCCTGTCTTCTGACACTTGAAACATGTGATATGGTTAAGATCCTTCTGAGCTGGAGCGGAACGGTGTTGGTTGCCATTCCCACTTCCATTACCATTCTTGAAGCTGCCATTGTTGGGACGATTATTCCCATTTCCTCCATGGTTATGGCCTCCATGGTTGTGCACGGGATGAGTGTGTCCTCCATACTTACCGGTCCCTGATCCGGTATTTCCTGAGTACGGGGAGTAGCGGGGCTTCTGATGAGCTCCAGAGGTAGACTTCCCCTGTGCATACTTCCTCTTGCGGTTCTCGATTTCCTGTTGCTTCCCCTCCAAGATGAGGGCCTTGTCTACCAGCTCCTGGTAGTTGCTGAAGCTAGCCACCATCAGTTGCACGCTCAACTCATCATTGAGTCCTTCCAAGAACTTCTCCTGCTTGGCTGCATCATTGGCCACATCTCCTGGTGCATAACGAGCCAACGTGTTGAAGTCGTCCATGTACTGGGCCATAGAACGGTTCCCCTGGCGTAAGTTGCGAAACTCACGCTTCTTCAGACTCGTAGCTCCAGCTGAGACATGTGAGGTGCGGAAAGCTTGCTTGAACTGCTCCCAAGTCACACCAGTAATGGGGTACGTGGTGGTGTAGTTCTCCCACCATGAAGCTACTGGTCCCTCCAGTTGATGGGCGGCAAAGCGCACCTTTTCAGCCTCAGTGCATCCTGCGGTGGGGAGTTCCCTCTCCATCTTGCGGAGCCAATCATCTGCCACAATGGGCTCTCTGCTGTTGGAGAAAGTTGGGGGATTCGGTCTCAGAAAACGGTTGAGGTTGTCGCCTTGAGGTGAAGGGTGGTTGTTGTGGTTGTTGGTCTGATTCTGAATCAACAGCTGCATCAGGGCGTTCTGCTACTGAAGAAGTTGTGTGAGCTCTGGCGGGAAAGTGAAGTCGGGCTCACGTCGCGGAGGTATCTTGCTGTTTTCAAAGGGGCGAGAATTAGAATAGAACAATGACCTAAAAGGGAAATTCACTACCCATATGCAATGCAACAAACATATCACACCTGAAAGGTCAGCGTGTGCTCTGATACCATTTCTGTAGTGACCCGACCTGAAAGGTTGAATCTCCGGTGTTTCTGTACCATCCCAAGATCATGCTGGTACACACACGGTACATCAATGTATATATCAAAGGGAAATCACATAGCATTAATTAATCGAAATCTCATATCGAGTCCTTTATTACAATAAGAATTACAATAAAGTGGCTAAAGGCCAACTCATGAGATAAACTAAACCAAAAACTTGCAGAAGCTCCAAAGGTAGTTGAGTCCATCTGACTCCAAGGGCATCTCATCGAGCGTAGAGCGTATCCTCACTCCTGGTCGGAAAAGTACTCTGCAACACGATACGTTGCAGCCGTATAGGTCAGCATATTGAATATGCTGGCAAAGTCACAAGAGAGGGGGGGTAAAGTAATCATCTAGCCTATATGCATATATAGCAGGTGGGGGATGTAAGTTTTGCATAAAGCCAAATTTTTCCTACAACAAGAGAGGGCAAAGGCATAATTACTACAATGTTGGTTGATTAATGAGATGGTTCCACCAACCAATTCTCATACCCAAGTTGACATTAATAACCCACATCAATATAATTAATTGTGTTGAGAGTTCCAGATAGTTTCAGTTCCTTTGGCTCATACTGTCCATGACCGTGGACACGGCTAATCGATTAGGTTTGGGTACTCTACAGAGTTTTGCACACATTCCCCACAAGATTTGATCGCCTCCGTTGGACTTCTCGCACTTCATGGTTTTTGAGAAACGGATGACCAAAACATGGTCTTCAAAAGGGTTTCCCCGAGACTCTGTCGGTGCCCATCCTTTCCTACCGTTCTTCTACATCTCGTAGCACCGCCTGTCCAGGGTCACCACGATATCCAACCAAGCCAGAGCCCATAATGGCTTGTGGTTGTGCAGGTAAGCCTTGGGTCTTGAAGCATCCATCCTTCTTTTTTTGCCTGGGTGGACCTTTCCGCATGAATACTAGCACTTCTCCAGCATCATCTAGGCTAACCACTGGTTTCTCCAGGGCGCCGTTCAACCATCATCCACCCAGAGGTACGTTGAAAACTTGGAGTCTTGAAGACTTGATCATCATGTAGGTCTTGAAATTATTAACTCACAACTCTCATGAATCACACAACCAACCTCGTCTACTATAGCATAGCAAAATGTAAATTAACGTTTCCCGAGGCCAATGTGTCAAAGGGTTGAGGGGTACCTACCACATGATACTACAACAAGTAACCAAGTTTCCAATTACCTACTTTGCATGCAATTGGGGAGATGGAAGAACTAATGCAATAAAACATAGGTATATATGGTCAAAGTGACTTGCCTTGCTGACGATCCTCGTAATCAAGTGACTCTAGATAACAAGCTTCGCACTCCGGATGATCTAACAAATCAAACAAGAGCACACCATAAGCATAAACACAAAACAATTCATTCAACAGTAAGGTAAACAAATGCTTCATCAAACAAAATCACAATCAAAGAAGAATCACTTAAAGTATAAGACTATAAAAATATTGGGGTCAAAGTCCCTACTAAGACCTACAAGTCAAAAAATTGGTTTTGAACAACTAGACATTTAGATAACAGAAAAGTAAATATAAAGTTTTGTTTGAAAACAAAAAGTATTTCAAAAAAGTATTGTTTTAAAAGAATTATTACAAAACTTCTTCTAAACAATATACTTGGTGAAAACAAAATGAACCTATTCAAACTAGAGTACAAAAACAGTTTGAAAAACATATTTTATTAACGGAAAAAGATACACCTAAAGTTGAATCAACAGAACCTAATGAAATCTAAAAGCAAAAGTTAAACTAATTCAGGTTTAAATTAATTAAAAGTCAATTTAGTTAAAATCTTTTAAGAACTAACCAGATTATGTTTTTGTTAAAAACAGTAACTAAATTCATTCTAAAAATTCTCAAATCATGTAGAATGATAGGTTTTACTAATACCAAACAGTGGCAAAAAGATTCACTCAAAAATATATTTTTAAACTCTAGTTATACCGATTTTAGTAATTTAAACAAATTTGATTAGATTCAAAATTTAAAGTTCAAATTTGAAATCTAAGCATATAGACATAAACTACATCAAATATGTGAACTAATGCAAAAATAATCAACTAAAAACACTAAATATTTTAAAAGATATGATAAAAACAAAATCAGGATGCATTCTGTTTTCTAAAACAGAAACAGAAAAAGAGAAACTGATAACGATCGGTTAGGGGCTACGTGTCAGGTTGCGATTGGCTGTGAGGGCGTGCGCATGAGAGCTAACGAGCGGTCGACCAAGACTTGGTGCGTACCAGTTCGTCTTTTAAATGATCTAATCTAGGGCGTTGACTGCGGATCCGACGGCTACGGCGAGGTGGGGTGACTTACAACGGAGGGGGTCGGGGTTCCGGCGAGGTCGACGGTGGCCGGAGGTCGGTGGTGGTCGTGGGCGAGGGTGCAGTGGTCAGGGGCGGCGTCCGAGGTGCTCAGGCGACGGCGGCGAAGCTCCGACGGCGATTGGCGGCGTCGGAGGGGGTCGGGGGAGAGTGTGGCGACGGGCACGACCTCCGGGAGGTTCGGTCGAGTGTCAAACTCCGGCGAGGTTGTGGCAGCGCTCTGGCGAGGTAGAGTGAGGGCTCGGGGTAGAACGGAGCGCGGCGAGGGCTGTGGCTTTTATAGGCCAGGTGCGGGGTCGGGGGAGGGAGGGAGGAGGGAGATCCGGGGAGAGAGATCTCCGGCGATAGCGGCGCGCGCGCGAGGAAGGAGACGGGCACGAGGATGAGGTTGTCGGTCGGTAGGTCCCACTTGCCAGCGAGAGAAGAGGCGAGGTTAGCGCGTCGGTTGACCGGTTCGAATTGAATTCGCGAGTTAACGCCTATGGGCCGGCCCGATTCGTTTTTAAAACCTTCCTTTTCAAATATCCACTGCAGTAAAACTCTTTTAAAAGCATTCAAAACAATTCGAACTTAGGAATTATATATATCAAAATGATCAGGAGAATTAATTCTATTTAGTGAACATTTTTCCTCTATCATATTGAATACTTTAAAAAAATTATTTTTAGAAATTGCTTATTTGATTTTAAATCCTTTTGCAATAATTTTTCAAATAACTCCCTGGTTTTATTGTTCAAATATTTCACCAAGATGCCCCTAGTGTGGAGTGTCATGTTACTCCCCTCTTTTCTTTGAACTTTTCGAGAGGTTTTTAAATAGGTGAAACAAGAAAAAGGGAAAGATGAAAGTGGCCTTTTCAGAAATTCAAAGGAAGCACTTCAATCATTTTATTCATTCAAACAATGATGATGATGCATAGATATGTATATCATAACATTCCAAAATGAAATTTTGGGATGTTACAATGTACTATCATAACCCCAATCATAGGTTAGGTGTTATGACTAGAACATCAAGTAAAGGTCGGACTTTGGGAATACTAAGGGTCCATGAGGAAATAACTTCTAGAGCAAGTCATAAAAGGTGCTCTTGGGGAGGTGGCCAAGTTTTTGATACAAGATATTATAGTAGTAGGTCTTCCGGATAGGTATGTTAGCCACAACATCCCCTTGCCAGGTTACAAAGAGACCAATATTATAATTCTTGGGAAACGTCCCAACCAATATATCTGCCTGAGATTCAGATATGGTTGGTGCCGGGATATTCCAGACTCAGCATGTCTAATGTGGAAAGTTTGCAACTCAAATCGATGAGATGACGTTGCAGAATTCTCACGAGATGAACTGCGAAAGCCAACTCCAAAACATGATCTGGATTGCAAGGCCCACACGAACACAGTGTCTAAGATAATTGTGAGCATATGGGGATCTTACAACAAAACACTACCGAGTTCGGGTTAGGAACCATCATTGAAAGATAGCAAAATCCTAGCATAATTCATGATCTTAAGAAGAACTTCTTTTCCTTGAACAACTCAATCAGTGGCTTAGGTGCTAGGGAATGCATATGGGTTGTAGGTTGCAAGGCTATCAAACCATAGAATACATCGCACATGCATGATTGACTTGAGATGATTCCGGAGGAAGCAAAATAACTTTTCCCCAGGTCACGACGGCAACTTGCACTAAATGCGCGTGGACCTTGAGTAAGTCACTTCTTACAACAAACATATACTTCATGTACGGAACACGAAGATATTGCCTACAAAATTTCCAACACTAGCTTCATGTTCATCATGAGTTATGGAACATATGAAAATGTTATCCATGGGCTTAACAACAATTCATCAAGATATCCATATATATGGAATTCCACAACTATGGAAACAAGGTGATAGCATTGGTCAGACCAAAAGATACAGTGGTGTATGCTCGAGGGTACATCCACGAACAAAACAACATTAGGAAGATCTTTGGTTCTGATTTTGATTTGACGATATTCCACACTCAAATCAAGGATTGGATAATACGATAGATGCAACAATTTTATCACATGGATTAATTGATGAAGATATCATCTTTCTTCGACACCCACACAAGATATCCCTTTGAAAATAACTAAGTCATGCAAAGCTTTTATCTTCCAACTCTCCAAGTTGTTGTTTAGCTTAACCAACCAGCTCGGGGGTATCTAACACCGATTCTTGGGGAAGGGATGGTTTATAGAAAAACCCTCGTGATCACGAACTCAACATAACGGTCAAGGAACACCTTGGTAATACTTCCGATAAGATATTCGGAAATCACGATCCACCGATATGTTATCAAGATCTAGAACAATCTTGCTTTTCAAGGCAAGATGATATGATCAATAGAGCGAGGGATTGACACAATCCCAACTCATCGATCGAAAAGTGCACCATGGCAAATGGACTAGGTAGCACGATCAATCTTAGTATGATGATTCAATGACCATCACACCAAGAGTGAAATTATTGTCCATTAACTACCAAGCAACAAGGTTGCTAGGAGTATTGATTACGCACATCACGATTCACTTGTCGGTGTTCTGGTTACGGACAACACAGAAACCGGGGAATGAATGATGATGACGAGAAGTATCACTACATCAAGATTTCATAAGAGGGAATGCAGTTCTTATGATGATCTTGACACGAAGAGGGTAATACCTCAAGGTAGAACAGAGCAAAAGATGGATTGGCATTTTGATCTGCGGAATACAACTGCTTTGGCCCAATCCAAGAAATGGATGAGGTACTGGAGTTTGCTTCTCCCAGTCATTCTGAAATAGAATGGCTTGTCAGACCACAAGAATAGTTGGTATCGATAAGACCATGCATGACATACCCTTGTCTATACATTGATAGGTAAAGGTCAGAATACAATTGAAGAAGGTCAACTCAAGAGCAACTGATTTTTCCTGAGTTTTAGATGCATGGATTGAATATGTCAAACGGAGTTCAACATGTTTCTTCCAGACAACCCGTGCAATGAAAGAATTGGCACGCTCACAACTATGAAATGGAGGACTCTTCACGAGCACCCTTGTGGTGATATTAAGATCACAAAGAACTTCTGCCATAATGGATCATGGTATTCGAAGAATGATATACCACGAACCTTGAGGACAATAACAAGGTTACTAATCATCCTAAAGGAACGAGCAAATACTATCAACGGAAGTGAGCAGAATGATTCTTGGGTTCAGGAACCCAGATACAGAATACCTATTGTCTAAGTAGCATCACAACATGCTTTTGATAATGATGGCCAGAATTATCACACTTGAAACAAAAGACACAACTAGACTATTGGATGGTTCATTGAAACAACATGGTTTCCTAACACTTCAACAAACACGTCAAGGTAATGCAGTACCTCAACTCAACAATGTGTGTGCTTTGTCTGGCCTGAAAGACATTGACTCAAGATGAAAGAGTTTTGCAATTGCATTAGATAATTTAGAAACCTTGGATAACTCGGACAGCATAACGGCTGTACGGGCATTAAATGAGGCAACCGGCACAACAAAACCAACAACATGACATTGAATTCCTATGGAGACACTGATCCAGGAAGACAACAACTTTCCTATAGGTCTCCAACATAGTAACTCGTCATCCTAATAGATAGATGAGAAGGCCTAGTTCTTAATCCCCGTAGAAAAGAAGAGGGTGACTCAGAATTAGAATGACACGAGGAAAGGAGTAAAAAGAGCCTTATGTTCCCTTCCACAATCAATTCCCTTATATAACTAAAGCAGTTCTAGACTCAACATCGGCCAGTTTGGCTTGGTAGTCCTAAAGGCAGTCAAGCTCTGATACCAACGCTGTCGGGACCCCGATCCTAAGCCATAAGAATCCAACATGTAACACACCACATCACTTTGGGGCCTCACGCACGGTTATCTCCATGGCTGCCACCTTACCTGGGCCGGGACCGTTTGCGTCTTTTGGCTCACGTATGTGAATGTGTTGCTAGCATTCAAATGTCAAAGAACCCGGGCCGACATGACTAGTCGTAGAACCCAAGTGTCACATCCATACAGGTACAGGCATACGTAACCCAGCAATGCATGTGTCAATCATCAGCGTGTGTAGACGAGTCGTAGCAAGATACAAGGACTCCAGTACACCGCGAGACATTTCCCCGAAGGGACAGACACGGCAGCAAAGAAGGATACATGCCAGTCAATCAATATGTCCAGAGCAGTAGCAAGCTACCAAGGCTCGGTGGAGGCATAAGAGGCATTTCCCCGTAAAGAGTACTAATAAGGCACACAACTAGGTGTCGGATCCCATACATACCATTGCACGTCACACGTACGCACGACATGCCCGATATGCATAGATACAACTATGGCATCACAACATAACCATACAACATTACAACTTTTATTTAGAAGGCTCGGAAGAACCAAGACAATAGGATGTTACAAGCAGGGGTCACAAGACCCAACATTCAGAGCATTCAAACAAACAAGCAGAAGTTAAACATGTCTGGGTACAGACATCTACAAAAGTGGCTAAAGGAGCCTGAAAAGCTACAACGACCCTACCAAAGGAACCAGACCTCTGTTTGGGATTCCCAAGCTAATTCGGTCAACATCGAACTTCACGTCATAAGTACCACTAATGAGACCGATGTCTCCTCTGCAAAAAAACATAAATTAAGCAAACATGAGTACAAGGATACTCAGCAAGACTTACATCAGAACTAACTACATATGCATCAGTATCAATGAAGGGGGTTGTGGAGTTTATTGCAGCAAGCCAGCTTTGACTCTTAGCTAACCTGTACTATGACTAGAAGTGCTTTCTTTAAGGTGGGATAGCGCACACGAGTCCACATATTCACCATATCAATACACCACTATGGATTCACTTCCGTCTCCCTACGAGAAGGCCGTCCATAGCACTCACGCTTATCTTGCGTATTTTAGAGTATCCACTTCAAGTTTTCTCTGAACCACATAAGTTCTCCAAGTAGTCCATATCCGAGGACGCGGCTATTCGAACAGATTATTTCACCTTGCAGGGGTATACCTCTTCACACATACTCCCGCCACTTATCGCCATGTGCACGTAAAAGGAACCTCGGCAACCTTCATGCGGAAGCCCAGCGAGGGAGTCGGCCACGACCGTCAATCACACAAGACCCTAGTCCAGGTTTATCGCCTATTTGAGACTGAACCTGCATGGAAGTTTGGCCGAAGTTTCCGCTACGACCTCAAACGATGTGCGCAGGGTTCCCAAGCCCACTGTTCGGGTGCCACTTGGTACATCGTGCCACTGTGCCTATACCGCATCACAGTACACCCCGTCGGGCAGCGCTATGCACGACCGCCAACACTTTTCCTACAAACACCAGAAACTAGTTGCAACTCCTGGATAGAGATCTAGGTGATTAATAAGCCGAGAGGGTCAATTAAGTATCCCAATGTGCGGTAGTATCTTGTCTTGGATAACATGCACAAAACTTAATTCTTAAGGACGGTCCCAATGAGACAACCCGCCATGTACTCCTACATGGTCTCTCATCGCTACCTTTACCAAATCGTGTTCACATACTTAGCTCTCACACGGAAGGACGTGTACACTGCCATTCAGATTCATCGCCCAGATGAATCAATCCCGACACGACAGGACTCTAAGCATAGCAGGCACAGTAAGCAAACATGGATGAGTAAGCACAACAAGGCTCAAGAAGTTGCAACTCATACTAAGTGGTTTCAACTATTTACCGTGGCAAAGGCAGGTCATGCAAAGGAATGGGTTCAACAACCGAGAACATGTAACAGTTGAATCGTGATTGTCCTAATGCAATAAAAGAGAGCAGGAGCAAGAGAGTGGGTTCATATCAGTATGCTCAAGGGGGTTTGCTTGCCTGACAATTCTGAAGACATTACTTCTCTTCATTAGTGTCAACGTTCACATCGTCGGAACCATCGTCTACCGAGGGGGAACAACCACCGGCAAACACAAAGGAACAAAATTCAATGCAATGCAACAAACATGATGCATGATATGACAAGTTAAGGTACTGAATTGACCTAGAGGTATAATTAGTCAAGTTAATTGAAGTGGAATTCAAACAAGTTTGAATTCCAACTCCAAATGATATTTCATATATTGCCCTAATCACAAAATGTCCTACTTGGTGATGTTAGCTTGTTCAAACATGCATGATAATGGCATAAACAGATTCATTGGATTTTTCTAATCGTTTTTCATATATAAATTATTTTCATCTGTGTTATAGATTATTTTCTACGAATTTTTGAAGTTTATAATAATTTCTGGAATTTCTGAATTATTTTTATTATAAAAATTAACTGACGTCGTCATGACGTCAGCGGGTCGAATGACCTGGTCCAGGTCAAACCTGACATGCGGGGCCCGCACGTCAGTAACATAGGGGTAATCCCCGCACTGACCAGGGGTTTGACCACGGCCAAGGCCCACTATCAGTGGCTGGGGGGTTTCTTAGTAGGGGATTAGGCACTAATCACCGTGCCACGTCGGCACCCGCCGGAGCTGGGCCGGCGGCAACCAAATCCGCGTCAGGGCTCGCCGGAGTTGCTTGGGCTTGCTCTATGGGGCACCATTTTGTGCGCGGTTGACGGTTATGGGTTGCTGGCGAAGCGCCGCATCCAGCAGGGGCATCAGGGGAGGCTGGGGCGGCCATGGTCGTCGGCAGCGAGGAAGCTAGCGGCGGTCGGTGATTCAGCCGTGTGCGGGGGTGGGGCTGGAAGGCACGAGCAAGGGAAGCAAGTGGCAAGGCGGACTCAAGGAAGCTCCAGGAGCACGACGAGATGCTCGGGCACGGCCCGTGGTGGCTATGGCCACGGCCACGCCATTGCCAACGGCGAGCGGCTCGGCCACTATGGCACAATGGCCTAGAGAGCGCGGGAGGGACCGGAAAGAGGAGGAGGAGTAAAGGGGGCTCACAGGGGTTGTGCTCGTGGGTTTGGAGGGCTCGGGGAGGCATCGACGGCGATGAATCGTGGAGGTGAGCTTCGATGACCGACGGGAAGGATGAAGTCGATGGCGACGATGGAAGGCGCCTCTGCTTGATTTCTGTGCCGGGATGGACCAGGGCGTCGTGGCGGTCCTTGAGGCTAGCTTGGGGAGGCGAGGCAGCGGCGGTGGGCGTGGCTATGGTGGGCGACAGCAACGAGCTCCGCTCGGGTGGCTGCGGGGAAGAGAGCCAGACAAGGGGAAAGAGAGCGAGGGAGAGATGAGGACGAGGGGGCTCCATGCATTCTCAAACGCGGGATAAGGACGCGGGAGGGCTCGCCAACGCAAAGTAGGACCTGGCTCGCCTGGCGCCGTGCTTTGTCTTGCCTCTGCCTTCTGGCAGAGGTAGACGATGACTGGCACAGGCCAGTGGGCTGGGACGGCTAGTGGGCTAGGTAAGTCCTTTGCCTTTTCTTCCCTCTTTTTCTTTATTTCCTATTTTCTGTTTTCTGTTATTATTTCTTTGGGGAAAAATATAAAGTCAATAATTTTGAATTATTTTCTAGGGTGAATACTTATTATTGTTGGGCCCCACAAATAGTTTTAGAATATTTGGATCCACTAGGATATTTTTACTGCTTTATTAATTGATTTCAGTAGCATTAAAGGATTATTTAAAAATGCTATAATTGTTGTCAAAAATAAAATGTCCCCTGAAATGTTGTTTCCAACATTTATCAGAAATAGAGAACATTTTTCAAGACCAAAAGGAAACATTGGAAAACTTAGCTATTTGAAATTGTTTGAATAAGGAAGTGCTAGGGCTTGACAATCCCCATTTCAAGTTCATTAGAATTTAAGCATGATGCCATGAATGCTCACTGATGCCACTAATACAATCAATTTCTAGGGTTGTGACAAAGAAGGACAAGTACACCAAGAGCTATTGAAGAACAAAACATCAAGCTCATGTTGGTGAATGGGTTTCCGGCTCCGAATCCGACAAGCACTCCGAGAGAAGTTATCACTCCAACTCCAACTATAGTCAAGATGAAGGCGTTGCCGGACTTGCACTAGTGACAACCGACTCCTACGACATATTTGATTCACCAAATGAAGGGAGTGGACATTGCTTCATGGCTAAAGGCCCCAAGGTATCACACCCCGAGTATCTTGATTTCAATAGTGATGAACATGACTTGTTCATTGAAGAGGACTTGCTATTTGATATAGTAAAGTTATTCAAGATGAACTTGCTAGTAATCTTTCTACTCTAGATAAGTCGTGCGATGATGATAAGCTGGAAATATAATAACTAACTCGAGAACTAAACACTCTTATGTTAGCTCACAAGTCTACTCTACGAGATCATAGAGAACTTGAAAGGACACATGAGAAGCTCCGCTTCGAGAAGCTCAATTTAGAGCAAGAGCATGAGTTCCTTAAAGCTATCAATGTCGATCTTTGAAAGAAGACTTCCTCTTATCTAGCCAAGCGACTTCTATTGTCTACGTTCATGCCACAAGTTAAGTCTAAGCAAGCTATTAACAAAGGAAAGAAAGGTTCTTCAACTAGTAGCAATAAAAATGATAAATCCAATGATATTGCTTCTAGTAGTTCTCTTGATCCCACTAACTCTTCTCTTAGCCAAGTTACACTTGAGCAAGAAAATGATTTCTTGAAAGGGATTATAGAGAAAGGTATCTACAAGAGTCTTGAAGGATGCAAACAATTTGAGGAGATTGTACGCAAGCACAAAGGATACCGGAAGAATCGTGATGTTGGCTACTTCAACGCTAATGGAGTTGAATGGGAAGACGGTCAATATCCCAATCCCAAGTTTGTTCCTCAAAAGGAGAAGTATGAAAATACTCTCCCCAAGGGAACAAAAGCTCAAGATGACCTTCCACCACAAGACCCCAAGCTCAAGGGCAAGAACAAGCTTCAAGAGGACATTGACTCATATGAAGATGAATCCCGATCTTTGGTGAAGTGGGCTCCCAAGGCTACTACAAGCTCAACTTCTACAAGTGCTACTTAAACACCAAGGATCCCTATCAACTTGATATGGGTCCCCAAAAAGAAGAACTATATAAGTTCTTGAGGGGTGACTCCGCCAATGAAATCCACTCATATTCGTTATTGGCAAGAACTAGTTGCAATCAACATCAACATCATGCAATAGTTCAAGGAGTCACACGTTCCCTCCAAATTAAGAAAGGGACAAGGTAATCAACAAATCAATGGACATCATCATATATGCTTTGCACTCCATGTCCACAGGTATCCTTGTATTTGTCTCTTGTGTGTTGGGACTAACCCATGTAGGTGAGAAGAGTAATGAAACAACAAGGATGCTCCCAACTCTTAGTGTTCTTCATCAACCTTGAGCATCCACCACTACTTCGCCTACATGAAGTCTTCATCGACAAAACCCAAGGTTAGTTTATCCCTCTTATGGGGGGATGTCACATCAAGGGGGAGCTCTACTCTAAGACTTGAGTTAAAGCATCTCATGGTATGTGACAACATTAAATGCATTATGTAAAAGTGATAACCCCACTTGTGCTTAAACAATGACTATGACCTATGATCAAGTATTCTTACTTGGCTCCTAAGTCAATATACTCATATATAGATGACTCCGTAATCGCCAAAGTGCTTGTTAGATGCTAATGTGTTTGTGCATGTTTGCCATGTTTTCATTTGACATCTTATTGTGTGAGCATGTTGGTCTACATTTATTTACTCATTCGAGGATACCCAATTGTTGCTATTTGGCTTTTAACTTTTCATTTACCAATTGGATTTACAAGAATGCCTAGACCACTCCTCTAGCTATTTATTCTTTCTCACCTCATATTCTATTCATGCTGCATCACAAAATTTGGACAAGTACTTTTCTATCTCTGTGTGTGAGGAGCACTCGAACTTCCATATCGACAAAGGACTGACCATTAAAACCTCCCATGTGCATCTCGGTGGAACCAATTCCAAAATCTCGGTCTCACTGAATGCCTAGGGTTGATCTGGTTTTCCAATCCCAGTGCTGCCGATTCCATATTCTCAGTTACACCGAGTTTCCCTGTCAGCTGACAGTTGAGAATCTCGATGCACCGAAATTTTAGAATCGGTATCACCGACAATGATGGGTATATATGCTATGGACCCTGATGTTTTGAAAATCACTCTTCAAACATCGCGCCTCAGAAACCCTAACTGCCGAAGAAGAACCCCCTGGTCGTCGCCCTTGCCTCCCCGTGCTCCTCTGCCGCTCGAATCCTCGCTGTCGACGGGCATCTTCGCCGCCGTCCATGCCGTAACGAAACCGTCGCCAAGCTAGGGTACAGATCTGGTTCTTCTTGCGCTCCCCATCCAATTCTTCCGCAATAAAGATTGTTTTTATCTATAAGCCACTGTTTGCACATCATTCTATCCACATAAAAATTCCATAGAGTAGCAAATGATCGAATTTCTAGGGTTTACCTTCCGCCCGATGAAACTCGATGGAACCAAAGTGAACAAATCGGTGTCACCAATTTGTTATATATGTTGCTGAGAACTTTCTCGGTGAAACTGAGTGCTTCCTTTCAGTCTCACCGAAAGGAGTGCCAAGTTTCGGCTAAGGAGAAAGTCAGTCTCGGTAGTACCAATTTTATTGCTTCGGTTGTACCGGTTTTCATGTGACAGAATGTAAACTTTTGAAATTCTTAGTTCAAACCTTCAAAAATCAGCTACATTTTGTGATGACTTATCCTATTTCCACTCTTCTCAACTCTATTCACAGGGTAAGACATGTCAGATGCTGAAGATAGCCAGAATCTGCAGGAACAGAATGTTGACATGAGTTGCCTAAAGTCCAGTTCTGAGTCCAGTTCTTCCTTAGATCGAGGCACTCCCAGTACTCATGTGTTGCCTAAAGCTGCAAAAAGGACAAGGAAGAGACTCGATTCAGATGAAAAAGATTCTTATTTTGTGCCAGAGGAGGTTCTTGCTAAAAAGCAAGAGAAGGCTGCAAAGAAGTGCTAATGAGGCTACCTCATCTAGGAGGGTGGTCAGCAAAGTTTATGCACCTCCAGAGACTTTCAGATCACATGAGACTGCTAGAGCAACTATGTCTATTCAGATCCCAAGGAAATATTTGCCTAAGAAGGCAGGAGAGAAGAAGACAGCCAGGAAGAAGATCATTCATGTTATTGGCAGGCTTACCTCTATGTTTGAGGATCCAGAGGAGGCTGCTGGTGTTGTTGCTGAGGAGGAGGAAGAGGAGGAACCTGTTGTCAAGGCCCCTCCCAAGAAGAAGCAAAAGAAGCTTATGGCAGATGCTATGCCTAAGCCTGGTCCCTCCAAGAGCACCAAGGCTGCATCCAAGAAGGTTGTTGCAGGGAAGTCCAAGAGGACTACAAGAGATATACCTGCTTCTGAGAAGAACAAGACATCTACTTTCAGAGAAGCAGATGATGATGATGATGATGATGATGATGATGATGATGATGATGTTATGACAGTTTTGATGAAGCTTAGACCTCACCTTCCAGAACACAATGCCAGTCACCCTAGAGTTGAGGATATGAAGAAGAGGAAGGATTCAGGTTTGAGGGCATGGAGAGTTATTGATTCGTATGCCCAGAGGAGAAAGACTAATGTGGACTACAGGTTCTATACCAAGGAGCAGCAAGACTTCTATGAGACTGTTTGCTTGACAAGAGTCCTGCAGTTAGTGACATGAGATATGTTGACTGGAAGTATATCAAGGCTGATGAAGACTACTTCCCGAGTGTGCAAGACAACTTCCACTGCATTGACCTAGACAAGTTTGTTGGCAGAGAGTTTACTGCTTGGAATGATGAGATGATCATGCAGTTCTACTCCACTGCTCATTTTTATGGGGATGGTAGGATAGTATGGATGAATGAAGGAGCAAGATATGAATCTATAGTTGATGAGTGGGCTACCATCTAAGGAGTCCCTGAGGTACAGGATGGTGACTTGGATGTCTACTCTGAATCCAAGGATAGCCGCAATGCTATGAAGGATATGTAGACTGCTATTCTAGCTGCTAACTTGCAATCTCACAAGTTAGGATCCATTTACTTCCTCCAGGCAGGCCTCTGTACCATGAACACCATCTTGAGGCATACCTTGATGCCTAAGTCTGGAGATGAGAAGATGATTCGTGGATACTCCATCAACATGCTTATCCATCTTGACAGTCACACCAGGAATCGAGTGATGGATTTGATAGTTGAGACAGTGAAGAGGGTTGCTGCTGACTAGAAGCGCTCATGCTACTATGCACCCAACATTCAGATGCTTATCAACTCCAAACTTGAGAAGCACATCTTTGCTCTGGCTAGACCCCACTTGCCACTTCGGCCAGATCTTGAGGACAACGTTGTGGTGATGGACCCAGACCATCCCACATCAGCTACAACTCAAGCATAGGTAGAGGCAGAGGCAGAGGCAGCTCGAGCCACTAGTGCTCAGGTCCCCAGATCCAGGAACGAGCGGATGGATCTCTTGATCTCCACCATCATGGACATGAAGAAGGACATCAAAACCATTATGGATAGCCATGAGAGCCTAGTGAACATATTTGAGGATAGAATGAAAACTCTTAATGACAAGGTAGATGGGCTGACTAAGACAGTCAATGAGCTTAAGAAGGAGGTTGATGAAGCTCCTATCCGTCTCACCTCTTTAGAGTATGAGTCTTTGATAATAATGAGGATAGTGCACCTGTCAGGACGACTGCCCAGTTCACAGCTAAGGCTAGGACACCTACAGTGCCAGCTTTGGAGATGAGACCTTCATATTCTGCTCCAACCACGGTGACTTCAGCTCCATCAGCACCTTCAGTGCCTCTAGTGTCTACTCCAACTCCGTCCAGGACATCAGCAGAAGTCTTCGCCGACGCAGTTCTCTCGACTCCGACATCGACCACCGAAGGAGATCAGTCACAGAAGAACGATTAGCTATATCTCTTCGAGCTTTTTGGTAACTTGTTGCCAAAGTGGGAGAAGTTGTATATAGATCTAGGCTTCGAGTGAGAGAGTGTCTGCTTTTTATTTGCTGTTTTACAAACAATTGGTATTTTGGTTTGGATGTGAGATACTTTTGTTTGTGCTTGATCATACGCTTTAATGTGTGTTGCTACTATTTCCTATCGTTTGATAGTTATGTGATGATCATTCACTTTGCTTGATGTGTTGTGCTATGTTGTTAAATCTTATTACTCTCGCGCACCACAGAGTTGTATGTGACATGGAAGAAGTTCCCCATATACCTAATCGATTGTGCATTTGCATTCAAACGCAAATTTAAAAAATAATGCACAAATTTAGGGGGAGCTCTTACTTATCACATACATCTCAAAGTGACGATTATATTCATTGATTATATCATATGTCAAAGCTTTGATCTATATGTTGTCATCAATTACCAAAAAGGGGAGATTGAAAGCACATTTGCTCCCTTGGTGGTTTTGGTAATTAATAACAACATATATGCCATTGAACTAATGTTTCCACTAAGCATGTTTTAGGAAAAGTTCAATGATGGGTTGGCAAAAGGATTGTGGAATACCCCAAGATGCAAGGAAATAGATTGGCAAAGCTTCAAGCAAGAAGACTCTACATTTTACCTTTTGTGAGAAATCACTTTGAGTCCATAGGAAAGCCAATACTATTAAAATGGGGTAAGATTTTGTTGGTGAACAATAAGCTCATACGTGCACAAGGGATAGTCATCACATACACCCACATGCTCTTCCACAAAAGTCTGTCCAAAGCCAAATATTCAAAACCGGTGCAACCAACACTTTCCACTCGGTGCCACCGACTCCCAGCCCCAGACAGACTCAGCCAAACCCTAGCATTTCGGTGAAACCGATTCCATTTCGGTGCCACTAAGTTTGGGTTGCCAACTTCCTGTTATGCAAGTTTACAAAATTGGTCCCACCAAGTTCTGTGAATCGGCGTCACCGAGATTGGAAATCCGACCGTTGGTCACCTTATCGGTGCAACCGAGTTTTATGTATCGGTCTCACCGAGATTCAAAAGTTGCCACCTTTGAGGCAACTCAGTACAACCGAGGCTTACACTTTGATTTCACCGAATCTGACTTATTAGGTGTAACGGTTGGATTTTTGGAGATGCCTATATATACCCCTCCACCACCACTCACTCGCAAAAGAAGCACTCAGAACAGTTCCCCACTCATACCTACTATTTTTTGAGAGAGAGCCACCTACTCAAGTGTTGAGATCATGACATTCCATTCCTACCATATGAATCTTGATATCTAGCCTCCCCAAGTTCCTTTCCACCCAATCAACCTCTTCCACCAAGCCAAATCTATGAGAGAGTGATTGTGTGTTGAGGAGTCTATCATCTTGAAGCACAAGAGCAAGGAGTTCATCCACATTATCGAGACTATTACCTTTTGGAGGGTGGTGCCTCCTAGATTGGTTAGGTGTCGCTTGGGAGCCTCCTACTTCGTGTTGTGGAGTGAACCAAGAACTTTGTAAGGGCAAGGAGATCGCCTATTTCATGAAGATCTACCCCGAGTTAGGCTA
The DNA here is from genome assembly GCA_022496015.1 of Hordeum marinum. Lineage (NCBI taxonomy): Eukaryota > Viridiplantae > Streptophyta > Magnoliopsida > Poales > Poaceae > Hordeum > Hordeum marinum. The sequence continues at coordinate 239,607,264 of CM039677.1, forward strand.
GTCCTCCGTGGACGTAGGCCATCATGGTATAGTCTAGGTTGCTTGTTTATGGAACCCTCCATCGGTAGACCCCTTCGTAGACTCTCGTGACCGTTACCCTCTGTGGGTTGAAGACTCCATAAATGTGGACGTACGATAGGACCACCTATCGAAACCACAAGAAAAATCAACGTGTCTTCAAAATTGCGTTTGATCTTCCTACCCTTCCTTTAATTACATGCTTGTCTTTACTTTCCGCTGCTATACTCGTAGACATGCATGTGTAGGGTGTACTTGTCATACTATGAATGCTAAAATCTGCCAAGAATTATAATTGGGAAAAAGTAGATTTTTCTTTGGTCAAGTAGTCTAATCACCCCCTCTAACACTACTTTCAATCCTACAATCTCTCTCGGGCACTAGTGGAACCCGACGGGGTTTTCGAAAAGTCCTTTTGAAAACACTTTTATTTCCATCATCATGCATATCCCTGTCCCACTTTGCGTAGCAACTACTTAGCAACCTAACTACTCCCACCCGCATAACCCTCATAAGGAGGTAGGTTCATGCACGATGCAAGTATTAACGGTAAAAGTATAGGAGGCATCCCACCGGAGTGGTCACCACGTCATCATGATAAACATATCGAAAATAAGGTGCTATATGCCACACAATGAAAATGGTTTCTTAACATGGTCAAAGGGCTGCTTGCCTGTCTCAGCAAAGTCTTCGAGGCCTTCACACGCTTCTCATCCAACTCCGAGCACTTCGTCTACTTCGTCAACTACCGCCGAAAAAAACCACAAGAAGCAACACAACAAGCAGAAAATAAAATTGCTCTATAAATAGGAGATTTATTTTTCTTGGACATCTCTAGTCATAAGAAAAATACCTAAAATGTCTCTACTGGAGTTGGATCAATGAGGCTCTTTAAATGGTGAAAATAGGGGAAATGATGATCCTATAAGGAGTCTACAGAAAATATTACTGTAAAAATGAGTGAATGCACCTATTAAATAGGGCATGATTTTAGAAGATTTTAGAAAGTGGTTTACCTGTATTTGGGGTAGGGATGATTTTCCTATGAATTTCTCAAGGTGAAATAAATGGAAGATAGGGCTATTTATTAGACCCAATAGAATCAAGGCATGGAAAAAAAAGTTCATCGTGTCTAGATAAATAGGGAATGATTTTTGAAGTCACTAGAAATTTGAATCATCAAATTTGGACTTGAAATGGGTGCTCTAGGAATTTGCAAAGTGGGGTTTTTCCTAGGTCAAGTTTGAATATGCATAGGAACAATACAAAAAGGTGTGGTGGAAATATATGAAAGTTATACCATTAAACAGTTTGGAATTTTAGAAGATTATAGAAATTTGGTTTACTGCATTTGGATAAATATTCAGGTCTATGGAATTTTTGGAATGTCAGTAACAAAAGAAAAAGGGGAAATGTCACTCTGCATTTGGGCCAAAGCAGCCGCAGCTGAGCCGGCCCAGAAGGGATGCAGCTGATACATCTCCAACGTATCTGTAAATTTTTCTTGTTCCATATTGTTATATTATCAATCTTGGATGTTTTACAATCATTTTATAGCAACTTTATGTCAATTTTTTGGGACTAACCTATTGACATAGTGCAAAGTGCTAGCTGTTATTTTTGCTTTTTTTTACTATGCTGAATATCAGTACCAAATGGAGCCCAAACACTTCAGGGATTTTGGGAGAATTATTTTGGACCAGAAGGAATAAGATGGGCCAAAGATCACCAGAAGAGGGGGACCAGGGTGGCCACCCTCCACCAGGGCGCGCTAGAGGCCCCTAACGCGACCTGGTAGAGGGTGGGCACCTCCGGACTCCCCCCAATCGACTATCGAGCCTATAAATTCCCAAATATTCATAAAACTGTAGGGGAGTCGATGAAACACAATTCCAGCCGCCACAAGTTTCAGAACCTTGAGATCCAATCTAACACCATAACATAGGGGTTCGTCTTCTTCATAGGTGCCTCTCCGATGAAGTGTGAGTAGTCAACCATAGACCTACGGGTCCGTAGGTAGTAGCTAGAAGGCTTCCTCTCTCTCTCTCTCTCTTTGATTCTCAATGCAATGGTCTCTTGGATATCTATTTGATGTAATGACTTTTGCGGTGTGTTCGTTGGGATCCGATGAATTTTGAGTTCATGATCAGTTTCTATCCATAAATATGACTTGGGTCTTCTTTAATCTCTTATTTGCATGATTACTTATAGCCTCTTCTTTCTTCGTTGAATCTTTGGTTTAGTTAGGCCAACTAGATCGATTTTTCTTGCCATGGGAAGAGGTGCTTTGTGATGGGTTCGATCCTACGGTGTTCTTTCCTATTGACAGAAGGGGCAGAAAGACACGCATGTATCATTGCCATTAAGGATAACAAGATGGGGTCTATTCCTACATGAATATATCTCGTCTACATCATGTCACCATTCTTATTGCATTACTTTGTTTTCCCATGAACTTAATACACTAGATGCATGCTGGATAGTGGTCGATGTGTGGAGTAATAGAAGTAGATACAGAATTGTTTCGGTCTACTTGTCTTGGACGTCATACCTATATAATGATCACTACTTGGATATCATTATGATTATTTGATCTTCTATCAATTGCCCAATAGTAATTTGCTCACCCACCGTGCGCTATACTCATGAGAGAAGCCACTAGTGAAACCTACATCCCCCCGGTCTACTTTTCCAACATATTGCTTTTCGATCTACTATTCGCATATTTTGTTTTTGGATCTATTAATCCAAAAAACCTAAAAATACATTGTTGTACTTTTTATTTATTTATTTTAGTTTGTGTTCTTGCGAGATCTATTTGCCAAAAATATCATTACCTAATATATCTTATTACCGCAGAGAGCGTGACAATCAATCTTTCGCGTCGGAAGTATTTGTTATTTGTGTACAGGTGATGTTTACGTGGGTGCATGATCTTCCTCTACGGATTGGTACCTTGGTTTCATAAACTAAGGGGAATACTTACTGTCGCTGTGCTGCATCATCCCTTCCTCTTTGGGGAACTACCGACGCAGTCTCAAGCCACATCAGCAGCACAGGCAAGCGGCACACGCGCGACGGGTTTAATTTCAAACCTGCATGTAGTCCCGGACTGGCAGCAAAAGGGAGTGGGGTGAGGGGATGAAAGGTGGGCTCCACCTGTCATCCCTAACCTCGGTCAAGGAGCTAACCGCCGGCGATACGGGGCACGATCGGGGATTCTGAGGGCACCGACGGGTTCGTGAGTTCGGCGCGCGTCTCTGGGAGGTGATGCTGGACACCGGAGTTGACAGTAGCAACGGCAACGTCGAACCTGAGCGGTGGTGGAAGAAGACGAGGACGACGAGCTCGATCCCATATTCAAATCACCAAAATGACCATGAGGTTAGCCCCATGGATCATAGAGGAACTCAAACAAGGAAACGGAAGGGGAAATGGACCTCTATACCGTTCGACGGCTGAGACCCGCTGCGGTGGAGCTCCTGCTTGAAGTCATGCCCCCGAGCATCGAAATGAGGGGGACTGGGTGTGGGAGTGAAATTAGGAGTGCGGGGAGACCGTAGACGGAGAGTATGGGGCGCGGGGGTCGCTCTTATAGGGAGACCGAGGCGTGTCGTGGACTAGGCTCATGGGTTGCCACCGGAGGAGCCCTGGCTACCACGAGAGGGGGATGGGGGTAGGTCTATGGCGCTCGTGGAAGCAGTGCAGGCTTCATGGGGCTGAGAGAAGGAGTAGGGCAAGGTCAGAGGCGGGTCCCCTTGCGCGAACGGGCACTAACCGATGGGGGCGGTGTCGGGCACACGGGACTGGGGCGCCGAAGAGAGAGGAAGGAGGGGGCCGGTGTCCCTACGTACTGAGGACACCAAGGGGATGTTGCCGGCGACAGAGGGGAGCACGAGGTCATTGGGGGCTTCGCAATGGGGGCGGCTACAGTGAGATACCGCACTGTTGCGCACTCCAGAGCGCCCATATGGCTGTCATGGTGAATTTTCAATGCACTTTGGCATGTCTACTAGCGTCTGGAAGGTATCCTGGGTGTGTGTGGGGTCCTTAGGTTCTAAGAGAGGAGTAGGGGAGGAAGTATGGAGAGGGGGAGAAGTGGAAATGGTGCTGCCATGTCTTGTCCAGGGAGGTAAATGGGGTTTTTATCTCATCTATAATTGGGCCATTGACTTGAGATTGATGTTGGGGGTGCAAGGTATCTACAAGAGGTTGTGGTAAAAATTGGGGGTCAAGGAGGAATAGGGAAGTGGTCAAAACAGTAACTTCCGCAATTCAGCAGAAGGTGTTTGATGCAAGTTTGATCTACCAAAAGGGTTCTCCTGGCTGTGAAACTTAATAGGAATGGATGATATGAAAGGAGGTTCATCACCAATTTTGGGATTAGCTGGTGAAAGTTTCCAATGTAAAGTTGGTAAACCCTAGAAATGGGCAGAAATTGTTTTCTATAGATCTATCCATGAAATTCTATTCTCCTTAATGCACCACTATGTGTGGTGGCACTATTTGGGTATTAGAGCATGCCCAAAAAGTTTGGGATCAAATAGAGAAATTTGACAAAGCAAAAATCCCCCAACTCTAGAAATCAGCAAAGATGGGTTTGGAGGGATTTGGACAAGTGTATCTAATCCACTTGATGCACCACTTGGTGTGGATGCATTATTATAGGATTAGAACATGTCCACAAAGTTTGAGAACAATTGGAGACACTTGGCAATGTAAAGTTGCTCAAATTTGTATCTGGTGAAAGAGGGTTTTGGGATATTTTGGTGAAGCAAATCAATTGGGATTGAGATGAAACTTTGCAAGATCATCACAAATAGCGTGTGTGATTTGCTAGAATTTTCCTGGATTTATTTGAGAATATTACCTATAGAAATATTTCAAAATCTTGAAACAAATAGAAGGGATTTTGGAAGGTTTTGTCCAATATTATGAACATGACCATGTGTTGAAACTCATATGTATGGAAAATATATGTTCACTGACTTTCCCTAAATTTTCTCAAATATTTTTAAAGCATAAAAATAAGTTTCCCTAGGAAAGACCATTTATGGCCTCAAATAAAAGCCTTTAAATAAAATAGTAAAATAATCTTAAAATTTAATATTTGGTGGTTTGGGGAAGTATTATTTATAGTGGGTTCCAAACAAAACCTTTCGGGAAAACAATCCACCCAATTGGAGGACTTCTAGTACAAACCTCAATTCAGGGGGTTTGGAAAACCTAAATTGAATAAATGCTTTTTGGCCAAAATAATATTTTATAATAATATTTTTAAGTCCTATACACATGATATGATCATTGTGCAAAGATTTGGATCAAGTAAAAGAGTTCTTGAGGGTAGGAGGGAATTCATGAATATAGAGCACAAGCAGACAATCAAGCAAGTAGGAATCAAGTCAAGCATCACATGCACACAAATGTTTTTGTTGGCCGTAATTTTTGAGTCATGTTAACTTAGTCGTGAGTCAAAACACATGATGTGACACTAAGTCTCATGGCAAACTACCAAGGCTACATGTCCGGAGGACAGGAATGGCTTCTTGATAGTGGATGCACCAATCAGATGATCGGAGATAGAGACATGTTTCAAGAGATCACACCAAACCATGGACCGCCAAGATATGTAACTTTTGGAGACAACTCCAAGGGTAAGGTACTTGGTCTTGGTAAGGTGGCCATATCTCATGATAGCTCTATTCAAAATGGCATGCTTGTTGAATCCCTTGGCTGCAATCTTCTTTCCGTATCTAGACTTGTCGACTTCGGTTTTAATGTGCTATTTACCAAAGTAGATTGGCAAGTGTTTTGTCAATACAATCATAGCATGGTCTTTACCGTTTTCCGTGGAGGTGATCCATACATTGTTGATTTCACTAAGAGATCTAAACCTCGTACTTGTCTCATTGCAAAATCTTCTAAAGGTTGGCTTTGGCATAGAAGGCTGGAACATGTTGGTATGCGTAATCTAGACAAGCTCATCAAAGGTGATCATATACTTGGTGTTAAAGATGTTATCTTTGAAAAAAGATAGACTTTGAGTGCTTTTCAAGCCGGAAAGCAAGTAGGTGGAAGTTATCCCGTCAAGAATATCATGACTACTAGGAGAACACTCGAGTTGCTTCATATGGATCTTTTTCGTCCCAATGCTTACAAGAGCCTCGGTGGAAATTCCTTTGGTCTAGTTATAGTTGATGATTTTCCAGATACGTGGGTATTCTTTCTTGATGATAAGTCGCAGGTTCAAAAGATCTTCAAGAAATTCGCTCACAAAGCTCAAAATCAGTTTGAGGTGAAGATCAACAAAGTTTGGAGGGACGACGGATTGGAGTTCAAGAACACAAATGTGGACACCTTTCTTGACGAATAAGGGTTTCTACATGAGTTCTCGGCTATGTACATGCCCCAACAAAATGAAGTTTTTCAGAGGAAGAACCAAACTCTCATTGAGATGGCTAGAACGATGATCAACGGATACAAGACGCCTAGACACTTTTGGACCCAAGCCGTGGAAATAGCTTGTCATGCTACAAACCGACTGTACCTTCAAAAGCTTCTCGGCAAAACAACATATGAGCTACTCACCAGTAACAAGCCCCAAGGTGGATACTTTCGGGTATTCAGCTCCAAGTGTTACATTCTTGATAAGCATCGTCCTTCTAAATTTGCTCCTAAATCTAATGAAGGTTTCCTACTCGGTTACGGATCAAACTCTCACACATACCGTGTCTACAACAACTTCACTTGAAAAGTTGAAGAGACGGTAGATGTGAAGTTTGATGAATCTAATGGTTTGCATGTCGAACAATTGCCGAATGATGTAGGGGATAAGGAACATTCAGAAGCTATCCAAGGCTTGTCCATCGTCAAGATTCGTCCCATGGAGGTGAAGGAAAGTAATTCATCAACCCAAGTGGAAGCTCCTACTTCGCGTCAAGGCAAACCTCAATATGACATGGAACCATCCACAAGCGGTACATGACAATATGAAGAGGAGGAAGAAGTACATCATGATGATCCACCTCAACCACCTTCACCACCACTTCAACGCAACGCCACCTTCAAAAATAACAATGAAGAAGAAGATTATGAAGAGGAAGCTCCACCATCCAACAAGCAAAAGCTACCTCGAGTTCGAGCAAGAGTGCACAAGAATTATCCCTTGGAGCAAATCTTTGGTGACATTCAAACTGGAAGGATCACTCGCTCTAAAACCCGCTTAGCTAATTTTTGTGAGCACTACTCATTCATCTCTAGCATTGAGCCTATGAAGGTGGAATAAGCGCCTGAAGACCCGGATTGGGTGAATTCTATGCATGAAGAGCTACACAACTTCCAAAGGAACGAAGTGTGGACACTTGTGGAGAAGCCCAAGGATGAGCAAAACATCATCAGAACCAAATGGGTGTTTTGGAACAAGCAAGACGAAGATGTTCAAGTTGTTTGCAACAAGGAATGTCTCATGGCACAAGGCTACACGCAATTTAAAGGTATGGACTACGGTGAGACCTATGCCCCAGTTGCTAGACTTGAAGTTATTCTTACATTACTTTCTTATGCCAATCATCATGACATTACACTTTACCAAATGGACATTAAAAGTGCATTTCTAAATGGGGAAATTGAGGAAGAAGTCTATGTTTAGCAACCCCCCCCCCCCGATTTTGTGAATCCTATGAAACCCAGCCATGTTTACAAGCTTCGTAAAGGTCTTTATGGACTTAAGCAAGCCCCTCGTGCTTGGTATAAATGTCTAACAAAGTTTCTACTTGAAAATGCTCTTGAGATTGGTAAGATTGACGCAACCTTATTCATTAAGAGAGTTAATGGTGAATTATTTGTGTGCCAAATTTATGTGGATGCTATTATTTTGGGATCTACTAACCCACAATTTAGTGAGAAATTTGGAAAGTTTATGTCCAAGAAGTATGAGATGTCCATGATGTGTGAGCTGAAGTTCTTCCTTGGTTTGCAAATCAAGCAAACGAGAGAAGGAACTTTCATCTCTCGAACCAAGTACACCAAGGACTTTATCAAGAAGTTCAATATACAATAGTGTAAAGGTATGAAATCTCCTATGCCTACTAGTGGACATGTTGACCTTGCCAAGGAGGACAAACCGGTTGATCAAAAGGTCTATCGGTCAATGATCGGTTCATTGCTATATCCATGTGCCTCCCGTCCTGATATCATGCTTAGTGTGTGCATGTGTACTAGATATCAAGTTGATTCTAAAGAGTGTCATCTTAAGGTCGTGAAAATAATTATGAGATACTTGATACATACACCAAACTTTGGCATTTGGTATCCCAAGGGATCTTCTTTTAACCTTGTTGTCTATTCCCACTCGGACTATGCCAGAGATAAGGTTGATAGAAAATCCACCTCAGGTACATGTCAATTTCTTGTTGTATCTCTTATGTCTTTGTCATCCAAGAAACAAAACTCGGTATCTCTATCTACTGCCGAAGTGGAATACATTGCCGCCAGATCATGTTGCGCTCAATTGCTATGCATGACTCAAACTCTTAAAGATTATGGCATACATGTGAAACATGTACCGTTGTTATGAATGAGAGTGCAATTAAAATTGCTCTTAATCCTGTGCAACACTCTCGAACCAAGCATATTCAAGTTCGACATCATTTCATTCGTGATCATGTTGCCAAAGGAGATATCAATCTCAATCATGTTCTTACGAACAAACAATTGCCCAATATCTTTACTAAGCCACTTGATGAGTGTCGTGGGGAATGAACACCTATGGGATCGTGGGGATCCCTTTCGGTTCGGTAGGGGGCGGATGCGCGCAAAGAGCCGGTCTGGTAAGCAGCACACGGGGGATTTTCACCCAGGTTCGGGCTGCATAGGTGCGTAATACCCTACTCCTGCTTGGCTATATTGACCGTGTTCTTGGGTCCTAGCTACAGGAGCGCCATGACCGGCTGCTACAAGAGCTCGATGACCTCTAGTCGACTATTTGTCTCAGGGCCAAAAAGTCGAAAAGTGGAGGTATCCCAAAAAGTCCTCTCTCTGTAACGCCCTGGGCCCCCTTTTATACTGAAGGGGATCCCAACAGTGGCGTACAGTGTGCACACGATATGCATAGTGCAACAGTGCTATCGCACCTAACTCTGACGGAGTAGGACAAGAGAATTTAATGCTCCGTCAGGTGCCTCAGTCCATCAGCGGGCTGGGACGGGGCCCGTCCCATCAATGCCGCTCTGCCCCCGTCCAGCACCGACTCCACGACACGCGTCCAGGTGAATCGACACATGGCCTGTGTGCTGGTGTTGCTTGCCGGGGCTTTGCCTTGCCGCGGGAGGGGGCCTTGCCTCATCTGGAGGCTCTACACCCCTCCCGGCAAGGACTTGCCGGCAGCCTTGAATGTTCTGTGCTGGTGCTTGATAAGTTTTCGCTCGGCCTTGCCTCTGAGGTAGATGCTATGGCCCGTGCATGAGTAAAGGGGCACTAGGTGGCCCAAAAACTCTAGTGCACCGACAGTAGCCCCCGTGCCTGGGCCATACACGTCATGAGGCGTTGTTGGGATAGGCCCAACCGGTGCATGGGCACGCGTGGTAGGACCTTATAGTCGCGACAATTGCGCCCACCGCACTTCCCCACGACGCCCATCGAATGCGGGTGGTGGGATACATGTGCAATGCGGTCGTCGAGTTTTAAATGATCATGCCAGGTCCCATCCGCCACGTGCGCCGCATGCATAGCGGGGAGCCAACAATGGGCACTCGTGATTTAAAGTCCCTGAAAAAGCAGTAACTGTGGCGCCATGGATTGGGGCGACGGGGCAGTTGTTGTTCGCCCCTTGATCGAGGGCGGGGCTATTGGAGGAGGTGGGCGGCATCCTTTGTGTGGGGGAGAGCCAGCCCCCGTGCTTCCTCCTATAAATCGAGGGCAGCGGAGGCGGTGCTCATCCAACCTCCTTCTGCCCTTCGAGTGCGAACTCCGCAGTTCGCCTTCCCCACGTCTCCTCAATCTTCAGGCAGCATTCGCCTCTCGCCATGCACAGGGGGCGAGGGCGAGCATCGTCCTCTGCTTCGAGCAGGAGTTCCCGTATGGATCATGCTGCCACTTCAGCCATGGAGGCGGAGGGCAGCTCGATTCTGCGTGGCGGAGGAGGCGCGAGGGGCCGCGGCCACCGTGGAGGCCGAGGTCGGGGGAGGAGGAGCACCACTCCGCCCCCTCCTCCAATGCCAGGCACCTCCATTGGAGAAGCCCACGCCGAGGGGACAACGCTGGACTTTATCCTTGAACTGGGCGGTCCCCTTCGGAGCTACCTGCGCCTCCCACGCCACTTCGCCAAGGCGATGGGGGATGATGAGCCGCCCTTCCTGTGGCTGCGGGCGGCAGGATGCTGCCACGGCGCGACACGGGTGGACGTCGACTACCCAGCGTGACATGTTATGTTCCTCAGGCGCGGCTGGAAGACCTTCGCCCGTGCCCACAACCTCCAGGTGGGGCATATCCTTCGCTTCAAGAAAACAGAGGCCAATATGCTCTTCATCAAGATTTACAAGAGCTCCGGTGTCTGCCTCAGTTGTTGCGAACAGAGCGCGAGCAGCGCCGAAAGCCTGTCCTCCGGCAAGAGTGGCGGGGAGGACAGCGGCGAAGACAGCGACGATGAGTTCGATATTCGGACGGTCAAGTCGGAGCCCGAAGATTCGAGCTCGGACTGACCGTCGGCCGCACCATCACCACCAGCCTCACGCCTCTCCCCCTCCTGGCAAGATGTCCTTGATGGGTGCTTTGATCCCGGGCACTACATCATCTACCAGCGGGCCTGTGGACTTCGGCTTCTGGGGGCCACCTCCTCCTATCCGCCCGCTCAGGCACTCTCCTCTATGCAATGTTGTTCCAGGAGGGGCCAGGTCCTTGCCTGCCCATCTGGGAGCCTTGCTCATCCGAGTAGTGCTGGTCCAGAGGGGTCAGGCTGGGCTTCTGCCGGGGGGCCTCTCGCCATCTTTTTCTTCTTGTATCCCGCCTCTTCTTTCCATCTTTTTCTTCTTGTAGTCTCCCCTAGGGGAGAAAGTCAAATAAAGATGTACTCAGGGACAAGTGATACTTTATGTCGATTTCACCCTATTTGAAAAATTGTATGTTATCTTCCTTGTCAAATCGTTTCTATGTATAGAATTTTCCCTATGCCCTTTTTGGAAGAATCTTGCCGGCGTGCGTGGCCCTACCGCGAGTGCTTTGAGGAACGGATCCTTAGCAGACTGCTGGCGGTGCCACTGCCAGCAAGATACCTTGGCGTCCTTGGTGTGGCCATTCAAGGCGTCAGCCTTACTCAAAAAACGGGGTAAAGGCGCGAGCGCTTGGCACTTGGATTGTTGAGCGGACTCGAAACGAAACAAGGAGCACGGGTGAAGCCACTTAAGCCATTGAGCGGTCCCGAGCGCAGTGAGGGCGCGCATCCAATCGCGGCAAGGTTCTAGTGTGTGCAGGTTTTCCACACAGAAGTTGAAATTGCTCAAGGAAAATAACTCTACAGCAAGGATTCATATGGGGATTTCGCAACTTATCTTCTCATTGCCTTTATCCTTTCGGCAAGCTTCCTTTGGGACATCGCTCATAGGTACCCGTACCATTATTCCCCCCGGTAAAGCTACACGCGAGGGGTCCTTCTGTCCTTTGAGAAAAATAATTAGGAGAAAATATGGATACGGAACCTTAGCGGTCCGTTAGCTCTTGCCGGGGTTAATGTAATGCAACACTCTGGATAACCATGTACATAAGTAAACATGAAAATCGAATAGAATGGTGAAGCACTTATCTTTATTTAACTGCGTACAGGGTCTGAGTCTGGCTTTGTACCAAGGATTACATGCTTCTGCGGCAAGATTTGGACAAAAGGCGATTGCCGGGGCTGGCCAGGCAACCGCGCCTCATAGGTAGAACTTTCGAAGATGTTCAATATTCCAGGATTTGCTCACCGGAACGCCTCTTCGGTCTCCTGGCGGACTGCGCCAGGCCTAGTGACTCGTACTACCCGATAAGGGCCTTCCCACTTTGGCGTCAACTTGTTTTGATTCTTGGCGGACTGAACTCACCGAAGAACAAGGTCGCCTTCCTCAAGACTTCTAGCATTGAACTTGCGGCTGTGGTAGCGGCGCAAGGCTTGCTGGTAGCGTGCAGCTCTCACAGCAGCCTAAAGACGGTCTTCCTCAAGGAGCGTCGCGTCGTCTTGCCGCAACTGCTCTTGCTCGAGCTCGTCATAAGCGAGCACTCGAGGAGACCCATATATGAGTTCCATGGGGAGAACTGTCTCCACCCCATAGACAAGGGAGAAGGTTGTCTGACCGGTAGCTCGATTTGGTGTCGTCCTGATTGACCAAAGAACTACCGGCAACTCATCAGTCCAGTGCCTTCCGCACTTGTGCAACTTGTCGAAAGTTCTCGTCTTGAGACCGCGTAGCACTTCTGCATTAGCCCTTTCTACTTGGTCTTTGCTCCTTGGATGGGCAACGGAAGCAAAACAGATTTTGCTGCCAAGGTCTTGGGTGTATAGCATGAAGGTGCGGCTCGTGAACTGTGTGGCATTATCAGTGATGACCTTGTTGGGGACATCAAAGCGGCAGACTAGTCCTTTGAAGAACTTGACGACTGATTGTGTTGTCACCTTTCTCACTGCTTCCACTTCCGTCCACTTTGTGAACTTGTCGATTGCGACGTACAAGTACTCAAAGCCCTCGGCAGCGCAGGGGAAGGGTCCCAAGATGTCGAGCCCCCAGACCGAGAATGGCCAGGAGAGAGGGATTGTTTGAAGGGCTTGAGCTGGTTGATGTAGCTTCTTTGAATGGAACTGGTATGCTTCACACTTGGTTACTAATGTCGTTGCATCCTGGAGGGCGGTGGGCCAAAAGAAACCTTGCCGGAAAACCTTTCCGGCGAGTGCTCTTGATCCTATGTGGGAGCCACATATGCCTTCGTGTATCTCTGCCAACAGCTCCAGTCCATCCTCCCGAGAAATGCACTTGAGTTTCATGCCATTCGGCCTCTTTCTGTACAGGACGTTGTCCACGAACTGATGCAAATGAGACCGGCGAGCTACTTTCTCTGCTTCCTGATGTTCCTTGAGGAGTTCTCCTGTCTGAAGGAAATGTACAATGTCTTGTGCCCACGCTGGAGCCTAGGGCTCGACAATGAGGACCAAAGGCGTATCTTCTACCGGACGAGCATTTACCTCGACAGCAAGGGCTTGAGGGCCCGCCAGAGTCTGCTACACACCGGCAAGCCTGGCAGGAACGCATGCTTCTACGGCAAGTGCTGGAGGTCTTGTTGGAGTGTAGCATTCACCAACAAACCTGTCGTTCTCTTTGGCAATCTTCTCGCTGATGGCTTCGGGGAGCTCTGCTGGGAAATACTTGCCGGAACATAGCTTTATTCTCTTCTCTTGTCTGGTTGATGGTGTCACAGAGGGTTGAGTTAGTTGGAGCATGAAAGTTCCTGGTTCCACGGGTAACTTAAGGGCAGCACATTTTGACAGGCCATCGGCAACGCTGTTCTCTACACGCGGAACGTGCTCCATTTGTAGGCCGTCAAAACGTTCTTCCATCTTCCTTAATTCATCCATGTATGCTTCCATCAATGGACTTTGGTAGTCTTTGTTCACTTGCCTGACGACAAGCTGAGAATCACCACAGACAATGAGTTTCTTGATCCCAAGGTCTGTCGCGATCCTGAGACCAGCAAGCAGCCTTCGTACTCGGCAGTGTTGTTTGTTGATCTCTCCTAGGGAAAGTGCATCTGGATCACGTATCTGAGGTGCTCTCCGGTGGGTGCGACAAGCAGCACTCCGGTGCCAGCGCCTTGTAGCGAGAAAGCTCCATCAAAATACATGATCCATTCGCGATCAGTTTCCTTTCTGGGGAGGGTCGACTCTGGAATCTCTTCATCGGGCGTTGGTGTCCATTCTGCAATGAACTCCGCCAAGGCCCTGTTCTGAATGGTTGAAGTGCTTTCGAACTTAAGACCAAAGCTTGATAGTTCCAGGGCCCACTCCACGATCATGTCGGTAGCTTCTGGGTTCCGCAATATCCGTTGTAGCGGGAAGCGGGTGACAATGATGATCTCATGTGCTTGGAAGTGATGGTGCAGCTTCCTCGAGGCCATAAGAAGGCCGAAGAGCAACTTTTGCGTGCCAGAATACCTTGACCTAGCCCCCCGGAAGAAGGAGCTGATAAAATAGACTGGTTGCTGCACCACTTTCTTCTTTTGGACTATCTCTTTCGGCTGTGCAGATTCTCCTTCATCGGCACCAGACCCTGCCGGAGGCTGTTCCGGTTCATCACACGATGGTCCTACCGCTGTTGTCGCCTCTTCGTCGACCTCCCTTTCGGCCACCAGTGCAGCGCTCACCACTTGATTCGTTGCCGCCAGATACAGCAGCAACGGTTCTTGTGGCTTTTGTGCAACTAGGACCGACGGAGAGGGAAGGTACCTCTTCAAATCCTACAGCGCTGCCTCCACTTCTGGAGTCCATTTCATTGGGCCTACCTTATTCAAGATTTTGAAAAAGGGCAGGGCATACTCAACACTTGAGATGAACCTACTCAGAGCAGCAACACAGCCGGCAAGACGGCGCACGTCCTTGACATGTTTTGGTGCTTCAATCTGCTCAATTGCTTTGATCTTGTCGGGATTCGCCTCGATTCCTCGTTGAGACACAAAGAACCCGAGAAGTTTGCCGAATGGGACGCCAAACACACACTTCTCGGGGTTGAGCTTCATGTTGATCTTGCGCAGGTTTGCAAATGTTTCTTCCAGGTATGATATGAGTGTGGCCTTTTCCTTGGTTTTAACCACTATGTCATCCATGTAAGCTTCCATATTTCTATGCAGCTGGGGCTCAAAACCAATTTGGACCGCTCTCGCAAATGTAGAACCAGCACTTTTCAACCCGAAAGGCATACATAAAAAGCAGTACGTACCACATGGGGTGATAAATGTTGATGAGGACATCCCTACTAATGTTACACCCACCCCGACTGCTATACATACAGGACCAATTACTAGAGCTCGCGCACGTCAATTGAATTACCAGGTACTTTCGTTTCTTGGAAATCCTTCTAATATTCATGAACATATGATGCTGCCTAAATTGGATACTTTTGTTTTACTTATGAATGAAGGACCTAGCATGGATAAGAAGGATGACCATTGGAGCGGGATCAAGCATGGAGGAGAAGGTGCGCGTGCGGGGAAGAACAATGGAGCTTCCAGTGATGATTTTCGCACATTGAAGCCACCATAATGGGAGCGGGAAGCCTTGGACGAAATATGCATGATGCCACTTTATAAAATTCGTCCATAGGCTAATATAGGTGCTGCGCCACCTTATTTTTGGGCCAGGCCCATGTAATTTCGAAATACCATATTATAGGCTGTTTTTAGATTCCGTATATATGGGGAAACTGACTTAGGGTCGGTTTCGGACCCCTCCTCCAAGGGGCCACGAAATTCCCTTCTATTCCCCCATATATACAGCCCTTAGGGCTTCGTTTTAGGGGTGGGTTTTGTTTAGATTACAAGTTTGCCATAGCAGCAACTTCGCGTTCTTCGTTTGTGTTCCACGACCAGACAAAGACGTCACAGAACCCCAGTTCATCAATAAAGTTTTCCTCTTATATTCGCAATATCCAGATTGCAATCTTAGTTTCTTGCTTGTTCTTCGTTTGCGTGCAGGAAATAGACCCTCGTGGTCAGGTTGATCGTGCTCCGGCGTGGTCAATAACCTCTCAGAGTTGGTTTAGCGATTGCTAAGGCGCGACGGCTCACACGTTCGTAGTCGGATCGTCAAAGTCTACTCCACCAAAAACGATAGCCACCATCTCATCGAAAGACAGGGACAACTTCGCCTCTATCAAATGTGGTCTTCTCTTCGTCTTCCTTGGCCATGAAAATCTGATGATAGCTAGAATAGGCATCAAGGAAAGACAGTAGGCCGCAGCCGGCGGTGGAGTCCACAATCTGGTCGATGCGCGGCAAGGGAAAAGGATCCTTGGGGCAGGCCTTATTGACATCTGTGAAGTCGATGCACAACCTCCATTTCCCATTCGCCTTGCGCACTACGACTGGATTGGCCAACCATGTTGGATGGAGTACTCCTCTAATCAAGCCAGCCGCTTCAAGTTTCTTGATCTCTTCGGCAATAAACTGTTGCCACTCCAAAGCTTGCTTTCGGGCCTTCTGTTTGACGGTCCTCGCATGAGGACAGACGGCTAGGTGGTGCTCAATCACCTACCTGGGAACACCGGGGATATCAGATGGTTGCCATGCAAACACATCGATATTCGCCCGCAGGAAGGCGACGATCGTGCTTTCCTATTTGTCGTCACGGGTGGAGCTTATGGTCAAAGTTCCCCCGTGTCGTCCTCCTTGGCGGGCACCTTCTTGATCTCCGACGGAACAACTTTGGACGTTTTGCTCTTGTCGGTGGAGCTCTCTGGCACATCATCAACGGGAGCGCAACACTCTGAGGAGGTGCGCTTGCCGGAATGTGCGCAAGAGGTCTTGCCAGTCTTCTTCTCCCCAGGAGCTTCAACGACAGGAGCAAGTGCCTTGGCGACAGGTGCTGCAGCTGCCCCCCCCCCCGAAGAGTTGGTCAACGCAGATAAGAGTGCTCTTCTTGTCAGAGTGGATAGTGACGCTCATTGGCCCGGGCATCTTCAACACATTGTAAGCGAAGTGGGGCCGCCATGAACTTGGCCAGTGTCGGGCGACCAATGATGCCGTTGTATGGCAACGAAATCTTGGCGACGTAAAAAACGGTCCTCTCCGTTCTTAAATTGATATCGCTGCCAAACGTCACCGGCAACGTGACCTTGCCCTTCAGCTGAGTCCTTCCCGAGTTTACCCTTGGAAAGCGCCTATTGGCTCGAGATCTTCATCAGGAATTTGCAGCCTCTGGATGACATCTGGCGAGATCAGGTTTAGGCTGGCCCCACTATCGACTAGCATCTTCGTCACCTTGAGGTTGCGGATTGTCAGAGAAACCAACAACAGTAGACACCCGACCGCAGTTACACGATCAGGGTGATCCTCGGGGCCAAAGATGATAGGAGTGTTGGGCCACTTTAGAGGTCTCTAGGCACCAATGGAGGGCTCCGCCGCATTAACCTCGCGCACCCACTGTTTAAGTTGGTGGTGGGAGGAATGCAATGAAGTGCCTCCTTCTATGCACATTTTCTATGTAGCCTTCTGGAACTCTTGCTTGCCGGACTCGTCGTCCTCCTCGACGTCATCATCGTCTCGCTCTTGCTTGTCGCAGTCGCAGGTGGGCCGGTCCTTCTGTTGCTTGGGCTTGCCACGGCGACCTCCTTGTCCCACACGCTTCTTGTCGGATCCCTCGACACCATCCTTTCCCTTCTCCTTATCTCGCCTCTCGTATTCGACTTTTTTGCTTCTCGGCAAGCTGCTCAACTTGCCGGCAGTCTTGGAGATCGTGGCACTTGGTGCGATGGATCTTGCAATAGTGCTTGCCAGAAACCTCTGGCTTGTCGGCAGCCGCCAGGGCATGGCAAAAGGCGCACCCGGCGACATCGTCGCTGGGGCCATCAACGTTGCCCTTTTTGGCGGTGCCGGGGTTGCTGGATCCCTCGACGGCAAGCACGGTCTTGCTTTTGCACTTCTTGTTTCGCCGCTGGCCCTTCTTTGCCGGGGCAGTGGCATCTTCTTCTTCGGAGTCGTCCCCCGCGCCGACGTCTTCGCCGGGGAGTCTCCTCCCTTATTCAGCTCGAGAACATTTGCCAAAGCATAAAGATCGACGACGTCACTGACCCTGTTCATCGCCAGCTCTTCCCGCATCCTGCGGTTGCGCACATTCTGATGGAACGCGCTAATAACAGCGGCGGGGTGAACATCGGGGATGTTGTGGTGAACGCGACTAAACCTCTGGATGTACTTGCACAGGGTTTCGCCTTCCTTTTGGGGGATGATGTGCAGATTGCTCTCCTGGCCAGGGGCTTGATGGCCTCCAGTGAAGGCACCAACAAACTCGTGACACAGGTCCACCCAGGAAGCGATGGACCCCTCTTGCAAGTGCATCAGCCATGACCTGATGTTGGGCTTAAGCACCAACGGGAAGTAGTTGGCCAATATCGCGGCCCCCGGAAGCCTGCACCGTGATGGTGTAGACACTCAGGAATTCTGACGGATGGGTTTTGTCGTCGTACTTCTCTGGGACTTCTGGTTTGAACATGCGGGAGTTAGGCCACTGGACTTGCCATAGCTCATGGGTAAACGCTAGACAGCCCACCTCGTAAGGTAGGCCGACAGGATACCCTGGCGCGGTCTTGTCTACAGTGGGCCCGATGACTTTTGCGGTGTGTTTGTTGGGATCCGATGAATTTTGAGTTCATGATCAGTTTCTATCCATGAATATGATTTGATTCTTCTTTGATCTCTTATTTGCATGATTACTTATAGCCTCATATTTCTTCTTCGAATCTTTGGTTTAGTTAGGCCAACTAGATTGATCTTTCTTGCCATAGGAAGAGTGCTTTGTGATGGGTTCGATCTTGCGGTGTTCTTTCGCAGTGACAGAAGGGGCAACAAGACAAGCATGTATCGTTGTCATTAAGGATAAAAAGATGGGGTCTATTCCTACATGAATAGATCTTGCCTACATCACGTCACCTTTCTTATTGGATTACTCTGTTTTCCCATGAACTCAATACACTAGATGCATGCTGGATAGCGTTCGATATGTTGAGTAATAGAAGTAGATGCAGAATTGTTTCAGTCTACTTATCTTGGACGTGATGCCTATATAATGATCATTGCCTGGATATCTTCATGATTATTTGATATTCTATCAATTTCCCAAAGATAATTTGTTCACCCACCGTGCGCTATAATCACGAGAGAAGCCACTAGTGAAACCTACGACCCCGGGTCTACTTTTCCAACATATTGCTTTCGATCTACTATTTGCATCTTTTTTCTAGATCTATTAATCCAAAAACCCAAAAATACCTTGCTGCATTTTTTGTTTATTTATTTTATTTTTTGTTCTTGCGAGATCTATTTGCAAAAACTATCATTACCTAATCTATCTTATTACCGTAGAGAGCGTGACAACCTCTCTTTCGCGTCGGGTTGCAAGTATTTGTTGTTTGTGTGCAGGTGTTGTTTACGTGAGTGCGTGATCTTCCTATACAGATTGATACCATGGTTTCGTAACGGAGGAAAATACTTACCGGCGTTGTGCTGCATCATACCTTCCTCTTTGGGGAACTACCGACGCAGTCTCAAGCCACGTCAGATCCCTTAGTCTCAACTTCTCTCTATGATCCTTACCTTTTGTGAACCCTTCATTCAACGACCCTTGGATTCTAGGATCCCTTCTCATTCAGTGATCCCTTTATCTGACCCTATGTACGAACCTTTTTGGAAATTAATGCCAAAGGGGGAGAAATAACAAAGCTTCAATTCAAAGGGGGGATGCATCAAAGGGGGAGATACGTCTCCAACTTATCTATGATTTTTGCTTGTTCCATGTTGTTATATTATCAATGTTTGATGTTTTACAATCATGTTATGGCAACTTTATATCATTTTTTGGGACTAACCTATTGACATAGTGCCAAAGTGCGAGTTGCTGTTTTTGCTTGTTTTCTACTACACAGAAAATCAATACGAAACAGAGCCCAAAAGTTGCGGGGATTTTTGTGGAATTTTTATGGACCAGAAGGAAGCAGGTGGGCTAAAGATCACCGGAAGAGAGGGGCCCAGGATGGCCACCCTCCACCAGGCCGCGCTAGAGGCCCCTGGCGCGGCCTAGTAGAGGGTGGCCACCTCGAGCACCCACTCAACCGACTATCAAGCCTATAAATTCACAAATACTCAGAAAACCCTAGGGGAGTCGACGAAATACAATTCCAGCCGCCACATATTCCAGAACCTCGAGATCCAAGCTAACACCATCACGGAGGGGTTCATCTTCTTCATAGGTGCCTCTCCGACGATGCGTGAGTAGTCCACCATAGACCTATGGGTTCGTAGGCAGTAGCTAAATGACCTCCTCTCTCTCTATGTTTCTCAATACAATGGTCTCTTGGAGATCTATTTGATATAATGACTTTTGCGTTGTGTTTGTTGGGATCCGATGAATTTTGAGTTCATGATAAGTTTCTATCCATGAATATGATTTGAGTCTTCTTTGATCTCTTATTTGCATGATTACTTATAGCCTCGTATTTCTTCTTCGAATCTTTAGTTTAGTTAGGCTAACTAGATCGATTTTTCTTTCCATGGGAAGAGGTACTTTGTGATGGGTCCGATCTTGCAGTGTTCTTTCCTAGTGACAGAAGGGGCGGCAAGACATGCATGTATCATTGCCATTAAGGATAACAAGATGGGGTCTATTCCTACATGAATAGATCTTGTCTACATCATGTCACCGTTCTTATTGCATTACTCCGTTTTCACACGAACTTAATACACTAGATGCATGCTGGATAGCGGTCGATTTGTGGAGTAATATAAGTAGATGCAGAATCATTTTCGTCTACTTGTCCTAGACGTGATGCCTATATAATTATCATTGTGTGGATATCGTCATGATTATTTGATCTTCTATCAATTTTCCAATAGTAATTTATTCACTCACCGTATGCTATACTCATGAGAAAAGCCACTAGTGAAACCTACGGCCCCCGGGTCTACTTTGCCATAATATTGCTTTCCGATATACTATTTGCATCTATTGTTTTCAGATATATTAATTCAAAAAACAAAAATACCTTGCCTTATTTTACTTTGTGTTCTTGCGAGATCTATTTGTCAAAAATATCATTACCTAATCAATCTTATTACCTTAGAGAACGTGACAACCTCTCTTTCGTATCAGATTGCAAGTATTTGTTATTTGTGTGGAGATGATGTTTGTGTGGATGCATGTCCTTCCTCTACGGATTGATATCTTAGTTTCATAACTAAAGAAAATACTTATCGTAGATATGCTGCATCATTCTTTCCTCTTTAAAAATTATCTACGGTAGTATCAAACCATTTAAGCGAGCCGTTTGATTTTTACAGATCGTTTTGACCTACTATGCTTCGTGGGCTCACGATAACTGGTGGGATCGGTGTGGCCTTCGATTGGCTGGGTTAATTTTCCTCGTGTCAACCATTCCCGCTGCGTCGCGTGGCTCTAGGCGCGCAGGCCGCGTCGTGCGTCGTGCGAAGGTATTGGCTGGCGCGTGTGCACTCAGTTTTTGCACCCACGCTAGGATTTGCATATGACGGGTGGGCCGGTTATGCTTCTGGTCCCGCTCGTCTGTTGCGGTGGCTGCATCATTTCGCGTATAGGGTATTGCTTCAGTGAACTGCTCCTATCGCGGCGCTCCTCACGCGTATAGGGTCGTGCGTCTTGGGGAGTTGTTACGTCCTGCGTCAGCTGGAGTGAGGCGGACTGAAATATGTGCACCCGGATTGTGCACCCACGTTTGTGCTGGTGTGATGACGGATGGGCCGCTGGTGCTCCTGGTCCCGCTCGTCGGCTGCTCCTGATTTGTTTTCCTTTGTGAAGCCCGTCGCCTAATACCCTCGCCCGCAAGGCGTAGTGCCGCACTCATCGTTCCCCCCTCGATCTCTCCCCCAGCGTCGGCCGCCACAGCACGAAGCCACGAACCTTAGCCCCCTCATTTTCCCTTGCGTGTGCGTGTTCATCGCCGCCTTTCCCTCTGCTTCCCCATCATTGCGCCGACACATCCATTGGATACAACAGATCTATGATCGGCAGCGCAGGGAAGGACGCCATGTTCGACCCTTCGCTTAGGCCGGCGGCGCACATGTCAAGTCTGGGATAAGGCCGACACCGGCAGGGGGAAGCAGTAGGAGTTGATGCAGCGGCAAACATGGGCGGGGTCGGCCGTGGAAGGAGGCTCGCCGGTGGGAGCAGCAGGAGCAAGGAGGCGGGGTCGGCCGTGGAAGGGAGGATCGCTGGCCGGAGAAACTGCAACAGCTGCTGGTCGACCTGACACACCGCCTCAGCCCTTCCTCCTCTGATGCGGCCCGGGCGCTCAAGAGGGGTAGTTGTGCCATCACTGGTGGCGAGTTCAGCGGTCGACGCGTCCTCTTCTCTTCGAATCCAGTAAGCCCTCTCTTGACTGCATCAGGTGATGTCGTGCCCGCAACTACGGTAAAGCACCAGGTCCACGTGAGCTCCTCCTTCAACCTGCGTGTGTGAATTCTTCCTTTTCCATGAATGCACACATGTGAAGCTCTGAAGCTTTTTTTGGTTCCCTCATCTAGATTTCTTCTGAAGTGTGCAGATTGTTATTCATTATCAGGGAGGACAATATTCGATTCAAGGACTCGTTAGCCCAGAATATTTAGCTGGTAAGATACACATTTCTATGGTTCATCCGTCTCTCTAATTCTGACCTTACAGATCAACATGTCTCCCTGTAACCTTCTAAATCTGTTGCTTCTAATATTTTCTTTCTTACATGGATATATGTATGAGATTTCTTTGTTTAGGTATATTTATGCCTGAAAGAAGTTTCGATCTATTTTCTTGTTAGATGAGCCTGAATGAGAATACTTATGAGATCCCATGAATGAGATGTTGATGCCCTATATGCTCCAAAACTGTATCATTGTTCCCATACAATGGTTAGAATCCCAGTTGTTGAATCACAATAGACAAGACCATATTTCATATTTTTTATAGTCCAACCAATAATACATATGGAGCCAGGTGAATGTAATTGATATATTGTGATAGTAGTTTCCTGCATTGATTAGTTAATGATCCACCTTCTGTTTTCAGCTCGAAGTGGTGCAATAGTTAAATAGATGTGTTCATTCCATTTAGCCCCAAAAATTCATTTCAGTTCGGTTGTACATCTTTTGCCAACCCCTTTTCTTGGTACTGATTGACCTTTGTGTTAATATTTTTATTTGACTGCAATTTTCCTTTAGTCCTTCCTCTTGGTGCATAACCCTGATTGTGTGAGTTTCTTTCCTGGCAGGGTATTTATGATTCAGACCATTCCATAGCAAAATGCATATATGGACTCACGCATTAGACTTTCATCAAGTTTCTGTCAACGCTTGTTGTATGGTTCGGCATTCTTTTCCTGGCGCTCCCAGGGGACGGTTCTGCTCCAGTACCACGAAGAATTTTTTTTCCGAGCTCGGCTTGGTGTGGTTTTATGAATGTCTATGAGCGGGCTGCTCTATAGGTCTTGCACTTTTTGCAAGGTTTATATGTTTTTTTCGTTCATGACAATAACTATAAATGTATGATGGCCTACAGGATATCACTCTGTTCTTTGATGATCATTGCTGTTTCTTTGATTCCTACTATGCTATTTACTCAGTCAGCAGGCCAGCATATTGTTTAGATTATTTCTAACAACCTTCCTATATGTAGAAACACGCACCTACTTCCAAGCTAAGTACTGGTCTCCTTCCAGCTACAATCCCAAGGTATGGCTTCTGAAACCGACACCTATAATATGCTTATAACTACTTAACTGCACTCATGTTTCTGTTTTCTTTTGTACCAAATCGGCGTACCATGCCGGCTATACTATATGCCCACATATTTACACAAGTGGTTTCGCTTTTTATGTTGTCCATCTATGTATGCATCCCTTCAGTTTGTACAGACATAAAAAATATTCATTTTTTACTAGAGCAACTTGTAGTTAAGAAACTTTGGTGCTGGAAAGGGAGCTGGGCAACTAAAGATCGGGATAAACTATGTATAGGTACAACAAAAATTGCTCTAAATTCATTTTCAGTGATCATCTATGCCCTTTCTATTTCTAAGACCATCCTTCTCGTTGTAGGCATTTAGTGTGGCCGAATGCTTCTTATTAAGTATACTTTCAAAACTAGAGTCTTTGGCTTCTCAGGTAGCTCTGTCAAAGTAATGCAAAAAAGAAAACTCCCATACATTTATTCATGTGCTTTCAGTTTCGGTGGATTTGTGTTTTCATAAATGAGGCAACCTTACATGTGCATACTCATACATATTTCCTTTATCACACTTTCAGCAGACACGAGTTCTCGTGTTTTTAGAGCTTCATGGAAATAGGATTCGATGCAGCAGGTTCAACTATGTAAATTGGAATAAAGAAAATTAAGTCAGTCTTGGGCGTTATAACATACCTTTGACAGTACCAAAACCAAAAGTGGGATCCACTAACACAACATTGCAGATTATTTTGAATTTTTGGCCATTGAAATGGTGAACAGCATGCTTTCCATGCACATGCTTATACCTTTTATCCTTAGGATGAACAGCTGTGTTCGTATCTTGCCAAGCATTATTTCAATTCATTGTGAAACACTTGTGGAGGAGTTAAGATTAAGTTGGTAGAGTAAGAAATATAAGAGTAAAAAAGTGTGTTTCTTTTTTCTCAACTAAAGAAAATAGGATCCTTACCTCGTGGGACCAATCAAGTGAGGCCCCGATTCTATGTAATTGAATCAATAGGTATCACCGTACTGCTCCCCCCATTTCAGAACCTGTACGAAAGATGACGACAGAAAATAGAATAAGCAAGAAAAAGATACACCACAATGGAGTCAAATTTCCTTAATGAAAATGCTCTTGGGTGTGCTCTACCACGTTACTTCCTTTGACCTTTGTTACCAGTTTTTTTCAGTCCTATGGCCTCTTATTTTGCAGGAATCGTATTTTATGCCTGGTTCCCGAAGTTATCGGTTAGCATGCCTATTTTTGTTCGATAACCTATATTATAACTATAGAGAATATAGTTTGAGCATGTCAGTTCTTCTGCCTTGGATATGAAATAATGAGACAGTTTTAATATTTCGTAGATTCCCCTGATGTCATTTTAAACTACAACATTTCTCTACTGAATATGTGATACTCACTTCTGAGTGGTAAACTCTCGGATCTTTTTGTCATCTACTTTGACTTGTTGGAATATCTAAGAAGCGGGAGGTGAGAGTGCAAATCAAAATTTCTATTTTGGAATCAGATGTTCTCTACTAAATCGAATTATCACTTTCGTGTGGGAATTAATTTTTGAACCTATTAATTCTGTGATGGAGCAAAGTCCTATGATTTCTGATCCATCACAATATTGACCATGAACGTTCTGCCCATCCCTGAGGTCAGTAATTCCAAAATTCGAGTGGCACGTACTGCCATAGAGAGTAAAAAGTGTCTTGCTGATGCTCTCTACGACACTAACTCATGGATCAATGTTTATCTCTGCATTTGTCTTTGATTTGTGTCAGGTTATTTTGCGTATACTCCTTTGTTTCTATATGGCATTTCATTTGAAGCTGACATTGCAAGAGGAAACGGAAGGATGCCTTCGTGATCAGCACATCGGTGTCTCAGTTTGTTTTCTGTAGTTCTGTTGGTGCGCCGGCAAGTGTAGGAACAAACATGGATATGTAAGTGTAGATAATTTTATCTTTTTTTTCCAACTGATTTAAGATATTTGAATATTGTAACGACCAAGATGCGGTTTTAGCATGATTAAGTCAAGAGGACCTCTAAGGGGATAGAAGCGCATCTGGGCGTTTTGCAAACACACAATCATCGCATACATTAATGAAGATAAGAGTATCAGTGATTGTCTTATGCTCGTCACATGCTAAATTATAATGTCACATAAACATTCATACAATTCATCAATAAAGTAGGGTCTGGCTACAGACGAGAACAAACGATAAAGACAAGATGAGATTGCCTCGCTAGCTCAGGAACCCGACCATGTTGTCTTTCTATTCATCAGGATACGTAATATACATCCGGTCACGTTCTTTATCAAACTTTCACTAGAGCTGTTACGTCTCAATAGGATAGACATCATTGGTACATGTACTTGTAGTGTTGTAATTTGTGAGTTACGGGGACTTAGCAATTTTGTAACCTAGGTATGGAAACTATGTAAGTCTTTTGGGTGAGGAAGGTTAAGTGGTGAGGTTGTAGCAATCATCTAAGCATATGTTTGACTGGCTAACTTACGAGAACAAGAAGTAAATATGGTGGCCTATGCATAATGATCGTGAACTAGCATGATCAGCAAGTGATCCTAAACACCTACTTACGTTAAGCATAACCCTATCATGTTCTTCCTCGGTTCATGCTCACGAGCAGAGACAATCACGTGAACACCTACTTACGTCAATTATAACCCTATTGTGTTATCTCTCGGTTCATGCTCACAAGCAGAGACAATCAGGGTTACGCACACGGTTGGTGTATTTTATTGAGTTTACTTCAAGTTTGCTATAACCGTGTGTTAAACAAATTTGCAAGTTGTCACGTAACCGTGGGCACGGCTTTTCGTAAGATTTAACCTTGCATGGGTGTTCCAACTCGTCCATCAGAAACTAACCACACGCCGCGCTGGAATAGCCTCGACCGCGCATAACCCGCGATCTCCTCGGACAATCCGTTGGAACACCTCAACCTCGGGATAGCCCAAAGTATCATCGAAATCACTACTGCAATAAGAGCATTTGCCGTCTGCCAGGTCTTTGTCATCCGCTGGCAGACGACAAAGTTGTTCTTTGCCGGTAGCTTCATAAAAACGGACGGTAAAGAAATGACTTATTGCAAAGTTTATGTTTGCCATCAATCAGTTCTTTGTTGTTTGCCCGCGGACGGCAAAGAGCCCAAAGGCAGACGAGAACAAACGATAAAGTAGGGTCTGGCTACAGACGAGAACAAACGATAAAGACAAGATGAGATTGCCTCGCTAGCTCAGGAACCCGACCATGTTGTCTTTCTACTTATCAGGATACGTAATATACATCCGGTCACGTTGTTCATCAAACTTTCACTAGAGCTGTTACGCCTCAATAGGATAGACATCATTGGTACATGTACTTGTAGTGTTGTAATCTGTGAGCTACGGGGACTTAGCAATTTTGTAACCCAGGTATGGAAACTATGTAAGTCTTTTGGGTGAGGAAGGTTAAGTGGTGAGGTTGCAGCAAGCATCTAAGCATATGTTTGACTGGCTAACTTACGAGAACAAGAAGTAAATATGGTGACCTATGCATAATGATCGTGAACTAGCATGATCAGCAAGTGATCCTAAACACCTACTTACGTTAAGCATAACCCCATCATGTTCTTCCTCGGCTCATGCTCACGAGCAGAGACAATCACGTGAACACCTACTTACGTCAATTATAACCCTATTGTGTTCTCTCTCGGTTCATGCTCACAAGCAGAGACAATCAAGGTTACACACACGGTTGGTGTATTTTATTGAGTTTACTTCAAGTTTGCTATAACCGCGTGTTAAACAAATTTGCAAGTTGTCACGTAACCGTGGGCACGGCTTTTCGTAAGATTTAACCTTGCATGGGTGTTCCAACTCGTCCATCAGAAACTAACCACACGCCGCGCTGGAATAGCCTCGACCGCGCATAACCCGTGATCTCCTCGGACAATCCGTTGGAACACCTCAACCTCGGGATAGCCCAAAGTATCATCGAAATCACTACTGCAATAAGAGCATTTGTCGTCTGCCAGGTCTTTGTCGTCCGCTGGTAGACGACAAAGTTGTTCTTTGCCGGTAGCTTCATAAAAACGAACGGTAACGAAATGACTTATTGCAAAGTTTATGTTTGCCATCAATCAGTTCTTTGTCGTTTGCCCGCGGACGGCAAATAGCCCAAAGGCAGACGACAAAGGGCCAACCTGGGACCCACTGACCCCGTGGGGCTGGTTAGGTTAATGTGGGAATCCCGACTCATAAGTTGTGGTCACCGAATGCATGTGTACAGTGATCCCAGAGATCAATGCTCACTAAACACACAGAAGCTGAATAATAAGAGTCTTACATCCTTACATATCGTTTTACACAAATAAAGACCATGGAGGTCAAGTCTTACATAGATAGGGCTGCGAGGGCCAACCACTTAAACATAACAAGCAGCGGAAATCTTGATCGAAAGCGTGAACCCATGCCATCTGCCTTAAACCTACAAACATTCTAACTGGAAAGTTTCCTAGTTCGCATGTTCGTCACCAACGAACTCTTCACCGCAATCCTGTTCTTCCATGCCTGGCCAATTAAATAACCAGTGGCAAGCCAATGAGTACTTTGAATGTACTCGCAAGCAACCCATGATGGATCAAGGTAATAACAATGCATGATATAACACTAAGTAGGTGTTTTGTAGAAAGCTAATTTTTGAATGCAATGACATGATCAAGTAACCTTGAGTAAGCATGCATCAACTGTTAACAGGTACTCATGTGAACAAGTTTCTGCTATCATCTTACAAGGGGGTTTGAACACCCCATGTTCACCATCATGCTAAAACCTTGGACTTAGTTCGAGTGTTACCTTTGTCACCATTACCCCCCCACACCAACTTTAGAAACCATGGACGTAGCACAAGAGCGGTCATCCAACTGTCCTTGACTGTGGACACGGCTATTCAAATAGTTTTACATT
Source organism: Hordeum marinum (assembly GCA_022496015.1). Taxonomy (NCBI): domain Eukaryota; kingdom Viridiplantae; phylum Streptophyta; class Magnoliopsida; order Poales; family Poaceae; genus Hordeum; species Hordeum marinum. The sequence continues at coordinate 239,635,721 of CM039677.1, forward strand.
CTGTAAAGGTTGCACACTTTACCCACAAGACTCGGGGAACTTTCGTGTCATCCACGACTCGCGGTATATAACATACCCGAGGTAAGCACCCGAACAATGCCTTTCCCCTGGCGATACTAAACAAAGAGTCCACTCGATTGGTACCCAGCCCACATGATGTACATCACTCGTAGCATCCATGCAGGGACCAACGGTGTGCCTGGTGCCTGTGAAGACATCGCATGATCGTCCATACCGTCACGACCCCGTATCGAGAGTGACCACTCCACTTCCGCCACTAGTAATGCGGGCTCCTTGCCAGTACCCACCAAAATAATCAACAGAGCCCCGTCCCATAAGGGGTATCGTGGTTGCGCATGTGAGGTTGGAGTAACGGTCGCAACTTACACCAATCCGTTTTTGAAAACCACACACACTCTCTCTGGTACACCACTTCCTTCTCAAGTGGTCACCCAACTCAACATCATCTCCCTCGGGCATTAGTGGCTCCCGTCGGGGGTTTCGAGAAGTCTGAAATCGGTTTGTTTCCATCACTATGCATATTCCCGATCCCACTTTGCGTAGCATCTACTAGCATCCTATCTACTCCCACCCGCACAACCCTCATAAGGATGGTAGGGTCATGCACAATGCAAGTATCAACAGTAAAAGTAACGGAGGCATCCCATCGAAGGGGGAACACCACATCATGATCAAATTATCGAAACAACAAGTGCTATATGTCATGCATGAAAAAGTTTCTTAACATGGTCAAAGGGCTGCTTGCCTGGCTCAACAAAGTCTTCGGGGTCTTCAAAGTCTTCGGGTCCAACTTCCTCGTCAACAGCACAATCTATCGTCACGATAAATAACGAGAATAATAAGCATCACAAAAAAATAGAGCACACAAAGCTACTACTAAAAAGTTACCCTATTCTGATAAATACTAAAAACTACACTAAAATATTCTACCAAGGTTTTGGTATGAAAAAGGCTTTCAAAACTATTTGGAACAGTGGCTAAAAGTGCCAAAAAGAGGTTTTCAAATAAAACTGTACATAAAATATTTTACAAATGGCACTATAAAATTCTACAGAATATATCAAGATTTATGGTGAAGAAATATTTGGCATAGGATTTATTTTCTGATCTGTGGGATTTTTGGAAAGCAGAAAGAAAAAGAAAAAGAAAAGGGCTCTATGCCCTAGGCCAGAGCCAGCCAGCTACTAGGCTGGCCCAGTGGCCAGCCAGGCCGGGTGCGCTGGCGCCCCCGCGCGTGTCAGGTTTCAAACCTGACCGGCGGGGTCCAGTGGCAGGAGAGAGAGAGAGCTACGGGAGGGAGAGGTGAGAGGCCAACAAGTGGGGCCCACCTGTCGGGTCCATCTCCCACCTCAGGACCGAGGATGGAGGAGCTCATCGGCGGCGAAGGAGGGCACGACGAGGGGAGCTGAGGGCGGGGATGGACTCAGGAGTCTGCCGCCGTTCGGGAGGTGCCGAAGATGGTCGACGGGGAGGGACTGGTCGCCGGCCCCGTGGCGGGGGAGCTTCGGGAGTAGGTCGCTAGGGCCGTCCCGTGCTGCAAAATGGACGGGGAGGAAGGGGCTAGAGGTCAGGGGCCCCCATGGGTTTGATGGAGGCAAGAGGAGCACCGGAGCGGGCTGGTAGCCCAAGATCGACGAAGCCCCGATGCGGCGGTGCCTCGGTCGATCCCGAGCACTGGTGCTTCGGGCGGTCACTTCGGTGGCTCAGGAGGGGCGATTGGGGTGGAAGGGAGCCAGAGGAGGGGAGAGGGGCTCGGGGAAGGCCCTTTTTATAGGGGAGCGACAGTCCACATCTCGGTGGTGCACCAGTGAGGTCGTGGCGCCCGCTGGAGGGCTTGGGGAAGAGAGAGAACGGGTCTGCGACGCTCCTGAGCGTCGCCCACAACCAGAGGAAGAGGAGAGAGGGGCGGGGGAGCGTGCGCGTGCGAGTCCCGCGTTTGGCCGAGCTGGGTGGCGTCGGCACGCGCGGGAGGAGGAGGAGGAGGAGAGAGGAGGGGGCCGACCACCTGCCGTGCTGCGGACATCGAGGCCGACCAGGGGGACAAGCTCCCGCCTCCCTAAGCTGTCGGGGTGGGGATTGGGCGGCGACTATAGTGCCGGAGAGCACTATAGCGTGCTCCAAAGCGCCTCTTTTGCATGCCATGGCATGCCCTTGGCGGCTTCTGTGTGACCTACCATGTCTAAGGGATCTAGGGGGAATAAACAAGCAGGGCTGAGGTATTGAATGCTCTAGAGAGTCAAGGGAGAAGGAGAGAGAGCAAGGAAGAGAGAGAAAGTAGCTGTGTAGTAGTAAAAATGGAGGTTTTCACCCCCTAATCATGGAGATATGGCCAAGCAATGTTTACTGGAGGTAAAATACCATTGCAAAATGATGTGGTAAAAATTTGAGAGCAAGGGGAAGAGTAAAAGTGGTGGAAACAATAGTTTTTAGAAATGGCCAGAAGGTGTTTGATGGAGATTAGGGCAAGCAAATGGGCTTTGCTTGTCATAAGATTTGGTAGGATCAAATGGTGATTAGAATTAGGCTTGATCACCAAGTTTGAGCGTGATTGATGAAAGTTCACAATGTAATTTTGTAGAACCCTAGAAATCAACAGAATCTGGTTTTTGTAGATCTAGTCATGCTAAGCTAATCCCCTTGATGCACCACTTAGTGTAGCACCATCATTTGGTGATTAGAACATGTCCACAAAGTTTGGGGTCAAGGGGAGAAACTTCACAATGTAAAGTTGCTCAAATTTGAATCTGGACAAGGAGGGTTTTGGAATAGTTTAATGAATCAAATCAACTTGGATTGAGATGAAACTTTGCAGGATCATCATTTATGACAATATGGACTTGCTGGAATTTTCTTGGAATTTATTGGGAATATTTCTTATAGAAATATCTCGAAAGTTTGATTTGGACAGAAAGGGTTTTGAGGGGTTTTGCCCTTGATTTTGCAGATGACCATGTGTTGAAACTCTTATATATGGAAAATATATGTCCATTGAGTTTCCCTAAATTTTCTCAAATATTTTGAAAGACTTTAAATAAAATGTTAAAATAATCTTTCAAATTAATATTTGGAGGTTTTGGGAAGCCATAAACATAGTAGGTTTCAAATAAAACCTTTGGGGAAAAAGGATCCACCCAATTTGAGGACTTGCAGTGCAAACCTCAACTCAGGGTTTTTTGAAAACCTAATTTGAATAAATCCTTTTTTGTCAAAATAATATTTGGTAAAAATAGTTTTGGGCACTACTCACATGGCATGATCATTGGGCAAGAAGTTTGGTTCAAGGAAGGTGAATAGGGAGAGGAGTAGAACCTAAGAGTGCCAAACATACTCAACAAACAATCAAACAAGAAATAATTCAAACAAACACAAGCACTGAAAAAGTTTTAATTGGCTCCAAATTTTATAAATCCAAGCATAGCAAAGTGATAGAAACACAGGGTGTGACAGACCTACCCCCCTTACAAGAATCTCGTCCCCGAGATTCCTAGGCTAAGTGCTAAAAAGATAAGGGAACTCAGATCTAAGATAGTCTTCACACTCACAGGTTGCTTCTGCTTCGGTGTGGTTGCTCCATTGGACCTTGAAGTACTTCATAGTGCGGCTCCGGGTGCAACGCTCTGCTTCATCCAAAATGCGAACTGGCCTCTCACGATAAGTGAGGTTTGGTTGATGGTCGATGTCCTTGTAGAGGTCGGGGCGGTTGGGAACTTGGAGACACTTTTAGAGTTGTGACACGTGAAATACGTTGTTCACATATGATAGCTCGGAAGGTAGCTCTAGTTGGTAGGCAACTTCTCCTCACCTGTCGGTGATCTTGAAGGGGCCGATAAACCTTGGTGCAAGTTTTCCCTTGACATGGAAACGCTTGGTCCCTTTGAGAGGCGTGACTCGGAGGTAAACATGGTCTCCAACACGGAAACTGATGTCCCAACGGTGAGAGTTGGCATAGCTCTTCTGTCTTGTCTTGGCGGTCTCAAGACGCTCTTGGACGAGTTGAACTTGCTCTTCTGCTTCGCGGAGGATGTCTAGGCCAAAGACTAGTCCTTTTCTGGTTTCCGACCAATTGAGGGGAGTACGGCACTTGCATCCATACAACACCTCAAATGGTGCCATTTGAAGGCTCGACTGATAGCTGTTGTTGTAGGAGAACTCGGTGAACGGTATGTTGGAAATATGCCCTAGAGGCAATAATAAAATGGTTATTATTGTATTTCCTAGTTCATGATAATTGTCTATTATTCATGCTACAATTGTGTTAACCAGAAACCGTAATACATGTGTGAATACATAGGCCATCACATGTCCCTAGTGAGCCTCTAGTTGGCTAGCTCGTTGATCAATAGATGGTCACGGTTTCATGACCATGGACATTGGATGTCGTTGATAACGGGATCACATCATTAGGAGAATGATGTGATGGACAAGACCCAATCTTAAGCATAGCACAAGATCGTGTAGTTCGTTTGCTAAAGCTTTTCAATGTCAAGTATCATTTCCTTAGACCATGAGATTGTGTAACTCCCGGATACCGTAGGAATGCTTTGGGTGTGCCAAACGTCACAACGTAACTGGGTGGCTATAAAGGTACGCTACGGGTATCTCCGAAAGTGTCTGTTGGGTTGACACGAATCAAGACTGGGATTTGTCACTCCGTGTGACGGAGAGGTATCTCTGGGCCCACTCGGTAAGACATCATCATAATGAGCTCAATGTGACTAAGGAGTTAGCCACGGGATGATGTGTTACGGAATGAGTAAAGATACTTGCTGGTAACGAGATTGAACAAGGTATGGCGATACCGACGATCGAATCTCGGGCAAGTACCATACCGATAGACAAAGGGAATTGTATACGGGATTGATTGAATCCCTGACATCGTGGTTCATCCGATGAGATCATCGTGGAGTACGTGGGAGCCAACATGGGTATCCAGATCCCGCTGTTGGTTATTGGCCGGAGAGGTGTCTCGGTCATGTCTACGTGTCTCCCGAACCCGTAGGGTCTACACACTTAAGGTTCGATGACGCTAGGGTTATAGGGAAAAGGTATACGTGATTACCGAAGGTTGTTCGGAGTCCCGGATGAGATCCCGGACGTCACGAGGAGCTCCGGAATGGTCCGGAGGTAAAGATTGATATATAGGAAGTCCAGTTTTGGTCACCGGAAAGTTTTCGGGCTCATCGGTAGTGTACCGGGAGTGCCGGGAGGGTGCCGGAGGACCCCCGGGAGGGGTGTGACGACCAAAGGACCACATGGGCTGTTAGATAAAGTGTGCCAGCCCTTATTGGGCTGGGCAAGACTTTTGCTAAAGGCCCATGCGGCTGGAGATAAGGAGATAAGGCAAAAAGGATTTAAAAGGAGGAGATCCACCTCCCTTGTGGGAGGTGGACTCTCCCTTTAATTCAGCCGGCCATCTCCTCTTTGGAGTAGAGGCCAAGCCAGCCCTCCACGTCCCTCCTCCTATATATACTTGAGGTTTTGGATGTTTTGAGACAGGATTTGATCTCTCTCTCTCACGGCGAAGCCCTACCTCTCTTCTTCCTCCTCCGCAGCGCTTAGGCGAAGCCCTGTCGGAATACCTTGCTACTCCACCACCACCACGCCGTCGTGCTGCTGTTGGAGCCCTTCCCCAACCTCTCCTTCCTCCTTGCTGGATCAAGGTGTTGGAGACGTCACCGGGCTGCACGTGTGTTGAACGCGGAGGTGCCGTCCGTTCGGCACTTGATCGGATCTACCGCGATCTGAATCGCTGCGAGTACGACTCCATCAACCGCGTTCTTGTAACGCTTCCGCTTAGCGATCTTCAAAGGTATGAAGATGCAATCTCTACCCTCTCGTTGCTGGTTTCTCCATAGATAGATCTTGGTGAACGTAGGAAAATTTTGATTTACTACTACGTCTCCCAATAGTGGCATCATGAGCTAGGTCTATGCGTAGAATCTATGCACGAGTAGAACACAAAGCAGTTGTGGGCGTCGAGTTTGTTAATTTGCTTGCCGCTACTAGTCTTATCTTGATTCGGCGGTATTGTGGGATGAAGCGGCCCGGACCAACTTTACACGTACGCTTACGTGAGACCGGTTCCACCGCCTGACATGCACTAGATGCATAAGGTGGCTAGCGGGTGTCTGTCTCTCCTACCTTAGTCGGATCGGATTCGATGAAAAGGGTCCTTATGAAGGGTAAATAGCAATTGGCAAATCACGTTGTGGTGTTGACGTAGGTAAGAAACGTTCTTGCTAGTAACCTTTAGCAGCCACGTAAAAACTTGCAACTACAAATTAGAGGACGTCTAACTTGTTTTTGCAGCATGTGCCTTGTGATGTGATATGGCCAAAGGATGTGATGTGATGCATTGTGATGTATGAATTGATCATGTTCTTGTAATAGGATTCACGACTTGCATGTCGATGATTATGACAACCGGCAGGAGCCATAGGAGTTGTCTTATTTATTGTATGACCTGCGTGTCAATCATAAACGCCATGTAATTACTTTACTTTATTGCTAAGCGTTAGCCATAGTAGTAGAAGTAATAGTTGGCGAGACAACTTCATGAAGACACAATGATGGAGATCATGATGATGGAGATCATGGTGTCGTGCCGGTGACAGTGATGATCATGGTGCCCCGAAGATGGAGATCATAGGAGCAAAATGATATTGGCCATATCATGTCACTATATTGATTGCATGTGATGTTTATCATGTTTACATCTTATTTGCTTAGAACGACGGTAGTAAATAAGATGATCTCTCAATAAAATTTCAAGAGAAGTGTTCACCCTAACTGTGCACCGTTGCTAAGGATCGTTGTTCCGAAGCACCACGTGATGATCGGGTGTGATAGGTTCTAACGTTCGCATACAACGGGTGTAAGCCAGATTTACACACGCGAAACACTTAGGTTGACTTGACGAGCCTAGCATGTACAGACATGGCCTCGGAACACGGAAGACCGAAAGGTCGAACATGAGTCGTATAGAAGATACGATCAACATGAAGATGTTCACCATGGATGACTAGTCCGTCTCACGTGATGATCGGACACGGGCTAGTTGACATGGATCATGTATCACTTGGAAGACTAGAGAGATGTCTGTCTAAGTGGGAGTTCATTAATTTGATTAAGTGAACTTAATTATCATGAACTTAGTCTAAAATTGTCTTTACAATCTATGATGTAGATCCAATGGCCAACGCGAATGTCACCCTCAATTTCAACGCGTTCCTAGAGAAAACCAAGCTGAAAGATGATGGAAGCAACTATGCGGACTGGGTCCGTAGCTTGAGGATCATCCTCATAGCTTCCAAGAGATTGTATGTCCTAGATGCACCGCTAGGTGACGCACCCGTTCTCCCAGCGGAACAAGATGTTATGAACACTTGGCAATCACGCTGCGATGATTACTCCCTTGTTCAATGCGGCATGCTTTACAGTCTAGAACCGGGGCTCCAAAAGTGTTTTGAGCAACACGGAGCATATGAGATGTTCCGGGAGCTGAAACTGGTTTTTCAAGCTCATGCCCGGGTCGAGAGATATGATGTCTCCGACAAGTTCTTCAGCTGTAAGATGGAGGAGCATAGTTCTGTCAGTGAGCACATCCTCAAGATGTCTGGGCTACACAGCCGCTTGACTCAGCTGGGGGTTAATATCCCGGATGACTCGGTCATTGACAGAATCCTCCAGTCGCTTCCACCTAGCTTCAAGAGCTTTGTGATGAACTACAACATGCAAGGTATGGAGAAGTCCATTCCTGAGTTGTACTCGATGCTGAAATCAGCGGAGGTCGAGATCAAAAAGGAGCATCAAGTGTTGATGGTGAATAAGACCACTAGTTTCAAGAAAGGCAAGGGTAAGAAGAACTTCAAGAAGGACGGCAAAGCTGTTGCTGCGCCCGGTAAGCAAGTTGCCGGGAAGAAGAAGAAAAATGGACCCAAGCCTGAGACTGAGTGCTTTTATTGCAAGGGTACCGGTCACTGGAAGCGGAACTGCCCCAAGTATTTAGCGGATAAGAAGGACGGCAACATTAAAGGTATATGTGATATACTTGTTATTGATGTGTACTTGACCAGCGCTCGTAGTAGCTCCTGGGTATTTGATACCGGTGCAGTTGCTCACATTTGTAACTCCAAGCAGGAGTTGCGGAATAAGCGGAGGCTGGCCAAGGATGAGGTGACGATGCGTGTCGGGAATGGTTCCAAGGTCGATGTGATCGCCGTCGGCACGTTACCTCTACATCTACCTTCGGGATTAGTTTTAAACCTTAATAATTGTTATTTAGTACCAGCTTTGAGCATGAACATTGTATCTGGATCTCGCTTGATGCGAGATGGCTACTCATTTAAATCCGAGAATAATGGTTGTTCTATTTATATGAGAGAAATGTTTTATGCTCATGCCCCGCTGGTCAATGGTTTATTTTTGATGAATCTCGAACGTGATGTTACACATGTCCATAGTGTGAGTACCAAAAAGTGTAAAGTTGATAACGATAGTCCCACTTACATGTGGCACTGCCGTCTTGGCCATATTGGTGTCAAACGCATGAAGAAGCTCCATGCTGATGGAATTTTGGAGTCACTTGATTTCGAATCATTTGACACATGCGAACCATGCCTCATGGGCAAGATGACCAAGACTCCGTTCTCCGGAACAATGGAGCGAGCAACTGACTTGTTGGAAATAATACATACCGATGTATGCGGTCCAATGAGCGTCGAGGCTCGCGGTGGCTACCGTTATGTTCTCACCCTCACTGATGACTTGAGTAGATATGGTTATGTCTACTTAATGAAACACAAGTCTGAAACTTTTGAAAGGTTCAAGGAATTTCAGAGTGAGGTCGAGAATCAACGTGACAGGAAAATAAAATGCCTACGATCTGATCGTGGCGGAGAATATTGAAGTCACGAGTTTGGCACACACCTTAGGAAATGTGGAATTGTTTCACAACTCACGCCGCCCGGCACACCCCAGCGAAATGGTGTGTCTGAACGTCGTAATCGCACTCTATTGGATATGGTGCGATCTATGATGTCTCTTACCGACTTACCGCTATCATTTTGGGGATATGCATTAGAGACTGCCGCATTCACTTTAAATAGGGCACCGTCTAAATCCGTTGAGACGACACCGTATGAATTGTGGTTTGGAAAGAAACCTAAGCTATCGTTTCTAAAAGTTTGGGGATGCGATGCTTATGTGAAGAAACTTCAACCTGAGAAGCTCGAACCCAAAGCGGAAAAGTGCGTCTTCATAGGATATCCCAAGGAGACTATTGGGTATACCTTCTACCTACGATCCGAAGGCAAAGTCTTTGTTGCCAAGAATGGATCCTTTCTCGAGAAAGAGTTTCTCTCGAAAGAAGTAAGTGGGAGGAAAATAGAACTTGATGAGGAAATTGTACCTCCACTCGAACCGGAGAGTAGCGCAGCACAGGAAGTTGTTTCTGTGGAGCCTACACCGGCTAGAGAGGAAGTTTATGATGATGATCATGAAACTTCAGATCAAGTTGCTATTTGAAGGTCCACCAGGACACGTTCCGCACCAGAGTGGTACGGCAATCCTGTCCTAGAGATCATGTTGTTGGACAACGGTGAACCTTCGAACTATGAAGAAGCGATGGCGGGCCCGGATTCCAACAAATGGCTTGAGGCCATGAAATCCGAGATAGGATCCATGTATGAGAACAAAGTATGGACTTTGGTGGACTTGCCTAATGATAAGCGAGCCATTGAAAACAAATGGATCTTTAAGAAGAAGACTGACGCGGACGGTAATGTCACCGCCTATAAAGCTCGGCTTGTCGCTAAGGGTTATCGACAAGTTCAAGGAGTTGACTACGATGAGACTTTCTCACCCGTAGCGATGCTAAAGTCAGTCCGAATCATGTTAGAAGTTGCCGCATTTTATGATTATGAGATCTGGCAAATGGACGTCAAAACGGCATTCCTTAATGGCTTCCTCAAGGAAGAACTGTATATGATGCAGCCGGAAGGTTTTGTCGATCCTAAAGATGCTAACAAGGTATGCAAGCTCCAGCGCTCCATCTATGGGCTGGTGCAAGCATCTCGGAGTTGGAACATTCGCTTTAATGAGGTGATTAAAGCGTTTGGGTTTGTACAGGTTTATGGAGAACCTTGTATTTACAAGAAAGTGAGTGGGAGCTCTATAGCATTTCTTATACTGTATGTGGATGACATGCTGATAATGGGAAATAATATAGAACTCTTGGAAAGTATCAAGGCCTACTTGAATAAGTGTTTTTCAATGAAGGACCTTGGAGAAGCTGCTTACATATTAGGTATTAAGATCTATAGAGATAGATCGAAACGCCTCATTGGTCTTTCACAAAGCACATACCTTGAAAAGATATTGAAGAAGTTCAATATGCATCAGTCCAAGAAGGGGTTCTTGCCTGTGTTGCAAGGTGTGAGATTGAGTACGACTCAATGCCCGACCACGGCAAAGGATAGAGAAGAGATGAGTGTCATCCCCTATGCTTCAGCCATAGGCTCTATCATGTATGCCATGCTGTGTACCAGACCTGATGTGAACCTTGCCATAAGTTTGGTAGGGAGGTACCAAAGTGATCCCGGAGCGGAACACTGGACAGCGGTCAAGAATATCCTGAAGTACCTGAAAAGGACAAAGGACATGTTTCTCATATATGGAGGTGCCGAAGAGCTCGTCGTAAAGGGTTACGTCGACGCTAGCTTCGACACAGATCCGGACGACTCTAAGTCGCAAACCGGATACGTGTATATTTTGAATGGAGGGGCAGTCAGCTGGAGTAGCAGCAAGCAAAGCGTCGTGGCGGCATCTACATGTGAAGCGGAGTACATAGCTGCTTCGGAAGCAGCAAAGGAGGGAGTCTGGATGAAGGAGTTCATCACCGACCTAGGAGTGATTTCAAATGCGTCGGGCCCGATGACTCTACTCTGTGACAACACTGGAGCTATTGCCCTTGCGAAGGAGCCCAGGTTTCACAAGAAGACAAGACACATCAAGCGCCGCTTCAACTCCATCCGTGATTACATTCAGGAGGGAGACATAGATATTTGTAAAGTGCATACGGATCTGAATGTCGCAGATCCGTTGACTAAACCTCTCTCACGAGCAAAACATGATCAACACCAGAACGCTATGGGTGTTCGATTCATCACAATGTAACTAGATTATTGACTCTAGTGCAAGTGGGAGACTGTTGGAAATATGCCCTAGAGGCAATAATAAAATGGTTATTATTGTATTTCCTAGTTCATGATAATTGTCTATTATTCATGCTACAATTGTGTTAACCAGAAACCGTAATACATGTGTGAATACATAGGCCATCACATGTCCCTAGTGAGCCTCTAGTTGGCTAGCTCGTTGATCAATAGATGGTCACGGTTTCATGACCATGGACATTGGATGTCGTTGATAACGGGATCACATCATTAGGAGAATGATGTGATGGACAAGACCCAATCTTAAGCATAGCACAAGATCGTGTAGTTCGTTTGCTAAAGCTTTTCAATGTCAAGTATCATTTCCTTAGACCATGAGATTGTGTAACTCCCGGATACCGTAGGAATGCTTTGGGTGTGCCAAACGTCACAACGTAACTGGGTGGCTATAAAGGTACGCTACGGGTATCTCCGAAAGTGTCTGTTGGGTTGACACGAATCAAGACTGGGATTTGTCACTCCGTGTGACGGAGAGGTATCTCTGGGCCCACTCGGTAAGACATCATCATAATGAGCTCAATGTGACTAAGGAGTTAGCCACGGGATGATGTGTTACGGAATGAGTAAAGATACTTGCTGGTAACGAGATTGAACAAGGTATGGCGATACCGACGATCGAATCTCGGGCAAGTACCATACCGATAGACAAAGGGAATTGTATACGGGATTGATTGAATCCCTGACATCGTGGTTCATCCGATGAGATCATCGTGGAGTACGTGGGAGCCAACATGGGTATCCAGATCCCGCTGTTGGTTATTGGCCGGAGAGGTGTCTCGGTCATGTCTACGTGTCTCCCGAACCCGTAGGGTCTACACACTTAAGGTTCGATGACGCTAGGGTTATAGGGAAAAGGTATACGTGATTACCGAAGGTTGTTCGGAGTCCCGGATGAGATCCCGGACGTCACGAGGAGCTCCGGAATGGTCCGGAGGTAAAGATTGATATATAGGAAGTCCAGTTTTGGTCACCGGAAAGTTTTCGGGCTCATCGGTAGTGTACCGGGAGTGCCGGGAGGGTGCCGGAGGACCCCCGGGAGGGGTGTGACGACCAAAGGACCACATGGGCTGTTAGATAAAGTGTGCCAGCCCTTATTGGGCTGGGCAAGACTTTTGCTAAAGGCCCATGCGGCTGGAGATAAGGAGATAAGGCAAAAAGGATTTAAAAGGAGGAGATCCACCTCCCTTGTGGGAGGTGGACTCTCCCTTTAATTCAGCCGGCCATCTCCTCTTTGGAGTAGAGGCCAAGCCAGCCCTCCACGTCCCTCCTCCTATATATACTTGAGGTTTTGGATGTTTTGAGACAGGATTTGATCTCTCTCTCTCACGGCGAAGCCCTACCTCTCTTCTTCCTCCTCCGCAGCGCTTAGGCGAAGCCCTGTCGGAATACCTTGCTACTCCACCACCACCACGCCGTCGTGCTGCTGTTGGAGCCCTTCCCCAACCTCTCCTTCCTCCTTGCTGGATCAAGGTGTTGGAGACGTCACCGGGCTGCACGTGTGTTGAACGCGGAGGTGCCGTCCGTTCGGCACTTGATCGGATCTACCGCGATCTGAATCGCTGCGAGTACGACTCCATCAACCGCGTTCTTGTAACGCTTCCGCTTAGCGATCTTCAAAGGTATGAAGATGCAATCTCTACCCTCTCGTTGCTGGTTTTTCCATAGATAGATCTTGGTGAACGTAGGAAAATTTTGATTTACTACTACGTCTCCCAATACGGTAGGCAATCTTCCCACTTGGCTCCATATGCCAAAACGCAGTCACGGAGCATATCTTCGAGTATCTGATTTACTCGTTCCGTCTAACCACCGGTCTGGGGGTGAAAAGCAGTGCTGAAGGAGAGCTTGGTTCCCAAGGCTTCTTGGAACCTATTCCAGAATCTTGAGGTGAACTGGGTGCCTTGGTCTGATACAATCTCCTTAGGAACTCCGTGAAGGCTTACAATCCGATTGATGTAGAGGTTGGCCAATTGGTTCCCATTGTAGGTGGTCTTGACAGGGATGAAGTGGGCTACCTTGGTCAGATGGTCGACAATGAACCAAATGGAATCATGTCCCTTACTTGACCTTGGTAATCCGGTGATGAAGTCCATCCTGACTTTATCCCACTTCCATTCAGGCACTTTGAGGGGTTGCAATAGCCCAGCGGGCCGCTGATGCTGAGCTTTGACCCTCTGGCATAGGTCACACTTAGCGACAAACGTGCCTATTTCCCGCTTCATGCCATGCCACCATAATCTTGCCTTGATGTCTTGATACATCTTGGTTCCTCCAGGATGGATGGAGTATGGAGTGTCATGAGATTCTTGCAAGATCAAGTTCTTGAGCTCCTCTTTGTTGGGTACACAGATGTGATTCCCGAACCATACAACTCCTTGTTCATCCACTGAGAATCATGGGGCCTTGCTTGCCTTGATCTTCCTCTTGATGCCTTAAATGCTCTCGTGTCCCTTCCGAGCTTCCTTAATATCATCCATCAAGGTAGTCTTTGCTTCAAGGTTGGCAAGAAATCCATGCAACTAGCTCCAAGCCGAAGCTTTCAAGCTCTTCATACAGGGTGGGTAGCCTTTCCTTAATCATAGCATTCAAGGAACAAGCCTTTTTGCTTAAGGTGTCGGCTACCACGTTAGCCTTTCCGTGGTGGTATTGAACACTGAGGTCATAGTCCTTGATCAACTCCAACCATCTTCACTGCCTCATGTTCAATTCCCTTTGGGTTAAGATATACTTCAAACTCTTGTCGTTTTTATATATCTCACATCGCTTCCCCAGAAGGTAATGTCGCCATGTCTTCAAGGCATGAACTATAGCTACCAACTCAAGATCATGAGTAGCATAGTTCTCTTCATGAGGACGTAGCTGTCTGGATAGGTATGCTACAACTCTGCGCTCTTGCTCAGAACACCTCCAAGCTCGGTTCTCGATGCATCACAATATATCAGAAACTCCTTGTGAATATCGGGGGTGGCCAAAACTGGGGCTGTGGTCAATCTCTTCTTAAGCTCCTGGAAGCTTTCCTCACACTTAGCTGTCCATTCAAACTTATTTTCCTTCTTCAAAAGATGGGTCATGGGTCAGGCAATGCTCGAGAACCCTTCCACGAACTTGCGGTAATACCCCGCGAGTCCGAGGAAGCTCCTGACTTCCTTCACGGTGGTTGGGGATTGCCATTCAGTCATGGCTTCAATCTTGGCAGGATCCACTGACAATCCTTCTACAGTCAACACATGACCCAAGAATCCAACTTCATGCAGCTAGAATTCACACTTGATGAACTTGGCATAAAGCTGGTGCTCTCGAAGCTTGTCTAGGACCAATCTCAAGTGCTGCTCATGCTCTTCTTCAGACTTGGAGAAGACGAGTATGTCATCGATGAAGACGACAACAAACTTGTCCAAGTACTCCATGAAGACCTTGTTCATGAGGTACATGAAGTAGGCAGGGGCATTGGTTAACCCGAATGACATGACCGTGTATTCATACAGGCTATACCGGGTTACAAATGCCATCTTTGGAATGTCCTGGGGTCCGATCTTCAGTTGATAGTACCTAGACCTGAGGTTGATATTGGAAGACACCTTGGCTCTGTCCAGCTGATCGAAAAGGTCTTCAATCTTGGGGAGAGGGTACTTGTTCTTTATTGTGACTTCATTGAGAGAACGGTAATCAACACAGCGTCTGATAGTTCCATCTCTCTTGACACAAATAGAACATGTGATCCCCAAGGAGAGGCACTAGGGCGAATGAACCCTTTCCTGAGCTGCTCTGCCAATTGCTTCTTCAACTCAGCCAACTCTTTGGATCCCATCCTATAGGGCTTCTTATAGATGGGCCTTGATCCGGGCATTAGCTCAATGATGAACTCAATGTCGTGGTCAGGAGGCATTCCGGGCAGCTCATTAGTAAATACATCCGAGTATTCACATACCATCGGCACTTGATCCAACTCAATTCCCGATAGACAGTTAGCCTGAGGGGCTTGAGTGGAGGCAGGGTTGGGAACATACTTGACTTCCCCTCCTTGGCTATTGGTCATGGTAACAATCCTCTTGGCACAGTCTAGCAAGCCTTGGTGCTTGGTTAACCAGTCCATGCCTAGGATCACATCCAAGCCTTCTAACTTCAGGATGATGAGGTCTGCTAGGAAATCTACCCCGTTGATGTTAATCTCAACTCCCTTACATCCTATCCCAGACTTCATAACTGATCCCGGGGTTTGTATCAACATACGACTACCCAGGGCTGTAGGCTTCATGCCACTCTCTAGAGCAAACTTTTGGGTGACAAAAGAATGTGAAGCTCCACAATCAAACAGTACTGTTGCTGGGGTTGAGTTGACGAGGAACGTACCTAGTATGACGTTCGGGTCCTGGGCTTCCTCTACGATGACGTGATTCACACGACCCTTGCCATTGTTGGGCTGGTTGCGGGGTGAGGGGTTCCTTGGTGGTGCTCCACGGCCTTGACCTTGGTTTGGCGCATTGGGGCGTGGTGCATCTGGCTTCTTGTTGGGACACAACCTAGAGATGTGTCCTGGCTGACCACATCCAAAGCAAGCGGCTTGCCTAGGGTGGTTGTTGAAGTTCCCGCCGCCGTTGTTGTTATTGGGGTTGTTGTAAGCTGGCGTGGGATTGGCGTACTGCTGAGGTTGGTAGCTCGGACGAGGTGCATGAGGTCTCGCCTGCTATGGTTGATAGGCCGGCTTGGCTGGGGCTGGCTGCCATGGGCGAGGCCTCTGGTTGCTGGAACTACCTTTGTTGATCATCTTGCGCTTGCGAGTGTCATCTATAGCACAACGCTTGTCTTCCGGCATGAGGTCCTTGTTCACCAGGTCGAAGAAGGTCCGACAGTCGCAGAAGATGAGCCGATACTGCAGGGTCTGCTGAAGTCCTTCCATGAAGCGTTCCTTCTTGGCAGCCTCCGTGTTGACATCTTCAGGTGCATACCATGACAGCAGGTTGAACTTTTGCAGGTACTCCTTGACAGAGCCACTTCCTTGCTTCAGCGCTCAGAATTCTCTCTTCTTGATAGCCATGATCCCAGATGGAATGTGGGTGGTGCGGAATCCTTCCTTGAAGTCACCTTGAATCCATCCCACCATGCTCGGGCGGTACCTCCGAGGCAGCGAGAGACATAAAGCACCTTCTCACGATCCTCATTGTAATTGACCAGTGCATGGAGGTCCTCGATGGTGCGGATCTAGTCGTCAGTATCCAAGGGTTCAATAGTCTCAGTGAAGGTTGGGGGCGAATTCCTCATGAACTTAGACAGAGTGGAGCGGCCGTTGTCATTCCTGCCTTGCTGCTGGTTGTTCACAAGGGTCTGAGCCATCTGCTGAATAGCAACATTGTTGGCTTGGCGTTCCTCCCGAAGAACTTGGAGAAACTGAGCTATGGTCATGTTCTCCGGTGGAGGTGGTGGCGGGGGAATGTCACCTTGTGGCTGCTCCTGGTGTCCTCCAGCCTGAGCAGTCCCACCAGCTCCCTGTTGCTGCCTTGAGTTGCCGGCTTCAGGGTTGGCGAAGGAGCTTTTGCGGGTAGCAGTCACCATCCTGTTTGGAGCAGCCAAGTCAAACAACTGGGATAGACGAGAGGGAAAGCAACAATGGAAAAGCGCGCCTAAGGGGGTTGGTCGAGTGCAAGTGTGTTGAAACAAAGGTCGAAGGACCAACACATATATTAAGATAAGATAGACGATGGAGTCGCTTACATGTTGCCTAAGGCAAAAGCGCGACTTGCATCGGAACACAAACATCAAAGCAAACAACAAGCACACATGGTTTCATATGAACCATTACACAGACTCGACTTCGCATGAGGTACATGACTGATTCTACCCTAGGGGTTCTCGGACTCGGGTGGTGGAGTGCTCGGTCTCGTAATCACGCTCCTCTGGGTCTTCCTCATGTTCATCATTTGAACGGGCATCATTCCCGGTCGAAGGGGTTGGGGAACGAGGAGGTCCATCCCGACGATGCTTCGTCGGCGGGAAGAGCACACAGTACTCCTTCGCACTCATGCGACAACGACATGTGGGTGCATCTCTAGCTGGGGGTGCTCCTTCTCTATAAGCGACAGCTGGTCGTCCCTCGGGGGCTCCATTCTTCTTGATCTTGTCAGGATTTGTCTTGGCCTGACGAAGTAGCTCTCAGGTGTGGTGAAGTTCCCCGCGGAGCTTCACGGACTCCTTAATCAGGTGATGAACCAGACTATTGGCGGAGAGGCTGAAGTAGGACTGGAACCTGAGTGGTGTGCCATCCTCCTGGGACGGAACCAACGTCCAACTCTCCCCAAGATCATCCTTTCTGAAAGGTAGGTAGCTAGTAGCTGGCTCATCAGCCATTCCTGGAATGGTACCCCGAAGGTGTAGGAGTGCCTTGCGTGCAGCTGTCTCGATTGCAAGTACCATGGTCTCCATCTGTGGTCCTTCAAAGAACCAACTAGTCGGGGAGTCGTTTTCCTTCACGACCACATCCATGTGGCACTCCTTCGTGACGGCATCGACCCAGTGCTCATGGTAGAGGAAAGCTGGTGGTTGGCGAAACTAGCACTTCTCCAGGTTATCCCCAAGGAGTAGGGGAAAGCCGAATGTCAGGAAGGCTTTGGGTACGACGACCATCTACAAGGTTTGAAGGGAGGAGAGTCAACAGAGTGTTGTGTGAAGAATAGAAGAGGTAAATAGTGCAGAATTCCTAAGTATAGGTGCTAGGTGTAGTTTTAAAAATGTTTTTATCCTAACGAACATCCATGCTAACTAAGGGCTTCCTACAGTCAGGATGGCTCTGATACCAGCTCTGTGGGGACCCTGACTCATAAGTCGGTACTTAAAGTATTATTTTGCTTTATTATACTAACGGATCTCACGAGGGTTTTGTCAAGTTTTGTGTGAATGAAGTGTTCGAAGATCAAGGAGGTATCGATATAAGAATAATACGGAGAGACAAGAGTTCAAGCTTGGAGATGCCCAAGGCACCCCAAGTAAATATTTCAAGGAGACTCAAGCATCTAAGCTTGGGGATGCCCCGGAAGGCATCCCATCTTTATTCTTCAACAATTATAGGTATACCTCGGTTTTTGTTTTGTTCACATGATATGCGTCTTTAGTGTTTTTCTTTTATTTTATGCATGCTTCTAGTATGATATTGTCCTTCATTGATTTGTAGAATGCTTCATGTGCTTCACTTAAATCTTTTGAGTATGGCTTTGTAGAATGCTCTTTGTGCTTCACTTAAATCTTTTGAGTATGGCTTTATAGAATGCTTCGTGTGCTTCACTTATATATTTTGAGCTTGGATATTGGTTAATCTATATTAATTGTAGAATGCTCTATGAACTTCACTAATATCTTTTAGAGTATGAATAAAATTATCACCAGAATTAGGCTTGGAAGAGTATCATTAAAATGTCATGCCTAGCTAAAAAGGCATTAAAGAAAAGCGCTTGTTGGAGACAATCCAAGACTTTTACTTTATGTTTTTGTGTGTTCAAATTATTAAGCTACGTAGTAATCATGTTTTGTGCCTTTTATCTCAATAAAGTGCCAAGTAATGCCTTTGGGATGATCTGGTTGATAGTTGACTTGATTCTGTGCAAAAACAGAAACCTTGGTGCCCGGTCCAGAATTTTTATAAATTCACCAAAGAGTCAAAAGATTCTGAATTTTTTACACATGATTGATATATGAATTTACCAGGTTTCCTAATTATTCAGAATTTTTAGAGTCAGGGAAGTACGGCTATACTATAGATCTTCACAGACTGTTCTGTTTTTCATAGATTCTGTTTTGCATGCATAGTTTGCTTGTTTTAGTGTTTCCATAATTTATATTCAGTGATATAAATTATGTGAATGGTAGAATATAGTAAGTATTATTTGATACCAATTATGAATCTTGTCTTGATAGTACCTAAGTGAATGATTCATCTCTATTACACTAACCCTTCTCACGAAGTTCCGTTAAGTTTTGTGTGATTGAAGTTTTCAAGTTTTGGGTGAGACACTGATATGAGGATTATAAGGAGTGACAAGAAACTAAGGTAGGGGATTCCCAAGGCACCCCCAAGGTAATATCCAAGGTATACTCAAGCGTCTAAGCTTGGGGATGCCCCGGAAGGCGTCCCCTCTTTCGTCTTCAACACTATCGGTATATCTTACTTGCAGCTATATTTTTATTCGTCACATAATATGAGTTTTGCTTGGATCGTCATTTTATTTTGTTGTTCTCTGTTATGTGTTATTTATAATCTTGTTTTTCAATCAAAAGTTCCAAGAATTGCCTTACGATGCTTGCATTGCATGTTTTGATTTGTGCTGGGTAAAAACAGAAAAAATGCTCTAGTGTTTGAATTTTCATATTTTTCTGGAATGTGGAAAGTTTATGAAATTTTTACACAGTCTTATCATATACATTATTTAGCATTTCCTAAATTTTCATAATTTTTTGAGTTACGAAAGTACAATGTTTTCATAAAGTTCTATAGACTATTCTGTTTGGACAGATTGCTATCATATTTTTGTTATCTGCTTATCCTATAGTTTCCATAGCCTATATTGGTAGATATAAATTGTGGAAACGATAGTAAAATAGTAGATGATGTTGAAAATTATTGTGAAACTTATCTTGGTAGTACATGGGGAGTTGATTTATTCTTATGTGTACTAACCTATCTCATGAGTTCTTTTCGAGTTTTGTGTGGATGAAGTTTTTGAGAATAGGTGAAACAATGACATGAAAGGATTGAACGAGATACAAAAAATCAAGATTGGGGATGCCCAGGGCACCCAACTATTTCAAGAAGTATCAAGCATCTAAGCTTGGGGATGCTACGCATCCCACCTCTCTTCACCAACAATTATCGGTTAGCCTATGTTGAATGTCAGTGCACTAGAGTTTTGGGCTCTCCAGTGCCCCTTACTCGTGCACGGGCAGTACTAGCCACCCTGGCAACGAGGCCCAACATGGACTTGCCAGGCACAAACACAGAAGAATCAATATCCCCGGCAAGACCTTGCCGGGATGACCCTCCAACCCACGAGCAAGGACAAGGCCCTGGCAAGACCCGGCAAGGCGAGGCCTTGGCAAGGCACCACCAGCGCACAAGACAGGTGTCGTTCCACCTAGACACATTTCGCGGCGAAGATGCTGAAGGAGTCTAAGCGGTGCCGATGGGATGGGCTCCTGTCCTGTCCTGCAGACAAACAGAGATGCGTGACGGTGCATTAAATGCGCCTGTCCTACTCCATCAGTGTTAGGTATGATAGCACCGTAGCTCTGTACACCCCGTGTACACACTGTACGCCACTATTGGGATCCCCTTCGGAGTATTAAAGGAGGCCCAGAGCGTTACAAAAAGGTACATTTGGGCTTTTTGGCTTTGGATATTTTGATCTTTGGACCAACCCTCTAGCTCACGCAGTGGCAGCCGCTCGCATCGCTCCTGTAGCTAGAACCCTAAAAATGCTCTCAATATAACCAAGCAGGAGTAGAGTTTTACGCATCCTTGCAGCTCGAACCTGGGTAAGACCCCCGCATGCTGTTCATCAGAGCTGCTCTTTGCGTGTACCCTCGCCCCCCGCCGAACCGAAAGGGGTCCTTCGGATCCCATAGGTGCTCGTACCCCATGACATCTTTGGTGCGCTAGGTAGGGGGGATAGGTTGTGTGAACCTACTTTGGTGATTAGCGCACCAGTTCTTTCGTGCTCGTCGTCACCATGGTCCCCAAGAAGAAGGGCCTGATGGCGGTTGGCCCATCTGCGTCCGCTGTCCCTATATCTGCGCAGATGGGCGACGGTGTGGATGCGGGTGGAGGAGGAGGCGGAGGTTCAGTATTTCCATGGCCCTATGGTGATCAAGGCCAAGCAAGCAGCGACGCCCACCGCAAAGACGTCCATGGAGGCGGCGAGAACCCCCACGCCGCTGGGTCTCAGAGCGGAGCTGTACCGCCTGCGGGTGGTATGGTGAACCCCGGGGACGGAAGGGTATCTGCCAGGGTGCCCACGCCGGCGCCATCGCCATGGCCTTCTCAGGGCACACACGAGGAGCCGTATCACGGCGCCCACAGTTCTCAATGTTCCCATGGAAAAGCTCATGCGCATCACTCCCAAAGTGCACGGGACTAGCATGCTCCTCAGCATGCTAGCGGGAGTGGCGTGCCGACACGAGACCGCAATGGAGCACCTTCTAACACAGTTAGAAGTCAGAGCACCTCGCGTTCCTTGCGCCGTTCGTTGCCAACCACGTCGGAAGAAGTGATGGCGCGGGCACATCTACTCCTGAACTTCCCTCCTGCTGTGGAGAAGCTCGACGAATGGAGATCCACCATTCAGAGCCTCTTCAGCCTCCCAGACAGGCTTCAGTCCACCGAGCCGGCTCAAGCCAGTCGTGAGAAATCCAGAGGCGGCGCGCCCACAGTGCACTCTCCTCCGCAACAACAACACCAGTCACCAGCTCGACAGACCGACGCTTACGACGGTTACTCGATGGCGTCATCCGATCCACGAACACGCCACGACCAGCGTCAAGTTCTTCGGGAACGAAGCAAGGAAGACGCTCGAACTACAATCGAGCGGTGGAATGCACCTTCAGTCCGATAGGCACGCGGGGCCCATTGTAGACAAGTCTGCGCGAGGGTATCATGTCAGCCTACCTACATGGCCTATGGGAGTATGAATACCAGCCCTTAGTGAGCTGGTATAAGTCCCACATAATTCCCATGCGGCTGGGAAGAAAGCCCAAGGTGGAAAAAGGTGGAAAAGGCTAAAATAAGGAAGGAGTCCTAATCCGACTAGGAGTGAAGGAGGAGGACTCCTCCCTCCACTTCGGCCGAACAAGATTTGGCTCCTTGGGAGCCAAGTTTCCTCCCTCCCCTCCTCCTATATATACTAGAGGTTTTGAGGGCAGCCCCAACCCTAATTGCCATGTGCTGCCCTCTTCTTCCTCTAGATCGTTTTATCCTCTAGGTCAGTTTTCAGCGGTGCTTAGGCGAAGCCCTGCTGGAATTATTCCACCACCATCGCCGCAACACCATGGCGCTGCCGGAGAACTCGTCTACCTCTCCTCTCCCTCTTGCTGGATCAGGAAGGAGGAGATCGTCATCAAGCCGTACATGTGCTGAACGCGGAGGTGCCGTCCGTTCTGTGCTAGATCGGGACGGATCGTGATTGGATCGTGGGACGCTCAGCGATTTGGATCGCGAAGACGTTCGACTACATCAACCGTGTTTCTTAACGCTTCCCACTTAGCAATCTACAAGGGTATGTATATCCACTCTGCCCTCTCGTAGATGCTCATCTCCTAGATTAATCTTGGTGAAGCATAGGACATTTTTTGTTTACCATGCAACGTTCCCCAACAGTGGCATCATGAGCTAGGTCTATGTGTAAATCAGATCTCAAGTAGAACACAAAGAGTTTGTGGGTGTTGATGCTTATATTGCTTCCTCCCTTGGTCGTGTTTTGGTTCAGAGGTATTGTGGGATGAAGCGTCCCGGACCAACCTTACTCGTACACTTAGGAGAGACCGGTTCCATCGACTGACGTGTGACTTCGTTGCACAAAGATGGCTGACAGGTGTTTGTCTCTCCTACTTTAGTTCGATCGGATTCGATAAAGGCAGTCCTTGAGAAGGTTGAAAATCAATTTATGTATCACCGTTGTGGTTTTCCATAGGTGAGAATTGTTCTTGCTAGATACCCGTAGCAAGCACGTAAAACTTGCAACAACAATTAGAGGACGTCTAACTTGTTTTTGCAAGGTATGTTGTGATGTGATATGGACAATTACATGATGAGATATATGTAATGTATGAGATGATCATGTGTTGTATAGAATATCACGACTTGCATGTCGATGAGTACGGCAACCGGTAGGAGTGATAGGATTGTCTTTACTTATTGTATGACCTGTGTGTCAATCATTAAGCGCTATGTAATGATTTACTTTATCGCTAAATGGTAGCTATAGTAGTATGAGCATGGTGGGCGCGACAACCCCGATGGCGACACATTGATGCAGATCAAGATGATGGAGATCATGGTGTCATGCCGGTGCCGATGGAGATCGTGCCGGTGCTTTCAAGAGGGAGATCAAAAGCACAAGTTCATGGCCATATCATGTCACTTATGATTTGCATGTGATGTTAATCCTTTTAAGCACCTTGTTTTTCTTAGGATGACGGTAGCATTATAAGGTGATCCCTCACTTAAATTTCAAGATAAATTGAGTTCTCCTCGAGTGTGCACCGTTGTGAAAGTTAGTCGTGTCAAGACACCATGTGATGATCGGGTGTGATAGACTCTACGTTCACATACAACGGGTGCAAGACAGTGTTGCACATGCAGAACACTCGGGTTATACTTGACGAGCCTAGCATGTACAGACATGGCCTTGGAACACAAGAGACCGAAAGGCCAAACATGAGTCATATAGTAGATATGATCAACATGATGATGTTCACCATTGAAACCACCTCAACTCACGTGATGATCGGACTTGAGTTGGTGAATTTGGATCATGTATCACTCAGATGACCTGAGGGATGTCAATTTGAGTGGGACCTTTAGTAATTTGATTAACTAAACTCATTATCTTGGACAATAGTCTAAGTAACCTTTGCATATTTATGCTGTAGATCAATGGCTCGCGCAGTAGCACCCCTGAATTTTAATGCGTTCCTAGAGAAAGCTAAGTTGAAAGATGATGGAAGTAACTTTGTGGACTGGGCCCATAATCTGAGGATTATCCTCATGGCTTCCCAAAAGGCATATGTCCTTGATGCACCGCTTGGTGACCAACCCTCTGACCTGTCGTCCGAAGACGTTAATAACGCTTGGGAGACACGTTCTGGAGATTACTCAATAGTTCAATGTGCAATATTGTATGGCTTAGAACCGGGACTTCAAAGACGGTTTGAACATCATGGAGCATGTGAGATGTTCCAAGATTTGGAGTTTATCTTTAAGAAGAATGTCCGGATCGAGAGGTATGAGACCTCCGATAAATTCTATGCTTGCAAAATGGAGGAGAACGGGTCTATCAGTGAACATATACTCAGAATATCTGGGTACTCGTCCCGTCTGGCAGAGTTAGGGATGCCCCTTACGGTGGAGGCAATCACTGACAGAGTTCTTCAGTACTGCCACCTAGCTACAAGAGCTTTGTGATGAACTATAACATGCACGGGATGAACAAGTCAGTCACCGAGCTGTTTGCGATGCTGAAAGTTGCTGAGTCTGAAATCAAGAAAGAACATCAAGTGTTGATGTTCAATAAAACCACTAGTTTCAAGAAGAATGGCAAGGGCAAGAAGGGTAACTCCAAGAAGGGTGGCAAAGCAGTTGCTCCTCCAGTGAAGAAACCCAAGGCTGGACCCAAGCCAGAAACCGAGTGCTTTCATTGTAAGGCAACTAGTCACTGGAAGCGGAACTGCCCCAAGTATCTGGCTGACAAGAAGGTGGCCAACAACAAACAAGGTATATATGATATACATGTTATTACCTTACCAACTCTCGTTGTAGTGCCTGGGTATTTGATACCGGTTCAGTTGCTCACATTTGCAACTCAAAGAAGGAACTACGGAATAGACGAAGGCTGGCAAAGGATGATGTGACGATGCGCGTGGGAAATGGTTCCAAGGTTGATGTGATCGCAGTCGGCACGCTCTCTCTTCGATTACCATCGGGATTAGTGATGAACCTGAATAATTGTTATTTAGTGCCTGCGTTAAGCATGAACATTATATCTAGATCTTGTTTATTCTGAGACGGCTACTCATTTAAATATGAGAATAATGGTTGTTCTATTTATATGAGTGATATCTTTTATGGTCATGCACCCAATGTGAGGGGTTTATTCATGTTGAATCTTGATAGTGATGATACACATGTTCATAACATTGACGCCAAAAGATGTAGAGTTGATAGTGATAGTACCACTTTCTTCTGGCACTGCCGTTTGGGTCATATTGGTGTAAAACGCATGAGGAAGCTCCATGCTGATGGACTTTTAGAGTCACTTGATTTTGAATCACTTGACACATGTGAACCATGCCTCATGGGCAAGATGACTAAAACGCCGTTCTCTGGAACAATGGAACGGGCAAGTGACTTATTGGAAATCATACATACTGATTTGTGCGGTCCGATGAGCATTGGGGCGCGCGGTGGATATCGTTATTTTCTCACCTTCACTGATGACTTAAGTAGATATGGGTATATTTACTTAATGAAGCACAAGTCTAAAACATTTGAAAAGTTCAAGAAATTTTAGAGTGAAGTTGAGAATCATCGTAACAAGAAGATTAAATTCCCGCGATCTGATTGAGGAGGTGAATATCTGAGTTATGAGTGTGGAAGTCACTTAAGATAGTGTGGAATTGTTTCATAGTTGAGACCACCTGGAACACCACAGCGTAATGGTGCGTCCGAACATCGTAATTGAACCTTATTAGATATGGTGCGTTCTATGATGTCTCTTACCGATTTGCCACTATCGTTTCGGGGTTATGCATTAGAGAGAGCCGCATTCACTTTAAATAGGGCACCATCAAAATCCATTGAGACGACGCCATATGAACTGTGGTTTGTCAAGAAGCCAAAGTTGTCGTTTCTTAAAGTTTGGGGATGTGATGCTTATGTCAAAAAGCTACAGCCTGAAAAGCTGGAACCCAAAGCGGAGAAATGCGTCTTCATAGGATACCCCAAAGAGACAGTTGGGTATACCTTCTATCTCAGATCCGAAGGCAAAGTGTTTGTCGCAAAGAATGGAACATTTCTTGAGAAAGAGGTTCTCTCGAAAGAATTGAGTGGGAGGAAAATTGAACTTGATGAGGTTATTGAACCTTTACTTCATCCCGAGAGTAGCGCAGCGTAGAAAGATGTTTCTATGGAGCCTATGATAGTTGAAGAGGAAGTTAATGATGATGATCATGAGACTTCGGATCAAGTTACTATTGAACCTCGTAGGTCGACAAGGGCGCGTACTGCTCCTGAGTGGTATGGCAACCCTATCTTGGAGGTCATGTTGTTAGACAACGATGAACCTACGAGCTATGGAGAAGCAATGATGGGCCCAGATTCCGAGAAATGGTTAGAGGCCATGAAATCCGAGATGGGATCCATGTATGAAAAAAAAGTATGGACTTTGGAAGTATTACCTGAAGGGCGAAAGGCCATTCAGAACAAATGGATCTTTAAGAGAAAGACGAATGCGGACGGTAATGTCACCGTCTATAAAGCTCGACTTGTGGCAAAGGGTTTTTCACAAGTTCAAGGAGTTGACTACGATGAGACCTTCTCACCTGTAGCGATGCTTAAGTCCGTCAGAATCATGTTGGCCATAGCTGCATATTTCGACTATGAAATTTGGCAGATGGATGTCAAAACAACATTCCTTAATGGTTTTCTTAAGGAAGAGTTGTATATGATGAAGCCAGAAGGTTTTGTCGATCCGGAGAATGCTGACAAAGTTTCCAAACTCCAGCGATCCACTTATGGGCTGGTGCAAGCATCTCAGAGTTGGAATCTGCGTTTTGATGAGGTGATCAAATCATTTGGGTTTATACAAGTTTACAGAGAAGCTTGTATTTACAAGAAAGTGAGTGGGAGCTCTATAACATTTCTAATATTATATGTGGATGACATATTGCTGATTGGAAACAATATAGAAATACTGGAAAGCGTGAAGGAATATTTGAACAAGAGTTTTTCAGTGAAGGACCTTGGAGAACCGCTTTCATATTAGGCATTAAGATCTATAGAGATAGATCAAGACGCTTAATAGGACTTTCATAGAGCACATACCTTGATAAAGTTTTGAAGAAGTTCAAAATGGATCAGTCCAAGAAGGGGTTCTTGCCTGTGTTACAAGGTGTGAAGTTACTAGATGCCCAGTGACTGCAGAAGATAGAGAGAAGATGAGTGTCATCCCCTATGCTTCAGCCATAGGCTCTATCATGTATGCAATGATGTGCACAAGACCCGATGTCAGCCTGGCCATAAGTATGGCTGCAAGGTTTCAAAGTGATCCTGGAATGGAGCACTGGACATCGGTTAAGAATATCCTTAAGTACCTGAAAAGGACTAAGGAAATGTTTCTCGTTTATGGAGGTGATCAAGAGCTCGTCGTAAAGGGTTACGTCGATGCAAGCTTTGACACTGATCTGGATGACTCTAAGTTGCAAACCAGATACATATTTATTCTTAATGGGGGTGCGGTAAGCTGGTGCAGTTCCAAGCAGAGCGTGTTAGCCGATTCTACATGCGAAGCAGAGTACATTACAGCCTCAGAGGCAGCGAAGGAAGGTGTCTGGATGAAGGAGTTCATGACAGATCTTGGAGTAGTGCCTAGTGCACTGAACCCAGTGGATCTGTTCTGTGATAACACTGGTGCCATTGCCCTGGCCAAGGAACCAAGGTTTCACAAGAGGACCAGACACATAAAGCGACGCTTCAATTCCATCCGCGAGTACATCAAGGAGGAGGACATAAAAATTTCCAAAGTGCACACGGATCTGAATGTTGCAGACCCATTGACTAAACCTCTTCCAAGGGCTAAACATGATCAACACCAGAACTATATGGGTGTTCGATTCATTACAATGTAAATGACATAGTGATGAGTGCTAGATTATTGACTCTAGTGCGAGTGGGAGACTATTGGAAATATGCCCTAGAGGTAATAATAAAATGGTTATTATTATATTTCCTTGTTCATGATAATCGTTTAGTATCCATGCTATAGTTGTATTGATTGCAAACACGTTGCATGTGTGGATACATAGACACAACTATGTCCCTAGTATGCCTCTAGTAAACTAGCTCGTTGATCAAAGATGGTCAAGGTTTCCTGTCCATTGACATGAGATGTCATTTGATAACGAGATCACATCATTAGAAGAATGATGTGATGGACGAGACCCAAATGATAAGCATTGCATATGATCGTGTCAGTTTATTGCTACAGTTTTCTGCATGTCAGGTATATATTCCTATGACCATGAGATCATGCAACTCACGGACATCGGAGGAGTGTCTTGTGTGTATCAAATGTTGCAACGTAACTGGGTGACTATAAAGGTACTCTATAGGTATCTCCGAGGGTGTCTGCTGGGTTGGCATGGATCAACACTGGGATTTATTACTCCGTGTGACGGAGAGGTATCTCAGGGCCCACTCGGTAATACAACATCACAATAAGCCTTGCAAGCAATCTGACTAAGTGTTAGCCACATGATCTTGTATTATCGAACGAGTAAAGAGACTTGCCGGAAACGAGATTGAACTAGGTATGGAGATACCGACGATCGAATCTTGGGCAAGTAACATACTGAAGAACAAAAGGGAACACTATACGGGATTAACTGAATCCTTGACATAGAGGTTCGACCGATAAAGAGCTTCGTAGTAGAAATCAATATGGGCATCCTGGTCCCGCTATTGGTTATTGATCGTAGAGGTGTCTCAGTCATGTCTGCATAGTTCTCGAACCTGCAGGGTCTGCACACTTAAGGTTCGGTAACGTTTCGGTAGTATAGAGTTATGCATGGTGGTGACCGAAGATTGTTCAGAGTCCTAGATGAGATCTCGGACGTCACTAGGATCTCTGGAATGGTCCGGAGGTAAAGATTGATAAATAGGAAGTCCTGTTTTGGTCACCGGAAAAGTTTCGGGCTCATCGGTAGTGTACCAGGAGTGTCGGGAGGGTACCGGGGGACCATCGGGAGGGGTATTTTGACCCAAGAGTCTATATGGGCTGTGGGAGGATGAACACCAGCCCTTAGTGGGCTGGTCTAAGTCCCACATAGGGCCCATGCGGCTGGGAAGAAAGCCCAAGGTGTAAAAAGGTGGAAAAAGGCTAAAATAAGGAAGGGGTCCTAATCCGACTAGGAGTGGAGGAAGAGGAGTCCTCCCTCCACTTCGGCCAAACCAGATTTGGATCCTTGGGAGCCAAGTTTCCTTCCTCCCCTCCTCCTATATATACTAGAGGTTTTCAGGGCCGCCCCAATCCTAACTGCCACATGATGCCCTCTTCTTCCTCTAGATCGTTTTCTGCTCTAGATCAGTTTTCAGCAGTGCTTAGGCGAAGCCCTGCTGGAATTACTCCACCACCATCGCCGCAATGCCGTCGCGCTACCGGAGAATTCGTCTACCTCTATGATCCCTCTTGTTGGATTAAGAAGGCGGAGATCATCATCAAACCGTATGTGTGCTGAACGCGGAGGTGCCGTCCGTTCGGCGCTAGATCGGGACGGATCGTGATTGGATCGCGGGACGCTCTGCGATTTGGATCGCAAGGACGTTCAACTACATCAACCGCGTTTCTTAATGCTTCCCTCTTAGAGATCTACAAGGGTATGTAGATCCACTCTCCCCTCTCGTAGATGCTCATCTCCTATACTGATCTTGGTGAAGTGTATGAATTTTTTGTTTCCCATGCAACGTTCCCCAACACACGAGGGCTGGCTCACCCCCGCTCCAAAGGTTGGCGCCCGTCTCCACCAATTCCACTACCCACGATCACGGGGGAATAGGTAACCTCCCCATTGCTCCAATCCATGGCGTTGCGGTCTCTGCCATGACCAGAGCTTTAAGTCACACGTGCCCGTCGCTAACTCCCCACTATGCATGTGGCGCGCGGGGCGGAAACGGCCTAAGATAGTGGGTCAGTGCTGACTAGTAAGTTGGCAGTTACTCCCTCAAATTGCGCGTCTGTGCATAAAGTTTGGGCCTAACCCAACGGCACTTAGTGAGCGCGTATAGGCTAGACCCGCGGGCTCCTGTTGGTGCACTAGGACAGGGGTACCCAGTGCCGCTGACTTATGCACAGGCGGTAGTAGCTGAACCCATCGACATCAACACAAACTCGACGAACGGTCAAGACAAGACTCCAACAAGCTCAATGCGGCAGCCCAAGCCTAGACTATAGCGCGCCAGGAATGCCCCCAGCGCTTGCCGGGTCCAGGACGCACGCCCCTTCATGAAGACCCAGGAAGCCATCCCCCGGCAGACGTGAGCTGATCGACCATCGCTCCACCGCATCACAAGGCCAGTCACTTGTTGATATGGTGTCGAGCCCTCAAGTGGCTAAGTGGCTCTCGCTAAGCACGTGGGGAGACACTAGAAGATAAATTGCACCTCCTTAACACCCGTCCATAGACATGTCAAGCTATGGTGCAATAGTTAGCCAGAGCGGTGGTAAAAGGTTGTCGGGGATGCGGTCCCACTAGCCACCTAGACTAGCAATGATGGTATTTTGTCCCTAATGCCAAAGTTAGGTATGATAAGATCTGCTAGCTATCTAATCATCAGACAATGTCTGTTTTGCCACTATGGTGGCCCCTTGTGCTATAAAAGGAGGCACAAGGCATCCTAGCTAGAGATTCGGAGTTTCGAACACTTGTACACACGTAGTATCTCCCCGAAGGCAATCCTTATCGGCTTAGAGCGCTATGTGTTCTTCGTGTTCCTATGATCAATCAACCCAAGTAGGGTTTTATGCTTTAGAGCGGTCCAAACCTGGGTAAATCACCGTGTCGTCTCGCTGTCTCTGCTCTTTGTGCTTGCGTCCATGCCCCCGCCAAACCACAAAGGGGTCGATGGCCCCATAGGTGATCGAGTGCATCCTGCCCCAACACCAACTATCAAGTAACTTTGCACACAACATTCACTTGTTCTTCTTTTCATTTGGTGTTATATTTAGTTTGTCTCATAAAAATCAAAAATACAAAAATATTTCTATTTGCTTGCTTGCCTAGTGATGTTATATTTATCTTTGTCACACCAAAACAGAAAGTAAAAGACGAATTAAAGATAAATGGATCCTCATCCACTTGCTAACCTTTTCAAAAGACCCAATTAGATCGAAACAATTGCTAGTGAGAATTCACTAGATTGTCTTTATGAGGTCTTGCTTGAAAATCATGAATTTAAAATTGTGACGAAATTTATAAAGTGATTCATGACAGTTCCTTGAATGAAAAGCATGATTGCATTTTTGTTAGTATAAATTCTATGAATGTCAATTGTGCTAATGATCATGATTGGGGTGATAATCATGATATTTCTTATGATTTTTATAATTTTGAGCTTCATGTTGAATCTATTATTGATAATGATATTTGCAATGCTACTAAAAGTGGGCTTGGAGAAGTCATGAATATTATAAAAATTTTGTGCATGTGGATCATGGAGAGAATATTTTACATGATAGTTATATTATTGAGTTTGATTATGATCCTATATGTAATTGTTATCATAAGAAATGCAAATATGGTTTTGGGAATTCTCATGTTCAATTACTTATCTTGATGTCAAATTGTTAATGCTCCGCTCTTCCTACTTGCATATATTAGACACTTCTTGTCTTGATAATTTGTTTGCTTATAAAATGACTATGCATAGGAAGTATGTAAGACTTAAATTGCTTGTAAAATGTTTTATGATGCTCTATTTGTGCTTTAACTCTTGTCTTTTATGTGAGCATCATTATTATCCTAAGCCTACCTTGATGGCTATAAAGAAATAACTTATTGGGAGACAACCCAGTAGTTATCATTTATTATTGTTTTTGTGTGATGATTTGATTTTTGCCTCTGTCATGGTTATTTTTCTATGTTTTAATTAGTGTTTGTGCCAAGTAACTCCTTTGGGATGACTCACAAGACGAGTAGAAATGATGCTGAATCTGAAATAGAAACCTTGACTCTGGTGTAGGAATTTTCATTTTTTACTGGAGCGCGGTAATGATATGAAATTGTAACACAATATTTTCATACAAATTCTTGATGTTTTCGTAATTGTTCAGAATTTTTAAAGTTACATAAGTATGTGCTCTTTACAGATTGCTACAGACTGTTCTGTTTTAAACATATTCTGTTTTGCTTGCATCGTTTGCTTGTTTTGATTATGCCATGGATTATATTGAGGTGTATAAGTCATGGAGAAGTTAGACTAAAATACCTATTATGAAAAAATGAATTTGAATCAATTTACCATAGTACCTCACGTACGCAATATGTTTCTTATACTTACGAATCTCACAAAGTTTTGTTGAGTTTTGTGTGGTTGAAGTTTTCAAGTTTTGGGAGTGATCACGATGGACCACGGAATAAGGAGTATCAAGAGCCCAAGATTGGGGATGCCCAAGTCAGGCCAAGCGTCTAAGGTTGGGGATGCCCTCTTTCATCTCAATCCATCAGTATGTCACTTGGAGCTATATTTTATTCATCACATGATATGTGTTTTGCTTGGAGCGTCATTTGATTTTGCTTGCTTTTACTTTCAGTTTGTCACAATCTTTATTTTCTAGACACACCTATTCGAGAGAGACACACCTTCATGATAATTTGCTAGAATACTCTATGTGCTTCACTTATATCTTTTGAGCTAGGGAGTTACAATAGTACGTCACTTATATCTTTTTTTGTACGTTGGCGTGTAGATGCTCTCATTCTTCACTTATATTTGTTTGAGAGCTAAATAAATAGTGACAGATATTTACATGGGTCATAAGACTAGTCCAAGAATATTAAGTATTCGATGAATGATAATCAAAACCATCGTGTAGCACATATAGAGGAGTTGTGGGTTAATTACATTGATGTTGTAATATAAAAAAGGTGCAAGTCCAAAATTGTTGATTCATGAAAGTGTCTAGATTAAGAGGTGTTAACTTTTTATTCATATAAAAATTAAATAGGCATGGTCATGATGTGTGAGCATTTATATTCTCATTGAAATCCTAGTGTTTTTTTGAGTCGGGGCGCGCTGGTTAACTCCTACCAACCTCCTCCCTTGAGGCATGCGAGGAGTACTTCGGTTTGCGATAAAACAAATTAAAGTTTGCAATAAGTGTGTGAGTTATTTATGACTATTGTGACACCATGGACATATGCATCTTCACCTTCTCATATTTTCTAGCCTCTTTTGTACTGTGCTTAGCCCATTCTCACCTCGAGGATCAGTGCAAATATTCATCGATGCATCCAAACCCCATGATATGATATGCTCTGTTGCACATAAGCCTCATTATGTCTTCCTAAAAACCACCACCATGCCTACCTCTTATGGCATTTACATAGTCATTTGGAGATATATTGCCATGCAAATTCCATCGTCACTTCATATGACTAGTTCTTTCATCATCATAATGCTTTGCGTGATCATATAGAGCTGACATAGTATTTGTGGCAAAGACACCGTTCTTCATATTTTTGATATGTGTCTTGCTAGATCATTGCCCCACAAGTCAGGAAGAGACTCCAGACGAAAAATGAAATAAAAATGGGTGAGGCCAAATGAGCCCACCATATAAAAAATAGAGAAAATGGGGGAGGCAAAAATAAAAACGCCCACCATAAATATATATGTGAGTGGCACCATGTTCTTCAGATAGAGAGTCTCCTATGTTGACACTTCCATATGCTAGTGGGAATCACCTTTTCATATAATAGACTTGGCTTGTATATTCCTACGAAGGGCTTCCTCAAATGTCCGAGGTCTTCATGAGCAAGCAAGTTTGATGCACACCCCCACTTAGCTTCAGTTGAGCTTTCATACACTTATATCTCTAGTGCATCATTTGCATGGCAATCCCTACTCCTTCCATTGATATCTATCAATGATCACCTCCATAGCTCGTTGGAAGCCTAGTTGATGTGAGAATATCTTCTCCACTATTTACCCCTTTGATACCTACCATCATATTCTATTCCACCTATATGCTATATCCAATGGTTCATGCTGCGTGAAGAACAAAAGGTTGACGCATATTGAAAAAGTATGATGCAATTGAATGACTTGGACACTGTGGTGCTTAACATTTGTGTCTATGTGGTGAACATGGAGTCATGCCTTGCTAATATAACAAGATGAATAGGGGTAAACATTCTTTTAGGATCGTATACTTTGAAAGATTAATGATTTTGTTTCTTATACTTATAAATATTATTGTGTTACTATTTTTTAATTCATCATTTCTCAATGAGCATACACACCAAATATTACATAATGGGTAGCATGTCAAATCAAAAATTCTGTTTTTTTCATTTACGTACTCGAGGACGAGCATGAATAACGATTGGGGATGATGATATGTCTCCAACGTATCTATAATTGTTGATTGTTCCATGCTGACATATTATCATTTTAGGATACTTTTTGCATAATTGTTTACCAATTTATAATATTTTGAGCACTAACCTATTGACACAGTACCCAATGCCAGTTCCTGTTTTTTGCGTGTTTTTCCTTTTTTGAGTTACCATACCAAACGGAGCCCAATTCCCATGCAACTTTTTGGTGAATTATTCTGGACCAATACAAGACCTAGAATTATCGGAGGAGGGCCAGCAGATACACCAAGGGTCCCACCTAGGGGGGTGTCGCGACCAGATGCGTGGTGGCCCCCTGGAGCCTCTCCTAACGTCGTTCTTTGGCCTATAAATCCCCATCTACCCTAGAAACACCAGAAGCACTCCCGAAACACTTTTTCCGCTGCTGCAAGTCTTTGTTCGGAAGGGAGGCCGTCTACACCTCCATTTCGGCATCCTGCCGGAGGGGAGATCAATCACGGAGGGCGTCTTCATCAACCTTGCCGCCTTCACCATGATGTGTGAGTAGTTCACCACAGACCTACAGGTCCGTAGGTAATACCTAGATGGAAATCTCTCTCTCTCTCTCGATCTTCAATACAATGTTCATCGTATCTTTGCCTTGATATGTCCGATGTAATCCCTTTGTATGGTGTGTTTGTTGGGATCCGATGAATTGTGAGTTTATGTTCTGATTATTCATGAAAAGTATTTGAGTCAAACCTTATTACTATGATTCTTATTTGCATGATCATCATAGCTTCGTAATGATCTCCGATGTATTGAGATAGTTTGGCCAACTAGATTGATATTTCTTCGGTGGGAGTGTTGCGTTGTAGTATGTTCAACCTGACGAGTTTCTATATCCCAGTAAATAGAAGGGGAAAAGTTGCGTCTTTGTTTTTTTGCTACTAAGGATAAAATTATGTGGTTTATTCATATTAGTTGAGTTTACTTTGTCTACATCATGTCATCGTTCTCCAAGCATTACTCTATCTGTCATGAATTAATACGTAGAGAGGCAAGCATAGAAGCGCTCTTGAAGTGGAGTAATAGTAGTAGGTGCAGGCAGGAGTCGTCCTATTTGCTTATGGTCATGATGCCTATATACACATGATCATTGTCGTGAACATCGCATAATTACTCACTTTTCTATCAATTGCCCAACAGTAATTTGTTTACCCAGTGTATGCTTTGCTTATGAGAGATGCCACTAGAGAACTCTACGCCCCCCAGGTCTATTCACTTGTAAATTCACAAACTTTGTCATTACCTTGCTTTTATTTATTAACTTTTATTTTATTTTGAACTTTACTATTATCTACAATTATCTACACAAGTCACTTGCTTGTAAATAACGAGATCAAGGGGATTGACAACCCTCTTGTCAGCGTTGGGTGCAAGTTGTTTGTTCTTTTGTGTGCAACCACTAAAGACGGTTGAGGATTGGTATTCCTATTGCTTCGATAAACCTTGGTTTCATAACTGAGGGAAATACTTACCCACTTTGTGTTGCGATTACCCATTCCTCTTCATGGAAACCCAACACAGATCACGAGTATCAGCTAGTTGCATAGACATGAGACCAATAGAGAAGGGGACATGGCTGTGATCAGCTTGGCAATGAACTGTCATTGCTCATCTAACTAAAGAGCTGAGACACTAGCGGTGATGACACATAGCAGCCGTGGCCAGTGAGATTTGTCTTTACTAATGCCGCATGGGCCCTTGCTTCCTAGATCAAAGGGTCAAGCGAGAGCTGATGGTCTGGCCCAAAGAAAATCTTGGGAGTTGCAAACCGATCAGAGGCTTGTGGAGCCATGCTGCCGGAGTCACACGTAGTGGGAGGGCAAGGGCTCGAAATGTACTTGTACGCTGGGGCGGAGAGCACCTCGCAAATTGCACAACCATTGACATCATCATGCAGCAGGAAATGTTGGGTGTCGAGGGGTCACCAGGGATGTACTACCTGTAGTCCGACTTCTAGGCAACCACGACGGCCTAGGCAACATCGACATCGGGGCTTGGAGCAATCGAGCTTCCGGAGGAGATGAGCGCAGCATTGACATGATGAAGCAGAGTTCAGCTGCGGCCATCATTTTGGGGGTAGGAGAGGTTGCACGGGGCGGGGCGGCAGAGCAGACGTAGGAAGGGGAGGTCGGGAGTGGCAGAAACGGGAGATGTGGCCAAGCTCTTTGCAACAAATGGAGCAAACACCCCCTCCCCCATGGTTCTTAAGAAGATGGTGCTCCGAGTGGCATCAGAAGCATTTACCATCGAATCGCGCCTTGAAGCTCAAAGATTGCTGCAGCGCTCGGGAGTCTGCGCGCGTGACCATGGCTGTATTCTCCCTAAGCGAAAGGGCAGGATTTCTCCACCAATACTTTGGGCAGACCTATAACGCCGAAGATGCGGACCTATCCTTATTTGGGCCCAATGCCTTGATAGGGATAGAAGTGCATCTCGTCGGTTTGCAAGTATAGATATCATTGCAATACATGTATGACAAGACATAAGTGTATGAGTTGGCTTACACTCGCCACATGCTAAGTTAAATAAACTATACTATCATCCATACAATCATTGAGAAGCCAGGATCCGACTAGGAACAAAATCAAACGATAAAAGCAAAGAAATCTATCTTGCTAAGCCCAGGAAGACGAGCAAGTGGCTTCCTACTCATTCGGGTAAGTGACGTACATACGCCCACGCTCCTCGTCGAACTCCCACTAGAGCTGGGAAGAGTCAGGTGGATCAAACTCATCGGTACCTGTACCTGTATTGTTGTAGTAATCTGTGAGCCACATGGACTCGACAATCTCATTAACCCGGGTACAGATACTATCTAAGGTAGTGGGAAAGCTATGGTTAAGTGGTGAGGTTTGTAGCGGCACTAAGCATATGTTTC
Source organism: Hordeum marinum (assembly GCA_022496015.1). Taxonomy (NCBI): domain Eukaryota; kingdom Viridiplantae; phylum Streptophyta; class Magnoliopsida; order Poales; family Poaceae; genus Hordeum; species Hordeum marinum. The sequence goes on from CM039677.1 coordinate 239,672,969, forward strand.
AGTGGCTAACTTACGAGTACAAGATTAAGATGAGAATCTATGCATGTCGGATGAGTACTAGTTATGATCAATCAGTGATCCTGAACACCTTCTTACAAGTCATTCATAACCCCACCACGTTCTGTTTACTAACTCCCTCGAAAAGAGATGATCATGGTTACACATACGATTGGTGTATTTTAATTGAGTTTACTTCAAGTTTGATATAATTGGGTGTTAAGCAAATTTCCAAGTTTTCACATAATCGCAGGCATGGCTTTCAGAAAGATATAACCCTACAGGAGTGCTCCAACTCATCCATCACAAACTAAACACAAGCTGCATGGAAAACCTCAGCCTCGAGATAGCCCAAGGTATCTGAGGGAGTCCCAGATTAGGGGGTCCTCGTATAGCCGACCAGTTTCTTATGGGTTGGCCTATTTGGGCTGGAAGGTAAACTTTGGATGATCGAGGGTCCCGTTGATAGGGTGGAGTCTCCTAGAGGCCGTGGCATGTCTTCCAAGTTGGCGACCATAGATAGGCATGTTTATCACTTCGGCGTGTAACCGACCATGTGTAAACCCTAGATACCCTCGGCGTCTATATAAGCCGGAGGGTTTTAGGTTGTAGGCAAAGGACAACTCATCAAGGGTTAGCTATTCGATCTCGAGGTGGATCATCTCTGTAACCCCCCATATCATCAATACAACCAAGCGGGATGTAGGGTATTACCTCCATAGGAGGGCCCGAACCTGGGTAAATCCGTGTCCCTTCGTCTCCTGTTACCATCAGTTCTAGTCTCACAGTTCGGGACCCCCTACCTGAGATCCGCTGGTTTTGACACCGACATTGGTGCTTTCATTGAGAGTTACACCGTGATCCACAAGCGAATTGTTGGCTCACCTCATTACGAGCAACGAGATCTGCTATCTAGGGGATTCTTGCCCCCGATCAGACTCCCACAGGCGGCGACATCTTGTCACATGCCAACCCGATCAGCCACCATGGCCAGATTGGAAACTTCCTCAACGATTAGAGAATCTTGGAACCTTGGAGTTCGTTGTTGATTCATGAGGAATACTTGTTTTGATGGAACCTTCGACCCTTGAGGAGAAGCCCACAAGTCTTGAGGCCTCGACGCCGAAGACAATGGGCATCACCCCCAATGGAGTCATCGCCCTCGGGCGGTCTAGAACGCCCAGCCTGGTCGATGTGACCGGATCCCTCCTGGCTAGACAGAACACGGATCCGCTCTCGCGTGGCTCTGGAACCGTCATGCCACACATTGAATCCACTCGCTTGAGCGACACACATCCTACCATCGCCTCGTTTTTAAACGAGCTGTTTGATCGAGTTGAAGCTATGCGTATGTCGGATGGCCAGATTCCGGTCTATGCCCGTCGACAGGGAGATTCATGTCCCTCTAGTCACCCACCTTGTCGCTACCATCGAGTGTCCAGCTGAGGACTCCTCCCAACAGCCGGAATTGAAAATAGTTTACACCCCGGTCTCTAGTCACTGAGACTTCATCGGCAAATCAGATACGGGAGTTTAGCCTAAAGCCGGACAATCGTGGTCCAGGATCTACCACACGGTTCGGAGTCCATAATTCTGAACACTCGATGTGGCGTGGAATCAGATTTTTCCCACCCACCAACCAAGACGATCATCCTAGTATCGCTCCAAAGCCCGCGTCCTCGGAATTTCGGGATATTAAGAACCTACAAGGAGATTCGGTCCATCACTTTTGGGCCAGACTCCTCCTCCCTAGAAGCAGAGGAAAAGGTCTTGGCGAACAAGAGGTAATGGCAACTTTCATTCACAATTGCCATGATGAAGGGATTCGTAACGCCCTGGCTCGCCGACACATTCGTGACTTTTCCGAGCTATCTGATTTGGTACAAAAATATTGTGCCATGGAAAGCGCTTGGCAATCAGAGCGATTATTTTCGGAACCAATTTTCCTCGACCACCCTAGTGGAGCTCGAAAAAAGAAGATACTCCAAAGCGGCCAGCCAGATTCAATCCTGCCGAAAAAGGAAATAGGCCCCTTTCAAGGGTCAGTACTATCCTTGATGGACTATTGGATAAACCTTGCCCCATACATTCCGTCCTGCTAAACACGAGCCCGACTCATAGCCTTAGAGCCAGCTAGGTCGTCAGGTAGGTCGCAAAGAGCGCCAGACCATCCTTGAGACACTTCCGCCGAACAGGCGCTATTCGTCATCACCCGAGTACAATGCCGAAGTTCTAGCGGTCTACGAAACGTTCCCCTCGAAGAACAGGAGGAAGAGAGCTCTTACAGAACTCGAATAGGTCTACCATGTGGCAGCAACTAACGCATGGGCAGACATGCCGCTGACCTTCGGAGATATCGACCAGCCCACCATCCTTTCCGGTCATTAACCGACCGCATTAGTCTTGAACACCATCATTGATGGTTACAGGCTTCATAAGGGCTAATGGACGGCGGCAATGGTTTAAACCTAATATACGAAGGCACCCTGGAAAAAATGTAGTTAAACTGATCTCGCATCGAACATAGCAATACAACTTTCCAGGGAATTATTCCACGGAAAGAGGCGCATTGTTCCGGACGTATCGTCCTTGACGTGGTGTTCGGTACACCCGAAAACTACCGATCCGAAGAAATTCACTTCCACATCGTCCCCTTCCCAAGTGGCTACCACGCCTTCTTGGGATGTGACGCCTTCACAAAGTTCCAGGCCATACCCCATTACGGGTACATGAAACCTAAAATGCTGGGACCAAACGGAGTGATCACAATCGCTAGTGATCCAAAGATAGCCTTTCGGGCTGAAAACAAGACGGCAACGCTCGCCCTCGTGGCATTAGCTGAGACTTTCGCCGCCGAAGACCTGACTGCACTATGGTCAGCATTTGATAAGGACGATGTGATCCTTAGTAGAAGGCCCAAGCCTACGTCCTTCAAACCCGCAGAGGAAATCATCAAGTTTCAAGTGCACCCAACGAACCCCAATAAGACGGCGTCCATCGGAGCTCAGCTCGACCCCCTTGTGGACGAGGCTCTGCAGAACTTTCTTCGTGAAAATTGGGACATCTTTGCCTCGCATCCTTCGGATATGCGTGGAATCCCACGATGGCTCGCTGAGCATAGTCTAAACATTATCACATGCTTTAAGCCCGTCAAATAGACTCTGCACCGCTTCTACGAACCCAAATGGCAAGCTATGGTTGAAGAATTAGCTAAGCTACTAGAGACCGGATTCATTCGGGAGATTAAGCACCCCGAATGGTTGGCAAATCTGGTGATGGTACCAAAGAAAGACAAATCCTGGCGGCTTTGCGTAGATTTCAAAGACCTCAACATGGCCTTCCCTAAGGACCCTTTCCCCTTACTGCACATAGACCCGATTATAGACGCCATATCCGGACACGACTCGTTGTGTTCCCTCGATGATTATTTCGGATACCATCAGATTAAAATGAAGGAATTCGATCAAGCTGCAATCGCATTCATCACCCCCTACGGGCCATTCCGTTTCAACACAATGCCCTCTAGGTTAAAATAACCTGGGGCCACATACCAACGCATGATCCACACGTGTCTCGCGACACAGGTCGGCAAAACAGTCGAGGCATACGTGGACGATGTGGTAATTAAAACCAAACATGTCAAGCAGTTGATTAACGATCTACGACAAACATTTGCCAGCCTACGCGAGTATGATATACAACTTAATCCGGAAAAATGTGTATTCGGAGTTCCCCCTGGTAAACTGCTCGGATTCATCGTCTTCCATAGAGGGATAGAAGCGAATCCGGCTAAAATCCATGCCCTATCGGAACTTGCAATTCCTACCGAGCTAAAGCATGTCCAGAGGCTAGCTGGGTGTCTAGCGGCGTTAAGCCGCTTCATCTCCCGCCTCAAGGAGAAAGCATTACCGCTCTACAAACTTCTCAAACGGACAAACAATTTCGAGTGGACCAATGAAGCAGCGACTGCGTTAGAGGCAATCAAAGCACTACTGGCAACCAATCCATCCTCACAGCACCAGGCGCTAGTGAGCCCATATCAGCTACCAACCAAGTGGTCACCCCGGTGCTCGTCGTTGAGTGAGATGAGGATGGACACAAGTTCCAGACTCAGAAGCCCGTCTATTACGTGTCAGAAGTACTAACATAGTGCAAGTCCAAATACCCGCACTACCAAAAGATAGCCTATATAGTGTTTATGGCATCAAGGAAACTCAGACAATATTTTCAAGAGTGTACGGTAACGATGGCATCTGAAGTACCCCTGAACGATATAATCAACAACAGGGATGCCACCGGCCGCATTGCCAAATGGGTCATTGAGCTCCTTCCTTTTTTAATAACATATAAGCCACACCGTGCCATCAAATCTCAAGTATTGGTAGACTTCCTGGCTGAACGGACAGAGGCTGAGCTCCCCAAGGAATACAGTGCATACTCCCGTTGGACAATGTACTTTGATGGATCAAAAAGCCTGGCCGGACTGTGGGCTGGAGTTATCCTCACATACCCCACACGCGACAACACGCGATATGTGTTGCGGATCATGTATGTCGACTCTAACAACGCAGCCGAATACAAATCCCTCCTACACGGTCTTCGGATGGCAGTATCAATGGGCATACGACGACTAGAGGTGAGGGGAGACTAAAACTTGGCCATCTCTCAAATTAACGGCGAACCAGAGGTAATGGCAACTTCCATTCACAATTGCCATGATGAAGGGATTCGTAACGCCCTGGCTCGCTAACACATTCGTGACTTTTCCAAGCTATCTGATTTGGTACAAAAATATTATGCCATGGAAAGCGCTTGGCAATCGGAGCGATTATTTTCGGAACCAATTTTCCTCGACCACCCTAGTGGAGCTCGGAAAAAGAAGATACTCCAAAGCAGCCAGCCAGATTCAAACCTGCCGAAAAAGGAAATAGGCCCCTTTCAAGGGTCAGTACTATCCTTGATGGCCCATTGGATAAACCTTGCCCCATACATTTCGTCCTACTAAACACGAGCCCGACTCATAGCCTTAGAGCCAGCTAGGTCGTCAGGCAGGTCACAAAGAGCGCCAGGCCATCCTTGAGACACTTCCACCGAACAGGTGCTATTCGTCATCGCCCGAGTACAATGCCGAAGTTCTGGCGGTCTACGAAACGTTCCCCTCGAAGAACAGGAGGAAGAGAGCTCTTACAGAACTCGAAATGGTCTACCATGTGGCAGCAACTAACGCATGGGCAGACATGCCGATGACCTTCGAAGATATCGACCAGCCCACCATCCTTTCCAGTCATTCACCGGACGCATTAGTCTTGAATGCCATCATTGATGGTTACAGGCTTCATAAGGTGCTAATGGACGGCGGCAATGGTTTAAACCTAATATACGAAGGCACCCTAGAAAAAATGTAGTTAAACCGATCTCGCATCGAACATAGCAATACAACTTTCCAGGGAATTATTGCACGGAAAGAGGCGCATTGTTCCGGACGTATCGTCCTTGACGTGGTGTTCGGTATGCCCGAAAACTACCGATCCGAAGAAATTCACTTCCACATCGTCCCCTTCCCAAGTGGCTACCACGCCTTATTGGGATGTGACGCCTTCACAAAGTTCCAGGCCATACCCCATTACGGGTACATGAAACTTAAAATGCTGGGACCAAACGGAGTGATCACAATCGCTAGTGATACAAAGATAGCCTTTCGGGCCGAAAAAAAGACGGTAGCGCTCGCCCTCGAGGCGTTAGCTGAGACTTTCGCCGCCGAAGAACTGGCTGCACTACGGTCAGCAGTTGGTAAGGACGACGTGATCCTTAGTAGAAGGCCCAAGCCTACGTCCTTCAAACCCGCAGAGGAAATCATCAAGTTTCAAGTGCACCCAACGAACCCCAATAAGACGGCGTCCATCGGAGCTCATCTCGACCCCCTTGTGGATGAGGCTCTGCGGAACTTTCTTCATGAAAATTGGGACATTGCCTGGCATCCTTCCGATATGCGCGGAATCCCACGATGGCTCGCTGAGCACAGTCTAAACATTATCACATGCTTTAAGCCTGTCAAATAGACTCTGCACCGCTTCTACGAACCCAAATGGCAAGCTATGGTTGAAGAATTAGCTAAGCTACTAGAGACCGGATTCATTCGGGAGATTAAGCACCCCGAATGGTTGGCAAATCTGGTGATGGTACCAAAGAAAGACAAATCCTGGCGGCTTTGCATCGATTTCAAAGACCTCAACATGGCCTTCCCTAAGGACCCTTTCTCCTTACCGCACATAGACCCGATCATAGATGCCATAGACGGACACGACTCGTTGTGTTCCCTTGATGATTATTTCGGATACCATCAGATTAAAATGAAGGAATTCGATCAAGCTACAACCGCATTCATCACCCCTACGGGCCGTTCTGTTCCAACCCTCTGGGCTAAAATACCCTGGGGCCACATACCAACGTATGATCCACACGTGTCTCGCGACACAAGTCGGCAAAACAGTCGAGGCATACGTGGATGATGGGGTAATTAAAACCAAATACGTCAAGCAGTTGATTGACGATCTACGGCAAACATTTGCCAGCCTACGCGAGTATGATATACAACTCAATCCGGAAAATGTGTATTCGGAGTTCCCTCTGGTAAAGTGCTCGGATTCATCGTCTCCCATAGAGGGATAGAAGCGAATCCGACTAAAATCCGTGCCCTATCGGAACTTGCAATTCCTACCGAGCTAAAGCATGTCCAGAGGCTAGCTGGGTGCGTAGCGGCGTTAAGCCGCTTCATCTCCCGCCTCAAGGAGAAAGCATTACCGCTCTACAAACTTCTCAAATGGACAAACAATTTCGAGTGGACCAACGAAGCAGCGGCTATGTTAGAGGCAATGAAAGCACTACTGGCAACCAATCCATCCTCACAGTACCAGGCGCTAGTGAGCCCATATCAGCTACCAACCAAGTGGTCAGCCCAGTGCTCGTCGTTGAATGAGATGAGGGGGGATACAAGTTCCAGACTCAGAAGCCCGTCTATTACGTGTCAGAAGTACTAACATAGTGCAATTCCAAATACCCGCACTACCAAAAGATAGCCTATACAGTGTATATGGCATCGAGGAAACTCAGACAATATTTCCAAGAGTGTACGGTAACAGTGGCATCCGAAGTACCCCTAAACGATATAATCAACAACTGGGACGCCATCGGCCGCATAGCCAAATGGGCCATTGAGCTCCTTACTTTTTAAATAACATATAAGCCACGCCGTTCCATCAAATCTCAAGTATTGGTAGACTTCCTGGCTGAACGGACAGAGGCCTAGCTCCCCAAGGAATACAGTGCATACTCCCGTTGGACAATGTACTTTGATGGATCAAAAAGCCTAGCCGGACTGGGGGCTGGAGTTATCCTCACATCCCTCACACGCGACAACATGCGATATGTGTTGCGGATCATGTATGTCGACTCTAACAACGCAGCCGAATACAAAGCCCTCCTACACGGTCTTCGGATGGCAGTATCAATGGGCATACGGCGGCTAGAGGTGAGGGGAGACTAAAACTTGGCCATCTCTCAAATTAACGGCGAATTCGACGCCAAAAACCCGAAGATGGTGGCGTACAGAAACGCTGTCCTAAAAATATCTACATGATTCGAAGGGTGCAGAAATGCGATAACAACCAAGCCGCCGACGTACTAGCTCGTATGGGAGCTTAACGCGACCCTGTCCTGAGAAACACCTTTCTGGAGTGGCTCTTTAAGCCATCTGTCATGTGGCCGGATGATGACAAGGGCGCCGGTCTAAATACGGCGGACGAGGTTGTTCCCCCTATAAACGAACCAGACGATCAAATCATCGACGGCTTCGTAATGGCAGTAATTGTGCCGTGGACAGAGCCCTTCCTCGCCTACCTTCTCCGCAAGGAACTCTCCGAAGACCATATAGAGACACGACGCATAGTTTGAGGATCCAAGGCCTATAAAGTACACGAGGGTGAGTTATAAAAGAAAAGCACCACCGGAATATTACAATGGTGCATATCAGAGGAAGAAGGATGGGAGCTCCTAGCCGAAGTTCATGCAGGCATGGGCGGCCACCACGCTGCGTCAAGAGCCTTAGTTTGTAAGGCCTTCCGAGTTGGTTTCTTTTGGCCTAAAGCTCGGACGGATGCCCAATCACTTGCCAAACATTGCATAGGGTGTGAAGAAGAACAAATATTTACAGGTCATGGTCAACAAGTTCACCAAATGGATAGAGGCAAAGCCCATCAAATCGGCCAAGTACGGACTAGTGATCTACTTTATGTCTGGCGTGGTGCACCATTATGGTGTCCCGCATAGTATAATAATGAATAATGGATCCAAATTCACGCCCCAAGAGGTCAAGTACTAGTGTGCAAAAGTGGGCATAAAGCTCGATTATGCATTAGTATATCATCCGCAGACCAATGGACAAGTCGAACGAGCAAATGATCTCATTATGAGCGACATTAAGCCACGTCTAGTCCGAACTCTTTATGTGTCCGACTGCCATTGGGTGGAGGAGCTCGACTCCATTTTATGAGGCCTGCGCACCACCCCGAACAGATCAACGGGATACACACTATGCTTCATGGTCTATGGGGCAGAGGTAGTCCTCCCCTGCAACATTATTCATGACGCACCAAGGGTGCGCATGTATGAGGAAAAGGAAGCCGAATTAGATTGGCAGGATGACCTGGACGCCCTAGAAGGAGAGCGCAACATAGCTCGGGCTCGCTCTACTTTTTACCAACAACAAGCCCGACGTTACCAGAGTAGGGAGGTTTGGGCAAAAGCATACAACGTTGGCGAACTCGTCTTGTGACTTCCGGAGAAGCAGAATTACAAACTCAACCCCAAATGGGAGGGCCACTTCCTAATTGACGAAGTACTTGCGGGAGGAGCCTACCATCTTTGGAACCCGTCGAACAACTGCCTTGAACCAAACCCATGGAATGCATCTCGTCTTAAGCACTTCTACGGATAAACCGGTGTCATCTAAATACTTCAGCATATTTCCTTTTTTTGCTTTTTTCTTCTATTTATTTTCTTTCCCCTTCCACTGTGTTGATTGATAGGATTGAATTTTTTCTCCCTCCCATGTTTGGTTCAACTGATCTTCTACTAAGGTTATCGGCTTACACCATTAAGTGTTAAATCCAAACACAGCACCTGGGGTTTCTTCTCGAAGCCATCGCTTTTAAATTATAAGCATTTCTTCACACTTATCGTGTACACACATTTGCTTTGTCACTTTCAAGCCATCATATGCATCAATTCAAACTAAGACATTGCCAAGCTGGGTTGCCTTGCTCTTGTGTTTGCCATCTACATTCCCGATTGTTAGGCTAGAGGGTAAAGGGAGCACCTTTGCGGTTGTTACGACCGGGTCATCTAGATACGTACCTCAGACGGGTGAAGTCGAAAGCTAGCTATCTTACATACACAATTGGTCGTCCATGATGGAAGCACTTATATGGCTATGGTCGTTATCACCATAGTTTGGGTTTGTTTTCCCTTCTTAAAAACACCCTTAGCCGCACACTAGTGGTGTGCGGCCTTTTACCTACGATCTTCGCAGGGACCCGGAGAAAGGTATCGATAGAGGTACTATTTTCTTTGGAAGATGTTTCTTATGCTATGCAGTAATATAACATATCTCTCTGTGTGCTTTGTGTCTGTTCGCACCAAATGGCTGGATTGCCTGGTTCCTCGAACTCAATTCACTCCTTTGAAATAACAAATTGCGGGCAACACTCCCACGCTCTTCACATGGGAGGGAGAATCTAATGGCCGGTTAAGACAAAGTTTAGAACACAGACTGTTCATACAAAATTATATAAAATTACATATTCGGCTACCGATCTAAATTATCGATTATGGTATCTAGGGAGCAGTCTTCCTGTGAAAGGCGGGCGACATGCATCACCTGGTCATACACCAGGTGGAGTGGCACTTCTCGTCCGTCCGATTCCACGGGACCAACCGGAGCCATATGCTCGGGATCAAGTCTGGTGTAGCAGGTCTTGATCTTTGCCCAGGCCTCTCGCGCTCCATCCCAGCAAGCCGATGTCTTCCACAGCTCGAACCTACTTCGAGCTCCCATGAATCAATTGTTCGGCAGGCCATAGCGCCTTTACCATGCCTTTCATCACTTTCCGAGCACGCACATGGAGGACGGAAAGCTCCTTTAGCAAGTTCACCCGGTAGGATCCGATCTGTTCTTCAGGAAGCCCGGACAGAAGACCTATACATGAGGGAAAGGCATGCTTATTATACTTCGTTTATACGAAGTACTTACTGATGTTAGAATTTCACTTACCGAACATGCCCCTCTTAAGTTTATGATTTTCCTCTTGGGCCTAGGCCAATTGAGACTTTAGATTCTCAATTTCTTCGGCTTGTTTTTTCTTCTCCGCCTAGAGACGGTTCATAACACCACACCCAGCCTCATGCCGGGACTCGGCGTACCTCTAGGATTCTCGGGCTTCATCTAGCTCCTTTTGCATATGTCCTATTGGTTCTGATGCTAAACAGAACACTTGCGTCAGCACAGAAATATATAAAGACTAGCAGCACATGTATACTCACCATAGGCCTCCCCTATGAAGCTCTTCACTTGCTCCAACTCGGCCTTCACAGATTGAACCTGTGATCAAATGTCTTCCACCTCCTTGGCCAGTTGCTTGTTTTGTTGCTTCGATGCCTGCATTAGTAGTGACACAGCGTAAGGACCCTTAATCTGGCCCATCCGAACTGAATTAAGGCTCGGGGGCTACTGGGTTTACATTAGTATCCAAACTCTTTTAAAACCGAATACTTACCTGCATGTTAGCCGATATAATCTTCATGGCCTCACTGAATCGAGCACGGGCAGCACCGAGGTGCGCATCCGCTATGCGTAGGGCGTCGAACTCTTGTTCAGAGAACACCGGGTGACACAGGGCCGCCTGTCTGCGCCGGTGATTCATAGCGCTCCCCACTTTCGATTTAGTGACAGATACACCATCACCAGAATCAGCAGGAGCCGGATTGGCCATAGGGGCCTCGACATCAAGGTTGGCCTGGGCCGTAGCCCTGTAATTTTGAGTGTTGCCGAACACATTGGCGACCTCTTTGACAGAGGAAGCCTGGGCTTTTCGCCTAAGTGTTTTGATGCAAACTGTCATAAAGTATCTATTAATTGTGATAATAAGCAGACATCCGAACAAAATACCTTTGGGGTGAGCGAGCGGGCGAATTCGCCCTTGCAGCCGGCTTGTCGGATGGGCCCTTGTTGGCTTTTAGTCCGGGTGCTGTTTCAGTGTCGGCGTGTGGCGCGTGGACCGACGGCTGTTGGGAGTAGGAGTCGGCGCGTTCGGTGCGCTAGCAGATGCTTCCCTCTTGCGGGACGAGCTCTTTTTCTTCCTGTTTTTCGGAGGAATAGAGAACAACCTGGGGTAATCAGCTATGATAGCCACCACTAGAGATAGAAGACCCTGTCGTCAAAACCAATTGAAAGATCCGGGTCCTCGTGAAAACCCGGATTGTCATCGCACGAATAGTCTTCGAGCTGGGGCGCCGGACAGTTGACTATCACGATGAAGCTCCTCCATTCCTATCCATGAAGGGTTAAAAGCTTCGGCCAATTAAAGGACGAAATGGAAACCCCGAACTATGTACGCAGAAGATAAAAGGTTACCCATTCGATGGGATTATGGCTGGAGTACCCTTCCTTGGTTAGACGCCGAATAAAATCCTCTTGCTCTCCTTTGTACAGGTCGGCAAGTGCGGCAGTCAGTGTTGTCTGACTGGAGGGTCCCAGTCTTTGGGAGTGGGTGGTGTTTGTTGTCCCATTGTGGAGCCATAAGGGTTGTACCCTCTGTTGGAGGGGCTGCATGCATCGGGAGATGGCAGCGGCCATGACATCGATCATGGTCAGTTGATGGTGGGCAAGCATCTGCACCTGAACTGCCAGGCGTTTGCACTTCGACGCTCTCCTCCTGGGATGAAATCCTTGGCCGTCAGTTGTATCTTTTCTTCAAGGGGGCATCAAAGTATTCAGGCAGGCCTCTCTGAGCTGGCTCGAATAGGGGGACGTCTTCAATGTAAAACCACCCCGGAGTCCACTCTTCGGATTCCTTCGACGTACCCACCCCATTCCTGCTATGCGGCATACTTCAGCTCCGCCGACCTCCAAGAATTCCTTGTCCCGAGTTCGAGGGACAAGACAGAAGTACTTCCTCCATAACTCTAAATGTGCCTTGCAGCCCAGGAACATCTCACAGAGGGCTACAAAGCCCGAGGTGTGTAGGATTGACCCCGAGTTGAGGTGGTGGAGTTGGATCCCATAGAATTCCAACAATCCCCTCAGGAACGGGTGGATGGGAAACCAAGGCCCCGCAGGAGGAAGGGCATGAAGCATACCCATTCCCCCCTTTGAGGGTTGGGGTAGCACTCCGTGAAGATCTCGTTGTTGTAGGTAGTTAACCCTGCACGCGTCACCGCTAGATCTGAAGAAGGGAGATACCCATGGGTCTCTAGATTGCGGTGTCGCAGGAGAGCTACAGAGCAGCTAGTCCAGTCCCCTGGACGTGAGCCGTAGGGGTGCGCGGAGGAGCTGGGGGCGTTAGCCATATTTCTCGTGGATCTTCTGCTAGGAGTTTTTTCTGTTGGGGAGGAGGATGTGGTCTAAAGCCGCGATTTTGTTCGTTTAAATGGGTGGTGTCTCCCTTGCGGAGGGGTAGTATTGTAAAAAAGACTCCTGAACCACTCGACTCCCCGCGATGCACGTGAATCGAGGAGCACTAGCAGTTATTATAATGGGCCCGTGGAGCTCGCGACACTTGGGATTTTGCTGATGAATGGACGGTTGCCGAATAAGAAGATGTAAAGGACTCGCCTTGCAAGCCGAAGATTATGACGCGTGAAGATCAGCCGAACATACATCGGCATTCAAGGCTAGTCCGGGGGCTACTGAGGGAGTCCCCGACTAGGGGGTCCTCGGATAGCCGACATGTTTCTTATGGGCCAGACTATTTGGGCTGCAAGGTAGACTTCGGATGATTGAGGGTCCTGTCGATAGGGTGAAGGCTTCCAGAGTCCGTGGCATGTATTCCAACTTGGTAACCGTAGATAGGCATGTTTATTTGTTCGGCATGTAACCGGCCATGTGTAAACCCTAGATACCATCGACGTCTATATAAGCCAGAGGGTTTTAGATTGTAGGAAGAGGACAACTCATCTATGGTTAGCTATTCGATCTCGAGGTAGATCAACTCTGTAACCCCCCATATCATGAATACAATCAAGTAGGACATAGGGTATTACCTCCATAGGAGGGCCGGAACCTGGGTAAATCCGTGTCCCCTTCGTCTCTTGTTACCATCGGTTCTAGTCTCACAGTTCAGCACCCCCTACCTGAGATCCGCCGGTTTTGACACCGACAGTATCCTCGCAATCCCGATGCACAAGACATTCGAAAGGGGGAAAACAGATTCAGCAAGGCCTCCCGGTGAGCCAGATCCTCATCTAGAGCCATGCGCTCTCTATATACGGGCATTATCCGTCTATGCGAAGTGGGCGGTCGCAAAGAAAATGCCTTGAGTTTCCCCGAGGTGGCACCGCCGACTGCTAGGTAGGTGGACCAACACTCATGAAGAGCACTAGCCCGGGGGTTGATTAATTATCCATGGGGTAGCTAAGCCCTATGCATTTTATTAAGTTGTTAAGAAAATGGAGTACCAGTGTTGGGATTTGCCAAAAGAGTTTTATCCCAAAAATAATAATCAAGGGGGTCCCTATAACAACCCCAAGCATGTTAGTTAGGAGCGCTCAATATGGAACATAACACTGGTAAACGGAAACTATGGCACCAAAAGTGGAACAACTCACCCAACAAAAGGCCAAGCCTTCCACCTTCACCAAGTATATATGTGCATTAAATTAAATATCAATAAATAATGTGATATCCTAAGATATCCATGTTGTCACATGGAAACCACCTGCACCTGCAACTAGCAATGCTATAAGAAAGGGCTGAGCAAGCGATATCTTAGCCAAAACAATGGTTGCTAGGAAGTGAAGGGGTTAAAGACTTTTCATGGCAATGTTGGGAGGCTTGACATTCAAGTGGTAAGTAACGAGACATAACGATAGAAGCGGGACAACTAGCATAGCAAAAATAGTATCGGGATCCGGGTAACAGTCATCTTGCCTAGAGGGTCTTTAGGGGGATAAAGAGCTAGGTCCTCGTATGTGTTCTCGACAAGATCCTCGAACTCAATCTCGTCACTCGGAACTACCGGCAAGAAGAAATAGCAAACAATAAACATACAACAAGGTATTATAGATAACCAAGAATGATGCATGACCAATTTTAAATATCACGGCATGGCAAGCGCAACAAACAAATACCACACATTAAGGTAAGTTCAATATGAACGGGTTGCGCATTGACGATACTCCACATTAGAAATATTTAGTTCACTCTTAATTATTTGCCCAAAAAGTTCAAATGTTGTTTAACATGGCAAGAGGTGAAGAATAAGTAGCATATCTATCAAGGCAATTTTAAATGAGGCTAGACCCAACATATAGCATTTCCGAAATGACCCCATATGTAGAATTTGAATTTGGTACTGTTCTGCCTAGAAAACCATTTTAGAGTTGTTAAACAGCAAAAGAAATGCCAACATTCTAAGAAAATGACATACATAGTTCATTCAATTTGGAGCTACGGTTATTTATTTATTGAATAAACCATTTAATCATGGCATTAAGGCAACTTTAGTCAACAACAATTTTTAAACATTCTTAGCAGGTGTGAGGATGTCATATAATGAATCTACACAACATTTTAGTCAAGTTTCATCAATATATAAAGCATTTTCAATGGAGGCTTGTATCAAGAACTATGCATGAACAAAGTTGCAACATTTTAATAGGTTTGGTCATTTATATCTTGATGCACTTCAACGAATGAAAACAACAATTTAATGATTTTAAACAAGTGTGAAAATTGTACCAACAATTGAATTCTGAGCACAAAGCATATATAACATGTTTTTATATGATGAAAGATTGATTTTCTATGAATTTTACAAAATGCAATAAAATTCTGGTAAAATCTGGCAGCTTCTATATGACTATGAAAAAGACAAAAGAACAAAAAGTTGTACATACCCATATGCTTGAAACCTGGTCTCTTTGATGGATGGTGGCTCCTCTAGCAACTGGGCTGTGGATTGGGTTCTGTTAATGAGGGGCACACAACTGTTCAAATAATGACATGTGATGATTCCCTGAAGGCTCAAAAAGTGCAAAAGAAAATAAGTGCAATGGTGGAGCCTTGATCCCTGGTTGCAAGGGTAGCTACAAGGGCTGCTAGCCACTGCACTGCACTCTACTTTGTCATGCAAAAGGGAGTGTTAAAGATTAGCATAGTCTGTCTTCGGTTTGAAGCCTGAACGAAACTGAATAAAACTATAGACAAGCAACAAAACTAAAAAGAAATGCCTGAGAATTGAACCCCAGACCTCCTGTTGTTCCCCCGACGAGAGAACCAGTGACCAAGCGTTGTGATTGGTCTTTAAAAGGAGTTTGACGGCAAAAGATATAGAACTTCGTAGTGGAAAAATTACAGAAATCTTCCAGCTGAAAGGTTGGGGCGCTTACCAACAAAACAAAAAGGATTACAGCGACAGGGATTTGATCCC
Source organism: Hordeum marinum (assembly GCA_022496015.1). NCBI lineage: Eukaryota > Viridiplantae > Streptophyta > Magnoliopsida > Poales > Poaceae > Hordeum > Hordeum marinum. The sequence continues at coordinate 239,688,667 of CM039677.1, forward strand.
TGTCTCCCAGCTAAAAGCTTGGGGCGCTTACCATCAGGACATAGGTGTGGTTAGGCTTTGGTTGGGCTCAGTCCTACAAGACTGAGCAAAGAAGCAGTGACTTTGTCCATGAAACTTCATGGCGAACGCTAACAACTGACTATAGGTATGAAGAACATATGCGATCTAAACTACGAAAACTGGTAAAATCTCACCGAGCAACCTGGCTCTGATACCACTTGATAGAGGCGAAGTTGTCCCCGTCTTTCGGTGAGATGGTGGCTATCGTTTTTGGTGGAGTAGACTTTAACGATCCGACTATGAACGTGTGATGACATCACGCCTTAGAAATCACAAAACCAACTCCGAGAGGTTGTTGACCACGCCGGAGCACGACCAACCTGACCACGAGGGTTTGTCTCCTGCACGCAAACGAAGAACAAGCAAGAAACTAAGATTGCAATCTGGATATTGCGAATATAAGAGGAAAGCTTTATTTGTGGAAGTGGGGTTCTGTGACGCGTTTGTCTGGTCGTGGACCACAAACGAAGAACGCAAAGCTGCATCTATGGCGAACTTGTAATCTAAATAAACCCCAACCCTAAAACGAAGCCCTAAGGGTTGTATATATGGAGGAATAGAGAGGAATTTTGTGGCCCCTTGGAGGAGGGGTCCAAAACCAACCCTAACTCAGTTTCCCCATATATACGGACTCTAAAAACAGCCTATAATATGGTATTTAGAAATTACATGGGCCTGGCCCAAAACTAAGGTGGCGCAGCACATATATTAGCCTATGGACGAATTTTATAAAGTGGCATCATGCATATTTCATCCAAGGCTTCTCACTCCCATTATGGTGGCTTCAAAGTGCAAAAATCATCACTGGAAGCTCCATTGTTCTTTCCTGCGCGCGCACCTTCTCCTCCATGCTTGATCCCGCTCCAATGGTCATCCTTCTTGTCCATGCTAGGTCCTTCATTCATAAGTAAAACAAAAGTATCTAATTTATGCATCATCATATGTTCATGAACATTAGAAGGATTTCAAAGAAACGAAAGTACCTGGTAATTCAATTGACGTGCGCGAGCTCTAGTAATTGGTCCTGTATGTATAGCAGTCGGGGTAGTGGGTGTAACATTAGTAGGGATATCCTCATCATCCTCCCCTTCTTGAACTGAAGTCATCATCGACGGAAGCTCATCTTCCTCACCCAAATAAGGCTTCAAATCTGCAATGTTAAAAGTGGGGCTAACCCCAAACTCTGCAGGCAGATCAAGTTTATATGCATTATCATTTATTTTCTCTAACACCTTAAAAGGACCATCAACACGTGGCATTAGCTTTGACTTGTGCAAATCAGGAAATCTATCCTTACCCAAATGTAACCAAACAAGATCACCAGGTGCAAAAACAACATGTTTTCTACCCATATCTCCAGCAAGTTTGTATTTAGCATTCATACGCTCAATGTTTTCCTTAGTTAACTCATGAAGCTTTAATATCAATTCAGCATGTTCTTTAGCATCAAAATGAACCTTCTCCGAAGATGGAAAAGGCAACAAATCAATAGGTGCACGAGGTAAGAAACCATATACAACTTCAAAAGGACACATCTTAGTGGTAGAATGTGGCGAACGATTATAAGAAAATTCAATATGAGGCAAGCATTCTTCCCACATTTTCAGGTTATTCTTGAAAACAGCCCTAAGAATAGTAGACAATGATCTATTGACTACTTCAGTTTGGCCATCAGTTTGGGGATGACATGTAGTACTAAAAAGCAGTTTAGTCCCCAACTTAGCCCATAAACATCTCCAAAAGTGGGTAAGAAATTTAGCATCACGATCTGAAACAATTGTATTTGGCACACCATGCAACCGAATAATTTCACGAAAGAACAAATCAACAACATGAGAAGCACCATCACTTTTATGACATGGTATAAAGTGTGCCATTTTGGAAAATCTATCCATGACAACAAATATGCTAACCCTCTCCTTCTTTGTTTGAGGTAAACCTAAAACAAAGTCCATAGATATATCCTCCCAAGGAACACTAGGTACAGGCAAAGGCATATATAAACCATGAGGATTGAGTCGTGACTTAGCTTTTTGACATGTAGTGTAGCAAGCAACAAAACGCTCAACATCCCGTCTCATCTTTGGCCAAAATAAATGTGTAGAAAGTACGTCCTCCGTCTTCTTCACGTCAAAGTGTCCCATTAATCCTCCTCCGTGCGCCTCCCGTAACAACAAAAGACGAACGGAGATAGCTGGAATGCATATCTTTTTAGCATGGAACACAAATCCATCAGTAATAACGAACTTGTTCCATGTTCTTCCTTCTTTACAATTCTGCAACATATCTCTAAATTCAGCATCATGCGCATATTGATTTTTGATGGTCTCCAAACCAAATATTTTAAAGTAAAGTTGTGAAAGCATAGTATAACGACCAGACAATGCATCAGCAATAACATTTTCTTTACCCTTCTTGTGTTTAATGACATAAGGGAAAGTCTCAATGAATTCAACCTATTTAGCATGTCTACGGTTCAGTTTTGCTGAACTTTTAATATGTTTCAAAGATTCATGATCAGAATGTATAAAAAATTCTTTGGGCCATAAATAATGTTGCCATATTTCCAAAGTCCGAACAAGAGCATATAATTCCTTATCATAAGTAGAATAATTCAGACTAGGCCCACTCAATTTTTTAGTAAAGTACGCAACAGGTTTACCATCTTGTAATAACACACCTCCCAACCCAATACCACTAGCATCACATTCAAGCTCGAAAGTCTTATTAAAATCAGGAAGTTGGAGTAAAGGAGCATGTGTTAACTTATCTTTCAAGATCGTGAAGGCTTCTTCCTGTGCGGTACCCCAAGCAAAAGGCATGTCCCTCTTTTGTAAGCTCATTGAGAGGCGCAACAATGGTGCTGAAATCTCTCATAGAATGCCTATAGAAACCAGCAAGGCAAATAAAACTCCTCACTTGTGTGACCGTTTTGGGCTGCAGCCAACTCTCAATAGCTTCAATCTTGGCTTTATCAACTTCAATTCCCTGTGGAGTAACAACATAGCCAAGAAAAGACACTCGGTCGGTGCAAAAGGTGCACTTCCCAAGGTTACCAAACAAACGTGCATCACGTAGAGCAATAAAAACAACACGTAAATGTTCCAAATGTTCCTCCAAAGATCTACTAAAAATCAATATATCATCAAAATATACTACCACAAATCGTCCAATGAAAGCACGTAAAACCTCGTTCATCAATCTCATGAAAGTTCTAGGTGCATTAGTTAACCCAAAAGGAATGACTAACCACTCATATAATCCAAACTTAGTTTTAAATGCTGTTTTCCATTCATCTCCCAATTTCATATGAATTTGATGGTATCCACTACGCAAATCAACTTTGGAGAAAATTGTAGAGCCACTTAATTCATCAAGCATATCATCTAGCCTAGGAATAGGATGACGATAACGAATAGTAATATTATTAATGCCTCTACAATCCACACACATACGCGATGTACCATCCTTTTTCGGCACTAAAATAATAGGAACATCACAAGGACTTAGGGATTCGCGTATATAACCTTTGTCGAGCTGCTCCTGTACTTGACGCATAATCTCCTTTGTCTCCTCTAGATTGGTATGGTATGGCGCACGGTTGGGTAGCGATGCACCAAGAATTAAGTCAATCTGATGCTCAATCCCTCGAATAGGTGGTAATCCCGGTGGCACGTCTTGTGGAAAGACATCAGCAAACTCCTGCAAGATTTTAATGACAGCAGGAGGCAAAGAGGGAGGCATGTCCTCGAATGAAAATAACACCTCTTTGCATACAAAAGCATAGCAAACAGATTTAGTAACATCCAACTCAGTAATATCAGATATAGTAGCAAGTAAACATCCACTCTTTAATTTTATTTCAGATGCAACAGTCGATGATGGTTTATTAGGCTTATGTTGTTAATCAAAATTCCTTTGCTACAATCTGATTTTCACTCTTATGTAGCTCCTATTTTTCTTTACTAGCTCTAGCAATGTCATCTTTCATAATATGTTCAGAAGACATAGGAAGCAAAGTGATATTTTGATCCTTATGAACAAGAGTATATTGATTTGTCCTACCATGGTGTACATATTTTTTTATCAAATTGCTATGGTCTACCAAGTAAAACAGTACATGCTTGCATGGGTACCACATCACAATCAACATAATAAGAATATGTAGCAATGCTAAAATGCACATGAATAGTATGTGTTACCTTAACCTTGACACTGTTGTTGAACCATTGGATGTAATAAGGATGAAGATGTGGTCTGGTGGTTAGAGACAACTTCTCCACCATCTCCATGCTAGCCCAGTTATTGCAACTCCCTCCATCGATGATGACGCGAACAGAATGCTCCTTCACAACTCCCTTTGTGTGGAACAAGTTGTGCCTCTAATTTTGCTCAGCCTGTGTAACCTGCACATTGAGAACACGTTGAGCAACTAAACTTTCATACCTGTCAGCGTAATCAGCAGCCATGTAGTGTGTCGCTGGTTCTGTATCCTCGCCACCCTATTCTTCACTCGCAATGAGAGCCAAAGTCTCCTCATCATAATCACTAGCGGATGCATATCCACCATCCTCAGTAAAAATCATTACATGATTGGAAGGGCATTCCCTCGCAAAGTGACCTCCACCCTTGCAATGACGGCATATAACCTCACGTGTTTGCCCTGTGGATGCAATAGAAGAAGAAGCGCTCTGTGCAGGCCCCGAAGGTGTGCTCTTCGCGGAGGGTGGAGTAGGAGCCTGTTTCCTGGTATCTCGGTTGGAGTTGGAGGTGGAAGTAGGTGGTGCTGCAGCAGGACGTGCAGAAGTAGAGGAGGTACATGGCGTCCATGGTGAAGTGCGACCTGCAGAAAAATTAGTTCTCGCCGTTGCCTGTAGATCCTGCACTTCACGTTCAGCTTTGCAAGCTAGATGAAATAAACGGGTGATAGTGTTATAGTCCTTATACTCTAGAATAGTCTGAATCTCTTTATTTAATCCACCCATAAAACGTGCAAGCATAGCTTCATTCTCCTCAACAATACCACATCTAATCATGCCAGTTTGTAATTCTTGATAATATTCATCTATAGATTTTTTTCCTTGTCTTAAACGCTGCAAATTTTGAAGCAATTCACGTTGATAATATGGTGGAACCCAACGATTACGCATAGCACTTCCAAAGAAGCCCAAGTAGTTGGAATATTAGCATGATGTATTCTACAATGTTCTGACCACCAAACACAAGCAAAACTAGTGAATGAACAAATAACAACAGCAACACATCTATCCTCAGGAAATTGTAAGCATGTAAACTGTTGTTCTATTTCTAACTCCCATGTAAGATATATATCAGGAACATATCTACCCTCAAATGTCAGAATATTCAATTTAAGTTTAGGGAGATGGTCATGATCCCGTACCTGAGGGGGTGGTGCAGCCCTACCGTTAAGGTTGTAGCCATGTGGACGACCTGGTGCGTATGGTGGTGGTTCCCCTAAGGCTGCTCTAGAGCAACCTCTCCCTCATCATCGTAATCACCATCATAATCCTCAACTTGCTCAATGACAGTAGCAGTAGGAGCCACAAAAGTAGCGGCAGTATCAACAGTACTAGTATGTTGGGCTTGGCCGAGAGGCACACGTCGTGCTCGTCGTTTGAGAGGGATACGAGCCGCAGCTGGTGGTGGTAGACGGGCAAGCACCTCATTGAACTTGGCATCCAACTTGGTGTCAAATGTCTTCTCCAAACCATCTAGCTTATCCATGGCCTCTTCAAGGTTGTTGATGAAGTCTTGTAGCTGGTCAATCATCATTTGCTGAAATTTATCATGGAGTGCTTTGTTTGTCATGCTCTCCTAGTCGATCTCGTCGTGTTGTGATCCTGGCATGGTTAGCAGCAAGAGGAAGAACACAGAAATATGAAACCTACATACTACTAGGAAGTGCTGGTGGTGGTGTGTCACAAATCCTTCAAGCGAATCTCAAATTCTTACCAGTTCTTACCCAGCAGCAGGCGGTGATCGGCAACCGTCAAAACTCTCAAAGCTTGTATAGAGCGATTTCCAGGTGGTGTCAAAACACACGACGTAGATGTATGTGGAGCTAGGATGGCTTATAATATGGTAGCAAAAGGGGTCAGCAATAATCAATTCAAAGATGCAAAGTTGAATAAACGCTCAACAACGGTACTATGCTGGTCCTTGTCTAGACAGTGCTAGAGACGCGAGCCTAAAACACTAACAAAATCACGACGCTACATGTAATCAAGGGAAGAACACACTCTGAATTTTTTTCCTTATTTTGGCGCCTTTTTTTTGTGCTCATTTTTTTGCTCAGAAAATCACTACAATGGCGAGTGTCTCATCACTACAATGGCGAGTGTCTCAAAACTCTTCCCAAGTCGTATAAGCAAGATAAGCACGAAATTGTTTTGACTAAATTTTTTTTGGAGCGATTCGAGGGCTGCGAAGACAAAAAATGTCGACAAAAATCATTATGATGGCAAGTGTCTCAGCGCTCGCCGGAGAACCTAAAATCAAGATAAGGAAAAAATATTTTCAGCCGATTTTTTTTGGGGCCAAAACGTGCTCTGCAAAGCGTGCCAGACTTTTTTTTTCTTTTTTCGACACCTACTCAGGTAGTATATTGCGAATTCGAAATCAAAAGGATCTCGAAACTAAACCTAAAATGAGATGGACTCGGATTGGTGGCGGATTTGTGGTGGTATATATGGACACCAATGGATAGTGATGGTCGGTGGTGATATATGGCAGCGGTGATGATGGTGGTGGTATATGGCAACTATGAAGACGATGTAGTGGCGGCGTGACAACCTGTAAATAGAACTCAAAACTCTAAAGGACTATACACTAAGACCAGCAACTCGACACGACGATGTAACCGCAAATTCAACAAAGCAAAATACTGAAAAGACTATGCAAAGGCTCAGATTGGTTCATATATGATGATCTAAACCTAATTTTTTGTGGCTTTTTCGTGGACTATAGGTCTGAATCTGTCCCAACTCTCCCTAGAACTTACCAGGAAGAAGCAAGGGGAAGTGAAGAGAGGTGGTGGCGGTGCGAGGAAGGAGGAGGAACCCTAGGAGAGGTCACGGGGTCTTACAAGAGGGGGGCAGACGGCGTGGCTCGGCGTTTGTGCCTTCCTCATGGCGCTGAAGCTGCTGCTGCACAACCTGTTTGATTCGGGATATTAGAGGCAGGTAATGGGAATTTAAGGGGTACATGACATATAATTCATTGTTTGGTTGGGGGGCAAGGGAATTGAGGTGGGATGGGGAAAAGGAATTAAGGAGGTTAATTCCCACGTATCTCTTCCCAGCCTCCCCCTGTTAATTCACGTGGAAAGTTATTTTCTTTCAAATTCCTTTTACTAATTCCCACCACACACCAAACATGGGATTGGGACTAAAATTCAACTTCCCATGCCTAATACCCTACTAAACTCCCACATGTAAACTCCCATTCCCTTTACTCATTCTAGCCAAGCAAGCTGTAAAGGTAAAAGGCGACGACACAACGGAGTAGGTAGTCGCTAACTAAAGTTGGGCCGGCTAGCGACTAGAGACCCAGATGGGCTGCACTATGGAGGTAAGATTTTGATTCCTGTTCGTTTTGTTTTTCCCTCCTATTTGTCTAAATGAAACAAAATAAGAGAAAACAAAAATGGAGGTCTGGGAGGGAAGTTCTGGAGAGATGCAAATATCTGTGAGACCCTGAGATTTTCCTCTATTTGGCAAATTACTTTGGCAATTTAGAAGACAAATGTAAATGACCCTTTTGGACCATTTCAAATCTGTTTTGCAAGCAAACAAAATAAGAGAGAGGATGTAACATGGATGAGGATGATTTTGCAATGACCTACATCATATTTGATGATTTATGGACATTTTTTCAAGGACCTTTGACAATGTAAACACCAAACATGTCATAGCATTGAAATAAGAACAAGATGGAGGCTATGCTTGGATTCCTAGGAACTTAGTTGAAACCAAGTTGAAGCTTGATGTGGCAAGGTAAAAATAAAGGGAATTTACACACACAAGACACACACAAAAAAGAAAACTCAACACGGCATTATGGAGATGATGTATTACGAAACAAAACAGATGATATGGAACCACAACCACAAGCAAGATGAGATGATGCAAAGAGCAAAATATGAAAAATGGCACACAACATGATCATAGCCTCAACCTATATAAAAGAAAAAAACAAACTGATGATGACGATGATGCCACTCATATAAATGCCCACATGGAAAATCATACAAGCTTGGTCTCATGGGAATGGTTACAAGAATTTGTATATGCTCTTGGGATGTTACAAGTCTCCCCTACTACAAGAAGATCTCATCCCGAAATCTAGGAACAGAAGAATTCAGGATATTCGGAATGAAGAAGGTCCTCACATTCCCAAGTGGCTTCTTTATCGGAATGATAGGACTACTTCACTTTTAGGAACTTGATAGACTTGTTGCGAGTCTTGTGCTCGATCTCTACAAGGGTAGCAACTAGATTCTCATGGTAGAATAGGTCTGCTTGAAGATCAATGTCCTGGAAATCAACAGTGCGGTCAGGAGTCTTGAAACACTTGCAAAGCTGGGAGAAGTGAAAGACGTTATGCACATTGGAGAAATTGGAAGGAATCTCAAGTTGGTAGGAAAGGTCACCTCTCTTGCCAACAATCTTGAAAGGACCCACAAAGCGTGGTGCAAGCTTTCCTTTAATGCCAAAGCATTGAGTGCCCTTCATGGGAGACACTCGAAGATAGAAAAAGTCATTGATTTGAAGGGCCATGTAACGATTCTTGCTATCATAATAGGTATTCTAACGGGATTGAGCTTATTTGAGATTATCATGAATGACACAACACATTTCTTCTTCTTTAGAGATCATGTATTGCCAAGGATTTGATGTTCAGTAGTTTCAGACCAATTGAGCGAGGTACGACATTTCCTCCCATAGAGAATCTCGAATGGGGCCTTGCCCGGACTTGCTTGGAAACTATTGTTGTAGGAGAATTCCGCAAACGGGATGCAGTCTTCCCACTTCATGCCAAAGGAGATAACACACAATCTGAGTGTTTCTTCAAGGATTTGATTGACTATCTTAACTTGACCACTTGTCTGAGGGTGGAAAGCTCTGATGAAACGAGTCTTGAAGCCTGATACGTCCATTTTACATCATGATTTCATATTAATATTTATGTCATGCTTGTCCATTATTCCTTATTATCATACAATTCTTATGTCCCTTGTCCCTTCTCTCTGAATATGGAAGGTACATCACAAAGAGGGAAATATCTCGAAACTAGAATTCTAGACCAGAAAACCGAGAAAAAGGCAGAAAAATCACTAGACTCCAAATGACCTGAAACTTCATGGAGAATTTTTATGGAATATTTAGGAATTATTGGGACAAAAATATACCAAAGGGGGCCACCTGCTGGCCACAAACCAACAGGGTGCCCCAGGCCGCGCCCTGATGGCTTGTGGGGCCCCTACAGGCCTCTCGATCCCCCTCTTCTCCTATTGTGTGTTTTACCCTAGAAAAAATCATAAGCACCGATGTCTCAATGCAGAAACCTGGGCAGGGGCCCTTTTGCACCCCAACAGTCATATTCTACCGGGGAAATTTCCCTCTGGGAGGGGGAAATCGAAGCCATGTTCATCACCAACGCTTCCTCCTTTGTGGGTGGACCAATCCTCATCAACATCTTCATTAGCACCATATCATATCCAACCCTACTCCATCCCTTGTATTCTATCTTTGTCCCAAAACCTCAGATTGGTACATGTGGGTTACTAGTTGTGTTGATTACATCTTGTAGTGGATGCTTGTTGGATGACTTGGTGGAAGAAATTATGTTTAGATTCTTAATCATCATTATTATACCTCTGATCTTGAAAATGTTTATGATGTGTGAGTAGTTACTATTGTTCCTGAAGACATGGGATAAGTCTTGTTGTAAGTAATCTTGTGAAGTTGGTATTCGTTCGATATTTTGATGATATGTATGTTGTTACTTCTCTTAGTAGTGTCATGTGAATGTCGATACATGACACTTCACCATGCTATGGGCCTAAGGTAAGTCATTTTGGCGTAACAATTAGATGATGTGTTGCTACATTTGATAGAAGCTTAAGCCCCATTTTATGCGTTGCTTCGTAAGGGGCTAATTTGGATCCACATGTTCCATGCTAGGGTTAGATTTATCTTAATTCTTCTTTCGTCGTTGCATATGCTTGTGAGAGGGTTTAATCATAAGTAGGTTGTTAGTTCAAGTAAGAACATCACCATAGTATTAGTCCACCCACATATCAAATTATCAAAGTAGCATATGCAAATCAACTCAATATGATGAACATGACTAGACGGAAATTCCCATGTGTCCTCGGGAGTGCTTGCTTACTATAAGAGTACTTTCAAGCCTATCCTTCGCTATAAAAAGGATTGGGCTACCATGATGCACCTTTTTTTACTATTATCACTTGTTACTTGTTACGAATTATATTGCTAAAAAACTATCTATTATTGTTACTCACGATACTTGCACAGAATACCTTGCTGAAAACCGCTTGTCATTTCCTTTTGCACGTCATTGAGTTTGACACTCTTACTTATTGAAAGGACTATGCTTGACCCCTTATACTTGTGGGTCATAAAGACTCTTTTCCGGAGCCGTTGCCATGGAGTCAAGCGCCTTTGGTAAGTGGAAATTGGTAAGGAAACATTTTCTATGCGTGCTAAAATTTACTGTTGCTTGTCACTATGAACGATCACCCTTTGAGTGGCTTGTTCATGGCATCTTCGCCTCGAATTAAAGCTGAGGATTTGTTCCTCAACCTATTGAACCTACTGAAAATATTTATTATGAGATTCCTTCAGGTATGGTAGAGAAAGTGTTAGCTAATCATTTTGATGGTTCAACTCATCATGATTACCATTTGATATTTGTTGATGAGGTTTGTGGATTATTTTAGCTTGCATGTCTATATGAAGACAAAGTTAAGAAGAAAGTTTTCCCTTTATCTTTGGAGGGTAAAGCATTAGTGTGGTACAGGCTATTGGATGATATTGGATCATGGGACGGAATCGCTTGAAGTTGAAATTTCATGAGAAGTTCTATCCTATGCATTTATTCCATCGTGATCGGAACTTTATTTATAATTGTTCGCCTGGTGAAGGAGAAAGTATAGCTCAAGCTTGGGGGAGGCTTAAATCTATGATGCACACTTGCCCCAACCATGAGCTTGCAAGAGAGATGATTATACAAAAAAATTATGCTCGCTTTATCATGATGATCAATTGTTACTCAATTCTTGTGCTACTCGTTCCTATATGAAGGAGTCTATTGAATTCAAATGGGATCTTCTGGAAGGAATTAAACGCAACTATGAAGATTGGGAACTCGAAGAAGGTAAAAAGTCAGGTATAAATCTTCATTTTGAATGTGTTAAATCTTTTATAGGAACTGATGTTTTCCATGAGTTTAGCAATAAATACGGTCTTGACTCTGAGATAATAGCTATTTTTTGTGAAAAAAATTCTACACATGTTGATCTTCTCAAAGAGAAGTGGGTTAAGTATCATCCTTCCATTGAAAAACCATTATAGGAACTTGTTAAAGTTAAGAAGGGGGAAGTAATTGTTAGACATGTTGATCCACTTGTTCCTACTACTTATATTGAAAACCCCCTTTTTCTGTTAGAATTAGTGAACATGCTAAAGCTATAATAGTGGTTAATAAAAGTCATGTTAGGACACCTATACCTTCTGAAAAAATAAATGTTGAGACTAAAGTTGCTATGGCTAAAGATCTCTTAGTTGATACTATTGATGGCCAGGTTATTTACTTCTGTGTTGAAGCTTCTAGAATTGCAAAACCTTTTAGGAACGAGCAAGATGAGCTCGATAAAAACAAACCATTTGTAGGCATGCCTGATGTCCCAGTTAAAATTGGAGACCACTGTTACCATGGCTTGTGTGACATTGGTGCCAGTGTTAGTGCTATACCTTTTACATTATATCAAGAAATTTTGCATGACATAGCAACCACTGAGATTGAAGATATTGATGTTACTATTAAACTTGCAAACCGAGATACTATTTCACCACTTGGGATTGTTCGAGATGTTGAAGTCTTGTGTGGAAAAGTCAAGTACCCCAGTGATTTCTTAGTACTTGGTTCAGAACAATATAACTTTTGTCCCATTGTATTTGGCAGACCTTTCTTGAATATTGTTAATGCTGAAATTAATTGTGCTACTAAGAAGGTCAAAGTAAGCTTTGGTGCTATGACTCATGAATTTAATTTCACCAAGTTTAGTAAACAACCACATGAAAAAAGAATCACATCGGAAGGATGAAATAATTGGTGCTGCTTCTATTCCCATACCTCCTATTGATTCGTTAGAACAATATTTTCTAAACAATGAAAATGATATGCATACGAAGGAGATAAATGAGATAGATGATACATTTCTTAGACAAACACCTATTCTTAAACACAACTTACCAGTTGATATATTAGGTGATCCTCCTCCACCCAAGGGAGATCCCGTGTTTGAGCTAAAGACATTGCCTGATACTTTAAAATATGCATATCTTGATGAAAAGAAGATATATCTTGTTATTATTAGTGCTTGTTCGGCAGCTAGGGTTTTGGAGGGGATGACGTTTGAGAAAGTATTTTCAAATGTCGGGTCCACCTCTTTATATACCCGTGGCTTTCGGCGACACTAGTTCTAACTTATCGGTGTCACCGAGTTCCTCTACTGTCAGCTCACAAGGAAACTCGGTGTAATTGAGAATATGGAATCGGTGATACTAAGTGTGAAAACCAGATCAGCCCTAGGCATTCGGTGAGAATGAGAATTTTGAGTTGGTTCCACCAAGATGCACTTGGGAGGTTTTAATGGTCAGTCCTTTCTCGATACGGAACTCCAAGTGCTCCTCACACAGAGAGATCGAAAAGTACTTGTTAAAATTTTGTGATGCAACAAGAATGGAATATGAGATGAGAAAGCATAGATAGCTAGAGAAGGGTCCTAGGCATTCTTGTCCATCCAATTTAAAAAACAAAATCAAAGTCCAAATAGCAACAATTGGATGTCCTCAAATGGATAAAGAAATGCAGACCAACATGCTCACACAATAAGATGTCAAATGAAATCATGGCAAACATGCACATACATACTAGCATCTATGAAGCATTTTGGCGATGACATAGTCATCTATATATGAGTATATTGACTTAGGATCCAAGTAAGAATACTTTATCACAAGTAATACTCATCGTTTAAGCACGAGTGGGGTTACCACTTTTACATAAAACTTGTTAATGTTGTCACATACTATGAGATTCTTTAACTCAAGTCTTAGAGTAAAGCTACCCGTTGATGTGACATCCCCCCTTGAGATGGATAAACTAACCTTGGGTTTTGTCAATGAAGACTTCGTGTAGGTGAAGTAGTGGTGGACGCTCAAAGTTGATGAAGATCACCATGAGTTGGGAGCATCCTTGTTGGTTCTTACTCTTCTCACCTACATGGGTTAGTCCCAACACACAAGATACAAATACAAGGATATCTATGGACATGGAGTGCAAAGCATGTGTTATGATGTCCATTGATTTTTTGATTACATTGTCCCTTGCTTACCTTTGAGGGAATGTGTGACTCCTTGAACTATTGCATATAGTTCATGTTGATAGCAAATAGTTCTTGCCAATAATGAATACGAGTGAATTTCATTGGCGGAGTCACCCCTCAAGAACTCTCTAGTTCTTATTCTTGGGGACCCACATCAAGTTGATGGGGATCCTAGGTGTTGTAGTAGCACTTGTAGAAGTTGAGCTTGTAGTAGCCTTGGCAACCCACTTCACCAAAGCTCGAGAAACATCTTCATATGAGTCAATGTCCTCTTGAAGCTTGTTCTTGTCCTCGAGCTTGGGGTCTTGTGGTGGAAGGTCATATTGAGCCTTTGTTCCCTTGGTGAGAGTATTTTCATACTTCTCCTTTTGAGGAACAAACTTGGGATTGGGGTATTGACCTTCTTCCCATTCAACTCCATTAGCGTTGAAGTAGCCAACACCATGATTCTTCCGGTATCCTCCATGCTTGCGTACAATCTCCTCAAATTGTTTGCACCCTTCTAGACTCTTGTAGATACCTTTCTCTATAATCCCTTTAAAGAGTTCATTTTCTTGCTCAAGTGTAACTTGGCTAAGAGAAGAGTAAGTGGGATCAAGAGAACTACTAGAAGCAATAACATTGGATTTATCATTTTTATTGCTACTAGTTGAAGAACCTTTCTTTCCTTTGTTACTAGCTTGCTTAGACTTAACTTATGGCATGAATGTAGGTAAGAGAAGTTGCTTGGCTAGATAAGAGGAAGTCTTCTTTCGAAGATCGTCATTGATAGATTTTAGGAACTCGTGCTCTTGCTTTAAATTGAGCTTCTCGAAGCGTAGCTTCTCATGTGTCCTTACAAGCTCTCTATGATCTTCTAGAGTTGACTCGTGAGCTAACTTAAGAGTTTTTACTTCTTGAGTTAGTTGTTCTATTTCCAACTTATCATCAATGCACGACTTATCTACACTAGAGTGAGTACTAGCAAGTTCATTTTGACTATCATTACTAGATTTGTCAAATAGCAAGTCTTCTTCAATTAACAAGTCATCTTCATCACTATTGAAATCAAGATACTAGGGGTTTGATACCTTGGGGGCTTTAGCCATGAAGAAACTTCCACTCCATTTGTTTGGTGAATCAAATAGATCATAGGACTTGGTAGTCACTAGTGCAATTCCGGCAACACCTTCATCTTGACTATAGTCGGAGTTGGAGCGATAACTTCTTTGGGAGTGGTTGTCGGATTCGGAGCCGGAAACCCATTCACCAACATGAGCTTGATGTTTCCTTCTTGAGTAGCTCTTGGTGTATTTGTCCTTCTCTTCTCAGTCCCTACTTCTCCTTGAGGGTCTTCTTCATAACGATCATGTCTACTCCTTCTCTCTCTTCGAGGTGACTCGTCTCTTGAGCTTTATCTTCTTGGTGAATATTCCTTCCTCTTGTAAGTTGCCGTGCACTCATTGGAGTAGTGTCCGGGCTTCCCACAATTTTAGCAGTTTTGGTCATGACTTGACGAATGCTTCTCTTCATATCTTGAGTTGGAGCTTCGATCTTTGCTTCTTTTCTTGTAGAACTTGTTGAATTTCTTGACCATGAGGCTTATCTCTTCATTTGTGACAAGGTTGTCGCTTGAAGTAGCGGGAGCATCACTCGTGGCTTTGTAAGCACCACTAGACTTGTGATGAAGCCCTTCCTTGTCTTTGAGTCTCATCTCATGAGCAACACTACCAATCACTTCTATTGGCTTGAGATCTTTGTAGTTGGGCATAATTTGGATCAATGTGCAAACGGTGTCATATAAATCATCCAAAGCTCGAAGTATCTTCTTCATGATGAATTTGTCAGTCATTTCTTCGCTTCCTAAGCCGGTAATATAATTTGTGATGAGAGCTAGCATAGAGTACATCTCAACGAATCCTTCACCATCCTTCATCTTGAACTAGTCAAGTTGACTTTGAAGAACATCCAACTTGGATTCTCTCATAGATTTTGCACCTTTATGCATATCAATCGAAGTATACCAAATCTCTTTTGCATTCTCAAGACGACTGATTTTGTTGAACTCTTCAGGGCATAGGCAGTTGAAGAGAATGTCACTTGCTTGAGCATTGAGTTGCAACATCTTCAATTCTTCCGCAATCGTTTCACGATATGGTTCCCTTCCTTCCACAAAGAATTCACCTTGCATACCAACACGAACAATAGCTCAATTGGCGGGGTGATGAACAACACTCTTCTCAATCCTTTTGCCAATCCTGTCATTGAACATTTCCTAAAATATACTTGGTGGAAAGCATACATGATGATGTCCATGGATTTGTTGATTACCATGTCCTTTGCTTACCTTTGAGGGAATGTGTGACTCCTTGAACTATCGCATGATGTTGATGTTGATTGCAACTAGTTCTTTCCAATATTGAATGTGAGTGAATTTCATTGGCGGAGTCACCCCTCAACTTCTCTAGTTCTTCTTCTTGGGGACCCACATCAAGTTGATGGGGATCCTTGGTGTTGAAGTGGCACTTGTAGAAGTTGAGCTTGTAGTAGCTTTGTAGAAGTTGAATTTCAAGCTTGGGATTCATCTTCATATGAGTCAATCATCTCTACTCCTTTTCTCTCTTTGAGGTGACTCATCTCTTGAGCTTCGTATTCTTGGTGACACTTCTTTTCTTTTGTAGGGAGACGTGCACTCATTGGACTAGTGTATGGGCTTCCCACAATTGTAGCAGTTTCGGTCAAGACTTGACGAATGCTTCTCTTGATATCTTGAGTTGGAGCTTTGATCTTTGCCTCTATTATTGTAGAACTTGTTGAATTTCTTGACCATGAGGCTTATCTCTTCATTTGTGACAAGGTTGTCGCTTGAAGTTGTGGGAGCATCACTTGTGGCCTTGTAAGCACCGCTAGACTTGTGGTGAAGCTCTTCCTTGTCCTTGAGTGTCATCTCATGTGCAAAAATTCTTCCAATCACTCCTGTTTGCTTGATATCATTGTAGTTGGGCATCATTTTGATCAATGTGCATATGGTGTCATATCTATCATCCAAAGCTTGAAGTATCTTCTTGATGATGAATTTGTCGATCATTTCTTCGCGTCCTAAGCCGGCAATCTCATTGTTGGTGAGAGCTAGCCTAGAGTACATCTCAGCGACTCCTTCACCATCCTTCATCTTGAACTCGACAAGCTGACTCTGAAGAACATCCAACTTGGATTCTCTCACAGATTCGGTACCTTCATGCATATCAACCAAAGTATCCCAAATCTCTTTTGCATTCTCAAGACGGCCGACTTTGTTGAATTTTTGGGGGCATAGGCCGTTGAAGAGAATGTCACATGCTTGAGCATTTAATTACAACATCTTTAGTTCATCCGCAGTCACTTCACGATCCTGTTAGAAATATGCCCTAGAGGCAATAATACAATAGTTATTATTATATTTCCTTGTTCATGATAATCGTTTATTATCCATGCTATAATTGTATTGATTGGAAGCACGTTGCATGTGTGGATACATAGACACAACTATGTCCCTAGTATGCCTCTAGTAGACTAGCTTGTTGATCAAAGATAGTCAAGGTTTCCTAGGCATTGACATGAGATGTCATTTGATAACGGGATCACATCATTAGAAGAATGATGTGATGGAAAAGACCCAAACTATAAACGTAGCATATGATCGTGTCAGTTTATTGCTATAGTTTTCTGCATGTCAAGTATATGTTCCTATGACCATGAGATCATGCAACTCATGGACACTAGAGGAGTGCCTTGTGTCTATGAAACATCGCAACATAACTTTGTGACTATAAAGGTACTCTAAAGGTATCTCCGAGGGTGTCTACTAGGTTGGCATGGATCAACACTGGGATTTGTTACTCCATGTGACAGAGAGGTATCTCATGGCCCACTCGGTAATACAACATCACAATAAGCCTTGCAAGCAATGTGACTAAGTGTTAGCCACGAGATCTTGTATTACGGAACGAGTAAAGAGACTTGCCGGCAACGAGATTGAACTAGGTATGGAGATACCGACGATCGAATCTCGAACAAGTAACATACCGAGAAACAAAAGGGAACATCATACGGGATTAACTGAATCCTTGACATAGAGGTTCGACCGATAAATATCTTCATAGAATATGTAGGAACCAATATGGGCATCTAGGTCCCGCTATTGGTTATTGACCGTAGAGGTGTCTCGGTCATGTCTACATAGTCCTCGAACCCGTAGGGTCTACACACTTAAGGTTCGGTGATGTTTCGGTAGTATAGAGCTATGTATGGTGGTGACCGAAGGTTGTTCGGAGTCCCGGATGAGATCCCGGACGTCATGAGGAGCTCCGGAATGGTACGGAGGTAAATATTGATACATAGGAAGTCCTGTTTTGGTCACCGGAAAAGTTTCGGGCTCAACGGTAGTGTACGGGAGTGCCGGTAGTGTACCGGGGGACCATCGGGAGGGGTATTTCGACCCAAGAGGCTATATGGGCTATGGGAGAAGGAATACCACCCTTAGTGGGCTGGCCTAAGTCCCACAAGAGGCCCATGCGGCTGGGAAGAAATTCCAAAGTGGAAAAGGTGGAAAAAGGCAAAAAGGTGGAAATACGGAATGAGTCCTAATCCTACTAGGAGTGGAGGAGGATGACTCCTCCTCTCCACTTCGGCCGAACCAAAGAGGGGCTGGCCCTTGCGCCAAGCCTCCTCCTCTCCTCCTCCTATATATACTAGATGTTTAGGGTTTTTGCACATAGATTTTCAACCACGTGCTACCCTCTCCTCTAGTTCGCAGTTTCTCCTCTAGATCGGTTTCAACGGTGCTTAGGCGAAGCCCTACTGGAATAGCTCCACCACCATCGCTGCAACGCCATTGCGCTGTCGGGGAACTCTTCTACCTCTCTGCTCCCTCTTGCTGGATCAAAAAGGCGGAGATCATCATCGAGCCGTACGTGTGCTGAACGCGGAGGTGTCATCCGTTCGGTGCTAAATCGGGACGGATCATGGTTTGATTGAGGGACGTTCGGTGATTTGGATCTCGAAGACGTTTGAGTACATCAACCGCGTTTCAGAACGCTTCCCACTCAGCAATCTACAAGGGTATGTAGATACACTCTCCCTCTCATAGATGCTCATCACCATGGATAGATCTTGTGTGTGCGTAGGAAATTTTTTGTTTCCCATGCAACGTTCCCCAATAGTGGCATCATGAGCTAGGTCTATGTGTAGGTGAGATCTCGAGTAGAACACAATGAGTTTGTGGGCGTTCATGCTTAGATTACTTCCTCCCTTTGTCGTGTTTTGGCTCACCTGTATTCTGGGATGAAGCAGCCCGGACCAACATTACTCGTACGCTTACGAGAGACCGGTTCCATCGACTGATGTGTGACTTTGTTGCACAAAGATGGCTGGCAGGTGTCTGTCTCTCCTACTTTAGTTCGATCGGATTCGACAAAGGCGGTCCTTGAGAAGGTTGAAAAGCAACTTATGTATCACCGTTGTGGTTTTGCGTAGGTGAGAATTGTTCTTGCTAGATACCCGTAGCAGCCATGTAAAACTTGCAACAACAATTAGAGGACGTCTAACTTGTTTTTGCAGGGTATGTTATGATGTGATATGGCCAATTACATGATGAGATATATGTGATGTATGAGATGATCATGTGTTGTATAGAATATCACGACTTGCATGTCGATGAGTACGGCAACCGGCAAGAGCCATAGGGTTGACTATTATTGTATGACCTCGTGTCAATCATTAAGTACTATGTAATGCATTACTTTATCGCTAAATGGTAGCTATAGTAGTATGAGCATGGCGGGCGTGAAAACCCCGATGGCGACACATTGATGGATATCAAGATGATGGACAACATGGTGTCATGCCGGTGACAATGGAGATCATGCCGGTGCTTTCAAGATGGAGATCAAAAGCACAAGTTCATGGCCATATCATGTCACTTATGATTTGCATGTGATGTTAATCCTTTTATGCACCTTGTTTTTCTTAGGACGACAGTAGAATTATAAGGTGATCCCTTACTTAAATTTCAAGATAAATTGTGTTCTCCCCGAGTGTGCACCATTGCAAAAGTTCGTCGTGTCGAGACACCATGTGATGATTGGCTGTGATAGACTTTACGTTCACATACAACAGGTGCAAGCCAGTGTTGTACATGCAGAACACTTGGGTTAAACTTGACGATCCTAGCATGTACAGACATGGCTTCGGAACACAAGAGACCGAAATGTCGAACATGAGTCATATAGTAGATATGATCGACATGATGATGTTCACTATTGAAACCACCTCAACTCACATGATGATCAAACTTGAGTTGGTGAATTTGGATCACGTATCACTTAGATGACCCGAGGGATGTCTATTTGAGTGGGATCTTTTGTAATTAGATAAACTAAACTCATTATCTTGAACAATAGTCTAAGTAACCTTTGCATATTTTATGTTGTAGATGAATGGCTCACGCGGTAGCACTCCTAAATTTTAATGCGTTCCTAGAGAAAGTTAAGTTGAAAGATGATGGAAGTAACTTTGTGGACTGGGCCCGTAATCTGAAGATTATCCTCATGGCTTCCCAGAAGGCATATGTCCTTGATGCACCGCTTGGTGACTGACCCACTGATCTGTCATCCGAAGACGTTAAGAACGCTTGGGAGACACATTCTGGAGATTACTCAATAGTTCAATATGCAATGTTGTATAGCTTGGAACCGGGACTTCAAAGACGTTTTGAACGTCATGGAGCATATGAGATGTTCCAAGAGTTGGAGTTCATCTTTAAGAAGAATCCCCGAATCGAGAGGTATGAGACGTCCGATAAATTCTATGCTTGCAAAATGGAGGAGAACAGGTCTGTCGGTGAACATATACTCAGAATGTCTGCGTATTCGACCCGTCTGGCGGTGTTAGGGATGCCCCTTCCACCGGAGGCGATCACTGATAGAGTTCTTCATTCATTGCCACCTAGCTACAAGAGCTTTGTGATGAACTATAACATGCACGAGATGAACAAGTCAGTCGCCGAGCTATTTGCGATGCTGAAAGTCGCTGAGTCTAAAATCCAGAAAGAACATCAAGTGTTGATGGTCAATAAAACCACTAGTTTCAAGAAGAATGGCAAGGGAAAGAAGGGTAAATCCAAGAAGGGTGGCAGTTGCTACTCCAGTGAAGAAACCCAAGGTTGGACCAAAGCCAGAAATTGAGTGCTTTCATTGCAAGGGAACTGGTCACTAGAAGTGGAACTGCCCCAAGTACCTGGCTGACAAGTAGGCGGCCA
This sequence comes from Hordeum marinum, assembly GCA_022496015.1. Taxonomy (NCBI): domain Eukaryota; kingdom Viridiplantae; phylum Streptophyta; class Magnoliopsida; order Poales; family Poaceae; genus Hordeum; species Hordeum marinum. Next base: position 239,709,657 of record CM039677.1, read on the forward strand.
ACAACAAACAAGGTATATATGATATAAATGTTATTGATGTGTTCCTTAACAACTCTCGTTGTAGTGCCTGGGTATTTGATACCGGTTCGTTTGCTCACATTTGCAACTCAAAGCAGGAACTGCAGAATAGACGAAGGCTAGCAAAGGACGAAGTGACGATGCGCGTGCAAAATGGTTCCAAGGTTGATGTGATCGCCGTCGGCATGCTCTCTATTTGATTACCATCGGGATTAGTGATGAACCTGAATAATTGTTATTTAGTGCTTGCATTAAGCATGAACATTATATCTGGATCTTGTTTACTACGAGACGATTACTCATTTAAATCTGATAATAATGGTTGTTCTATTTATATGAGTGATATCTTTTATGGTCATGCACCCAATGTGAGGGTTTATTCATGTTAAATCTTGACAGTGATGAGACACATGTTCATGACATCGACACCAAAAGATGTAGAGTTGATAGTGATAGTACCACTTTCTTGTGGCACTGCCGTTTGGGTCATATTGGTGTAAAACGCATGAGGAAGCTCCATGCTGATGGACTTTTAGAGTCACTTGATTTTGAATCACTTGAGACATGTGAACCATGCCTCATGGGCAAGATGACTAAAACGTCGTTCTCTCGAACAATGTAACGGACGAGTGACTTATTGGAAATCATACATACTGATGTGTGCGGTCCAATGAGCATTGAGGCGTGCGGTGGATATCGTTATTTTCTCACCGTCACTGATGACTTAAGTAGATATGGGTATATTTACTTAATGAAGCACAGGTATGAAACGTTTGAAAAGTTCAAGCAATTTCAGAGTGAAGTTGAGAATCATCATAACAAGAAGATTAAATTCCCGCGATCTGATGGAGGAGGTGAATATGTGAGTTATGAGTTTGGCAGTCACTTAAGACAGTGTGGAATTGTTTCACAGTTGACACCGCCTGGAACACCACAGCGTAATGGTGTGTCCGAATGTCGTAATCAAACCTTATTAGATATGGTGCGTTCTATGATGTCTCTTACAGATTTTCCACTATCATTTTGGGGTTATGCATTAGAGACAGCCACATTCACTTTTAATAGGGCACCATCAAAATCCGTTGAGACGACGCCATATGAACTGTGGTTTGGCAAGAAGCCAAAGTTGTCGTTTCTTAAATTTTGGGTTTGTGATGCTTATGTCAAAAAGCTTCAGCCTGAAAAGTTGGAACTCAAAGCAGAGAAATGCATCTTCATAGGATACCCAAAAGAGACAGTTGGGTATACCTTCTATCTCAGATCTGAGGGCAAAATGTTTGTCGCAAAGAACGAAACATTTCTTGAGGAAGAGTTTCTCTCAAAATAATTGAGTGGGAGGAAAATAGAACTTGATGAGGTTCTTGAACCTTTACTTCAAGCTGAAAGTAGCGCAGGGTAGAAAGATGTTTCTATGGAGCCTACGATAGTTGAGGAGGAAGTTAATGATGATGATCATGAAACTTCGTATCAGATTACTATTGAACCTCATAGGTCGACAAGGGCACTTACTGCTCCTGAGTGGTATGGCAGCCCTGTCTTGGAGGTCATGTTGTTAGACAACGATGAACCTACGAGCTATGGAGAAGCAATGATGGGCCCAGATTCCGAGAAATGGTTAGAGGCCATGAAATCCGAGATGGGATCCCTGTATGAAAACAAAGTATGGACTTTGGAACTATTACCTGAAGGGCGAAAGGCCATTCGGAACAAATGGATCTTTAAGAGGAAGACGGACACGGACGGTAATGTCACCGTCTCTAAAGCTCGACTTGTGGAAAAGGGTTTTACACAAGTTCAAGGAGTTGACGAGGATGAGACCTTCTCACCCATCGAGATGCTTAAGTCCGTCAGAATCATGTTGGCAATAGCTGCATATTTCGACTATGAAATTTGGCAGATGGACGTGAAAATAACGTTCCTTAACGGTTTTCTTAAGGAAGAGTTGTATTTGACACAGCCAGAAGGTTTTGTCGATCCAGAGAATGCTAATAAAGTTTACAAACTCTAGTGAGCAATTTATGGGCTGGTGCAAGCATCTCGGAGTTGGAATCTGTGTTTTGATGAGGTGATCAAAGCGTTCGGGTTTATACAAGTTTACAGAGAAGCTTGTATTTACAAGAAAGTGAGTGGGAGATCTATAACATTTCTAATATTATATGTGGATGACATATTGCTGATTGGAAACAATATAGAAATGCTGGAAAGTGTGAAGGAATATTTGAACAAGAGTCTTTCAATGAAGGACCTTGGAGAAGCTGCTTTCATATTAGGCATTAAGATTTATAGAGATAGATCAAGACGCTTAATAGGACTTTCACAGGGCACAGACCTTGATAAAGTTTTGAAGAAGTTCAAAATGGATCAGTCCAAGAAGGGTTCTTGCCTGTGTTACAAGGTGTGAAGTTGACTAAGAGTCAATGCCCAATAAGTGCAAAAGATAGAGAGACGATGAGTGTCATTCCCTATTCTTTAGCCATAGGCTCTATCATGTATGGAATGCTGTGCACAAGACCCAATGTCGGCCTTGCCTTAAGTATAGCCGTAAAGTTTCAAGGTAATCCTGGAATGGATCACTGGACAATAGTCAAGGATATCCTTAAGTACCTGAAAAGGACTAAGGAAATGTTTCTCGTTTATGGAGGTCCTCAAGAGCTTGTCATAAAGGGTTACGTCGATGCAAGCTTTGACACTAATCCGGATGACTCTAAGTCGCAAACCGGATACATATTTATTCTTAATGGGGGTGCACTAAGCTGGTGCAGTTCCAAGAAGATCGTGGTAGCTGATTCTTCATGCGAAGCGGAGTACATCATAGCCTTAGAGGCGGAAAAGGAAGGTGTCTCGATGAACGAGTTCATGAAAGATCTTGGAGTAGTGACTAGGGCACTGAACCCAGTGGATCTGTTCTATGATAACACTGGTGCCATTGCCGTAGCCAAGGAACCAAGATTTCACAAGAGGACTAGACACATAAAGCGACGCTTCAATTCCATCCGCGAGTACATCAAGGAGGAGGACATAAATATTTGCAAAGTGCACACGGATCTGAATGTTGCAGACCCATTGACTAAACCTCTTCCAAGGGCTAAACATGACCAACACCAGAACTGTATGGGTGTTCGATTCATTACAATGTAAATCACATAGTGATGTGGGCTAGATTGTTGACTCTAGTGAAAGTGGGAGACTGTTGGAAATATGCCCTTGAGGCAATAATAAAATAGTTATTATTCTATTTCCTTGTTCATGATAATCGTTTATTATCCATGCTATAATTGTATTGATTGGAAACATGTTGCATGTGTGGATACATAGACACAACTATGTCCCTAGTATGCCTCTAGTAGACTAGCTCGTTGATCAAAGATGGTCAAGGTTTCCTAGCCATTGACATGAGATGTCATTTGATAACGCGATCACATCATTGGAAGAATGATGTGATGGACGAGACCCAAACTATAAACGTAGCATATGATCCTGTTAGTTTATTGCTACAGTTTTCTGCATGTCAAGTATATGTTCCTATGACCATGAGATCATGCAACTCACGGACATCGGAGGAGTGCCTTGTGTGTATGAAACGTTGCAACGTAACTGGGTGAACATAAAGGTACTCTACAGGTATCTCCGAGGGTGTCTACTGGGTTGGCATGGATCAACACTGGGATTTGTTACTCCGTGTGACAGAGAGGTATCTTAGGGCCACTCGGCAATACAACATCACAATAAGCCTTGCAAGCAATGTGACTAAGTGTTAGCCACAGGATCTTGTATTACGGAACGAGTAAAGAGACTTGCCGGCAACGAGATTGAACTAGGCATGGAGATACCGATGATCAAATCTCGGGCAAGTAACATACCGATAAACAAAGGGAACATCATAAGGGATTAACTGAATCCTTGACATAGAGGTTCGACCGATAAAGATATTCGTAGAATATGTAGGAACCAATATGGGCATCCAGGTCCCGCTATTGTTTATTGACCATGGAGGTGTCTTGGTCATGTCTACATAGTTCTCGAACCCGTAGGGTCTGCACACTTCAGGTTCGGTGACGTTTCAGTAGTATAGAGTTATGTATGGTGGTGACTGAAGGTTGTTCGGAGTCCCGGATGAGATCCCGGACGTCACGAGGAGCTCCGGAATGGTCTGGAGGTAAATATTGATATATAGGAAGTCCTGTTTTGGTCACCTAAAAAGTTTTGGTCTCATTGATAGTGTACCGGGAGTGCGAGTAGTGTACCGGGGGACCATCGGGAGCGGTATTTTGACCCAAGAGGCTATATGGGCTGTGAGAGAAGGAATACCAGCCTTAGTGGGATGTCTTAAGTCCCACAAGAGGCCCATGCGGCTGGGAAAAAATTCCAAAGCCGAAGAGGTGGAAAAAGGAAAAAAGGTGGAAATAAGAAAGGAGTCCTAATCCTACTGGGAGTGGAGGAGGAGGTGGACTCCTCTCCCTTGCGCAAAGCCTCCTCCTCTCCTCCTCCTATATATACTAGAGGTTTTAGGGTTTTTGCACATAGATTTTCAGCCATGTGCTACCCTCTCCTGTAGATCGTAGTTTCTCCTCTAGATCAGTTTCAGCGGAGCTTAGGCGAAGCCCTGCTGGAATAGCTCCACCACCATCGCCACAACATCGTCACGCTGCCGGAGAACTCTTATACCTCTCCACTCCCTCTTGATGGATCAAGAAGGCAGATATCGTCATCGAGCCGTACGTGTGCTGAACGCGGAGGTGCCGTCCGTTCGGTGCTAGATCGGGACGGATCGTGATTGGATCGTGGGACGTTCGATGAGTTGGATCGCGAAGACGTTTGACTACATCAACGTGTTTCTTAACGCTTCCCGCTTAGCGATCTACAACGGTATGTAGATCCACTCTCCCTCTCTTAGATGCTCATCAGCATGGATAGATCTTGGATGTGTGTAGGAATTTTTTTGTTTCCCATGCAACGTTCCCCAACAGATCCCATTCCCTTCCCTCCGCAATAAATTAACCTTGAAATCCAACATCAACAACAGCCCACATGGCGGGGTTATGACAAAGAATATGCATTTTCATTTTGTGCTCCAACTAGCAAATTTTTTGCCGTCAAAGTACGGACCTCTACGGTGACAATTTCCCTCGCTAGATGCCATACTCTCCTAGGTTGTGAAACCAATGCAATGGACACCAGAGCTAATACCACTTGTAGGATCAAAAGTATTTCTAGAGGGGGTGTGATTAGACTACTTGACGAAATAAAATTTCTAGGTTTTGCCAATTTTAAGTGTTGGAGATTTTAGCAATGATAGCAGTAGAAAGTAAAGACAAGCAAATGTAGTAAAGGAGGGGTAGGAAGATCAAACGCAATTTGGAGACACCAAGATTTTCCCGTGGTTCCGATAGGTGGTGCTATCATACGTCCACGTTTATGGAGACTTCAACCACAGGAGGGTAATGGTCGCGAGAGTCCACGGAAGGCTCTACCCACCAAGGGTTCCATGAAGAAGCAACCTTGCCTATACCTTGATGGTCTACGTCCATGGAGGACTAGCCTAACTCGAGGTAGATCTTCACAGAGTAGGCGATCTCTTTGCCCTTACAAACTTCTTGGTTTACTACACAACATGAAGTAGGAGGCTCCCAAGCGAGACCTAACTAAGCTAGGAGGCACCACCCTCCAAAAGGTAATAGGCTCGATAATGTCAATGAAGTCCTTGCTCTTGTGCTTCAAGACAATAGACTCCTCAATACTCAATCACTCTCTCACAGATTTGGCTTTGGTGGAAGAGATTGATTGCGTGGAAAGAAACTTGGGGAGGCTAGAGATGAAGATTCATATGGTTGGAATGGAATGGCTTGATCTCAACACATGAGTAGGTGTCTCTCTCTCAGAAAATCTGATGGGATAAGTGGGGGTCTGTTCTGAGTGCTTCTCTTGCGAGTGAGTGGAGGTGGAGGGGTATATATAGGCATCTCCAAAAATCCAATGTTTACACCTAAAGTGACCAACTCGGTGACATCGATGCGTGAATCTCGGTGGTACCGAGTTACTCCAAAGGTAGCAACTTTTGGATCTCGGTTAGACAGATACATTGCGGTATCGATAAGGTGTGCAATGGTCAGAATTCAAATCTCGGTGATGTCGGTCCAAAAACTCAGAGCTTCCAATTTTGTGAATCAAGGTAACAGAAAGTTGGCAAGCTGAACTCGGTGGCACTGAAGCAGATTCAGTTGCACCGATGAGCTAGGGTTTGGCAGGGTTCTGTGTGAGGTGGGAAATCGGTGGAACCGAGTGGAAGAAGTTGGTTGCACTGATTTTCATGAAAGGCTTGGACAGAGTTTTGTGGGAGACTTTATGGGTGTTTTTGGTAATGATCACTTGTGCATGTGGAGCATCTTGTTCACCAATACTACTTTACCCCCTTTTAATAGTATTGGATTTTCCTATGGACTCAAAGTGATTTGTCACAAAGTAAAATGTAGAGTCCTCTTGCTTGAAGCTTTGCCAATCCAATTCCTTGCTTCTAGGGGTTTCTCCACAATCCTTATGCCAACCCATCATTGAACTGTTCCTGAAATATGCTTATTGGAAACATTAGTTCAGTGACACATATGTTGTTATTAATTACCAAAACCACCAAGGGAGCAAATGTGTTTCCACAAGTGGCGGCAACGGGGTTGGTCGGCATTGAAAACGAGGAGGGGGAAGCCTAGCTGTGTGGGAAGGTGAGGGGAAGGCCAAAAATGGATGCTATGGTGTCTATTTAGAGCAGGTTTTTCTAGGGTTAGGGTCTTTTAGCCCGATTCGAGCTGTTCGATCTCAATCGGACGACTCTGAATGCGGGAGTGGTGTAGGTGGGCTATGGTGGGTTGTTTACATGGGCCAGGTGGGGACAAGAGGGAGGCTTTGTGGCATGTGGTCTGATTTTAAAACTAAAAACCGTCTCACAATATAAACAGATGACAACATAGCTACAGTTGACTGTTGGGGTATCAAACGACCTCTGATTGTGGCGAAATTTGGAAGGCGGCCTACTTACAGTATAACAAGACCCCATGCCAAGTTTCGACTCAATCCAAGAAAGTTTGAGACGCACTTTTAAAAACAATATTTTGATGATGTCACGGGCATGAGCGTGTGTGGTTGGTCTCAAAACGGTCATTGTTGAGAACAGAGAGAACCGGTGACTACGAGCGGATGGAAGTTTGAAAAAAATGATGGCAAAGGAGTGCCGATGCTATGAAGATGATGCGAATGATGAGGTTATGAATATGACACCCAAATGGAACACAAGACAAAACTCAAAATAAAAGGGGAATGTTCTGGAGCGTTAGTCTCGGGCTGTTACAACTCTCCTCCACTAACAAGAGATCTCGCCTCAAGGTCTTAGAATGACAAGGGGAAGAGGAAGAGCAAATGAAGAGGTAAAACTTAGCTTTTTCTTTGACAAACGAGTGCAACCAACGAACCTTGAAGGTTGGAAAGAGAAGAAAAGAACACAATGGCCAAGAAAGAATTGAAACCACTTCAGAAAGATTAGAAGAGTCAGGTAAGATCCTGGGAACAACCCGTGGGTTATGGGCCCACTCAAAGACAACTCTGATGAAACAATTGCTTAGAAAAAGAGATTACACAGGAATAATTAAGAACTTGATTAGGTGAGACCCTCGAAGTAATTGAAAGGATTTTAATGGAAACACGAGTCTTCTGAACTATGCTGAACCCTAAACCTGAATAACAAGAGAGGCTTGGATAAAAAGGTCCAACATGGAAGAACATTTAAAGAGGAATGGGATATGATGAAGCTCGAAATCTTTTATTGAACTCATGAGGGAAGAAAACAAGAACAAAGAACTACTAGCTCGAAACTCCTGAGAATCTTCACATGAATCACCGGATACAATATGAAAGAAAATATAGCTAAAGTATCAATGAAAGGAAAGGCACTGGGATGGGAATTTAAATATTGAAGGAAAGGGGCGGGAGGTGGGGAAAACAAAGAAAACTTGGGACAGATGAGAGAGACTCCGGAGAAGAATATGAGGATAGATCTTGCAAAAATTGGAGAGGATTGAATTATCTTGAAGAGAAGCATGCCGGTTGGAAAGAATTGACATGAAAATTTGATTAAGCAAAAGGATTAGTGCTCCCATAGGAAATATGAGAACATTTCTTAGGAAAGATATGAAATCACCATGTTAGTGCACTAAGACAGGGGTACCCAGTACACCTGACTTGTGCATAGGCGACTACAGCAAAAACCCTTCACACAATGAGCCAAGCCGATAATGATCTAGACAAACAACAATGAGCTCTACGCGGCAGACCAGGACGCTTGCCGGGGACCAGGACTGCTGCGCGCCAAGCACTCCCCCAGCGCTGGTTGGGGACTAGGACGTGCACCCCCTCTTGAAGACCGGCAAGCCATCCCTCGACAGGCGTGTGCCAATCCTTCATTGGTCCACCTCATCGCAAGGCCATTCACTTTTCAATGCGGTGTAAAGCCCCTAGGTGGCTAAGAGGATCTTGCTAAGCACATGGCTACACGCTGGAAGACAAATTACCCCTCATTGACACCCGTCCTTAGACGTGTCGAGGTGTGGCGCAATGGTTAGCTAGAGCGGTGGTATAAGATTGCCGGGGATGCACCCCTGCACACCACCTAGACTAGAAATGATGGTATTTTTCCTCTAATGCCAAAGTTTGGTATGATAAGCTCTGCTAGCTATCTAGTCATCAGTCAATGTCTGTTGTGTCACCGTGGTTGCCCCTTGTGCAATAAAAGTTGTCCCAAGGCAACCTAGTTTAGGATTCGAACTTTTGAGCATTTGTACACGCGTAGTAGCTCCCCCAAAGACAACCCTTTTCAGGCTGGAGCGTAGCGCGTTCTTCGTGTTCCCTTGATCAATCCACCCACAAAGCAGGAGTAGGGTTTTACGCTTCACAACGGCCCGAATCTGGGTAAATCGCCATGTCGTCTCATTGTCTCTGCTCTTTGTGCATGCATCCACGCCAACGCCGAACCACAAAGGGGTCGACGGCCCCATAGGTGATCGTGTGGTTCCAGCCCCAAGATCTTTGGCGCACCAGGTAGGGCTCGTTGCACTGGTGCGAACCCGAGATTGTGATCGGTGTGTCGATGTTCTTCGTCATCTTCTCCAACAATGGCTCCCAAGAAGAAATCCGGTGCTGCCACACATCCCTCCCGTTCGAAGGCTCCCTTCCATGCGGCCGTGGGCGCCATCGACCCGATAGCGGTAGCAAGTGAGGCGGGCATCGTGGGCGATGCGGCTGGCATAGGTGGTGTCCCCGTCGAGTCCCCCAAAGGCAACCCTTGTTGGGCCACAGAGGAACAACCACAACAACGACTTGGCGAGCCAGGCCCTGATGCCGTGGGCAAGGGGAATGGTCGTCCTTCACCTCCCCACCGCTCGGAATGCCACGATTGTCACGGGGGTGCCCGGTCTTGTGCAAGCCGTGACCCTATAGCTGGGCCCACCGCTGGCAGAGTTGTTGGGCATGCACCCTGCGCAGGACAAGATGGAGTGTTGAGCGAGGCCACAAATCCGCAGGCTCGGTCCCCTGCACATCATACGGCCCCGGCGAGCGATGCACGCCGCCGAGAACGCGGCGACACTTCTCTTGGTCCCACCAAGAGCCGAGCGATGTTGCAGTCCACCTCTTTCGCCATGCCAGACACAACCGAGGAAGCCATGGCGTGAGTCCAGATGCTGCCCAACTTTATGCCGACGGCCGATAAGATGGATGAATGAAGAACTACCATTCATTTCTTGATCTCCTCATTGATGCTAACAAGACCCAGTATGTACAGCCATCGTGGCGTACGCGAACGACAGCAATAGCCCGGGCTAACGAGCCCATTGAAGGGGCTACACCAACGGTGCAATCCCCTTCACGACAACAGGCCCAGAGGCAGCCGCATCAAGCTTCACATGCCGACAAGCACGACGTGGCATCCATAGTCTCGTCCAGCCCGCGCAACCACCACGAGAAACGGCGCATACTTGAAGACTGACGGAAAGAAGACACACGTATGACCATCGAGTGACACCGGGAAGCTCACCGTCAATCCGACAAGCGCAATGATCCAAACATGAACAACCCCATGCCCAGTGCTAGCGGGTACCTTCCTTACGATGTCGGCTTCCCTGCCTTCACTAGCGAGTTGCGACGGGTCCGCTGGTTATCGACCAGAGAGCTTTCAAGCGTGAGTTATTAGAAAAATACAATGGGAAGTTGAACCCGGCAAAGTTCCTGGGCACATACACGATAGTTGTCCAAGCCGCGGGAGGAAGAGATGAAAAGGTGCTCGCCAACTATTTCCCTTTGGCACTTAAGCCAAATGTGAGATCGTGGCTGATGCACCTGTTGGCGAATTCCATTTCATCATGGGCTGATCTGTGCAACGAGTTTGTTGGTGCCTTCATAGGTGGTCACCAGGAGCCAGGCCAGCCCAGCGATCTCCAAGTACTCCTACAAAAGGAGGGAGCAACTTTGAGAAAGTACATCCAGAGATTCAACCGAGTACATCGCAACATTCTAGAAATTCATCCCGTAGCTGTCATCGTCGTGTTCCATTCGAACGTGCACAACAGGAGGATGCGAGCCAAGATGAATGTCATGCTCACCAAGATCGTCAATGAGCTCTACACCTTGGCGGACAAATGTGATCAAGCTGAAGAAGGAAGGCAACACCCCAGAGAGGAGGCAAGCATCGAAGTCGACTCTGATGATGATGACGATGCCCCTGACCCAAAGGGGATAAATAGGAAGCACAACAAGAAGAAGAAAGCAAAGGCGGTACTGGTCATTGAGAGCTCTAGAGACCTCAGCGATGGCAAGAAAACAAAAACCGACACCCCCGACAAGGGAGTTGCTCCGTGCATTGATTGCCGAGAGGCTGCTGCCGCTGAGAAGACCGGGAAGTCCGATAGGCCATACTGCAAAATTCACCGCACGAAGTGCCACGATCGCCAAGAATGCCGACAGGTCGAGCAACTTGTTGAGAAATAGAGGAAAAAAATATGAGAAGCGCGATAAAGTGAAAGGTCAAGACGGTGCTGCCAGGAAGGGCCGTGGTGGCAGAGGATGTTGTCGCGGCAAAACCCCATAACAAAAGGAAAAACCCGCCAGAGGCCGTGAGAAGAAGGAAACAGATGACATGAGTGAGGATGAGGATGATGTTGAGGATTCTAGTGACAGGGAGTTCCAGAAAGCAACCGAAGTCATGTGCATTGACGGGGGTGCTTGTTTGCACTCCCCTCACCGCCAACTCAAACAGTGGGCTAGCGAGGTCAATGTCGTGGAGCCAACTATAGAATCCAGGAAGCCGCTCAAATGATCCCGCATGCCTATCATCTTTGATGAAGAGGATCGTCCTGACCGTACCACTACGGTCGGATGTTTGTCGTTGTTTGTTTCCCTGATAATCCGCAACCTTAAGGTGTCTAAGATGTTAGTTGACGGCGGGGCTGGATTAAACTTGATCTCCCCTAAGTTGGCTGAGAAACTGCAGATCCATGATGTAGAGCTCGAAACTATGGGCACCTTTCAAGGAATCAACCCCGGTAGGAGCCGACGCAAGGGAAAGCTCACCCTACCCGTAACATTCGGCGAGGAACTAAATTTCCGGATAGAGAGGATAGTATTCGCCCTGGCTGAGATCCCTCTACCTTACAACAAAATCCTTGGTCACTGTCATGGTTTTGTCATGGCAAATGTCCGAAGACTTAGGTTCAGGGCTATCACTAAGGCGGTGGACTCAAAGGGGTTGATCGGGACGAAAGACACGCATTTACCTAGGTTCAGCCTCTCAAGATGAGGTAAAAGCCTACGTCCTGCTTTCTGTATATTGATTGGAGTATCAATTACAAGAAAGCGTAACCGCTTGACCTGGATCTCAATCGATTGGTTTCTGTCTAAGCCGCCCCCGGGTCTCGCCTTTATATAGGAGGTCAAGACCTCGGGTTACACAAGTCCCACGCCGACTCTTGCAACGTGTCTGACTCCGTCTCTAAGCCGTCTTGCCTTCCTTGGCAAGCCGTCTCCGGGAGGCTCTCCCGCCCGGGTCTTGTGCCTTCTTCCTATCTCTGGGCCTTCGCTTCAGCCCATCCGATGAACCGTCATGCAGCCCAATCTTCCTCTTCCCGCCTATATGCTAACGAGCCGCTAGGTATGACCCAGTCCCTCCTGGGTGGGTCTTACCAAGGGGTTATATCCCCAACATTAGGCCCCAGATTGATTTGAGCTTACTTATGTCAATCTTCACTTCCACTCATCGGCGAGACTCACACTCTTGCCACCTGAAAGGAAAAACACATAACCCGCTGTGACATCATCTCCATAGACGTCAAAAAGATTCCATGACGTCTGTCGCAGATCCTCCCGTTAATTGGTTGGCCCAAGAATCGAGGCGTCCGCCTCGGCAGTTATCATTGCACGCCTTGATTCCCATGTGCCTCGTTCACCCCTCGTCCCTTTAAATAACAACCATGAGGGGTCCTTTCACTTTCTCCGCTGCCACCACTACGCCACAGCCTCTTCTTCCTCCTCCCGACGCCTGTGCTCCTAAGCTCCGTCACGTCGGTGGGGCTCCATCGTCGTCAACGACCTTGGCCACTGCATAGCCCTAAACGGTCTAGATTCTTTGCCGCGTATTCAAGGTACCCCTTCATCCTCCATCAGATCTATAGCCTCTTACCCAATCTGTCAAGTTCTTCGAACTTCATTAGCACACCAGTTCATCCTCGTAATGCCAACCGAAGAAACAGCCCTTCTTAGATCGTATGCCGCTGCTCATGCACCACGGTCACTCGTAGAAGACCAAACGAAGTTCGCTCTAGGTTTACTTTCTGCTCTTTTTTCTGCGCCGAACTGCTTGTTCTTCATCAACACCTTTTTAGGGTTGAATTATATCCGATTTTTCCTCACCTGTAGATCCTGCAACGTTTAGTATAATATGCAAAACTTGTTTGTACGTCCTTAGTAATATTTTCGTCATTTTATTGTTCACTTAACCCGCCATTAGACCTCCGAATCTTCCGATAGTTTGCGCTGGCGACTTAACGTCATAGCACTTAACTTCATTAGTCGTCTTAGTTGGCTAGTCACTTTCTAACCCGCCAAGTCTTGCCTGTTTCACAGCTTTGAGCCGCCATCATGTCTTGAGCGGTTTCATCTTGCGATTGGGTCGGCTCTGGGGTTACCGAACTGTTCTTATTGGATTATGTAGAGGCAGGCACGTTGCCGGCTCAAGACGTTATTCATTGGCGGGTTCCGGGGCCAGAGAAAAAACCCATCCCGCAAGAAGGGGAAGTTGTCGTCTTCACCGATCACATCACTCGTGGCTTCTGCCCACCCGGATCAAGGTTCTTCCGAGATGTTCTCCACTTCTTCAACCTGCATCCTCAAGACAATCTATGCAACTTTCAAGTCCTTTGCAAGGTTTACTTGCAATAAGAGTCATCGGTTGATCTCTTCCGCGACTTTTTCTATGTCAACCGCCAAACGGAAGTGGCTGGCGGCCCAAGCTTGGAGATCGGCGGAGTCTCCATTCAAAGAAGAAGAGACTTGGTTTATCCGGCTGTCAAAATGCCAAGCCACCCCAAAGACTAGAATAGGACTTGGTTTTATTGCAGAGACACATCTCCAGAAGGTGAAAAAAACCCTGCCGGGTTACTGTCCCACCCGGCTCTGCACTTCAACTAAGCTTCCGGACCGGATGTCCGCCACGGCCCGAGCGAAGTATGCTCCTGTGTTTGCCAAAATTAAGGCTTATTTGGCAAACGGGTTGACGGGAATCGACTTGACCACTGCTGGATCTCATGGAAAGTCTTGCCTCTAAGCCGGCGAGACCGGCTTATGTGTGAATACATTGGCGAGGCCGACGATCCTCTCTACTTCAACTGCACATCTCTAACATAGGAGAATGTCACCTCTGTTGTCAAAGGACTTACCCGCGAATCCCAAGAGGCCTGCCGTATTGTTGGGTTGAAACCTTTCTACGCCGCAAACCTAGCTCTAGACATAAGGGCGGCTCTGAAATTCCTTCTCTTTTTCTTGACTTGTATATATACATAGCAATCTCACCCCCTTTCGGCGGCTTTTCCTACAGGCCAATTCCAACTTCTGGAAGAAGAACTACACTCTTCCCGTCAAGAAGAAGTCTCAGGCGGGTAACATCCGCGGCCACAAGCTGAAAACCTTGGCTCAAAATTTGCTTGAACTTGACGACTCAGAGGTAGAACTTTACTCCCTTGGCCGTGTTTTCATGCAACTTATTGACAATGACTGTACACAAGAGGAAACGGAGATGAGTCACGCCAACGCCCCTACGGTAACTTATCTTTCTTCTAACTCAAAAAACTTTCCGCAAGCAAAGATACGGCAGGTCATCCGAAAAGTTCCTTTTTCGCATCCTCTCGCTTCCTTAGATCTTGACTTTTCCTTGAAAAAACAACAACACGAAACTCGGTGCCAAACCTGGAGCTTATGGTCGTCTTACCAAATTCTCCAGTACCATGGAAACGTCCTGCTAAGGTACTCACCAGGAACCCAATGTCCATCTTATATTTTCGCAATGCTGTCTTATCACTGTCTTATTAATTTAACTTTGTAGGAATCATCTCCTTCTTCGGGCGACTCAACAACTTCCAAACTCCCTCCTATGAGGGTCAACCCGAAGTATGTCTTTTCTTCTGCTACGTACATATTTCTTGTATTGCATTTATACTCTATATTGATTCTCTGCCCTTTTAGGGCACAAGCCAAAAACAGGAAAACGAGCGGGTCTAGTGCTGCTCCAATTGTTCAACAACCGGCTCCTGCTGAGCCAACCCCTTCTCCAGCTAAAACTTCTGAAGCCAATAAGGAAATGCTTAAGCAATCTCCTCCGCGCTTAGAGTTGGCGGGTCATAACACGACGACTTCTGACAGTCCACTGACCAGCTCTAAACCACCCAGTCCTATCGCCGAAGACTCGTCGCCCCCCCGATGTTACTATCACTAGGGCGGGTTATCAATCTCCCACACATCATACTCTTGCAAGACATACCGGCAAAGTTGAATGCTCTCCTGAGAAGCTTTCCTTTGAATTCCCTGTCCTGGAGACGATGACTGCAGACGATTTACATGCCGGCTATCTGAACCGCCTGTCTGCTTGTCGTAATATGGAGATCAGGCTTGTTGGTTTGATGAAAAAGAAATATGAGGTACCTTTCATCCTTTTCCCTCTTATACCTGTATATAGCCCCCAAGAGCCGGGCTAGTATTGCAAAGAATAGATTGGGTCTTTCGAATCTTTAACTATACCACATAAGACTTACCCTGTGACCTCAAGTATCTGGTTATATTGTCTGCAGGCCGGTACTTTATACTGTTATAGATCCAACTGTAGCCCCCAAGTCTGGAAAATTATGATAATGATGAGCCGGACCTTTCACTTTTAGGCATAGAATGAAAACACAGACATTAGCCCCCAAGTGCCAAGTATATTGCTTGCAATCTTCTTGGGACTTGTATCCATCTATAACTTCACTTCGGCGACTTAACCTTATAACCCTTCGCTTGTGTAATACAGGAGGCGCTAGCCACAACCGAGTCTGAAGGTGCCAGCTTAAGAGAAAACTTGACTATGCAACAAAGTGCCCGAGCCACCATAGAAGAGAAGCTAAGGGCGGCTGCTGAACAATGGGAGAAACTTCAAACTAAATTTGCTTCTTATAAGAAGATGGCTGAGTCTGAGCACACTGTTTTGTCCAAATGGGTTGCCCATGCTGAAGAGCAGTCAAAACTTGCGTCAGCCGAGTTGAAGACTCTCAAGGGTCACATCTCCAAAATTACTACCGCTATCTTTGGTAAGCACATATTTTCTTAAAGAATTTCCTTATGACGAAAATATCAGCCGGAACGGCTTATAACCCTGACCTATTCCTTGTAGGAGAAAGAAGCCACCAGCTATCCTCTGACAGTCTGATGAAGTTGAAAGCCATCTACACTCTGACCGAGCAACTCTACACTGGAGCTCTCTGCACTATCAAGGCCATCATGACGGCCAAGTACGTCCCTAAGCTTATGAAGGGCGTCCTAGAAACCTCATCCACCTTGCCCAAGCAAGTAGATGAAATGAGGCGATCAGCCGCCAGGAGAGGGGCTATAGCAACGCTGAGCCAGGCCCTGGCCTTTGCCTCGGAGTTAACCGTGGAGGAGATGATGAACGGCTTTCCTTCCAAGAAGGATGACGGCTCGGACTTTACCGAAGCTGATTATGCCAGATGCGTCAAGTCCTCCAGGCGGCTTGCCTCCATATTGGTTGATGAGACGGGCCTGACTCCTTATCAGGCGGCTTATGACGAGACAACCAATGGCGGCGCTGCCCGACCTATGAAGTCAAAGATCTAATTCCTGCATGTCGTAAGCCGCTCTTCGCCCCTGATGTTGATCCGTCTCCGCTTTTCGCCGGTGCATAATTCGAGGCCTTACTTAACTACAACTCGGATGTGGATCATCTTCAGATCGAGGAGCCCGAAGACCCAGCGCAGAACGATCTGCCGGCGAGTTAAACTCTTTGCCTCCCACTCAATGTAATCCGGCTAGCTGAGTGACCGAGATGAACAAGTATGAAACTTTTAATATATCTTCGTCTTTTCAGCTCTGAGAGAGCCTTGTAATATACCTTACAACCTTCTTATGTCTCAATGGTGACTCACCGTTAAAGCCTGCAAAAAACATAAGGAAATATTCTGCAATGTTTGCCTTGGTGGCTTTTGGAAAAATATGACCCGGAGATCTTGATATAGCCTTGCTTCCTTTTTCTCAACGTTGCTCTGGCCCAACTTTACAATATGAATGCAATGTGTGATGCCATATGCAATGTATGATGTAGTATGTATGATGCAATATGCGATGCAATGCATCATAGTCTTGCTTTCCCCTTGTTTTTAGTTATTTTTCGAAAACTCATATTCTGGCCCTTTTTAGGGGAGACTGTTGCTCCAAACCACCTAATAGTGTAGGGTCTGTGACGAGAGTGACCGCCAATCTTGGACGGCTCAGGGTCTCTAAGCGAGATTAACTGTTAAGGGCGCAACAGACCACAATTTGCAACGGAGTGAGTGCCCCAGCTCATAATCTACTTCTCATGTGACATAAATCCATCGTTTGAACCTTAAGGGTGTCAAGCTTAAGAGTTTGGCATGCCACTTGATGGAGAGTACGTAGCAGATGAGAGAGTTTCCCTCGCCGCTGTATGAGGCCCTCGCAGGGGGTGAGTTGATAGCTCGCTACACCCCTGGACGAGCGGCGGCTACATATAGGTAGGTATAACCCAGTCTTACAACGGCTGAAAAGCCAACCAAGAGTGGGGGTGACCTTCACCCACTCCTGAACTTGCCCTGGGTCCACGACCCGTCTTGCATCATGGCACCTATGTTTGAACGGATCACATCATGGCGGCTCATCCTCTTTGGCATCCATGGCACCCATGTTTGAACGGCTTGCATCATGGCGGCTCGCCCTCTTGAGCGACTTGAGATCTTTCACCCGTAAGGTAGGGCACTCATGTTTGAACAACTCACAACATGGCGGCTCATCCTCTTGAGTGATTTTGAATCTTGCATCAATGAGGCTGTTCACCCATATTTGAATAGCTCGCAATGTGGCGGCTCATCCTCTTGAGTGACCCTCAATCTTTCTTCAGAAACGATGCACCCATGTTTGAACAGCTTGCAACGTGGCAGCTCATCGTCTTGAGCGACCTTAAGTCTTTTGCCATCTTGTGCGCCGCCATCTCACGGGCCGCTGATTTGTAAGCCACCATCCCAAAGACCGCCAATCTTGAAAATCATCATGCGATGGCGCTACTTGTGGCTGAAGAGCCGATCAAAAAGAGTGAGCAAGCTAAACCCGCAGGTTGGAAGCCCCCAAGTGACCATGTAGAAGGTGTTCCTCTTTGTGCAAATCTGTAATGCAAAGAGGAAAAACGGCAGAGGCCCCGTCTTGCAGGGATGCCAACTTTATTATATGAGATGTATAAATACAATGAAGTATGTATGTACAAAGATAGGAGTTGATGACTCAAGTATAGTAAGGCCGTAGATGAGCAATATTCCACGGCCAGTGAGTTTCTTGTCCGGAGGTACGTGATTCATCTTGTACGTCGATGAGATAATAAGACCCATTGTTCAGATTTCTGCTAACCATGAAAGGTCCTTCCCATGGGAGTGAAAACTTGTGCGCATCTGTCTGATCTTGAGTCAAACTTAACACCAGGTCGCCTTGTTGGAACATTTGGGTCTTGACTCTGCGGCTATGGTAGTGATGCAGGTCCTGCTGGTAAATCGCCAATCGAGCTGCCGCAAGATCACGCGCTTCATCAAGAGCATACAATGCATCATGTCTTGCCATTTCATTGTCAACTTCCACATAAGCTACCACCCATGGCGAGTCATGATGTATGTCACTTGGTAACACGGCCTCCGCACTGTAAACCATGAAAAAGGGGGTAAAACCCGTCGACCTGTTAGGCGTAGTGTTGATGCTCCAAAGGACGGATGGCAACTCCTCAACCTAACAACCCGGTGTCCTCTGTAAAGGGACCAGGAGCCGAGGCTTGATACCTCTTCAGACCCCTTGATTGGCCTGCTCTGCCTGCCCATTGTACTACAGATGGGCAACAGCCGAAACATCAAGCCGGATATGCTCGCTTTCACAAAACGCCTCCATGGCCCCCTTGGATAAGTTTGTGTCGTTATCTGTGATAATGCTATGAGGGTATCCAAATTGATAGATCAAATTTCTGACAAATTGAACCGCCGTGGCCGCGTCGCACTTACTGACCAGCTCAGCTTCTACCCATTTTGTGAATTTATCCACTGCTACCAAGGGGTGGGTCTTCTTATCTTTAGACCATTTGAAAGGTCCAACCATGTCAAGCCCCCAGACCGCAAACGGCCAAGTATTTGGGATCAACTCGTAACTCTTGCGCCGGCACATGAGCACGTCTTCTGAATTTCTGACACCCGTCACACTTATCGACTGTATCCCCCGCGTCCTTATGAGCCGTCAACCAGAAGAAGCCATGCCTGAAAGCCTCATCCACCAAAGACTTGGACTTAGCATGATGCCCGCAATTGCCAGCATGTATTTCATATAAGATTTCCTTGCCTTCCTCTCGAGAAACATAACGTTGGAAGACGCCGGTGGGGCTGCACTTGTGCAACTCTCCCTTAATGATGGTCATGGATTTAGAATGCCTCACGACCCTTCGCGCCTGAGTCTCATCTTCAGGCAACTCGCCCCAGGCCAAATAGGCCAGGTACGGCAATGTCTAGTCCGAGATAGCATGTAAATCCGCCACTAGCTGCCCTTCCGGGTCAGGTATAGCCAGATCCTCCTCTGAAGGTAGCTTAACAGATGGGTGATAAAGTACATCCCAAAAGGTGTTAGGTGGCACCGGCTTACACTGAGAGCCCAGTCTTGACAATGCATTCGCCGCTTTGTTCTTATGATGGTCGATATGATCCACCTGATAACCTTTGAAGTATCCAGCAACGATATCTACCTCTTGCCGATAAGCCGCCATCTGTGGGTCCCTGGAATCCCACGTACCTGAACATGTTGTGCCACCAGATCTAAGTCGCCAAGGGACCTAACCCAGCTTAAGTTCATTTCCTTAGCCACACGAAGTCCATGAAGTAGAGCTTCATACTCAGCTACATTGTTCGTACAAGGAAACATCAGCCTTAACACATAACAAAACTTATCACCTTTGGGGGAAGTTAAGACAACTCTGGCTCCCAATCCCTCCAACTGTCTAGATCCGTCGAAGTGAATCGTCCAATACATGTTGTGTGGTTTTCCCTCGGCAACTGAGACTCCATCCAATCATTTATGAAATCCACAACGCTTGAGACTTCACGTCTGTGCGAGGGACATATTTCAAATCGAGAGGTCCAACCTCCAACGCCCACTTAGCAATTCTAGCAGTGGCCTCCCGATTCTGAATTATATCTCCCAACAGAGCAGAGCAAACCACCATGACCTGGGGCCCAAGGAAACAATGCTTTAACTTGTGATTTGCAATGAACACCCCGTATATCAGCTTCTGCCAGTGTGGATATCGTTTCTTCGATTTGATAATCACTTCACTGACATAATAAACCGGCCTCTCGACTGGACACTCTTTCCCTACCTCTTTGCGCTCCACCACAATTGCAGCACTAACCACCCTATTGTTAGCCGCCATATACAGGAGCAAGGGTTCTTTCTCAACCAGAGCAGCTAAGATCGGCAGCTCAACCAATGGCTTATTGAGCGCTTCGAGAGCTTCATCTGGTGCCTTACTCCACACAAAGTCATCCGTCTTCCTCATCATCTGGTACAGAGGAATGGCCTTCTCCCCAGGCGACTGATGAAGTGGCTTAAAGAGGCAATACGACCCGCCAGGCGCTGTACATCGTTGATGTTCGCTGGCTTAGCTAATGATGTGATGGCCTTTATTTTGTCCGGGTTGGCTTCGATACCTTGTTCTGAAACCAAAAAATCGAGAAGTTTACCTGCATGAACTCCAAAAACACATTTAGCCGGGTTAAGCATCATTTTATAGACCCGTAAGTTGCAAAAATTTTCCTTCAGGTCATCCAGCAATGTCTCCTTCTTTCTTGACTTAACCACGATATCGTCCACATAAGCATGAACATTGCGCCCAATCTGACCGTGAAGGCATTCTGCACACAGCGTTGGTAAGTCGCCTTCACACTTTTGAGCCCAAACGGCATAGACACATAACAGAAAGGCCCAAAAGGTGTTATAAACGAGGTTTTCTCTTGATCCTCAACTTCCATCTTGATCTGATGATAGCGTGAATAGGCGTCCAGGAAACATAAGCTCTCACAACCTGTCGTCGCATCACTAATCTGGTCGATGCGAGGGAGAGCAAACGGGTCAACTGGACAAGCTTTGTTAAGATCCGTGTAATCTATACACATCGCCATGTGTCATTCTTCTTAAGCACCAGCACATGATTGGCTAACCACTCTGGGTGAAATACTTCCACGATGAACCCAACTGCCAAGACCCGGGCTACCTCTTCTCCAATCGCTTTACGCCGCTCTTCATTGAAACGGCGGAGGAACTGTTTAACCGGTTTAAACTTAGGATCCACATTGAGGTGGTGCTCAGTGAATCCTCTCGGTACACACGGCATGTCAGACGGCTTCCATGCAAAGATGTCCCGATTCTCACAGATGAATTCGATGAGCGTGATTTCCTATGCGGGGTCCATGTTAGCCCCGATAGTGAATTGCTTGGATGAGTCGCCCGGAGTGAAATCCACCAGTTTTGTGTCATCTACCGCAAACTTCAAGGGCGGCTTAGATGCCGTGCTGGGTTTCTTCAATGGAGTCATATCTACTAGGTCAACATTATCCTTGTAGAACTTAAGCTCCGCCTCTGCACAACTTGATTCCGCATAAGCCGCGTCTCCTTCTTTGCATTCAACGGCAACCTTCTGATTGCCATGAACCGTGATGGTTCCATTGAGAGCCGGCATTTTGAGTTGTAGATAGACATAACAAGGCCTTGCCATAAACCTTGCGAAAGCCGGCCGGCCAAACAGAGCATGATATGGGCTCTTAATTTTTACCACCTTGAACCACAAGGTCTCCACCCTGTAGTTGTACTCATCTCCGAATGCTACTTCCAAAGCAATCTTCCCCACTGGATAAGCCAACTTGCCTGGCACTACTCCGTGAAAAACGGTCGATGACGGCTTAAGATCCTTGTCTGTTAACTCCATTCGGTGGAAGGTGTCGTAGTACAGGATATTGATACTCCTACCACCATCCATGAGCACCTTCGTGAACTTGTATCCTCCAACCTGAGGAGCGACCACCAGAGCTAAATGACCCGAATTGTCGACCCATGGCGGGTGATCCTCCCGACTCCACGTAATCGGGTATTCTGACCATTTTAAATACCGCGGAAGAGCCGGCGCGGCCGCATTAACAGCCCTCCTACGCAACTTCTGGTCCCACTTATCCAGGCTCGTAGTGAAGACATGATACTGCCCCCCCCCGCTAAGCTATTTCGGGTTGCTATGATATCCTGAGTGGTTGTTCTATTGCTGACCACCATTGCCCTGCTGTTGATGATTCCCATGGTTTCCTCGGATCTGGTTGTTTTCATTCTGATAACCTGAATCTGACCTGCCGGCACCGGCGCCAGCTCCTGAGCCGCCCGTACCTGAGCCACTTGACGGACAATACCCATTGTTATGACTTTGACGAAGGCTTTGTTCCCGAAACTAGCGCATAATGCTGCACTCCTTCCAAGTGTGGGAAGCCGCCTTATCCGTCCGGTTGTGCACCGGACAAGGTCTGTTCAACGCCTCTTCCAGATTGTAAGGCACACGTGCCCTATTTCTGTTGAACGGCGGCCTAAAATTTCCGTTTCCCCTAGGACGACTGTTCCACGCATTGGTGTTTGCTATGAACTCTGACCCATTGTCTGGGTTCTTCCATCTGCCTTGGCAGCTGTTCCCAGCACCTCCCTGCCAGCTCTTGTCATCACCACCTTTCTTACCCTGAGCCGACTTCTCATCATCAGAGTCTGGATCTTTGGTAGTGTCTGAATCCGCATATTTGGTGAGAGCCGTCATGAGCTCGCCCATATCCTGACAAGAACGCTTCAACCGCCCGAGCTTCTGTTTCAGGGCACGAAGTGACAATTCCTTTCTAAAATCAGAACTGCATGGGATGCTGAAATATTCTCAGATGAGTGGATCACCGTCGAGACCTGCCGTACCCAATGATGGGCCAACTCACCTTCCCGCTGCACACAAAGATCTAGATCCACAATCGTCATGGGCTGCTTGCAGGTTCCTTTGAAATTCTTGATAAAGCGTGCTCTTAACTCGTCCCAAGACATATTGGTATTGGGCGGCAGCCCCTTCAACGAAGTGCGGGCCAGCCGCTCTAACATCATGACAAAGTATCTCGCACAAACTGCCTCATCAACGTCCAGCATCTCCATAGCAAGTTCATAGCTTTCGACCCAAGCCTCTGGAGGTAGATCCGCTATGTAATTGGGCACCTTCCGTGGCCCCTTAAAGTCCTTAGGCAAACGTGCACTCCTCAGATCCGTTGTGAGACACTACAAACCAAACCCCTTGGAAGAAACATTACGGGTGTTGTCGGTGCCGGCTCAGGTCCTCCGAGTAATCCAACACCGGTGTTGATCCTCTCTGATCTTGACTCACAGGCCCCTGAATATCCATCTCAGGCATGTTGTTATGGAGCGGGTTATGCCTCTGCTCAATGTTGTAGACCACTGGCGACTCAATGCACCGACTGTAGCTACGGCTATGAGCCGGCGTGGAGTGCACCCGGCTCCGGCTGTGAGTGTATCTCTCTTGTTGTGCCACTGTTGTCTGCAATAGGTCGATCGCATTCCTCACCTCTTCAGCAAATGGCGTTCCTTCGGCCAAGGGGAGGGCATCAAGCCTGGCAGCCGCCACGATCATATTCTCCACCGGATTAGAATAATGGCCAGGCGGCATCACAACGTGCCACGATGAAGGTCTGTTCCTCCGCGGCGGGTCTAACTACCACGTCGCTTCTGTCACCCTGGCCGCCATTGGCGGCGTATTCGCCCCGGCCCCAGGAGTGTTAAAAAGATTCCGAGGCTAGATAGGTAGTCCGACTTGAGTCCTTCTACGCCGAACCGCCTCCGATGCCCACTGAACCAGATCAAAATGGAGAGCCTCCGCCCTCAAACGTTCCGACTCAGCATTCATCTCCTCTTGCATTGCCTTGATATCCTCCTGGGCTTGAGCCATCTATCCCTTGATCCGGTTAACCTCGACGTTACGCTTCGCCAAGTTCTCAGTGGTCACCTCTCTGGCCATCAGAATTGCTAGCTCCTCCATGAGCTCCAGTAGAACTTGAGCTGACGTCTTAGGAGGCACCACGTCGGGCAGGGCCACTCCAGCAGCCACCCCAGAGTTCATTCCGTTGGAAGCCGGCGTTGGGCCTGCCATGAACACGACGGCTTGACTCGGCGGGTCATAGGGCTACGGAAAACTATCACCATCGGCATAGCCCCCTAGCCCGCCATCACGAAGTCGATAGATTGATTCTCCATCTTTGCTGGAAGACCCTTCATCCAAAAAAGCCAAAGTCTCATCAGATGAGTCCCCCCTGTCCTGTGTAAAGTCGACAAAAATACTCCTTCACCCGGTTTCAACACGGGATGGTGTCGCACGCCGGGCCGGCTCGACGAGGTTGGTGCAGACGTCCGGCCCAGGTGTAGATCTGTCCAGCTTGCTGATGAACACATGCATCTTACCGATGGGAACCCGATACCTGTACTCGATTGAGTCGGCCTACGGTCCCCATCCGGCATCGCTAATGTAGAGATTGCCGCGGTGACTCTTTATCATCAAGATGATGGTGTATCCTTCAATCCCTAGGAGAGAGCCCTTTGAGAACTCAACACCACCGCACGACACACCTACTTGGCATGCCAACTGTCGTGGTTTTGTCACAGCAGATGTCCGAAGACTTAGGTTCAGGGCCATCGCTAAGGCGGCGGACTGAAAGGGGTTGATCGGGATGAAAGACACGGGTTTACCTAGGTTCGGGCCCTCGAGATGAGGTAAAATCCTACGTCTTGCTTTCTGTATATTGATTGGAGTATCGATTACAAGGAAGTGTATTCGCTGGACCTAGCTGTCGATCGATTGGTTTCTGTCTAAGTCGTCCCTAGGTCTCGCCTTTATATAGGAGGTCAAGACCCCGGGTTACACAAGTCCCACGCCGAGTCTTGCAACATGTCTGACTCCATCTCCAAGCCGTCTTGCCTTCCTTGGCAAGCTGTCTCCGAGCGGCTCTCCCGCCCGGGTCTTGTGCCTTCTTCCTGTCTCTGGGCCTTCGCTTCAGCTCCATCCGATGAACTGTCATGCAACCCAATCTTCCTCTTACTGCCTATATGCTAACGAGCCGCCAGGTATGACCCGGCCCCTCCTGGGCGGGTCTTACCACGGGGTTATATCCCCAACAGTCACCCAACCTTGACAAAATTCATGGCAGCATCCCACCATGCTTACAATACTTTGAAGATGCTAGGGCCCATTGGGATCATTGCCATCCCCTCCAACAAGAAGAATGCAGTTATCTGCGAGGAAAAGATGTACCGCGACACGGTAGCAGCTCAGACCACAGACGTCCCAGCTCCCGGCAAGGAGTCGAAGAGATCAAAGAAGGCTAGCAGGAGCACTTGCAAGAACTTCGTGAAGCGCACCTCTCCGGAGTGCCCTGCACCCCATGATGACCTACCGGGGAGTTCCACAAGCAAGAAGACCAAAGTCACCTACCCTGAGACGAAGAAAGTCCCGATAAGGGAGGAGGGCACTGGTGGTACCTTCACCATCAGTGCTACCCTTACTGACAAATAGTAAAGCATGCTCATTGCCTTCCTGCAGGCGAATGTCGACGTGTTTTCCCGACAACGATCTAACAGCCCTGGTGTTCCCAGGGAGGTAATTGAACACCACCTTGATATCTTCCCTCATGCCCAACCCATAAAACAAAAGGTTAGGAAGCAAGCCTTGGAGCGGCAACATTTCATTTCCGAGGAAATCAAGAAACTTGAAGCATCTGGTTTGGTCAAAGGAGTACTGCATCCGACTTGGCTAGCAAACCCGGTAGTGTTACGCTAGGCGAATGGGAAATGTAGGCTTTGCATAGACTTCACTGGCTTGAACAAGGCTTGCTCGAAGGAACCTTTTCACTTGCCGCGCATAGATCCGATTATCGATTCCACCTCCGATGCTATTTGCTCTGCTTTTTGGATGCCATCTCCGGATACCACCAGATATTCATGGCCAAAGAAGATGAGGAGAAGACTGCATTCGTAACTCCTTGCGGCACATACCATTTTGTGCGTATGCCCTTTGGGTTACAGAGTGCTTGCTCAACCTTTGCCAGAGATGTTCAGATTGGTTTTGAACTTCAGCTGCACCGAAATGTGGAAGCTTACATGGATAATATTGTAGTCAAGAACAATCACGAAGCGACTCTCATACATTATTTGGAAGAAACTTTTGCAAACTTGCGCAAAATCAACTTGAAGCTCAACCCCGAGAAGTGTGTATTTGGTGTCCCATCGGGCAAGCTACTTGGGTTCTTTGTGTCTCAACGGGGAATAGAAGCTAATCCGGACAAGATCAAGGCGATCGAATAGATACATGCACCCAAAACCATCAAGGATATCAGGCGTTTAACTGGATGTGTTGCCGTGTAGAGTAGGTTCATCTCCAAGTCCGCTGAGTGTGTTTTGTCGTTCTTCAAGATCTTGAGGAAGGCTAGCAAAATGAAGTGGAATCCGGAAGCAGCAGAAGCACTACAAGACCTGAAGAATTACCTTTCCTCTGCTCCCACCTTGGTCGCTCCTAAACGACAAGAGTTATTGTTCTTGTATTTAGCAGCGACAAATAAGGTGGTTAGTGCAACACTGGTGGCGCAGCGGGTGGCAGATGAAGATTTAGCGCCTGTTGCTAGTGCTACCGGGAACGATACGGAAATATCTGCGGCAGGACTCGATACGGATCAAGGGGGACCTCAGCAAATGCATGCCAGCGAATCTAAGGAGGTGGCAAAGAGGAAGATGGTGCATCGACCAATGTATTTTGTCAGTTCCTTATTACAAGGAGCTAGATCGAGGTACTCTGGAGTACAAAAGCTGATCTTCGGCCTCATCATGGCCTCGAGGAAGTTGCGCCACTACTTCCAAGCCCATGAGACCATGGTTATTGCCCGTTTCCCATTACAACACATATTGAGGAACCCCAAGGCAACTGGCATGATAGTTGAGTGGGTGCTGGAGTTGCCATGTTTCGGATTAAATTATGAGAGCACTTCTACTATTCAAAGTAGAGCCTTGGCAGAGTTTATTGCAGAATCGATGCCACGCACGATGAAGAAGTTCTGGAGACAATCCTCCCCGGCAAAGAAGCACCCAAAGACTGGATCATGTACTTTGATGGTGCTTTCTCACTTCAGGGTGCCAGAGCAGGAGTGCTCCTCGTTGCCCCCACCGGAGAGCACCTCAAGTATGTTGTTGAAATGCACTTTCCCCAGGAGGAAGCTACCAACAATACCACTAAGTATGAGGGACTCCTTGCCGGATTTAGAATCAGAGTAGAGTTGGGGATCAAGAGACTAGTTGTCCGAGGAGACTCTCAGCTTGTGGTGAAACAAGTCAACAAGGATTACCAGAGCCTGCTGATGGAAGCATACGTGGAAGAGGTGAGAAAATTGGAGGAGCACTTCGATAGACTACAAACAAAGCATGTGCCCAAAGCGGAAAACTACATTCCAGACCATCTATCGAAGTGCGCTGCATAGAAGCTTCCTGAGGAACCAGGAACTTTTGTTCTCCACCTCACCCAACCATCAGTATCCCCGTCAACAATGTCCAGAAAGAGAAGGAAGCCAAACTTCGGCAAGCATTTCCCGGCAGAGCTCCTCGAAGCCACTGGTAGAAATGCTACTGGAGAATGTCCCGCCACGCTTAATGAGAAGCTCCCACCCGTAGGACCCCAGGTCCTCGCGGTTGCGGCAAGTGCTCCCGCAGACAAGGAGACGCCTCTGGTCCTTGTTGTCGAGCCACAAGCTCCAACTTGGGCGCAACATATAGTTCACTTCCTTTAGATAGCAGAACTCCCCGAAGAGCAAGAGGAAACCAAAAAAGTAGCCCGCCGGTCAAGTATGTACTTGTTTGTCGATGACACCTTGTATAGAAGACGACCAAACGGTGTGAAATTGAGTTGCGTCCACTGGGAGGATGGACTAAAGCAATTGGCGCAGATTCATGGAGGAGTATGTGGCTCTCACATAGGATCAAGAGCCCTTGCCGATAAAGTTTTCCTGTAGCATTTCTATTGGGCCACTGCCCTCCAAGATGTCACTAAGCTGGTCACCAAGTTTGAAGCCTGCCAGTTTCATTCCAAGAACATCCATCAACTAGCACAAGCTCTGCAAACAATACCTCTATCCTGGCCATTCTCAGTCTCGGGGCTTGATATGCTGGCCCTTTCCCCCGTGCTGTCGAGGGCTTTGAATTCTTGTTCGTGGTAACTGACAAGTTCACAAAGTTGCCTGAGGTAGAACCAGTGAGGATGGTGACCAGATATTCAGCTATGAAGTTCATGAAGGGACTGATGTGCCGCTTTGGAGTGCCTAACAGGGTGATCACTGACAATAGCACCAAGTTCATGAGCTGCGCCTTCATGCAATATATCCAGAGCCTTGGAAGCAAGGTCTCCTTCGCCTCGGTTACCCATCCAAGAAGCAATGGGCAGGTCGAGAGGACGAATGCAGAAGTGATGCAAGGGCTCAAGACAAGGACTTTTGATAAGCTACGGAAGAGTGGCATGCACTTGATAGGATCTTTGGTCACTCGGAACAACACTAAATCAAGCTACTGTCCAGACGCCCTTCTCCCTACTGTATGAGGCGGATGTTGTGCTCCACACAGAACTCATATACGGGTCACCTCGAGTGCTTGCCTACGATGAAGTAGAGCAATAACAGCTATGGCATGACAATGCCATGCTCCTCGAGGAAAACCGTCTCCATGCTGCTGTGTGTGTTGCATGCTACTAGCAAGCCCTATGTCGCTACCAAAGCTGCAGAGTTCATGGCCGGAGCCTTGAGGAAGGTAACCTTGTCCTTAGGCATGTTCCATCCTCTAATGGCACCAACAAGTTGACCCCGAAGTGGGAAGGCCCTTACCGGGTAGCATGAGTCACCAGACCCGGCGCAATCTGTTTGGAGACCAAAGATGACACCAAGGTTCTTAACTCATACAATATTGAGCATCTTCGTGAGTTCTACCCGTAAGACGCGGCTACCGGGCTCATCCCCCGGCAGCCACTTTCCGTACAAGCATTGCCGATGTTGCATGTAACTATTTGTACAAAGCCAGGCACAAACCTTTTGCAACAATTATAAAGTTAGGCATTGCATCATATCATCATCTCACATGCTCATTACTCATTTTATCATTGCAGTGTTATTGCTTTTAAGATATAAGATTTGCTAGAGGACTTTATGAACCTATAATCTTTGTTACTATTAACTCCCTACATGACGAACCGTCGGGAAGACAGGGAAGAGAAGCGAAGGAACGAGCACAACGTCCCGTCAGGCTCTAAAGAGGGATACAAGTTGGAAAAGATAAGCATAATCACATATCCCAAGTTCAATGCCATCATGGGGAAGGAGCACCTATGGGATCGAGGGGATCTCTTTCGGTTCGGCAGGGGGCGGACGCGGGCAAAGAGTCGGTCTGATGAACAACACGCGGGGAGCTTTTACCCAGGTTCGGGCCGCACAGATGCGTAATACCCTACTCCTACTTGGATGTATTGATCGTGTTCTAGGGTTCTTGCTATAGGAGCGCCATGGACGGCTGCTATAGGAGCGCAATGACCTCTACTTGTCTACTCGCCCCAAAGTGGTGGTATCCAAAGGTCGAAAAGCCCTTTTCTGTAACGCCCTGGGCCTCCTTTTATAGTCAAGGGGATCCCAACTATGGCGTACAGTGTGCACACGAGATGCACAGTGCAACAGCGCTATCGCACCTAACTCTGGTGGAGTAGGACAAGAGCATTTAATGCTCCATCAGGTGACTCAGTCCGTCAGTGGCACGGGACGGAGGCCCATCCCATCGGCGCCGCTCAACCCCCCTCCAGCATCGACGCCGCGACACTCGTCCAGTCAAATCGACACCTAGCATGTGTGCGGGCGGTGCTTGCCGGGGGCTCGCCTTGTCGGGGCTTTGCCTTGTCGGGGAGGGGGCTATACCTCGCCAGGAGGCTCTACGCCCCTCTCGACAAGGGCTTGTCGGCAACCTTAAATCTTTTGTGCTGGTGCTTGATAATCTTCCTCTGGGCCCTGTCATCGAGGTAGCTGCTACGGCCCGTGCACGAGTAAGGGGCACTAGGTAGCCCAAAAACTTTAGTGCACCGATAGTAGCCCCCGGGCCTGGGCCATACACGTCGCGAGGCGTTGTTGGGGTAGGCCCAACCGGTGCATGGGCACGCGTGGTAGGACCTTCTAGCTGCAGCCATTGCGCCCGGCGCACTTCCCCACGACGCCCATCGAATGCGGGTGGTGGGATACTTGCGCGGCACGGTCGCGGCGGTGGCGCGCCCATGGGATGTTTTCGTATTGTCTCATACGTGGTAAAGTGGGGCCGCCCCGCACCTTCTCCATAAAGAGGAGATAGCGGAGCTGATGCCCATTTACCTCTTCCCAATCTGAGAAGTGCATTTGCCGTCTTCCTCGAGCCCAAAGCGGAACTGCTCGCACTTCCGAGCGCCTCCGTGCCCCCTCCCTCTTTGGTCTACGCCCTGCCATTCCCATGCCGCCCAAAGCCAGCAAGGGCAAAGAGACGGGGGCTACCTCGGAGTGCAAGGCGGCGAAGATGCGGAAGGAGAACCTCGTCTTCCCGTCGGGGCTCGGCATGGACGTCTTGAAGGAGCGGTACCGGTGGATGTGTGCGACGGCGACGATGGGGCATCTTGCCACTTGCATAAGCCCCGGTCCTTCTGGAGGAGGTCCAGGCAAATATCCCTTCTTTGCTTAATATTTTTACTGCAGACTCTTCCCCCCTACTCAGACTTCTTCACCGACCTCATGCTCACCTATGGACTTCACCTCCTGGACTTTGCACAAAACACCGTGACCTGCATGGCGGTTTTCGTGCATCTCTATGAGAACTTCGTCGGCGTAGCCCCTAGTACCGCCCTCTTCCACGACTACTTTACCCCTCGCATCTCTGTGAGAACTTCGTCGGCGTAGCCCCTAGTACTGCCCAAGAGGAGGAAACAACCAAGAAGTCACCTTCTCGGGCCGGCGAGGAGGCCGGCAGGGGGGGCAACCGCCAAGGGCCAGTCGTCCGCGCCGGAGGCCCTTTCATCGAGCAGGTACTTCAAGGTTGGCGACAATCAGTTCGTCAGCATCCCCGACGCGGCAGGTGCCGGGACACCACCTGGGGAGGGAGCCCTTGTAGAGGAGGTCGTCGTTGCCGCCGGGCTTGACGTTGTTGAAGAGCCAAGCACCGATAGCAAATCCCACGAGGGGCTGCTCTTGCAGTCCATGGACGACAGCTTTCGGAAGCTCCAGGCGCTTCACCGTGTCCGGAAGGTGAACTCAACTTCAGGGCCGCTTTTATCGAAGCTGCCGAGTCCAGCTTCCAGGATCGCGTCGCAGAGACCCAGGCTTGGTACCCCTAGGCCCTCAAGGACCTGCAAACTGGGCAGTCGCAACTGAGCGAAGGCTGGAGCCAACTCCACCTACTGCAGTCCGACGTCGAACAGGTCCAGGAGGACGCTCGTTTGACGACGCACCGCATCTCGCTGGACGCCCAAGAGGAATACCTCGTCGCATGCGAGAGGGAACTTGCGGACAAACTCCACGGCAAGGACGTGCAACTCAAGGATCTTGTCGCGTGGCGGGTCCAGTCGTTGGAACTGGCGCACAAGGAAGCGTGCAAGGCCCTGCCGGCAGACCACGCTAGCAAGATGAAGGAGGCCGTCGACACGGCCGAGGCTGTGGAGGCCGCCAAAAGCTTGCTAGAGGAGAGGACGAAGGGGTTGGAGGCGGCCCTCGAAGACCAAGGCGCGAAGGTCTCGTTGCTCGAGGCCGAGGGTGACAAGGCCGTTCTAGCCTTATGGAGGCGCAAGTCGCTACTTCTGACAAGGCCAAGCAGCTCTCCATGGCCAACGAGTCCATCACCGACCTGGGCTTGAAGATGGCCACGCGGACGGGGGATCTCGAGGCCGCCAAGACCCGGGAGAGAGGTCTGGTCAAGGAGCTCCACGACGAGAAGCAACTTGTCTAGAGTTTCGCTGTCTCCCATAATGATTTCGTGCTCTGGACCGAGAAGCTCGTTGACGTCACGGAGAAGCTTGTCGAGCAGCTATCCGTCATGGGTTTTAGGGGTCCCTCATACTCTCTTGACAATAGGATCTCTACGAGTGCCAAGGTGACCATGTTTTTTGATGGCTTACTCGGGGCCCTCGAGCAACTCCACTCCGACCGGGCGGCTCACATGGCCGATGAGTCGCGTATACTCTACCAAGCTGTCCTTCGCAAGGTGCTTGTCAAAGTGGTGCATAAGAATCCTGGACTTGGCCTCGACAACATCCTCGACCGCCTGCCGAAGGGTACGAACGTCCGGGCGCATCGAGGAACTCATCGCACCCATCGTCGAACGAGTGAGCCAGGTTAAGCGGGTCGAGGCCGACTATGGGGATTAGTCTTCCCACTCCTTTTTACTAAACATACCAAGAACAATTTACTTTGTGTAAGAGTCTCGGTGGGGCCGATGTAACACTTATATGCTTATGTCCTGGGCGATTGTTATGCTATCTCCTTCGTTAAATCATTTCTGTGTTATGGAATTTTTCCCTACACCCTTTTTGGAAGAATCTTGCCGGCACGCGTAGCCCTATCGCGAGCGCTTTGAGGAACGGATCCTTAGCAGCCTACTAGGGGTGCCACCGCTGGCAAGATACCTTGGTGCCGTTGGTGTGGACGTTCAAAGCATCGGCCTTGCTCGGAAAACAGGGTAAGGGTGCGAGCACTTGGCACTTGGATCGTTAAGCAGACTCGGACCTTGTGTGCTGGTGCAGCCAATCACAGCAAGGTTCCCGTGCGTGCAGGTTTTCCACACAGAAGTCAAAATCACTGAAGGAAAATGACTTTACAGAATAAATGTGTATGGGTTTTGCACAACTTATCGTTTTGTTGCTTTTCTCCTTCCGCCAAGCTTTCTTTGGGACGTTGTCCATAGGTACCCATACCATCATTCCCCTCGGCAAAGCTGCACGCGCGGGGTTCTTCTGTCCGTTCGAGAAAAAGAAAGAAGAGAAAATATGGGCACAGAACCTTGGCAGTCCGTTAGCTCTTGCCAGGATTAGGTGTAATGCAACATTTTGGATAACCATGCACATGAGCAAACATGGAAATCGAACAGAATGGCAGAACACTTATCTTTATTTAGCTGCACACACGGTTTGAGCCCAGCTTTGTACCAAGGATTACATGCTTCTGCGGCAAGACTTGGACCAAAGGTGGTTGCCCTCATGGGTAGAACTTTTGAAGATGTTCGATATTCCAGGAGTTGCTCACCGGAACGTCATCTTCGGTCTCCAGGCAGACTGCGTCGGGTTTAGTGACTCGTACCACCCGATAAGGGCCTTCCCACTTTGGCGTTAACTTGTTTTGATTCGTAGCGGACTAAACTCGCCGAAGAACAAGGTCGCCTTCCTCAAGACTTCTGGCATTGACCTTGCGGCTTGGTAGTGGCGCAAGGCTTTCTAGTAGCGCGCGGCTCTCCCAACAGCCTTAAGACGGTCTTCCTCAAGGACCGTCGCGTCGTCTTGTCGCAACTACTCTTGCTCGAGCTCGTCGTAAGAGAGCACTCGAGGAGACCCATATATGAGTTCCGTGGGGAGCACTACCACCGCCCCATAGACTAGGGAGAAGGGTGTCTGGCCGGTAGCTCGATTTGGTGTCATCCTGATTGACCAAAGAACCACCGACAGCTCATCAATCCAATGCCTTCTGCACTTGTGCAGCTTGTCGAAAGTTCTTATCTTGAGACCACACAACACTTCAGCATTAGCCCTTTCTACTTGGCCGTTGCTCCTCGGGTGGGCGATGGAATCAAAACTTATTTTGCTGCCAAGGTCTTGGTCATATTGCATGAAGGCATGGCTCGTGAACTGTGTGCCGTTATCGGTGATGACCCTGTTGGGGACACCGAAGCGACACACTAGTTCTTTGAAGAACTTGACAGCTGACTGTGCTATCACCTTTCTCACTACTTCCACCTCCGTCCACTTCGTGAACTTGTCGATTGCGACATACAAGTAGTCAAAGCCCCCGACAGCGCGGGGGAAGGGGCCCAAGATGTCGAGCCCCCAGACCGAAAATGTCCAGGAGAGAGGGATTGTTTGAAGGGATTGAGCTGGTTGATGTAACTTCTTGCAATGGAACCGGTATGCTTCACACTTGGTTACTAATGTCGTTGCATCCTGGAGGGCGGTGGGCCAAATGAAACCTTGCCGGAATGCCTTTCCGGCAAGTGCTCTTGACCATATGTGGGAGCCACATGTGCCTCCGTGTATCTCTGCCAATAGCTCTAGTCCATCCTCCCGAGGAATGCACTTGAGTCACCATTCAGTCTCTTTCTATATAGGACGTTGTCCATGAAATGATACATACGAGACCGGCGGGCTACCTTTTCTGCTTCCTCTTGCTCTCCGGGGAGTTCTCCTGTCTGAAGGAAACGGACAATGTGTTGCGCCCACGCTGGAGCCTGGGTCTCGACAATGAGGACCAAAGGCGTAACTTCTACCAAGGGAGCATCCATGTCGGGACCCCGATCCTAAGCCATAAGAATCCAGCATGTAACACATCACATCACTTTGTGGCCTCACGCACGGTTAACTCCACGGCTGCCATCTTACCTGGGCCGGGACCGTTTGTGTCTTTGGCTCACATATGTATATGTTGCTAGCATTCAAATGACAAAGAACCCGGGTCGACATGTCTAGTCGTAGAACCCAAGTGGCACATCCATACAGGAACATGCATACATAACCCAACAATGCAGGTGTCGACCTCTAGCATGTGTAGACGAGTCATAGCAAGCTACGTGGACTCCATTATGCTGTGGGACATAAATGTCATCACTGCACATAGACGAGTCGTAGCAGGCAACAGGGACTCCATTACACTGCGAGACATTTCCCTGAACGGACAGACACAACAGCAAAGAAGGATACATGTCGGTCAATCAATGTGTTCGGAGCAGTAGCAAGCTACCAAGGCTCAGTGGAAGCACAAAGAGGCAGTTCCCTATAAAGAGTACTACTAAAGGCACACAACTAGATGTCGAATCCCATACATATCGTTGCACATCACACATACGCACGACATGCCCGATATGCATAGATACAACTATGGCATCACAACATAACCATATAACAACACAACATTTATTTAGGAGGCTCATAAGAGCCAACATAGTGTAATATTACAACCAGGGGTCACATGACCCAACACACAAATCATACAATCAACAAGCGGAAGCTTAACATGTCTGGGTACAGACATCTAGAAAAGAAGAAGGCTAAGGAAGCTTGTCTATCTACAAGGCCCTGCACAGGAACCAGACCTCCGGCCGGGATTCCCAAGCTAAAAGACCAACATCGATCTTATCGTAGAAACCACTAGTGAGACCGGAGTCTCCTCTGCAAAAACATAATTAAGCAACAATGAGTACTGAGTACTAAGCAAGACTTACATCAGAACTAACTACTTATGCATCGGTATCAACAAGGATGTTGTGGGGTTCAATGTAGCAAGCCAGCTTTGACTCCGTGGCTATCCTGTACTATGACGTTCATAACTTTGAAAAGTTTTGTGAAGCATACACGGGTCCACTAACACCACAACAATACACCACCATGGATCCGCTCTCGTCTTCCTACGAGAGTGCCATCCACGGTATTCACACTTGTCTTGAAGCTTTTATGAGTAACCTTTTAAATTGTCTATGAACCATATAAGTATCCAAGTAGTCCATATCCGCGGACGCGGCTATTCGAATAGATTGATTACCCTACAGGGGTGTACTTCATCACACATGCTCCCGCCAATTATCGCCATGTGCTCGTAAAAGGCACCTCGGCAACCTTCAAGAAGAAGCCCAACAAGGGAGTCGACCACGACCTGACTAACCACACAAGACTCTAGTCCAGGTTTATCGCATATTCGGGACTGAACCCGCAAGGAAGTCCGGCCGAAGTTTCCTCAACGGCCCCAAACGATGTATAAAGGGTTCCCAAGCCCACCTCGACGGATGGTACTACGCTTGGTACACCAGGCCACAATGCCTAGTCTGTCCCAAGCCCACCAGTACGGGGTGCCACTCGGTAGACTACTAGCATATCCTACAAACACCAGAAACTAGTTGCAACTCCTGGACACAGATCAAGTTGGTTAATAAGTCGAGAGAGTCAATTAAGGATCCCAATGTGCGGTAGTAGCTAGTCTTGGACAACATACACATGGCTCAGTTCTTAAGGACGGTCCCAATGAGACAACCCGCCATGTACTCCAACACGGCCTCTCATCGCTACCTTTACCAAAATGTGTTCATAACTTAACTCTCATCATCAGAACAAGTTCAGTTCACTCCGGTTCATCACCCAGATGAATCAGACCTGACACAACTCTAAGCATAGCAAGCATAGCAGGTTAAAGGCACAACATAGCTCAAGCATCTACTAGGTATGCTAGGTTGCATGGTTCAGCTATTTACTGTGACAATGACAGGTCATGCAAAGGAATGGGTTCAACTACCGGAACATGCAAAAGTTGAAACGTTTTGTCCTAATGCAATAAATGAGAGCAAGAGCGATAGAGTAGGATTGTATTGATTATGTTCAAGGGCTCCTGTCGGTGCAAGAAGAAAGGGTTACCTAGTGCCCCTGACTTGTGCATAGGCGACAATGGCAAAAACCCTTCACACACCAAGCCAACCCAACAATGATCAAGACGAACTACAACGAGCTCTATGCGGCAGCCCAAACCTGGGACTGTTGCACACGAAGCACTCCCCCGGTGCTTGTCGGGAACTAGGACATGTGCCTCCTCTTGAAGACCTGGCAAGCCATCCCTTGGGAGGCATGAGCCAATCGGTCACCACTCCACCTCATCGCAAGGCCAGTCACTTTTCAATGCGGTGTTGAGCACCTAGGTGGCTAAGAGGCTCTCACTAAGCACGTGGCTACATGCTGGAAGGCAAATTACCCCCTCCTTTACACTCGTCCTTAGACGTGTCGAGGTGAGTTGCAATGGTTAGGTAGAGCAGTGGTATAAGTTTGCCGGGGATGCACCCCTTCACGCCACCTAGACTAGCAAT
Source organism: Hordeum marinum (assembly GCA_022496015.1). NCBI lineage: Eukaryota > Viridiplantae > Streptophyta > Magnoliopsida > Poales > Poaceae > Hordeum > Hordeum marinum. Next base: position 239,746,686 of record CM039677.1, read on the forward strand.
GATGGTATATTGTCTCTAATGCCAGAGTTAGGTATGATAAGCTCTGCTAGCTATCTAGTCATCAGACAATGTCTGTTTTGCCACTGTGGTTGCCCCTTGTGCTATAAAAGGAGGCCCAAGGCAACCTAACTTAGGATTCGGTCTTTTGAGCATCTATACACGCATAGTAGCTCCCCTGAAGGGAACTCTTGCTAGGCTGGGACATTGTGCGTTCTTCGTGTTCCCCATATCAATCCACTCACAAAGCAGGTGTAGTGTTTTATGCTTCACAGTGTCCCGAACCTGGGTAAATCGATGTGTCTTCTCACTGTCTCAGGTCTTTGTGCCGGTGTCCACGCCTCCCCCCCCCGCCGAACCACAAAGGGGCCGATGGCCCCATAAGTGATCATGTGCATCCTGCCCCGAAACACCACTTGACATCGATGACACTCGAATTACCATACTCCAACAAAATAAAGGATGAGGCTTGCGTATTAAGCCGAAACAAATACATAGCCAATTATACATTTTTTGGAAGGATAATTCTGGGTAGCTATTTGAATTCCCACCTGAGAACTCCTAAAATCTTTCTTGGTTATGCTATCAGGTTGCGGGTCCAGGAACCTACTCAATGTAATAAGCTGCCAAACCGCACCCGCAACCTTCAACACATATCCGAGAAGTTTTGCAAGCTCGTCTACCTCAGAACTTTGAAAAAAATGACACTAGACCTGGTAGATTATCCGATCTATCTCCACAAGTACTGGGGGAAAGTCACGGCACTATTTGCCACCAAGCAAAGTATAGAAGTGTTTCGAACATCCTCGTCCTGGGATACTAAGGAAACTAAAGGATAACGATGTGTCAGGGATCCCCTGTACCTCTACTCTCCGGAAACAAGAGGCACCAAGTACAAAATTTCGTCTTCTTGGAATCATAGAGGTTCCAAAATACCGATGTGATCCTACAAGAATTGAGTGAGAAGAGGGGTAGAATTAGAATTACTACGTCAAGGTTTCTCACAAGAGCATAGAAGAGGAGTAAAAATAATCCTACCCTTCGATATATAACCATACTCAAAATATTTTTTTACTAGACTCGACTCGGCCAAATTTGATCAATCAAGGGGGCTCCTAAGTCGGTACGACTCTGACACCAACTTGTAACGCCCAAGATGCGATTCTATCCTTATTTTGGCTCGAGGGCCTCGAAAGGGATATAAGTGCATCTCGTCATTTCACAAGAATGGATATCATTACAAGTACATGTAAAGAAGAGATGAGTGTATGGAACTGGCTTACACTCGCCACAAGCTAAATCATGATCACATCAATACAACAACATATTGAATCATCATACATAAGAGCAGGGTCAGACTATGGACAAAATCAAACGATAAAAACGACATCCGTCCTTTCTATCCTAGGCCGTTGGCCTGGAACCCATCATATGAGTGATGAAGAAGAAGAAGAAGAACTCCGAATCAAACAAGCATCGCGCTCACATCAAAGCATCGCATTACCTGTACCTGCAATTGTTGTTGTACTAATAACTGAGACACATGGACTCGACAATCTCATTTCCAAGATTATAAAGACTAGCAAAGCTTAATGGGTCAGATATGGTTAAGTGGTTCGGCTGTAGCAACAACTAAGCATTTATTGAGTGGCTAACTTACAAGTACAGGAATAAGAAGGGTGACCTACGCATTAACGGACGTGAACTAGTAATGATCACTAAGTGATCCTGAACACCTGCTTACGATCAAGCATATCCCCATTGTGTCCTCCCTTGGTTCAGAACTCATGAGTAGAGACAGTCAGGTTTACGCACATGGTTGGTGTATTTTATTTGAGTTTACTTCAAGCTTTCTATGACCAGATATTAAAATAAATTCCAAGTGTCCACATAACCACCAACATGACTTCTCGAAAAGATCTAACCCTACAGGAGTGCACCAACTCATCCATCACATACTAGCCAAAGCTGCATGGAAGACCACAACTATAGGATAGCCCGTAGTATCCTTACACTTCTGGTGGAAAACCTCAACCTCGAGATAGCCCACAGTATCCTCAGAATCCTGTGCACAAGACGTTCAAGAAAGGTAAAACAAATCCAACAAGACCGTCTGACGTGTCAATGAACCCGGTGAGAGCCACGTATCTCGTTCTCAGGACACGACCGGATGAGCAATACATACGGTGGCCTGATAGAAATCCCTAAATTTTCCCTGTGGTGGCCCCGCAAGTGGTTCTAGTTTGGACCAACACTCATGAGGCGCACTGGCCCGGGGGTTGATTGATTATCCATGAGTTATGACGCCCTATGATAATTTATCAGTTATTAGGCAAATGTAGTACCAAAGTTGGGTCTTGCTAGAAGAGTTTTATCCCAAAACAAAAATCAAGGGGGTCCTCATAACAGCTCCAAGCATGTTAGGAGCTCTCAATATGGAATATAACACCAGTACACAAGTAACTAGGGCGGCAAAAGTATAACAAAACACCGAGCAAAAGACCAAGCCTTCCACCTTTTACCAAGTATATATGTGTGTTAAATTAAATAGCAATAATATTGTGATCCCTCAAAATATCCATGTTGTTACATGGAAGCAACTAGACATGCAACTAGAAATGCTATAATAAGGGTTGAGCAAGCGGTAACATAGCCAAACAATGGTTTGTTGGGAAGGTAGAGGATCAGAGGCTTTTCATGGCAATGTTGGGAGGCTTGACATACAAGTGGCAGGTAGCGAGACATAACGATACAAGTGAGACAACTCGTATAGCAATGATAGTACTGGTATCCATGGAAATGTTCATCTTGCCTTAGATCCCGCTTGGAAGAAGAACCAATCCATGAACAAGATGATCCAACGTAGTCAAATGAATCCTCACACGCCGAACACTTTCAATGCCCTATCAAGAAGAAGCCATCCGGAAACCACAATCAACACATGATAAACACCACAACATATGCATGACATGATGTGCAAATAGTATGATGCATGTTCTTACAATTATGCAAGGCATGGCAAGCACAACAATCAACTATTGCACATTAAATGAATTTCAATATGCAACGAGTTGCATATTGACAAAACTCCACATTTGAATTACTTAGTTCACTCCCATTTAGGTAGATGAAAATATTAAATGTTGTTAAACATTGCAACAGGTGAATAATAAATAAACTATATATCTAGGCATTTTAAATGAGGTCGGAAACAACATATAGTATTTGCGATAGGACCCCATGTGAAAATTATGATTTTGGTCCAGATCTGTCCTAAGAATATTTTATATTTATTTGACAGCAAAATAAGGTGCACCATGTGATTCTACATGTCATTCTAGGCAATTTACATATATATAACGTTTAAAACAGAGCTACGGTCTAAAAGTTATGACAAACACTAGATGAATATGCCATGAATGCAAAATGCATGCTAACGACAACCACAAACATTCCAAATTATTGATGCAGCAAGATATTATGAAACTACATAATATTCTAAGAAAGTTTCATATATGGCATGTTCAAAACGGAGCAACGGTTCCATAATAACAACCAACAGTTTTAGTTATAATCTGCCCAAATCAGCAACATGGCATATTGCAACCCACGAATCAACAAGCTGCAGCATTCTAAAATGCACAAACAAGACATGGGAAGTAGCTTACATGATGCACAAACATTCATGTCATAACAACAAATTGAACAAAAGCATGGATCAATAGAAAATGATCTTACAAGATGGCTATTTGAACACAGTTTCAGACTTGTGCAGCAGTTTTTAACGGATTGACATGTTGATAGCGAAATTAATTAGGATGCAAAATCTATACATGAGAACAAATGGCACAACATGGTAGAGCACAATATGCTTAACAAAACATACCATTGGGCCAACATCAAAAGATCCGTAGCTCAATCGCAAATCACATGGCAACATGGCAACAAAATATAACCATTTTTCAGACTTAGAATTATTTGACACCTCAAAAAAGCAGCATTGAGTCAGCATGTTCACATGATGAAAACTATAGCTAAACATGGATTCCATGGCATGACAATCACACTAATAGAAATTAGACAGTTCATACTTCAAATTATTTCATTGGCACAAATTCTAAGGAGGCAAGGTTTGCTTAATTTCACGCTCACAAAACGGAACTTATCGTTAACAGGTTACAGTTTTAATACGATCACAACTTGAGAGCAAAAAATGGACATGATAGAGATTCTTTACATGGCAACCAAATGTATGTCATCAAAGTATACATAACATAGAGAAATTCTCATGAATAAACCACATACAAAAGGCCTAAGGTTTTGATGCAATCATGCACGCAAGTTTAAATAAAATAACAGCTTTCCCGTCTATGAGGGAATGCACTTTTGCAACAGATATTTGAACCTCTAGATGGTTCCTAGAATCCATGCAAATTATTCTAACATGTAGACCACGAAGAGTAGAACATCGTTCACATATTACACATCACAAACAAATAGGTATGCACAAAGTTATCGCCTTTACAAATCCAAGGATGTTGAAAATGCAGGCAGTTTTAAAGACTTAGAAAAATCTGCACACGGATGGATTGGGACGGTGCTGTACCGGGATGACCGTTTGAATGAAGGGCTCGGGCAGATCCGGGTCGGGGTGGACGGGGCCATCTCGGGCCCGGTCAACGTCGACGGTTGCGACCGGAGGAGGCCATGGCCGAGGACGGCGGCAAGCAGGGCGAAGGAGGTCGGGAATGGGGTCGTCGGCACGGGATCCAAGGGATCTAGGGCCTCCACTTCCCAGCATGCGTCTGCAGGGGTGGAGGAAGCCGTCGAGCAGCGGCAAAGGAGCTCACTAGCGCGACCATGGTGACGCTACGCAGACGGCTCCAGCGTGGGGTCGGTGTCGGTGTCAAAACTAGCGGATCTCGGGTAGGGGGTCTCGAGCTGTGAGACTGGAATCAATGGTAACAGGAGAAGAAGGGGATATGGTTTTACCTAGGTTCGGGCCCTCCTATGGAGGTATTACCCTACGTCCTGCTTGGTTGTATTGATGATATGGGGGGTTACAGAGTTGATCTACCTCGAGATCGAATAGCTAACCCTAGATGTGTTGTTCTATATCTACCACCTAAAACCCTCTGGCTTACATAGACGCTAAGGGTATCTAGGGTTTACACATTGTCGGTTACACACCTAAGAGATAAACATGCCTATTCGCTACATCAAACGTGGTGGACAAGCCATGCTTCCCGAAGCTTTCATCTTGGAGACATGGCCTTCAATCGATCTAGTGTTCGGTAAGTGGCCTATACAGTTCGACCCATAGAAATAGGTCAGCCTACCGAGGACCCCTTAATCTAGGACTCCTTGAGTAGCCCCCGAAATTTCCTCCAAAGACAAGGGTCTTAGCTTCAATTGTTCCGCACGATTAGAGTCTTCGGCTTGCGAGGCGAGTTCGACTCGCTGAATTTAGTTCGGCCTCCGATGACATGTAGTTTTCCGAATAGAGACTTGTACGAACACCATGAATAGGTCGTCCCTGAAGGCCAAATGTCAAGGGGTAAAATAACTTCCCCTGACGATCTCTCTAACAAAAGGTCACAGCCCACCACGACAGCTAGGCCAGTTGTAGAAACTCGATTCGCGGTTCGAGGCCACTTCAATCAACACGATCTATCAATGCGTAGATCGTGCCCCATTTTATACGGGATACGTTTAACCATGCGCATGCAACGGCACGCATGTCTCAGGAAGTGGGGGAATTCACACGCAGCAGAGGGAGGCCACATAGCGATAATCCTCATAAAAGGGAAAGAAAACCCCAAGGCTTAGCCACACCTCCCATTTGCCTCCTCTTCTTCCCCATTCTTCTGAGTCTCCGAAGCGCAGATCTAGATTTTTCACTCGCCCCCCCCCTTTGAGCTCATCCATGGCGGGTTCCAATGGAAAGTGAGAGGCCTTCAGGGTCACCGACCAGGACATCCAGGAACTCAAGAAGGTCGGATACCTTCCCGCAAACATCCATCACCGCGCACCGGAGAAGGGCCAAGTGATCCCTATCCCCAAGCCAAGCGAGCGGGTGGTCTTCCTCCCATACTTCATATGGGGACTAAGCTTCCTGCTCCACCCCTTCGTCAGGGGCCTCATGTTCTTCTATGGCCTCGACTTCCATGACCTCCCGCCGAACTCCTTCATGCATATATCGGCTTTCATCCTCATCTGCGAGGCGTTCCTGCGGGTCGAGACACACTTTGGGCTCTGGCTCGAAGTGTTCAACATCAAGCTGAAGTGCATCGGCGGCAAATACACAGACTGCAGCAGAGCTCTCATAGGCAAGCTCACTCGCGCTGTATGGCTATCCGGAACCATCATCGACACCATCAAGGTATGACAGAAGGAGTGGTTTTACATCATTGAGCCACAGGAGGAAGTTCAGATTGCCCCCGCTGAATTCAGATCCGGTGCCCCCACCAAATTAACTTCATGGCTCCGTAAGGGCAACAACTGGGACTGAGCAAGGAAGTGAGCGACTTGCAGAAGCGCATCGGCTCTATGATCCACAACGACGTCGCACTGACCAACGTGGTCCAGGTTATGCTCCGGCGGCGCATCCTCCCCTGCCAGCAGTGGGATACTCCCCTGTGGGCTCGTCATCTCGATGATGCACCCATGATTCTTCACCTCTTCCGCACTACGCGAGAGAAGTTGTGGAAGGCGCTTTTCAAGCCGCAAGAGGATTAGCCAGCCGAGGAGGAAGATCGCGGTTTGCATGCCACCAAGGTACGGTATAATTTTGCTTGATTGGCTCTGTCCTTCATCGACTGCCCGGCGCCTCAGCCCTAAGACCCCATGTTCGGGATGTTGGTGGAGATGCTCGTCGAGGCGCCTTACGAGGCGCTCGCGAAGAAAGGGAAGAGGAATAAACCAGGCCAAGAAGGCATGCGCATCAGGGAACAACCAGAGGTTGTGTCCGAAGAAACCCATGCCTCCTCGAATCAAGAGGAGCATGAGGACGAGGATGAATACGAGGGGGAGGGTGATTCCCCCTTGCAAGAAAGAGAGCGGCATCATCGGACGCCGCGAAGGCGGTACCCCCTCCTGCCCCGAAGAGAGCGTGTCAGTCACAGGTAATTCGGTCCGACAATAGTTCGGACTCAGACACTGAGCCCGATGACTTGGAGACGGTTCCCCGAAGGAGACTCAGGGTCAGGCCCCCCGATCGAAGGTTAGGATCCGAAGACTTCCTTGTTTGTCATTAACCGGTTTAAAGTTTGCTAACACGCGGGCGTTTGTTGACTTTACAGCCCCCATGTGTCCTTGCCACCGATCAGGTATCGGATGGGAAAACCTCACCCACCGAACTAGCAGAGAGTGGGAATGCGTCACATCCCGCCACTCATGGCACCGCAAAGGATGCCGCGGAGGTGTCGTCCCAGCATGCTCCCATGGAGTCGGGCACCAGCGGCGGGGGAGACAACATTATGGTCAAGGCTAATGCCTCGACCACCGTATACCGGGGGCTAAACCCCACCCAGATACTAAGGAGGACGAATGAGCGGCTGCTTAGTCCCCTCCGAGGACCTCTCCGAAGTGCACCACGCCTCCGGAGGCAATGGTTCAAACCCCGGTTGGTGATCGGATTACCTGATCACCACCGGTGCCACCGACCAATGAGTGGGCGGTCATGGAGGAGGCTTTGTCGAGCGCCTCCATCTCCGAGGAGCACGACACCCTTATGGGTGTGGTATTGCAGAGCATTCAATCCATCGACAACGGACTGAAGAAGGCCTTTAAAGGTCTCCTAACGGGCTTTCAGGTAAGCCACGTGACATTCTGTTTGCAAAATATTGATTTTATTTCATTATTATATACATGGCAGCCCCCGATCCATAGGTGAGTTTGAAAAAACTTGCCTAGGGGTCAATCATGTACCTGATTCCGAACTATATACAAAGTTTGTGTTTGGAACCTTAGTATAACCCCTAAGAGGGCCAGTCATATGATCGGATTAACGACAGTTCGGGAGTATTGAACCCATGCAACCTAACAAGTATTTGTGTGTTACAGGCTTCATCATCGGCGGCGGCCATGAATGGTGTCGAGCTGGATGAGCTGAATCGGAAGCTCAAGAGCTCCAAAGACGAGGTTGATGCTCTTAACAAAAGATTTTATGAGGCGCAATGTAAGGCTTAATCCACATACGGACACCTTTATCGAAATACTATCAATGAAGTTTTTCATAGTGTTAATGATCAAACAGCCTTGGCGAAGGAGGTAGAAAAGCTCAAGGATGATCTGCGTGAGGCCAAGGACGAGGCGGCGGTTTAGAGGGCGGCGTTTGGACAAGCAGCCACCACGCTTTCGGCTTTGAGGGCCACCAGCGACAAACACGAGGCGTGGGTGCAGGAGATCCAGCAGAAACTCAGGGACGCCAGCCACAAGTGCGAGGTCCTCGAGCAAGAACACAAGGGTGCGCGGCCGAACTATTCACCCTAAAAGTCGATATCCAAAAGGAGCGGGTGAATAGATGGTTCTTTGAGGAGCAGGTCTGCCAAGCGAAGGACATAACGGGTGCTAAGCCATACTTATTGCAGCGTGTCCTCGGGGATAGCAAGTTCAAGTTGCTTACCGAGGTGTGGCGTTCCTCAGGCGCCTCCTCCGACCTTCAGAAGAGTGTAGCGGGCACCAATCAGCTGTATGCATTGCGGGAAGAAGGAGACAAAGCTCGTCTGTTTTGGGCGCAGTTCGGAGCCCCCGAGTGCTCTCCTCTTCTTGTCGAGCAACTGAAACAGTTGATGGAGCTGCACCAGATGGTGGAGCTGGCCATGAAGGACCTTTACATCTGCTTATGGCCTGACGAGCCGCTGTCAGGGAGCTACTTCGGCCTGGTGCGGAAGCTGATCACCGCTTCGCCTTGCCTCGACACTGTGAAGCACTCGTCCTACATCGGGGGAGCCTAGATGGCCTTTGCAAAGGCCAAGGTGTACCGGCCGGGCTTGTATCCAATGAACATAGCCACCGCCCCGACGCCTCCCGGGAAGGAACATAGACGCCCCAAGCTGTACTTCACTAGAGTAATGGAAGGTGCTTGGGTGATAGCGTCACAGTGTTCGAAAGATAACATGCATGAATAATTTTTTTAATGTGCCCGAAGACATTTTAAAGCTTTAATGTTATAATCTACCATGCTTTCAATGTTTTGCATTCCTTTATAACTCCTGTGTGGCTGTTTGAAACTGAAAGATGCGAGTCGTCGGCTTCAGCCCCCATGTAGATACTACATGGGTGTCTCTGCCAATGCACTATGTCCCCTAGCCGAGTTATCGGAATCCAAAGGCGGCAGAGCGCGGCGGACTAGGCACTCATACTATGGTGCTTTATTTCTTTCACTTAGCCGTAGGGGCGCGAAAAGGACTGCGGGGGGCTGGTGACTAGCCCCCCGAATGTTTGTGATGCCCGGATGAACCACGGCTAAGGCCATCATCACATGGTTTGCATGGAGAACAAACCCCTCATATAACACGGAATATCCTCTGACAAGGATGTAAGTATAACACTTGAAGCTTGGATTCACAGACCGGCTCTCGCATACTATGACAGTCTGTTTTCGGCTTTCTTCCCTAAGGTGCTTGACCATACTATCCGGAAACACAATCGCACGGGTTCTCCATTTACCCTTTTAGCCGAACAAGCAGAACGTAAAGGGGCAAGCACAGGAGCCGGGCAACCCAACTATTGACCCAAGACATAGTTCAGAACCAATGCATATAACATGAATTCCAAGATGTCGAACACATAATAAGTTGTACGTAAGGCGATTTGTCTTTAAAATCGAGCCCTCGGTCTATGAGCTGGTTGCGTCGTGACATACCGAACTGTTTCACGAGAAGAGTGAGAAAGGGAAAATATGTGCCCAAAAGGACAATAAGACAAGCATGTATAATGATGTTATATTTTTCTCAATAAGTCTTTTTACTCTGATTGCCGAAGCAACTGCTTACATGTATGTGAAAAAAGAAGAAGTTTAATAGGAGTGGTTGTGCCAGGGGTCTTCAATTTGTGACCTTAAGTCTTCGGTGTGCCCTGCCACTTATGTACTCCTACATCTTGGTGCACCTTAATGGGTGATATTGTTCGGCGAACAGATCTTGCAAACAAGGTATTGAGAAGTCGCCAAATTGTGGATGAGCTTTACGCCATTGGCAGGCCTTTCAATTGTACATGCATTGTGTCCGAAGAGATGTTAATGGTAGTGGTTTGGTCCAGACGGACACCCACCTTTGTTTCCCCACTGCTACCGATGGAATTTTAAGTGCAAAGTTGTGCCTCCTTGGCACGTACTTAACTGGTCCTAGGGTTGTGCGATGGCGGCAAGTCCCTATTTAAGGGGAGAGGAAGGCTCTGAGAGTTGGGACTGAAGCCGAGTTCGCTTCCCAATCTTGCACGCCTTTATGGCAGATGTCGAAGCTTTCCGATCAGCTTTGTAGTTAAATTCGGCCACCAGGGCCAGCACATGTTCCTCGGTTCATAGAGAGCACTCCGTGTTGCAGTTAACAGTGATGACCCCCTTGGGGCTGATCATGTTGAGCTTGAGGTATGCATAATGCAGGGTAGCGTTGAAGCGAGCGAATGTTGTCCAGCCGAGCAGGCATGATAGCTGCTGCGGAAGGACGCAATGTCGAAGATCAAGTATTCGCTGCGAAAGTTGTCGAGCGAGCCAACCACAACTTCTAGGGTTATGGAGCGCGTGCATCGGGCCTCGATAACTGGAATAACTCCTTTAAAGGTAGAGTTACTGGGTTTGATCCTTGAAGGATCTATGCCCATCTTTTTCATCGTGTCTAAGTAAATCAGGTTAAGGCTACTTCCTCTGTCCATTAGGACTTTGTGAGTTGATACCCACCTATAATGGGGTCTAGGACGAGGGCCGCTGAACCCCCATGACGGATACTAGTCGGGTGATCGCACCAATCAAGGGTGATCGGATATGCCGATCATGGGTTGTACTTCGGGCTAGAGGCTCTACGGCGTAGACCTCTCAAAGGACGCGCTTCCTCTCCTTCTTAGGTATATGGGTGGCGTATATCATGTTTACCGTTTTGACTTCTGGAGGGAATTTCTTTTGTCCGCCACCAATCGGATCCCGAGGCTCATCCTCATCCTCGCTGTGAGGGCTCTTTCCCCGATCCTCTGGTGGGAGCTTGCCGACCTATTTAAACACCCAACAAGTGTGGTGTGTGATTGGCGGGCTTCTCTTGAGCCCCGTGGATTTGGCAAGGACTTTCCATGATCTTTTCTAGCGGAGTGGGTCCATCGCGATTACCTTTAGGAGGCTTGTTCCGCTGCCCAGGTCGGGAGTTGTGGAAGCCAGCGTTAACGGTCGTGTCATCGACATCAGTATTATTGTGCCAGTGCTTGTTCTTATTACAGTTTCCCATCGCCGTCCCGAACTTCGGAGGTTCTGGGGTCTTCGGAGTTGTGACTGCGCCTTGCCAGCCAATTGTCCTCACCCGCGCAAAAGCAAGTCATGAGGGACGTAAGGGCGGACATAGTCCGAGGTTTATCCTGGCCGAGCTGGCGGGCCAGCCATTCGTCCCAAATATTGTGCCGGAAGGAGGCTATTGCCTCAGTGTTCGGGCAGTCAACAATCTGGTTTTTCTTGGTCAAGAACCTATTCCAGAATTGCCGCACAGACTCTCCGGGCTTCTAAACGACGTTTCTTAGGTCGGAGGAATCTGGTGGTTGAACATAGGTTCCTTGGAAGTTAGATTGGAATGCATCTTCCAGGTCTTCCCAGCATCCGATGGAGTTTTCGGGGAGGCTATTTAACCAGTGCCGAGCTTGCCCCTTGAGTTTTAGGGGCAGATATTTTATGGTGTGGAGATCGTCTCCTCGCGCCATGTGGATGTGGAGGCGGAAATCCTCGATCCATACGGTTGAGTCAGTTGTCCCATCAAAATATTCTATATTCACGGGTTTAAACCCCTCTAGGAACTGATGCCGCATCACCTCATCCGTGAAGCACAACGGGTGAGCAGCACCTCGAAGTCGAGTTATGTTGGCCTGTATTCGGTGTCTATTCCAGTTCGGTTACATTCCCGATCTCTGTTATTGCTTCGGTCGAGCCATGGTATGTATACATACCCTCTATCGGGGGAGTAGCCTCTGGATCCATAGATGGATCTTGTGTGGCCTGCTCTATAGTCTAAGTCGTCTCGCAAGTCAAACCTGTCATTGCACTCTAGCAGCTCCTTTCCCCGTCTTCGGGGCATAGAAGGTCTATAACCGGTGTCGTTAGCCGTCCTGTCACCCCCGCGAGGAGGGCGGTCCGGCTTGTCATGCGGCGTATGATTTGGAGACGGGGTATCAATGAGCTCGTCGTCAAATTGCGGCAGCAGCCTTCTGCATGGATATATCTTAGGTTGGTCTGACAGATCGGTACGTATCCCTCCTCAGCTGAGAGGACTCTCGTCCATCAATCGTTGAGGTCATCTTGTTCGGCTTTGAGTAGCCGTTCCTTTGCTTTTCGGCTGCGGGCCGTTGCTATGAGCTGTTGTCTGAACAACTCCTAGTCATCAGGGTAATCAGGAATGTCTGGGTCATTGACTTCCGGGATGTCCTCCTCCTTGACGGGAGGTAGGTAATTGTCATCCTCGGAATTGTTGAAGTCGTCGGGGTTACTCTAGTCCTTAGGCCTTTCCTAACCCTCTAACGGGTGTTCGGGCATATCGGGATCGCCAAGGTCCTCAGGGGTATCTCTGTCCCCGGTATCGATAATAGCTTTCTGTCCCCTTTTGCCTTTGGACCGCTTATGCTGTTTCCGGCGCCTTGATAGTGCGTCGCCCAGCTTGTCGCTCATTATTAGGCATTTTGTCGCCATTAGCAGCAGGAGTGTCCACCATGTAGACATCGTATGTAGAAGTGGTGGCCCATCGCCCGGTGTTAACAGTGGTAGGAGCGCGGTCCTCTTCATCCATGTATTCTGCCTCCTCGGAGGCATAGTCCAGCTATCAAGTGGGTGGTGGGTGAGTCGAAAAATTCGCCCGACCCACTTTGTAACTGATCTGAGCACAGATCGGGGTTGAATCTTCGGTTAAATTTTCATCGGCAAGATCCAATCTTGGGCCTTATTAAACATCGAGAGCTCGATCGGATCAAACTCCTTGGAGCTTTCTAGGTTGGCCTCCGATGTGTCCAGGCTAGAGGAGTGTTTGGCAAGAACGGGTATCCGGTCCCCTAGCAATATGGCTGGATCTGTACTAGGAATCGTACCATTGTCGGGGCTAAACCCATAGGTGCGACTGAAGAAGGGACTCAAGGTAAAAGCCTCAAAGTCTTCGGGCATAGCAGGAGAAACTGCGAGCCTGGTTAGTGACAAGTCTCCCCGAGAATCTACAGAGAACTCTAGGTTCCCAAATCTGACCTCTCGATCTGGGGCGAAGCTTTCGACAAGGCCTAGATTGTCGGTCGGGTCGGCGTGTAGCACAACTCTGCCAAAGGCAAAGATCTGTCCGGGGATGACAAGGCGAGACATCGATTCCATAGGCGCGCACACCGGAATTCTCAATGAGAGCACCAATGTCGGTGTCAAAACCGGCGGATCTCGGGTAGGGGGTCCCGAGCTATGAGACTGGACAATGGTAACAGGAGACGAAGGGGACAAGCTTTTACCTAGGTTGGGACCCTCTTATGGAGGTAATACCCTATGTCCTGCTTGGTTGTATTGATGATATGAGGGGTTATAGAGTTGATCTACCTCGAGATCGAATAGCTAACCCTAAATGAGTTGTTCTATATCTACCACCTAAAACTCTCCAGCTTATATAGATGCCGAGGGTATCTAGGGTTTACACATGGTCGGTTACACGGCAAATAGATAATCATGCCTATTCGCTACATCAAACATGGAGGACAAGCCTTGCTTCCCGAAGCTGGCATCTTGGAGATACGGCCTTCAGTCGATACAGTGTTCAGTAAGTGTCCTATACAGTCTGGCTCATAGAAATAGGTCAGCCTCCCGAGGACCCCTTAATCCAGGACTCCCTCGGTCGCGGCTGACGGCAACGGGCGATGCAGCAGCGGTGGAGGTAGGTGCGGCGACGGGGCTTCGGCGGGAGGGGTGCCGTCCGGCGGCGGCGATCCGACACAGCAGCAGCGGCGAGGGACGAGTAGGGAACGAGAGCAATAGGATCGGTGGTTGGGCGCAGGCAGCACCTGGGCCCTGGCGGGCTTCATTGGCGGGGGAGTTAGGGAGGCGATGTGGCGGTTTACGGTTGGCTGTTGGGGTGGCTTAGGTGGCTACGGGGGTGGTGGTGGCGCTCTAAGTGGTGGCGGCGTGGTTAGCCGGCACTGAAATCAAGGAGGGGGAAGGTTGTCTACGTGGGAAGGCTAGGGGAAGGCCTAGAATGGACGCTATGGTGTCTATTTATAGCAGGTTTTTCTAGGGTTAGGAGTTTTTAGCCCGATTCGAGCTGTTCGATCTCGATCGGACGACTCCATATACGGGAGTTGTGTAGGTGGGCTATGGTGGATTGTGTAGATGGGCCAAGTGGGGGCGAGAGGGAAGGTTTGTGGCCCATGGCATGATTTTAAAACTGAAAACCGTTTGACAATATAAACCGATGACGATGCTGCTACGGTTGACCATTAGGGTATCAAACGACCTCCGATTGTGACAAAATTTGGCAGGTGGCCTACCTACAATATAAAAAGACCACACACCAAATTTTGAACCAATCCAAGAATCTTTTATATGCGCTTTTAAAAAAATATTGACGATGTCGCGGGTGCCTGCATGTGTGGTTGGTCTCGAAACGGTTGTCAACGAGAACAGAGAGAATCGACGACTACGAGCGGATGCAAGTTTAAAAAATGATGGCAACGAAGTGTCGATGCTATGCAGATGATGCGAATGATGCGATGATGAATGTGACACCCAAATCAAACACAAGACCAAACTCAAAATAAACTGGGAATCTTCTGGAGCGTCCATCTCAGGCTCTTACAACACGGAAGCACTTATACTTTGGAATGCTCTTGGCCATGCCTATCTTCACGTTAATCACCATAGCATCGAGAACTTGAGATTGACAAACTTGATCATCCACACTTGCAGAAATTTGAAGATCGGCAAGAAACCCTTGAGGAATTACTTGAAGGTTTAGCTTGCGGATAGCTTCAAAGATCTCAGACTGAAAGGTTTGAAAATAAGACTATTGCAGTATGCCTTTCTTCTCAACACGTCTGCAATCATATTTCCTTTGCTTCGAGTATACTCATTGCTCGGATTGTATTCCTGAATCATTTCCCCCCAACGTGTCTGCCAGAGATTGAGATTGGGTTGAGTGAAAATGTATTTTAGGCTCTTGTGGTCAGTCAAGGCTTCAACTGGTCGTCCCAACAAGAGGTGTCTCCAGGTCATCAGAGCATGAACAACTACCGCCAACTCAAGACCATGACTAGGATAGTTCTTCTCGCTTGGCTTCAGCTGACGCGAGGTATAAGCTACCACTTTTCTTGCTTGCATGAGAACACCACCAAGACCTTGCATAGAAACATCACAGAACACTTGGAATGGTTTGGATTCATTGGGAGGAGTGAGAACTGGAGCTCAAGTCAGCTTTTCCATGAGTGTATTGAATGCATCATCACACTCAGGAGTCGACACATATTTGACATTCTTCTATAGGGGATTATACAGAGGCTTGGACATCTTGGAGAAGTTACCCATGAATCTCCTGCAGTAGCTTGCTAGCCCGAGGAAGCTTCGAAGTTGCTTGACATTCTGAGAAGGCTCCCACTTGACAATGACCTCAACCTTCTCATGACCCACCTTGATGCCCTTGACAGAGATGATATGCCCAAGGTACACCACTTCATTGAGGTAGAACTCACACTTGGAGAACTTTGCATAGAACCGATGCTCTCTTAACTTGCCAAGCACAAGCCGACAATGTTCTGCATGTTCTTCTTCGGTCTCGGAGGAAACTAGAATGTCATCAAGATACACCAAGAAGAACACATTCTTGAAGGGAGAGCATGTGAAGTTCATCATGCAGGAGAATGATAGAGGAGCATTTGCAAGACCAAAGAACATCACCATGTACTCATAAGAGCCAAAACTTGTCCTGAAAGAAGTCTTTGGAATATCCTCTTCACAGATACGGATTTGATGATAGACTATTCGAAGATCGAGCTTAGAGAAAACTTTGGCCCCTTTCAATCACTCAAACAACTTGTTGATGTTGGGAAGTGGATACTTGTTCTTGATTGTCTTTTTATTCAATGGGCGGTAATCGACGCTAAGTCGTTCCATGCCATCCTTCTTCTTGAAAAATAGAATACCACAAGCCCAAGGAGAAGAACTCGGTCTGATCAAACCCAAATGTTCTTGTTCATCTAGCTACATCTTCAACTCCTTCATCTCTTTAGGGCCAAGCTTATAAGGACGCTTGCAAACCGGTTCGGTTCCAGGTTCGAGTTCAATCACAAATTCTACTGGCTGGTAGGGAGGCATGTCTCGCAATTCCTTTGGAAAGATATCTTGTACTCACAAATGATGGGAACTTGAGATATGGCTGAGATTTCACCCTTCTCATTAAGATAAAAGAGACGTATAGTGTCACCATGAGCAGCTAAAATGATCACATATTTAGAAGAATGAGTCAATTTCACTTCTTTGCCTGCACAATCGACATAAGCCTTGTTCATCCCGAGAAAATCCATGCTAAGAATTAGATCAATATCAGAATTGCCGAAGAGAATTGTAGAGGCTAGAAAGGAATAGCTACCCATTTTGATATAAACATCTGGAAACACCAAACGAGAATTCATCACTTTGCCAGGACAAATTAGTGATGGAGGCTTGGGAAAATTAACGGGACAAAAATCATGCTTCTCGGTGAATGGCCATGAAATGAAACAATATGATGCATCGGTACCAAGCAAGACTCTTGTAGGAATAGAATTAACCAAGATATTACCCTTAGTCACTTCATGAGACTCCTCTGCTTGAGCTGCATTGAACCATGTTCACTCTCGCGAACTTGGGATTGTGCTTCTCCATAGCATTGCATGGAGGCATGATTGGAGGAGGAGGCGAAAGACACCGCTTGTTGGTGCACTTGTTAGAATAGTGTCCCCTCTGACCGACTTGTGACAAGTAACCTCTTAGAGCAGACATAAGTTTACTGGAGGAGCACTTCCTGACCTGGGTGCCTGAGGCCTCTACTAGAATACTGGGTTGGGCATGTGGGAAGGACCACGACCGCCATGTTATTTATGCTGCTGAGCACGAAACGGAGGAGGCACAGGAACCCAATACTTCTGCTGCTTAGGAACAATTTGAGAGGAGGACGAAGAAGGGTGACAGTCTCTAAACCGCTTCCTGGAGTTCTCGACCTTGAGTTGAGCTGCTTCATACTTTAGAGCCAAGTTATAGAATTGATCGAACTCAAGGGGTTCATGAAGGACGAGAGGAAGCTGAAGATCTTCCCTGAGGCCACCTCTGAACTGGTAAATTGTGATTTTCTCATGAGGAACATCTTGTTTGGCATAGTGGGCGAGATTCTAAAACTTGATGTTATACTGATAGACGGACAAGTTTCCCTACTTGAGGTTTCTGAACTTCTCATGCATACCCTCAACAACACTCGTCGGGATATGATGAGCTCTTAAGTGACGATAGAAGTCATCCCGGCTGATTAAAAGGCCACCTCTGGAATCCTTGTGCTACTGCTACCACTCTGCTACCTGGCCCGTCAGATGGAAGGTTGCGAAACTGAAATAGTCCTGAGGCCTAACATTGTTGTACTCAAAATGCTTGTCGATGTCGACAAGCCAATCCTTCACATCAAAAGGTTGATCTCCTTTGGTGAAGGAATTGGGTTGAATTGCAAGGAATTGATTCAAAGTTGCGAACTGCGGTTGATTGTTGAAATTTCCTTGATGGCCTTGATTCTGAAAGCCTTCCAACTGGTTTAGAAACATCTGGGTATTGGCATTGGTTGCGGCCATCACCGCCTGCCATGGAGGGTTAGCATCATCCCCATCATCATGAACCGAGTTTCCACGAATTGTTGGAGCCATCCTGGAGATGGACATGAATATTAGATCACAATTGAAAAGGTGAAGCTGAATCAAAGGCTAGAATTATTGCAACATGTAGTCTTAGCAATTTGTATTCAACTAAAATTAGTTAGAATGCTTCCAAAGATTAGCGACAACATCATGAGATTTGAAAGCCACTTGCAATTAAACAAGTATTGAGATAAAATTGCTCAGAACAAATGTATACCCCTCCATACATCTCCTGGAAGAATTTTTCTAGGTGGCTGGTGGAATTCACACTTGAGAACTCCCGATCTTCCGGTTATGCAATCGGGTCCATGGATACAAGGATAAAAACCTCACACAACTCCTAACATGATACTATGCTCCAATGTAACACATCCGTCATAACATAACCAGAGGTCTTGGAAACTCATCTACCTCAGACCCTCGTAATCACAATGATACCCAGTATCGTAGTACATCTAGACGCTCTCCCCAGTATTGGGTGACGCCAAACTCATCTCGCCACAATTAGTATTGAAGCAATTTCGAACATCCTCATCCTAAGATACTAAGGAAACTGAACGATAACGATGTGTCAAGAATCCCCTGGAGCTCTACTCCCCGGAACAAAGTCAATTCAGACAGGAGGCACCAAGAACAGAATTCCGTCACATCAGCGTCATAGAGGTTCCAAAACACCCATGTGATCCTAAGAAATGAGTGAGAAGAGGGGTAGATTTAAAATTCCTATGTCAGGCTTCCTCGCTAGAGCATAGAAGAGGAGTCAAAGAATCCTACTCTTTGATATATAACTAGACTCAAAACATTTTTCACTAGACTCAACTCGACCAAGTTTGATCAATCAAGGGGCTCCTATGGTCGGTATGGCTCTTATTAACAACTTGTAACACCCAAGATGCGGTCCTATCCTTATTCGGGCCCAAGTCCTTGATAGGGATAGAAGCGCATCTCGCTGTTTCGCAAGTATAGATATCATTGCAATACATGTACGAGATGAGATGAGTATATGAGTTGCATTACACTCGCCACATGCCAAGTTACGTAAACCATACAATCATCCATCGGTGCAGGGTCCAACTACGGATGATATCAAAGGATAAAAGCAAATAACATCAGTCTCGCTAAGCCTAGGAAGATGACCAAGTAGCTCCCTACTCGTCCGTAAGTGACGTACATACGCCCACGCTCCTTGTCGAACTGCCACTGGAGCTAGAAAGCATCAGCTGGATCAAACTCATTTGTATTTGTACCTATATTGTTGTTGTAATCTATGAGCCACAACGACTCTGCAACCTTATTAACCCGGGTACCGAGACTATCTAAGATGGTGGGAAAGGTATGATTAAGTGTTGAGGTTTGCAGCGGCACTAAGGATATATTTGAGTGGCTAACTTACGAGCAGAAGATTAAGATGAGAATCTAGGCATGTCGGACGAGTACTAGTTATGAGCAATAAGTGATCCTGAACACCTACTTATGAGTCAATCATGAACCCATCGTTTTCTCTCTCCGAACTCCCTTGAAAAGAGACGATCATGGTTACATACATGGTTGGTGTATTTTAATTGAGTCTACTTCAAGTTTGCTATAACTGGGTGTTAAGCAAATTTCCAAGTCGGTACATAACTGTGGGCATGACTTCCAGAAAGATTTAACCCTGTGGGGTGCTCCAACTCATCCATCACAAACTAACCACAAGCTGCAAGGAAAACCTCAACATCGAGATAGCCCAAGGTATCCTTGTAATTTTGGTGCACAAGACATTCGAAAAGGGGAAAACAAATCCAGCAAGGCCTCCCAGTGAGCCAGATCCGCATCTAGAGTCATGCACTCTCTATCTATGGGCATCATCCCTCTATGTGAAGTGGACGGTGGGCATGAAAATGCCTCGAGTTGTCCCGAGCTGGCACCGCCAACTACTAGGTAGGTGGACCAACACACATGAGGAGCACTGGCCCGGGGGTTGATTAATTATCCATGGGGTAGCTAAGCCCTATGCATTTTATTAAGTTGTTAAGCAAATGGATTACGAATGTTGGGCCGTCCCAAAAGAGTTTTATCCCGAAACGAATAATCAAGGGGGTCCCCATAACAACCCCAAGCATGTTAGGAGCGCTCAATATTGAACAAATCACCGAGCAAAAGGCCAAGCCTTCCACCTTCACCAAGTATGTATGTGTATTAAATTAAATAGCAATAAATAATGTGATAGCCCAAGGTACGCATGTTGTCACATGGAAACGACCTGCACCTGCAACTAGCAATGCTATAAGAAAGGGTTGACCAAGCGGTATGTTAGCCAACACAGTGGTTGTTAGGAAGTGGAGGGGTTAGAGGATTTTCATGGCAATGTTGGGAAGCTTGACATTCAAGTGGTAGGTAACGAGATATAATGATAGAAGTGGGACAACTAGCATTGCGAAAATAGTATCGGGATCTGGGTAACGGCATGTTGCCTAGAGGATCTTCAGGGGGATAAAGAGCTGGGTCCTCATAGGTGTTCTCGACAGGATCCTCGAAGTCAGTCTCGTCAGACGGAACTACCCACAAGAAGAAATAACAAACAATAAACATACAAGCAAGGTATTATGCACAACCAAGAATGATGCATGACCAATTATATGCACGGCATGGCAAGCACAACAAACCAATACTATACATTGAGTATAGTTCAATATGAACGGATTGTACATTGATGAAACTCCACATTAGAATTATTTAGTTCACTCTTAT
The DNA here is from genome assembly GCA_022496015.1 of Hordeum marinum. NCBI lineage: Eukaryota > Viridiplantae > Streptophyta > Magnoliopsida > Poales > Poaceae > Hordeum > Hordeum marinum. Next base: position 239,767,488 of record CM039677.1, read on the forward strand.
TTATTTACCCAACAAGTTCAAATGTTGTTTAACATGGCAAGAGGTGAAGAATAAGTAACATATCTATCTAGGCAATTTTAAATGAGGCCAGACCCAACATATAGCATTTCCGAAATGACCCCGTATGTAAAATTTGAATTTGGTACTATTCTGCCTAGAACACCATTTTAGAGTTGTTAAACAACACAACAATGCCAACATGTTAATCTACACGTTTTTAAATAAATTTACATATATAGTCATTTAATTTGGAGCTACGGTTATATAGTTATGGGATAAACCATTTAATCATGGTTTTAAGGCAACTTTAACCAAAACAATTTTTAAACATTCTTAGCAGGCGTGAGGCTGTCATATAATGAATCTACACCTCATTTTATTCAAGTTACATAAATAAAGCATTTGTAATGGAGGCATGTGTGAAGAACTAAGCATGTACAAAGTTGCAACATTTTAATAGGTTTTGGCATTTATATCTTGATGCACTTCAACGAATCAAAACAACAATTTATTGATTTTAAACAATTGTGAAAATTGTACCAACAGAAAGTAGATGGAATTCTAAGCACAAACTACATATAACATGTTTTTATACGATGTAATATTGATTTTCTATGAATTTTACAAAATGCAATAAAATAATGGAAAAATCTGGCAGCTTCTATATGACTATGAAAAAGACAAAAAACAACAAGAAATTGTGTTAAGCCATAGACTTGAACCCTGCTCTCTTGGATGAATGGTGGCTCCTCTAGCCACTAGGTTGTCAATTGGGTTGTGATAAAGAGGGGCACACAACTATTGAAATAATGACAGGAGATGATTCTCTGAAGGCGCAAAAAATGCAAAAGAAAATAAGTGCTAGACACTGTACTGCACTCCAGTTTGTGACGCAAAAGGGACTATTGACGATTAAGATAGTCTAGCGCTGGTCTGAAGCCTGAATGAAACTGAATAAAACTATAGTGAAGCAATAGAACTAAAACGGTACGCTTGGGAATTGAACCATAGACCTCCTACTGTTCCCTCGACAAGAGAACCAGTGACCAAGCGTTGTGATTGTGCTATAAAATGAGTTCGATGGAAAAAGGACCAGAACTTCGGAGAGCCAAAATTACAGAAAACAACACAAAAAGGACTGCAGCGACGGTGATTTGATCCCTGGTTTCCCAGCTGAAAGGTTGGGGCGCTTGCCATCAGGACAGAGGTGTGGTATAGCATGGGTTGGCCTCGGTCCTACAAAACTAAGCAAACAAGTTGTGACTTTATCCATGAAACTTCATGGTGAACGCTAACAAGCGACGAGCTCTAGAGAGCAGAAAACATCGATGACGGCCGCTAAAAACCAGAAGCGGGAGTGTGGCTTTTGGTGAGGCTGCGGTTCTCAGTGTAACAGCCCAGGACCGACGCTCCAGAAGATTCCCCTTTAATTCCATTATTGTCGTGTGATTTGTGTGGTTGTCACATTCATCATTGCATCATTTGCATAATCTGCATAGCATCGTCTCTTTGCATCATTGCATCATTGCACCAGGTTATGTGTTGACGGATGTGTTACATTGGAGCATAGTATTACTGTTAGGAGTTGAGTGATGGTTTTTTGCTCCTTGTATCCGTGGACCCAATTGCATAACCGGAAGATTTGGGGAGTTCTTAGGTGGGAATTCAACTAGTTAACTAGGCTATCTTCCAACAGATCATGATGTGAGGTTGGGGTTCGACATCTAGTGGTTTGTTTGTTCATGGTCTTTCTTACAGAGGATAGTCTTGGAAAGCTTCATCAAGCCTTGTAGTTTGCTACTCCTAGGGACCATATTCGAACGTCATTTCAATATGACAATCCAATGTACGATCGAGCCCGTGTGAACCATACCAGGAAAATATCGAATGGAATCTCTATTATGTATTTGTTTACGGCTTGTTTCGTAAGCCTCATCCTTTGCTTTGTTTTTGAATATGGTATTCGAGTTGCTTTGCTGTCAAGTGGTGATTTCCTATTTCCTAAGATGTGTTCTCATATTCTGTGGGAATGCTAATTATTTTGCTCAATCAAGTTGCCATATCAATTATTTTCATCCGGTGTCCTCTCTTCAAGTGAATTCAATCCTTTCAACATTTGCAAGATCAATCCTCTTATTCTTTCTTGGATTTCATTTCATCCGTCCCAGGTATTATTTGATTTCCTCACCCTCCCGCCCTTTTTCTTCATCAATTAAATTCTCATTCAAGTGCCTTTCTTTTCATGAGATACTTCTGCTATCTTTCTCTTGTATTGTTTCCGATGATTCCTTGTGAAGATTCTCAGGAGTTTAGTTTCAAGATCTATCCTCATATTCTTTGTCTTGTGTTACTCTTCTCCGGTGAATTCAAATGAATCCCTCAATGTTCATCATATCTATTCATTCGTTAAATAGTTTTTCTACGGTTGTAATTCTTGTCCATGTATTTCTTGGTTATCATATCTCTATATTCTATCCGAAGTGGTGAAGATATCTCAGAAGTTTTATGTTTCCATTCAATAATCTATTCAAATTATATTGAGGTTCTTGCATCGTCGAGTTTTCATTTTCTACCGGTGCCATCTCTTCCTAAGCAATTGTTTCAATGGAGTTTTCATTGAGTGGGACCATAACCCACATGTTTTTCCCCAGGATCTTACATGGCCCTTCAAATCTTTCCGGAGATGTCCTCAAGTTCTATTCAAATATGATGTAAGAATTATTTTAATCAGTCATATTACTTTTCCATGATCGCTTCAAATTATTTTCATCATTGGTTACACCATTCTTTATTCTTTATTCTGGAGTATCTCAATAATTCTTGGTGGAGTTTCTAGCCATCATTCTCATCTTTGAAGACCGAACGAGATTTTCTCTTAAATCTTTGTCCATTCTTTTCAAGAGTCATGTTTCAGCTTGTTGCTATCCTCTGAAATTCTTTTCAAACATGAGTAATTCTTTCTATATCTATCCGAAGCATTTCAGAGTGGTATTCATCTCTCGATCCTCCGAAGGCCATCATGTCAGAAGATTTCTTTGTTCTCATCTTTCAGCTTTCGTTCTCAGATTCTTCTCAACCGTTGTCTCTTCGTCCGTATCTCAATTTTTCCGGTGCTTCATTCAAATCATCTTCATACCGGTGTATCTTCATTCATTCATGGTATCCCCTTTCGTTCCAATTTCATACTTGTGTTTCGTGGATGACTTCTTCAAGTTTGTGCCATATCTTTCTCTCCAATCTTTTCAAGAAGAATAAGTGGTATGCTAAATCCATTGCTTGTCATCAATTTAACTTGATGAAGGATAAGCATAACATAATTCTTATTCTTGTCTCGTCGAAGTGATCTAATTCTTCTTACGGAGTTGTGCATCACATCGAAAATTCTCAATTCTAAGTGGTTCTTCTTTTCTTTTCTAGAGTTCAAGTTGCTCAAATATCTCTTCACGAAGCTTCATCTAAATCATAGCAAGGCTTCAATCTTGTCTTTTTGCAACCTTCAATTCTTTTCTATCATCCTTTCATTTTGGAGTTCTTGCAAGAGGTTTTTCATGGTGGTTTGCTAAGGATGTAATTCTTTCTCCAAATATTCTTCAAGATTCTTGTTGGAGGATCTCAAGCATTCTTTTATCGTATTTCAAAGTGCAATTCATTCTGCCTTATCTTTTGAGGTGGTGTTATAGCATTATTAATTCATGAGGAGTTTCAAAGAGAAGTTATCAAGAATGAGATATTTAAACCCATCTTTTCCTTCTCGAAGGTATCTTTCCATGCATGTCACCTAAAGAATTTCCAAAGGATTGTTGTTATCATGGTGCTCATCGATTATCCAAGTTCGCAATGTATCCTCTTGTTGGAAGAAGTTTTGCATATCTTGTTGCTCCCAAGTAATCTTTGTTTCTGCTAGTCGCCGGTTGTCACCTCATAATTTTGAGATATATTCCATCAGGCCACAACAAGTATTTCTTTTAGTTGTTTATTTTCAACAATTCTATCCAATCTCTTCTTTGTAAGGACTCTTTCCAAGTTGAATTGGGATATGAGTGGTCATCTTCTTCTCCGTTATATCCTTCCATCGATCTAGCTTCTAGTCTTTTGTTCCAGAGGCTTAGTGATGTTGCTCTCCTTGACCATCATTGCATTTTGTCAAGTTCATGTTATTTCCTTGCTCTTCCATTTAACCGGAGTGTTGTGTTATCTTTTCAAGTTCTCTCCATCTTATCAAGTTTTCCCTCTCTTTCCTACCTAAGTGTTGCTGAAATTTATTTTGAATTCTTGCTTGTCCCCCATACCATTCTTCATCCCTTTGCAACCTTCATGTTTCGTTGGCTTCACGCGTTTGTCAAAGAAGCAACTAATTTTACCTCTTTCTCTTGCTCTTTCTCTTCCCCTTACCGTTCTAAGATCTTGGGACGAGACCTCTTGTAAGTGGAGGAGAGTTTTACTGGCCGGGGACCGACGCTTCAGAAAATTCCCCTTTAATTGCATTATTCTCGTGTGATTCATGTGGTTGTCGCATTCATCATCGCATCATTTGCATCATCTGCATAGCATTGTCTCTTGTTATCGAAACCTTGCATCCGTTCATAGTTGCCGGTTCTCTCCGATCGTGTTGTTGACCGTTTCGAGACAAACCACACACGCACACACCCGCGGCATCATCAAAATATTATTTTCAAAAGTGTGTATAAAAATTTCTTATATTGGGTCAAAAGTTGGCATGCAGTCATCTTTTATTGTAGGTAGTCTGCTTGCCAAATTTCGTCGCATTCAGAGGTCGTTTGATACCTGAACTGTCATATATATAGCGGCACTATAGCTAGATAAATGTGGGACGTTTTTTTCGGCGTTTTAAATTTGTTGTCGGGCTGCCCGTGTTCCCTATATGCTATGCCTAGCCCCACTACACAGTGCACAGACCCCTCGCATGTGTCCGATAACTTCCTCGAACCCGAATCAGCGAGTCATGACCGTTGGATCTGGATCAACCCCGTAATACCGTAAAGCATCATCAGTTTTTCAATTGGACTCCCCCACCTATCTATGTCAATAGTCCAATCTATATCGGAGGGTGAAAATTGCCCGTAGTGTTATCCCATAGTGGTATATAACAGTCAAACCCTAGTATCTATCTTGTCCCATCCACCCATTCCCATAGCCCATGCCGCCACCCCTGTCTTGTCTCCCTCGGGATCCATTCCCCAACCAGTAGCCTCCGACCACCTCCCACAATTTGTCCGTCAGCCCACCCAATCCCTCCACCTCTCATAGAACGCAGCCACCCGAGGCTTCCCTAGCTACCGAGCGCCAACCTCGGGTTCAAACAGGAGCTCGTCCCCGAGCTTCAGCAGCCCCATGGCAACCCCAAGCTCCAGATCGAGCTAGACTCGATCTCGAGCAGCCAGCCACCTCCGGCCTCGAGCATCTGACTCCTGAGCCCGAGGTCACGTCGTCGCCCTTTGTCTCCTCCTCCCATTTCACATCTTCCTCTCTTTCATCCGCTCTATTCCTCTCTTTCTTTGGATGGACAGGGGAGAACATCTTGACATGGCTGCCATCTCAAGAGCTCTCAACCATGACCGCCAAGAGAAGCTCGCGTCCCGGCGTCGTCCCTACTGCCAAGTCCCACGGCACGCCTGCGACCTCCTCTGCTGCATTGGCTGGCGTGCCATCGAACGGAGGCACGTGCCCAGGTCCGTCTCGTTGCGAGAGGAGCAGCGAGCCAGCGCCCAAACCCCAACATCGCCTCACTCGCTCTGATCTAACGCCACTACTCCCAGGAGAAGCTCTGCTCGGCCTCGTCGCTGCCTCCCCTTCAAGCCTTGCCGATGTACGTGCCTAGCCATGGCCTTGGGGAAGGCTGTCTCCATTCTTTTCTTCGTATATCGGTCCATGTTTCGTTAAGCCCCATTTGAATCAGAAGCCTCGCACCCCTTGTTTCTTTTCGGGCGACGTGGGATCAAATCCCACTGGGTGCACTATTTTTTATTTTCAGTGATTTTGCTTCTTCAGTGTATCAGCTCATGTAGTTGGGTAATATAAAGTGGGATGCCCTTTCGTTGCGCACACACAGCCAGACCGTCCAGTTGAACCTGCGCACCAACAGACGGTGGGACCTGGGATTGAATTCCACATTGCCCAATTTATTTGCCTCTGTTTTTTTATTTATGTGTTTTCCATCTGTGTTTTTATTGTCTGCTGGAATTTAGCATTTATTCAGTGCATGCATATTTTCATCAAATACGATGTTTTTAATAAACTAATAACTAATTAACCATGCATCGGAATGAAATGTTTTATATGTGAAAGATGCTTAGATTTTCATGTAGTTTCACAATATTCAACTTTCACACATGTTAAAAATAATTATAATTGTTTGCATTAATTTATTTCATAACTAATTAACCATAACTCTGATGCAAATGTTTTATATATGTAACTTGACTAGAAAAACGCCTAGAACATGACACACTTTATTTTCATGTTTAAAAACTATAAAATATGTTTATTACAGGTCTGGTCCAAGTCCATATTATGCTTATGTGGTTCTTTTGAGAATGCTATGTGTTGCTTTTGGCCTCATTTAATATGCCTAGTTGATGTAGTTGTTTATGCTTGACCCCTTGCATGATTAACAACATTTAATATTGATGAGTACCTAAACGAGAGTGAACTAAATAAATTGATTTGGAGTTTCGTCAATATGCAACCCGTTGCATATTGAGCTTCACTTAATGTGTAGGAGCTAATTGTTGAGATTTTCCATGTCATGCATAACTTACATCATATTTGATTGTGCATCATTTCATGTATATGTTTGTGGTGTACCGTGTGTTGATTGTTGTTTTCCGATTGCTTCTTATCGATAGAGTTCTGAAAGCATTTGGAGTGTGAGGATTCGCTAGACTATGCCTGTTCGTCTGCTTCATGAATTCGTTCTTCTTCCAAGCGGGATCTCAGGCAAGATCAACATTTCTCTGGATACCACTACTATCATTGCTATACTAGTTGTCCTGCTTTTATCGTCATGTCTCACTACCTACTACTTGTTTGTCAAGCCTCCCAACATTGCCATGATAAGACTCTAACCCTCCACCTCCCAACAAACCATTGTTTGGCTATGTTACCGCTTGCTCAGCCCTTCTTATAGCATTTATAGCTGCAGGTGCAATTGCTTCCATGTGTCAACGTGGACATTCTTTTGTTATCACAATATTATTGTTGTTTAATTTAATGCACATATATACTTGGAAAAAGGTGGAAGGCTTGGCCATTGCTCCTTGTTTTGTTCCACTTTTGCCGCCCCTATTTACTTGTGTACCGGTGTTATGTTCCATATTGAGCGCTCCTAACATGCTCGGGGTTGTTATGGGGACCCCCTTGATTTTCATTTTAGAATAAAGATTGTTTGGGAAGGCCCAACATTGGTACTAAATTTTCCTAATAACTAATAAAATTGCATAGGGACCTGCCGGCACCCGCGGATAATTAATCAACAACCCGGGCCAGTGCTCCTCATGAGTGTTGGTCCAAAACGGGCTACCTATGAGGCCGCCTCAAGGAAACTCGGGGATTGGTTTTTCCTTGTAGCTAGTCACATTCGGTTGTGCCCTGAGAACGTGATACGCGGCTCTCATCGGGTTCGTCAACACGTCGGGAAGCCTTGCTGGATTTGTTTTACCTTTCTTGAACGTCTTGAGCGAGGAATTCCGATAATACTTCGGGCTATCTTCAGGTTGAGGTTTTCCAATGGAACTTCCTAAGAAATCATGGGATTCGTGGTCAAGGTTATTCCCGTTGTGTGTGGTTAATTTTTGATGGATGATTTGGAGCACTCCTGCAGGGTTGAATCTTTCGAAAAGTTGTGACTGCGGTTACGAGGCAACTTGGAAACTTTGTTTAACACCCGGTTGTAGTAAACTTGAAGCAAACTCAAATAAAATACACAAACTGTGTGCGTAACCGTGATTGTCTCCTCTCGTGAGTCCTTATCCAAGAGAGAACATGGTGGGGTTATGTTTGACGTAAGTAGGTGTTCAAGATCACTTAGTGATCATTACTAGTTCACGTCTGTTATGCGCAGACCACCCATTTTACTTTATGCATTCATAAGTTAGCCACTCAAATAAATGCTTAGTCACTTGCTGCAGCCTCACCACTTAACCATACATCACCCATTAAGCTTTAATAGTCTTGATACCCTTGGAAATGAGATTGATGAGTCCCTGTGGCTCACAAATTACTACAACAATAGTTGCAGGTACATGTAATGCAATGATTTGATGTGAGAGCGATGCCTGTTTGATTTGGAGTTCTTCTTCATCATCATCAATCTAGGATAGGTTCCAGGCGGCAGCCTGGGATAGCAAGGATGGATGTCATTTTATCGTTTGATTTCGTCAGTAGTTGGACCCTTCTTTTATGTATGATGTTTGAATATGATGTTGTATTGATGTGATCTTGATGTAGCTTGTGGCGAGTGTAAGCCAATTCCATATACTCATCTCTTCTGTACATGTACTTGTAATGATGTCCATTCTTGCGAAACGATGAGATGCGCTTCTATCCCTATTGAGGACTTCGTTCCAAAATAAGGATATGATCACATCTTGGGCGTTACACTCAGGCTATGTGCAAGCTTGGGGCGTCTACCGACTCGTGTGCAAGTAGGTGTTCATGCTCAAGTAGAAGCCTCGCTCGTCTATGGAGGCAAAGCACGGCGAGGTGGCGTCGAGGTTGTTGTAGTGGCATGCGGGGGTTGTGGCTTTGCTATGGTGGATGCGTGTGGAGGGGCTACGGGAGGAGGCAAGGCACGGACTTTTGCTCACTTCCATGGTTGTCCATGTCGGACTCGTCCTCGGACGAGATGGAAAACATTGGTTATGACACGAATCGGACAGGAGAGAGGCTATAGGGATGGACTACTCACCGAGGGTCCCTTAGGACATAAAGATGAGGTAGGGGAGGCGCGTGGGTGGTCGGAGGAGGTCGATGCTACTATGAGGATGCTCCTGGTTCGCGACGACGACAACGACACCAGAGCGGGCGCCGTGGAGGGGCTCCCGTCCTACTAATGACGTGAATCGGTCGCGTGCCGAGGTGTTTCAGCACATGATGGAGGGCAGATGAAGCTGACCAGAAGCAAGGACGAAGACGACGACGAGCAAGGCGGCACCTGATGCTATCTAAATCGCTTCGAACTCTCTTTGACTCTCTATCTGAAACTTACCGGGAATAAGCGAGGGGATGGGAAGATAGGTGGCAGCGGTGTGAGGAAGGAGGAGGAACTCTAGGAGAGGGCATGGGTCTTATAGGATGGTCTCGGTATCAAAACCGGCGGATCTCGGGTTGGGGGTCCCGAGCTGTGAGTCTAGGATTGATGGTAACCCGGGAGGAAGAAGACGATGTTTACCCAGGGTCGGGTACTCCTATGGAGATAAGCCCTACGTCCTGCTCGATTATATTGATGTGTATGAAGGTTATAGAGTTGATGTACCTCGAGATCAGATTGCTAAAACCCTAGATGAGTTTCTGTACCTTACAATCTAAAACCCTCTGGCTTAAATAGACGCCGGGGGTCCCTAGGGTTACACAAAGTCGGTTTCCCACCGGAGGGAAAACCGTGCCTATTCTACCATCTTAAACTTGACAGACACGCCACGGCTCCTGAGGTCTCCTCCCTAGTGACAGGGCCTTCAATCAGTCCAACCCTCAGCATGCGGCCCATGAGTTCGGCCCATAAGAAATAGGATGACAGTCCAAGGACCCCTTAATCCCGGACTCCCTAAGTAGCCCCCAGACTATCCTCCAATTCCGAGGTATATTACCCGGACAATCTTGTGCTTCAAAGTCTTCGGCTTGCGAGGCGAGTCCCTCTATCCCTTCTTGTTCGGCAACAATCCTGTCATCGGTGAACTCTCAATCATTGAGAACTTGGGCGACCCAATGTAATAACTTTGACGCCCCTCAATCCTTGTCCGCCGAGGGGAGACGGGCGGCCCAGTAGCTTTTTACAATACCGCCCTTCCCCCAATGAGGCACCACCCATTAAAACAGGTTGAATCGTGGTATGGGCCACCCCTTCCTCTTCTTCCCCATTAGAAAAAGCTTCGAACAAGAGATCACCAAAAAAACATGGAGAGTGCCCCTATCTCTTGCTCGCGTCCTTACGGCACACTTCCTGGGGATTGGGCAAGTTGCTCTGTATCCATCCTTCGGTTGTGCGACCTCAAGACCCAAGGTTATCTTCCCTCCTCGGATCTGGCGGCTACCCGTGCTGGATTAACTTCATTTGGCAACGGGGCCTTCGCAGAGAACTTCCCTAATCCTCAAAAGGGAGAGCGGGTATGCTTCGTGCCTTTCCTCTTGTGGGGCCTAGGGTTCCCTATTCATCCCTTCTTGAGGGGATTACTAGAATTCTACGGGATCCAGCTTGATCATCTTACCCCCGGATCTATCCTGCACATCTCGGGCTTTCCTACTCTTTGTGAGAGGTTTCTGGGCTGAGAGGCCCACTTTGTATTATGGAGGAAGTACTTCCGTCTTGTCCCCTGCACTCAGGGTGAGACAATTCGGGAAGTCGGTGGAGCCGAAGTATGTCATATAGCCGGGACGGGGTATCTAGTGAGGACTCCGAAGAAGGACTCCGAAGAATGGTCCTCGGAGTGGCTCTATACTGAGGATGTTCCCCAATTCGATCCAGCTCGGAAGGGTTTGCCCGAATACTCAGATGCCCCTTTGAGGAAAAGGTATAACTAACGACTGAAGAGTCCATCCCAAGAGGAAGGTGCCGAAGTGCAACACCTGGCTGCCCAAGTAAAGCTGCTAGCTCATAACAAGTTGACCATTATTGACGTGATGGCCGTCGCCATCACCCGATGCATTCAACCCCTTCAGCAAAGGATACACCCTTTGTGGCGTTACAACAAAACAAGTGGCACCACTCATTCCCGATGGCTCGGCCCTACCAATCAAGCGGCGCTGGGGCCGCACTTGCCGACCTGTCCAAAGGGGAAGAAGAAGACTTTGTTAGACTCCAGGTTAAGGGGAGCTACTCGGGTTATATCCCCATCAAATGGGGGTAAGCCTTTTGACTTTGTGACCTGAGTTCAAATTTTTCACTTGCCCCTTTTGACCGACGCTTTCAATCTGGGCGAACAGGACTGGAGGTGCTTTGTCGATACAGTCAACTGTCTGGCCCCTCAACTAGAGAACTACTCTCATGATGAGGATCCAAGATTCCACGATGATCCGGAGCTGTCAATCGAGTACGAAGAAGGGGTCTTTTACCAGGAGATCCTTGATGGCTCAAAGGTGGCTATCATAGCAGATCACTCCCTTCCCCTAATAAGGGCAAAAACAAAAATTCTTCCCATAAAAGGCAGGCGACCTCCGTCGACCCGAATGTGCTGGTTTCTGCTCCCAAGCGTCATCGGTCCACGCGACGAACATCGACTATGGCAACAATGCCCGGACTGAACAACAACAGGAGTCCTTCATGTGAGCCAACAGCAGGGACGACCCCGACCACTCATACAACCAAAAAGTACTTCATTCGGCCGCTTAATCTATTTGTTATCATGATCGATAGGATTTCACTGAAGATCTCATGTAGAAATACTCAGGAAATGAGTACAACCATCTTCTGTCGGGAATGCTACCGGGGCGCCTAGCAACACTCATGAATCAAGGTCAGCTACTCATGATGTACCTGCTGCGGAGGTCCCTATGGCTAATCAGGCCCCTAAAGATTTCAGGGACGCAGTATCAGTCACTAAATCCGAGGTAGAGAATGTGATGAACCACCGACAAAGACAAGAAGCCCTGCGCCACTAGACGTTTTCTGGACAGGATTATAATGCTCTATGTTCGGTAGATGCATACATCGGAGCTGCCCGAGCTGGGCTTGGGGAAGTCGTGAAACTGACATCTTCCAGCCTGGAGGTGAGTGATCGGTTTTAATAATCCGGACACACATATTAACCAGTAGCCCATGAGCCTTGAATTTGTCGGGACGACCGAGTTAAGGATCCGCATATAATTTTATTGATGACATAGGCTTCAAGGCAGCAAAAGGAGAAATTGGCCAATGACCTGTAGGCGAACCGAATGCAGGTGCAAGCCGTGAAGTCCGAACTTGAACAAGTGAAGAATTTTACCAGGCAGGCGCATGGTGAGTATGTCCATTTTGCTGATCTTAGTGTATAGTCTCGTGCTTACGCGAGTGTACTTTGTAGTAGTTGAGTCTATAAGGTAGTTGCAAAAAGATTTAGATGCAGCCCGAGAATCCCAGAGGTACGCCGAGTTCTAGTATGAGGCCGACTGCCTTTCATCGCAATGAAATCTTGAGGAGAAGAAACGTCTCCATGCGAAAAACCAGCAGCAGGCCAAAGAAATTGAGAGTTTGAAAACTCAATTGGCTCAAATCCAAAAAGAGAACCAGAAATTACGGAGGGGAATGTTCAGTAAGTGCGATTATAATGTCAAAGGCTACCTCTAATACATGAAGTGTAATATACATGTTGTAGGTCTCCTGACCGGGCGGCCTGAAGAAGAGATCGGATCCTACCGGGGGAACCTTCTGAAGGAACTGTCCGACATACTTGAGCAGGATCGAAAGGCTATGAGGAGCATGATGAAAGTGCTATGTCCCACTGAGAAGCCTCCAGAGGGGATGGCCAAACTGGTTGATCGATTCAAGGGAGCCTGGTGTCGTTTCGAGCTATGGAAGACATCGACCTACCAAGAGGGAGCACGAGAGGCGTGGGCGATGATCAAGACCCGTTATACCGGTCTTAACCCCAAGCATATGGCTCGGGTTGGGTAGTCAGGGCCGGATGGGCAATAAGTGCCACTTCATTAGGTGTACGACCAAGTGTTGTCTGTCGCTCGTCTCTCGCAAGAAGATTCCACCCTGGATGCCTTAATAGACAATCTTGACCAGCAGCTAGATGTGTGATTTTATGTAACTATGTACTTTAAATAAAAAATTGCCCCGTCTGCGTTGTAAGCTTTGTGTTAACTGGCCGTTGGCTTCGACCTCCCTTGCTAAGAGCTTGGTAGTGTTCCTTATCAAATATCCTTCAATAAGAGGGAATTCTTTCGCGGAACAAGGCAATTTGACCATTTGGCAAACAGACAAAAAACGCACATGGAGATGTGCTATATTACTGCTTAGCATAAGAAACATATTCTAAAGAAAATAGTACCTTTATCGGTACCTTCCTTCAGGCTGCTACATAAATCAGAGATAGTAAGGTTGTATACTGCTAGTATGCCACTAATGGCTTTCTTGAGAAAAGAAGCCCAAGTAATGGTGATAACAACCATAATTTATATTTGTTGCTTCCGCCACAGCCAACCAATTGTGTACGAAAGATAGCTAGCTTTTGGCTTTACCCATCTGAGGTACGTATCCGGGTGATCCGGTCATAACAATTGTAGAGGTGCTCCCATTACCCTCTAGCCGAACAATCGGGAACGTAGAGGGTAAACACAGGAGCGAGGCAACCCAGCTTGGCAAAAGTCTTAGTTATAATTGATGCATATGATGGATTAAAATCGACAAGGTAAACATGCATACACAATAAATGTGAATAGATGCTTAAAATATATAATCATCAGCTTCGGGAAGAAACCCCCAGGTGTTTTGTTCGGGTTTAACATTTGGGGATATATGCCGAAAAACTTAACACGAGCTCAGTTTAGCCGAACATAGACTTGGGAAAATAAATCCGAACCTGCAAAATCAAGGTGGAAGGGAAATATGAAGAGAAATAAAAGTAAAAGGAAGGTAAAAATCATGACGACACCGGTCTAGCCGTAAAAGCGTCGAAGACGAGCTGCGTTCCAAGGGTTTTGTTCGACGATAAGCCCCTCCTATGAGTACTTCGTCAATTATGAAGGGGCCTTCCCACTTGGGATTGAGTTTATGCTTCTATTTCTCTGGGAGTCGTAAAATGAGTTTGCCCGCATTATTAGCCTTTGCCCTGACCTCCCTACTCTAGTAATGCCGGGACTGCTGTTGATAAAAAATAGAGAGAGCCCAAACTATGTCGTGCTCTCCTTCTAAGGCGTCTAAGTCGTCCTGCCGATTTAACTCGGCCATCTTTTCTTCATACATGCACACCCTTGGTGCGTCGTGAATAATATCATAGGGAAGGACTGCTTCTACCCCGTAGACCATAAAGAACGGTGTATATCCCGTTGATCGATTCGGGGTGGTACGCAGACCACATAGAACGGAGTTGAGCTCCTCTACCCAATTGCAGTCGGTTTAATGAAGAGACCGGACTAGACATAGTTTAATACCACTCATGATGAGGTCGTTGGCCCGTTCGACTTGTCCATTCATGTGTGGGTGATACACCGATGCGTAATCGAGCTTGAGGCCCATGTTTGCGCATTAGTCTTTTACCTCTTGGGCGGTGAAGTTGGATCCATTGTCCATTATTATATTATGCGGGACACCATAACGGTGTGCCATGCCGGATATAAAGTTGACTACTGGTCCGGACTTTGCTGATTTGACAGGTTTTGCTAATATCCATTTGAACTTGTCAACCATGGCCAATAGATATTTATTCTTCTCGCCCCCCCCCTTTAAGTGGTCCGACCATATCCAGCCCCCAGACCATAGAAGGCCAGGTAATCTGAATAGTCCGAAGAGCTGTTTGGGGCATGTGGCTTTGATTTGCAAATAGTTCACATCCCATGCAATATTGGACAAGTGTCTGGGCGTCAGCTCGAGTGGTGGGCTAGAAGAAACTGGCTCGAAAGGCCTTCCTTACTTAGGCCCTTGCTGCGGTGTGGTGGTCGCCCATTCCTGCATGGACTTCGGCCAAGAGTTGCCTTCCTTCTTCCTCAAATATGCACCTCCGGAGTACTCTAGTGGTGATTTTCTTGTATAACTCACACTTGTGGACTTTATAAGCCTTCGATCGCCGAATTATGCGTCTCGCCTCTGTCTGATCGTTGGGGAGTTCTTGGCGAAGAAGGTAAGCAAGGAAGGGCTTGGTCCATGGTGCGATTACTGCCATGACCTCATGAGACGAAGGCGTTTCGTCCATTATGGAGCCGCCGACGATTTGGTCGTCTGGTTCATTTATAGGGGGACAAGCTCTTCTACATTGATGGATCCAACACCCTTATTGTCGTCCTGCCAAACCACCGACGGCTTGTAGAGCCGTTCAAGGAAGGTGTTTTTTGGGACAGGGTCGCGTTTGGCCCCCATGCGGGCTAGTATGTCAGCCCCTTGGTTGTTCTCTCTGGCAAAATGATGGAATTCCAGCCCCTCGAACCATGCGGATATTTTAAGTACGGCGATTCTATATGCCGCCATCTTCGGGTTTTTGGCATCGAATTCACCGTTGAATTGAGAGATGGCCAGATTGGAGTCTCCTTGTACCTATAGCCGTTGTTTATGCCCATTGATGCTGCCATCCGAAGACCGTGCAAAAGAGCTTTGTATTCGGCTGCATTGTTGGAATCAGCATATGCAACGTGTATCAGACATTGTCACCTATTGGAGATGTGAGAATAACTCTAGCCCCCAGTCCGGACAATGTTTTGGATCCGTCGAAGTACATTGTCCAATGGGAGTATTTACTATATTCCCTAGGGAGCTCGGCCTCTGTCCATTCGGCGAGGAAATCTGCCAACACCTAAGATTTAATAGCTCATCGTGGCTTATAGGCGATTTCGAAAGGAAGGAGTTCAATGGACCATTTGGCTATGCGGCCGGTGGCGTTGCTGTTATTGATTATATTGTTTAGGGGTACTTCGGATGCCACCATGACTGAACACTCTTGAAAGTAGTGTCTGAGCTTCCGTGATGCCATAAACACTTTATAGGCTATCTTCTGTTAATGCGGGTATCTGGACTTACATTGCGTTAGCACTTCTGACACATAGTGGACCGGCTTCTGTATCCGGTATTTGTAACCCTTCTCCTCTCGTTCGACAATGAGCACTGTGCTAACCACCTGATTGGTGGTCGATATGTACAATAATATTGGTTCACCGGCGCTTGGTGCTGTGAGTATGGGGTTGCTTGCCAGCAGTGTTTTGATTTCCTCTAACACAGCCGCTCTTCATCGGTCCACTCGAAATTGTTGGTCCGTTTCAGCAACCTGTAGAACAGTAAAGCCTTTTCACCGAGGCGGGAAATAAAGCGACTCAATGATGCCACTCAGCCCGCCAACTTTTGAACATGCTTTAGCTTTGTAGGAATCGCAAGTTCTGATAGGGCGCGGATCTTAGCCGGATAGGCTTCTATTCCTCTATGAGAAACAATGAATCCGAGTAGTTTATCAACAGGAACTCCGAAGACACATTTCTCCGGATTGAGTCGTATATCATATTCATGTAGGCTAGCAAAGGTTTGCCTTAGGTCACTAATCAACTAGCTGATGTGTGTGGTTTTGAGGACCACGTCGTCCACTTATGCCTCGACTGTTTTACCAACCTGTTTCTCGAGACATGTCTGAATCATGCGCTGGTATGTAGTCACTGCGTTTTTTAGCCCGAAAGGCATTGTGTTGAAGCAGAATGGCCCGTAGGAGGCGATGAATGCGGCTGCATCTTGATCGGATTCCTTCATTTTGATCTGATGGTATTTGGAATAAGCATCGAGGAAGCACAACGATTCGTGTCCGGCTGTGGCGTAAATAATCTTGTCTATACGTGGGGGGAAAGGGTCCTGAGTGCGGGCCTTATTAAGGTCTTTGAAATTGACGCACAACCGCCAAAATTTATCTTTCTTCGGTACCATCACCAGGTTTGCCAGCCATTTTGGGTGCTTGATTTCCCATATGAATCCGGCCTCTAGCAATTTGGCTAGTTCTTCGCCTATATCTTATGGTTTGGGCTCGGAAAAGCGGCGTAGGGTCTGTTTGACGGGCTTGAAGCATGCGATTATGTTTAGACTATGTTATGCTAACCGCCGTGGGTTTCCTGGCATATCAGAAGGATGCCAGGCGAAGATGTCCTAGATTTTCATAACAATGCTCGCAGTGCCTCGTCCACCATGGGGTCCAACGGAGCTCCGATGGACACTGTTTTGTTGGGGTCCGTTGGGTGTACCTAAAATTTAACAATTTCTTCTCTAGGTTTAAAGGACGTGGGTTTAGGGTTTTTACTAAGGATCACATCGTCCTTGTCCACTGTTGACCGGAGTGCGGTCAATTCCTCTGCAATGAATGTTTCGGCTAGTGCCTCGAGGGTGAGCGCTGCTATTTTCTTTTCGACTCGAAGGGCTAAATTTGGGTCACTAGTGATTTTGATTACCCCGTCTGGGCCTGGCTTCTTGATTCATATAGCCGTAATGTGGTATAGCCTGGAATTTTGTGAAGGAGTCACGCCCCAATAGGGCATGGTAGTCGCTGGGGAAGGGCATGATATGGAAGAGAAGTTCTTCGGAACGATAGTTTTTGGGCGTGCCGAACTCCACGTCTAGGGTGATGCATCTGGAACAGCGTGCCTCTTTCCTAGGGATGATACCCAGAAGGTTGTGCTGCTATGTTCGATGCGAGATCGGTCGAACTGTATTTTTTCCAGGATGTCCTCGTAGATGAGGTATAAACCACTACACTCGTCCATTAGCACCTTTTGAAACCTCAAACCATCGACGATGGGGTTTAGGACCAGTGCGGTTGGTGTTAGACCGGGGCGGTTGGTCAGTTTCTCTGAAGGTGATGGGTATGTCTGCCCATGAACTTGTTGCCGCCACATGGTAAACCTATTCGAGTTTTCTAAGAGATCTTTTCCTCCTGTTCCTAGAGGTAAATGTTTCGTAGATCATCAGGACTTCAGCGTTGTATTCTGGTGGCGTTGTTGAACGCCTGTTCGGAGGTAATGCCTCAAGGATGGCCTCTCCACTTTTTGCGACGTGCTTGACGGCCCAACAAGCTCTAAGGCTATGAGTCGGGCTTGTGTTCAGCAAAACAGAATGTATAGGACATGGCATGTACAATAATCCGTCAAGGACGGTTCTAAATCCCGTGGGGGGTCTATTTATTTTTTCGGTGGGTTCATGTTCGGCCAGCCGCTTTGGAGGTATACGCTTTTTCCGATCTCGTCTAGGGTATTCGGCAAAGATTGGTTCCGAAAGTAATCGTTTGGCTTGCCAGGTGCTCTCCATGGCATAGTATTTTTGCACCGGGTTCGATAGATCGGTGAAGTCATGAATGTATCGACGGGCTAGAGCATTGAGGATCCCTTCATCATGACAATTGCGACTGAAGGTTGCCATTATATCCTGGTCACTAGAGCCTGGTACTCTGTCTCTAAGAAGGAGGAGTCTAGCCCAAAAATGATGAACCGATTCCCCTGGCAGTTCTTTGACATCCTGTAAGTTTGAATACTTGGACTCTCCTGCGATGCTTGAATGCTCGACTTGAATGGTGGGTGGGAAAAAATTTGGTTCTGTGCCACGATGTGAGTTCGGAATCACGAGGTTCGGCGCAAGGGAGTTGGACTCTGTATTGTCTATAGTACCCTTCCGCGCGGGGTTCGAGTTGCGTGCTTGATTGGGGATCGATCCTAAACTATTTCCAGAGCGAACTCCCGTGTCCGGGTTATAGGAGAGATCTTGATGATCAGAAACTAGGATATGAATCGACTTTAATTCTGGCTGTTGGGAGGACGAGCCTCTAGCTGGACACTCGACGGTGGCGACTAAATGACTCATCGAGGTTGTGCGAATCTCCCTATCGTTGGATTTAAGTCCGATCCGATCATAGATTGGGATCTGGTCATCAGACATGCCCATGGTCTGGATCCGATCAAGTAGCTCGTTTAGGGACGGGACATCAGCGGGGCATGTGTCACCAAAGCGCACAGGGCCGATCCACGACGTCGTGGTTTCAGGGTCGCTCGGCAGCAAATCCAGGTTGTGTTCGGCAGCGGCGGATCCGGGCTCATCGACTAGGTTGGGTGCTCTAGGTAGCTCGAGGGTAGAGGCCACCTTAGAGGTGGCCCGATGCTCCCGGCATCAAGGCGTCGGGATCTACGGGCTCCTCCATGAGAACTGAGGGCTTCATCAAAAGTTCTTGATACGTCTCCAACATATCTATAATTGTTTACGATGTCATGCTATTATATTATCTATTGTGGATGTTTTATATTCATTAATATGCTATTTTACATTATTTTTGGGACTAACCTATGAATCTAGAGCCTAGTGCCAGTTGTTTTCCTAGCTTTTGAGTATTGCAGATATGGAATACTAAACCGAGTCTAAACGGAATAAAATCTTTGGAAAGATTTTTTCTGGAATGAAAGAGATCTACTAGGCTTGCAGTACAAGGCAGGGACTCTGCCAGCAGGTCACAAGCCAGGGGGCGTGACCACCCCCTGGACGTGCCTGGTAGGCTTGCCACCTCGTGGCAGGTCTCCTAGCCCTAATCTTCATCCTATAAATACCTAAATATTCCCCCAAATCCAAAGAGGTCCAAAAAAATACTTTTCTGCCACCAGAATCCTTCGTTCCCGAGAGATCCAATCTTGGATCCTTCTCCGGTAATCTACCGGAGGGGGATCCAATCACGAAGGGTATCTACATCAACTCCATTGCCCCTCCGAAGATGCGTGAGTAGTCCACCACAAACCTACGGGTCCATAACTAGTAACTAGATGGCTTCTTCTCTCTCTTTGTGCTTCAATACCATGTTCTTCGTGATCTTCATGGAGATCTATCCGATGTAATACTCTTTTGCGGTGTGTTTGTCGAGATCCGATGAATTGTGGGTTTATGTTTAGATTATCCATCAATATTATTTGAATCTTTTCTGAATTCTTATATACATGATTTCATATCTTTGCAAGTCTCTTCGAGTCATTGGTTTCGTTTGGCCAACTAGATTGGTAATTCTTGCAATGGGAGAAGTGCTTAGTTTTGGGTTCAATCTTGCGGTGTCCTCACCTAGTGAAAAAGTAGGGGTAGAGAGGCACGTATTGTATTGTTGCCATCAAGGGTAACAAGATGGGGTTTTCATCATATTGCTTGAGTTTATCCCTCTACTTCATGTCATCTTACCTAATGCGTTACTCTGTTCTTCATGAACTTAATACTCTAGATGCAGGCAGGAGTCGGTCAATGTTTGTACTAATAGTAGTAGATGCAGAATCGTTTTGGTCTACTTGGCACGGACGTGATGCCTATACGCATAATCATTGCCTTGTATATCTTCATAATTATTCGCTTTTCTATCAATTGCTCTACAGTAATTTGTTCACCCACCGTGATACTTTCCTTCAAGAGAGAATCCTCTAGTGAAACCTATGGCCCCCGGGTCTACTTTCCATAATATATTTTCAGATCTATAAACCAAAAATACCTTGCTGCAATTTATTTACCTTTTAATTTCCACAATCTTTTACATCTATCTCTATCAGATCTAATCCCTGCAAATAACCATGAAGGGATTGACAACCCCTTTATAGCGCTGGGTGCAAGAGTTTGATTGTTTGTGCAGGTGCATCCATTATTGACTTGCTTGTTCCTCCTACTGTATTGACACCTTGGTTCTACTTCACTACATCGCCCTTTCCTCTTCAAGGGAAAACCAATGCATGCTCAAGAGGTAGCAAGAAGGATTTCTGGCGCCGTTGCCAAGGAGGATACACATCAATCCTACCAAGTACCCATCACAAACTCATCTCTTGAGTTTACATTATTTGCCATTTGCCTCTCGTTTTCCTCTCCCCCACATCTAATACGATTTTCAAAAAGATTTGCCTTTTTCGCACTTCTCCCGTTCGGCTTTTTGTTTGCCTTTTGTCTGCTTGCATGTTAGATTAATTCGTTGCCACCATGTCGGAATCTAGGGAGACTTTCATTGGAAAGGATAGTAATAATCTTGAGGGAAGTTTTGATGACTTCACAAATAACAGCCCTCATGAAGAACCTGCTATCACTCATAAAAAAATTCTGCATAGGTAGTGGTATTATCATCGGAAAAGGTATTATTCAAGATTTCTTTACTTCTGCGGGAACGCTTCCTACCTTAGGACGGTCCATTCTCAATAAAACTAATAGTCTTGCGGATGTTATAACTTTGTTAATAATTGAACTTGAGAGGCAATTCGTTCATATGCACCTTTGCATACAAAGGATTTTTCTAGAGTTCTCTAATATTGAGCATTCTTCTGTTAAGCGTGTCGCCGCTATATTCCTAACCCACGAGTTTAGATTTATCATGAAAGCGGCTAGCGAAATTTTTGCTCATCATAAAATCCATGGTGGATGTCCCCCTATAGAGGAGATCCTTTTTAATCAAGAAGAGATAATGAGATTGCAATCTCCAGATTATGTTGCTTATAATGGAAATTTGAGAAAAAAGGTTCCTACTGAGGTTTTGGTTGATAATATTTCTGAACTCAATGATAGTTTTGCTATACAAAACAACGTATTAGAGTTCATACTAGAACGGTCCCAATGAGACAACCCGCTATGTACTCCTATATAGCCTCTCATCGCTACCTTTACCAAATCAGGTTCATCATAAGCTTATCACATCAGAACAATATTGTTTCACTCCAATTCATCACCCAGAAGAATCAGACCTGACACGACTCTAAGCATAGCAAGCATAGCAGGCAAAGTAAGCAAGGCACATCACGGCACAAGCATCTACCAGGTATGCTAGGTTGCAAGGTTTATCTATTTACGGTGACAACGACGGGTCATGCAAAGGAATGGGTTCATCTACCGCGTTTGACAGACAAGTGAACGTTTGTCCTAATGCAATGAACAAGAGCAGGAGCGAGAGAGTGGGATGTTATCGGAATGATTAGAGGGGTTTCTTGCCTTGTTGGGAACCGGGAAGGTACTCTCCTTCGTTAGGATACTCGGGGTTATCCTCGGAAGCAGGGCCTACCGCAATGAAGATAAATAACAATCAATACACGACAACTGCAACAATATGATGCATGAAAATGACATGGCAACATGAATGGATGAGCTAGTGCAACTATTATTCAAGTTTGATGGAGTGGATTTTAATATAGGTTCAAAGTCATTCTGCATTTCATATTCCATATATTAAACTATTACTAAATGTCAATGTTTATCTACATAGGTTGCTCTAACATGCATGATAACAACACCATTGGATTCATTGGATTTTTCTTATAAATTATTTCAATCTAAGTTATAGATTAATTTCTATGAATTTTCTAAGTTTTAGCTATTTTCTAGAATTAATATAATCAGAAATTCCTTTATTGCATCACCGTGATGTCAACATGACGTCAGCAGGTCAACTAACTGTTGACAGGTCAAACCTGACCAGTGGGGTCCATTGGTCAATGACCCAGCTACTAACAGAGTTAGTTAAAATACTAATTACTAACTAGTTATGGTAGGGCCCATTGGTCAGTGGGTCATTAACTTAATTAAATTAGTTAATTAAATAATTAATCAAATTTTAATTAGCAGGGCCCAGCCCCACTTGCTAGTGACCCAGGGGGTCAAACCCCCGTGGTCAATGCCGGTAAGACCCACTGGCGTTGAGCCGCCGGTGGCTCCAAAGACGGTGGAGGGGTCGGGTTCCCTCCTCCGGCGACCAAAAGGATGGTGGAGGGCATCAGATAGGCCTATGCTCACGCACGCGTCCATCCCGACACCTCTCAAAGGCTAAGACGGCCGGGATCGACGCCGGCGACGAGCTCGACGGCTGCCAGAGCTCGGGAGAGCACAAACTCGACGAACCCGGGCGCAACATGGCCGGGGCTTAGCACCTATGGGCCCTACGCGACCCCACGAGCTCGACGGTGGCCTCGGATGGACCAGCTGATCACCGGGGTAGCACCGGCGATGAGCTCGTGTGGCGGGGCATTCGGGAGCCGCCGCAAACGGGGCCTACAGAGGGGGGAATGGCCAGGGAAGAGAGGGGAAGGGCCTGGAGTTCACAGCTGGCTCGGAGCCGGCGAGAGCTGGCTCGGAGCCGGCGAGAGCTGGCTCAAGGAGGGCTCGAAAGCGACGAATCGACGGTGGCGACGCTCGGGTCCAAGGAGGAAGATGAGCTCGAGGGCGACGCTCCAAGCCTCCTGGCGAAGCGTGGCTCGACACAGAGGACGGGGGCGATGAGGCGGAGCCTCTGGCAGGCTCAGGGAAGCGTGAGAGTGTCTGCAACTACGACAGCGAGCTTGCGGGGCCATCGGCCATGGCAGAGCAGAGGAGAGAAAGAAGCAGGGGGGAGAATGAGTGAGAGAAAGCCAGATGGGGAGGGCAGCGTGAGCTTATCCCCCTTGCCAACATGACGGGGGAGGTAGGCACGCAGGGAGCTGCGTGGCAGCTTCCACACGGTGCTCGGCGGACACGCGCTCGGCCTCCTGGCCGCCTGGAGGACGACAACCTCCCTAGGCCAGGTGGGCTGGCCTGCCTGGCCTTGAGGTAAGTTTCTTTTCTTTTCTTCTGATTCTGTTTTTATTTTCTGACATTTGTTTCTTTTTCATTTGGGCACAAATCTTATGCCAAAAAACCTGAAACTTTTTGGAAAATAAAGTTTGAATATTTCAAACCTTTTCAAAAAAAATTAGCAATTTTAGAAAACTATTTTTTATAGTGCTTTAATAGGTGATTCCAGTGGGGTTTTGGATTGTTTAGGATATCCAAATAAAGTTCAAAATTCATATGCTCCTCTGATAAATTGTTTCTAGTATTTATCAGACATATGGAACATTTTGTTGGCCATTTTGGGTTCATTGGAAAATCACACATGATTGAATTTGCATTAGTGAGATGAGGTGCTAGGGTTTATAATCCTCCCCATTTCATGTTAATGAAAATAAACATGATGATCACCCTAAGTAAACACAATCAAAGGGAACAACTTGGGGATGTGACATCTAGATTGTAGTTTCTCTTGTACATCGTCTCAGCGATGCTTTGGCGAAGCCCTGCTGGAATAGTTCCACCACCATCTCCGCCATGTCATCGCGCTGCTAGAAAACTCATCTACCTCTCCGCCCCCTCTTGATGGATCAAGAAGGCAGAGATCGTCATCGAGCTATATGTGTGCTTAGGTGCCGTTCATTCGGTGCTAGATCAGAAGAACCATGATCAAGATCACGAGACGATTCGTGATTTGATCGCGGGACGGATCGTGATGGGATTGTGGGACGGGTCGTTATTGGATCGTGAGATAGATCGTGATGGGATCGTGGGAAGCTCAGTGATTTGGATTGCGAAGATGTTCGACTACATCAACTGCGTTTCTTAACGCTTTCGGCTTAGCGATCTAGAAGGGTATGTAGATCCACTCTCCCTCTCGTAGATGCTCATCACCATGGATAGATATTGTGTGTGCATAGGAAAAAGTTTGTTTCCCATGCAAAGTTCCCCTCCAGTGGTACTAGAGCTAGGTCTATGTGTAGATGAGATCACGAGTAGAACACAAAGGAATTTGTGGGTGTCGATGCTTAGATTGCTTCCTCCCTTGGTCGTGTTTTGGTTCAGCAGTATTGTGGGATGAAGCGTCTCGGACCAACCTTGCTCATACGCTTACGAGAGACCGGTTCCATCGACTGACGTGTAACTTTGTTGCACAAAGATGGCTGGCGGGTGTCTGTTTCTCCTACTTTAGTTGGATCGGATTCGACAAAGGCGGTCATTGTGAAGGTTGAATAGAAATTCATGTATCACCGCTGTGGTTTTTGCGTAGGTGAGAATTTTCTTGCTAGATACCCATAGCAGCCATGTAAAACTTGCAATAACAATTAGAGGATGTCTAATTTGTTTTTGCAGGGTATGTTGTGATGTGATATGGCCAATTACATGATGATATATATGTGATGTATGAGATGATCATGTATTGTGTAGAATATCACGACTTGCATGTCGATGAGCACAGCAACTGGCAGGAGCCATAGGGTTGTCTTTAATTATTGTATGACCTGTGTGTCAATCATTAAGTGCTATGTAATGCTTTACTTTATTGCTAAGTTGTAGAAATAGTAGTAGAAGCATGGTAGGCTTGACAACCCTGATGGCAACATGTTGATGGAGATCAAGATGATGGAGATCTTGGTGTCATGTCAGTGACGATGGAGATCATGTCGGTGCTTTAAGGATGGAGATCAAAAGCACAAGTTCATGGCCATATCATGTCACTTATGATTTTCATGTGATGTTAATCGTTTTATGCACCTTGTTTTACTTAGGACGATGGTAGAATTATAAGGTGATCCCTCACTAAAATTTCAAGATAAATTGTGTTCCCCCCGAGTGTGCATCATTGCGAAAGTTCGTCGTGTCGAGACACCACGTGATGATTGCGTGTGATAGACTCTACGTTCACATACAACGGGTGCAAGCCAGTGTTGCACATGCGGAACACTCGTCTTAAACTTGACGAGCCTAGCATGTACAGACATGGCCTCGGAACACAAGAAATCGAAATGTCGAACATGAGTCATATAGTAGATATGATCAACATGATGATGTTCACCATTGAAACCACCTCAACTCACGTGATG
This sequence comes from Hordeum marinum, assembly GCA_022496015.1. NCBI lineage: Eukaryota > Viridiplantae > Streptophyta > Magnoliopsida > Poales > Poaceae > Hordeum > Hordeum marinum. Next base: position 239,792,964 of record CM039677.1, read on the forward strand.
ATCGGAGTTGAGTTGGTGATTTTGGATCATGTATCACTTGAATGACCATAGGGATGTCAATTTGAGTGGGAGTTCTTTGGTAATATGATTGATTGAACTAATTATCATCAACATAGTCAAAGTGTATTTGCAAATTATGTTGTAGATAGCTTGCGGTGTAGCTTCCCTATTTTATTGATACGTTCCTAGAGATAAGTTGGTTGAAATATGATGGTAGCAATAATGTGGACTGGATCCGTGATCCGAGGATTGTCCTCACTGCTGCAAAGAAGGCTTATGTCTTTGATGCACCGCTCAGTGCACCACCCCCTCAAGCGTTGTCTGTAGATGTTGTGAACATGTGACAGGCACGTTCAGATAACTACTTGATAGTTCAGTGCGTCATGCATTACGGCTTAGAACTGAGGCTCCAAAACGTTTTGAACATCACAGAACATATGAGATGTTCTAAGAGCTGAAATTGGGATCTCAGGCTTGTGCCCGTGTTGAGAGGTGTGAGAACTCCAACAAGATTCTTTGCCTACAATATGAATGAGAATAGCTCAATTAGTGAGCATGTGCTCAAATTATCTGGGTACTACAATCGCTTGAATCGAGTGGGAGTTAATCTTCCAGATAAGACAGTGATTGATATAGTTCTCCAAATCACTGTCACTAAGCTACTAGAGCTTCAGGATGAACTATAAAATTCCAGGGATGGAAATAATGATCCCTGGGCTGTTCACGATGTTTAACACCGCGAAGGTAGAAATCAAGAAGGAGCATCAAGTGTTGATGGTTAGCAAAACCACTAGTTTCGAGAAGGGCAAGGACAAGGAGGGAAACTTCATGGATGGCAAGTCACTTGCTGCTCCAATGGAAATCCAAAGTTGAACCCAAACCTGAGACTAAGTGCTTCTATTATGAGGAGAGTGGTCACTAAAGCGGAACAAGCCTAGATACTTGGTACATAAGAAGGATGGCAACGTCGATAGGAGTATATTTGATATGCGTGCTATTGATGTGTACCTTGCTAGTACTCCTAGTAGCACCTGGGTATTGGATACCAGTTCGGTTGCTAAATGTTAGTAACTCGAAATAAAAGCTACGGAATAAATGGAGACTAGCTAAGGGTGAGGTGACGATGTGTGTTGTAAATGTTTCCAAGGTTGATGTGATCAACATCACACGCTCTCTCTACCTTCGGGGTTAGTGTCGAACCTAAATAAATGTTATTTAGTGTCTGCGTTAAGAATGAACATTATTAGATCATGTTTATTGCAATATGGTTATTCATTTAAGTGAGAGAATAATGGTTATTATGTTTACATGAATAATAACTTCAATGGTCATGCACCCAATGAGAATGGTTTGTTGAATCTTGATCGTAGTAATGCACATGTTCATAACATAGATGCTAAAAAGATACAAAGTTAATAATGATAGTACCACATACTTGTGGCACTTCCACTAAATGTCATATTGATCTAAAGCGCATGAAGAAATTCCATGTTGATGGATCTTTGGACTCATTCGATTTCTAATCGATTGAGACATGCGAACCATGCCTCTTAGGCAAGATGACTAATAACCCCGTTTTCCGGTATAATGGAGCGGGCAAGTGACTTATTGGAAATGATACATGTTGATGTATGCAATCCAATGAGTGTTGTAGCGTGCGGTGGATATCGTTATTTTCTTATCTTTACTGATGAATTGAGTAGATATAGTGTATATTTACTTAATGAAACAGAACTCTGAATCGTTTCAAAAGTTCAAGCAAAATCAGACTGAGTTTGAGATCGTCGTGACAAGAAGATAAAATGTCTATGATATGATTGTGGAGGTGAATACCTGAGTTATGAGTTTGGTATACAACTTAAGATAAAGTGGAAGCTGCTTCACAACTCATGCCACTTGGAACACCATAGTGTGATGGTGTGTCCGAATGTCGTAGTCGTGCTCTATTGGATATGGTGCACACTATGATGTCTCTTATCGATTTTCCACTATCGTTTTGGGGTTATGCATTAGAGACAACTATGTTCACTTTAAAAGGGGAACCATCTGAGTCTGTTGAGATGACACCATATGAATTTTGGTTTGGCCGAAACCTAAGCTGTCATTTCTTAGTGTTTGGGGCTACGACGTTTATGAGAAAAAGGGTTTTCTCCTAATGAGCTCGAACCCAAAGCGGACAAATGCATCTTCATAGAATAACCTAAATTAACAGTTGGGTAAACCATCTATATTAGATCCAAGCACAAAGTGTTTGTTGCTAAAATGGGTCCTTTCTCGAGAAAGAGTTTCTCTCGAAAGAATTGAGTGGGAGGAAGATAGAACTTGATGAGGTTGTTGAACCTTTCTTTCAACTAGAGAGTAGCATAGCAAAGAACTATGTTAGTTAAATAGGAAGTTAATGATAATGATCATGAAGCTTCGGATCAAGTTACTATCAAACCTTGTAGGTCAAAAAGCATGCGTACTACCCTTGAGGAGTATGACAACCCTGTCATAGAGGTCATGTTGTTGGACAACGATGAACCTACGAGCTATGGAGTAGCAATGATGGGCCCGGATTCCGACAAATGGCTAGAGGCCATGAAATCCGAGAAAGGATCCATGTACGAAAACCAAGTATAGACTATGGTAGACTTGACCATTGAACGGCAGGTCGTTGAGTACAAATGGACCTTTAAGATGAAGACTGACGCTGATGGCAAAAGTCACCATTTATAAAGATCAACTTGTCGCAAAGGAGTTTTCGCCAAGTTCAAGGAGTTGACTGTGATGAGACTTTCTCACCTGTAGCGATGCTAAAGTCTGTGGGAATTATGTTAGAAGTTGTTGTATTTTCCAATTATGAAATCTGGCAGATGGATGTCAAAACATCGTTTCCTTCCTTGAGGAAAGGTTGTATGAGATACAACCAGAAGGTTTTGTCAGTCCTAAGGATGCTAAAATGTGTGCAAGCTCTAGTGATACTTCTATGGGCTGAAGGAAGCATCTCGGAGTTGGAATATACGCTTTTATGAGGTGATCAAAGATTTTGGGTTTATAGAAAGTTTATGAGAAACTTGTGTTTACAATAAAGTGAGCGGGAGCACTATAGAATTTCTGATAAGCATATGTTGATGACATATTGTTGATGAGAAATTATGTAGAATTTCTGGAAAGCATAAAGGGTTGTTTGAAAAGGATTTTTTCAAAGGAAAACCTGTAATGAAGCTACTTAAATATTAAGCATCTTGATCAATAGAGGTATATCAAGACGTCTGATAAAACTTTCAATGAGTACATACCTGTACAAGATTTTGAAGGAGTTCAAAATGGATCAGTCAAAGAAAGAGTTCTTGCCTGATTGGTAAGGTGTGGAGTTGAGTGAGACTCAAAGCTCGACCACGGCAGAAGAAAGAGTAAGGATGAAGGTCATCCCCTATGCTTTATCCATAGGCTCTATATAGTATGCCATGATGTGTACCGCGCCTGTGTGTGCCATGCCATGAGTCTGTCAAGGGGTACAGGAGTGATCCAGGAGTGGATCACTGGACAACGGTCAAAATTGTCCTTAGTAACTAGAGGACTAAGGGAATATTTCTCAATTATGGAGGTGATAGACAGTTCGTCTTAAAGAGTTACGTCGATGCAAGCTTTAAGACTGATCCAGATGACTCTTAGTAGCAATCAGGATATGTATAGTGGAGTAGCCATTTGGAATAGATCTAAGTGGAGCGTGGTAGTAGTGTCTACAGTATGGCATAGAGATTTGCAAAGTACACACGGATCTTAATGTCGTAGACCCGTTGACTAAAACCTCTTTCACATGCAAAACATGATCGAACCCCAGAACTCATTGGGTGTGAGATTCATAACAAATCACATAGGGATGTGAGCTAGATTATTGACTCTAGTACAAGTGGGAAACTGTTGGAAATATGCCCTAGAGGCAATACTAAATTAGTTATTATCATATTTCTTTGTTCATGATAATCGTTTATTATCCATGCTAGAATTGTATTGATCGAAAACTCAGATACATGTGTGGATACATAGACAACACCAGGTCCCTAGTATGCCTCTAATAGACTAGCTCATTAATCAAAGACGGTCAAGGTTTCCTGGCCATGGACATGAGATTTCATTTGATAATGGGATCACATCATTTTGAGAATGATGTGATGGACAAGACCCAAACTATAAACATAGCATATGATCGTGTCAGATTATTGCTATAGTTTTCTACATGTCAAGTATCTGTTCCTATGACCATGAGATCATGCAACTCACTGACACCGGAGGAGTACCTTGTGTGTATCAAATATCGCAATGTGACTGGGTGACAATAAAGGTGCTCTACAGGTATCTCTGAGGGTGTATGTTGGGTTGGCATGGATCAAGACTGGGATTTGTTACTCCGTGTGACGGAGAGGTATCTCAGGGCCCACTCGGTAATACAACTTCACCATAAGCCTTGCAAGAAATGCGACTAAAGAGTTAGCCACGGGATCTTGTATTACAGAACGAGTAAAGAGACTTGCCGGTAATGAGATTGAACTAGGTATAGAGATACCGACGATCAAATCTTGGGCAAGTAACATACCGAAGAACAAAGGGAACAACATATGGGATTAACTGAATCCTTGACATACAGGTTCAATCGATAAATATCTTCGTAGAATATGTAGGGACCAAAATGGGCATACAAGTCCCGCTATTGGTTATTGACCGTAGAGGTGTCTCGGTCATGTCTACATAGTTCTTGAACCCGCGGGGTCTGTAAACTTAAGGTTTGATGACGTTTCGGTAGTATAGAGTTATGTATGGTGATGACCAAAGGTTTTTCAGAGTCCCGGATGAGATACCGGACGTCACGAGGATCTCCGTAATGGTCTAGAGGTAAAGATTGATATATAGGAAGTCCTCTTTTGGTCGCCGGAAAAGTTTCGGGCTCATCGGTAGTGTACCGAGAGTGCCGGGAGGGTACCGGGGGACCATCGGGAGGGGTGTCTCGACCCAAGGGGCTACATGGGCTGTGGGAAGAGGTAAAACAGCCCCTATTGTGCTGTCTAAAGTCCCACAAGAGGCCTATGTGGCTGGGTGGAGAAACCCAAAGGTGGAAGGAGGATTCCTAGTGGGAGAGAAGGAGTCTTAATCGTACTAGGATTGGAGGAGAACTCCTCCTCTGTCCACTTCGTCTGAAGCAAAGCCTGGCCCCTTGGGGGCCAAGTTCCTCCCTCCCTCCTCCTATATATACTAGAGGTATTGAGGGTTTTTCGACACAAAAATCAGCCACGTGCTACCCTCTCCTCTAGATCGTAGTTTCTCCTCTAGATCGTCTCAGCGATGCTTAGGCGAAGACCTGCTGCAATAGTTCCACCACCATCGCCGCCATGTCGTCATGCTGCCGGAGAACTCATCTACCTCTCCGCTCCCTCTTGCTGGATCAAGAAGGCAGAGATCGTCATCAAGCTATACGTGTGCTGAACATGGAGGTGTCATCCGTTCGGCGCTAGATCAAAAGGACCATGATCAAGATCGCGAGACAATTCGTGATTTGATCGCGGGATGGATCGTGATGCGATCGTGGGACGGATCATGATTGGATTGCAAGATGGATCGTGATGGGATCGCGAGACACTCGGTGATTTGGATCGTGAGGACGTTCCACTACTATAGGATTTCGGGCTCCGCAAAACCCTTAATATTCGAACACACAGGCGTGTAGAAAGATCCCCCGCGGCCTCGACCAACCTAGCTCGCTATCCGATGAACACAAAAAAGAACTCACGCGATGACGAGGAGGAGAATGAATATGACAGTTTTCCCAGGTTCGGGCTGCTGTGAAGCGTAATACCCTACCCCTACCTTTGGTGGATTACCTCTCGAAGAGGTGAGGTGGATGAAAAAGTATAGTGTTTTGAGGCCTCCTAAGGGCTCTCAGTGGTGTTCGAAACTCTTTGTGGTTTTTGTGGTCAGCGTGTGGTAGAACTGGTGGATCCCCTTTCTACGAAGCACCCTACCCTCTGTATATAGCGATGGCCTGGGTCCTCTTCCCTTATCGCAATGGCGGGAAGGGATCCCACAACGGCCAATTTTGAAGGGGGACAAGGGTTCGTGCTCGCCCTGCCCAAAGGCAGTCTTCGCCTGCAAAGTGGCTGTCGACAGCGCACAGACAGGCTAAGTGATGACATCCGCCCTACGGGACGGGTGGTTGTGGTCTTCTTGCACCAGAATGGGAACCTTTGGGGGTGCTTTGGGAACCCGCGTACATCCTTGCTCCCTTTGCAACAAAGGGGAAACTGTGCCGCCTGGCACACTGTCGCCCGCGTGTCCTTCCTTCCATCACCCTTGACTCCCGAGGCCGGGCCTAAGGAGGCCCATCCTAAGCGAGTCTTGTCGGCGTTCTTCCTCGCGAGGCTAGGGCCCTCGCGAGGGCCTTGTCTCGAGTGGGGTCGCACCTGACTGCGTTTGGTCGTTGAGGTGGGCCATGCCCTAGGACGCAGGCAGGCAGGTCTGGGTACCCCCATTCCCAAAACACCGACAGTAGCCCCCGGGCCCAAGGCACACTCGAGCTGGCTTACAAGCAAAGCCTGGAGGATGGCCCGAAGCGCCGCAGGCCCCCGAACACCTGCGGGCCGGACTTGGCACGCGCTAAACGCTTTGGTGGTGGTGCCTCCGCTCCTCGAGGCCGTCCAGGACCACACCCAGTTGGATTGACGCGACGCCTGGGTGCAGCACAGGCCATCATTGCTTCCCATCAAGTACTGTCGTTGCTGCATGCCGCGGGGATGCGACTCTTTAGATGGCAGGGGAGGCGACGTGTATGGAACCGCATTGACCGAACCACATCGCGCCGCCTGAGGGGCATGTGGTGCCTGCCCTCCCATGATGCCTTGTGGTTGTGGTTGCGCCTATAAATCCGCCCCGTCCCTAGCCAGGATAGGGTATCGCAGCCTTGAGGCTTCCCCCTATTTCCTTCGCTTCGTCAGCAAAAAACCCTCTTTCCTTCATGGCATCCGGAGGGAGCGGTGTAGGCGCAAGGAAGCGGATGGCTCCCCCGAATCCTTCGTCCTCCTCTGGAGGCGGCGGCGGGGGGGAGGGGTGGCTGGGGTCGACGCGAGTTCGCCAGCGATGGGCCCTGGTCGACGAGTAAGTATCCCGCTGCCTCCTTCTTCTCTCGTTCTCCTGTCCATCGCGTGGGGCATGATATCATTCCCCCCTTTCAGGGTTCCCGTGGCCAAGAAATGCAAACTTGGTGAGCTCCAGGAGGAGGTGGAGATGCAGCTGGCTCGGCTGACCACCGCCGAGGCTGCCTTCGATGCCGCCCTTCGGGGCGAGGCCGAGGCCCAGGCGGAATTGGCGTCCCTCTAGACCCAGGTCCAGGAGGCGGCTGACGCCGTGCAGACCGCCAAGGATGAGGCAGCTCATGCTAGGCTGCTAGAGTCCCTCCGTGCCAAGTAGTTCCAGGGCATCGCCTGCTGCGCGGCCGGCGCGGTGAGTCGGTTCATCGGGGATGCCCCCGTGCTTCCGCACGTGCGCGACAATGGGGGTTATCTTGAATTCTTCCGGAAGGTGGTGGAGGCGCTGGAGACCGGCATCTCTCGCGTCGACGCGGACAACGCGTCTAACGCGTGCGACCTTTCGGACCTTGCCTTGACGCTCGTCTTCTCCAACCTTTGCCGCCTCGCCCCGCAGCTCGACCTCCGGCACCTTGGAGAGCGGGTGCCCGACGAGCTCCAGCGCTCCCTTCGGGACGAGACACGCCCGCTCGTGGAGGCCATGGTGGACTGGTTCATCCAACTGCCCGCCTCAAGCAAGGAGGACGGCTCCGATGCCGAGCCGTCCGGCGGTGTGGGTGGCAACAACGACTCCTCCCCTTAGGCTACCTCCACTCCTTTTTAGCGGTACCGGTAATGCTCGAACAAGAACCCTGCCCCATGGGGAGTTAATCTTTTGCATGTTACCTTTGTCGTCTTGCTTTTATTCCCTGATTTGTTGGTTGCGGTGTTGGTTGGTGCCACCATGGTCACGACCCTACGTCAGCCCCTGATATGGCCTCCGCGAGGTTCTCCCCCTCTAGGGGCGACTCGCATCCGTTGCTCCTGCCGGGCCCTGGTCCTTGCGGCTCGTCGTGATCGTGTCCCTCCTCGCGTGTCGCCTCCTTCACCTCTTTGCCCCTCGGGGGTCTTCGCAGCCGTGTGTAGTAGCTGCAGTTCCTGCATTTTTTGGCTACTGGGTGCAGTCCTCATTTCATCCCCGGGGTCGTTTTTAGGCCTGGGACTCAAGATGGATTCGATAGTGTACTTAGCTTTGAGCGACGCTGGCGATCCTGCGCATCGCGAGGCGAGACGGGTTGTACCGTTAAGTTGTGGCTCCATCCGTGATGCCTTCTCCTTACCTGCTGAATGGTCTGGGGGCCCTTTCGGCACTCTGCGTCTGTAGGTCCCAGTCCCGCAGATTTCCCCACCATCGTTAGGCATGACCGGAGAGGACATACTTCACGAGGCGAGGCCCCGGTACTCCTGATGCCGACCGGAAACCATGGACGGCACCAGGAAGTTGAGTGGCATTATGACCGATCAGGCTCCCGAGGCATGCTGCTCGGGAGCCCCTCCTTTGATGCTCAAACCGCTCTACGTCGACAGGACCCAGTCCTGCACATTTCCCCACCACCGTTAGGTACGACCAGAAACCAATGATGCACTTCATGGGGCAAGGCCCCAATACCTCTGATGCCGATCAAAAACCAAGGACGACATTATAGAGGCCGAGTAGCTACGTGATCGGTAAGGCTCCTGAGGCGTGCTGCTCAGGATCCCCCTTTGACGCTTGACCGATCCCCCATTCCATCCCTCCAGTCATTGCCCCTGGAGGCCGTGAGGCCTCCCGAGGCTCTATGCGGTGGTGTTGCGTTGTGCTCGGAGCCCACAACTTCTCACAAAACCCCAATCCAGAAAGAGAGAGAGAACTCAAGATCGGTAAAACGAGAAAACAAAGACAAAAAGTCCCCGCCCTTCTTTTCTCTTAAAACATAGGATCACAAAATCTTCGAGCTTCTGACAGGCTCAAGCACAAAACAGGTGGCCATCGAAGGCTGCAACTCGAAATACGAAAAGAGCGAGAAAACAGATGCGTCCGGCTTTTTAGGGTTGTCCCCGCCTCTGTCTTCCCCTAGCGCTGAGCGTAGGGCATCCACATTGCGTGGACATAGCCATTGATGTGCAGTATTGACTTCTCCGGCAGCTCTGAGCCGTGGCTGCCACATTGCATGGGAGGAACCCCTCCGCATCCTTGGGGGGCACCAGGCCTATACAGCCCGCTCATTGTTACATGATAGTGTCACGGCCCTGGGCAAGCCCCCAGGCACATGGCTTTGTGGCCCTTAGCCTCGTATTGCCACATTGCATGGGAGGAACCCCTCCGCATCCTCGGGGGGCTCCGGGCGTGTATTGCCCGCTCATTGTTACGTGAGAGGGTCACGGCCCTAGCAAGCCCCCAAGCACATGCCTTTGTGGATCGCAGCCCCGTCGAAGATCGTCCCATGCATTTATGCCTGGTTGCGCGCCCTTATGACCCTAACATAATCGCATCGTTCCCCGCGTGACCTCAGGATTGCGCACCCGAGGCCCAAACATGAGCACGACGTGTCGACGCGGCCATAAAGGTGTTTTGTCGATGAAGATTACCTCATGAGGCATCCGTGTGCCCTCCGTACAAGATCCCAAGGATATCATGAGACCCGGCCTTCTGAGGCCATATCGGTGTCGTTGTTGCCGCGGGTGGCCTGTGCTACTTGTGCCTTGTCGCTCTCCCCAAGTCATCACTCTTGGGGCCTGAGGGCTTGGTCTGTCGTTACTTTCCCACGAGGGGTGCCGGCAGGTGTCGCGCCCCGCGGCTTGGGGGTGCCCTCCTACTCGCGTCGCCTGGGCCAGGTGCTCCGTCGATGGGAGACCCCGTGCCTAGCTCGAGGAGGGCGCCCAAGGTACTTCTCACTCTTGGGGGGTGCCGGCGCCCGTGGCGGGTGCTTGAACCTCCTCCCGGTCATGTGGGCCAGGTGGTATGACATCACATGGCATGTACAGCTCAACGTACGTGCTTAGTCTGCCTCCTAAGTCGTCCGCCGGTGTGCCGGGGACGGCCCCTCCCGGTGGCGGGGAAGGTCGTCCCGTGCGCATCGGTCATAGGCCCTCCTGCATCGGGCCTCAGAGTGGAGTTGCTTACCTTTGCCGCCACCGTTGGGTGGGCCTCGCGTCCCCTAGTGTAGATTCCCCCTTGGTGCCCCGATGCGCCTCTGTCATCATTGTTTGCTAGTCCAGACACCTGCGCCGCCCGCTCACTACGCCAGATGGCGCACTCCCGCCTGGCCAGCCCGGGCTGTTGATAGCCTGCCAGGTTACGGGGATGGGTGTCGGTGTGTGCACCGGGCGCCCTGCCGTTTCCTCCATATGCCTGGTGGTCATCGCCATGTTGTGCCCCGAAACCGGTCATCGGGATTCGGAGAAGGAGCACAGCGTGTGGCACACCCTTCTCAGCCCCATCCGGCGCTGGAGGAGCCCTTCCACTGGCAGCCCCGGGGGCGGGCTCGGCATGGGAGCCCCCGGCGCCTAGCGCCTGTGGTCTTGAAGAAGAGTGAGAGTGCATGGCGCTTCGTGTTACGTCGACCAGCTCCGCAATGTGATCCGCCCACGCGTCGAAGCCCCCATGCGTAGGTCGATGGTGAAGCATCTCGCTTGCCAGCAGTACCGCGTCGTGGCCGTTGAGGTCTCCCACGTAGGTGCGGCACGCCGCCGGGGTCGGGGGCGCTGCTCGCCCGCCGTGTGCCTAAGCAACGGCAGAGGTGGTGACGGTGGATGTGATGTTGGTGACCTAGTACTGACTGCTCGGTCGGCCTTCGACTGCCGCGGCGGGGTTTAAGAAGACCGACCCGCCGTGGCCCCGAGAAACTTGCTGAGCGCTGGCCATCGAACCAGCAAAGCTTGGGAGGGACGAAGCTTCGGGAAGCCTTCGACGCGCCCCTACCTGGCGTGCCAAATGTCGGATTTCAGGCTCCGCAAAACCCTTAAGATTCGAACACAGGGGCATGTACTAAGGTCCCCCGCGGCCTCGACCAACCTAGCTTGCTATCCGATGAACATAGCAAAGAACTTGCATGATGACGAGGAGGAGAACGAACATGAAAGTTTACCCAGGTTTGGGCCGCTGCGAAGCGTAATACCCTACTCCTGCCTTTGGTGGATTGCCTCTCGAGGAGGTGAGGTGGATTAACAAGTATAGTGTTTCGGGACCTCCTGAGGGCTCTCGGTGGTATTCGAGGCTCTTTGTGGTTTTTGTGGTCAGCATGTGGTAGAACTGGTGGATCCCCTCTCTACGAAGCAGCCTACCCTCTATATATAGCGATGGACCGGGTCCACTTTCCTTATCGTAATGGCGGGAAGGGATCCCACAACGGCCAATTTTGAAGGGGGACAGGGGTTCGTGCTCGCCCTGCCCAAAGGTGGTCTTCGCCTGCAAAGAGGCTGTCGATAGTGCAGGGACGAGCTCAGCAATGACATCCGCCCTGCGGGACAGGTGGTTGTCGTCTTCTTGCATTGGAATGGGAACCTTTTGGGGTGCTTTGGGAACCCGCGTACGTCTTTGCTCCCTTTGCACCAAAGGGGAAACTGTGCCGCCTGGCGCACTATTTCCCGCCTGTCCTTCCTTGCGTCACCCTTGACTCCCGAGGCCAGGCCTTGCACAGAAATCTCCGCCGCTCCGGAGGGGTCCTGAGGAGGCCCATCCTTCGCGGGTCTTGTCATCATTCTTCCTCGCGAGGCTAGGGCCCTCGTGAGGGCCTTGTCTCAAGTGGGGTCGTGCCTGACTGCGTTTGGTCGTTGAGGTGGGCCATGCCCAGGGCCGCAGGCAGGTAGGTCTGGGTACCCCCATTCCTAGAACGCCGACAACTACATTAACCACGTTTCTTAACACTTCCCGCTTAGCGATCTACAAGGGTATGTAGATCCACTCTCCCTCTCATAGATGCTCATCACCATGGATAGATCTTGCGTGTGTGTAGGAAAAAAAATGTTTCCCATGCAACGTTCCCCTACAACTCCCTACGAGGCACAAGAGCGGACATGCTACATGGCACATTAAGGATGTCAAGGTACCCATCGAAGACTCCGGTACAACCTATCCTCTGTAAGCTTTATATTTCATCTTTAAATACCTATAAAAAGTTGCTTCGGCAATTTGAGTTATAAGAATTATTGAGCAAGTTAAAGAGCATTATACATGGCCTCTTTGCTATATTTTATGTTGCATACTCTCTTCTTCCCTCATCAACGCTTCTTGCGAAACTATTCGGTATACATAACGATGCAATCGGGTAATAGACCGGGGGATTGAATTTAAAATATCACCCTAAGCATCACCCCGACACAATTGATCGTGTGTTCGACAGCTTGGATTTTGCTTTATATGCATCGGATCCGAACTATGTCTTGGGTCAATAGTTGGGTTGCCCGGCTCCTGTTTTTTCTCTCTTACGTTCCGCTTGCTCGGCTAAAAGGGTAAAGGGAGAACCACTGTGATTGTGCTTCTAGCTCACCTGGTCAAGCACCTCAGTGGAGAAAGCTGAAAACTGACTGTCGTAGTAAGCGAGAACCGATCTGCAAATCCGAGCATAAGTGTCATACTAAAAAATTGATAGAGGTTATTCCATGTCATATGATGGGTTTCATACTTGTAGAAAGCATGTGATGCTGGTTTTAGCCATGGTACATCCGAACATAACAAAACACTGGGGGCTAGTCATCAGCCCCTGCATTTTTAAAGCTCCTACTGCCAAGTTAAAGCGATAAAGCATCATAGTCTGATTGCCTTGTTCCCCTCGCACTACCGCCTTCTGGCACCGATACCTCGGCTAAGGGTCACAGTGTGGAGGCAGAAACACCTTGCGTAGTATCGACATGGGGGCTGAGGCCGACGACTCGCAAATTTCAGATAAAATGGCCACATGGGAGTCACAATAAATACAAAACTCAAAAGACATGATAAACCATGCAACCTCATTATAAAGTGTCAAAAGTCTTCGGACATATTACAACACGCTCATTCATAAAAAAACATCTTTAGAGCATTGGGCCTATATCGCCCAAGCACCCTCCATCACTGCGGAGAAGTATTTCTCGGGGCACCTATGCTCCTTTCCAGGGGGCGGAGGTGCGGTGGCCATCTCGGTCGGCTTGAGCTTCGGCCAGTGCACAATGGTCCTTGCAAAGGCCATCCGAGCTCCCTTGATGCATGTAGAACGCTTTAGCACGTCAATCTGAGGCGCAACATCGCACAGTTTCCACACCAAGCTGAAGTAGCTTCTCAGCAACAACTCTTCAGGCCATAGCTAGATGCAGAGATCCTTCATGGCCGGCTTCGCCATCCTGTGCACCTTCGTCAGTTGCTTCATCTGCTCGATCAGAAGAGGAGAGCACTCGGCGGCTTCAAACTGTGCCCAGAATAGCCGAGCCTCATCATCCTCCTCCCGCAAAGCATAAAACTTGTTCGCATCCGCTGCACTCTTTTGGGGGTCCGTACAGGCACCTGATGAACGCCACACCTGGGTGAGCAACGCAAACCTCCTACCACCAAAGGCACACTATAGTAAATACGGCTTACCATTTGTGATAGCCTTGTCTTGGCAGACTTCTTCTTCAAAGAATGACTTGTCCATCCGCTCCTTCTGGAGCTGGGATTTTAGTATCGATAGCTCAGTGGCTTGCTCTTTGCCTTTCTGCTCAACGGCCTTGCACTTCATGCTGGAATCCTTGAGCTCCTGCTCCACCTCCTCCACCCGGGCCTCATGCTTCTCACTCGCGGTTTTTAATGAGGATAGTGCGGCTGCTGCTTGTTCGGCTGCCGCCTTCTCATCCGCGGCCTCCTCCTTCATATTTTTTAGCTCGGCCATGAGGTTCTTGACCTCTGAACCCGAAACTATGGAAGCAATAAATAAATTATTACACTAGGTTACCAGTGCGGATCGCTAATGATAGACAGCCCGGATGTTACCATTCGGCTTACCTTCCGCCTCATCGAACCTCTTATTCAGGCTACCAAGCTACTCTTCAGAGAACTTGAGCTTCCGACTTAACTTAGCAGCTCCGCCGCTGATGACAAGGCCTACAAAAAATTATCAGGTTATGTGCATTGAAACGCCCAAACTGTCAAGAATACGACCCTGTATTCGGTTCTCTTGAGGGGTTTTAGAACAGGGGGGACAAATGGTGCCTCGTGCATCGTTGGTCACTCCTGGGTATTTGACCACCGGGTGAGTTTTTTCAAACTCACCCGGGGCTCGGGGGCTACTATATATATAAAGATCACACAAACTTAATAGAATTAAAAATTTTGGGAAAGGGGTATTACGTGGCTCACCTTGAAACCCGTCAAGTGACCATTAAAGGCCTCTTTCAGTCCGCTATCAATGGACTGAATGTCTTGCAAAACCGCACCCATAAGAGTGCGGTGATCCTCGGAGATGGAGGTGCTTGACAGAGCCTCCTCCATCATGACCTTCCACCCAGTCATGGGTGGCATCGGTGGTGACTAGCTAACCCGGTCTCTGACAGGCATTGAGTCGGTAGTTCGGGAGGCACAGTGTGCTCCGAAGATGTCCTCGGAGGGGACTGGACATTCCTATGTCCTTCCTCCTTAGCGGCAGGAGGGGTTCCACCCCCTGGTCTTCGATGGTCAAAGCATTAACCTCGGCAATGACATCATCGCCCCCATCGCCTGTGTTCGGCTCTGAAGGATCCTAGCGTGATGACACCTCCGTGGCCCCTTTCGAAGCCCGTGGATGTGTGGGGTATGACGCAGTCCCACTGTCCACCAGCTCGGCGGGTGGAGACTCCCCATCCGATATTTGGTCGGTAGGGAGAATGCGCTTGGGGCTTGATCCTTAGGTTTTTTTGGGGAACCCTCTCCAAGTCCTCGGACTCTGCATTGCAGTCCGAGCTGTCATCGACTAGGATTAACCTTGACCGAGACGCCCTCTTCGGGGCAGGAGGAGGTAGATCCTCCATGGCGTTCGGCAATGCCGCCCTCTTTCTTATGAGGGGGGAATCGTCTCCCCCGGTCCGCATGCACTTTCTTATGAGTAGAGGAGGCATGGTTTTCCTCGAACATAGCGTCCGGCAGGTCTCTTCTGTGGAGGCCTTCTCTGGACTTCTTCTTCTTCTCCTTCTTCTCTAGCATCGTGTACAGCGCCACGATGAGCATCGCCATAAGCAGATCCAACCCGGGGCCTTCGGGCTGAGGGGTCGGACAGTCCATATTGATGGCCATACTTAGCCACTTCTGTAAAGATAAGAGGGAGGTTGTTTAGCTCTTTGTTAGAAAACAAAGCCGAAGTATCAAAATTATATCATACATGGGTAGGAGGGTTATCGGCGCTTAGGACCGAGTCCTCCTCCTC
The DNA here is from genome assembly GCA_022496015.1 of Hordeum marinum. Lineage (NCBI taxonomy): Eukaryota > Viridiplantae > Streptophyta > Magnoliopsida > Poales > Poaceae > Hordeum > Hordeum marinum. Next base: position 239,808,388 of record CM039677.1, read on the forward strand.
AGCTGGACAGCTCTTTTGGGGCTTGAATAATGCCTTCCAAAACTTCTAGTGTGTAGTGCAGAAGAATCCTTGCACTGTAGGCTCATCCTCAAGCTGATAAGCCCACATTGGGGAGGCCCGCTGCTGGTAGGGAAGAAGACGGCATCGGAGCATGACCTAGAACATATTAGCTAGCTCGATCTTGGCTGCGATCATCGAGGAAATACGCTTCTGTAGCAACTTCACCTCCGCGTCCGACCCCCAGTCAAGGCTCTTCTTGATCCACGAGGTTAACCTCGCAGGAGGTCCAAATCTGAACTCGACAGGTGCACCTAGCCCTTGACCCTTGGCTCAGTGGTATAGAACCATTCCTTCTACCAGATCTTGATTGTATTGATGAAGGTACCGGCCGGCCACTCGACGCGGGGGAGCTTACTAATTATCGCCCCTCCACAGTCTGCGTGCTCACCCACGACTATCTTCGGCTTGACATTGAATACCTTGAGCCACAGGCCGAAGTGTGGTTCGACCCGCAGGAAGGCTTCACATACATGGATGAATGCCAAAATATGCATGAAGGAATTCGGGGGAAGATCATGGAAATCAAGCCAGTAGAAGAACATAAGGCCCCTGATGAAGGGTTGGAGCAGAAAGCCCAGTCCTCGGATGAAATGGGGGACGAACACCACCCTCTCGCCTGGCTTAGGGGTAGGGACCACCTGGTTCGCCTCTTGAGCGTGGTGGAAGACGTTGGAAGCGAGGTAGCCGGAGAGCTTTAACTTCCGGATGTCCTTGTCGATGACCGTGGAGGCCTCCCACTTGCCCATAGAGCTCTAACCTACCATTACTGAGCTCACGGGAGAGGATGAGGAAGAACTAGATCTGGGCTCTTGGAGCTTGGGAAGATTGAGGAAGCGAAGGATGCGAATGGAAAACGTGAATGGGCCTCGGGTTTTTTCCACTTTTATGAGGCGTGACACCGATGAGCCTCCCTTTACTTGGCCACAAGTCTCTCCGCTTCCTGATATGTGTGTGCCGTTATGCATGTGTAAAGTAACCTAGGGCGTTAATCATATCCCATGTGAAACGGAGCATGATTTATACATTGATGAGTCGTACCAATGTAAAAATGGCCTCAAATCGCGAATCAAGTTTCCATAACTGGTTCAGCGGTCGTGATAGGCCACGGTCCTTTGTACGAAAGGCTGTCAGAAAACACTATTCACACTTTGACATTTGGCCTTCCGGGCTAAGCAACTCATAGCGTCCGGACAAGCATATGATCGGAAAAATTACGCGTCATCGGAAGCCGGACTAGTCTCAACCAATCATTAATGGGAAGCAGAACTCACCCTGCAAGCCGAAGACTACGATCACGTGAAGCTGCTAATGTTGTGATCCTTGGAGTTGGGGGGCAAGTTCGGTGGCTACTGAGGGAGTCCTGGACTAAGGGGTCCTCGGGCCGCTGGCCTATCTCCCAATAGGTCGGCTTGGTGGGCCGTTCCCTGACTATCGCAGGAAGGGCCGAATATGCCAAGATCCCTTTTTCTAGAAGGAAGTCTTGAAGGCGCATCGTGCACTCCAAGTCAAGATAAGGAAATCGACATCTCCATCTCCGGTAGGAGACCTATCATGTGTAAACCCTAGGTACCTCCCCCCCCCCCCGGTGTCTATATAAACCGGGAGGGTTTTAGATTGTAGGGTAGAGAAACTCATCTAGGGTTTTAGCTATATGATCTCAAGGTAGATCAACTCTATAACCTTCATACACATCAATATAATCGAGCAGGAGTCAAGGTTTTACCTTCATAGGAGGGCCCGAACTCGGGTAAAACGTCATCTCCTTCGTCCCCTATTACCATCGATCTTAGACTCATAGCTCGGGACCCCCGACATGAGATCCGTCGGTTTTGACACCGACACTTGGTCTCATGGGAATGGTTACATGAATTGGGATATAGCTCTTGGGTTGTTACATGACGTCTTTCCATGGCAAGGAGGAGTCATCAACGGCATGCTGCTTGATGGGCACAGTCGGCTGGGAAGACGCAGGGGCCACGATAATGGACCGCGGGCACGGGTTGTAGGACCGAAAGTATGTCTATAGGGGGTGATTAGACTACTTAACCAAATAAAAAAAATTCATTTCCCAAATTTTAGTGTTTGCAGTTTTAGCATTCATGGCAAGGCAAGTACACCCTACACATGCATGTCTAAGAGTATAGCAGCGGAAAATAACAACAAGCATGAGTAGAAAGGATAGGGTAGGAAGATCGAGCGCAATTGTAGACACGATGATTTTTCCCATAGTTCTGATAGATGGTGCTATCGTACATCCACATTTATGGAGTCTTTAACCCATAGAGGGTAACGGTCGCGAGAGTCCAGTGAGGGCTCCACCCACAAGGGTCCACGAAGTAGCAACCTTCACTATTCCATAACAGCTTCCATCCACGAAGGACTAGCCTCACTATGGGTCGATCTTCACGAAGTAGGCGATCTCCTTGCCCTTACAAGCTTCTTGGTTCACTCCACAACACGAAGTAGGAGGTTACCAAGGGACACCTAACCAATCTAGGAGGCACCACCCTCCAAAAGGTAATAGGCTCGGTAATGACGATGAACTCCTTGCTCTTGTGCTTCAAGATGATAGACTCCTCAACACATAATCACTCTCTCACAGATTTGGCTTGGTAGAAGAGATTGATTGGTGGAAAGCAACTTGAGGAGGTTAGAAATCAAGATCCATATGATTAGAGTGGAAGATCTTGACCACAACACAAGGATAGGTGGTACTCTCTCAGAAAACTGATGGGGCAAGTATGGAATAGTTCTGAATGCTTCTCTTTCGAGTAGGTGGTGGTGAAGGGGTATATATAGGCATCCCCAAAAATCCAACCGTTACACACAAAATGATCAACTCGGTGACACCGATGCGTTAATCTCGGTGGTACCGAAGTGACCAAAAGGTGGCAACTTTTGAATCTCGATGAGACCGATATAGGAAACTCGATTGCACCAATAAGGTAACCAACGGTCAGATTGCCATTCTCGGTTACACCGATCCAACAATCTCGGTGGTACCGATATTGTGAATTTGCGTAACAGAAAGTTGGCAACCTAAACTCGGTGGCACTGGTATGGAATCGGTTGCACCGAAGTGGCTAGGGTTCTGCTGAGTCTGTCTGAGGTTGCGAATCAGTGGCATCGGGATGGAAATGTTGGTTGCACTGATTTTGAGTATTTGGCTTTGGACAGACTTCGGTACGAGAGTTTGTGGGTATTTTTTGGGACTATCACTTGTGCATATATGAGCATTTTGTTCACCAACAAAACCTTACCCCCTTTTAATAGTATTGGCTTTCCTATGGATTCAAAGTGATTTCTCACAAATATAAAGTGTAGAGTCCTCTTGCTTGAAGCTTTGCCAACCTATTTCCTTGCATCTTGGGGTATTACACACTCTTCTCAATCCTTTTGCCAATCCTGTCATTGAACATTTCCTGAAATATACTTGGTGGAAACAATAGTTCAATGACTTTTATGTTGTTATAAATTACCAAAACCACCAAGGGAGCAAATGTGCTTTCAATCTCCCCCTTTTTGGTAATTAATGACAACATATAGATCAAATCTTCGACATATGATATAATCAATGAATATAATCGTCGCTTTGAGAACTATGTGATAAGCAAGAGCTCCCATAAATGTGTGCATTATTTTGAATTTGCGTTTGAATGCAAATGCAAAATTGATTAGGTACATGGGGCACTTCTTCCTTATCACATACAACTTGGTGGTGTGCAAGAATAATTAGAGTGAACATCATAGCACAACACAATCAAGCAATGTAGACATGCATGATCTTTCACCATTAAGATGATAGGAAGTAGTAGCATCACAGAGAAAGTGTATGATCAAACACAAAGAACGTGTATCACAAGCAACCAAAAGACAATTGTTTTTGAAAAAGCAATAAACACCAAAACGCTCTCTCACTCAAAGCCTAAAGATCTATATACACTTCTTCCCCTTTGGCAACAAGTTACCAAAAAGTTCGAAGGCATATATCTAAGCATTCTTGGGTTGATCTCCTCCAGTTGTTGATGAAGGAGTCAAGAGAGCAACATCGGTGAAGATCTCTGCAGATGTCATGGATGGAGTTGGAGTGGCAGCTGGAGGAACTGGAGCTGATGGAGCAGGAGCTGAGGTGACAGCAGTAGGAGCTGATGAAGAGGGCCTCAAGTCTAGAGCTAGCACAGTGGATGATCTGGCCTGAGTAGGAAACTGGGTGCTTGTCTTGAGAGGTGATCCATCCTCATCCTCATCATCATCCCCATCTGAAGTAGTCTGAGGAAGAGGCACTGAGTCAACTTCCTTCTTGAGCTCATTGACTGTCTTAGTCAGCCCATCCACCTTAACATTAAGGGTCTTGATCCTATTTTCAAATATCCTCACAAGAATGTTCTAGTTGTCCAGAATCCCTTTAATGTCCTTTTGCATGCCCAGAACTAATGATATCAACATATCCATTTGCTCATTTCTGGATCTAGGGACTTGAGCACTAGTGGCTCTAACTGCCTCTGCCTCTGCCTTAAGTGTAGCAGATGTGGGATGTTCAGCATCCATCACCACAACATTGTCCTCGACATCTGGCCGTAGGGGAAAATGGGGACTATCTAGAGCAATTATGTGCTTCTCCAACTTGGAATTGATGAGCATCTAGATATAGGGTGCATAGCAGCAAGAGCGCTTATGATCAGCAGCAACCCTCTTGACTGTCTCAACAATCAAGTTCATAAATCTGATACTGGTATGTCTATCAAGGTGGATCAACATGTTGATGGAGTAGCCTCGGATCATCTTGTCATCTCCTGACTTGGGTGTCAAAGTATGCCTCAGAATGGTGTTCATGGTGTGGAGGCTAGCCTGAAGAAAGTAAATGGATCCTAGCTTGTGAGACTTCATGTTAGCAGCAGGGATCTCATTGTACATGTTGGCCATAGCATTGTGGCTCTCCTTGGATTCTGAGTAGACATCCAAGTCACCATCATGTACCTTTGGGACTCCTAGAATAGCAGCCCATTCATAAACAATGGACTCATATCTTGCTCCTTCTATCATCCATACAATCCTACCATCTCCATAGAAATGTGCAGTAGAGTAGAATTGCATGATCATCTCATCATTCCAAGTAATAAACTCTCTGCCAACAAACTCATCCAAACCAATGCAGTGAAAATTGTCTTGGACACTTGGAAAGGAGTCCTCATTCTCCTTGATGAATTTCCAGTCTACATACCTCATATCACTCACAGCTGGACTCTTGTCAAAAAGCACAGCCTCATAAAAAGCATGTAGCTCTTTGGTATAGAATCTGTAGTCCACATTTGTCTTCTTCCTTTGGGCATATGGATCTGCAGCTCTCCATGCCCTCAAGCCAGAGTCCTTCCTCTTCTTCATATCTTCAGCAAGTGGATAGCTGGCATTATGTACTGTAAGTTGTGGCCTAAGCTTCATCAAAGTTGACATAACATCTTCATCCTAACCTCTAGAGGTAGTTCCCTTGTTCTTTTCAGAAGCTAGAATTTGCCGGGATGTCCTCCTATGCTTTTTAGCAGCAGCCTTCTTGAATGCAGACTTGGTGCTCTTGGATGTGCCAGACTTAGGCATAGCATCAGCCAAAAGTTTCTTGGCCTTCTTCTTGGGAGGGGCCTTTGCAGCTGGCTCTTCCTCCTCTTCAGCAGCAACTGCCTCCTCTAGATCTTCAAACATAGTTGTAGGCCTGCCAATAACATGAATTATCCTGTTTCTGGCCTTCTTGTTCTCCCCTGCCTTCTTAGGAGCAGACTCAGGGCGAAGAGTCATTGTAGCTCTGGCACTCTCAGGTGCTCTCATAGCTTCAGGAGGTGCATATGTTTTGCTAACCACCCTCCTGGAAGAGGTGGCCTCATTTGCGGACTTCTTGGCAGCCTTATCTTGCTTCTTGGCAAGAACCTCCTCTGGCACAAAGTCTGAATCTTCCTCATCTTAATTCAGCTTCTTCCTAGCCCTAGTAGCAGCCTTGGGCAACCCATGAGAACTGGGGGTGCCTGGATCTGAAAATGAACTTAGCTCAGGACTAGTGCATGAACTCATGTCAACACTCCTCTGACAAATTCTGACTGTCTGAACCTGACATGCTGACCCTGTGAATAGAGTATAGAAGAGTGGAATAGGATAAGTCTTCACAAAATACAGCTCGTTTTTGAAAGTTTGAACAGAAAAATTATAGATGTACTTCACTGCAAAATTGGATTTTGGTGTCACCGAGTCAAACATTTCGGTGCTGCCGAGACTCACAAAACTCTTAACCGAAACTTGGCAACAGTTTTGGTCAAACAAAAATCTGTCACTCGGTCTCACCGAGTTCTGTCCTCAGTAGCAAAAAAATGCAATCGATGGAACCAATTTTTCTGATTCGGTATCACCGAGATGCAACTTCGCGGGCAACTAAACCTAGAATTTTTTGACTTGCTAGACTATTGAGTTTTCTCGTGGACTGAATGATCTCAAACGGTGGATAGATAATGGAGAAATCCTAATGCTCAAGAATCGGAGGTTGGAGCACAAGAGGGGCTGAATCCGTACCCTAGCTCATTGACGGATCCGCTATGGCGACAACGGGGGCGATTCCCAGTGGCGGAGGAGCATGGGAAGACAAGGCGATGACCAGGGGGTCCTTCTGCGGCAGTTTAGGGTTTGGGGCGCTGCGAATTGAAGAATGAAATTTAAAACTGTCATGACCACCGATTATGTACCCTTCACTGTCAGTGACGCCGATTCTAAATTTTCGGTGTCACCGAGTTTCTCAACTGCCAGCTGACAGGGAAACTCGGTGTAACCAAGAATATGGAATCGGTAGTACCAAGGTAGAGAACTTGATCAACCCTAGGCATTCGGCGGCACCGAGATTTTGGGGTTGGTTCCATCGAGATGCACTTGGGAGGTTTTAATGGTCAGTTCTTGTCGATACGGAACTCCGAGTGCTCCACACACAAAGGGATCGAAAAGCACTTGTTCAAATTTTGTGATGATGCATGAATAGACTATGAGGTGAGAAAGCATAGATAGCTAAAGAGTGGTCCTAGGCATTCTTGTTCATCCAATTGGCAAAAGAGAAAATGAAGAGCCAAATAGGAACAATTGGTTGTCCTCTAATGAGAAAATAATTACAGACCAACATGCTCACACAATAAGATGTCAAATGAAATCATGACAAACATGCACATATCCACTAGCGTCTAACAAGCACTTGGGCGATGACTAAGTCATCTATATATGAGTATTTGACTTAGGAGCCAAGTAAGAATACTTGATCATAGGTCATACTCATCGTTTAAGCACAAGTGGGGTTACCAATTTTACATAAAGCATTTAAAGTTGTCACATACTTAGAGATGCTTTAACTCAAGTCTTAGAGTAAAGCTCCCCCTTGATGTGACATCCCCCCATAAGAGGGATAAACTAACCTTGGGTTTTGTCGATGAATACTTCATGTTGGTGAGGTAGTTGTAGATGCTCAAGCTTGATGAAGATCACCAAGAGTTGGGAGAATCCTTGTTGTTTCCTTACTCTTCTCACCTACATGGGTTAGTGCCAACACACAAGAGACAAATACAAGGATATCTATGGACATGGAGTGCAAAGCATGTGTTATGATGTCCATTGATTTTTTGATTACATTGTCCCTTGCTTACCTTTGAGGGAATGTGTGACTCCTTGAACTATTGCATATAGTTCATGTTGATAGCAAATAGTTCTTGCCAATAATGAATACGAGTGAATTTCATTGGCGGAGTCACCCCTCAAGAACTCTCTAGTTCTTATTCTTGGGGACCCACATCAAGTTGATGGGGATCCTAGGTGTTGTAGTAGCACTTGTAGAAGTTGAGCTTGTAGTAGCCTTGGCAACCCACTTCACCAAAGCTCGAGAAACATCTTCATATGAGTCAATGTCCTCTTGAAGCTTGTTCTTGTCCTCGAGCTTGGGGTCTTCTGGTGGAAGGTCATATTGAGCCTTTGTTCCCTTGGTAAGAGTATTTTCATACTTCTCCTTTTGAGGAACAAACTTGGGATTGGGGTATTGACCTTCTTCCCATTCAACTCCATTAGCGTTGAAGTAGCCAACACCATGATTCTTCCGGTATCCTCCATGCTTGCGTACAATCTCCTCAAATTGTTTGCACCCTTCTAGACTCTTGTAGATACCTTTCTCTATAATCCCTTTCAAGAGTTCATTTTCTTGCTCAAGTGTAACTTGGCTAAGAGAAGAGTAAGTGGGATCAAGAGAACTACTAGAAGCAATAGCATTGGATTTATCATTTTTATTGCTACTAGTTGAAGAACCTTTCTTTCCTTTGTTACTAGCTTGCTTAGACTTAACTTGTGGCATGAATGTAGGTAAGAGAAGTTGCTTGGCTAGATAAGAGGAAGTCTTCTTCGAAGATCGTCATTGATAGCTTTTAGGAACTCGTGCTCTTGCTTTAAATTGAGCTTCTCGAAGCGTAGCTTCTCATGTGTCCTTACAAGCTCTCTATGATCTTCTAGAGTTGACTCGTGAGCTAACTTAAGAGTTTTTAGTTCTTGAGTTAGTTGTTCTATTTCCAACTTATCATCAACGCACGACTTATCTACACTAGAGTGAGTACTAGTAAGTTCATTTTGACTATCATTACTAGATTTGTCAAATAGCAAGTCTTCTTCAATTAACAAGTCATCTTCATCACTATTGAAATCAAGATACTAGGGGTTTGATACCTTGGGGGATTTAGCCATGAAGAAACTTCCACTCCATTCGTTTGGTGAATCAAATAGATCATAGGACTTGGTAGTCACTAGTGCAATTCCGGCAACACCTTCATCTTGACTATAGTCGGAGTTGGAGCGATAGCTTCTTTGGGAGTGGTTGTCGGATTCGGAGCCGGAAACCCATTCACCAACATGAGCTTGATGTTTCCTTCTTGAGTAGCTCTTGGTGTATTTGTCCTTCTCTTCTCAGTCCCTACTTCTCCTTGAGGGTCTTCTTCATAACGATCATGTCTACTCCTTCTCTCTCTTCGAGGTGACTCGTCTCTTGAGCTTTATCTTCTTGGTGAATATTCCTTCCTCTTGTAAGTTTCCGTGCACTCATTGGAGTAGTGTCCGGGCTTCCCACAATTTTAGCAGTTTCGGTCATGACTTGACAAATGCTTCTCTTCATATCTTGAGTTGGAGCTTCGATCTTTGCTTCTTTTCTTGTAGAACTTGTTGAATTTCTTGACCATGAGGCTTATCTCTTCATTTGTGACAAGGTTGTCGCTTGAAGTAGCGGGAGCATCACTCGTGGCTTTGTAAGCACCACTAGACTTGTGATGAAGCCCTTCCTTGTCTTTGAGTCTCATCTCATGAGCAACACTACCAATCACTTCTATTGGCTTGAGATCTTTGTAGTTGGGCATAATTTGGATCATTGTGCAAACGGTGTCATATAAATCATCCAAAGCTCGAAGTATCTTCTTCATGATGAATTTGTCAGTCATTTCTTCGCTTCCTAAGCCGGTAATATAATTTGTGATGAGAGCTAGCATAGAGTACATCTCAACGACTCCTTCACCATCCTTCATCTTGAACTAGTCAAGTTGACTTTGAAGAACATCCAACTTGGATTCTCTCACAGATTTTGCACCTTTATGCATATCAATCAAAGTATACCAAATCTCTTTTGCATTCTCAAGACAACTGATTTTGTTGAACTCTTCAGGGCATAGGCAGTTGAAGAGAATGTCACTTGCTTGAGCATTGAGTTGCAACATCTTCAATTCTTCCGCAGTCGTTTCACGATATGGTTCCCTTCCTTTCGCAAAGAATTCACCTTGCATACCAACACGAACAATAGCTCAATTGGCGGGGTGATGAACAACACTCTTCTCAATCCTTTTGCCAATCCTGTCATTGAACATTTCCTAAAATATACTTGGTGGAAACATTAGTTCAATGACTTATACGTTGTTCAAAATTACCAAAACCACCAAGGGAGCAAATGTGCTTTCACGGGCGCTGGGAGACGACGCTGGAGGCAGGCGACAGCAGAACTGTCGAAGCTAGAAGCATCAGGCAAGATCCCCCTGCATCCACCGGGATAGCGCCTTGGATGCTCCCTAAAGCGGAGCGGGAGAATTATCCTCGCCGATGCGGATCTCCGCCACCTCAAGCGCTACGCTCTACGCCAGAGAGAAGGCAGAGCCCGGCGAGGCCACCAGTAGAGGCAGCAGGGAGGTCGCAGGGTATGTGGGGTTGGGGCTAGAAGGTGGGATTTGGACTCCAGCAATCGTGGGGGCAGTGGAGAGGGGGGAGAGCTCGTGAATTGGTCAAAATCCTATATAGAAGACGACCATCATTGACACATCGTGCATGACACATTACCTAATAAAGATGCTCTAAGTCCATTTAAGTAACAAAAGACAACTTCCCTATGAAGATCGATTGTTCAGTTTCATTCTTGCAGTTTAGAAGGTTTTGTTTCATGCTTCTCTTAGCCATTGTGAGTGTAAAAACTGGCAGACCTCGGGTTAGGGGGTCCCGAGCTATGGATCTCGGATCGATGATAACAAGAACGAAAGAGAAGATGTTTACCCAGATTTGGGCCCTCTTTATGGAGGCAAAACCCTATGTCCTGCTCTGGTTTATTGTAACATCCCAAAATTCTAAATTTTGGAATGTTATATTAAATAAATAAGTAGGATTGTTTGCTCGAATGTTGTGTGATTGATTGTGTGAAATTGAGTGGAATTTTAAAACTTTTGAATGAGAGGGAATAAAATGACTTTCCCAAAACTCTTACTCTGCATTTTTGATCTTCAGGAAATTCCAATCCATTTCATCACAAAACCCCAGAGTGAAGATGATATGACTTCTTCCATTTAAAGAAATGAAAAGGGATTTGAATATGATTTGAATTTCATTTGAAAATATTTCCAATTCAGAAACTTTGTGCAACTCCATGATTTTCATGAGAGAGGATAAAAGGACTTCTTCAAATTATATGAAATATGAGTTGGAAGTTTAAAGAAAGGATTTGAAAATGCTTTTGAAAACCTCTGAATTATTCTTTTGAATCCATGCCATATTTGGTTCCTATTCAAATTTTCAAAGCATTCAAACCCCTGGACAAAAACAATTTGAGAGGAGTAATGACACTCCAATCCAGGGGGTATTTTGTGAAGTTTTTGAATCATAAAACCCAAGGGGTTATTTGAAAAAAATATTTGCAAAAATAAATAAAGCCATTTAGGCATTTTCTGAAAATAATTTTTTTTAAAGTATTTAATTTGGTCGTGGAAAAATGTCCATTTAATGGCATTTAATTCCCTTGTCATTTTGATATATAAGTTTTATTTTTTGGACAGGACTTAAATGTCTTGATGCTGTTTTTAATGCTTTGGTATTTATAAAAGGAAAAAAAATTACGCGCGTATTAAGACCCAGCCGGCCCAGCCCCCTGATCCCTCCCCGAAACCCCTCCCGATCGGCCGGCCGATGACGGCGCCCTCTCTCTCTCTCTGACTGCGGGTCCCACCGCCCGACGCAAATCCCGCCACGGTCGTCCTCTCCATCACTCCCCCCTTACCTTGTCAGCGATGAATCCGCGCCAGAATCCGCCCCCCTTACCTCGTCGCTTTGGCCTCGCCAGAAAAGCTCCATCGCCAGCGACCCCTTCTCGGTGAGCCTCTCACCCTCTCCCCTCCGTTAGATCTCGATCCATCGGCTAGGATTAGATGACTTAAATCGCCAAACTGTTTTCTTTTAGTGTCGACCGTTCGCCCATTTAGCACTCACGCACACACCCCGTAGCCTATCAGAACCTGCCACGTAGCAGTCCTGTTCGTTAGATTAGATTTTTTCTTTTCCTGTTTCTGTTTAAAAAACAGATTTAGTCCTGTTTTTGTTTTTAGCATATCTTTTATGTTTTTAGGTGTTTTAATTTGATTCTTTTTGCATTGTATCAAAAAATTCCTCTAGTTTCTGTAGATACCAAGTTTGACTATATTTGAATATTTAAATTTAGATTTAAACAGATTTTATTTAAATCTTGTCTTCTGAATAACTTGAGTTTAAAAATATATTTTTATTTGATTCTTTTTGCTACTTGTAACTAGTGATCTTAGTTATCAGTAGGTAAGGTTTGAGAATTTTTTTCAATAAATTTGCTTGGGGTTCTTAACTAAAATAGATTCTGTTTAGTTCATACTAGAGTTTAATTAGTTTAGTTTTATTTGTAAATTATTTTAAATCTGAATTAGTTTAACTTTTTGTTTTAGTTTTCTGTAGTTCTGTTGTACAATATTAGGTGACTTATTTTCTCTGTTAATAAATAAATGTTTTATAAAACAATTTAGTTTTAGTAGTATTTCTTTTCACAAAAGTTTTAAAAGATTTTTCTGTTAAGTATTGTTTTGTTACTAAAAATAGTTTGTCTTGTTATATTAGTAGTAGCCACCAAAAATTTGGATGCCCATTATTTAGTTTTCTTTATTGTATTGCTCTAGTAATGCTAGTTGGTTTCTTATCTAAAAATATTTAAAATAATTGTTTTATAAATTTTACTTTTTGTTAACTTGGTTGTTTTATACTTTGTTTTCTCTTATTTTAATATTTTATTGTTTCACTTAGCAAACACTTATGTTGTTTAGGATGTTGTTTTCATAGTTTTACTTGTTCTTTAAAAGTAATTATTTTTGCTAGTAAAATATTTACTAAAATAATTTTGTTATATTTTACTTTCTTTTTGTTTTGTTACTATTTGAAAATATTTTTTTGTAAGGGAAAACTACCTTAGTTGTGTTTATGAAAACCTTGTTGATTTTAACTTTTGTCTTAAGTATTTCCTTCATCACAATTGTGTTGATGTATTTTTGTTACTTGGAGTTTTGTCTTAAGAAATTCCTTCATCAACCTTGTTACTTTTGGTTCTTGTGTTACCTTGTGATTGTTAGTATTGATTGCTAGAAGTGTTTGCTGATGAATGCAATGTTTGTTATATAGATTTTCATCGGAGAGTGACGAAGAGTTCTATCAAGTATTTTTTTGAGAACGATACTTATCTTCATCAACAGTACAGGCAAGTTCACTTTGACCATCTATTTCATACCTATGTTTTAATGCATGTAGTGACATCATTCAACAAATTCCCCCCGTTAGTGTTATTGAAATTCTTGTAGTTGAGTAGAATGCATGCGGTAGGAACCCACCACTTGATACTAAAGCCCCGGGAACGCCAGTTAGTTCAATGTTATGCCAAAGTAGACGGGGTCTGGTATGAGTGTTCGTGAGTGGTGTGAAGGACTCCACGACAAGACGACAACTTCATGAAGGCATCTTCACGTCCTGCATCTTCAAGACCTCAAGACTTCGAGATTCGTGAAACAAGTTTTCAATACACACTACTGGGTGAAGGATGGAATTGATGGGCACCCTGGAGTAACCAGTGGATGGCCGGGATGCATGGGGAAGTGCCATGACATCTTGCGGAAAGCTTCACCCAGACTCAAAGAGAAGGATGAATACTTCATGCCCGAAAGCTTACCTGTGTAGACACAAGTCATTATGGGCTCTGGCTTGGTTGATCTTTGTTGTGACTCTGTCTAGGCAGTGCTACGAGATGTAGTCGACGTTAGGATTGGATGGGCATTGTCGGATAGTCAGGGAAGCACTCTAAAAGACCATGTTTCGTTCATCCTGTTCTCAAACACCAGGCAGTGCGAGGACTTACCAGGAGGGAACGAATCTTGTGGGTAAAGTACACAACACTCTGCAGAGTTAAACCTAATCGATTAGCCGTGTCCCCGGTTACGGACAATTTGAGCCTCTGGACTTGGATCTATCTCTGAACTCTCAACACTAGACTGATAACAAATTGTGGGCAACTTAAGAAACTTGTGGGCATTGAGACATTGGTTGGCGGAACCATGTCATGATAGGTAGATCCATAGTGAAATTCCTGATATTCCTTTGTTGTAGGAAAAAATAAAATCAGCTTTTACGCAAAAAACTTAGACACAGAGCCACAAAGCCTTTGCATATAGAATAGTCTTTATTCTTCTGTTCTTCTATGGTGATCTTGCTAGTACATTCAATGTACTAACCTACACGGCTGCAACGTCTTATGTTGCAGATACTCTTCTACGACGAGTAAGAGTACGATTCAGGGTTACGGTCCGCACTCAACCTGCCGTTGGTGTTATTGGGACTCCACTCCCGTTGACTGTATCCGCTACTATTTTAAGGTATATATCAGTTCTACGTTAATTACATGTGATTGCACTTTGATATATACATTGATGTACTGTGTGTGCCAGCATACTGATCCAGGGATGGCACAGAATACACAAAGGCTTGACTCGTTTTGAGTCGGGTCGCTACATTTATATTGATCGAGTAGTATCGAGTATAGAGTTGATCTACCTCGAGATCATCAGATGTGTTCTAACCCTATAGCTAGATGAGTAATGTTGTGTTCGAGTCCACTCTACGGGCTAAACCCTACGGCTTATGTACATGCCGAGTTGGGGATCTAGGGTTACAAGGTCGGTGTCCTAACATGAAGATGGCAGGAGAAGTATTGGAGTGTATGTCAAGTCTTCGGTACACACGGTCTTGAACACGTTATATCGTGCAACCTATGGAGTTCATCTTAAGAGGACAGTGGGCCCCTCGGCCCTATCCGAAGATTTTAAGGCCGACCAAGTCAGGACCCCCTAGTCGAGTGCGTCGTCAGTAGCCCTTGAGCCGGTCTTCTATCTCGGGGACAATTCCCTTGATGAAGATAACTTTGGATCAAAAGTCCTTGGCTTGACAGACGAGTTCCCCTTTGCCGAAGTCTATGGCTTGACAGATGAATCCCTCTTTATGATTTAAAAACGCCTGAACCATTCTTAAAATAAAGCGGTGCCTTGTAACAAGACGAGGCCGAGCTCTATTTTTCATCCAAAGAGGCAGGTTATCTTTGCCTTGAAGGCAGATTATGTAGGTATGAACAATATCACTAGTCCTGATGACTTTATCTAAGAGGCACACCTCCTGAGCGGTCAAGCAGTTTCTGCCTCCCTCAAATCACGTCCCGAGGCATCCTTTTTACTCGCACATCCCATCGAGGTGGAGATCGTGCTCGTTTTATCAAGGATACCATCAGGGTTTTATTTCCCCCATGTGCATAACGGCATCTTTTGCAGTGAGTGGTGTTTTTATCGGCGCACCGAGGGGGACTCTTGGCCTTTCATCGGCCTATAAGAGTGGAAACTTAACAACACAGGTGTCCATGCTCTCATCCCCCCTTTGCATACAACTTCGTTGAACCCCAGGGCCTAGATCTAGCATCGCTCTCCTTCCCATAGAAAATCCATGTTCCCTCCATAGCCATGGACGTTACACTTCAAGGGTATTGGGTCGGGGCTCTCGTGACGGAGAAACCATTCTGGAGCTACGCGAGGCCGGGTACATCACCAATAACGTGAAGGCTGACGTCCCTGGTGCGGACCAGCAGGTGCCTCCTCCCGAGGCACGGGAGCGAGTAGTCTTCGTCCCCCACCTCATCCGAGGCTTGGGCGTCCCGTCGCACCCCTTTGTGCTCAGGGTAATTTTTTACTACCAGCTTGATTTCCACCATATGGACCCAAACTTCATCCTCCACCTTACCCCTTTCATCATAGTTTGTGAAGCTTTTCTCCATTGTGAGCCACACTTCAGGCTTTGGATGAAAACCTTAGGGGTCAAGCCGAAGTCTAGCGGCCCCAATCTGGTGGAGTGTGGAGGGGCTATGGTCAGCAAGAACAAGAATGTCGACTGGTTCAATGGCACCTTCATCAAGATCGTGAAGGAGTGGAAGCACGAATGGCTTTACATCACCGAGCCGCTCGCCCCGGGCCAAGCTGAAGTCCCCACCTTTTCAACCGGACCTCCCTGTAAGCTCTTGCCCTGGACGGATAAGTGCATCGTCTACGGGAATGCCAACGAGGTGAGGGCTCGGGTGGAGAAGATCTAGTTTTGGTCCCTTGAAAAGAACCTCGGGTTGCTTGACATGGTAAATGTCATGCTCAACCGCCGGATATACCCACTCCAATTTCAGGCCAAGCCGATATGGGCATACAATCCTGGGAAGGTGGGACTGGTCGCCCATTTTTTCCAGACCAAACTTTCTACCAAGTGGACACGGCTATTCGACCTGGATGAGGACATCGTCCGCGTGGAGGGATGATATGTCTCCAACGTATCTATAATGTTTGATTGATCCATGCTATAATATTATCATTCTAGGATGCTTTTGGGGCAATTATATGTCAATTAATATTAATTTTGAGCACAACCTTTTACCCCCAGTGCCAAGTGCCAATTGTTGTTTTCTGCGTGTTTTTTAGCTTTTTAGATTTACAGTACCAAATGAAGTCCAATTGCCATGAAATGTTTTGATGGTTTTTTGGACCAAAAGAAGACCTGGAAGCTTCGGAGGAGACCGGAGGCCACATGAGGGAGGCAGCACACAACAGGGCATGCTTAGGGGGGTCGTTGCGCCCTGATGTGTGTTAGCCCCCTTGGACGCCTCCCGACACCCCTCTCTGGCCTATAAATTCAAATATTCCCAATAACCCTAGAGAGCCTCCTGAGACACTTTTTTGCCGCCACAAGTATCTGTTCCTTCGTGTGCCCATCTGGACCCTGTTCCGGTGCACCATAGGAGAGCAAATCAATCACGGAGGGCTTCTATATCAATCTTGTTGCTTCCATGGTGATGTGTATTTAGTACCTAGATGGCTATCTCTCACTTGGTTATCAATACAATGATCATGGCATCTTCGCTTTGATCTATCCAATATAATTCTTTTGTGTGCGGCGTTTGTTGGGATCCGATGAATTGTGGGTTTATGTTCATCTTATTTATGATAAAAGATTTGATTTTTCTCTTAAACCTATTATGATTTTTATTTTCATGATTATTATATCTTCATAAACCTGTCCGAACTATCAAAATACTTTTGCCAAGTAGATTGATATTTCTTCGGTGGGAGGTGTGTGTTGTAGTGAGTTCAATCTGGTGGTGTTCTATATCCTAGTGACTGAAAGCGACAAGACACGTCTTTGTATTGTTGACCTTAAGGATAAAACGATGGAGTAAATTCATATTTATTGAGTTTTCTTTGTCTACATCATGTCATTGTTCTCCAAGCATTACTTTGTTTGTCATGAAGCATAGAAGCATTCTCGATGTGGAGTAAAAGTAGTAGGTGCAGGCAGGAGTCAGCCTATTTGCTTATGGATGTGGTGCGTATATACACATGATCATTGTCGTGAATAAATATTGCATAACTATGCATTTTTTCTATCAATTGCCCAACAGTAATTTGTTTACCCACTACATGCCTACTTCATGCGAGATGCCACTAGGGAAAATTATGGCCCCCGGGTCTATCCAAATATATATTTAAAAATATATCATTTACCTTGTTGTTATTATTTACTTTCTATTTTATTTTGCAATTTATAATTATCTACTACCAACCAAACTACTTATTAGCTTGCAAGTAATGAGTCCGAGAGGATTGACAACCCTCTTGCCCGCGTTGGGTTCAAGTGTTTGCTCCTTTGTTTGTAGTCGCTGAAGATGGAGTTTACGCGCTACTCCTATTGGTTCAATAAACCATGGTTCTCTACTGAGGGAAGTACTTATCTATACATGTTGCATCACCCTCTCCTCTTCGCGGAAAACCCAACGCAGATCACAAGTATAAAGTAGGATTCCTAGCATCATTGCCAGGTTGTATCACCAACCTACTATCAAGTAACTTCACACAAATTATCATTCACTTGCTATACTTTTTATTTTCTGTTATATTTTGCTTGATTTATAAAAATATTTATCTTTGCTAGTTTGCTAGTTAACTTGTTTGCTTGTTACACTTATTTGATAGTTGTTATCATGTGTTATTTGAGAAAGTTATTGTTGAAAGTGCTGGTGAAGATAGTGCTAGTTACTTGGATAAGAAAAGACCACAATTTATTAATTCCACTCATGATACTCCTACAAATAAAGTCCCCACTAGTAATACTCACACTATTATAAATTCCAAAATTAGTCATGTGGGCAGTGGGAACATTATTGGGAAGCATGTCATTCAAGGATTCTTTGAGTACTTGGTAGTTTCCCCTCTTATTAAATGACCCACAGTTGATGAAAAATTTCTTATGTGGATGCTATTACCATGATTACATTCAAATTAGGAAGAAAGTTTGTGCATCTCCATCCTATGCTTCAAAACATATTTTTGGGACTTCCTAGCATACACGATCCTGAGATTAAGAAAATTGGTATCAATATCCCTATGCATGGATTTCTTCAAAAGATATTTTTGGGACTTCCTAGCATACATGATCCTAAGAATAAGAAAATTGCTATAAATATCCTTATGCATGAATTTTACTATATTGTGCATGAAGCAAAAGATATTTTTGCCCTCTATGAAATAAAATCTGAACACCCTCCCATAGAAGTGATCCTTCATAATAGAGATGCTATGCGTAGGTTGGAATCTAATGACTATCATGGATTTGGTAGGAATATGTGGAGGAATTTACTTCCCTAAGAATTAACACAATCCTTATTTCTCCACACTTGTGATAAATTAATTAAGGGTTTAGTGAAGATTGGCATGAAAAATACTATTAGGGAACTTATTAGCGATGAAATCCATGTTTTATATGAAGACCCCTAGTATGAGGGTGATGTTAGTAATGATTTTATAAATACTTTTGAACACTTGAGCCCTTTAACTAGTTTTGAGAAGGGTGATTTATTAAGTAATATTTTGTAAGAGCTAGTTTTTAAGGACATGAAGGGTTCCAACACTTGATCATATGAATTATGCCTAGCTAGGGGCGTAAAACAATAGCGGCAGTTGGGAGGCAACCCAATAGTTATCTTATATTTTTGCTTTTTAATTTATATTTTTTCGATAAAATGATTATTTCTAATTTAATGATTGTGTTTTCGTGTTAAAATTAGTGTTTGTTCCAAGTAAATCCTTTGGGATGACTTGCATGATGAGTAAAATTGATGTGGTGCAAAAAAGAAACTTTAGCGTCCAGTTCAAAATTTCTATGATTTTACCGAATGTTTTCTTGATCTAATTTTTTTTATAGTATTTCAGTAATAGTTCCCCAGGTTGTCCTAATTTTTTTTAAAAATGGATTTACATAAGTATGGTTTCTTTTCAGATCATTACAGAATGCTCTGTTTTAGACAGATATTGTTTTTGCATGCATAGTTTGCTTTTTTTTATGCTATGGATTATATCGGAGGGTATAAGCCATGGAGAAGTTAGAATCAGTATCTTATGAAATTATAAAGTAATAATAAATATATAACACTACCTAAGTATTTGATATTTTTATTATACTAACTTATCTCACGTAGGTTTCTGTTTAGTTTTGTGTGCTGGAGTTTTCAAGTTTTCAGTGCTATCACTATGGATGAAGGAATAAGGAGTGGCAAGATACTAAGCTTGGGGATGCCCATGGAACTCCAAGTCAAATTCTAGGAAGACTCAAGCGTCTAAGCTTGGGGGCCCCAAAAGGTATCCCCCTTTTGTCTATATCCATCTGTATGTCACCTAGAGCTATATTTTTATTCATCACATGATATGAGTTTTGCTTGGAGCGTTATTTGTTTTAGTTTGTTTTTTATTTAGTTTTCCACAAACATTGTCTGCTGGACAAACCTTCTTGAGAGACATATGAGATAACCATGATTTATTAAAATACTCTTTGTGCTTCACTTATATCTTTTGAGCTAAGCAGTAGCTCTAGTACTTCACTTATATCTTTTAGAGAACGGTGGCGTGTAGATTTTAAAGACTTAATGTCACTCTCACTATTCACTTATATTTTTTGAGAGTTAATACAAATTGATGGTAATTTGTATTTGTTATAAAACTAGTCCGAAAATAATAGGTATTCAAAGGGTGCATAATCAAAACCTTCATATAGCACATAAAAGAGAAATCTTGAGTTAATGATATTAATGTGGAAATGTGAATTGGCATGAGTGCATGATTATTAATTAGTAAGAGTACCATGAATTAGAGGTTTTTAACTTTTTTTAACCAAAATATTTTATAGCATGGTAATGATGTGTGAGCATTCTTATTCCTCGTTGAAATGCTAGTGTTGTTTGAGGCGAAGCGTGCAATGGTTAACCCCTCCCAACCTCCTACCTAGGGGCATGCGAGTAGTACATTGCTTCGAGAGAGCTAATAAAATCTTGAAATAAGTATGTGAGTTCTTTATGACTAATGTGAATCCATGGATATCCGTACTCTCACCACCTCATATTTGCTAGCCTCTTCGGTATTGTGCATAACCCATTATCACCTCGAGGATTAGTGCAACCTTCACCGATGCATCCAAACCCTATGACATGATACACTCTGTTGCACATAAGCCACCTTATATCTTCCTCAAAATAAAACCCATACCTACCTATTATGGCATTTTCATAGCCATTCTGAGATATATTGACAGGCAACTTCCAACGTTACATAATAGCACTTCTACTTCCATTGTCATATTGCTTTGCATGATCATATAAGCTATCATAGTATTTGTGGCAAAGGCACTGTTCATCATTTTTTGATACATGTTATGCTTGTTCATTGCACATCCTGGTAAGAATGTCAGAGGCATTCATATAGAATCATATTACTTTAGCAGTTTTTCATATAGAGTTGTAAGTAAATAAAAGTGTGGATAGCATCATTATTAGGGCACTGTCTTGGTGAGGAAAGGATGATGGAGACAATGACTCCCCCACAAGTCGGGATGAGACTCCAGATGAAAAAAAGGAGGAGAAAAATAAAAAAAGGAAAAAGGGGAAAGGAGAAAAATAGAAAAAACAGAGGAAAGAGAGAACGGATAGTGCTACTACCTCTTTTACCACACTTGTGCCTCAAAATGGCACCATGTTCTTCATATAGAGACTCTTTCATTTTATCACTTTGATATGCTAGTGGGAATTTTTCATTATTGAAATTGGCTTGTATATTCCGATGGAAGGCTTCCCTAAATGCCCGAGGTCTTCAGGAGCAAGCAACTTGGATGCACACCCACTTAATTTCAGTTGAGCTTTCAGACACTTGTAGCTGTAGTGCATCAGTTGCATGGCAATCCTACTCCTCGCATTGATATCTATTGATGGGCATCTCCATAGCCCGTTCATATGCCTAGTAGATGCGAGACTTTCTTCTACAGTTTTACCCCTTTGAAACCCACCACCACATTCTATTCCACCTTTATGCTATATCCATGGTTCACGCTCATATATTTCTTGAGTAACAAAAAGTTTAAGCGCATTAAAAAGTAAGATCCAATTGCCCGACATGACACAGTGGTGCTTAACATGGTGAAGACGGAGCCATGCTATACTTATATGATAAAAGGGATAAGGGGTTAAGATTCTTTAAGGATCGTATATTTTGAAACTTGATGATTATGTTACTTATGTTTATGAATATTACTATGTCAATGTTTATTAATTCATCATTTCTCAATGATCATACCTGCACTAGATTACATGTTGGCTAGCATTTCACATCAAAAAAATTGTTTCTATCACTTACATACTCGAGGACGAGCACGAATTAAGTTTGGGGATGTTGTTACGTCTCCAACATATCTATCGTTTTTTATTGATCCATGCTATAATATTATCATTCTAGGATTCTTTTTGGGCAATTATATGTGAATTAATATTATTTTTGAGCACTAACCTACTAACAAGTGCCAAGTGCGAGTTGCTGCATTTTGCATGTTTTTAGCTTTTCAGGTTTATAGTACCAAATGCGGTCCAATTGGCATGAAATGTTTTGATGAATTTTCTGAACCAAAACAAGACCTTAAGGCTTCGGGGGGAGACTAGAGGGCACATGAGGGAGGCAGCACAAAACAGGGCACGTCTACGGTTGTGGTCGCGTCCTGATGTGTGTTGGCCCCCTCGGGCGCCTCCCAACGCCCTATTTCGCCTATAAATTCTAATAAATCCCAAAAACCCTAGAGAGCCTCTTGAAACACTTTTTCCACCGCCACAAGTCTCTGTTCCGTCGTGTGCCCATATGGAGCCTTGTTCTGGTGCCCTATCTTAAGGGGGAACGATCACGGAGGCATCTACATCAACCTTGTTGCTCCATTGGTGATGTGTGAGTAGTCTACAATAGACCAACGGGTCTGTTGTTAGTACTTGGGCGCCCCTTGATATGTGATGGCCCCCTCGTGGGTCTCCCGACATCCCTCTCTAGCCTATCAATTCTCTAATATTCGTCTCGAAACACTTTTTATGCCGCCGCAAGTCTCTGTTCCGATAGGAGACCATCTAGATCTCCGTTCTGGCACCCTGTCGGAGTCGATCACGGAGGGCCTCTTCATCAACCTTGCTGCCCTCATGATGATGTGTTAGTAGTTCACCACAAACCTACGAGTCCGTAGGTACTACCTAGATGGCAATCTCTCCCTCTCTTGATCTTCAATACAATGATCATCGCATCTTCTCTTTGATCTATCTGATGTAATTCTTTTGTGCGGTGCGTATGTTGGGATTCGATGAATTGTGGGTTTATGTTCAGATTATTCATGATAAAAGATTTGAGTCTCCTCTGAAATCTATTATGATTCTTATTTTCATGATTATTATAGATTTGTAAGTCTCTCTGATCTATTGAATTATTTTGGCCAACTAGATTGATATTTCTTCGGTGGGAGGTGTGCATTGTAGTGGGTTCAATCTGGTGGTGTGCTCTATATCCCAGGGATAGAACGGGACAAGACATGACTTTGTATTGTTGCCACTAAGGATTAAACAATGGGGTAATTTCATATTGATTAAGTTTTCTTTGTCTACATCATGTCATCATTCTCCAAGCATCACTCTGTTTGTCATGAACTTAATACTTAGAGAGGCAAGCATAGAAGCGCTCTCGACATGGAGTAATAATAGTAGGTGCAGGCTGGATTCGGCCTATTTGCTTATGGATGTGATACCTATATACACATTATCATTGCCTTGAATAAATATTGCATAACTATGCACTTTTCTATTAATTACCCAATAGTAATTTGTTTACCCACCGTATGCCTACTTCATGAGAGATGCCACTAGGGAAAACTATGGCCCCCGGATCTATCCTAATATATATACACAAAACTATCATTTACCTTGTTGTTCTGATTTACTTTGTATGTTATTTTGCAATTTATAATTATCTACTACCAACCACACCACTTATTAGCTTCCAAGTAACGAGTCAAAGGGGATTAACAACCCTCTTGCCCGCATTGGGTGTAAGTGTTTGCTTCTTTTTGGGCGGTCGCTAAAGACGGGTGTTGCGTTATACTCCTATTGGTTTGATAAACCTTGGTCATCTACTGAGGGAAATGCTAATCTATATTTTGCTCCATCACCCGCTCCTCTTTGCAGAAAACCCAATGCAGATTATAAGTATCAAGGGACAAGATCTTGGCTTCGAGGCCAGCTAGGAAGCTCTGTAGGTGAGTGTCCTCATGTACATACTTGTATTCCTTTTTCCACATAGATCCTAAATGAATCATCTTTTGTTTTTGCTTGGCCAAAATGCAAGCCATGTGGTGCTCGGCTCCCATGCCCAAGGAGGAAAGTACCCCTCAGTTTACGACGCTCTTAACTGAAGAGTCACCTGTGGTGGTCACCAAGGGGAAGAAACCCTAGGGGCGTGCGGGTGCTCAGAAGCGGGAGGCTTCAGTTTCTCAGCCTGAGGAGACCCATACCGCCGCCATTCATGACCAAGCGGAGGAAGAACATTCCCGTAAAGGGAAGAGAACGGCGTCAGAAGACGTTGAGGCCGGCCCACGGCCAAAAGGTAAAAAAAGGTCTGTCGTGGGGAACGAAGACCTATGGGATCATGGGGACCCCTTTCGGTTCGGTAGGGGCGGACGCGCGCAAAGAGCCGGTCTAGTAAGTAGCACACATGGAATTTCTACCCAGGTTCAGGACGCACAGATGCGTAATACCCTACTCCTGCTTGGCTATATTGATCGTGTTCTTGGGTCCTAGCTACATGAGCGCCATGAAAGGCTGCTACAGGAGCTTGATGACCTCTAGTCGCCTATCTGTCTAAAGGCCAAAAAGTCAGAAAGTCCTCCTCTGTAATGTGATGGGCCTCCTTTTATACCGAAGGGGATCCCAACAGTGGCGTACAATGTGCACACGAGATGCACAGTGCAACAGTGCTATCGCACCTAACTCTGACGGAGTAGGATAAGAGCATTTAATGCTCCGTTAGGTGCCTCAGTTCGTCAGCGGGATGGGACCGTCCCATCGGTCTGGCTCAACTCCCTCCAGCGTCGACACCGCGACACGCGTCCAGGTGAATTGACACCTGGCCTGTGTGCTGGCGGTGCTTGCTGGGGACTCGCCTTGCCGGGATCTTGCCTTGCCGGGACCATTGTGCCCGCCACACTTCCCCACGACGCCCATCGAATGCAAGAGGTGGGATACGTGCATAGCGCAGCTGGCGAGTTTTAAATGACCGTGCTAGGTCCCTTTTGCCACGTACGCCGCATGCATAGCGGGGAGCCAGCAACGGGAGATCATGACTTAAAGTCCCTGAAAAGGCAGTAACTATGGCGCCATGGATTGGGGCCACGGGGCGGTTGCTGTTCGCCCCGTGATCGAGGGCGCTGCTATTGGAGGAGGTGGGCGGCGTCCTTTGGAGTGTGGGAGAGCCATCCCCCACGCTTCCTACTATAAATTGGGGGCAGCGGGGGTGGTGCTCATCCATCCTTCTTCTACCCTTCGAGTGCAAAACTTCGCAGTTCAGCTTCCCCTCGTCTCCTCAATCTTCAGGTAGCGCTCGCCTTTCGCCATGCATAGGGGACGAGGACGCCCTGTCCTCTGCTTCGAGGAGGAGATTTCGTCTCGATCATGCTGCCGCTTCAGCCACGGAGGCAGAGGGCGGCTCGATTCTGCGTGGTGGAGGAGGCACGAGGGGTCGTGGCCGCCGTGGAGGGCGAGGTCGGGGGAGGCGGAGCGCCACTCCACCCCTCCTCCGACGCCAGGCATATCCATTGGAGAAGCCCACGTCGAGGGGACAGCGCTGGACTTTGTCCTTGAACTGGGCGGTCCCCTTTGGAGCTACTTGCGCCTCCCACGCCACTTCGCTAGGGCGATGGGGATGGTGAGCCGCCCTTCCTATGGCTGTGGGCGGCAGGATGCTGCAACGCCGCGACGCGGGTGGACATTGAATACCCAGCGCGCCGCGTCATGTTCCTGAGGCGTGGCTGGAAGACCTTCGCCCGTGCCCATAACCTCCAGGTGGGGCATATCATTTGCTTCAAAAAGATGGAGGCTGATATGCTCTCTGTCAAGATTTACGGGAGCTCCGGCGTCCGCCTCAGCTACTGCGAAGAGAGCGCGAGCAACGCCGAAAGCCTGTCCTCCGGCGAGAGTGACGGGGAGGACAGCAGCGAAGACAACGACCATGAGCCCGACCTTCGGCCGATCAAGTCGAAGACCGAAGATTCGAGCTCGGACTGACCGCTGGCCGCACAATCACCGCCAGCCTCACGCCTCTCCCCCTCCCGGCAAGATGTCCTTGCCAGGTGCTATGGTCCCGGGAGCTACATCATCTTCCAACAGGCCCGTGGAGTTCGGCTTCTAGGGTCCACCTCCTTCTCTCCGCCCGCTCTGGCCCTCTCCTCCGCGCAACTGGTCCAGGAGGGGCCAGGTCCTTGCCTTCCCATCTTGCAGCCTTCCTCGTCCAAACAGTGCTGGTCCAGAGGGGTCAGGCTAGGCTTCTGTCAGGGGGCCTCTCGCCATCTTATTCTTCTTGCATCCCGCCTATCATTTCCATCATTTTCTTCTTCTAATCTCCCCTAGGGGAGAAATTCAAATAAAGATGTACTTAGGGACAAGTTATACTTTATGTAAATTTCACCCTATTTGAAAAAAAGTATGTTATCTTCCTTGTCGAATCATTTCTGTGTATGGAATTTTCCCTACGCCCTTTTTGGAAGGACCTTGCCGGCGTGCATAGCCCTACCGCGAGCGCTTTGTGGAATGGATCCTTAGCAGCCTACTAGCGGTGCCACTACTGGCAACATACCTTGGTGCCCTTGGTGCAGCTGTTCAAGGCATTGGCCTTACTCGAAAACGGGGTAAGGGTGCGAGCGCTTGGCACTTGGATCGTTGAGTGGACTCAAAACGAAACAAGGAGCGCGGGCGAAGCCACTTAAGCCGTTGAGTGGACCTGAGCGCAGTGAGGGCGCATCCAATCGCTGCAAGGTTCCCGTGCATGCAGGTTTTCCACACAAAAGTTGAAATTGCTCAAGGAAAATAACTTTACAGCAAGGATTCACATGGGGTTTTCGCAACTTATCTTTTTGTTGCTTTCTCCTTCCGGCAAGGTTTCTTTGGGACGTCGCTCATATGTACCTGTGCCATTATTCCCCCCGACAAAGCTGCACGCGAGGGGTCCTTCTGTCCCTTGAGAAAAAGAAAGAAGAGAAAATATGGATACGGAACCTTGGCGGTCTGTTAGCTCTTGCCAGGGTTAAGTGTAATGCATTATTCTGAATAAACATGTATGTAAGTAAACATGAGAGTCAAACAGAATGGCGGAACACTTATCTTTATTTTAACTATGCACACGGTCTGAGCCTGGCTTTGTACCAATGATTACATGCTTCAGCCGCAAGACTTGGACAAAAGGTGGTTGCCGGGGCTGGCCCGGCAACCGCGCCTCATGGGTAGAACTTTCGAAGATGTTCGATATTCCAACAGTTGCTCACCGGAATGCCATCTTCGGTCTCCAGGCGGACTGTGCTAGGCCTAATGACTCGTACGACCCGATAAGGGCCTTCCCACTTTGGCGTCAACTTGTTTTAATTCGTGGCAGACTGAACTCGCCAAAGAACAAGGTATCCTTCCTCAAGACTTCTGGCATTGACCTTGCGGCTATGGTAGCGGCACAAGGCTTGCTGGTAGCGCGCAGCTCTCACAGCAGCCCGAAGACGGTCTTCTTCAAGGAGCGTCGCGTCATCGTGCCGCAACTGCTCTTGCTCGAGCTCGTCATAAGCGAGCACTCGAGGAGACCCGTATATGAGTTCCATGGGGAGAACTGCCTCCACCCCATAGACAAAGGAGAAGGGTATCTGACCGGTATCTCAATTTGTTGTCGTCCTGATTGACCAAAGAACTACCGGCAACTCATCAATCCAGTGCCTTCCGCACTTGTGCAACTTGTCGAAAGTTCTCGTCTTAGGACCGGAAGCAAAACAGATTTTGCTGCCAAGGTCTTGGGCATATTGAATGAAGGTGCGGCTCGTGAACCGTGTGCCTGTGACACCCTGGATTTATGCTATAGTGGTCATGTAATTAAGCTACATTGATGGCCAAGTTTAAGCTAATCCATTTTGCTAAACAGTGGATGATCACAATGGAGTCATATCTCATTTCAAATTCCACCTCAAAATACCTTGAACTTTATTGTGATAAAATAAAGTTACAAACAACATAAGAGAAATGTTGCACACTTGTTAAAATCTCAAAACTAATGTTGTTAAGGAAAACAACATCACCTTCATGTTGGTGTGGACCCTACCATCCAAAACAGAGCCAAAATTGCATTTAAAATACCCTTTAACTGCCTTGGATAATTACAACAGATTTCATAAATGCCCAAACTTGGTGTGGCCATTTAAAAATTGCAAGATATTAATTGGACCTTGTCACACATTTTTGCTAAAGGAAATCAATGCTGAAAAGAAATAAAACAGAAACTTATAAAAGAAAACAAAAGAAAAAGAAAAAAGAGAAAAGAAATGAAGCCCCCCTCCCTCTTCCGTGGGCCTTAGGCCACAGTGGCAGGCCCAGGCCGGCCCAGCGGCCCCTCGGTCGTCTCCCACCTCGCTATAGTGGGGCGACCGAGGCGCGCGCGCGTCCCTGCCGGATTGGCTCGCCGGCGATGGCCATTGGGGATAAGGCCGCCACCGAGGCACCTCACCTGCCCCCCTGCCCGAACCCTAGCTCGCCACTATCCCCTCCTCGCTCTTCCTCCTCGCGCCGCCGCTCTCCTTCCCGAGCGGCACCACCACCATGGCCGCTGGCTAGTCATGCCCACCGTGCCTCCCGCGCCTTGCCGTCGTGCCTAGAAGCTCCGCACCGACCTCCTCATCCTCCTCGACCGCTAGACCAAGCCCCGCAGCCCCTACAGCGACGGCCACGAGCTTCTTCTTCCTCGGATTGCCGCCACGCTCCGGTGATGGTTTCGTCCACCTCAAGCCTTCCCCGAGCCCGCTTTGCACATCTGTAGAATCCCTGTGAGCCCGTGCATCTTTCCCCTTGCTTAGCCCCGTCGATTGCTAGCTCTGTCGCTTGTTTTTCTCGAGCCCGAACCTGTCTCCGCCTGAGCTCGTTGTCGGCCAGCCCCCGGTGACCTTTTGGTCCAACCGATGTCGTTGTTCAACTCAGTGCATCGCGTAGGCCCGTGTAGTGCCCGTAGTTAGGTCGTTTGTGCCCCATTTTGCTCGCTGCCTTCCGCGCCCGATGCTCACCACTGCCAACCTCAACGCCGGCAACACCACAGACCGCCGCAGCAGCTATCGATGCCCAGAATGGAACGGCGAAGATCTCAGCTCTCGAACGCAAGAAAGACCACGCGATTTTGTGCCCTATGCGCCATTTCCAAACCCCACCGTGTTTTCGGGTGCTCGCCGAAGTTGCTCCGGCGACGAACGTCAACCACCGCTAACGTGGCCCGGTCACCGTTGACCACTTGACCTGGTCAACGTACTGGCTGGACCTGGTCCAGTCACTGACATGTGGGGTCTCAAGACCCTGTGTCTATGACAGTGGGCCAGCCCTGTCAGCTAATTAATTTAGTAACTAGATTAATTAAAATAATTAACTTAACCTAATGTGTCTATGACACATGGGCCCCACTTGCTAAATTAGTCTCTATTAGTTTAATTTAACACTAATTTAAAATTAGTTTATGACATGTGGGACCCACTCATCAGGTTTGACCTGGTCAGCCCCACTGTTGACTGTTGATGCAATGCTGATGTCAGCATGATGTCATAATAAGATTTTTCAAATTAGTTTAATTCCGCTAATTTTAGGAAATGATTAAATCTTTGAAAAATCATAGAAATTAATTCGTAGCTCAGATGGAAAAACTTTATACATGATAGTTGATCAGAAAAATCCCATGAATCTGAATATGCCCTCCATTCATCTATCACATTCTCCTAGCATGATGAACATGGAACTTTCCCCTCCGGATCATATGTCTGGTAAATCCAAAGACCCGAGAAATATCATCAGATATTCTCCCGCTCCGTCTGATACGTGTAGTACTGCGTTAGACGACCCCTAGCACTGCGTATTGCCATGTCATGCATCATGTTGCATTTGTTTGCTTGTATTTATTGTTTCTTCCCCCTCTTCTCTCCAGTAGCCTCCGAGACTGACGCTGCTGCCAAGTACGACTACGCCCCTGACGACCAGCCTTTTGAAGTAGAGTAACAAGGCAAGCAACCCCCCCCCCCCTTGATCATTCCGAGATCACCTATTCTTTCTCCCTCATGCTTGCATTAGATTTTTCTACTGTATTTAACAGCACCTATTCTGATGCATAACCTGTTTTTGAGTACTGCTTTCATACCTGCTATCATATACTATGTAGTATAGGTATGGATAGTATCCCCCTGTGACTCTCAGTTTACTGTTGTCGTTGCCCCTACTTTCATCATCGTTGACATCGAGGACTTGAAGACAGAAGACTCGGTGCTCATGACTGACAAGCCGTTACCGACACAACACCACACATACCCCGTGCGTGATATCTAGAGAGTGATTCCTCGGATATGCACTTCGGGCACTGACACACAGCCTCTATGACTTCTTACTGAAGTACAAGTGAAAGACGGGTCGGACCCAAGGTGCCCGCAAGAGAGAGATTTGGTGGGATGCGCCGTAAGGCATCCGTGAGATGTGGTGGGGTACACCGGTAAGGCACCCAAGGGATATTGGCGGAGCGACGGAATGCCTTTTATGTTTCACGCTTGCCCCGTGCAAATAAAATGCTAACGGGTTGGGTATTTGATCTAAGTTGGTCGTTTGACCTTTTTCGCACTAAACCTTCACGTGGGAATAGTTATGGGTACTTAGCGTCGTTGTATCAGCCGAAGCTCTTCGGATGTCTACAATGGAGTGACACGTGCCGGATTGGGCTGGAAGGTACAGCTCTTGGACTGGAGTGTGCTAGGTCTGCTTCTGGCCGCATGCGCATCATGCAGGAGTGTAAGGGCAAGTGGGCCCACGAACCTATGCACTTAGGATTTAGACTGGCGGGCTGGCCTCTTCGTTGAGTCTAGGTGGGGCGACGACGTTTTGGATCCCGAAGCCGGGCATTACCCAGGAAAGTGTGTCCGGTCGGAGGTGATCAAGCGTGTTGGAAATGCGGTGCACCCCTATAGGGAAGAAATTATCTATTCGAATAGTCATGTCCACAGTAACAGGACGACTTGGAGTTGTACCTTGACCTTATACACCTATAATTGTGATTTAAATTGAAATTAATTGTGGCTCCAGGATTGCTTCCTCGCAGGGAGTAGAGGAAGAATCTTTGGGCGCGGTTTCTTAATAAAATTTCTACAATAATATGATTATATGTGATTTATCTGTCTACTCTCTTCTAATGCTGCAAGATGCTGAAGATGCTAGTCTTCGATAGGACTAGGACTTCCCCCTATTCTCGCTTTTTGAAGTCAGCCCAGATATAACCTCACTCCTTGATACTGATGCATACTTAGCATAGTTTCTGATGTCAGTCTTGCGAGTACTTTGGATGAGTACTCACCATTGCTTTGCTTCCTTTTTCCCCCATATACGATTCTGCGTTCAGACGATGGATCCTAGGAGATGGAGTACACCGGAGACGACTACTACACCACCGCAAGAGCCTACTACTACATGGAGGCGTCCTCCGACCAACAGTAGGATAGGAGGTTCCCAGGCAGGAGGCCTCGCCTCTTTCGATCTGTGTTATGTTTGTGTTAGCCTTCTTAAGGCAAAACATGTTTAACTTATCTCTATACTCAGATATTATTTGCTTCCGCTGACTCATGCTTGTCGAGCTTTGTATTCGAGCCCTCGAGGCCCCTGGCTTGTAATATGAAGTTGTATGACTTTAATTTGTGTCTAGAGTTGTGTTGTGATATTGATTAGTGAGTCCCTAATTTTGATCGTATGCATTGCGTGTATGTTTAGTGTATGGTCGGAATTGGGGGCGTCACAGTGCCATTATCAGTGATGACCCTGTTGGGGACACCAAAGCGGCAGACCAGTCCTTTGAAGAACTTGACGGCTGATTGTGTTGTCACCTTTCTCACTGCTTCCACCTCCGCCACTTTGTGAACTTGTCGATTGCGACGTAAAAGTACTCAAAGACCCCAGCAGGACGGGGGAAGGGGCCCAAGATGTCGAACCCCCAGACCGAAAATGGCCAGGAGAGAGGGATTGTTTGAAGGGCTTGATCTGGTTGATGTGGCTTCTTTGAATGGAACTGGCATGCTTCACACTTGGTTACTAATGCAGTTGCATCCTGGAGGGTGGTGGGCCAAAAGAAACCTTGCCGGAACACCTTTCTGGCAAGTGCTCTTGATCCTACATGGGAGCCACATATGCCTCCGTGTATCTCTGCCAATAGCTCCAGTCCATCCTTCCAGGAAATGCACTTGAGTTTCACGCCATTCGGACTCTTTCTATACAGGATGTTGTCCACAAACTGATAAATATGAGACCGGCGGGATACTTTCTTTGCTTCCTCTTGTTCCTCAGGAATTTCTCCTATCTGAAGGAAATGGACAATGTGTTGTGCCCACGCTGGAGCCTGGGGCTCGACAACGAGGACCAAAGGCGTATCTTCTGCTGGGGGAGCATTCACCTTGACGGCAAGGGCCTAAGTGCCTGCTAGATTCTGCTGCACCCCGGCAAGCCTGGAGGGAATGCATGCTTCGATGGCAATTGCTGGAGGTCTTACCGGAGCGTAGCATTCATCGACATGCTTGCCATTCCCTTTGGCAATCTTCTCGTCGGCGGCTTCAGGGAGCTCTGCCGGGAAACACTTGCCGGAACTTAGCTTTCTTCTCTTCTCCTCTCTAGTTGATGGTGTCACAGAGGCTTGAGTTAGTTGGAGCACGGAAGTTCCTGGTTCCACAAGTAACTTGAGGGCAGCACATTTTGACACCCCATCGGCAACGCTATTCTCTGTATGCGGAACGTGCTCCGTTTGCAGGCCGTCAAAACGTTCTTCCAACTTCCTTACTTCATCCACATATGCTTCCTTCAACGGACTCTGGTAGTCTTTGTTCACGTGCCTGATGACAAGCTGAGAATCACCCCTGACAATGAGTTTCTTGATCCCAAGGTCTGTCGCGATCCTGAGACCAGCAAGCGCCCTTCATACTCGGCATTGTTGTTCGTTGATCTCTCTCGGGGAAACTGCATCTGGACCACGTATCCGAGGTGCTCTCCGGTGGGTGCGACAAGCAGCACTCCGACACCAGCGCCTTGCAGCAAGAAAGATCCATCAAAATACATGATCCATTTGCGATCAGTTTCCTTACCGGGGAGGATTGACTCTAGAATCTCTTCATTGGGCATTGGGGTCCATTCTGCAATGAACTCCGCCAAGGCCCTGCTCTGAATGGTCAAAGTGCTTTCGAACTTAAGACCAAAGCTTGATAGTTCCAGGTCCCACTCCACAATCCTGCCGGTAGCTTCTGGCTTCCGCAATATCCGTTGTAGCGGGAAGCGGGTGACAATGGTGATCTCATGTGCTTGGAAGTAATGGCACGGCTTCCTCGAGGCCATAAGAAGGCCAAAGAGCAGTTTTTGCATGCCAGAATACCTTGACCTAGCCCCCTGCAACAAGGAGCTGACAAAATAGACTGGTTGCTGCACCACTTTCTTCTTCTAGACTATCTCTTTCGACTGCGCGGATCCTTCTTCGTCGGCACCAAACCCTACCGGAGGCTGTTCCAGTTTATCACACGGCGGTCCTACCGCCGTTGTCGCCTCTTCGTCGACCTATCTTTCGGCACCAGTGCAGCACTCACCACTTGATTTGTTGCCACCAGATACAGCAACAATGGTTCTTGTGGCTTTGGCACGAGTAGGACCGGCGGAGAGGAAAGGTACCTCTTCAAATCCTACAGCGTTGCCTCCGCTTTCGGAGTCCATTTCATCGGGCCTGCCTTATTCAAGATTTTGAAAAAGGGCAGGGCATGCTCAACAGATTTTGAGATGAACCAACTCAGGGCAGCAACACCCGGCAAGACGGCATACGTCCTTGACACGTCTTGGTGCTTCAATCTGCTCAATCGCTTTGATCTTGTCGGGATTCGCTTTGATTCCTCGTTGAGACACAAAGAACCCAAGAAGTTTGCTGGATGGGACGCCAAACACGCATTTCTCAGGGTTGAGCTTCATGTTGATCTTGCACAGGTTTGCAAATGTTTCTTCTAGGTCGGATATGAGCGTGGCCGTGTCCTTGGTTTTAACCACTATGTCATCCATGTAAGCTTCCATATTTCTATGCAGCTGGGGCTCAAAACCAATTTGGACCGCTCTCGCAAATGTAGAACTAGCACTTTTCAACCCGAAAGGCATACGTAAAAAGAAGTACATACCACATGGGGTGATGAATGCGGTCTTCTCCTCGTCTTCCTTGGCCATGAAAATCTGATGATAGCCAGAATAGGAATCAAGGAAAGGCAGTAAGTCACAGCCGGCGGTGGAGTCCACAATCTGGTCAATGCGCGACAAGGGAAAAGGATCTTTGGGGCATGCCTTATTGACATTTGTGAAGTCAATGCACAGCCTCCATTCCCATTCGCCTTGCGCACTACGACTGGATTAGCCAACCATGTTGGATGGAGTACTCCTCTGATCAAGCCAGCCGCTTCTAGTTTCTTGATCTCTTTGACAATAAACTGTTGCCACTCCAAAGCTTGCTTTCGGTCCTTCTATTTGACGGGCCTCACATGAGGATAGATGGTTAGGTGGTGCTCAATCACCTCCCTAGGAACACGGGGGATATCAGATGGTTGCCATGCAAACACAATTGATATTCGCCCACAGGAAGGCGACGAACGTGCTTTCCTATTTGTCATCAAGGGTGGAGCTTATGGTGAAAGTTCCCCCCATGTCGTACTCCTTGGCGGGAACCTTCTTGATCTTTGGCAGAACAACTTTGGACTTTTTTCTCTTGTTGGTGGAGCTCTCTGGTACATCATCAATGGGAGCGCCGCACTCCGAGGAGGTGCGCTTGCCGGAATGTGCGCCAGAGGTCTTGCCGGTCTTCTTCCCCTCGGGAGCTTCAGCGGTGGGAGCAAGTGCCTTGGTGGCAGGTGCTGTAGCTGCCTCCCGGTAGAGTTGGTCGACACAGATAAGAGTGCTCTTCTTGTCAGAGTGGATAGTGATGACACTCATTGGCTCGGGCATCTTCAACACATTGCAAGCGAAGTGGGTGGCCGCCATGAACTTGGCCAGTGCCAGGCGACCAATGATGTTGTTGTATGGCAACAAAATCTTGGCGACGTTAAAAATGATCCTCTCCAATCTGAAATTGATATCACTGCCAAACATCACCGGTAGCATGACCTTGCCTTTTGGTTGAGTTCTTCCCGAGTTGACCCCTTGGAAAGTGCATGTTGGCTCGAGATCTTCATCAGGAATTTGCAACCTCTAGATGACATCTGGCAAGATCAGGTTTAGGCTAGCCCCACTATCGACTAGCATCTTCGTCACCTTGAGGTTGCGGATTGTCGGAGAAATCAACAACGGCAGGCACCCGACCGTAGTTACGCGATCAGGGTGATCCTCGGCGTCGAAGATGATAGGAGTGTTGGACCACTTCAAAGGTCTCTGGGCACCGTGGAGGGCTCTGCCGCATTAACCTCGCGCGCCAACTGTTTAAGTTGGCGGTGGGAGGAATGCGATGAAGCGCCTCCTTCTATGCACATCATCTCTGTAGCCTTCTGGAACTCTTGCTCGCTAGACTCGTCGCCCTCCTCGACGTCATCATCGCCTCGCTCTTTCTTGTCGCGGCAGCGGGTGGGCCGGTCCTTTTGTTGCTTGGGCTTGCCGCAGTGACCTCCTTATCCCACACGCTTCTTGCCAGATCCCTCGGCACCATCCTTGCCCTTCTTATCTCGCCTCTCGTATTTGGCTTTTTGCTTCTCGGCAAGCTGCTCAACTTGCCGGCAGTCTTGAAGATCGTGGCCCTTGGTGCGATGGATCTTCCAATACTGCTTGCCGGAACCCTCTAGCTTGTCGGCAGCCGCCAAGGCATGCCAGGAGGCGCGGATGTCGCCGGGGCCATCAACCTTGCCCTTTTTGGCGGTGCCGGAGTTGCCGGATCCCTTGACGGCAAGTAAGGTCTTGCTTTTGCGCTTCTTGTGCAGCCGCCGACCCTTCTTTGTCAGGGCAGCGACATCTTCTTCTTCAGAGTCATCCCCCGCGCCGATGTCTTTGCCAGGGAGTCTCCTCCCTTCTTCAGCCCGAGCACATTTGTCTGCCAAAGCATAAAGTTCGACGACGTCCCTGACCCTATTCATCGCCAGCTCTTCCCACATCATGCGGTTGTGCACGTTCTGATGGAACATGCTGATAACAGCAGCGGGGTGAACGCCAGGGATGTTGTGATGAATGCGGCTGAACCTCTGGATGTACTTGCGCAGGGTCTCGCCTTCCTTGTAGGGGATGATGTGCAGATCGCTCTCCTAGCCAGGGGCTTGAGGAACCCCGGTGAAGGCACCAACAAACTCATGACACAGGTCCGCCTAGGAAGCTATGGACCCCTCTGGCAAGTGCATCATCCATGACCTGACGTTGGGCTTAGGCACCAACGGGAAGTAGTTGACCAACATCTTGTCATCGTGGCCCCCGGCAGCCGGCATCGCGATGGTGTAGACGCTCAGGAATTCCGACGGATGGGTTTTGCCGTCATACTTCTCTAGGACTTCCGCTTTGAACGTGTGGGAGTTGGGCCACTGGACTCGCCGTAGCTCATGGGTAAACACTGGACAACCCACCTCATAAGGTAGGCTGACAGGATACCTGGCGCGGGCTTGTCTATAGTGGGCCCCACGTGCCTGTCCAACTGGAGGCCCGCTTCCTGACGTCGCTCAGTCGTGGTTTGGGCGTCTTCTTTGCCTCGTTCCCGAAGAACAAGACGCTGATTGAGGCGTGTCCGTGGGTTGGACGACGTCGTTGAATAGCCGTCATAGGCGTCAGCCTGTTGGGTCGGCGACCGACGATGTTGTCACAGAGAAGAGTGCGCCGAGGTCGCGCCAGCTCCGGGCGCTTCACCACTAGTCCGAGATGGCCCGGTAGGTCGAAGCTTGTCTGCGAGGCTGAGGAGGCTCTAAATGGTGGCTCTCCATTCGTCGAGCTTCTCTGCGGCGGGAAGGAAATTTAGAGTAGCTGCGTCCGTGCCATCGCTTCATCCGATGTGGTTGGTAGAGAACGGCAGGAGGAACGCAAGGTGCTCTGACTTCTAACCGTGTTAGAAGGAGCACCGCCGCGGTTCCACGTCGACGTGCCACTCCCACTTGCATGCAGGTGAGCGTGCTGGTCCCGTGCATCCTGAGAATGATGTGCAAGATCTTTTCTGTGGGGATACTGAGGGCAGTGGACTCCGTGGCGCGGCTCTCCCCACGCGTCCTAAGAAGGTCGCAGTGTAGGCGCCAGTATGGGTGCCCTGGAAGATACTCTTCCACCCCGGAGTTCGCAGTACCCCCCGGAGGCGGTACCGCTCCGTCCTGGGACCCAGGGCGTGGGGGTTCCCACTGCCAACATGGCCATCCCCACGGCGAGCGTCGCCACTTGCTTGGCCTTGGTTACCGGAGCGTCGCAGAAGCTCCGAACCTCTGCCTCCTTCTCCTCCACCCGCATCCACCCTGTCTCCTATCCGCGTGGATACAAGGATGGCGGATGTGGATGGGCCAACTGCTGTCTAGCCCTTCTTCCTAGGGGCCATGGCAATGGTGGAGTTGGGATGCGGATTACCAGAACGGGTTCGCACCGCTCACACGCCCCCCTACCTGGCGTGCCAAAGATGTCGTGGGGAACGAACACCTATGGGATCGTGGGGATCCCTTTCGGTTCGGCAGGGGGCGGACATGCGCAAAGAGCCGGTCTGGTAAGCAACACACAGGGAATTTTTCCTAGGTTCGGGCCGCATGGATGCGTAATACCCTACTCCTGCTTGGCTATATTGATCGTGTTCTTGGATCCTAGCTACAGGAGCGCCATGAATGGCTGCTACATGAGCTTGACGACCTCTAGTCACCTATCTGTCTAAAGGCCAAAAAGTCGAAAAGTCCTCCTCCATAACGCCCTGGGCCTCCTTTTATATTGAAGAGGATCCCAACAGTGGCGTACAGTGTGCACACGAGATGCAGAGTGCAACAATGCTATCGCACCTAACTCTGACGAAGTAGGACAAGAGCATTTAATGCTTCATCGGGTGTCTCAGTCCGCCAGCGGGACGGGATGGCGAACCGTCCCATCGGTGCCGCTCAACCCCCCTCCAGCACCGATGCCGCGACACGCGTCCAGGTGAATCGACACCTGGCATGTGTGCTGGCGGTGCTTGCTGGGGCCTTGCCTTGCCGTGGTCTTGCCTTGTCGGGGTCTTGCCTTGCCGGGGCAGGGGGCCTTGCCTCATCTGGAGGTTCTACACCCCACCCGGCAAGGAATTGCCGGTAGTCTTGAATCTTCTATGCTGGTGCTTGATAAGTTTTTGCTGGGCCTTGCCATGGAGGTAGCTGCTATGGCCCATGCATGAGTAAAGGGGCACTAGGTGGCCCAAAAACTCTAGTGCACTGACAAGGTCAAAGAAAACTTTGGCCGATGCCGCCAGAAAGTCATCGGGAAATATTATGCTGTCCAACGACTCTGAAGATGATCCACTCGTCCTATGGAGGAAGAAGCCGGCGCCCAAGAGGTGTGCTACCACCTTCCATGCTTTATATTTTTATTAAGACTATGTTCTAGGGGCAAGCTTTTATGAGCATCTTTTTGTAGTCTTCCAAAGGAACACCCGAGCGATTGTTCAAGCGGGTTATCATCACCAAGTGGATCCCCGGTCCTCTCTCCTCCTTCACCATCTCTCGAGGGACCAGGGGAGGCGACATCTACTCTGGCTCTTCCTATTGCAGCAATGAAGGCCCGAGGATAGACCGTTAGGGACAAGGTTCATGCCTCGGTCACGCAGAGCCGAGGGGATACAATCCTAGAATTTGTAAAGCAAATGGTGGGTCAACTATCGGCCCAACCGGAGTATGCCCCGATTACTTCACCTCGACTGAAGACCGCTCCGCCTAGCATCCATGTGCTAGGTTCTAAGGTCTTGCCACCCCCTCCTACTGGCCAAGGGAGGACCATCATGGGGTGGGCCGAGGAAGTAGATGAGTCCTTGAAGGTTTCCTCCCTCCAGGAAGGGCATCGTACCTTGATAGGCATGGTGTTACAAGGTTTCTGGTCTGCTGAGGCCGGAATACACGAGGTTTTCAAGGGCCTCGTTACAAGCCTCGAGGTAATTCCTTGAAATTGATTTTATTGTTGCACTTGATTTGCAAATCCTTAGATTTGTTCGGGGACATGTTTATCGTGGCCTTTCAAATGGCCTGGTTAATGATTAGTCCCCTGAGCCCGAGGCTGGTTTTAGAGAACCAGGGTTGGGATCAACTGAAGTTTGGTGCATAGCCCTCAGACGCTGCCTTAAGACCTCATCCAAGGTGTAAAAATAAATCGTGATGATGCTGCGGAGAATTCTTTAATGTAGATTTCAACCTCGGCTTCGAGCTTTTTGTCCGAGCGGGTAGTAGAGATGAGCTAGAAGCTTGAGAGGTATGAAAAGGACCTCGACTTGATGCAGCGCTAGTTTGAGCAGTCTCAAGGTAAAGGAGTAGAATTTCATACTTTTGAATATCACTTTGAATCTCAAAAAGGCATGTAGTGTTTTTTAAGGAATTTGGTGGCGGCATTGGCCGAGCTTGAGAAGCTCAATCCCGAGCTCAAGGAAGCTTAGCAGGAGGTGGAGCAACAAAAGGTTGCGGCCACGAATGCAGAGGAGGCCCAAGCTACCGAGAAGATGGACCGAGAGAAGGACTAGGCTCTGGTCCTGTAGGTCGAAGAGACCCTGAAGGGCATGCGTGAGGCCCGCAACAAACTTTAGGTCGACAGAGCGAAAACGAAGGAGGAGCTCGAAAATCTTCAGCTCGCGCACTCGGATCTCCAGACTCCGGCCCGGTACGGCCAGCACGAGCTTCGGGAGGTGAAGCAAGTGGGCGCGGGTAAGCCATATTTACTCCAGCGTGTATTTCACAGAGAAGGGTGGGTCAGGCTCACCTAGCTCTGGCATTCTGTAGAGGTGCTGGCAGATCTTTCGAAGAGCTTGGCAGACGTTATTCAACACTTCAGCCAGTAGGAGGGCATGAGGAGGAGAAGGCGTTCTGGCTGCAGTTCTCAGATGCTTCGACATCATGATTGCTGAACCATCAGATGAAGCAGCTGGCGGAGTTACTCGTGTGGCGAAGTCATCACTCTAAGACCTCTACGTCAAATTGTGGCCTACGGAGGCCCTGCCCAATAGTCTCTTCGGCCTTCTGTCCCGGTTGCGCATTGCTGTCCCACAGGTGGATTGTTGGAAGTGATCTGCATGCTTGGAAGGAGCACGGTGGGCTTACGCTAGTGTGAACACACACTTTCGGAAGGTTAATGTATTAGTTGTTTCTGTGGGGCCCTCCTGAGAAGCAGTGCACCTGATAACCCACAAGTGTAGGGGATCGTTTGCAGCCTTTTTCGATAAGTAAGAGTGTCAAACCCAACGAGGAGCTAAATTTAGAATTATTATTCTCTCAGGTTCCATCGACCACCGATACAACTCTATGCATGCCAATGCTTACTTTAACTAGAACAAGTATGGAACTACTTTGCAGGAAAGAAACTATAACTACTTAGTAGGTGTAATAGATAGTTTTGCAAGATAATGAAGAGCAAGTAAATAGAAGTTAGGGGCTGTTTAGATAAAGCTTAATAAGGAAGTTGTTTAATAGAAAGTTTTTTGTGTAACGTAAGAGAAAGGTTGTCCATAGGCAATTGAATATAACATGATAGATACTTGTCATATGCAATGAGGGAGAGGCATACGCTAACACACTTTCGTACTTGGATCATATGCACTTATGATTGGACCTCTAGCAAGCATCCACAACTACTAGAAATCATTAAGGTAAACCCAACCATAGCATTAAACATCGAATCCTCTTTACGCCCATACGCAAACAATCCCCTTACTCAGGTGTAATCTTCTGTGATACGCATGATCTGGGTTGGGTTTACCGTGAAGAGGAATGGGTAATCACAACACAACATGGGTAAGTATTTCCCTCAGTTATGAAACCAAGGATTATCTAAGAAATAGGAATACCAATCATCAACCATGTTCGGCGGCTTCACAAAAAAGAACAAAGAACTTGCACCCAACGCCGATAAGATGGTTGTTAATCCCCTTGATCTCGTTATTTGCAAGCAAGTGAGTAGTGTAGATAATTGTGGATAATAGTAAAGTGCAAAATAAAATAAAGGTATTAAATTACAACAAGGTAATTATATCGTTTGCGAATATATAACTGAATAGACCCGGGGGCCGTAGAGTTCTCTAGTAGCATCTCTAACAAGCAAAGCATATGGTGGGTAAACAAATTACTGTTGGGCAGTTGATAGAAAAGCGAATAGTTACGCGATTTTTAGGGCAATAATCATGTGTATATAGACATCACGTCCATAAGAAAATAGGCTGAATCTTGACTAAACCTATTACTATTACTCCACTTTAAGAGCACTTCTATGCTTGCCTCTCTACGTGTTAAGTTCATGAAAAATGGAGTAATGATTGGACAACGATGACATGATGTAGACAAAGTAATATCAATCAATATGAATAAACCTCGTTATTTTATCCTTAGTAGTAACAACACAAAGATGCAACTTGTCCCCTTTTGTCACTTGGATATACAGACTCGCCAGGTTGAACCTACTACAATGCACCACTCCCACAGAAGAAATATCAATCTAGTTGTCCAAACTATCTCAACAGATCGGAGAGCACTACGAAGCTATGATGATCATGTAAATAAGAATAATAGTAATCAGATTTGACTCAAATACTTTTCATGAATAATCTGAACATAGATTCATAATTCATTGGATCCCAACAAACACGCCATACAAAGGGATTATATTGGATAGATGAAGGCAAAGATGTGATGAACATTGTATTGAAGAACGAGAGAGAGAGATTGCCATCTAGGTACTACATACGGACCTGTAGGTCTGTGGTGAACTACTCACACATCATGGTGAGGGAAGCAAATTTGATGAAGAGGCCCTCCATGATCGATCTTCCCTATGGGGGGTGACAGAACATAGGTGTAGATAGCCTCCTGTCGGAATAGAGACTTGCGGCGACGGAAAAGGTGTTTGGAGAGCGCTTCTGGTATTTTTTGGGTAGATGTGAATTTATAGACCAGGGAACAATGCCGGAAGAGCCACCAGGGGACCACCACATATATGGTCGCGCCCCCTGGTAGCACAGTGGGATATGTGGTGGGACCCTGGTGCGCCTTCCGGCCTTCCTCCGAAGCTTCTATGTCTTGTATTGATCCATAAAAATCGTTAAAAAGTTTCGTGGCAATTGGACTCCGTTTGGTATTGCAACTCTGAAAAGGCAAAACGACGTAGAAAACAGGAACTAGCACTAGGCACTAGGTCAATAGGTTAGTGCTCAAAAATATTATAAATTGGTAAATAAATACCCAAAAGGTATCCTAGAATGATAGTATATTAGCATTGAACAATCAAAAATTATAGATACGTTGGAGACGTATCAGCATCCCCAAGCCTAATTCCTGCTCGCCTCATTATGTAATCTTTGGTATGTATGCTCATTGAGTAAAGATGAATTAAAAAACAAAAATATAGTAATGTTTATAAGTATAGGAAACAAAATCATTAATTTTTCAAAGTATACAATCCTAAAAGAATTTTTTTACCCTATTCATCTTATTATATTAGCAAGGCATGACTCCGTCTTCACCACATAGATACAAATGTCAAGCACCATGGTGTCCAAGTCTGGCCCTTGGATCATACTTTTTCAATATGCATCAACTATTTATTCTTAAAGCAATACATGAGCGTGAACCATTGGACATAGCATATAGGTTGTATAGGATATGATGGTAGGTATCAAAGAGGTAAAAAGTGGAGAGGATAGTATCACATCAACTAGGCATACCAAAGAGATATGGAGATGCTCATCGCTGGATGCCAATGCAAGGAGTAGGGATTGCCATGCAAATGATGCACTAGACCTATAAGTGTATGAAAGCTCAACTAAAGCTAAGTGGGGTGTGCATAAAACTTTCTTGCTCATGAAGGCCTTGGGAATTTGAGCAAGCCCGTCATTGGAATATGCAAGCCAAGTTTATTATATGAAAAGGTAATTCCCACTAGCATATGGAAGTGTCAACATAGGAGACTCTATATGAAGAACATGGTGACACTTTGAGGCACAAGTGTGGTAAAGGATAGTAGCAAAGTCCCTTCTCTCTTTTCTCTCATTTTTTATGGTGGGCTTTTCTCTCTTTTTTTCTTTTTGCCACCCCCATTTTCTCTTTTTTATATGGTGGGGTCATTTGGCCTCCCCCACTTTTATTTAATTTCTTGTCCAGAGTCTCATCCCGACTTGTGGGGGAATCATAGTCTCCATCATCCTTTCCTCATTGGGACAATGCTCTAATAATGATGATCATCACACTTTTATTTACTTACAACTCAACATGAAGGATTGATAGGAAGATATGACTCTGAATGAATGCCTCTCACAGTGTACCAGGATGTGCAATGATCTAGCATGACATGTATCAAAAAATGATGAACGGTGGATTTGCCACAAATACTATGCCATCTCTATGTGATCACGCAAAGCATTACGAGGATGAACGAACTAGTCATGTGAAGTGACGATGGAATTTGCATGGCAATGTATCTCGGAATGGCTAAGGAAATGCCATAATAGGTAGGTATGGTGGCTGTTTTGAGGAATATATAATCAGGCTTATGTGCAACAAAGTGAATCATGTCATGGGGTTTATATGTGCCGGCGGAAGTTGCACTCATCCTCGAGGTGAGAATGGGCTATGCATGGTATCGAAGAGGCTAGAAAATATGGAAAGGTGAAGATCCATATGTCCATGGTGTCACATTAGTCATAAAGAACTCACGTACTTATTTCAATTTTCTATTAGTTTTATCCCAAATCAAAGTACTCATTGCATGTCGCGAGGGAGGAAGTTGGTAGGAGTTAACCATCGCGCGCCCCCGACTCGAAACAACACTAGGATTTCAACGAGGACTATAAATGCTCACACATCAACACCATGCCTCCTTAATTTATAGATGAATAACAAGTTAACACCTCTTAATATCAAAACTTCTACGAATCAACAATTTTGGACTCACACATTTTTCATATTACTACATCAATGTCATTAACCCACAACTTCTCTATATGCGCTACATGATGGTTTTGATTATCACTCATTGAATACCTCATATTATTGGAATAGTCTTATAACCTATGCAAATTACATTTACTAATAATTCAGGTCTCAAACAAATATTAGTGAAGAGCGGGAGCAAATTATTTCTATAAGATCTACATGCCACCGTGCTCAACAAGATATACGTGAAGTACTAGAGCAACCGCCTAGCTCAAAAGATATAAGTGAAGCACATAGAGTATTCTAGAAAAT
Organism: Hordeum marinum; assembly: GCA_022496015.1. Taxonomy (NCBI): domain Eukaryota; kingdom Viridiplantae; phylum Streptophyta; class Magnoliopsida; order Poales; family Poaceae; genus Hordeum; species Hordeum marinum. Next base: position 239,852,347 of record CM039677.1, read on the forward strand.
TATCATGAAGGTGTGTCTCTCTCAAATAGGTGTGTCCAACAAATGATTATTGTGACAAACTGGAAGTAAAAGCAAACGAAGAAAACGATGCTCCAAGCAAAACACTTACCATGTGATGAATAAAAATATAGCTCCAAGTGACATAACGATGGATTGAGCCGAAAAAGGCGAAAAAGGGGGCACCCCAAGCTTATACACTTGAGTCTCCTTAGATTACACTTGGGGTGCCTTGGTAATCCCCAAGCTTAGGCTCTTGCTACTCCTTATTCCATAGTCCATCGTGATCACACCCAAAACTTGAAAACTTCAATCACACGAAACTCAACAAAACTTCGTGAGATCTGTTAGTATAAGAAACATATTGCATACTTGATGTACTGTGATAAATTGATTAAAATTTATTTTTGCATAATAGGTAATGTATTCTAACTTCCCCATACCTTACAGCCCCTGATATAGTCCATGGCATAATCAAAACATGCAAACTATGCAAGCAAAATAGAATACGTTTAAAACAGAACACTCTGTAGAAATCTGTAAAGAGCACATACTTATGTAACTCTAAAAATTCTGAAAAAATAGGAAATCGTAAAGAATTTGTACGAAAATTTGTGTTAAGATTTCGGATCATTATCACGCTCCAGTAAAAAACAAAAATTCCTGCACTGGAGTCAAAGTTTCTACTCATCTTTTGGGTCATCCCAAAGGCTTTACTTGGGACAAAAACTAATTAAAGACTAAAAACATAATCACTACGGAGGCAACAATCATGTTATCACACAAACACTAATTAAGTATTGGGTTGTGTCCCAACAAGCTCTTTCTTTATAGCCATTAAAATAGGCTTGAGATTTCAATGATGCTCACATAAAAGATAAGAATTGAAGCACAAAGAGAGCATCATATAGCCTGCAAAAAACTCATTGCAGTCTAACATACTTCCTACGCATAGGAATTTTATAGGAAAACAAATTATCAAGACAAGAAATATGTAGCACATGCAAACAGGAAGAGTGAGGCATCAATAATTTCAACACAAAGAGAGATAAGTGAGTAACATGCAAATTCCTATAACCATATTTGCCTCTCTCATAATAATTACATGTAGGATCATAATCAAACTCAACAATATAGTTATCATGTAAAACATTCTCTTTATTATCCATATGCATACAAGTCTTATAATCATCCAAGGTAGTGGGATCGTTATTACCTAAAGTCGACGCTCTTCCAAAACCATTAGTAGTAGTGTTGCAAATATCATAATCAATAATAGGTTCGTCATGAAGCTCAGAATTATTGAGATCATAAAAAAATATCATGATTATCACCCAATCATGATCATTAGCACAATTGGAATTCATAGAATTTATACTAACAAAATTGCAATCATGCTTTTCATTCAAGGAACTATCATCAATCACTTTATAAGTTTCTTTTAACACTTCATCACAATTTTTAGATTCATGATTTTCAAGCAATACCTCATAAAGATAATCTAGTGAATTCTCACTAGCAATTGTTTGAACATAATCGGGTCTTTCGAACAGATTAGCAACTGGATGAGGATCCATTTATTTTTAATTTTGCATTTACTTTCTGTTTCCGTATGACAAAGATAAGGATAACATAACTAGGCAAGCAAGCAAAAAGAAATATTTTTTATTTTCGATTTTTATGAGACAAACTGAATATAACAGAAAAAAAATAAGAAACAGTGAATGAAAATTTGTGCAAAGTTACTTGATAGTTGGTGATGGTATTTCCCGGCAACGACACTAGAAATCCTTCCTAATACTCGTGATCTGCGTTAGGTTTTCTGTGAAGAGGACCGGGTAATCGCTGCACAAAGTGGGTAAGTATTTCTATTAGTTATGAAACCAAGGTTTATCGGATCAATAGGAATACCAATCCTCAACCATCTTCAACGGCTACACACAAAAGAACAAACAACTTGCACTCAACGCTGAGAAGAGGGTTGTCGATCCCTTTGGTCTCGTTATTTGCAAGCAAGTGAGTTGTGTATATAAATTTAGATAATAGTAAAGTCCAAAATAAAATAAAAGGTAATAAATAGAAGCAAGGTAATGATAGTGTTTGTGAATATATAAGTGAATAGACTCGGGGGCCATAGAGTTCTCTAGTGGCATCTCTCATAAGCCAAGCATTCGGTGGGTAAACAAATTATTGTTGGGCAATTGATAGAAAAGTGAATAGTTATATGATTTTCATGGCAATGATCATGTGTATATAGGCATCACGTCCATAGGCAAATAGGTTGACTCTTGCCTACACCTATTACTATTACTCCACTTCAAGAGTGCATCTATGCTTACCTCTCTACGTATTAAGTTCATAACAAACGCAGTAATGCTTGGAGAACGATGACATGATGTAGAAAAAGTAAACTCAATCAAAATGAATGAACCCCGTCGTTTTATCCTTAGTAGCAACAACACAAAAACGCAACTTGTCCCCTTCTGTCACTAGGATATACATACTCGCCGGGTTGAACGTACCACAATGCACTACTCCACTAAAGAAATATCAATCTAGTTGGCCAAACTATCTCAATAGATCGCTGTGCATTACGAAGCTATGATGATCATGCAAATAAGAATCGTAATAATCAGATTTGACTCAAATACTTTTCATGAATAATGTGAACATAAAATCACAATTCATCGGATCCCAGCAAACACACCATACAAAGGGATTACATTGGATAGATCAAGGCAAAGATGCAATGAACATTGTATTGAAGATCAAGAGAGAGAGAGAGATTGACATCAAGGTACTACCTACGGACCTATAGGTCTATGGTGAACTACTCACACGTCATGGTGAGGGCAGCAAGGTTGATTAAGAGGCCCTGCATGATCGATCTCCCCTCCGACAGGGTGCCGGAACGGAGGTGTAGATGGCCTCCTATCGAAATAGAGACTTGTGGTAGCGAAAAAAGTGTTTTGGGGGCGTTTCTGGTGTTTTTAGGGTAGATGTGAATTTATCGGCCAGAGAACGACATCGGGAGAGCCACCAGGGGGCCACAACATATCTGGCCGCGCCCCCCTGGTGGAGCAGTAGGGTATGTGGTGGGGCTCTGGTGCATCTTTCGACATTCCTCTGAAGCTTCTAGGTCTTGTATTGTATAGAAAAATCTTCAAAAAGTTTCGTGGCAATTGGACTCTGTTTGGTATTGTAACTCTGAAAAGGCAAAAACACGTATAAAATATAAATTGGCACTGGGCACTAGGTAAATAGGTTAGTGCTCAAAAATATTTTAAATCGGTAAATAAATACCCAAAAAGTATCCTAGAATGATAATATATTAGCATGGAACAATAAAAAATTATAGATACATTAGAGACATATCATTTTGCCACTCTAGCCACCCACTATTAGCGAATCATGAACATATTCTAAACCCTCCTGTGTGAATCCTTCACGTGTGTGCCTCATGGAAGGCTCCTTGAGACAGCACCATATCAACATATAGGTCATATCAATAACATCATACCACAATTAACATGTAGGACAAATAGATCTACTCAAACAGCATAGGATACCTAGACATCATTTGATAATAATATATAGCATTAAGAACCATGCATAAGTAGAGATTACAGCTGGGAATAGAGGTTTTATACCGCTGCAGAGAAGGGGAGAGAGTTCGTGGTGACAGCGGCAAAGTTGTTAGTGTACATCACTGTCTTGTTGGTTGCCCTGGCGGCGCTCCTGCGCCACTGGGTGAAAGTGGGGAGAGAGCCCCTCCTTGTTCTTCCTTGGACTCCTCCCTAGGTGGGAGGAGAGTTTCCCCGTCTCGTACATGGCCGCGATGGCACCGGAGGGAAGGAGCCCCTCCGAGATTGGATCTCTCTCTCTCTCTGTTTCTCTTCTGTTTTCGTGACAGTTTTCTGGATCCTTCACCATTTCTTAAATATATGGAGATTCTTAACTCCGATCGGGCGAAAACTTTTATGGGATTTTTATCGCAAAAATATCTTTCTTGCGGAGAAAGTAGGGCCCCAATCAACTTAAGTGGGAGCCACAAGCCATCAGGGAGCGACCAACCCTCCTGGTCCTGTGCCTTCCTCGGGCATTGTGTTGCATTGATTCTTCTTCCCAAAATTCACATAATTTTCCATAAAAATCTTCATAAATTTGTATCGCGTTTGGATTTTGTTTGGTATGGAATTTCTATGAAACAAAAAAACACAAAAAATAGGAACTGACAATGGGCACTGGGTCAATAGGTTAGTGCTAAAAAATAATATAAAATGGTAAATTATTACTCACAATTATCCTAGAATGGTAATATAATAGTATGGAACAATCAAAAATTAGGGCTACATTGGAGGCATATCAAGCATCGCCAAGCTTAATTCCTGCTCATCCTCGAGTAGGTAAATGATAAAAACAGAATTTTTGATGTGACATGCTACCCAATATGTAATCTCTTGCATGTATGCTCACTGAAAATGATGAATTAACAAACACTAACATAATAATACTTATAAGCATAAGCAACGAAATCATCAATCCTTCAAAGTATATGATCCTCAAAGAATATTTACCCCCATTCATCCTATTATATTAGCAAGGCATGGCTCCATTTTCACCACATTAATACAAATGTCAAGCACCATGGTGTCCAAGTCGGGCAAATGGATCGTACCCTTTCAATATGCATCAACTATTTATTCTTTGTGCAATACATTAGCGTGAACCATGGACATAGCATACAGGTCGAATAGAATATGGTGGTAGATATCAACGGGGTAAAAATTGGAGAATATAGTCTCACATCAACTAGGCGTATCAACGGGCTATGTAGATGCCCATCAATAGATATTAATGCGAGGAGTAGGGATTGCCATGCAATGGATGCACTAGAGCTATAAGTGTATGAAAGCTCAATTGAAGCTAAGTGGGCTGCATCTAACTTGCTTGCTGATGAAGGCCTCGGGCATTTGAGGAAGCTCGTCAGCGGAATATACAAGACAAGTTCTATAATGAGAAATTCCCACAAGCATATGGAAGTGACAAAAACAAGAGACTCTCTATATGAAGAACATGGTGCCACTTTGAGGCACAAATGTGGAATAAGAGGTAGTAGCACTGTCCCTTCTCTCTTTTCTCTCATTTTTTAATCTCTCTTTTTTAATTTCTCTCTCTATCTCTCTCTCTTTATCTCTCTCTTTGACTCTATTTTTTTGTCTAGAGTCTCTTCCCGACTTGTGGGGGAACCATTGTATCCATCATCCTTTCCTCACTAAGATAGTGCCCTAAATAAGGATGATCATCACACTCACACTTTATTTACTTACAACTCTATATGATAAAACTGATAAGATGATATCTCTATATGAATGCCTCTCGCAAGATATGAGGATGTGCACTGATCTAGCGTAGCAGAAGATATCAAAAAACGGACAAGCCATGTAAATATCATGCTAGCTATCTTACGATCATGCAAAGCAATATGACAATGGAAATATTAGTCATATATATGATGATGATGGAAGTTGCATGGCAGTATATCTCGGAATGGCTATGGAAATGCCAT